>OX438831.1:5000-1418750 GCA_949315975.1 Eudonia truncicolella | reverse complement strand
GAGCATTATAAAACAACGCAAGTTTTTTGTGTTACGTAAATAAGCTTTTTGTCCAAAAGGTTTACGGTATGTAGGTAGTAGACCAATCTCTCTATGTGTCATGTAAAAAGGCAAATGACCACAGAACACAGTGCGAATGACGCTTTGATAAAATTTAGTGTCCTCCAATTTTTTGGCACTTGATATACGAACCTTTTTTTATGCGTCCGTACATGAACAATAAAAGTTAATAAGTAGCAAGCACAAAGTGCTGAGGACATAAAACATAAAAAAAAATCCCTCCCCTCCCCTCTATATTTGTACTATCGAGAAAAAGTCCCCTCGGGGTAGAAAAGGGCAATAAAGTCTGTTGTGGCCCGTTTGATATCTCTTTTAGATTTTATGGAGACAGACAGAGAGGTGAGATCATCGTGGCCTTGTAGATTTTATGACTAATAAGTGTTACAAGTCGGATAGAAGCAGTATGTAATACTTAGCCACCGTTGAGTTTTTTTATTTTTATTTATTTAAGGCAACAAACAGTCGTTTCTACAATATAGTAATATAAGTTACTGGTGGTTACAAAGAATCACCTATAGTGCCTATAACGTGTTAATATAATCTTTGTTACTTGAGCCATAAGACAAGACAATACAGTTGTAATTAGAATAACAACTAGTCAACTAACAACAACAATAATAATAATAAGGTGTGTACTACAGGTACCTGCTACACACACCTGCGCCGGTTCTCGAAAACGGCCGTGGCACGCTCTATTGGGATCGAGCTGTCATCACGGACAGGACTATTATAGCTAATAGGCCTGATATCGTGCTGATAGATCGATCGCAACGCCGGGCAGTGCTTGTTGACGTCACCATCCCGAATGACGAGAACCTCGTAAAGGCCGAGAAGGACAAGGCTAGCAAGTACCTTGACTTAGCTCACGAGGTAATCGCCATGTGGGATGTTGACTCGACAATCATTGTGCCGATAGTTGTGTCTGCGAACGGTCTGGTAGCGAAGAGTCTCGACCAACACCTTAAGAGACTCTCGCTTAATGGTTGGTTCAAGGGTCAGATACAGAAGGCGGTACTCTTGGACACGGCGCGGATAGTCCGAAGGTTCCTGTCTCTGCAGCCCTAACCACCGGCAACTTGAGCCCTGCCCCGTTGCCGGCGGCACCCTAGGATAGGTTTTTTATAATATTTTTGTTTTGTATGTACTTTTGTATTTTACTTTTATATTAATATTATAACAAACCTAGGCTAAGAAAGAAAATAAATAAAGAGTAATAATAATAAAAAAGATAAAATTATAGCTATGTACTATCGTAGTTACATTGATCACATTTAATTATAGAAAGAAGCACAGAGAACAGTTACATAACAAAATAATTAGTCACGACTCAAGCTTTCTGAGAGAATAGATTTTACGCTTAGGTAACGATGTACACACGCCTGCACATCAACCTACCACAAACTGTCAAATTTCTTTGATAGACTTTGAACTTTATTCCTTATTTGGTTGAAAATGTATTTAATTAATTTAAGAGTTTTGGATAGGTTAAAGGTAGTAAATATGTCTATATCGGTGCATTCTTTATTGTAAGTGTTAGTGGAACGGAATACAAATGAGTTACGCGTATAATTTTTACGGTATCGCGGGGTGGCGGAGAGTGGTCTCGAACGTGAGGAGCGCACTGGGTGACGGGCACGAGATACAATGAACGTCTTGCTCAGTAGCAACGAAGAATCTACTAGGCTGTTGAGTATTTTATAGAGAAACACTATGTCAAACATTTGCGCCTGTTGCGTAGAGATAACAAGTTGTTTATTTCTAAGTATGGCGATAATTTAAGGATTATTATTTTTTTTTTAACTGTCTCTATTCTATTAATATGAACTTAATAACATGGACTCCACACCGTGCTGCGAAAATCTAAAAAGGTACGCACAAATGAGAAGTACAAGATTTTGAATGTGCCAGATCGATTAAAGGGTTTACTCACTCGTAGTATGAAGCCTATATTTCGAAAAGCAGAAGCAAGGTTATGATCAATGTGGGCGTTAAATGATAACCCCGAGTCCATGATTATACCCCGATCCATGATTTGAGTCACTCTTTGCAATGCATTTTCGTTTATGTAGTAGTCGTAAGTGATTTTGTTTTTCTTACGTATATAAGATATTGTGTAACATTTATTACTGTTAAGAAGTAGTTGTTTTGACTTACAGTGAGATAGCGAATATAAGACAGAAGGCGTCATGTTGGGTATACACTTTGCTTAGTCACGAATAGCTCAACGGGGAGCAAAGACTTCCTACAAAATACCTTACTATCATTCCGTCTCTGTCACAAGGATCGCTTGAGGCCAATAAGGCATACACCGAGTTCCACTCCACATGTTTAGCTTGTATACATCATTATAATCATCATCGTTCCCGCCAAAAAAGCGTCTATTGCTGCACAACTGCCTCCTTCAACGATCTTCACAACAACCATGACCCACAAAATACAACAAAAAACATATGACCAAACCCGATACGGCTAAAGTTACTACAATCGTAAACGCCATGTCATACCACGTTGAAACAACAGGCCATTTAAAATTATTATATCGGCGGAACAGTAACACTGTCCTTTCAACAACACAAACCGTCGTAATCCCCGTATGAGCGATTTTAAAACGCGTTCCACTATTTTCAAAAACAATACTACGATCCGGCATCAGCTATTTTTATCTCCACCGAAGCCGGGGGTGATCCCTCAATCTGGGCGGATTATATGCTGCGCCGCCCGCCCCGCGCCCGCCAAACAAACGTGTACTGGGAGCTAAATGTATAAAATATTTTGACGATTGCAACGTATTATTATTCGGATGATGAAATGCTCGTGCAGCTTATAAAAATTAACTGCGTCAGCCGGTGTGAGAGTGCACCGTATTTCACGGTACTTTAACATAATAATATGTTATTAGTTTGTTGATTTTATTCATTCAGTATTTAAGTAATTTTTTAAAGAACCTATCTTTTAAACTATTTATGTATTGAATTAAAGAATAAATAGTTAACGTTACCAATAATGGTTATTGCTAAAAAAAGTAAAAATAAATATTATTTATTGCCATAGTAGGAGACATTACGCGAAACGGTACTGTGATGGATCTGGATTTATGAAGTGATGGATCGCAGCCAAGAGGTTAGCTCTTTGAGTCCGAGAATCTCGAATTGCTTTTATAAAAGTACGATTGAAATTGGTATGGTATATTTTTAAGTAGTTATAACGTTATGACGGTTTTGCGCGCTACAATTATGCCCTTTTTAATACCAAAAATCTCAATTTTTTTGATTTTACTTCAACAACTGTCACTTGAAATTGCTTAGGGTTTACCTACAAATAAGTTATCGTCGATGTTAAGCATCCGTTTCTGATTATTGTTTCATTCGAAAAAAATACTTTCACATTAGTCCCCTCAAAGTGAATCAAAAAATTGTCTCCGTTGTCGCTATAGCTACTAGATACACCAATCAGTGTTGTCGCTACGGCTACTACTACAACTGTGTTTAATATACATCAGTCAGTAGAGGAGGTCAATTAACTTAATTTTTAAAAAACTGTCAAGAAATAGTCTCCATGATCGCTACGGCTGCTAGGATAACAACTGTTTTAATCAGCGCGAGATGGGTTCAACGCCACCAGTGTTCCCCCGATCGCGACGGATTACGCAGCCTTTCAGTCCAACGCTTGTTCTGGAAACCCTTCATGAAACTGCGGTTAAAATGTTTGTTTAATAATACACGTTGATTGAGCAAATCGAATTTATGTAACGAATTGTTAATGAAATGTATTGAACATTTCATAATGAAAGCAACTGTTATCGGACGCAATGTTGATCATTACTGTGGTTATTGTTCAAATGTTGATATTGGTAAATAAATGACCGTTTTAAGGGTATTGGGAGAACTTTATTAACAAGCAACAAGAGCCGTTTAATTGACGTAATTAACATTTATTTTTCACCATTTAGTATGCTTTCATCAATTGGATACTGATTGTACGGTCAGCGACGAAAGTCGCGGAATACTTTTGTACTGTGACATAATAACATAATAACATCATTTGAGGTCGACTAGCGCCTGCTCAATTCATTATTTGCTTCGACGAAGTACTAAAATGCTTAACCACTTTTGTTGGTGAATGAACATCTGCAGAGCGTGTTGTAATTTATCTGCAGTGACACATGCGCAATTCGCCATGTGCGTTCATAATAAGAATAATGCTTCAAGTGATCGACAGTTCAATTCAAGGAGTAAAACCACCTCTTACTACAATTGTGGTTTAAACGACGGTCTCAAACCCGGAGACAGGGTTCGATCACCAGCGGGGATTAAACAATAATGTGGTCGGTTTGATTGGTGGTAAGCCTCGTATAAAATCGGCCTAGAGAGCTACCACCATCTTATCCAAGTCTGTTACTAATAACATAAACAAAACACAACGTATACAACAACATAACATAATAACATCAATGTTGGTAGCATTGTTGTGTTCCGACGAGAGATAAGATCAGTTTCTTAGTGGTTGAGGATTTTGGGTAAGGTGCGCATCTTCGGCCTTATCGTCATGCCAACAGGTGAGAGTGCGATGAGGGAAAAGCGATTTTCCGTTTTGGAATAATAAAAAACGAACACGCAATAGACGCAATGATGTACTTTGAACCACATTACCAAGTCGTATATCGGTGTTAGGCCCAGTAAAAACCATTAACTGATGTAACAAACAAGTACGTTTATTGTACAAAATTGTCAATATGAATATTCATTGTACAACTCAACAGTCCCCGAGACAAAGAAACGAAGTCCCGCCATTTGAATGCATTGCATCGCACTATTTTTGCACTTTAACGAAGCATCCACAGACCGCATAAAAGTCGTCTTCTACCAGACAACGTTTCTAAGAATTAATTCGGTACTGTTTAAAAAAGCTACGTGCTTTTCCATATAATAAAAGACTGTCTCTTCTGAGTAATCAATTAGTTCTATGATTCGGAATAACAATTTATTTTAAATTTGGAAAGCGTCCGCGCTTTTTTCAGTAGGTAATTTTACCATTGCATTAAACCTAATGTACGTTCTGTGTATTTAATTGCGTACTTCGTGACCTTTTTTGGACACTGAAAAAAGAGTTAGCGTCAACTCAATCTAAAAAAAAAACTCGACATAACACTAGATGCGTGTTCTGATAATGCCATTGATAATTAAATGAGAATGTAGATACTATAAGAAAAGAAATGTGCTTTAAGCATTTTATAACATATTATAGAACAACACAATATATTTGTGACTTTTTTCGCAGTAACGAGATAAAGCTTTGCCTCTATCTTACCAGTAGGTAAGTAATAATAATAATATATTTATTCATTCAAGTAACAAAGACTCATAATATTTAATAACAAAGGAACTTAAGAGCTATTAGTACATACGACATACATACGACATACGATCGCAGAATACAATTAATAAATTTGATTTTATTTGATTATTGTATAAAAATAATAATAATAATATAGCTTGGGTCTATCCCCGCTGCCGGTGGCGACCTAGGTTAAGTTTCTTATTATATTTTATATTGTAAATTTGTTTTTGTATAAAATATTGTAAAATTTTTTTCGTAAGATACATATTTAATAAAGAGAATAATAATAATAATCACCTTCATAAATGTTAGTAAAAAACACACCTTATTACTTATGTTAGCATTCTATATTTAACATAGATGTAGTCCCCTGAAATAAGTGCCACATAATGAGACAAACATTTTGCCTGCTAGCAATAACCCACAGGATGGTGTTGGTACTGCCCCTTACTGTACGCAACGGAGATACCATTTTTTTGCGCATTAAAGATGTGAAACTGTCAGTGCGCGCCTCTGCAAACATTGCAGACGCGCTTCAGAAATGAGGCCTCCCCAACAACACTCTGAAGGCATTGTTGTATTGGACCCGCAGAGCGCTGACCGATTTCTGGGTATGGTTGACCCACGCATTACCGGAGTAGAGCGACGTGCAGTAAGCTGTGAAAAGAGTTATTTTGACTGCGTCCGTAGCCCTAGTAAATCTGCGAGCCAACATATTTGCTCTAACCGCCAACGCTCTGCGTTCCTTCTCTATGTCCACATTGTCCTTCAGGTCTTCGGTTACCCAGTGTCCAAGATATTTAAACTGTTGGACACTTTCCAAAGCAATCCCGTGCAGCATAATAGGCACAAAAGAGGAGGGGCTCCTGGTTCCCGACCTAAAGACAATGTATTCACTCTTACTTAATATAATATAATATAATATATATGAGACAACATCCCAAGGTAAGTAGCTAAAGCAGTCGTTTCATGGAAATCAGAAACAACGACGGTACCACAACCACCCAGACCCGACACAATATCGAAAAGATCGTATCCGACACTGAACCGACCGGGAATCGAACCCGGGACCTCAGAGTTAGCGCCGCCCAAAGTCCGGCGTGCAAGCCACTCGGCTACGGAGGTCGTCAAAAATGCATCGCATAGGATGCGCAGACCGCGAGCAGCTGCCGGACCGCACCAACCGAGGGGGCC
Organism: Eudonia truncicolella; assembly: GCA_949315975.1. Classification (NCBI taxonomy): domain Eukaryota; kingdom Metazoa; phylum Arthropoda; class Insecta; order Lepidoptera; family Crambidae; genus Eudonia; species Eudonia truncicolella. The sequence goes on along the minus strand of OX438831.1, from coordinate 1,412,159 downwards.
AGCAGCACCATGTTGTCAGCATAACTAATGTTGTTGACGCACACACCGTCAACATAACACCCGACACCGACAGGCATGCTGCTGAGCCGCTCAAGTAACTCATTTCATCATCATCTCCTCATCACCAGCGCATTTATGTCCCCACTGCTGGGGCACGAGCCTTCCCTATGGGTGGATAGGGAGTAACTCATTTACATGAGTAAAGATTATAGGCGAGCTCAACCTCCCTGTCTCACCCCACATTCGAGCCTAAGTAAGTGAATGACTAGCATAGATTACCTGGCAATCTTATCTGCTGTCAGAACACTACAATACTACTAACATTGTTTTTCCGACGACAGACTTGCATAAAAAAAACAGATATTATGGTGATAAAACAGTTAGATTAACTTAGAATAAACTTACAAAACCTAGTAAAATAAAATGTCCACTGTATAATCAACCAATTTAATAATTTCGAATAAGTAAAGTTTACTTTTATTAAGTAAGAGATGGCAATATAATAAAAATAAAAAACAAAAAAAACACACGCCTCTGCTAGGCATCGAACTAGGGACCGCTTCATTCTAGTATCGTCTTATAAAGCGGTTCGTAACGACAATACAACTCGGTACACATTGTTTAAAGGTATCGCCGTCCGTCCCGGCAGTAAATGAGTTACAAACTTAGTTGAGGGTATAACAAGAAAATGCGGCGGGAAACGCAATATATTATACAGAATTTGCAAAGAAACGAAAAATGAATTTGCCCACCACCCGGGACGCCGGGCGCGGTCGCGCGGGGAACGAGCTGGCGGGCGATTTTTGAAATTCACCGGTGATAATTCGACATTATAAGTGACATGACATCTAATATTTTTTGCATTATTTACCATTTCATTGTTAAGATTAATATCGTTCGAGAGATTTCGGTGTCAAAAATAAATTACTTGTGACCTTGAATAAGAGAAATAGGAGCATTCGTAATGGATTGGCGTGAGAATTAGTCACCGATTCAAAAATCACCCCACTGAACACGCTTTTAATGTACGAGCACAAAACGTTCATTTCAGTTTATTAATCAGTTTGCAATTATCCACCAAGGGAGTCGCACTTACTCGCTGTCATTATAATTTTAATATTAGCATTGTTAATCTATTACCAAGTCCTTTGCATTTAAATAAAGGGTAATGACACCATTGTTTGACAGTTTAAGCCCAATGTTCGACAGAGTTTTCGTCGCCACAAAATAACATAGATTTTCATTGAAATACTATGGGATGACAGCAAAGAAGTAGGAAGTCAGTATCTAATTGTTTGTAAAGTCTAAAACAAGTTGTTGACCCCTATTTTTAGGGTTCCGTACCCAAAGGGTAAAACGGGCACCGCTGTCCGTCCGTCTGTCTGTCTGTCTGTCTGTCACCAGGCTGTATCTCATGAACCGTGATAGTTAGACAGTTGAAATTTTCACAGATGATGTATTTCTGTTGCCGCTATAACAACAAATACTAAAAAACAGAATAAAATAAATATTTAAGGGGGCTCCCAGACATGGTTGACAGGCATGATTGGTACGGAACCCTTCGTACGCGAGTCCGACTCGCACTTGGCCGGTTTTTTTTAATGATCAAAGGACAAAAATGGCGGACGCTGGTTCCTGTCGAACACTGCTGCTACTACCCTACTTCGTATTATCAGTATCAAGCAGTAACATTAACAGTAGTCTTGGAGTAACCAGAACATCCAATGTGGTGGTTAAAATATACTTTTAACTTGTAATATTGCGGCTTTTCCTTCCCAAAATATAGGCTTTCATTTTTGACAACAGAAACCAGCCGGTAAACTTTTAGTTATAGTGTATATCCGTATTACGACTTATTTAAAGTATTTTTATATAAAAAAGGTAGTATGTAAATATGGTAATTCAGCAAAATGTAACTAAATATAATAGAATAAACTTCTAAGGGCTTTACCATAAAAAAACTTAACAGCTTGAAATAGATATTCCGTGTTTTGTTACCGTCATGTAAACTTCATTTTAAATTAGAGTAAACGGGACAAAACTTTATCAAGTTTTGCTTCATCAAGCAAAATTGAAATAAAGAATGACAAGAATAATTACGGGGGTCAGTTTTTCAGAAATTACAATAACCCGTCCGTTGTCTCCAATTGTCATGAAATGGCAATCGTTAACGCCGAACTCTAAGTCAACGTGGTGGATCCCTACCCAAACTCCTCATAAGTGAATTACAAACGAATCATTCACAGTCAGATCACTAGGAACATGATATCGATGAATACTGCAGCACGCACGCACCCTTCCCAAACTTATCGCAACTTAAAATCGCCGGCTTAGCTGGCAGAGTTTCGCAAATCCTTACGACCTACTTTTTGAGCGAAACTTTTCGACGGCCGACCGTTTGAAGAGCCGTAAACCGATGGGTGCCGTTTAAGCGAGTCGATAATCTCGCCAATTGGCATCGTAAAACATCGTGAAACAGTGCGAATTGCTCGCAGTAATCGGCTAGGTGGCACTTTTGCATTCAAATTGTGCCATCCCTAGTTTGACGATGTCAAAATTTGCCTCCAGTCAGTTAGTGTTATTGGAGTACATACCAATATTGCGTTATGTTTTGGGATTCTCCTATTTTGATTATTTTTAGCTACTATGTCAAAGAGTAATCACGGAATTACTCGCATGAGTAATTCCGTGATCATGGCGCATGCAACTGTGCCGAAATATCGGGTACTCACAAATAATAAACATGGTAAGAATCCTGTTGATAATTACTCTATTGCAAGTGACCATGATAGTTTAAATAGTTATACTTTGTTAAAGTCCATAACGACGTGAATATCTAAAAGTTAGTTTTCTGACCTATTCTAGGCATACTTTTTCATAATTATGTATACCCGGCCACGTTAAGAGTGCTAATTTAATTAAAGATGATGGTGATGAAGATGATGATGGTTCAAGATTTAAAAATTTAATGTGGAAAAGAAAAAAGTTGTTTCGCATCAGATTAAATGAATTGCCGAATTGCTAATTTGCCCAATTTTAATTATTCGATTTTCTATTTTAAATACGATACTTATAACAAAATGTACTATTATAGAATTAAGGTTAAAGTATTAACTTAAGTTTTTCAAAAAGGTTTTTTAATTAAACTTTTCCTCATTCAAAGTTATTATTTTAGTTATAAATAGCACATTTCATTAAATAATTTATCAATAACCATAAATGTAGTATGTATAATTATTGTAGTAATAAACAATTCATGTTTTTTCAATTAATGTATTGATAACAATGCAAATGTTTACTTTGACATAATATTAGTAATTATACCGAAAATATTACTAATTTAACTTTAAAATTGAATAAATTTATACTTTTCTAACACAGAAAGTTTATAATAATTATGATAACTATTTAAATGTCCGTATCATTAAAAGCGATTTACGTAAACACACTAATTGAATCAGTTAAATCAGAAATCTATATTGAACAGTAAATAATAGTTTCTAAGTATTTATTTATTTTTATTACTGTTTGTCTGAATATTTAAATACCCTTGCAAGGCTCAGCTGTGGACATAATCAATGCCATTTAGACCTTATTGTATCAAATCAAACGATTAGTAGTAGTAGTTTTATGACTTAGGCCGTCCTCACTTCAGATACAAATTTGCATTGTACTTTAATGTATATTTAACGTATATTTATGTACTGTATAGTACACTACTCTGTAGTACATGTAATGTGCACACACTGGTTACGATTGACTTCAACAAAAAGGTAGTCTTGTACCGATATATCAACACGTTCCAATCTTTACACCTACACGTACTTCCTCGTACGACTCGAATCCAGTGTGAGCACGTTCGTGTATTTTCGTACGTATCCGCACGATCTAATTGCGTACCAAGGTGAGCGCGGCCTACACAAGGTAATCCGTAATACCGTAGCACATCGTAGCACACTGTAGCACTGTAGAACACCGTAGCACGCCGTAGAAGTTTCCGTAGCGGCGTAGAGGGCCAGCTATTTTGTTTTAGAATCCAAACGCTTTGCCTAAGAAGTTGGCAACGGTAAAGCGTAGGAATTCTAAAACAAAAAACACTGCATTCCAGTCTTCCTTCTTCGCATATTCTTCGTGATATCTTCTACATTATTTAGCGAATATTTAAGCTTGAGCCGTTTTTAATTTATAGCAGATATTACAAGTTGTGTTATTAATAAAATGCGCAGAAAAAAAACGGGAGAAAAGGAAAAATCATTTACTAAGTAATATTGAAAAGTTAGTAAACAGCCTATAAATGTTACAATTAAAAACAATAAAACAAAAACGAACTTCGGAAAATTCTATTTCTAAAAGTAAACGTTACTAATATTAAAAACAATTTCGAAGGCGCATTTGCTTTATAATAAAACAACACACAAACACTATTTTCACAAGACGTAGGGTTATTAGCTGTTTTTTAGACATATTTATAAAGACAATTTAAAAATAAAACCATAAATATATAACAACATTGATATAAACTGATTAATATGCCAGACTAAAATTAGTTTGGTATATTGCTTTTGATAACCTTTAAATCATTGTTACATAGCTTTATGGTTTTTAAAACTATCATAAAATTAAAATAATTAGTTAAAAACATCACCACAAAGACACAATACAAAATAAAAACAATCACAGTTACAAACCAGAGAAACACTATTATAATATAATAGTCTTAAATATATCGCGACTTATCGGAAATTTCATTTTATCACAAACAATCGGGGCAAAAGGGCGTTCAATATATTTCACAACAAGGGTGCGGAACCATCGGATAAGGGCCGAGACGCATGGCTGCCCAATTACGGGCTTCTTTTATTCGAATTGAATTATAATTTTGTATGGGAAGCTCCGATACTATGAACGTTCTGTGGACGTTAAGATAAACAATTCTAAAACTTTTGATTCAAATTTGAAAGTAGCATATTGTTTTATTATGATTACGCGACAATCACACGTTGAAATGAAACACTTTATACGGCGATGTACTTGAAATGATTTTACTAAAGATCACAAAATGACGATTACGCAAGTAGATCGGTTAATATCAATCCGTAAAATAAATAAAAATATTTTATTTCCATCGTAAGTAGCACTTATGGTACTTGCTATAACTATATATTGCGGTGGTTGCCGCTGATGTCGTTGTCTGTGCGCGCGCGGTCGCTTAATTTATTTAAAAGATACCTACCTGTTTTGTATTATTTTTAAGGATTTTTTTTGTATTTTGACTGAGAACCTAGTATCACTAGCTAAACCTAATTTAGACTTTAAAGTACTAATAACCAATTTTGTACCTATAATTGTATTGTTAATAAATGAAAAAAAAAATTATAAAAATAGTTTATTGAATATATTTTTAATTCTACCTTATTTTTACCATATTCTTAATCTGTCACCTCTTGTTTTTGATTTTTTTGGTCAACATTCCACCAGCAATTTGGGCAAAACCAACTTAGCTTATAACTTGCAAAGGCGAAAACAGTTCCTGAAGCCACACAAAATGAAATAATGAATATTCAAAACAAGCCTACCATTTGACTTTACGCCTATCACTGTATTTAGTACGAGTGCGGGCAACATTACAATTTTACGAAACCTCTATTTGTTCGCTGGGAGATAACATCTGGGGGTTGTTTGGTAGGCGTTCACCAATGAGGCCTACTCGCAATATAAGACGAAACCTAACTTGCCATACATTACTCCGTGCGTATGCAATATTGTAATAGGAATGGTATCACGCACAGCCGTGTATGGAGTACAAAGCCAATTCGATTGTCTTTTACGTTTCGTTTCCTTTTATTCATGTAGGCACATGTTGTATGTTAAAGGGAGATTAGAAATACTTACGACCAGAAAAGGGTGGATCGTATTTATCGTTTTTTATCGTATTTTTCAGAATAACCTAAATTACGATAACCTTCAGTGCTTTTAATATTTTAAATGCATGCTTAATTTGAGTTAATAATTATTTTCATTATTTTCAAGAATGATAGGCCAATTTAGGTAACAATAGTACTTACCATATGTTAGTACTGCTCCTACAAGAAGTTTCATCATCATCATCGTCATCTCAGCCAAAAGGCCAAAGGCTGGAAAAAGGCCTCCAAGAAATTTAAAAATAATAAATTAAATATAAAAATATAGTTCAAATGTTACATAGTTTTAATCAGTAAAATATTATATTATATTCTAGTCTCTTACATAATATAGGTACTTGTATCTGAATCTACATGTATCTGCATTGACGTCATCTCAACAAACGCAAATACTTATCACATAATTCGAATTGACCTTAGCGCTGTAACTAAATGTTTTCTGTGTTAACTTAAGATTTTTGTAAAAGTCATGAATGCGAGTTATACTTGATATAGATATGGTCGCTTTTTTCATTATATTTTTTTTGTGAACATTATGAATAATTAATATAAATTAATGTCGGCACTTTTTATCCCTCATCATCATCATCATCATAATCGTTTACACGCCCACCGCTGGACGTTGGCCTCTCCAAGTGCACGCCACTGAGCACGATCCGCGGCTACTGTCATCCAGCTCTTGCCAGCCACCTTGTAAAGATCGTCGTTCCACCTAGTCTGAGGGTGTCTTTTTATCCTTGTAAAGTATTTAAAAAAAGAACTAATTGAGCACGCAATTTAACTAAACCAATACAGTCTCTTCGTACCAAGCTACTATCAAGTTCGTACCGTGGTACCAAGTACCAACAGAATGTCTCGACCCGCGATCTGTATTACGCCTCAAACGTTCCTTTGTGCAGCACTACATTCCCCGAGAGCCTTAATAAAGGCCCGTCCAAGTGTGTGGAAAACGTAGCTACGTATAGGGCGGGGACAATATTATATGAGCGACGGACATGTTGAAACATCTAGTATATCGTATGACGATGTAGCATCGTTTAAAAAGTATTGTGGAAGACAAAACTTTTTGGTCGCTTCAAAGGATTATCGAGATGTCATCCCCTCTTTCGTGATTCCATCCATTCTAAAATGATTTTGAGGATGTTGGTCACACAGCTTGTGGAATATTAACCGATTATTTATTAGGATGTTCCTATTGTGTACCGAATTTCAAGCAAATAAATATGATTTGATTTGATTTAATTTAGATTATCGACTATACCACAAAAGTCCGGTTACGCGTAAATGCCATAAGCCGTCAGCAGCAAACTCTTTAAAAAAAACCAGAGAGTTTTAATTCGTTGTAGCTCTAATTACACAAACGAGATTTGAACCCGTAGCTTCTAAAAATCTGGGTCAGGCCTTACCAATTAGGCTATCGTGATTGTATCCCACTGATGTTTTTAGCTATATCTATTTAAGTTAAGTTTAAAATAAACAGAAGATCTAAGTTGTAATTTTTGTAGCAATAAAATATTTTTATCTTCATCTTTATCTTATCTTATGTGTAGAGTAAGATCGGATGTCGATGAAATGAATGAAAATTGAAATTAAATAAGGCTCATTTTTGCTTAGAAAATAATATGAATGCTGAATACGTTTGCACGGGACACAGCCACTATAGAGCCACAACAGGCTACGGTGGCACAACTGACAAAGTCTGTCAGTAGTTGCGGGTTCAAATCCCGCTTATGCAATTTTTTCTGAACACTTTTCCAAAGCCAATGGATGATGACGTGATCTCTTTTTACCGTCCAATTGTCAGACAGACGAAGATATCTACTACAGCTAATTAGAAATGTGGAACAGTATTTTCAGATTCTTTTTTGATTTCATGCAGCTTGTTATAATTTACAAAATGCTTTGCACTGTTCTGTATGATGTGTGTGCATAGATATTGTATGAAGCACCTCCCAAAGTGGCCTTTGTGGCGCTAGTATGCTGCTCAAGAGCCTTAATAATGGCTCGTCTAAGTGTGAAGCTACAATGGCACTTTCAAACATATATAATAGTTATAGCTATATAAATATAAGCATGAAGACTATTTGATTTAGTAAATGAATGTGCATACACACAAACAAACAACAAAAGAGTTGTGGACAAGGCTGCTGTTTGTTTATTTTGAGACTAAAATCTTACAATTGTAATGAAACACAGTTAAAATTATATTAAAAGCACTCGAAAACCGCTTAGGTAACAATGTTTAGCTTTAGCTGCGTGTAGCAAACTCAAAAATAATGATTTCGGAGGAAAGTAAAAGAAGAAGAAAAACCATTTATTTGTAACAAATTACATTATTGCATTACATACAAAACCGAAACAACATGATTTAAAAAAAAAATATTTTTACCATAGCACTAGTCACTATAAGTCTTAGTATAACACTTTTCGTAAAAAAATTCTTACTAATCTAACTATATCAAAATGGCCGCTGAATGCGGTGCATAACCACTATCAATTGATTTTACTTACTCGTCATCATAGACACAAATGAAATTAAAAAACTGTTTATAAAGTTGTGAAACTGTTGTTACTTCGCTTGTTCTATTTTTTTTTTATACTCAGAACAATAATTTGAAAGATCTGACCCGTAAATAATTATACAAAGCCGCGAGTAATGGGAGCTCGAATCAAACATTCAGTTTGTTCAGAATAATCCTTGGATAATAAATTCTTGACACCAATTTTAGAATGAATGAAGGTTGCAGCTGATAGCGGTGCAGTGTTTTAAAAAGATTCAAATAAATTAAAATAAATAGTGCGTAATAAATATTGATATTTGTTAATTATGTAGGTACGTGTAGCATTGGTAAGGTGTACATACGAAAATTAAATAAGAAGTATAATAGCGAAATAATTTTATAAATATTTTTAATAACTATTTTTGTGATAATAATTTAGTCTATGTAAAATAAACACAAGTAAATCCTTCGGTAAAACAGTTGACTTATGGCATACTACTCCTACAACAATATTATTTATTGCGAAACTTAACTAATAATTTATATAACAATATGTAGGTACCTAAAGCCGGTCGTTGTGGAGATCCTTGGGGAGGCCTTTGTCCAGCAGTGGATCATCTCAACAAAAAGACTTTGGCTGAGATGACGATGATGATGATGTAGGTACCTATTAGTTAAATTAAAAAAGTGACTTACAAAAAGCCAAGCCAAGTCTAAATCAGGAGCGATTCCGTGTAGCGTTCGCTCAGGGCTACGGGTCGTCGATTCCGGGATTTAATCTCGGCTAAATTGCCTTCTTGCCCTGGCCAGCGAGACACTGGTAAGCTGGACTCTAAAAAAAAGTTAATTTAAAAAATGTCGTTGATGCCGCCGGCCGCAGATGCAAACCGCAAGCCGTTAATCACTTCTTGTTTTAATTTTAGTTTTAGACTGGGGAGTTGTTTACGTAACGATATTTCGTGTTGAGTGTTATTAAAGTTTTAAGTCATTTGTGAATAGAAATTCACTCGAAAATAGAAAAGGACGTAGATATAGTCGTAGATATAGTAGTAAAAAAACCACCGCTGCAAGTTTTTGTTTAGCCCAATTATGATTAGAACGACAATAACAAAAAGTTCTACCGTGCCAGAAACATGACGTTTGTCGAGTCAATACCAACCTACATTTCACAAAACAACAACAACATTTTAAAAAGAATATACGCATAATCTCCGACACAAAAACAAACTCAAATTAATTACACCTAGTACTAAATATTGCAAAAAGACAATTCTGTTTGATTTTTTTTTGGCGAGAGGTTACTGATTGCCTCAGACGGCATTTTCAGCTTCACCGGGCTGTTTTGGGGGTGGCGAGAAACTTAAAGGGTTCCTCAAGCCGTGTGAAATGAATCACCTTCGGAGCTTTTCTAGAGGGAACGGCATCACGCACTAAGATGTGTCCCCGTGCCCTACTAGGTTCTCCGAAGGGTTTGGATCGGATCGGGGAGCGGAACAACCCGAGGACGCTTCTAAAGGCTCCGCTTCTAAAGGAAGACCGCGGATTACAACGGAAAGTACCCGCTCCTCGGGGAGCGAGTACGTATGGAACGTAACCTTATTTGTGCGTCAGAATGTCATGCATTGGCGGAATTCGGAAGTGGTAACGAGCCCTACCTTGAACATCTCTAGCTCGCCTTTAATTAGGCGGGTTTTGAGCGGAATGATGTTATGACGCACCTTCAAAGATCGCGAAATCTCAGGCCAGCTCTTTGTTGTTTGGACAAAGATCGGAGGGGGCTTCTTCTCCTTGCGCGGCTGGCTCGGCTCGGGCCTCGGAAAGCAAGGACGCGAAGTAGGCGCGCTATTCGCTTTAGCGGCTTTAGGCGGAGGGACGGAAGGAGGGGCGGACTTGCGGGCCCGTTGCCCTTTGCGGTCGATGGTCTCCTAGTCCGAGTCCGATGTAACAACATCGGGCTCGGGATCCGAGACGGGAGAGCTATCCTCTCTCGCGCACAGCTGTTTAACAGGTTACCAGATGAAGTAAAAACTTGTAAGACTATATACATTCTTAAAACTACATATCGCAACGAGTACCACAGAGTGACAATTTGTATACTATAATTTATATATTGTTTTTATCTCATTATAAGTAAAATGTAATTTCTTATGAGAATAAAGATCTTTAAACCTAAAACAAACATATTATTATATTCTACTCCTCGTTCAATCACAAAGTATGGAGATCCACAGAAAATAAGCTTAATAGATACCACGTTCGAGCAACGCACACATAGACATCAACCCCTCATGGGCACGGGATCTCGGACCATCTCGAGAGAGTGTGTCTATGTGTGCTTTGCTAGCGCGTTTGTATGAAGCTTACCTTGTCTTCCTATTTTGTAGTTCAATGCTCAGTAAACCCGACAAAGCTATTGTGAAATACAAATGGACATTGTATTAAACAATTACCAGTATCAAATCGATCTGTATCAATATCATAATCGACGTGGACAGCTCCGACCTATTGTGGTCTAGTTCCTAATGACGTCATTGTTAGGACACGACTTCGTCTCTAATCTGAGCATCGGTTGTTTGTTATATGACATACAATATTGGGCGGTCGGTGTATCCATGGTGTAACAACAATATTCCTGTTTCATAACGATAACTTAAGATACAAATGACATTGTAATCAATAACAGAGATCGTAATGATATTTTAATGATCCTTAATTATAATTTAATATTAAATAATAAACAATATTTCCTTCCCGTATGATGATGATGAATGATAATAGAAGTAAGTATATAAAATGAAAGATAATAGTGAGAAATGATATACCCCCAACCCCTCAAGTATCTCAGTAAAGACGTAGGGCTTTACTAAGTCCTCGGGCGGACTTCTTGGGTGAATTTGAAAGGTGCACTTGCACTGTTTTGTTTAATTTTCCAACACTCATGCACACTCACGAACACATAACGGTTAATAATCCACCATTATTTCACATAAATATACGACATAACAAAAACTTTAGAAAACAAAACCGCAGACACGACTCTTCACTTTCCCGCCAAGAACTCCTTCATATAAACTATTTAATAATCTTTGAAACCAACAAAAAAGTTATTAATTCACATCAGCCCTAAGCCGGGAACAATCATGAACGATCAAAGCACATTTCTTAGGATTGCACCGCCGCGCCGGCCGGCCCTCCGCATCCAATATGGCAGTCACGTCCCGCACCACCTTGGGCCTATATGAAGAACCCATTCCAGCATATTATCTTACTTCATAGTTGGTTTCTTTCGCGTTACGAACGTGTTCGCGTGTTAATAATGTTCAGGTGAGTAATTTGAGGGCTGTTCTATTGCTTATAAGTTTATTTGCAGATAAAAACATGTCCTATGCTGTAGTTATAAGACATAATACAATGTAATGGTAGGTTTAGGGATTATTTGTCGTTAGCTGTCTTGATCGCCGATATCGTTAGAAAATATATTATGAATGATTTGACACATTTTTTCATATTATCCTTTTAGCTTCAAAAACAATTGAGCACGGACATTTAAGTTTCGACGTAGTATGTAAATGTTGCTTGTTGGTTTATAAGAAAATACGACATTATATTAAATTTTTCCGCTTATTAATAATATGGATATTAATTATTTAATTTATGGCTAATTAATTGAATAGTTCACAGATTGCACGACGGAGTAACCTTTCAGTGTCTTTTTTTTACTTTACCGAAATTTGACGAAATAAAAAAAATATTATATTGCAATATGGAACAGTTACTCCTAAGAGTGTTCAAATTCTATTAACTTATTGGATCAATTGATGTTAGTACCATCACCGTTACTGAAATAAATTAAACGCAACACCGTCCTTCAGTTTTCAATCAATTACACATTTACCTCCTCATTCTAAAAACTGCACCTCGAACTTGTAGTGCCCCTAATCAAGTAATATCAGTTCTTATTAATAAACAAATTGCTGAGCAGATTTGCCAATCCTACGGGATACGGTTGCCAAATAGTAGGTACATTAGCATGGAACGGGTAGGGCGCGAACGTAAGCCGCACTGATCCGGGAACCGCGTTAGCATAACTTTGCTGTGCTATGAGGAACAGGGACCGTCGACTCTTATCCATGTACACACGCCGGCAGTTCAACCTACCCAAAACTGTATAATTTCTCTAATCGATAATGAACTTTATACTAATACCATAAAGTTTAAGTTGTATTGAGGAAATTTGACATTATGTAGTAGGTTGACGTGCTTTGACGAAGCTTACTTCGACACTTTTGGGTAAAAACTGTTAAATTTTCTCTAATCGATATTGAATCTTAATACCAATACCATACAATTAAAATTTTATTGAAAACATCAAAATTTTTTTATTGTGTTGACGTGCAATCTATATATTAGTCCGCAACAAATTGAAGTTTGCGCCACACAAAACCTGCGCCATGTTAATAACCCGCAAGTTGAAGCACGACACGCCGCGGCTGAGCATGGGAGGGATCGACATTGGCATGTCTAGAGAGGTGAAGATTTTGGGCCTTACTATCGACGATAAACTTACATTTAAAACCCACATTACCAACCAGTGTCGAAAGGCAATAAGTATATACAAACAGCTATCCAAGGCTGCGAAGGTTAGTTGGGGCCTAGACCCCGAAATTGTCAGGTCGATCTATACGGCGGCGGTAGAGCCGGTTATATTGTACGCGGCAGCGGCATGGGCACCTTCGGCGAACAAACTAGGAGTCAGAAAGCAGCTCAACACAGTCCAGAGGGGGTTCGCGCAAAAGCTCTGCGGAGCCTACCGCACAGTCTCCCTACACTCGGCACTGGTACTTGCGGGGATACTGCCTCTCGACCTCAGGATTACAGAAGCAGCCGCTCTGTACGAGGCAAAGAGAGGGTCGTCGCTGGAAGTACTGGGAGGCAGAGAGACCGAGAGTGCGGTGGACTTTGTCGGCGCTCCACATCCGGCGGCGCATATGGGTTTGGAGTTCGTGTGCCTGGAAGACCAAAACCTTGTGGACAGGTACAATGTGCAGCAGGTGCGAATCTTCACCGACGGCAGTAAGCTTGAGGGGAAGGTCGGGGCAGCACTTTCTATATGGAAAGGTGAGGCTGAGACCCGATCCTTAAAGCTAAGTCTGTCCGCGTACTGCACAGTTTACCAGGCGGAACTACTAGCGATATGCAAGGCCACGGAAATGATTGCGCGGGGAAAGGAGATGAGTTATGGTGTGTATAGCGATTCGAGGGCAGCGCTGGAGACGATCGCCAACCAGCACTCTCTCCACCCCCTGGCGGTGGAAGCACGGAAGAACCTGCGAGGGGCCTTCACCCAGAACAAAGTTGTATCTTTGTTCTGGATCAAGGCGCACGCGGGACTTCCGGGCAATGAGCGGGCTGACGAACTGGCCAAGACGGCTGCACTGAAGTCAAAAAAGAGGCCCGACTATGACGCATGCCCAGTCTCGTACATCAAGAGACTTCTGCGAGACAATACGATTGAAAGCTGGGACCAACGCTACCGCGAAGGACAGACCGCCTCCGTCACAAAGCTCTTTTTCCCGGACGTTAAATCGGCGCACAAGATAGTTAGGAAGCTGCAGCCGAGGGGTCCAATGACGCAGATCCTAACAGGGCATGGGGGCTTCGCCCAATACTTAAACCGCTTCAAGTGCAGGGCGAGCGCTTCATGCATCTGCGACCCCGAGGTCGAAGAGACTGTTCCCCACCTGCTCCTAGCTTGTCCTTCCACAAACACATTGAGGTATAACCTGGAACAGAAGTTTGGAATAACATTACAGGAAGATAACTTGCACCAACTTATTTCGTGTAAGTATAAAGTAGGAGACTTTGTGGAGTACTGTACAAAAATATGTAAACTAGCAATAAATAGAAATAAGGATTAGTAAGTAAGTTTTTGTTTCGCCTATAATAGTTGTTATAGTGCCGTAAGCAAATAAAACAGTAGTAAATAAGTAAATAAGTTTCTTTGTGTTTAAAATAAATTAGTATAAATGAATAATAAGCAAAACTGTATAGTGAATAAGAAGTATCTAAATGTAAATGTGTATGTTTGTAAAATAAAAAATTGTGTACCCCTTCTTTGTTCCCAAAAAAAAAAAAATGAATAAATAAAGATAAGGATAAAATAGAATAGAATAGGAACTTAAGCCTAGACGGGCATCCCACCCGCAAAAGTATAAAAGAAGATGTATGAAAGAGTAGTATGAAGAATGAAAGTACGAGAGGCATAAAAGTGAGAACTGGTATGAAAGATAAAATATAGTTAAAAATAGGCTCCGATTCTGTTGGAGGTGAAAGAATTAAAAAAAAAAAAAAAAAAAAAAAAATCTATATATTAACAGCAACCCCAAGATTCGATTGTATTCGTCATTTCTGGAGCCGTCGTCTCACCTGACGACTTCAAGCTGTCATCGTCATTGGCAATGCGGGCTTTGTGCCGTCGACCTACGTTTCGTATGGGTAAGCACTTGAGTCTGTAGTTGTTAAGGCCGAATGTAGAAGCATTGGTTCATGTGAGAGTATAAGTTTAGAAAGTAGCTACCGAGATGATTTCTTGCATTCGATCCGAGCATCTATCTGTAGTAGTAGTACAGGATGCCCTCAGACTAGATGGAACGACGATCTTCGCAAGGTGACTGGCAATAGCTGGATGAGAGTAGCCGCGGATCGTGTGCAGTGGCGTGCACTTGGAGAGGCCTATGTCCAGCAGTGGGCGTGTATAGGCTGATGATGACGATGATCTATCCGTTTGGCTAGCGATCTTCCTATACAGTCCTTTTTTTTTTAATAGTTTGGATGACAAATGACTGATGACTGGTGTTAAGCAGAAGCAGATCCAGATGCGAGGCCAGCTAGTGGAGCAAGAGTCTTCCTGTAACCAAATACCTTGCAAAGGGTTCGAAACGTCAGGATAAAACTAATATCTGTATATAATACGTGAGGCGATAACTTCGTGCCCCTTTTTGAGCGCTTTGAGGAACCTGAGATTTGGTACAGTTTAATATAATAATAATATAATATGAGACAACATCACATACATTGTTCTGATCCCAAGGTAAGTAGCTAAAGCACTCGTTTCATGGAAATCAGAAACAACGACGTTACCACAACCACCCAGACCCGACACAATATCGAAAAGTTCGTTTTCGACATTGACCCGACCGGGAATCGAACCCGGGACCTCAGAGTCGCTAACTCTGAGGTCCCGGCCAAAGTCCGGCGTGCAAGCCATTCGGCTACGGAGGTTGTCAAAGTTTATAAGTATATATGGAGATGGTGTCCCGCAAGACAAAACTTATGTTTGTGTGTTTATGAAACGCGCAAGTAGATCTTACAATCCGAGAAGTTTGACGTTTCAAGGCTTATTAGATAAGTAGGTATGATATAAATTAAAAAAAATAAAATAAATAAGATATTACAAACGGAGCTGTACGATTTTTGAAGTAAGCGCTGAATAATATAATTGCAGATCACGTCTACTCGTGAAATATTGACAAAACCGTCCGTCTGCAAGTATGTATCTGTTATTCGTGGGAGCGTCCTCTTATTTATATTTTATTTTCTTAAGACGCTCGGTGGCCATTACTGCTGCAAATATTTGGCGTGTTGAAAGCCTACTGTGTGTTTGTGTTAACATGACGCCGTATTAGAGCCGCTATGAAATACCTTCAGATACATGCCCTCGATTGATATTGGAACGTGATTCGTAACTTTCAATGTGTATTAAAACCAATTTAAAAAAATACATTACATTTCTTGTACCTTCAATAAATTTTTCAATTTACTTTAGTCAGTATTTTATTACATAATGCAACCTTATAATTAGAGATTACTATGTCACTAACACCAGAATATAATTCTTTAATAATAATAACTGAAAATCTTTTGACCTAATATATGCGATTTAAAATCTTCTATAGAAAGTTTATAAACCGCAATATATCAGTAAAAAAAACATTCCACCGTGCTTCGGAAGGCCTGCAAAGCCGTTGGTCCTGACTGCATTAGCAGTCGTTATCAACCACCAATCCGCATTAGACTCGCGTGGTGGTTTGGTCCGTTCCCCCTATCCATCTATAAGCAAGGCTCACGAGCCTGGAGCACGCCCCAGTAGTGGGGACATAAAATTACTTGGTTATGATGATTATGGTGTCAATTTCTTCTGAGAGTTGCTAGGCAATTAAATAATTTTTCAAAATATTTTACTTAATAACTGACATCTCCGTATTTCCCTTAAGCAAAGAAAGGGTAATTAAAACCGGCTTATTGGTTTGAAAGAATTAATGATTTGAAGATTCTATGGGTCAGTAAAATGGCGTTAGTAAACATTATTATGTAACAATGTCTCACAAAAGCAATCCCAGAAAAAAAAGATTAAAAATAAATAGAAATTTCCGTCCCCTCCACCACACCACTCATTTAATTTCAAAGGAATAAATTACACAACTTCAAAGATATTTCACCGCAGTATTCGGCTTTAATAAAACGTGGGACCCGGTCAAATACGTCTCGAGGGTGCTACGGGTTCACCCTAAGTCCCCGAAGAAAACCTCATAAATCTCACACACTTCCAAAACACTTTTCTACCAATTTTCATGTTAATTTCAATTTCAATAATGTCGTTAAATCAATTATTTTAAATTTAAAAACTTGATGTTCGATTTTATGTAAGCACAATAGATATAATTAACAAACTTGGTTTGTTTCACTTTTATTGTTCTATCCCTGTATTTCTTTTTATAAAAGATAAAAATGTGTGATTTTATGTTGCACTTTGGTTCTATATACTCGTAGGTATTTTAAATAGTCATGATAAAAATAAAGCACCAATTTAGCAAAGAACCTATTCGAATTTATCAATAAGCAGTATTTATTTATTTTATTGTAACACGAATACATATGGATTTCTACCTAACTAGCTGGTAACAAAGTCTATTTTCGAGCAGTCGAATAAAAAACGTAATGGTTGTATCCGCGGCCCTTCATAACCAAACCTCAATGTCCAAACTCGTAGCGATATCACAGCGGGATTTTCGGCTTTATGTTCATGGAACTCTCAGGCTTTATTGCCGGATTTTCATCCAGTTCGGGGTGAACAAGTTGGCCTACTGTGCCACCGCAGAACCACTATAATCCCGGCCTAAGACAGGGAGATGTAGGCGCCGATACATCGACCTGTCACTAACTACACAATCAGTTATGCAAACGAACTCTGTTGACGTCGCAAATAGCGTTAGCACCCGCAAATTTGCAGGTGAAGTGAATCTGTGTATTATACATTGTTAGATATAGAAGAAATACCAAGCTAGGATCTGCAAGCTCTGAGATCTGCTGAGATGATGACGAACATTAAAATTATATGATAAACTATCGGACTATGGTATGGATAAGTTAGTTAGTTAGCTTATAAAGACCGACAGATGTGCTTCGATCTCCCCACGTTCTCGGGCTGTATCCCATCTATGTGGGTTGAAGGTTTTTTAACGACTTATAACTTTAAAAAGCAACTGACCCCTACGCATGATGTGTTCCGTAGCGTGAAGGAGCTGGAAGTTTGTTCAATTTGGTCACCCATCCTTTAACCAGAATCGCGAAAGTTACTAAACATGCACGATCGCAACAAACGCGCTAGCCGCTGCGCCATCGAGATCCTTTTATATGTAACCACAGCAAACCCATCTTATTTCTAACACTATATAATACAACACCTTTTCGAAAGGTATCAATCTCCAAAACAGTGACATCACTAACGGTACCTGTAACAAGTTCTGTTTCGAATTGCTCGTTACAAGGGCTCGTAATAAACTCCATAACAAAGACAGCATTGTGCCAGTAAAAGCCTGTCATATTCGGAGAGGCCCTAAGAATCTGTCGACCCCGATCAATGTCCGAGTCGTGTGTATCGCTCTGCTATGAATAAAATATGCACGAAGTGCCCTTTAAGCCCGATACAGCGCGAGTAACAGAATAATGTCGTTTTTGATCAATCTTTCTGAATAACAGCTGTTTTGATGCGGCCCGTCACAGTCCTGGTTTGAAATCTAGGGCCGAGCAGGTTGATTATGAAGATATTCTTAATGGGGTTTGACTTTTGCTTTTTGGAGTCGGTTTAAAATCGCCAGCCATGATGACAGCATATAATAATATAAGTAAAGTAGCTGGTTTAATTAGCTTACAGCTGCGCACAGAATAATTGGACGGGATGGTTCCAATCGCTAGTTTTATTTCCAATTGCGATTACTCTGGCGTTGCGTATTTCTTACAAAATAAAACACGAGAAATTTTATAGCGAAATTGTAACTTACCTCGTCTGTCACAAGGAGACGCTGCTTCAAAGTCATTAATAATCTTATAGTCTTTTTGAAAGAATGTGTTGAAAAAATTCCACGAGCGGGATTCAATTGCACACCTCATGACATGACGGTTCAGGTGCACTGCCAACTATACTATCGTGAGCCACGATGGGGTCCGAGTTCGAATCCAATTCGTGAACTTTTTTCAACACTTTGTCTTTATTCAAACTTTTAACGTTGTTAACACCCTGCTGGGCTAAGTGGGTAAAGAGCAACACCAATCGCAGTTTTTCGAATCAGATTTTCCCACTATTTCGGCAAAGGGCTTCGTGACGCGAGCACTGTGGCCCGTACATAGACCGCGTACTTAGTGATTTCCCTCGAGCACACCGCCGATCACCGGAGTGGATGCCATCCAATTTTTATCATCCATTTACGTGTGGGCTCTCTGCCGGATTACTGGCGGCGAAGATTAAGCCCCGCCAATTTGTTTGAGTAATATACAGTTATTTTACACAGCGGCGTTGTCACTGCTCCCTGAAGTACTTGAAGAAATATTTGAGCGGTCTATGTCACACAATTTCAACGTAATATATGCTATAATACAATTTATATGCTCATAGAAAATGACGTCGTTGAAACCCGTGAAGCTGAGGTCTCGTGCCCTCCACCTTAATAGCTTAGTTATATATATTAGTTTCCTATTTTACAATTTTTGTAACCTTTTTTATGTCACTACCAGTAGCAGCTGGACGCAAGCAGCACAAAACCGGTCGTTGTGGAGATCCTTGGTGCCTTTGACCTTTATCCAGCAGTGGACGTCTATTGGCTGAGATGATGATGATGACGGCATGTAAAACCCTAGAGTCTCACGTGATTCTTAGTGACGTTAATGCAAAATGTGTATCTGCTACTCGCTGATAACTTCCAAACCTGACAATGCTACTAACAATTCTGGTATAATGATGGAATCGGATCTACACATGCGGAGAACCAGCCTTACCGCCAATCAAATCGAGAACAATATTATGTATCACTACTATCGCTATCGCTTTGATTATGCCAAATGTGGCGTCGAGGTCACTAACAGCGAGCTTCTTTTTTTTTACATTTCACCGGTAAGCGCAGTGCCTTCATCTCACCTGATGATAAGTGATGATAAGGCCAATGATGGAAGCGCAGTTCACCCGGGAACCTCAACTAGTGAGGCACTGGCTATCTTAACTCTAGTTGCCGGAACACAACAATGCTACAAGCATTGATGTTATGGCGACATATTTAGATAAGATGGTGGTAGCTAGCCAGGCGTACTAACAAACTCTACCACCAACCAAACCGAGCACACAGACATGTACCCCCCCCTACTGGGAATCGAACCTGGGACCTCTGGGTCTAAACCGGTGGTCGTAACCACTAGACCACAGAGGTGGAGCTTACTCGAAATTGGTGAATTCAATGCTCTGCTATACCCCTTTTTAAGAAGGAGAAGGATGTGAGAGTAATGTACGTATATGTATGTATGTATGTATGTATGTATGTATGTATGTATGTATGTATGTGTGTGTGTATGTATGTATGTATGTATGCATGTATGCATGTATGTATGTATGTATGTATGTATGTATGTATGTATGTATGTATGTATGTATGAATGTATCAGACCGAGACCTTACCAATTAACCGTTCTCCCTCCGGTGCTACCATCCATAAGGAAGACCTGTGCCCCAGGAGTGGGGACATAAAATTAACTGGTGATAATGGTGGAATCACTAATCGATAAACACTCCACTACTGGCCTCCAACCTGTCCCAAAACAGATTTGAAGGTTTTACCTAACATATATTGCAACACGAAATAATGAACGTTAACTAAGAACCTCTTTTATCATCATTTGCTTTCAGATTAAGGCATTATCGCTTATTCTAACCAGCCATTAATTTAGTCAATCGGCTTTAAAATAACAAATTGCACAGTGTTTCAACAACCGAGCATTTTCAAAAGCTACGTTCGTATTTCGACTTTGTACCGCCATCGCCAGTTCTAAACTAAACTTTGTAATGTACTAAATAAGATCTATTTTAGACCGGAACATGTATCGCACATTATCGGTAATCGTGTATCGTGCAAGTTTAATTTGACTCTAAACAAATACGGATTAACACCTTTGTGTTATTCTTTTGTTGTACAGCTGGCAAGCTAAAAGCTTCATCAGTAGCGATGGTCAATTTGTATGAGTACAAATACTTTCAAAAGAATATCATCTAAATCGTCCAAAAAAATAGTACTCATAATAACGAGGACATATAATATCATACACCCTTTGTTATTGGGTCCGTTCCACAAAATCCTACTAATATTATAAACGCGAAAGTTTGTAAGTATGGATGGATGTTTGTTACTCTTTCACGTAAAAACTACTGAATGGATTTTAATGAAACTTTCCTCATATACAGACCATGACCCAGACCAGCATATAGGATACTTTTCTTTTTACTTTTTTTACTGTAGTCTTCGCGAACGAAGTCGCGGGCAACAACTAGTTAAATATAAACTTCAAAATTATTTCATAACTTGCTGAATACCACTTAAATACCAATACCTAACTGCCTGGAAAAAAATGTCTAACTGCCTTCCTTGACCTAAAAAAGGCCTTTGACACGGTATCTTTCCCTATTCTTATTAGGAAACTGGAACACATAGGAGTAAGAGGGGTACCTCTGGAAATATTTAAGAGTTACTTGTCAGAGCGATCACAAAAAGTAAAGATAGGAGATCATATTAGTAGTGACACCGCTGTATCTTTTGGTGTACCACAAGGTAGCGTACTCGGGCCCACCTTGTTCTTAATCTACATAAATGATCTGTGTGAATTGAGAGCAGGGGGTGCACGCATTTTCTCTTACGCCGATGACACTGCTGTGGTGTTTGTTGGTGATAGCTGGGAAGCCGTCCAAAGAGATGCTGAATTGGGATTGGCTAAGATTGCATTGTGGTTAAGATTAAATTTGCTCACGCTAAACCCACAAAAGACAAATTACATTTGCTTTTCCATAAAAAACAGTAGCCAACCTAGTTTCAATTACAGCATCAAAATCCACGAATGTAGCAATCCTAACGTTGCCGGTGGATACTGCTGTCGTACATGTCCCAACATCGAAAGGGTTTCTAAAACTAAATACCTTGGTATCATACTGGATCAACGGCTGTGTTGGCATGATCAAATCGAACTTGTGACTGAACGTATTAGAAAACTAATTTGGATCTTTAAAACGCTGAGACACTTGTGTTCTGTAAGTTTACTTAAACAGATATATACTGCATTAGTACAATCCATTATAGTTTATTGTATTCCGATATGGGGTGGTGCCTCTAAGACAAAGTTCCTGGACGTAGAAAGAGGTCAACGTGCTATCCTAAAGACAATGTTCTTTAAACCGTTTCGTGCTCCCACAGATGTGCTATACAAAGAGAGTGGAATTTTAACAGTTCGTCAACTTTTTATTCTAAATACTGTCCTCAGGATACATAAAACTATGCCTTATAAGCCAGAGACATTTAGTAAAAGAAGAAGAAACATTGTCATCGCAAGGAAAAGCGTAAAAACAACCTTTGCAAGTCGCCAATGTGCATCGCTTGGTGTTTGTCTTTATAATAAGATTAACAAAAATATTGCACTTATTCAAAGTACCTTATACAATTGTAAAAGCACTCTGACGTCATGGCTGAGGAATCTGTCCTACGACGAAACTGAGAAGTTACTTCAGCCACTGGTTTAGAAGTTTTTAGCCCGTTTCTTATTAAATTGTTAATTAAAACTAAATTAATATATAAACTCAACATGTCAAATCATAACTGTTATAATAAATTAAAATAAAATAAAATAATAATCAATAATTAAATACTTATCAATGATAAGGTAAGATTAAATAATAGTTTAAGAGACTTACCTCCTCTCTTTCTCTCTCACATAAACACACGACCGCATATACACATACATGCACTCGCAAACACACACGCAAGGGCTTCACACATACACACACACACTCACACGCATACTCACACACAAACTCACTCACTGACACAAACACACACACAAATTTTCACACACACACAACACATTATTGCTATTCGTTTTAAGGTTAATTGTACTAAATTTTATTTACCTATAAAATCTGTCTCTTGTCAAATTTTGTAAGACACCTAAATAATACTTATAATTTAAGTAAAAATACTGGCTATGGAAGAGTGAGGTCTTTTGTTACAGGTATTTCCATACCAAAAAGAAGACCTCCAAAACAACTTAATGTAAAAACATGTATTTTACTGCAATAAAGATTTTTTTATTATTATTATTAATACCTTATTTGTATTATGAAATAAAAAAAAATTTTTTTTGGGTAATTAAGTCTTTAATCGCCGTGGTGGTCACCGGTGACCGACAAACAATAAATTTTCTATTGTGTCTGGTTTTGCGGCACTCAACGTGTTAATTAATAATTATATTATTACTTTATTTTATAAATGATTTTACAACCACCACCATCACCAGCTCATTCTATATCATCACTGCTCGGCACGAGCCTTCCATAGGGAGGATAGGAGAATGGGTCTTAAACCACCACGCGGGCCCAGTGTGGATTGGTGGTTATTAACGACTGTTAATGCAGCCGGGATCAACGGCTTTACGTACCTTCCGAAGCACGGAGGAGCTGGAGATGATACATTTTTGGTCACCCATGCGATGACCGACCTTTGCGAAAGTTGCCTAACCTTAGCAACCACAGACCTCCGAGAATGAGTTTAATTAAAATTTAACTTAAAATGTTATGGTAAATAACGGCTACTATAATTATTGCCATTGAGATGTTATTTTTCTGGCTTTAGGCCCCGCTCCGTATAGCGATTCAATGGAATAATATCGGAGCGGGGTTCAGAACACGGAACGTGCATTAACCGTGATCGTATAGAGGAAGTTTAATTTGACCCGTTCGTTGTGTTGGTTTAGCACCTCTGTCTGTGGTGGCCATGGTCAAGGCGAAACTATTTGGGATTTACAATTGTTGTTTGTTTATTAGTGATGACTTCTTGTTACTTCGTTTTAGTTGTCAGATCTTTTTATAATTTAAAAAGTACTTTTGTATTGCTTAGAGATTATCGCTAAACCAACACAGACATTGTTGTGTATCAAAAATTTAAGGTCAGAACATTTTCTATTGTTTATCTTTTAAATTGTTATTTTGCTTGAAGCAGTATCCCACGAGTTGAGAAACAATGCTAGGATAAGATATAGGCTTGTGTTTAAACGCCTACCAAAAATGTATCAATTTTACTACCAATAAAATTCAAAACGCTTACCAAAATGGATAAATGATCACCAAATTGTGTTTCCTAAAATATTATAAAAAGAATACAATTTATATTTTTATTAAATGCCTTAAAAATATATGAATACCTTTTAACTGCATTTCAGACCAAATATGTTATACTGTCACCAAATAGATAATACCAATATTTTATGCCTCGAGTTTCAGTTTGGTAAATTTTGCTTCCTGTTGTCTAATAAAAAAAATCCATTATCCATTTTGGCAAGCAAAAAGAATATATATATACAAAACGTACAATTATTCTGATGTGTGTATATTAGGGTATAAACATTATTTTGGTGAGCACTTAAAATGTACCCTAAGATATATATATATATATAACGATTATTAAAAGTAAAAGCTAAGCTTATATAGATTACATGCTTACATGTAAACTTATCATTAGACATTTACCTTAGTGGTCGTCGCCCTAAACACATTTTATACATAAATTTTATCTTTCGTGACTTATTCTTCGTATAATCTTTACCTATGTAGAATAGAATAGAATAGAATAGAAAAGTTTTTATTAACTTACACACTTAATTATAATACAACATAAATACAATAAATACAACAATAAACGAAAAAAAAAAAAAAAAAATATTAGAACAGGCAGTGTGAAGTTAAAGGGCCCTGTCTCAGCATAAGCTGCTGTGTCATTCATGGATGTTCAGAATGACATAGTAGCGCTGTTATTCTGACAGGGCCTGAATATTTATTATTTATTAATTTATTTGTCATTCACTTATTAATGTATAGGTTAAGAGAATAATGATAATTGGTAGATAAAAGTCACAAATGAAAAATGTAAAAATGCATATTGCAATCAACCCCGTGAAACATTTCATCTTGAAACGAAAAATTTTAAAGTGCATAAAACATCTTTAATTCACAAACTTCACCAGCAAAATTGACGGGACCGTTTAAACTGAAAGCGTAATCGACGAAGATCGTATAGGCCTTCAGTATCTGGCCTCAGGCCAAAGCTATACGTGCCAGATGGATCGAAGACAGCCACCCGAAGCATTTTAAAATGGATCCGCAAATCCAATGTGTCGGGAATACGTAAGTGGCATTTTGGAGATGCCTGCTTGCATATTACATGTCGTATGTGGAAGAGAATTCTTGGTGCAAATTTAGGCATGTTATTGGATTCAATTTCTTTAATTGAAGACGGTATTTTTGTAAATATTATGTTAACTCTATGGAGTTAAGGTGACACACTTTACAGGGATGACACATCATCATCATCAGCCTATATTAGTCCACTGCTGGACATAGGCTTCTCTACTATAACCCAGCATGACATAATTATGGTTCTTGGGAAAAATCAGTCACACAGTTTATAAGCTTATATTTGTGAATTGTAAAAATGTACCAAAATTGTGAATTGCACCAATGTGTAAAATAAACGCAAGTAGATCCGTAAAAGTTGTTTCATTTCAATAAATAAAAGATAAAAATTAAATGGAATCTCATTTGGATCTGTACGACCCTGTATATGTGTATAGTATAGAGTAAGTAGTGATAGTTTTTTTTTTTTTTTGAGAGAGATTGCTGATTGCCGCTGCGGCATTTTCAGCTTCACCGGGCTTTTTTGGGGGCAGCGAGGAACGTAAAGGGTCCCTCAAGCCGTGTGAAACGAATCACCTTCAGAGGTTATCTAGAGGGAACGGCATCGCGCACAAGTGCGAGTCCCCGTGCCCTACTAGATTCTCCGAAGGGTTCGGATCGGATCGGGGGTTCGGATCGGATCGGGAAGTAGTGATAGTGCTCTTCGCAGCAGCAATAGGTTTCATGCATTTTTTTTTGAGAAAGTTAACTGATTGCCCTTGCGTTTTCAGCTTCGCCGGGCTTTTTTGGGGGCGACGAAAAACTTAAAGTGTCTTTCATAAGCCGTGTGAAACGAAACACCGTCAGAGGTTTTCCAGAGGGAACGGCATCACGCACTAGTGCGTGTCTCCGTGCCCTTATCTTATCTTATCTTAGTTTGGCAACGTCCTTAACAGCGAAGAGCCTGAAGTCCTCCGGTTTCGGATAGGCCGACCCCAGGAGTCCCATTCTTTTCCTAGCCAGAGAGTCGCAGTCACACAGTAGGTGCTGCATGGACTACGTTTCCTTTCCACATGCCCTACACAAACTATTTGTTGAGAGGTGCATTCTGTGAAGCATTTGTTTTGTGGCATAGTGCCCTGTCAAGGCACCGATGGTTAGTAGGGCCTGCTTTCTGCTGCCTCCGCATATGAACTTACTCCGTCCTAAGGCGTTTTTGCCTAGGAAGGATTTGGAGTGTTTCATACCTGGCTGCTCTACTAGATTCTCCAAGGAGTTCGGATCGGACCGCGAGGAGGGGGGGTCTAGGCTTATTATTCGTTAGCAGCTACAGTTACTGCTTATGTATTACATAAAAAGAAACCAAGAAGTCACAGTCCATTTTTTATTTTTATTTTTTAGAGAGCAATAAATGATTGAATTGAATAAAATTGAATTGAATTTAAATGCAAAGGTCAGAATAAGTGTCCAACGGATAAAAGATGTTGTCAAATAAAAACTAAAAGTAAACGAATTGGCTTCTAATTGAACACTAAAATATAATTAATTTGTAGCGGCCAGGTTGACCTAATGTCACTGTACAAAATGTAGGTCGCGATCAAAGTGCAATATTGAATTGCCCTACGAGAAAGCAAAAGTATGTAGAAAGTATCATGTAGCCTGCACATCAGACTATCCAAAACTGTTAATCTCGTCATTAAATTTTCAACCATATGCCATACACATAAAGCTCAAAGTCTATTGAAGAAAATTGACACATACATTAACTAGTATAAAAAGCTGGAAAGGACCTCGGTCCCCGAGCTATACCACCCAGCTCGGAAGAAGACCTTCATTTGGCCTTCCTCAATGTGGCATTCTACTTACCTACCAATGGCTTCCTAACTTTCGCAAAGGCCGGTCATTGGACGGGTGACCAAAAATATATCATCTCGAGCTCCTTCGTGCTTCGAATGGCACGTAAAGCCGTTGGTCCCGGCTGCATTAGCAGTCGTTAATAATAACCTTCTCCCTATCCATCCCTAGGGAAGGCTCGTGCCCCAGCAGTGGAGACGTAGATGAGCTGGTGATGATGATGATGATGATGATAGAAAGTTGAAATTTAGCACATTATTAAGTTCCCCTTATGATGTAGACAAGGATTAAGGCCGGACTTTTCGAAATTATCCCGGGATGGCGGGATACAGGTGCTTACGCTGACGTAGTCGCGGGCGGAGGCTATTACCCAATAAGCCTACAACACGCTATCAATGTAAGGGTAACATTGTAATTTATAGTAATTGTTACTTTACAACTTGTAAGGTAACCCAGTTTAACGCTAGTCGTCTTGTTTTTCGCATTACAGATAGAGTCCAATATTACAAATTGTATTTGAAGTTAAAAGAGACATTTAACATTTTATTTTCCCTAAAGCATAGAAAATTGGATATTGGTTTGGCTTTAAAGTGTGTGTTGTATATATTGAAAAATAAAATAAATCTTACAACTAAGCACTACTAGAGTTCTTGGCGGGATAGTGAAGAGTCATGTCTGCGGTTTTGTTTTATTTTCAAAAATTTGTGTTATGTCGAATATTAATGTGAAATAATGGTGGATTATTAACCGTTAAGTGTTCGTGAGTGTGCATGAGTGTTGGCAAATGAAACAAAACAGTGCAACGTCACTTTTCAAATTCTCTCAAGAAGTTCGCGTGAGGACTTAGTAAAGCCCCACTTTCTGAGATACTCGACGGGTTGGGGGTTATATCATTTCTCACTTCTCATTTCTATTATCATTCATCATCATCATTATACTGGAAGGAAATATTGTTTATTTATGTATTACTTGCAAGAAAAATTACATATTCATAAACAGTACCTATTTAAAGTTATAGTTAATGGAATAACGGACTTCGAAAAGTTTCGTGTCTAAAACACCGGGCAGTCTATGAAATGTATCCAGGACATGTGAGATTTTACTTTTACATCAAAGAGCCTTTGCCGCGAACCGGGGTAAACTAACATTCTAGATTGTTCGCCGCGGGGTGCGTTTTTTATGTGGCACCGTGTACTCGCACACCTGTTTGTAGAGGAGCTCGATGGAGCTATCGCGCTGCGGTTACGCTAACTAAAGCCTTTTTTATGTAACTGAGCTGGCATTCGAATATTATAAATATGTATAATGTAAATATGTTTTCCTTCCTACCTACAAATTGGGGTAAAAAAAACCCCCTAAAAATGGGGTAAAGAACTAAATTTTTTAGGTAGAAAGGTGTGAAGATCCAAATGTTAGTCGACAAGATGTCGACTTTGCTTCTGCTTTACATCAGACAGACCAAGCAGTACCAACTCATGGATTTAAAAAAATCCCCGCCTGATTAAAAGCCTTAGACCACGGAAGCTTGCATGGTGTTCCACCCTTGCATTCCAGCAAATTGGTCTTTCAACAGAGCTAGCAAACAAGAAATTGGTTTTCTTGTAGAATTTAAATTATTATGATATACGTTATTATCGGAGGCCCAGACTCACTCACTCAATCCAAAGGGGGACTGTTCCCATGAGCTCACAGTTGCAGGACATCTTTTGTTTATAGGTATTTAGTTTTTAATTTGCTCTTTTGTTCTCTTTTTTTTAAGTTCAGTCGAGTTATGTTTCTTTTTGTTGTGTATATACTAAATAAACTAATTTATATACGTAAGTAATTGCGTTATTGATGCAAATATATATCTTAGCAAATATATAACTTTATAATTTTTTTCAACATTTGTGTTTTTGAAATTTGTTTCGCAACAAAATTAGCGTTAGAATTATATAAACAAAACAAAAACATTTTAGATTTGTATATGTGCACAATCATCATCATTTCATTCCGTATATAAGCACCCACTGCTAGGTATAAGCCTATGGATGTTCATTACATTTTTTTTTTATAGTTGGGTATCCGCACCTATTGTTTTCCATGCTATCCAACTGGACTGGCCATTTACTTGGACGGGTACGTTCGCAAACATGGAGCAAGCGAACGCAAACGCGGCAAGCGATCCACGTCGTGTCGTGTAGCATCTCCATGGGAGCAGTTGCTGGAGCGTGGAACGCGAGAGGTTTACCAACCTTAACGCTATTATAACCAGGAACTTTTATTACTTATTTTGTCATTTTCTAAACTAGAAATCAGTAAAGCCGCGATAATTGTAACACCGATGATCTCCAATTTGAATCGGCCAACGAATCGAAAACAAATTGACACGGCAAAGCGGCGCATTCCAATTTGGTCCAAATGAATTAATGGAAACTGAAACAAATTGTGTTAATACGTAATTAGAAAGTGTTCCCGTCCATCCGTACGCGCGTAATGAGTTTAAAACACGCTCCTAATGCAAAACTCGACTCCGCTAATGGCTCCGCGCGCACGTACGCGCTCATTATTCTTCATTTAAAAAAGGCCGTTGCGTGCTTTTGTTTTTGTTTTTTAAAGTCTAGTAGAGTGAGATCCCAGTCATCCCAGACTTACGTAATTTTAGGAAAGATGAAATTTTTAGGATTGCTAATACAACGTAAACTTAGAAAGGAATGGATATTCGCTAAGCTGAAAGCCGTTTTACAGGTAGCAGGTATCAAAGGTGGAAAAAAATCATGCCAACTTACGTCAAAGTTGGAAGGCTGGTTTTTACATATTTCATATATGATATTGTTATAAACAAACATATACAGTTGCCAGACACTTCCTGTGGGCCATAACTTTTAACAGACACTTTAAAAGTCTTAAAAAAATGTGGCAACTTACGTCATTTTAGGAAGGCTAAATTTTATATATATTATAAAGTATAATATTTTAAAATATTTCCCAATGAGCCAGACAAATCTGACGGGCCAAACATCCCCCCAGACTCGTTAAAAGTTCCGCT
The DNA here is from genome assembly GCA_949315975.1 of Eudonia truncicolella. Classification (NCBI taxonomy): domain Eukaryota; kingdom Metazoa; phylum Arthropoda; class Insecta; order Lepidoptera; family Crambidae; genus Eudonia; species Eudonia truncicolella. The sequence goes on along the minus strand of OX438831.1, from coordinate 1,382,108 downwards.
GCGAGGAAGCGCGAGAGCGTTATTCAAGCGCATAAGTACAAGTGAGATGCACTCTGACGCGTGAATATCTCTCTCTTACAACTCGTGGCTACTCTGAGTTAGTGTGTTGTAAGTTTTTATACAGCTGATGTTTCGGTTCATTTCTAACCTAATATTCGTGAATGAAAAAGTGAATAAATACGTAAAAACTATTTATAATAATATATAAAAATAATTGTATAATATAAAAATAAATTATATAATATAAAAATAATCAAACAATAAAAATATTTATAATAATAGTGCAAATAGTTGTGTTACAATAATTAAAACTTTTCATAGTGTTAACGTAATATAAAGTTATAGTATTTTAATTAAAATGGCAAATGTATTTAAATGCGCTTTTTGCCAAAATTCTGGGGATAATTTATTATTATTTAAGGAAGAAACTTTAAAAAAATGTCAAAACATTTTACTACTTAGAAAGCATCATATTCATAACCTAAAATACAAAGATGTTGTTAAAAAAATTGTTGTTTTGTTATTAAACGTGGTTATTCACATATATTTTGTATGATTACAAAAATAAATAATTTCAAAATTTTTATTTCATTATATTTATTTTGATTAAAAAAGATGTAGGTACCCAAATAACCTTTGTAGGCACACTTCACTTTCTGTTTTTAAAAAAACGGACATTTAAATCTTAAATTATTATTATTAGTTTTTATGGATAAATAAATAATATAATAAAATTTAAATATAAATAATATTAATAAATTGACTTGAATAATGCTCTCGCGCTTCCTTGAACAGCGGAACTTTTAACAACACACTAACTTAAAGTAGCCACGAGTTAAGTGTAAGATATTAACTTAATCTCTTACACTAAGATAAGTAAGAGAGAGATATTCACGCGTCAGAGTGCATCTCATTTGTACTTATGCGCTTGAATAACGCTCTCGCGCTTCCTCGCATAGCGGAACTTTTAACGAGTCTGGGGGGATGTTTGGCCCGTCAGATTTGTCTGGCTCATTGGGAAATATTTTAAAATATTATACTTTATAATATATATAAAATTTAGCCTTCCTAAAATGACGTAAGTTGCCACATTTTTTTACGACTTTTAAAGTGTCTGTTAAAAGTTATGGCCCACAGGAAGTGTCTGGCAACTGTATATGTTTGTTTATAATAATATCATATATGAAATATGTAAAAACCAGCCTTCCAACTTTGACGTAAGTTGGCATGATTTTTTTCCACCTTTGATACCTGCTACCTGTAAAACGGCCCCGCTTTCAGCTTAGCGAGTATCCATTCCTTTCTAAGTTTACGTTGTACTACCAATCCTAAAAATTTCATCTTTCCTAAAATCACGTAAGTCTGGGGTGACTGGGATCTTGGTCTATAGGATTCTGCGCAATGTGTTCGCGACATACGTACTTATTTTCATAGGCCAACATCTATTTGACCCGACCAATTTATTAGTTTATAGCTTTATTGGCCGTCGACAAGTTTAATCTGCCGTAAATAATGTTTATTGAATCAGTGTTTTTTATATATTTTAGCGTTTTATTAACGCTTAAATATACTTAAGTAAAATTTAAACACTGAAAAAAGACGACAACCTCAGGCGGGAATCGAACCACGCACCTTCCGCATTCCGGGCGGCTGCCTTAACCACTTGGCTACCGAGGTCTGGCTTTTCACCCGTCGAAATTTTTCAGTGCTTGATGCTTATGTTTTTTAGTCAACATTGCTTCATCAATCTTAGAAGTTTTCACCTCTGAGATCCGAAAGAAATATTTTTACAAATATTTGAACATTCGGTTAAGATGAAGCTGCGTTATAGATAAGTGTTTTTTATATATTTTAGCTTTCTTCGGATTTCGATTCGGATTTATTCTTTCGGATCTCAGAGGTGAAAACTTCTAAGATTGATGAAGCAATGTTGACTAAAAAACATAAGCATCAAGCACTGAAAAATTTCGACGGGTGAAAAGCCAGACCTCGGTAGCCAAGTGGTTAAGGCAGCCGCCCGGAATGCGGAAGGTGCGTGGTTCGATTCCCGCCTGAGGTTGTCGTCTTTTTTCAGTGTTTAAATTTTACTTTATTGAATCAATCGCTAAATAGGTTATTGTTTACAGCAATTGGATATTGTTTCTTTTTCTAAATAAGTAATGTCAATTCAGTCCACCATTACAACTGAACGACGGCGCCGTTGAAAATTCGTCGCGCAGCCATTGTTTATGACAAAAACGAATCTAAATCGAGTGAAATTAGACTTAGTCAAAGATAAAGTGAATCGTTTTGAGAGATACAAATTCCTCACGGGGTCTTAGTAAATCCATCACTTTGTCCCGATGTAACCCTTTATTGTGAGCTTAGGAACAAAAGAACACAATTTCATGTTGGAACCGGTTGGGGAGAAATTAATTCGGAACTCATTTTGTTTACTTTAATTATTTACTGAATTTGTGCCGAGCTGTTTTGTTTATGGTCGCCGTTTTTGTCGCCACTCTAGTAAGCATGGACATAGCGTGGTGCTAATGTCAGTGTCATGAGAACAACTTTTACTATGTCTGTTTAATATTGTTTCAAAGTAAAAGCATGGATTTATAATACTTGGGTTTAAGACGATATCCTTGGGATCCTCGTTTTTGTCTTTAGGCTAAGATGATGATGATGAAGACAAAATTTGACAGTAAGGCGATATTTTAACTCCATAGTAAAAGTAAAGAAGAAAAACTGTTTTTATTATCTGTAAGGCTTTATATCCAAGTCCTTTGCACGAACATATACGTTAAATATATATTCATACGTAACATTAAGTCCATGTACAAACAGAATGTAGCTAATATCGTATTAGCTTTTACTGCAAATTCTGACAAATCCAAATCCGTATAATTTCGCGTTCAAAGCACACCACACAGATCAGATTCATTCCAATCCCCGTCTGTTTATTTTCATTGACGCGTCGTCCATGGCTGCACAAAGCACGGTCGTCCAACCCCGCCACTGGTAAAACTAAACTAAACCATGCTTTGTATATGAAAAGTGCTTTTTCCACGGATATTGGAGATTAATCAAGGGAGTGGTGTGTAAATGATGGAAAACAGCTTAGGGGGACGTATTTGTGTTACTCAACTGGTAGATACAATATACATAAAACAACAAAGAGCTTTTAAAAGTAAATTTTTATTATACATTTTAAAACACTGACGATGTAAACGACTAGTTTTCGTACTTCAACATACTACGTGAAAAAACAAACATAATTAAAGACTTCAAAGGGAATTATTGTTTAACTTTGATTTATCCATTTCGGCACAGTTGCTTGTTAAGCTATTTTGAAAGTTTCTCGTCAATAAAGTGACCTTTACGATTATTTATGTTAGTCCATTTTTATTCGGAGGCAAGGAGGACGGGCTATAACCCACCGCACTTTCGACTGTCATCGTAAAATTCTTTCAGAAGAACAGAATAACATAATCCAGAATGTAGTCTTTAAAATTCATATTATTGTTTGAATATTACAACGGTTTTGGATACATTACTATACATCTATTCGAAAAAGAAATCGGTAAATTTAGTCGATAATCTACGAGTAGGAATCGGCAAAACCTTATGTAAACATATTATATTAACAAAAAATTAAAGGTAATTTTTTTTTTCACTTATATAAAATAACAACCTATAAATGAATGAGACGAAGCTACAGGTTACTATCTCGGGCTTTGTACACTCAGATTACATCGGACGTCACACAGTGTAGTAAGTAATCTATTATCTGCACAGTCGTCCGGTGGCGGACGGCAAACGGCGGACGGCGGACGGCGGACGGCGGACGGCGCGGCGGCGGGGCCCGGACACAGTAATGAGTTATGAATAGCCCCACTAGCACCGGTCGTTCGAAAGAGGAAATGAAAGGCTCAACAGAACTTTTGATATTTACCGTGGGCACGCGACTCAACTTCTGTGTAGATATACGCTTTTGTTTGTATGAGAAAGTCGGGCGAACGATTTTACTGTTAGAATCAAATAGAGTATTAGGTGCGCTCTCTAAGGGGATTTTGCTTTTCCCTTTTTTTGTTGTTTACCGTTATTCGTATGAAATACGATGAGGCTCAAAGGTGGTGGCACACAAATGCGTTTCCCCCGAAGTGTATTATTATGAGACAATGAAATATGTCATAGCTTATGAACGATGAAAGTCACCGGTGCCACGACGAGTAATATATTCGGCTATATATTAGGATCGTTAAACCTCTTCCCTCTTATAAACGTGGACCATTAAACTTGCTTTAAAACTGTTGCTGTCTCATTTTGTCAATAAAATCGGAAAGAAAACGTGTCAGTTTTAGATGGCTCTGAAATGACGTTATTCTATTTGCGTTTAAGGCATTCTTCATAATTTTTATAATCTAGTATTAACTGCAATACGTTAGTAAGAAAGTTTAAATACATAAAAAAATACAATTATGCAGCCCATTTAAATTTACCATGAACGCCATGTTTTTCTGTATAAAATGTAATGCTTCTCAAACACTTGCTAAGTAAATTTTTAAAATCTAAATTGAGGCTCTAACATAAATAAATTATAATAAATTGTTTTTATTGCATGTCTAAATGTTTAAACAACTCGATTAATAACTTCATAGCAGTACATATTACTAGCGTTCCGTATATCAAACACCATTTTCCCGCTTTTCCACATATTATCATTTTTTTTTTTAATTTTCCTTTTAATTTGAAGCCATAATTAGAAAATATACAAGAAATTACAGAGGTCCTTTGAAAAATGGGATAAGTAATAAGTGGGTTAATCTTGGCCATTAGTAATGAAATGTTTTTGTTTTGTTTATATAATTTTAACGCAAATTTTGTTGCGAAACAAATTACAAAAACACTATGTTGAAAAAATTTCCACGAGCAGGATTTGAACCTGCACCCTTCTGGCATACCGGGTCAGGTGCTCTTCCAATTGAGCTATACCACGATACCACGAACCACGATAGCTCAATTGGAACAGCATTAGTAATGAGTTCAGTTCAATAACTTTATGACACTCGCGGGGCATTTCTCAATTCACCATTAATTAACTATCGAAAACTAATCAAATGTCTGTGTCCTTCCTCCCCTTTGTCCTGGCTAAATGATCGGCCCGCCGCCGCCGCGCGCGCCCGAACGGGCCGGAAGCTGCAGGGCGGGCGCGATAGAGCCTCCATAGCTTTAACCATCTGAATAATTTGTACATACTACATAGGTACATACACATATAAATATGCAGTTTATATTTACTGTTAATTTTGTTCCTTCGTAGTACCAAGTTTGAGACCCTGTGTACATTTCATTACAACATAATATTGTCGCATGTGTGTTGGATATGTCATCATTCAATCCATTCTCCTGTGGAACGCGCTGCCTCTCGAAATCAGGATGGCTACGAGTCGTGATGCTTTTAAAAAGAAAGTCCGTGAGCTCTTGTTTGATGGAACCATGGCAGAATCATCTCAATAACGTCCTATTAGAATTATGTATTTTTTGTGTATGTTTATGTATATATAATATTTATGTATGTATTACATAGTTACTCACAATCATATATCATAATTGCACCTACCAATGTTATCTCTGCACCACCCTATGGTTGACTGGTAGAGAATGCCTCAGGCATTAAGTCCGCCATGTAATATTTATGTTGCAAAAGTTTAAATAAATAAAAAATAAATAAATAAATTTAATTAAAAAAACATTATGTTATTCAATTTTAATTATTTTCCAATTATATTAGATACTATTTAGTTTGTACGAGTACGCCTAATGAGCCAATCACTGATGTACTTATTATAATAGTTTTTTTAAGACCTTGTGAAACCTGTGATTTACAAATAATATTTTCATTTTCTTTCACCACTGCTATGGAGGTGGAAATTAGGTGTGTTTAAGGCTATTTAGACCTGGCCGAAAAAACATCGCGGCTCCAAAATCTACCCGAATGTCCAACAATTAGTATACCTTAATACTCTAGCTTTTTTTAAAAAACTCTACTATAATTTGGTATACTGTTTGTGTCTTTCTCATTAAATATCACGAATTTAGCAATGGACTCACCTGCCTGTCAATTATTTATTTTATAATGAGTTTATACTCTCACCTAAAACTTACCGTACTTGTGTCATTGACATTCTATATAAAACTTTATCTTGTAGACCTTCCGAACCCTAGGATACATTTAGGGGAACGGTTTTTACTTCGGTTGTCCACAAAAACACGCCCATTTATTTTGGTCAGGTGATCAGTGGTACTTTGTGGTACTATTTCACTCTTTCCTTATTCTCTGGGAACGAACTGTTTCACCTGCCTGAATTAAACTCGCTTGGCAGGCAGGCGGGGCATAGTTCCTTAAATATGCATCACTAATTAAAAATAATAAAAGACAAACCCTAACAACTTTAATCTTTTGGAATAGGTATAACATTTCTACATGTGGGTGTAGGTAATAATTTTTTTACAAGAATTTGTTGCAAATAAATTGGGGATAGGAAAAAGTGTGTTTAAAATTTCAACGAGCGGGATTTAAAACCACACTGTCTTATGTACAAGGTTGGTACACTACCGATAAAGCTATCAATGTCAATACCAATAGTCACAATAGCCTAATTGGCAGTTCACCTAACCGATTCTGATTTTTCTTAAGTTTTCGTATGTCAAAGGTCTAGCTCTGTTCCGTTCTCGTAATAACGTTTTCCAAAATGTAGGTAAAATTTCAGCATTCTTCTTCTTTCATTATTTTTAATAGTATTATTAAATTATTCATTATTTATAATTATATAGTACTTACGACGACGTTGTAACACTCGTAGTCAGTAATTATACTGTAGTTGTCATCATGCAACATACCTGAAGCAAGATAAAAGTAGTTAGTTAACTTATATTTGTAGAAACCCCAATTGTGACGAGTCTTGTTTGTGGGACATTATTTAAACTACTTCATTTTTATTTTAAGCTTAAACTTTAAAGTGATGTGCACGGCAAAGTATTGCCATTTCAAAACAACGCCACATTCAAGCGCAGTGTTACTACCATATTTTAATATTCCATCAAACAAGACTAGAATCACCAGCTGTAAAAGTTCACGGCGATTTAATATTAACAAAATGGCCGCCGTCATTACAGCTTCCGGCAATGATTATCCCACTTATAGCGGGCGTTAAGACAAACGGCCGAATAAAAAAGACTCGCGCGCACACCGCGCGGCGCGCCGCCGAGCGACCGCGTCAAATGCCATCGTAATCTTTATAACAGCCATCAAAGTTTGCGCACAGGGTTGGCAGTGAGGGAAAGTGGGAAATTACTTATTGTTTTTTTTGTATTAATGTCGAAGCAATGCGATCGCATCTTTGAAGGTGAGACCGCGAGTCTGACTTCTAAGTTTTCTTGTAATCAGCGTTTTTTTAATGTTATTTTAAATACTACATAATAATATAACATGTAGTTTACACAATTAGTGAATACTAATTTATTTCTTATCATATTTTGTTTAGGAGGATAATAACTGTTATACTTAATATCATTTGACAATATCAATAATTTCTTAATGTTTTTAAAACGTCTTGTAGCCTTAGTACCCGTGTAAGTATAATGATACATACATACGTGCTCGTATTAGAAAACTATTTAAAAAAATCAATAGACCAGGTACTTAACTTGTGCTTAATAACCCTAGCGGTCATGAACTCATGAACGTCTGAGTGTGGCGGTATCTACTCTCAGTCTCGTGGCTCGGGTTAAGCATTCCGTTAGCGAAACGTTACATTGCTTACCTTGCATCACCGCTCATCTCTCCACAGCAGCGCACTCAGAGACGTCAAATAACACAAATGATTACCTAGTAGGGACTCGTTAATGTTTGACACAGATATCAGTAGTATACAGGGTTATTTAAAAAACATCAACAACCTCGCACGACTAGATAGCTAACATCATAGACAACAACATTTGTTCTACGAGTTTTATCATAACTCAATACATTAATTAAAAATAATTCTCCAAGCTTTTATTGTACTGTCGTGACATTGTAAGTCTATGTTCTATTCACATACAAAAAGGCGGCGCGCCCGATCCTCTAAATACCACAACACATAACATAATTACAGAATACACTAAACATGCACACTAGCTTAGGCCCAAGACACCGAACTCGTAGAACAAGGGTACGAAGAACCGGTTCACACGCGCTCTACACCAAGTACAGACATGTACCTGGGCGCTTCTCCCCTCCACCACGGCCCGGTCAACCCGAGCCGAGGTCTGAGCCTTTAGAGGCGCCCTCGGGTTGTTCCGCTCCCCGATCCGATCCGAACCCTTCGAAGAATCTAGCAGGGCACGGGGACGCGCACTAGTGCGCGATGCCGTTCCCTCTAGAAAACCTCCGAAGGTAATTCGTTTCAAACGGCTTGAGGGACCCTTTACGTTCCTCGCCGCCCCCAAACAAGCCCGGTGAAGCTGAAAATGCTGTCTGAAGCAACAGCAATCTCTCACCAAAAAAAAAAAAAACACGACCGTCGCGATGCTATGGCACAGAGTTAAGAATATTCAGACGTAAAATTAAATTGATATTTATTTTTGTATGAAATTAAAATGTGTCAAATTATCAAAAGTCGTAGAACAAATCTTGTTGTTTATGATGTTAGCTACCTAGTCTTGTGAGGTTGTTGATGTTTTACAAATAACCCTGTGGAAGAGCCTGAAGGCGCAGCGGCTATGAACTGTAGGGTAGTAGACCTTTTGGAGTTTCACCCTAGTTCTTTTTGTAAAAGCAACAGTTGTAAGACTCCGTTTTTAATTTAATCTACCATACAATTTAGACACTGTCAAAGAATGCCCTGTCTAATGAGTTTCTTGCCGGTTCTTCTCAGTACAAGTTCTCTCGTCCTGCTAACTATGTCGTAGAGGTATTCATAAGACCTAGTTTTTTTGTAGCCTAGACTGAATATTTTTCTGTTTTAATATAAAAAAATTAACCATCATCATTATTATCTCAGCCGAAAGCCGTCCACTGCTGTACAATACAACGACCTTCCCCAAGGATCCAAACAACAAAAAAAACGCTAATATTATAAATGCAAAAGTTTGTGCGTATGTGTGTATATTTGTTGCTTCTTCACGCTGCAACGGATGGATGGATTTGGATGAAATTCGGCATACACATAGTTCATAAAATTTTATAAAATACAGTGAAAAAAACGCCCACCACAAAAAACGCCCACAAAAAACGGGAAGCCTTCCCGGTAGCATAGCGGTCAGTGCAGCCGCCCGGATTGCGGAAGACCCAGGTTCGAGTCCTGGCTGGGTCGGGTGGGCGTTTAATTTTTTCACTGTATTTTATAAAATTTTATGAATATTTAATTTAGCTTCAGTGCAGCAATTAGCACTTAAAATAAAAAAAGTAAAATATACACATAGTTCATAACCTGGATTAACACACAGGATAGTTTTTATCCCTATATTCCCGCGGGAATTAAACTCATACCTTTTCTCTATGTTTGGTTCTACAATTTACTACTTAGGTCTTGGATTTGATGTTGGGAATTTGTTTGTTTTGTTGTCATTGAAACTGTCAAAGCTGCACAAAGTCCGCCGGGACAGCTAGTATAAAATAAAAATAGAAAACACTGATACCTCTCTCTTTACACAGAGCAGGTTTTTTCATCATAATGCAGGTGCTACACTGGCGCGCCGCCAGCCATCGGCAATTAGTCTATATTGTAACAACGTCAACCACTCCACCTCTCGCTTGTTAGCCGAATAATAAACAGTGGGTACTGGTGTATTCACTCGTTCGCAACTGAAACAAAATTGGTGATCGAACGAGTCACTCTAGTGGCTGATAGCGTATTGATTTATTATTCACTTTAGACTTTTGCGTTCCGTTTTAAACAATGTTTTTACAGGGCTTAACGCAAACTGCTTATTAAGTATACAAGGTAAAATTTTACTAGAAAAAATCAACCAGCATCAGGAAGTACGAGTGGGAATCGAACCCACGACCTTTGGATAACCGGTCCAATGCTCTGACCGCTGAGCTACCGATGCTACCGAGCTACTGACTCAGCGGTCAGAGCATTGGACCGGTAGTAGTTAAATTTTATCTTGTAACTATATAATAAAGCATTGTGTAAGCAAAATTAAAAAATAATAAAAATGTTTATTATATGTATTATAAGGCATCCCTACATTAACCACGGGATGATTGGCGCAGTCAGCCCGTGACCACGGCCGGTGCAACCCCGGTCAAATAGGCAGGTATAAAAAGTTATGCCTGAGTATAATATATAGATAATATCTACATAAGTAACAATGTAATGCTGCTTGTTAATTTTATTCACATACACAGACCACGACCCAGACTAGGACATAGTAATATTTTCATCTCAGTATCCTGTGGGATAGTGTAGTGCTTGCGAGCGAAGACGCGGGCAAGTTTATTGTAATTATATAGTTTTTAAATTGTAATTTTCATCCAAAATGCTATATTTCTATTTTAAAAAATAAAGCGTTTTAATTAAGTCGACCGCTTTTTTGGATGTCTTTCGACAATGTCTTGGTAGGTCAGATGGAGGAGCGGTGGGCCGGATCGCAGAATATCTTGATAGGTTTTTGTTTAATTAAAAAGTTATTGCTATTAGGTAGGGCTTCAAAGCCGTAGTAGTCGAACGATTTCCCGAGGATTTTTAGAAAAAAATATTTAAGTGTTTTCAATTCGGTAAGCGAAATTTAACCTAAACAAACATTGCACAATCCAAAATCCATTAACAGTGTCTCAAATCCTGCCGACCAAATCAGATTGCGATAGTAATTCCAAAATCAATAGGCCCCACGTATCACGGTTATTATTTTACTAATTGAACTGGCTGGCGGGCGGCCAGCGTTTTCACTTGGCGGGATTATACGGCGCCGGGGTGTACGTTGATGGTATAGCAATGGGGATAAATCAAAAGCGCGTATGTAACATTGGTGAATACCGTACCACCTTTCTTGTAGAATGCATATTATTTTATTTTATTCTATTTAATAGGACAACCAACAAGATAAGAAACAATTAGAAACAACAGAAGAACACAAATAGAAGCAAAATTGTTTTCGTATATAAATGGACTTAAGCTAAGTGTCATCTTACTTAACCTCTGAAGTGGTTTGCCAGTCATAATATGATCGCTGCCAAAATAAAGAAAACGAAAATTTGTATTGGCCTTGTGAAAAATGAGAAGAGTTAAAATTTTGCAATACAATTCTCGTTGAATCTCGAACGGCTTATGATACTCGCACTATGTACAACGAGACAAAAACCGATCCTGTTGCAAATAAAAAAAACACTTTCAAATGTGTAATAATGATTATTCAAATCAAAGCCGACAATATTGATAATGCGTAACCAAATACCAAATGTAACGCGATTATGCTTTTAATGGAATAATTTAAATATAAATCCTGGAGAGCTCGAAGCTTTAAGTAAACGTAATAAAACACAATGAGGAAAGAAATTTATCCGTCTTGAGGGCGAGCGGGCTAATCCCGGCGTGGTTCCGGTAAAAATGTATTAAAACTGGGAGTTTGCATAATGCCCGGTTAATGTTGGCTCTCCAAGGAGTTTGGGGAACTCCTTACTTCATAAAAGTTGAGAGGACCCACCGATGTTTATAACGAACGGCTGCTGGCTTATCCCCGGGCGGGATACCCCCGTCAGCATGTTGCCTCGTCGCTGTCAAATTGAACGCCGTACATCTTATTTTTTTCGAACAATTACACTTCGTTGTTACAAACTAGTTTAAGTTGGAAATAGAATTGCTTACAGTGTAATAAGCCCCGTTGTTCTCAGACCAAGTAAAATAAAACTGTTTTATATAATGGGATAATATAAATATATAGTAAAATACTGTATATTAAAACAATATGTTTACTATTTGATTGTGTATTTAGTATTTAGAACGCCCCGGTGGCCGAGTGGCAGAGCGCTCAGCCTTATACCCGAAGGTCTCGGGTACAATTCCCAGGTCGGGCAAAATGTATTTCGATATTTTCGATGCGCAGCCCGGGTTTGTGTAAACTTTTTTTTTCCTTAAGTTGATGGCTTCGTGCGATTAGCACATTTAGCCAGTGTCAAAGTATTTTTTTTACAAGTAATTATATAAGTATACAATATTTCCTTCCAGTATGATGATGATGAATGATAATAGAAATGAGAAGTGGGAAATGATATACCCCCCAACCCCTCAAGTATATCAGTAAAGATGTGGGGCTTTACTAATTCCTCAGGCGGACTTCTTGAGAGAATTTGAAAAGTGAAGTTGCACTGTTTTGTTTAATTTGCCAATACTCATGCGCACTTACGAACACTTAACGGTTAATAATCCACCATTATTTCACATTAATATTCGACATAACACAAATTTTAGAAAATAAAACAAAACCACAGACATCACACTTCACTTTCCCGCCAAGAAGTCCATTTTTTAAACTTATTAAGTCAAACATAAAACATTTACCAAAAACGCATTCCGTGAGCTTCGAATCGAACATTTCATTGACTCTACTCGCATCTAGAAAACACCGGTAGATGCTATTACCTGCCATAAATTAGCGAGTCTTAGTCGGGTTCACAAATCGCACTTATCGTAATCTCCTACGTTCTATTCCCACCGCCTGTACCAAACGGTCGTCCAAAGTAATGTCACTTATTAACCCCCCTCGCTTACCCTCCATTTTCGGGCCAAAACAACTAATTTCCCAGCACATACATTAAACCGACTTCATTAAGCATTGAACAGGCAATAACAGCTGAACTGAGCCTCTCTCCGTCTCCCTCTAGCGTACTACAAGTAATGAAGACGAACGACTGGTTCCCCGGCAAATATGAATTAGTTTTGAGATTTTTTCTTTATTTTATTGGATGGCTTCGTGCGATTAGCACATTTAGCCAGTGTCAAAGTGATTTTTCTTACAAGTAATACATAAATATACAATATTTCCTTCCAGTATGATGATGATGAATGATAATAGAAATAAGAAGTGAGAAATGATATACCCCCCAACCCCTCGAGTATCTCAGTAAAGATGTGGGGCTTTACTAATTCCTCGGGCGGACTTCTTGAGAGAATTTGAAAAATGAAGTGTGCAACTTCATTGCCTGCATTCAGTGTGTTTTGTTTCATTTGCCAACGCTCATGCGCACTTACGAACACTTAACGGTTAATAATCCACCATTATTTCACATTAATATTCGACTTAACACGAATTTCAGAAATTAAAACAAAACCGCAGACATGACTTCACTTTCCCGCCAAGAAGTCTCAAGTTTTGAGTTTCTTAAGCTTTGCTGTGTTTTTTTTTTATTCGTATTTATAAAACTCTTTGTACGTTAAGAGAGCTGAAAACTTATAGAGAACTCTACAAAAAGTTTTTATTCTATCTGCTAGTTTTAAAACAACGACGTAAAGTGATAAGGTGGAACTTTAAAACTCCTTTGTGTGATGTTAACAACAAAATTAATCGAATACTAGAAAACTATTCTCATTATCGGTTTATTAATAAAAGTTCCACTGCTTACTATATAAGCATATAGCGAGATCGGGGTCTTGACCACCCCGCTAGTAAAATGCGGGTTGGTAGATTGGGTTTTAACGACTGCTTTCCACAACAACTGGACCCAAAGGCTGAACATACTCTCCGAAGCACAGAAAACAACTTAACATGACCACAGTATCACCACAAATAAGGAGATAGGTATCACTCAAATTATTGGCACCTTCTACAGGAACCTGGGTGCCTAGAGTGAGTTTTGTTTACAATCCATATTCATCCGATTACGTTTACGAATACAAAAATTTGTATGGCAAAATGTTTTTCGTTTTGTTTATATAATTTTAACGCCAATTTTGTTGCGAAACAAATTACAAAAACACAAATGTTGAAAAAATTTTGAAAAAATTTTGAAAAAATTTCCACGAGCAGGATTTGAACCTGCACCTTTCTGACATACGTATGTCAAAAGGGTGCAGGTTCAAAACCTGCTCGTGGAAATTTTTTCAACTTGTATTTTTGTAATCTTGTATGTCGCCAGGAGGCGCTGCTTCAATATCATACTTATTTTGGTTTTCGCTATCGAATGGCGAATGAAACTTGCACAGGGCACTCAGTTATCTACATTTGTTTTCTTTAATCATTAAAAATTGTAGTCAGGATTTTTTGACTTATGCAACAAGTGAATACAGACCATCTACTTCCTAGCTGACAGCTACACATATAATTTTTTGGCGCCAAACACTGGTGGTACTATGATCCTTAATCATACATTTTAGAACTGCTATTTACGTATCCACAATCAAGTCCCATAGCTCAAGGGCCTCCTCACGGAACCGTGCAAACATTACTTCCACTTCAAACCTAATTTCACACTAACCGACCGTGATTCCCTAACTACAATTAGCGAGCGCGCTGTAACACCAACAAAAAACCGCCGGAGACGTCGGGGCGGACCCGCATCATTTTGACGGAGGTTGCCGCAGATGACAACGTAACTCCGTGTCAAGTCGGAGTGGGACTTCTCGGCGACGGGACGTACGCGGGAAAAAGTGACGGGCCCTACCCGGAACGTGTGCTGCTTTAATTGTGGCCGTTAGAACTTGGAAAATATTATAATAGCTGGAGGAAAAGTTAGGTTGCTACCTTCTTTTGAGTCGGCCTGGCTAGCTCCCACTTACTTACTTCGATGGCTCTGCGAAAGCGACCCAAAGTGGGTCTAGGACTCTAATACAAGAGCTTGCCATCAATTTTAATCTTGCACGGTTTTGCGCAAGTCACAAGTCAATATTAACGCTAGCTATTTGACGTCAATAAGTGCCTACAAATGCTTAGGTACATTAAATAAATTGTTTGACTTTAACTTTCACTTTGAAATGTTCGTTAGTAGCAGTATGATTGTGTTCCGACAGTCGGATCCTCAGCGTTTGAGGATTCTGGGTGAACTGCGCTTCCACCTTCGGCCTTTTAATCACTTTACATTAGGCGAAATTAAGATCAAGTACTTACCCAAAAATATAAAAAAGGTCCACGTGCGTTTTTTGAACCTGCACTGGGTCAGGTGCACTTCCATCTATGCTAACGTGGCTCTGTCTGACCCGTGCCAATTTATCAACACTACTTTGTACTTTGTAAGCCAAATATGTCTTACCTATACTACTACTTGGCTTGCTTTGCCGCAGGATGTCCCAAGTACCGCTCATGCACCGTACTGTCATCCGCATAACAATGAATATTGCCCAAGGACAACATGTCATTGATATGCAGAAAAAATATATCTGTATGTCCTTTTATAACTCAAACGGCTTGACTGATCTTGATGAAAATTTGTATGTAGTAAGAACATGAGATTGTGCAAATGAAAGGCAAATAAAGAAATTTTATTCTGAAGTTTACGCTCAGCGAATCGGGCGGGTGATGGCTCTTGATGAAAATTTGTATGTAGTAAGAACATGCGATTGTGCAAATGATAGGCTATATATGATGTTGGTAAACCTAATAATTATTTTGATTAGCATTCATTGATCCATTATTTTCGCACAGTGAAGCGGGCGGGTGATGGCTAGTTATTAATATGTCTTTAAGTACCCGATCAACATCCAGTCTTTGTTGTAGAAGACAATCATTTCAATAAATTACTGTGTAAGTATATAGTGACCAATTCCTATGTCTATAAAACCTTTCTCTTATCAGCAACGTCCAGACAAAATATCACTTATACAGCAAATATTACTTGTATACAGCATTCTCCCATGTATCTTCACAGTTCCGGCATGAGTTCAGTGCGGATAAATAAATCTTGTTCGGAATCCCCAACGTTCGACTTAAAAACAAATCTGAGAAAGAAAACATTTTATTGGCAAAAAATATAGGCATTGTGTGAGCCTACCACGATCACTTATTACGACCAAAGGTTAATTTAGTTAATTGTTGGATAAAAGTGTCGTCGCTTCGTAAACATATATGTATCGAAGGGTCAGGAGGGTCAAGGTATAAGCTTTTTTATGGAGACAGTGATTGCCTTATTTTCAGCGTCGCTGGACTTTTTGGGAGCAACGAGAAACTTCAAGGGTTTCTCAAAATTCAAAACTCAAAATCATTTTTTCAGTTTAGGCTACAAGTAGCTCTTGAGAATGTCAGCCGTGTGATCGGAACATCGTACACCGTCAGAGATTTTCTTGAGGGAATGGCATCCTCTTTTCTACTAGATTCTCCGAGGGATTCGGTTCGGATCGGGAACAAGATACGAGCGGTTGCACCAGAGTGCCTTATGCGTTTCCTTTTTGCCCTTCGCTAAAGTTTACGAAAACAATAATTTGTATGACATTGAAGCAGTGCCTCCTAACCAGCGAGTTGAGTTAAAATTTTGCCATACCAAATTTACGTTTTTTTAAACCAATGTAACTCTTAATACAATGGAATAAGATTTAAAACTAGTCGAAAGAGTATACATATGAATGATCTTAACTGTTCAGCTCAGAAACAGAATCAAATGCGTGAGACTACTCTCATACGCTTACTTTATAGTTCAACAAGTTGACCCGTTGGGCTTCGTACCGCTTTGACAGTTTTTTATGGTATATATAAAAACTATCCTATGTGTTAATCCAGGTTATAAACTATCTGTATGCCTAATTTCATCCAAATCCATCCATCCGCTGCAGCGTGAAGAAGCAACAAATATACACACATACACACAAACTTTTGCATTTATAATATTAAGTGTGATTTAACCCACCGCATAGGAGTTTTTAATCTGGAAGGAGACTTCATCAGGAATATTAAAAACTACGTCAGTTAATAAGGTGTTTTTTCCTTCATAACAGAATGAGAGGAATTGGGAAAAAACGCTCTTGCCTCCTGTCTTTAATTTCAACCTGCTCAGTTGTACGCTTTCACGGCGATCCGGAGCGCTGAAATGCAATACTCCATGTTCGGAGAACGCAAAAGTTTCTCACATTAACGTAGTCCCTTGTAAAGGAAATGGACCGCTAAATAAAATACCGGCTAAATATACTTTACTGCTTCACTTTCGGTTCGGGAAACGCAATAAATTAATAATTTTTTGGTTTAACGATATCCATAACGGTTGAGCCTCTAAATGTATTTTATTGTAAAGATGTGAAATGGAACGTTTCGATATAGGGTACACGTTTGCTGAAACTTTCATTGACTACATTTTAAACTTAAACATACTCGTAGTTATGTCGAAACAACTGACAGTGATGTTTCATCGTTTGTACTTAATTTATTAATCATCCTATAAAGTAAACTAAAGTAAAGTAAATAGCCTAAAAACTATCCCACTGCCGGGCAAAGGTCTAGATCATTGAAATCAAGTCATCGCTACAATTGATGGATATTAGCTTAATCACCACGCTTGCCAAATGCGGGTTGATAACCACAAACCCGGGCATATATAACTTATTCATCCTATCCTCCTCCATCCATCCATCCTACTGTATTTTATCGGAAATATGTTTTTTAATACTGAGCTCAGGCCTTCATATGATTCACAGCTGCGATTTCAAATTATTTAAATAGTAATTTAGTAACGAATCCAGCATTTTCAAAGTAGCTTGACTCGCACGATCGTAACTAGAGCGCATCACGTGAGCACGTCACGTCAACGAACCTGGTAAAGCTTTATGCTGTGCAATACATACCTATGACTATAACTGAGAAATAAGCATCACATGATACATTATTTCTATACGTCTATGACCTGTTAGTAATAATTTCAAGAAACGCTGTTTGTAAACATTTGGAAGCGCAACGTTTCGAAAAAGGTGGTCCTTCGAGCCGGATGCTCGTATATAGCATTTAAGACAGCAACAGATTTTCTCCAATTAAATCCGTAGAGGGCCTGCAGAGGGTTCCATTAATTAAACGTGGTACTCGAACGCTCCCGTCCTCAGAGGGCCAACCTCCCTGCAGACCTCTCGAGATAATCGTAGCCCAAAATTATTCTCTTTATTGTCTATGAAATCCTGGCTGTTTGAGTTATAATTGCTGTGGATTACTCTCGAGTAGTATACGACATATTGCGCGGCTAAAGTTCGTGACAATATTAGAATTCATTTGGAAACAATTTGTTGGGAATGCCACTTATTGCGTACCTATATGTACATTTTATACTATTTAATATTCCCTGTTTGTCATTAACCAGATAAACAGTGACTTTGCATTTGAATATAATTAACTTTTATAACTTTAGTAGATGATACAAAATTACAGGTGTATAGCTGGTTAGGCTTGTTTTAAGTCAGGCTTGAGAAAGCCTGTCTGAGACTGTCGCCATATGAGCTTTTTAGCATTGTTTACCGACAGTGAGAGCTTTGACAGCTAGTTTATCTGTATTTATGGACTACAAGTGACGTGCACTTTAACTTTCGGCTTTATCCTTTCATCATGAATTAAAATACATACAAACTTTTCGTTTTGGTTTCTCATTGAA
This sequence comes from Eudonia truncicolella, assembly GCA_949315975.1. Lineage (NCBI taxonomy): Eukaryota > Metazoa > Arthropoda > Insecta > Lepidoptera > Crambidae > Eudonia > Eudonia truncicolella. The sequence continues at coordinate 1,363,591 of OX438831.1, read as the reverse complement.
CGAAAATACACAGTTGTCAAAGCAGATTTATTAAGATTTGAAAGCATTACAAAAAACCATATAAACTAAATTACACCATTATTACTACCAAATAAAGCACACATTAGAAATCAAGTAGCATTATGATAAAGTATTAAAATTGCACGAGCGGGATTCGAACCCGATGACTTGCCAGTTCAGGTGCACTACCAACTATGCTATCGTGGCCCTGTTCAACCAGCTGATTAATCAACACTACTACTTTTAGGTACAGTGCATGGGGTGGCTCGAGTTCGAATTCCACTCGCGGAATTATTTCAATAATTTGTTCGCTAAAAAAATTTCATACATATATATTTAACTATAATCAAGTAACATAGATGGTTATTGAGGTTAGGTGAAAGAAGATGACTTATTATTAAGTTTGTGACTCCGGTGACGTGAGAACATAAGACAATAATGCCCAAGTCATCCACTACTCCTTGAAAACTACTCGTCTAAAATTATGCAGAATGATAATTCTACATCGAAAAGAGCTTGTTGAAAAGCCTGTCAGCACCATGTTCCTATATAACCGAATAATGGCTGTCGAATCATAAATGTGCACGGGGAGCTGAAGAGAGGTATTACTTAATTTTAAGCGTTGCAAGCAATTTTGTAGGTTTGTTAAACAAAAGGAGCTCGATGGCGCTGTGGCATATAAGCTCGGTCTGTGATTGCTAAAGTTAAACAATGTTCGCAAACGCCCTGCATTGTTTTTTTTTGGGGAGTCATTGCTAATTGCCTCAAACGGCATTTTCAACTTCACCGGGCTTTTTCGGGGGCGGCGACAAATTTTAAAGGTTCCTCAAGCCGTGTGAAACGGCTCACATTCGGAGGTTTTCTAGAAGGAACGGCATCACGCACTAGTGCGTGTCCCCGTGCCCTTCTAGATTCTCCGTAGGGTTCGGATCGGATCAGGGGAGCGGAACAACCTGAGGGCGCCCCTAAAGGCTCGGTCCTCGGCTCGGGTTGACCGGGCCTTATGGATGGGTTTATGGAGCTTCTCCCAACTTCAGAAGGAACGTAGAGCTATTGATTCCGGATGCATTAGCAGTCGTTAAAAACCACCAATCCGCACTGGGCCCGCGTGGTGGTTTATGGCTCGTTCTCGCTGTGATGTTTACACTTATAGAGAATGCTCGTGCCCCAGTAGTGGCGACATTAAAAAAAAAAGCTGTTGACGACGATGATAATGATGTTAAACAGAAGATTGTGTCCAGAACAGAAACATGATCTACGCTCACATTTATTTTTTGTTGTGGAAGAATAGAAAATAAACTAAATCTGTAAAAGTGACCCTGACCGCTTTAGGCAGGCAGAAATGTTTTATTTTATTTTTTAAACGTTGAATTGCTTGGCTATCTCATCCGATAGTGCTAAATAGCGTTTTTAATCTGGTATTTATAATCACTAAAGAATCGGGAACTTAAAATTGGCTGGTCATCTTGCAAAAACAATATCTACATAATACTAAATACAAATTATTTAAGCACACAAAACCTCAATACGATAAACTAATTCCAACTCTATTAAATATTTGTGTTTTTAAAATAAATAGCTGAAGCTAAATATTTTTGTAATTTTTTTATTAACGTAATGGATCCAGCTGCTGTTCCCATAAATTTATATACGGTCATCAGGTTTTGGGTATAGTTAAAATAACCTTGCAAGATGCACATAGTAGATAAACAATGCACGCACCTATTACTGACTCGTTAAGCAGTACAATGCTCTCTCTAAAACGGAAGCGATAGACGTATTTGCTGACAATGCCATGAAGCTCAAAGCCTGTTTCATTGATGATAAATTGTATTAAAATGCTTCTTGATCTTGATTTCACTTAATTTCAATCTTTACTTTATGGTTTTTATTTTAACTTTGTTCCCGATATTGATTATAATGTAAATTTTTGATTTTGTATTTAATTTGATTTAATTTGTTTACACATTGATTAATTGTTATTGTTTATTCTCAATTCTGTACAATTGCGTGTATTGTTATGTTACTCGCTATTTTTATTTTTACTGCATGCTGTCCACACCTATAACTATTATTGTAGTGGCATTTGATTTGTGTCGTTCTGTGTGTGTATTTTATTTAAAATTGTATTGGTGTACACTATGTTGGTGCTCGTTTAATTAAATAAATAATTAATTAATTAGCTACCTCTGCCAGCATATTAGCTTGGCAATTCAGAGGGGCAATGTTGCCAGCATTCTTGGGACCGTTCCCATGAGCCCACAGTTGGAAGACATCTTTTATTTATAGGTATTTAGTTTTTAATTTTCTATTTTATTTCTCTGTTTTTTTTTAAGTTCACTTGAGTTATGTTTCTTTTTGTTGTGTATATATTTCTTATATTAAATAAATTTCATATTAAATAAATAAATAAATAAATCAACAACAAAGTCTTTAGGATCAAGTTAGGCACCGTAGAAATAGAGCACATTTGCATCAGCACGCATCTAGGATAGAACCCGATAGCAATGAACCCAGCTACATCGCAGGAAGCGGTGGCGTGGCGGGGAATGTGGGGGTATGAGGACATGTGGGGACATGTGGGGACAAGGGGGGACAGCTGGCGTCCGCTTCCTGTGCACTGCATGGCGCGAAACTGTGCTAACTTATATTTACCCTTAATTTATTATGGTGCAACTCGCTCCGTTTAAACGTATGTTATTTGGAGCGCCCGGCTCGATATTCGGAGTTCCTGGGTTCAGTTTCCAGCTGGGACAAAGTATATGTTTTGGATTTTTCGATTAAGCACTGATTTTGTGATTACCACCCGACATTTGGCAAAGCGTGGTGGTTTTGTGTAGCCAATATCCTCCGGACTATATAAAACACTATTGAAAAACCGTATGTCATAAATATGAATATAGTTATGACAAGATATTTATCAATTTTTGTTCTTCTATACTATAAAAAAAACTCGTAAAAAGAAGTAATGTTAGTGACTTTGTATGTTTGTATGTGTGTTTGTATGTTTGTGTGTGTCCAAATTCTTTCACTGATTGAATATACCTTGTGGGTAACATTTATGCTAAATTTTATTTTAATATAAAATAACATAACATTACGAAATTTGTAAATCAAGTCGGAAGAAAAAGTGTCAAATAAGCATGGAAATAATGTGCTACAAAAATATTCAGAAACATGTTCATTATATTTTGATACTAAATCTCACCTTATATAAAGGGTTGAATATCTAACTAAAATACTGAGTAATTAATTTAGCCGTGGATTTATTATACATCTTAAATTGTACCAGTAAAGCGATTTACAATATAATATAAGCATTCGCTCAAACTTCTTTACTGTTAGTTCTTCTGAAAAGAATTTACGTCCTCCCCAATATAATATAATACGACGACATTCCTGCTAGATGATGCATTATCCTTAAGGTTACTATTGTAAAATACTATATCATCATCATCATCTCAGCCAAAAGACGTCCACTGCTGGACAAAGGCGTCCCTCAAGGATATATGAGGGGATTTGCCATAATCGCCACGCTTGGCAGGCGGGTTGGCGATCGCAGTAAGTTGAAAGTTAACTTCAGAGAGATGCTGCTGCCCATCCTCTGGAATGGTCCCTTAGTCGGCTTTTACGACACCCACGGGAAGAGATGGGCTGGTGCAATTCTTTATCCCCGGCACCACACGGGGTAATATTATATACCTACTCGTAATTTACATACTCATCCGCATTTGCCGCCCCTGTGGTAGTGGTAATATCAACAAAATGTTGATAGTTTTACATGTACGCAACAATAGTGCTCGACAAATTACTTGTATGTGATAAATAGTAATAAATAAATAAATTTTATGCACCAAAATTAAAAAATAAAACATTTTACAAAAAAATATAGCATTTGATATTCTTCTTATTTTTTATATTGCTAAACCAGTATGTAACAATGAAACGGTATGGTTTACGGAGAAATACTATGTAAGAAGAAAATTATGAATAAATTTTTTTTGATTTGATTAGATTTGATCAGGCCCCGAGTCTATTAAGGGATTGCCTACGTTTTTTTTCTCATATACAGGATGTTCGATAATATGTATATATTCCCGAAACGTACCCATGTTAACATATCTATATAAAACTATGCCAACATCAGAAAATGGAAATTGTAAAAAAAAATTCGACTCTCCATACAAAATGACCCATCAGCTGATCGAGTTGGTATGGAAAGTCGGAAAAAATATTTTTTTTTACAATTTTTGTTTTCTGGCGTTGGCATAGTATTATATAGACATTTTAACATGGGTACGTTTCGGGAGTATATACATATTACCAAACATCCTGTATATCAAAAACCCATGCCTTTAGTGCTATAACTAGACATACTCACATGTAAGTACAACCTTCTGAATTGAATACGACAGTTTGCGGCGTGCTAATGCGATTTCAGCTAATTTGCACAGAGGAATATAATTAGTTCGTTCAATTAGGGTAGACCGGAATCAACTTACGTTTGCAATAGTACGAGTATAGGTAGATAGAAATCCTACATAGTTTCTTCAATTTCTTGGAAAATATTTCAAAATCGTATAAATGCTTCGAGGGCTAAATGCTTGCATCTTAATGCAATTGCATTGTGGAAAACACTTTTGCCTCAAGTGGCACTTTAACCTACGCCCCTTGCAATTAGGGCGATACGTCTTCTCAGCGCTATTCGATTCAATTATTAATGACAACTAGGCAACTAGGCTAGCCTGTCTATAGTTTTAAGAGGAGTTTTAATTTTATGTTTCTTTTACCGTAATTAACGTCAGTAGGTAAGCATGTTTTCCCAACCTTTTGAGAGTTTCTAATTAATTGTTAATATCACCCATTTTTATAACATTTGTGTGGTTTCATTGCGATTCGTAGCAACATCATAAAATAAAGAAACGTTAAATGTTTTAATTTGAATACTGAAGTTAATAAATCGAATAGAATTGTAATGGTGTTCTATAAAAAGACGCCTTTTCTTATCATTCATACCAATTTCAGCAATAACGACTAAATACTACATTCAAAAAGGCAATTAAGCAGCTCAAAATTATTCTGCAGCAGTGAAGCAGCTTGCGTTATCTTGGGATGAGCCAACTCTGTCTGATTTTGCATAAGCGCTACTCAGCGCTTATTTGATAGAGACGAGATCTTATTAAGGTAAAAGGCGAATTTAAATGACATGATTACTATTATCCTGCTTTAAGATAGGAGTAGAAAGTTATATGGTCATTGACCTTTACTAAAACAGTTCATAGTTTAGAGTTGCTCTTAATATCTTTTATGAGAAATAACTTTGAAGTAGTATCTTCTCAGCATAATGATAGTCATAAGTAAAAGACGATAGTGTTGCTTTTGCAAAGGTTAGACAGAGCCACGATAGTATTATTGAAAGTGGGCCTGGGGGGTAACCAAGAGCTCTTAAAGCAGTATTAATTGCAGTTGTGAAAACGAGTCGCGTGTAGCGGCGAATATACACGCGTCTCCTTTCCACAACTGCAATTATACTGCTATAAGAGCTCATAGTCAGGGGGCTGACTCTGTATGTCAAAAAGTGCAGCTTCAAAGCCACACATGTTTTTTTTGAAAATTTTAACACTATCCCAAATCATATTATTATTTGTATCCAAATCAGATAACTTTTTTTAAAACGGAACGCACCTGAATTAATTTAAATGGGGGTCTACAAGCTACTAACTTATTATGAGACGACCAACACCTCAGTCTCCCTGTGACCACAGACCCTGCAAAGGGTTTGAAACAAAGGGTTCAAAACGTCAGGATAAACATTAATTAAAACTAATGTGTAAAATAAACGCGAGTAGATCCGTAAAAGTTGTTTCATTTTAATAACAATTAGTAAGTACAGTAGACTGTAACGTAGACTTTAGCAATAGAATCTACACATTCGCTCACACGCATCATAGAAAACGAACAGTTTTCCATGGACTCACAAACCAAATCATGTTAATGAGTAGCCGTATGCACTTTTGTGCAGCACCGTGACCACGGTTGTATGTAATGTTCTGTACCGTTGTTGAGGCATCGTGGTCAATAATACATACTAACATTACATTCAAGATTTTTTTACATTAGTTTTGAGTAACAATAAAATTAGAGAAACGTTCTGAAAGTAACCCTAGGTCCCATATTGCAGCCCGCTCGACCTTCATAGCTGAAAAGTAAATTTTCTCGTCTTTCCGCAAAATAACGACTGATTTAATATCGGCTAGGTTCTTGTAGATAACAAGATTCCCCCGACATTTTGGAGGGTCTCCCATAATAAAATTGGAGGAGTCCTGTCTGTCCGGTATGTCCGGGTCCGGACGTCCGGAGATATTTGCCGGCGAAGACTGTTGCCCAATTAAACAATATAAGAAATTCACCAAGTAGCTACTGGTGTTGGGTAGAAGTGAATTTTTTATCTTGCCGAAAGTTTTCTCGTGTTTCACTCACTGTGAAGAAGCCTTCGGAGTTACAGATCAGATAATGAAAATTCAGTTAAGGTCCGCGGGGTGCGGTTATATATACGTTTTGTTATATTTATACACAATGTTATATAAGGGAAGGCGGACTGTGTAGATAGATTGAACCGAACTGTAAGTTTTGAATTCAAATTAATGTACACAACCTTTCAAATTGTATCATACAATTGTGGAAAACGACACTTTAGGTTTTTGCGTTCAAAATTCATGTTGTGCGGCCTAACATCAGCTTACTAAGCTCTCAGCTACTTGACAATCAAAATTTTTTTTAAATAATTTACTATTTATCAATTTTCAATTATGTTACATTCATAGCTTCATATTTACATCTAAATTGATCTAATAGCGCTAACAGATAGTGTAAAACAAGCACTTGAAACCAAAATGTACGCCAGATGCCTATACTAAGGAGTTTACGATGTTTCCCGTTAAAAAATATTTATAAAAAAAACTAACTGTAAAACTAACATCAGGAAGGAATGTACTTGTTTAGTACTTATACTTTTTTAGAGGCATTTCACTTGTTGCTACTGCGCCAGAATACTAAGTAAGTGTTTAAGCAATGCCCTGATACTAGGTGGAGCGGCGATCTTCACAAGGTGGCTGGCAACTAGCGAGAGAGTAGCCGTGGATCATACTCAGTAGCGAACACTTGGAGAGGCCTATGTCCAGCAGTGTACTAATTTAGGCTAATGATGATGATGATGTTGATGTCAAACATGTTATAAAATCCACATTATATAATGCAACAGGCAACTGTAATAAATAACACACATATTATGTTACTTTATGGTAGATAGACATACCTAACTACATTGAGTTTCTAGATGAAAGAAAAAGCTATTAAAATATCATCGTAAACAGTTATGATCTTTTTTCCAATGATGTCCGAAATCTGTAATTAGTTTCATAAAACACGAAATAGCTCTTAATACAATTTTAATTAGATCCACATTGAAGTAATTACCAAGTTGTACATAAATAATGAGTCGAGGAATATTACAAACAGCCATACAAAGATTATTTACATATAATTTTACGCAAATTTTGTAAAATTACAAAATGTTGAAAACATTCTTAAAAAGAAAGTTATGCGAGCCACGATAGCATAGTTGGTAGTGTACCTGACCTGGCATTTCATGAGGTGCGGGGTTCGGATCCCGCTCGTGGGTTTTTTTAAACACTTTGTCTTTTTTCAATTAGTGCTGTAAAGGCCACAGCGTCCTTAGATGCACAAAATATGGAAGGTATGATGTTCCCTTTTAAAAATGTGCTTACGGCCGTCGATCATTCGCTGTCGTGTTGGTATTTGACAACTTTATTGGATCAGTAATTGAATTTTCGTAGGCTTTTCTATTGGTAAAATTGCTTTTTATTCAGGAGTTTTCGGGCGCAGACCGATTTTACTGGTCGTCGCGTCGGTGAAATCAAAATTGGCTGGCTTAAACGTTACACGACGCAATTGCGGTCTAATTAGAAATTATATTTTTGACTACCTTGTCTCTAGTTGTCAAGCACAACAATGCTACTACGTTACATTTATTTTCTATAGTGTATCGAGAAAAATACATTGTTTTGATAATATAGCAACAGAACTGTGATAACGAAATAATAAATGATTTAATTGGAACTACTAGTAAGTTCTACCTCGCCCCAAATTAACCCAGTATACACTGAGGAACTGGTAATTTAGTAGAACAATGCTACTGCCATTTTTGTTATAGCAAAGGATGGACTAAATTAAATGGTGGTGTTGTACTAGAGATCAGATTATTTTCGTATATAAATATTCTATATGTAATAATAATAATACCTATCTATCTAATACATATCTAATTTACATTAGAATTAAGAACTCATTGTAAAATGTTTTTGTTTTGTTTATATATTTTTTTTTAACGCAAATTTTGTTGCGAAACAAATTACAAAAACACAATGTTGAAAAAATTTCCACGAGCAGGATTTGAACCTGCACCCACCAATTGAATATTATGATCGGGTGTTAATGACGGTAGTTGTTGACATTGAATGGGTGCCTTTGGCTTTCAAAGTAAAAAGTAAATAGTGTTGAATAATTTCGGCGGGCTGGTTATGACAGACCCGGTATGTCAGAAGGGTGCAGGTTCAAATCCTGCTCGTGGAAATTTTTTCAACATTGTGTTTTTGTAACTCATTGTAATCACAAATTTTATTGCAAAAAATATTGCTCTACAAATAAATGTAATCTTGTTAACAACATGTTTCGAACTGAAACATTCAACTATCCGCACCAAGTGTTTTACAACAATGCAACTTTATGAAGCGAAGTTTAGAAATAAAACATTTTGTCGTTATGCACTCTCAGTCGGGAGCCATTAAGGCTTCACCTCAACAAATAGTCTCAGTGAAAACCAAGTTCCGTAGGCAGCCGAACTTCCTTGCATAAAACCAAAGTACTGGCTTAAACAGGCGGAGCTTTAAGTAGAACTACATTTTTAGAGGTAGCTTTATAAGCTTTGTTCGTAAACTCGCAGATTTCGCTATTACTTGAAGCCGAGAAATGAAACTTTGCCTTAACCGGGAAAGTTCAACGCCTATGGTACACATGCCGCGGAAGAGCTAAACGAACAATATGGATGGCGATTTTATTGGTCACTTAATTGTTATTGATATTTATAGGAATCTAGTAGATCTGGGATGTAAGAATGTAAATCTTGATTCATAAAAAACGGAAGCGTCTGCAGCCGAACGGATGGATGCTCTATATCTATCAATGTTTTTGTTTAACTTGACACTATGTCATCGGTTCGTAAGTCTACTCTGAGCGGGAGATCTGTACTGAGAAGAACCGGCATAAAACTCAGCAAGTGTGCCAGCTCTTTTCTCCCTTACAGCGTCAAAAATATTGGAAAATGCCCTATCATAGCAGGACACTTTCCATCACGAATAAACACAAAAAATATAGAAAACAACCACATGCAAAACACAAAATTAAAAATCTAAGTAAACAAATTTACCTCAGGTACATAAAAGTTTCAATTTCAATAATGTCATACAGTACCACTACAGTAGTCTAATAAAAGTCAAAAATTGTTAAAGAAAACAAAGTCAAACTATAGTGAATAATACTAAAAATAAGATAAGTATGCAAGAGCAGACCAGCCTCCACAGGCGGCACCCGTTCACGAGTATGACATATGAATCAGCCATCGCTTCGCTCAACCATATTTTTGGTTCAATAATATTTTCCTATTACATAGGTTGAATGCCATAAATCGTGCTTCAATCTGTTATTAGATTGTTACAATTTTTGGAAATTATAATGATTTAAGCGCCATCAATTTACCTACATTTAAATCTAAATACATATTCAGTTCCACGAAAAAGGTACAAAGGTACAGGTAGATAATAAAATTTAAACAAACACAACAACAAAAAGCGAGGAAACCGACAACAATTGAAACAAATTAACGCTTAACACATTGTTGCAGCATTCAGTGCGTGTAAGTGTGTAGGTATGTAGACTATAAGCTGCTGATGGTATAATAAAAAAAATCCGCCGTTTCACTTACGTCTCAATCGGGTTTCTTGGCGGGAAAGTGTCTGCGGTTTTGTTTTATTTTCTAAAATTTGTGTTATGTCGAATATTAGGTAATGTAAAATAATGGTGCATTATTAACCGTTAAGTGTTTGTAAGTGCGCATGAGTGTTGGCAAATGAAACAAAACAGTGCAACTTCACTTTCAAATTCTCTCAAGACGTCCGCCCGAGGAATTAGTAATCTTTACTGAGATACTCGAGGGGTTGGGGGGTTAACATTTCTCACTTCTCATTTCTATTATCATTCATCATCACCATACTGGAAGGAAATATTGTATATTTATGTATTACTTGTAAGAAAAATTACTTTGACACTGGCTTAATGTGCTAATCGCACGAAGCCATCAACTAAAGGAAAAAAAACGTCTCAATCAAGATATGTACGCCAAAACAACATTATGCGACCGACTAGATAAATAATGGTGAAGAAAACGACCTTAACTACTTAAATAAATTAAGTAATAGAGCATTGCATAATGTCTCGCCGGCCAATTTGGAGGAGCTGCTATAAGTCAGCCACTAATAGCCCATCAGGGCCTGTTAGGGTAACGTTCCATTCGTCTTGTCTTCATTACTCTTAAAGTGGGGGGCCAACATTTTTTATAAATAATTCTATTATTTTATCGATCCATTCAATTAGGGATGTTGACAACAACAATTGTTAATTCCAAACATGAAACCACGTAACAAGTCTTAAAAACATTAAACTATGTTTTATTTGGGTGTTATTTAAACGGTTAGCAAAGTATTCATATTTTTGTTAGCAAAAAAATGCTAGCTGGGCAGCAACTTATGGTCAACAAATATTTCTAAATCAGTCTGCAAGTTATATCATTCTGAACAGCAGTCTTATGCCGCTCCCCCCTTCCGTGACTGGCTCTCGCTACGCTGTGCTTCGCTCGAGAAAAAAAAATACTTTACCTAACCAACAGTAAGGATTACTTATGCTGACCGATTGTATAATTCTGCTGACCAAATAATAATTTTGCTGACCAAATATTTATTTTCTAATACAAATAAATTATTTCCGTTTTATTTGACCTAAGCATGCATTTCTGTAACCTAAAAAAATATAATAAACACTCAATTGACGGAACAAAATAGTTACCATTCCCATAAAAATTCTGTTTTAAAAATCGTTTTGATAGTTGCTAAAAAGATTAACTATTGACTAACCAGGCACATGAGTATAAGCCCCCGACTTCTGCGTTTTCCAATGTTGTGTAGTTATTAATTATTACGTTCTCATGATAAGCAAATTATTGTAATTCTTAATGAGTATAAAGATCTTAAACCTATAACAAATCTCGGTGTATTTAAACAGGGGATTAACGAAATTCAAGGAACTAAAACATACAAAATAAGTTTTAAGTAAAATTGCTCGATGTGGCTTTTCAGCACGACTATAACTGGCTTAGTAGTTACCTGAGTGGAATTGAACATTTGTATGATTTTGCGACGGGTCTCTCTAACCCTAGTATTTTCCTTTTATCAGCTGGCAACAAATCTTTTGCCGCCCCTCATCGCTCTCGAGAAAGATATCACACGATTTAGGCGTATCCAACAGTACTTTACATATTACTGCCGACTGTTAGGCGGTCGGGCAGGATACTCATTCTGCGTGTCTGGATTATCAATTGTGGCTATTCTTTAACTTGATTTGAAGTTACAATTTTTTTTATTAATGAAGGAGGCAAACGAGCAGGCGGGCCTGATGGAGAGTAATCCCCGCCGCCCATGGACACCCAGAAATGAATGGCAAACCAGAAAAATCACAGACGCGTTGCCGTCTTTTAAAAAATAAATGTTGCTTTTTTTTGTCACAAGTGAGATTTTAAGTCGCACTTTGTGACACACGAGTCAATTGCTCCACTAGTTACTAACAACTGAAAGGCTGTGCGAGAGTACAAATAAATGTTTAACGCCATTTCAAATTGTTTTATAAATAACTACCATATTGGGGTGTGGTATAATTTTATTTATTTATTTATCTTTATTGCAAAATACAATAAAATAAAGCACAAAAGGCGGACTTCATGCCAAATGGCATTCTCTACCAGTTGACCTAAGGGCTTGGCAGAAAAATTGGTAAAGATGATGGGAATCTCTTACGTGGGTGTTTACTATACGGGTATGTTGCCGCAAGACATTATTATTAATCATATTTATATACATATGTTTTTATTATTGGTGTTGTGCATTGTTGGTGTGCATGTTCGTTTGCATTCATTGTTTCTTCTGCATGTCATATTTTTTGCGGGCGGGAGTGAGGCGCATGCGTACTGCATCCAAACTGGATAAACGAGTGATTTAGCGAAATACATATTATACATACATACATACTACATATTATTTCAATTATATTTATTTCTACCTCGGATTTCCGCAAAATAACGCTTGATTCCATTAATTATATTTTTATTGTTTATTGTTGTAAGATATAAACCTGACTTTGTTACAAAAGGTAAATGCAGTCTCATATATGTATATGACCATATTAAAGGGGTTTTGAACAGTGTGCGTGGAGGCAGAGCCGCCTGAGCCAATCGGAATAAAGTGTTTGGCTAAGAAATGTTATTATTATGCGAATTATATTTGCAAATTCTATGAATCCGTGAGCTGAATTTTATATGGTTCCAGGGGGCGGGTAGGTTTTCTCTTTTTTCTGGCAATATTTATGCAAATGTAGGTACAAATAGACGCCGAAACGGGAACAAAGCCCCAATTTTATCAATTGGAATGTTGTATGTTTTTGAATATTGTACCGTTATGAATGAAATTTCAAATTGTGAGGTAACTTTTTTATGTTTTTATTTCTTGTCTTTCATCTCATCCGATGTTAAGTGATGATAAGGACGAAGGTGGAAGTGCACTGAATTATCAACTACTAAGGAACTGGATCTTATCTCTAGCTGCCGAAACACAACATTGAAGAAAAATGAAACTTGATCTAAAAATATTTTGTAATGCTACTAAAATTGATGTTATGGCGACATATTTAGATAATAAGATTTAAAAAAAAGATAGTGTTAGCTAGCCAGGCGGACTAATAGAGATAGTAGAAACGGTCCAAAAATGCAAAAACACATCAACGTATGATCGGGTAAACTTTTTTACTTTTTAAAATATTAATGTCATTTTCCATCCCATCTGAAAGTGGTGCACTTTTGCAACACCAAAGATGTCGCTTCCGCTGTAGAGATACAATCCTTTTAACGCCTTTTTAAAAATACTGTTTGTCTCTTTCCAACAATATTGTCACTATAATAATAATATTGACGCTGCACAGCGTTGACCGATGTGTCTGGAGTGACGTTCCCCGATTCATTAAGGCACGTCCGTCCCTCTAATGCCGCATGCCGGGGCGCGCGGGTGCGGCCGCGACGGACGTTGCCTTTGATGGTGACCGTTCTATTTGATGAGCGCTTAACTTGTAATAGATAATGGAAGTAACCGTTCACAAGACGTTTAACGTCTGCATGTAATTATTAATGTACATTTTAACAGTTTTGGTGTGTAATCCGGTAGGTTGAATAGTTGTTGGCTAACGTGTTTTTAAAACGTTATGTGTGTTCCATTCCACAATCAGTTTTGTCAGCACATTAAATTATTACAGAATTAAACTACCTACATCCATTTCAATGGTTTGTAGCTCTACCACTTACTTAACTTAATTTTTTATAAGGAATTAAGTTATCGTGCTTGTTTTATGTATAATTGAGTGTGGCTTAACAAACTCATCGCAATGTTAATGTTTTTAAATATTATGTTGAACAAATTACGTTTATAGTATACATTGGCAATAGGAACAATAAGTATTTTTCATTAATAAAAGTTTAACCGCTTCTGTGGTGTTGTTAAGACCACCGGTTTAGTCCCAGATGTCCCGGGTTCGGTACTCAACGGGGGATACATATTTTGTGCTCAGTTTGGTTAGTGGTAGGGATTGTTTTAAGACCACTATCTACATATGAAGTAGCATTGTTGTGTTCCGACAGTTAGAGATAAGATAGCCAGTACCTCAGTTGTTGAGAATCCGGATGAAAATGCGCTACCACCCCGCTTTACCATCACTAAAGATCAGGTAAGATGAAAGACAAGTGCATACCCGTTAAGAATAAAAAAGCAAAAAATGCCTACTAAATTGAATTCAACGGACACGCAAAACCATCTCAACGAAACTGTCACGTGAAGTGGCTGCTAAACACGAGGACAGTCCACAAGTCACCAAAACAAGTGAACTACAGGGGAGATTAAGTGATTACACGCTCTAAAAATGTGGACGCGACCGACGCGACGCGACGCCGATCCGCGGGAGATAGTTGGAATTGTTTTTCACAAATTGGAATGGCGCCAGAAGTTGAATGGGGAGCGTCTCCGCACTGATCTGGCGCTGGTAGAGATTAAATTGTTTTTCCTGGTGGACAAATGATTGTGCTCCCCGGGCCTCGCCGAACGCGGAGGCCTAAACGCTCCTGAATGAAGGTGGTGTTATTCGAAAGGTAGTTTCCCATTTTTGTTAAAAGAAAGAAAAACCGATTCGGCTCAACATAAGGTAGGTCATTTGCCTACTAATAAATAACTAATAAATGAAATATGTCACTGGGGATACTCAACTGGGGTCTCAAAGAAACTAGTAACATTACTTCTCTGGAAAAATTTGAATCTTGTTTACTAACTTTCATTGAATTAAATCACATTATATGGATAAACTCGCGATTTATTCGATAAATCACTTAATTGATCGAAGCGTTTAATTTACTTGCAAATTTTTAAACGCGTTCACGGGGATATGTATGTAGGATGTTTCACGTGAGCAAGGATGATAGAAAGGAACGCTTAAGTGCGCAAAAGTTTCGAAACATCACTATAAAATCATATTTTGTGAAATAAACATGAGTAAGCAACTAGTCATAACAAAACTTACATTTGCTTACATAATTTAGAAAATTAATATAATACAAACTATCATTAACCATAACCCTAAATGTAAGATTCGACGAAACAGTTAATTTTTGGAAAGTCAATTGTACTTTTAAAATATGACAGTGTCTATGGTTGGATTCAAATTTCGCCTCTTAAACCGAGAAAAGAAAAATAGAAGGCTGGTCGGTGTGATTTATAAACGCAGCGGCAAACTCGACCCTACCGCCATTGCTTGGTCATGAGCGGAGCGGGAAACAGTGATGATGTCAGCGATGTTGGCTGTTACCCGGAGATGACCAAAAGCTGATATAAGACGAGTATACGGCCTTTCTGGGTGCCAAATGCGAGTTTCATCCGCCATTTGATCACGTAAACGAAAACGAGAATTTGTATGGCAAAACTTTAACTCTTCTCGTATGTCGCCAGGAGGCGCTGCTTCAATGGGGCAAGGTATATACACTATTACAATAAAATACTAAATATGTACTGTACTAGATTTACCTTTAGATAAGTTTAAAAAACAT
Source organism: Eudonia truncicolella (assembly GCA_949315975.1). Lineage (NCBI taxonomy): Eukaryota > Metazoa > Arthropoda > Insecta > Lepidoptera > Crambidae > Eudonia > Eudonia truncicolella. The sequence continues at coordinate 1,348,053 of OX438831.1, read as the reverse complement.
GTAAAGTCTTCTTATTTTAAAAAAGGTTATTGTACAGTCAAAGAAAATTTAGATGATAAAACAGCCTGGCTATAAAAAAAACGCATACTTTATTTGGATTAATATACTAAAATTAACTAATGAAAAATTATACTGATATGATAGCCTTTATAAACAGTGTCCTACGGATAACATTAATAGCGTTGCGTTAACTATTTCAATTAGTTTTGTTTAGAGTAGAGAGTAGCTTGGGTGTGTCATGCTCTCTTTATTATCTCTCCGGTAGTGGCGTGTGCGTCGGATCGTTACGTTCCCTAAAATATAGTTGAGCGAAGCGATGGCTGATTCATATGTCATACTCGTGACGGGTGCTGCCTGTGCAGGCTGGTCTGCTCTTGCATACTGTCTTTTTTTAATAATATTAAGTATAGTTTAACTTTGTTTTTTCTTTCACAGTTTTTGAATTTTATTAGTACAAAAATTTAAATTAACTGGTAACTGATATAAATTTGCAAACTTAGTTTTTATTTTACATGTTGTGATTGTCCTTTATATATTGTTTTTTTATTTGTGATGGAAAGTGTCCTTTTATGATAGGGCATTTTTTAATATTTTTGAAACTGTAAGGGAGAAAAGAGTTGGTCACTTGCTGAGTTTCTTGCCGGTTCTTCTCAGTACAAAAGGTCTCCCGCCCAGAGTAGACTTACGAACCGATGGCATAGTGACATTCACAAGAGCTATTTGTAGCCTACACTGAATAAATAATTTGGCTTTTTTTTTGTCTTGATTGCCATACTAATTTTCGTTTTTGTAAACTTAATCCAATGAATACGGATATTAAACAAAACTCATACTAGACACCCTGACGCGGCCACCACAGTCTATTAGCATTGCAAGTCGATAAATATTACTCGCGCTTTTTTAACCCTGAAGCTTTTGTTCTCATGTATATGCCTTGTTTTTCATAGATTTGGTATTCGTCGTGAACCCGATTCTGGACAGAATCCTACCATCAGGATATAGCTAAGAAATAGCGAAGAGTGAAAGAAGAGAAGGGAATGCAATCACCAAAGTGAGACAGAAAAGGCTTGATAGTTAATGTGAAAGTCACTTGATCATCGGGCAACAGCTAACATACAAAGAAACAAAACATAGAAAGACAGAGTTTTTCAACAGTTCTTTCGCCGGCCAACATTATGCATTGGAGTAATTGTTGATAAAATTTATTATTTATAACCAAGCCAAAAAGAATCTGTAGTCAAGTAAGTAAATAGTAAGTAGGTACATGAAGAAATAAAAAGTTTAATCAAGACTATCCAAGATACTTGTGTGAGATTGAATATCCTCCTACGGTGAAATCGCTTGTACATCTCAACGCTAAAGTGAATGGCATCGTTGCACAATCCGCGCGCATCCACAACATTTTCCAGAACGACGTCGCGTCGCTCGCAACAGAGCCCCAGCTTACGATTGGCGATCGGGCGCACCATTTAGATTGATTTTGAATTTATTGGCAAACTGCTGCCAGATATATAGGGGCTTTCATCTAAGATGGACGATTTATCTTACATCTTTGAAAGGAAAAAAGAAACGTGTACACTACCGATATTTATGGACGATGCGTTGTGGGCCAATTGATTTCTATTTCATAAGTAATTTCCAATTTTAAAATTATCATTCATCTTTTACATCGTTGGCAAGAACGCTCGGCCCGATATTCGGAGGTTCTGGATTCAATTCCTAGATCGGGTAAAGTGTATAGCTGAGGTTTCGATGCAGAGACCGGGTTTGTGATTACCGACTCGTGGTGATTAAGACGATACCCACCAATTGTTTGCCCAGTATAGTAGTGTTTAGTAGTTTACTACTTTATAAATTATAAGGACACCAAGATAGACCTCTTTGATTTTTACTACACAAGTCTGTTTGTCATAGTTGGTTAATTAATTTCTCTGAGTGCTACAGTGTTTGTATTCTATTGATTCTGTTACTTTTTTTTGCTTCTATTTAACAAGCAATGATTGCAGTCAACAAAATTATGCAGAGTCATGACCAATGCGCACTCTATTCGTCGATAAACAAAAAAAACGCGAACCGCAATTATGACCTTTGCCATTTGCGTCAACACTCATTTATTTTATGAAATTCATGTCGCACCCAGTTGCAGCGCACGCAATAAAGACACAACTCGACTGACAAATGACGGCATTGGAATGATAAAATTTCAGCGACCTAAAAAAACTGTCACCTATACTCTATTTGCCGATAAACAAAGGAAGCGCGAATTATGACCTTTTCCATTTGCGTCAACACAGACACACTAATTTATATTATAAAATTGATGTCGCACCCTGTTGCAGCTGTAAACAATAACGACACCACCCCAAATGCACAGTGGAATGACATGATTCGAGGAGACTAAAACTATACTCTGTTTTTCGATAAACAAAGTAAGTGCGAATTGCAATTATGATTTTTTCCATTTGCGTCAACACAGACACACTCATTTATATTATAAAATTGATGTCGCACCCAGTTGCAGCGCACACAATAAAGACACAACTCGTAACGCGCAGTGGAATTACATATTTCCGGGGACCTGGCATCGGACACCTATACTCTTTTTATCGATAAACAAAGGAAGTGCGAATTGCAATTATGATCTTTTTTCATTTGCGCCAACACAGACACACTCATTTATTTTATAAAAATGATGTTGCACCCAGTTGCAGCGGTAAACAATAACGATACTACTAGAAACGCGCAGTGGAATAACATAATTCCAGGGACCTGACAACACCTATACTCTATTTGCCGATAAACAAAGGAAGCGCGGATTGCAATTATGACCTTTTTTCATTTGCGTCAATACAGACACACTAATTTATATTATAAAATTGATGTCGCACCCTGTTGCAGCTGTAAACAATAACGACACCACCCCAAATGCACAGTGGAATGACATGATTCGAGGAGACTAAAACTATACTCTGTTTTTCGATAAACAAAGTAAGTGCGAATTGCAATTATGATTTTTTCCATTTGCGTCAACACAGACACACTCATTTATATTATAAAATTGATGTCGCACCCAGTTGCAGCGCACACAATAAAGACACAACTCGTAACGCGCAGTGGAATTACATATTTCCGGGGACCTGGCATCGGACACCTATACTCTTTTTATCGATAAACAAAGGAAGTGCGAATTGCAATTATGACCTTTTATCATTTGCGCCAACACAGACACACTCATTTATTTTATAAAAATGATGTTGCACCCAGTTGCAGCGGTAAACAATAACGATACTACTAGAAACGCGCAGTGGAATAACATAATTCCAGGGACCTGACAACACCTATACTCTATTTGCCGATAAACAAAGGAAGCGCGGATTGCAATTATGACCTTTTTTCATTTGCGTCAATACAGACATACTCATTTATATTATAAAATTGATGTCGCACCCAGTTGCAGCAGTAAACAATAACGACACAACTCGAAACGCGCAGTGGAATGACATAATTCCAGGGAGTGGACAAAAACGGACACTTCCATTAACCGGGCCCGCCGCGCGGCTGACGTGCGTCTGTCGTCCGGCGACGCGGCCCCGATTTTTTAGCACCGCTTTGATTTATGACGGGTGTAACTTTATCTGTGCGCGTGTAGATCACGCCGCGCCGATGCCCTTACGGTGCACACAGAAGTGAGATATTAAAGGCGTATAAACCATCAATGATCAATGGGGTTGAACGCAAATTGTTTAGTACCTAGTTGCACTTTTCTAAGGTGACGACTTTTCGGCTATGATTATGTGACCGTGTAGCAATGCCTAGCATATATTTTTAAAATACTTGATCACGTACACTTTTAAACTTTCGCGTTCCATAGTTAAACAAAAGAATTTAAACGGGGATTAACGCAAACTACGGCCGTGGTCACGGGCTGACCACGACCACGGCCGTTGTAACTCAGTCAAAACGTCGGGTTTAAAGAAGGTATGATACCTTTTCTACTAATTAGTTTGCTTAATCCCCGTTTAAATTCTTTTGATTTTACTTGATCATGGTTCCATACTTTATAATAGTTAATAGCATTTATTATTATTTACTATGATTAACCGTGTTCTTGGCGCATTCAACTGTGCCGAAATATCAAAACTCAATAATTGGAAGTTTTGTATGCCTAGCACTTAAGAAAGATTATCCTTAAAAAAATAGGCTAACTCAATAAGTTCTTTATTTGGAGGGCTGACCCCGTCTTTTTAGCGTAACTCAATTGTGCCGACGCTACGCAATCCATTTTTATAACTACGCCTTATGTTGCAGCATGTTTATTTTTATTGTAGGTATAGCATTCTATAAGTCCGCCTGGCTAGCTAGTATCTATCTTAAGATTATTGTTATAAGTTATGACACCAAACTTGATAAGTGTTGTTACTTTCCATCTTGGTTAGGGATAAGATAATTGGTTGCTTTCTTCTCCAGTGGTAGAGAGATCCCGGTGACGTACCATCTTCGTCCTTTTATACTATCTGGCGGTATAAAACTACTGACCTTTTACAACTACCTTCAAAAAAGTAGAAAAATTTATATTTTGTGAAATTCTGTTGCACTTACCCCGTTAATATTGTTCCGTTATCACTAATAATTCTTCACTATTAATTATGCCTTCTATATCTTTCCTTTTCCAATATCAATCTGTATGAGCATAGGTAATAATATTTAAGATAACCTTTCAAGATTTCGTATGAGACTCACCGCCGAGTGCACCGAGCTTTTTATCCATAGGGGCTTACCTGAAAAAAGAAGGCATTATTAAAACCGGTAATATCAAATCTCAGAAATATAGATGCAAGCGGTATTCTTATTTGGGGGGATTAAATCCATTCCAGCAAAATTGCGGATCACGTTACACAATGTCGCCCTAATAGGAAGGTAGGTATTTGTGATAAATATCAACTGGCCCTTTTCGATTTGGTTGGATTCGAGTTTCCAAATAAGTGAAATGGTTTAGTTTAGAAGTTTGACGTAAAACTGTATATTGTTTTTATTATCGTTTTTTTTTTAGTTTTGCTGTTTCTTGTTAATGCTTGAGTAAAACGAGTTCTGTTTAATATAAATCAAATATATAAACCTACCAAAATAATAGATCTGCGCTACCAAATTATAAACTGAAGCCACTGAAGCTGAAAAGAACAACGACAAAAAGCAAACGCAAAACAAAAGACTACAATCGACAGATAATGAAAAATATAAAAAAGTATAAGTTTACAAAAGAGTATTTACTCCGTGTCAATCTCGTTGTGTGAATTTCGCTGCTTAGTATCAATAACACTACTACGATTATTAATATTAAGTAAACCGACCGCACTGCCCTAAAAAAGATTATTAGTAATGCGTTAATAACACAATAATAATAGACTTGTCGCCCTTGTTGTTACCCTTCCATAATAGCTAATACGCTGCTTTTTTAAGCATGGGTTTACGCCAGATAACAGATAGCTAGATAGCAGAGCTATCTATGTATATATTAATACGTGAAGCGAAAACAGAAGCAAGAAGGGGTATCAGATTTGGTATACTTCAAACTTAAATCAAGAAGGAGTCCCAAAAGACTATATTAGATTTAAAAAAACTTTATTCTCCTAAGAATACAAAATTCACTTACATGAGATTAATCATTATAAAAAGTATTTAAATTGCCTAGTGACGAAACATGCATTTAAACTAGGCTTTATACGAGTATAGTTTTTTAACAATACAAAAACAGAAAAAAAACAACAAGTCGAATTTAGATTTTGTAAAAAGTAATTTGTTGGCCAGATCATTGCAACGGCAACGAGACGATTTGTGTGTTACTATTATTATGAAATGGTTGTAAATAGCCTATAGCTGTCCCACTGTTGGGCAAAGGCCTTCATCATTGAAATCAAGTCATCACTACAACTGATGGGTAATGGCTTAATCACCACGCTTGCCAAATGCGGGTTGGTGATCACAAACCCGGGCTATGCACCGAATAAATCCGAAACACACTTGGCCCGACTTGGCCACCGAGGCGTTAAATTTCGATCATTGGGCGACTGCTAGCTGGGATTAAACTACAATGTCTAGAACTAAACCCAAGCACCTATCAGCTTTTCTATCGACGCTTCTAGCGATTGAGTAATTTGTTATTCTAGAGCTGCTATGCAAGTTAAACGACATACAGCTCCACATATTTATTCGCCGCAATTCTATTGCAGCATATTTATATGGAACAGGATTTATGTAACGTATCTCGTGTGATATATTGACGATTTCTATTTTAGTCACAATGTGATTTTCTGCGCGACGGCCCGTTATTTCGTTTGAGCACAGAGGAATTGCTGCGTTCGGAATTCGGACGTGGCTTAGAGGAAATTCATTGATAACATCTTGCTGGGCTACAGAAACTTGTGTTCTCGTCAACAATTGATTGTAAATAGCAACTTTAACATATGACTAATTGGTTCTATGTTATAGTTCTTTATTATAACAATTTGGTACTATCTTGATAATCCTCCTCTTCCCATAATAATACTCAATAATCAATACTTTATTATAATAATAATAATTATGGTTGGATCAAGGGTCAGATTCAGAAAGCAGTACTCCTTGACACGGCACGTATTGTCAGGAGGTTCCTCACTCTGCAGCCCTGACCACCGGTAGCTTGGGCCCTGCCCCGCTGCTGGCGGTACTCTAGAATTAGGTTTTTATAATGTTTTATTGTTTTTATATTAAAATATTGTAAAAATCTAGTTATAAGAAAGAAAAAAAATAACGAGTAAAAAATTATTACCTTAATTCTTTATTGCATTCCATAATGTTTACATCTGATGTAAGGTTTTAAATAATGTTTTTTTTATGTTTTAATTTTATTGGTTTGTTTTTTTAGAGTTTTAATGTTTTTTTTGTTAATACCATGTTGCTTATTTTTAAGTTCTTTTTCTTTATATCCTGTATGATGATAAGTAATTATAATAATAATAGCGTTACTCTTAAAAGGACAACTAACAAGTCAACACACTAATACAAGCAATAACTAGGTAGAACAATGATTGTAGACTTTAATGGCTGCCACGTCATGCTTGACTCTTCCACAATTCATCCACAGTTTCTGTGGATGAACGTGACAACTGTCCTTCTTGTTCTAAGTCTCATTGTATAACTAGGTGTCTCAGAATCTCCCTCAGGTAACTCACACGTTTGAATTTATTTTTTCCACCTTTCATTTGGATCATTGCACAAGAAATTATATTTAAGAACTACCAAATGAAACAGGTATATACGGTATACGGTGAGCAGTGAGACGTGCTAACGGCCCGCCCCAGCTCAACGGAGGCATTACCGACGCGAATATTACCAGGAGCACCAAGATATTATACCGAATGGATGGTGCGGTGCGCGGTAAGCGACCCGATTAGCTGAATCGCCAATAATTACCGGACGGTATCAATTGTAATGGTGCTCGTTTGTAGCGCGCTTAGCGCTTAGTGGTGCTTCATTGTTTCGTTGCGGAAAATTGAAGAAAATTTTGAGTCACCTTTTCTTGATACAGCTTCAATTCGACAGCTTGATTAAATGAGACGAGGAGTGCGTTAAAATTTTCAATACACTGAATTTTTGTTTCATTACTACACAATTCGACATTAGGCTTTAGTATATATAGCATACTTATCTTTATATAGCATACTTATCTTATTTTTAATATTATTTACTGTAGTTTGACTTGGTTTTTCTTAACCAATTTTTTTTTTTTAGAGTACTGTAGTGGCACTGTATGACATTGTGGAAATTGAAACTTTTACCTGATGTAAATTTGTTAATTTTTTTTTTTTTTATATTTTGTGATATTTTTTTTTATTTACATGTTGTGGTTGTCTTCTATAATTTTGTGTTTATTTGTAATGGAAAGTGTCCTGCTATGATAGGGCATTTTCCAATATGTTTGACGCTGTAAGGGTGAAAAGAGCTGGACACTTGTTGAGTTTCTTGCCGGTTCTTCTCAGTACAGGATCTCCCGCCCGGAGTAGATTTACGAACCGATGGCATAGTGACATAAACAAGAGCTACTTGTAGCCTAAACTGAATAAATGATTTTGAATTTTGAATTTTTTTTTTTTTTAATTTTGACTATGGGACGCTGAACGTCCAGTGTTAATGAACGATGTACTTAGTGGAAATGTCTTATTTTGTGTCTGTTACACATATAAATTAAATGCGAAACTTAAAACCTACGTATTATGCATTGGACTCTCATGGTCACACATTCCGACTTTCTGCAGCGATCCAATCGGAACGCAGTAGCTATATCTTTACATACATGCGGATTTTAAACAGCGATACATTAAGTGTTTTTTATATATTTTAGCGTTTTATTAACGCTTAAATATACTTAAGTAAAATTTAAACACTGAAAAAAGACGACAACCTCAGGCGGGAATCGAACCACGCACCTTCCGCATTCCGGGCGGCTGCCTTAACCACTTGGCTACCGAGGTCTGGCTTTCACCCGTCGAAATTTTTCAGTGCTTGATGCTTATGTTTTTTAGTCAACATTGCTTCATCAATCTTAGAAGTTTTCACCTCTGATACCAGCGATACATTATTGGATGATCGTCTATATCTCCCACGCAAAGTTGTTGCAGTTGTATAATCGCAAAACACACAATACAATACCGATGCAAACGCCTAAGTGGCGCTATCAAAACGGTCGCAAAGATGAATAAATACTTTGTTGCAAAATACTAACGCTTGTTTCACAAATGTGCGTTAGTATCGCAGCACAAAGTCGCTGAAAGGCCAACCAAATTGAACACTTTAAATGTAATTGCATTAAATCTAAATCGATTTTGCTTTCACACAGACTGAACGCATCGATCCACATGGACACTGATACCGTACGGGATCTCAGCAAAATAGCTGTGAACCTAGTGAGATTTGGGTCCTCTATAATCTCGTCTAATGCCGCGCTATTCTGTGATCGACACAGCTCTCGACTGGTTGGCGTAAGCAGAATTAAACCGCACTGAAAATGCATACCAATCAGAATATAGGTATAAAGGTGCTTTACCGAGAGTGGTGCTGAGAAATCGTTTAGATAAGGCTTTTATATAACTAAAAGAGATTCCTTTGTCGAATCAAATTGATTAATCAGTTGGCTCGTTATTATAATTGTAGAAAACATATTATGAAATGCAATCAGTATTCTTTTGAAATATTAAAATCATATGTTATTTCTAAAGAGTATTTTATAAAATTTTTTTCGACGTTTTTATTCTGATCGGTCATATTGTTAGCCCATGTTTTACATTGCTACACACAAGTAGGTAAAACCGGTCGTTATGGAAATCCTTGGGGAGGCCTTTCTCGAGCGGTGTATGATTTTTGGCTGAAATTACGGTAAGGTACGATATATATTTTTAAAGAGAAATTGAATTATCGGCATGCTTGCATGACATTGTACGCAGCGCATAAGAGCTTAAAACACCCATCATTCTTTATAGGTCTTCGGTGTTTAGATCGAAGTTACAGGTAGATTAGAGTTCAAAGTGTCACGAGCAAACAGCCTAAAAATTACTCGAGGCTCCAGTCTACTTCCACATAAAAAGCACATCCTCTGAGGCATTCACCTGCGAAAATCAAGTGCCCCTCGATTGGCCCTTGTATAGATAACCCCTTTTCATTAAGGGCTTCGCTGAGGGTCCTTAAGATATAGGTACTTTTTGCATCTCCCCGATGTAAGTCACGGATATACCTAACGTACCGTGTAGATATTGAAGTGGGTTGTATGAATAGGTTCTTATACGCCTTCTTTTTTTTTTATTATAACATCGATCGTCTATAAAAGCCCGTTGCTGGGTCATGGGGTGATCGTCACCACACTGACCTGGGGCCCGACCGCCTAATCGATTGCTTTGGCTACGTGTATAGTTTATGACGTCATCTTGTCATTTCAATATCTATAGCTTTAGGCTTTCGATATTGCTTTCATAGGCGGTACGAAATGACAAGATGACGTCATAAACTATACACGTAGCCAAAGCAATCGGTTAGGCGGTCGGGGGGCTGATGTGGGATAGGTTATGACAAATTGCAGTGAAATCAGGTTCTGAGCCGCATCAGGCAAGCCGTTCAGTCAACTTATAAAACTGAACACGGCTATTTATGTAAGAAGTAAGTAAGCATATATAGGCCTATAACTATACCACAGCTGAGCAAAGACCTCCATTAATAAAATCAATGAGATCACGGGCACTCATAGGCATGAAAACTATATAAAACTCAAAATAATAGCAAACTACTTTTTTTATTATACTACACCACTGCCTTCCCGGTAGCATAGCGGTCAGTGCAGCCGCCCGGATTGCGGAAGAACCAGGTTCGATTCCTGGCTAGATCGGGTAGGCATTTAATATTTTCAAATATGTGTATTTTATAATTATTTAAACTACTGAATTGACCACCAGTTCTGATTTTGGGAGAGCCTTCGACCGAGAAGAGCTGGCTAGAAACCTTTTCCAACCTCCAACTTTTCAGCTAAAATGATTTGAATATTGTAAATGTGGAGCCTTCGCTTGCTTCTCGGCAGTTGTCAGCCCGCGACTCAGTCCGTTGTACCACCAGATAAGCTGTATCGTGTCGGCGCCGCATTCATACCTAGAAGCGATCTGAATAACGTTTGCGTTTCCAATATCGTTGTGAATATACGAGGGAAGATATTTTATTCGAGATTACTCTTTGAAGGTTAAAAGAAACAAACAGTATTCTGAGCTCAGCTGTTTGTTCAATTATTAGCGTTTGCCTTGTTTTAGTATTCTTAGTAAAAAGTTTTAAGATATTAAATGAGGTGGTTGATAGCGTAGCGCCCAGTGAGATCGGGTTGCGATCTTGTAACTTTGGCCTGTAGGTGACCAAATTTAGTAAGACATGATTATCTCTTTAAAAATTGTGTTCCAAGAGAATAGGTGTTGTGTACTTTGTTATGTTATGAAATAACTTAGACACTTTAAAAACTTAAGATGGAAGAAAAACACAATTGACAATTAATGCTACACCGGATATCTACCTACTCCCTCCCTCCTCAAGATCCAACTCCTTCCTCAAGGCCGGCAACGCGTCTGCGATTACTTTGGTTTTGCGGGTGTCCATAGGCGGTGGTGGTTACTTTCCATCAGGTGATCCGCCTGCTCGTATATGACGCGAAAATTAGATATTAGAGAATAGGGATTTACGTATTTAACGTCACGCCATAATATACCTATACATTGCATGCCAGTTCGTTTGTCCATCAACAAACAACAAAGTGGTTTATCAGTGCGACACAAAATTTAGCGCGGTCGCAAGCCCTGGCTTACGCTAACCCCTGCCGGATTACCCCGTCACCGCCTAGGGGTCAGTTTTAAATAGTCGCTCGAAGATTTACTAGTTGTGACGTGTCTAAAGAGAACGTGTGTGAACTCTGAGTGTTGTTTGTTTTATGCGTTTTAGTCCTTGTTTCTAAACAGATATGGCGCTGTTTAAACTCTGAATCGCGCAATAAGGGTTTCTTGTATGTAACAAGCATAACGACGCATACAAGGGACTGTTCAAACTTCTCGGGACTCCAAATAAGCCTTGAGAATGAAGGAGAGAGGGCTGTTTTGTTTCGTATTAATATAAGCAATTAGTATTTGTTAATGCGCAGGATATTGCTAAGTGCAATCAAGAATAAGGTAGTTGACTAGGGTAGTCAATTGATAAACTTTTTTCTTAGCTCCTATCAAAACGATTCCTTTTTAAGTTTTATTTTTTCTTAATCGTTAACCCAACTTAATTCGTAATGCAAATTAATAAATTTAAGTTTCGAAACAATACTTTTGTTAATATTTAATTGACAAAATGAACATTGCTCATCACTTATCATCAGCCCATAATCTTCCCAGGGCTGGGCTCAGGCATTCCCGTATTATTTTATTTTTTTTATTGTTATAAAAAAAAGCTAAATTTGTCTTATCTATTTCCTTTTAATAATTATTTAACAGTTCTAGTTTTTGTGTTAACCTAACCATTTATTTTACATGTGTGTTAGCAAATAAAAACTAGTAACGCAATATTGCACAGCTTAGAGAGAATACCGCTACAAAACAAAACGTTTCCATAATGTTTCACAAGCGGTTTTAGACTCGCCCATCCCGCGGGATACCTGTCCCGGCTTAGACGGAGCTCCGCTTAGTTTTTAAATAATCGCTGAAAGATTTCCCGCAGAAACTGCTACACGTATGAAAGGAAAATACATTTTCAGCAGATGGCACTTAACCGAGACTCGTGTTTCGACGCACACTGGCATGGAGTCAGGGGACTTTTTACAATTTTGTTATTTTTAAATTTTTTACTGTCATAAGCTTTAGCATGTCATTGTGTTACGCGGAAGTCCTGATTGAAGAATCAACAACATCGTACGCCACCGTATCGCCTAAATAACTAGATCTAGAACGCTGGAAGTTTGCAGGCAGGTCCTTTTTATGACGTGGACAATTAGATAAAATTGGAATTTCCGAATCAACTTAGAATCCCAAGATACGGATGTTGATATGGGCCATGTCGTAGGTGGTCGCTAGTCACTTTATTACGCAAGAAACGTTGATGAGGTCCACCTATTTTTTACCTAAATATTGGAATTACCTCCAAGAAAAGATGTTGACTCGACACAACGCAACATTGGGGCGGCAAACAATGCTTTTTATTTTAATAATAATGTTCTGAGGTAAATGTGTTTTTTGTGTCCACCTAAACGGGCCTCCGTAATTTTGTTATGCAAAAAATTATCGTTGTTGTCAAAACTCGTCATGTGGTCAACACAAAATTCTTTTGTTTTTATAAAAATTCTATCATACTCACACAATAATTTATCTAGCCATACCTTTCTTTTATTTTGCAGACTATATAAAGAATGAATGAAAATTGATACCCACACTCTGCCCTGCTGGTAAACAAACTCTAAGAACGTCGACCCGATAATTTATCTTTGTTTTGCGAGTATTTAGAAAATAACCCTAACAGAAAAATAATGGGACTTACAAAAACAAAATCTTTTGTAGGTAACAGCGAACAATGTTGCAATTGTTGGCATGAGTTTCTATAGCTAGAACAATAATTTATATCAAAGTTTTTGGTGTTGTAATTTTTATTTACAATTACCCTGAGTCCGTCCCCGGTCATGCCGTCCAGAATAAAATTGAAAAACAAAATCTGGATTTAGAATAAATCCACGGAGGCTGCAAGTTTGTAGCATAGCAAATGAGTTTGTTGAGCGTTTGAGTTGTGCGGGATGTAAAGTGTTTTGGGACCTGGGATCAGCATCCTTACTACATTACATAACTGAAACAATCTAGTACTATGCGAGAGCTTATTTAATATTGTAAATCAAGTGTATTTGTATGTCCTTCTCTCACGTTAGGACAGAATAACTATTTGACGTTATTTGTTGTACAGAAATACTTAGATGAAGAGCCCAAGAAAGAAAAAAGCTGCATTTTATCCCGGTCAAACCCGAATACAAAATAACCAGGGGCAGGGGTTGAGTCATACCAAATGAATAACTAAACCATTTGCGATTAAGTCATATAAATATTGAAATGAATTCTTATTGCTGGTATTTTGTGAAGCTAGTTTTATAATAAAACTTTCATTGGCATTGATAAAAGCTTTTGAATAAACTAAAATTTAACATTTATTTACATATGTAAAATTTTGTGAAAATCAACAATAAATACAGATCGTTTTACCCACAATACCCACCATTCAAAGGAGAATCAATTACTGTTCACATAGACCTCAATTGCGATTCAGTCGCATAACTAAGTGACGAGCTGTAATTAGTACGTAGTCAGGCCGTGGATGCGTACCGTTCCGTGAGCTGGGATCGGGCTGACATTTACGGAACCCTTTACTTATTCAAGCAGTGGGACAGATTTTTAAGATAGCCAGTTCCTTAGTCGTGGAGGATACCGGGCGAAGTGCGCTCACACCTTCGGCCGTATCTTCACTTAGCATCAGGCGAGATGAAGGTAGATGAACATTTTTAATATTAGTATCGTAGTGGAACCTTGTAGTTGACACTTTAACCCTAGCGTTCAACACAGTTTTCGTCAGTAAAAAATTATATAGAATTTAATTGAAATTTTACTGGTTAAAAGTTAGGAAGCATGTGGTATGTATTCAATTGTCGCTAAAGCCACAAATTAGTTGCTGAACCCTAATGTTGAATGCAGAGTTCCTATCCTATTTATTAGGTAGCCATGCTAAATAATACGACTTTCTTTGATAGTTATATTTTATGTTAGGTAATAAGTTACACAATAAATTTTGTAATGTAGGCGTCCACATAAGGACGGGACGTGACGGGCGAGTGAGTGAACTGACAGAGCCGGCGGCGATGGCGGCGTCGTAGTGTTGTGCCACACACGTAGTGTTGGCAACACTAATAATAACTCTAATGATTAAATGAAAAGTGTCTATGTCTAGTTCCTGTGGAATACTGATGCCGCTACTCTTACAGTAAATCGTATCCACAAACTCCTTGAATCTCAAGGCTTCTAAATCCGAAGAGTAGTAAAACCGATTGGAAGTCGCTGAAGGTACTATATCAGCCAGAACATTTCTCACAGCTGGCAGCGACCGATATAATCTCCAGGTCCAGTCGGCCGCTATCAGACAGTTATAGAAAGCTCCAGGTGGACTACTGCATTTTTCTAGCTTTTCACTTCCTAACATTTCGGTTTGGAGATAAAAGACGCTGGCCCGCAATTTATAGGTGACGTTGTGCGGGACTCGGTCCAGAACAATTCAATGGGAAATGGAAATATCTATGGTTTTCGTTGTGTTTTATAGTGCTTGTTCACGTAGGAACGCGCGGGCGCGGTGGCGGGTGCGGTAGACGTTGCGAGCTCGTGTTCACATTAGCCGCCAGGCGTTTGCGCGTGTGTGACGTGTTGTCAGAGGTTGAAAAGATGGACGACGATATTTCGCGCCAGCCGCTAGTTTGCCCGCTATTTAGACCGCACGTGCGTTTCGTACGTGAACACTTGAACAAGCACTATCCCGTGCGTGCGGGAAACAATTGTGTCAATTTTTTCTTGTAGCCTTCTCAGCTATCGGGGCATCACCGCATCATACGGGATATACCTAAAATAAAACTTCCTCCCATAATATATTTTTAGAGTAATTGTTAATTATTCTTAGCAGAAAAACAAACTTAAGATTGGTCTTATGATAATACTCAAAAGCGGTATAACGTTGCTGCTCACGTGTTCCTTTGATGGCTTCGTTAATAGGAACATCCAATTTTTTTTGTCTTTTATAATGGGAATTGAATCCACGGTTTCTCGCATTCATCCCAAGCATCTATCCGGTCGTTTACCAACGCCTCCTACCTTACACAGAATACACGGGTAGGGTAAAGCCACCAAAGAGTACGCATTGCCAAAGAGTGCGTATTCCCATACGAAATTCTATTTTACCTATTGCCAACCACACATTCATGGGATTAACAAATACTACGTGCCATATAGACTCCGTGCACACGTTATGTCACAGGCAAGTAGTTGCTAACAGATTTAGGTAGTGCGTGCTCTTTGGTGGTTTTACCCTACTCACACAATAGGGCACTTCTACATGGGGCAGAAGAGTTACAACGGTGGTATACATTTAAATAGGTTATATGCAACTTACCACCTATACTTCTAACTTGAATAGTATCAACACATGCATAGTGCATTATATTTATTATTTGAATTTTCGCATTAACAATGCTATATATTGTTACAACATAAAGTTCGCCAGAACCAGTGTCTCACTCGAGCTTCCTGAGATTAACTGATTTTTCCTAGATTTTTTTATCTTATATCATCATTATCTACGCCAAAAGACGTCCACTGCTAGACAAAGACCTCCCCCAAGGATCTCCGCAACGACCGGTTATGTGCTGCTCGCATCATTGTTCTAGACCTTGTAAGTATGCATTAATAAATAAAGTGCGAACTACTTTGATAAGAAATCTCGCTGTCAAACGCAAAGACTTCAAAGCAACGTTCCACTGGCGGTTATAGGTACATTCTGTTTTAGGTGAAAAGTCTTATAAGCCATTCCGTTGAGGAATTACGCGCAAAGGTCCGACTCACGTTCCCACTACCATCGTTCAACCGGAAAAACTTACGCGGAGTGCCGGCGTTAATTAAAATACAACAAGAACAGTGAAGTATCCATTATGCTAACACGGTCATCATTAAGGAAAGGCTTCGTTATTGTTTAAAAAACAACGGTAAAGATAAAACATTGAATGTTCATGGTCCATTTTGTTTGTTTCATGAATGGGTAGAATCATTTTGCATATCTAAGGACTTATTTCTAGTTTAAGACAAAACTGTTTTCTATTTTTTGTACGGCTGTTAGTATTCATTTGTTTATCAAAGATTATTTTATAGTTTACAAAACAAATTGTTTCACAGAATATTCGTAATACCTTTAATTTAACTCGTACAGACGTAAATAATCCAAGACCAATATATGTTTTATTTGAAAAGATCTGTCTAAAATGCTAACAACATTTGTAATATCCACCCTACCACCAACTGGTTTAATTTAGTACCAGTATTATGAACCCTGAACCTGTAGGTTTGACACTGGTGGTTTAACAACAAGACTACAGAAGCAGTGAAGCCTTGTAGCGATAAACGTTTCTCGTAACATACATTGTCACAGTACAAACTCTAAAATAGAAATGTATTTGTGGATACTCTACAAATATAAGACCTACTTAAATTATATAAAACTACAAACAAAACATATTCTCATGAGGACTGTTCAAAAGAAATCCATTTATACCATTCCCAATAACCTAACAAAAAACCATTTCTGCAGAAAAGTCCACGTTTTAATTAAAGGGCCGGGCATAAGAATGGGGGCTTACGGAGTTATTAGAAAACAGAATTACGAGAGCTCCTTCGACCTATTTCGGCTTACGAATGGACCTTTCCAACGGGAGCGAGCGAGTTATTACTAATGCAGGCCTTAATGTGCCGACGTCGGTTCCAATGCGCGTTCGGTTGAGACACAATGAGGCGTTTGTACACGATTTGCTTAGAAGGAGTGCTTAGATGGAACATTATCATTTTGAGGGGTGGGTTTGTCAAACAGCTGGAGTGCTAGTGTGGCGAAAGGTGTTTTTCTTTGAGAGTTTATTTTGCTTGCCTGCCAATGGCATTTAAAGAGTACCGGACGATTGATTTTTTGGGCGACGAGAAACTCAAACCGTGCGATCGAAACATCGTCAGTGGGTCCGCGTGGTGGTTTATGGCCCGTTCCCCCTATCCATCCGTACGGAATTCTCGTGCGCCAGCAGTGGGGACTAAAATCCGATGAAGAAGAAGAAGCAATGTCGTCAGCGAGCAAGCCAGAATCGTTGCGGTACCGCACCGACAGGGCCCAATCTCCTGCTGCGTGCTGCGACACCGACCACGGCCATGTACCTGTCCCGCTTGCATCACCCCACCACATCGCAGGAGGTAGCAGAGTTCATACGAATGAAGTCTAACTTTCTTTAATTTGAGGATTGGACCGCTGGAGTCGCGCCATAACACGAGCTTCAAAGCGTTTGTGGTGCGAGTCCCAACATCAAAGCTGGACATCTTCATGAAGGAGGACTTCTTGCCGAAGGGTATAGTCTACAGGCGCTTCCATGGAAAGTTGCCTGTTGCTACACCATATTGGCGCAGTAGGTGCCAACCAAATAATACTAACATCGTTATTAAGTTATTTTGTATACTAACAAAAATTGTTTTTATTTTGTATGTACGTTAGCCTGTAAGGTATTTATCAAAACGAGCTGCTCTGTATTTTTACTATCTGTTACATTGTTTGTTGCCTGAAATAAAGATTTATTATTAATATTATAATAAAATGAGCTGATAATGGGGTTTAAGAGGGAATGGCATCATGAAAGCATGACCCCGTCTCCTACTGGATTCTCCGAGGAGGTTGGATCGTATCGAGAGCGGAACAACCTGAGGGCGCTTCTAAAGGCTTGTGCCGTGGAGGTGGCGTAGAGCGCTAGGTACATGGCTGTGGCCTAATGACCAGTAAAACTCAGGAGATCCACAGGTAAATATTTATTCAGGTAAAATTTAAATCTAAGCAGAAAAACCTAAAAGGAGACAAACAATAAATCAATATTTAAAAAGTCTAAGCCAAAACGTTACTTACAAATATTTCTTATAGGATTCAAATTACCGGTTCATATAATTAAAGTTTTTCATTTTACGTAATAACTACACACTGAAAGACTGATCAAGAAAACGAAAACGAACGAAACGAAATAAAAGTTCCATGACAACGACATATGACATTCAAAGTATTATTTTTCAGCACCGTTTTTTTTGTATTGTTTTACGGATGAAATCCATCAAGCCTATTCGTTCGTTCCTATTCTATCTTACTATCTATCGTATCGTATCGTTCTATCTATCGTAATACATAAAAAAACAATATAGATGATGATGAATGATAATAGAAATGAGAAGTGAAAAATGATATTACCCCCCAACCCCTCGAGTATATCAGTAAAGATGTGGGGCTTTACTAAATCCTCACGCAGACTTCTTGAGAGAATTTGAAAAGTGAAGTGGCACTGTTTTGTTTCATTTGCCAACACTCATGCGCACTTACGAACACTTAACGGTTAATAATCCACCAGTATTTCACATTAATATTCGACATAACACAAATTTTAGAAATTAAAACAAAACCGCAGACATGACTCTTCACTTTCCCGCGAAGAAGTCCTTTTCAGAACAGTGCATATAAATTTGACAGATAGTTTTTAAAACTACCAAGGAGGCTATAAAATGCATAGCATAATAAATATAACGTAGATTAAATTGTAACAACAACGTTACATGGCTATGCAAGGAATAGTTTTAATACCCTTTAGGAGCCTGAGCAATAGATAGCAATAGATAACAATAGATCCAATGCTAACAAGCACATATTTAACTATAACGATGATAGCTCAGACTGTCCAAATAAACAAAACTTAGACAAAATAAAGAAAGCATTCTAATGCCCCAGCCAATCAGAGAATCATTGAAATCCGAGCTTCCTTTCGAGCCGCCGCGGGCGAAGATCGGGTATCGTCAACTCAGTCAGGAAATAATAAAAGCAGCCATGAAAAAAATATTGCTTGCAGAAAAACATAATTGCTGTAACCCGAGAAGTTTATGTGACTTCGGAAATTATTGTTTTCATTTCACAACGAGGAAGCACCTGTTTCCATAAGGAAAATAATAAGGAAAGGGAAACCCTTAAGATCTTGTGGTTTGACCACCGGTCTCAGACCTAGAGGACCAGTGTTCGATGCCAATTTGAGTGGACATGTGTTTACTCGGGTTTGGTTGATGATAGGGCTTGTTTTAAATCTAATTGGCTAGCTACCACCATGTTATTTAAATAGTTACACTATACGGAAAAAAAATTGTTTGTAGAATTATCAACGACTATGACAGGTGGCTTCGGCTTGAAGAGGGCTTCGACCATCGTCTTTATCATCAAGCAACATAAAAAAAAAGTTTTTTGACACTTCGAAAAATGAATAAGAACAAATAAATACACGTAATATTAAAACAGCCTTCTTTCTATGTACCACATTTGAAATGATTTATTCATAATAATAATGTTTTTGCATCTAACTGTACTGGCTACAGTCATACGTCTTACTAAGTTACCATTCAGCAGACTGCGCCGTATTGTACCAGTGTCTTGTCCCCCGCCCGATCCTCTAAATGACAGCACACATTTACAGAATACACTAAACACGCACACCAGTTTAGGCCCAAGACACCGTACTCGTAGAACAAGGGTACGAAGAACCGGTTCACACTCGCTCTACAATAGGTACAGACATGTACCTGGGCGGTTCTCTCCTCCTCCACGGCCCGGTCAACCCGAGCTGAGGTCCGTGCCTTTAGAGGCGCCCTCGGGTTGCTCCGCTCCCCGATCCGATCCGAACCCTTCGGAGAATCTAGTAGGGCACGGGGACGCGCACTTGTGCGCGATGCCGTTCCCTCTAGATAACCTCTGAAGGTGATTCGTTTCACACGGCTTGAGGGACTCTTTACGTTCCTCGCCGCCCCGTGAAAAAAGCCCGGTGAAGCTGAAAATGCCGCAGCGGCAATCAGCAATCTCTCTCAAAAAAAAAAAAGTGTCTTGTAACAGCGCTGATACCGTGCACACTGCAACGTCCATTAGCCTTGTGTTCAAATGAACAGAAAAAAGACATGACCTGGCTGACAGCTGGCAGCGTCACAGCCTCACAGGGCCGGATGTTCCACGAGCTGTAATCCCCTCTAACAATTTTCTCAGTCCTCTCATTGCGTGAATTTTGAAACATTGGATTCTCGCTGCGACACTAGGAGAGGAAGACTTTTTCAGGACACAAAGCTAGTACGTTTCAGGGTCGAGCAGTTAAAATGTTTGCCCTTCACTCTACCTTGATATTAAACCGACACTACATATAATGACACTAATGTAGCAGAATTGTGCTACACCAGCTGTTTTGTACTGCATCAATTTTATTAGTTCTAGCACCCACTACCAACCGCTAAGGTTGTGTGAGGAGTGCCAGACATCCCTGCGCAAGTAAAACTGGCACAGTAGACCATCCACGTGAAGTCACCTTGCCGACGCGTTACAACTATATCAGGGACTACGCCAGCGCATTGTCGTTAGCAATATCGTCAGTCTTTGAATGTTTCATTTTTGTTCCCAGGTGCTTAAACAAAACACGGCCAATTAATACTTTACATCGAAGCATGCACGTAAATATTATTATAACCGTTACAAGGTTATAATAATATTTCTTTCTCCTTTGGTCTACGAGCTCGAATACGCAAACGGGAAATTTCTAGACAAACGGCAAATTATGAACATTAATACGAGTAGACGAGAATACGACAAGATGGCAGTCGTTATAAGTCAGCAACCCACGTTGGACTAAGGTGGTGGGTTATTTTTATTACTTTTATTTATTTATTGTGATAAAAACGACATAAATCTATTACATTTAACACACAATCAAACAAAATAAATCAAATTAAACATTTAACATTCAAAATGCAAGCTCATATGCAAAGCAAGTCAGAAAAAATAAAACATAAGATTTAATTACTACAAAATTAGAAAATAAAATATCTTTAAAAAATAAAAAATAAAAATAATCATTCGGCATCCTCGCTATCCGGGATGCCAGTAAAGCTCCATTGGTCACTTAATGCTTCACAATATTTTAACAATGCCGGCATAATTTGTGACCAGTTATCGAACGAAAAATCAAAATTAGTGTTGGCGTCACGTTATGGCCTAAACACCTCATATGCCACTGTTCATGTCGGGAGACCTGAGTCCCGCGGTGGAACGCTTATACATGTAGGCTGATGATAATGATGAGCCATACTCAAACCCTTACACAAAAAAGATGTCATTAGTAACTAAAACTATAGTCGACCTACACTTTTAACAATCTAAAGTACTCGGAGAAACTTTAAATTTGATCACCACACGGGCAAACTCGTGTGTGAAAGTAAACGTAACACTTAAAACATTTACGCGCAGCGAGGGTAGGTCTCTGATATTT
Source organism: Eudonia truncicolella (assembly GCA_949315975.1). Taxonomy (NCBI): domain Eukaryota; kingdom Metazoa; phylum Arthropoda; class Insecta; order Lepidoptera; family Crambidae; genus Eudonia; species Eudonia truncicolella. The sequence goes on along the minus strand of OX438831.1, from coordinate 1,326,383 downwards.
TACTAGCGCCTACCCGCGAAACGTCCATTTAGGCAATAACGCTACGCGCTCTCCCAGGAGGCTGGCGCAAATGTTTGTACACGAAAAAACCCCTAACAAATTTCCTTCAAATATACATAAGCTCCATGAAAAGGGGGCCCATTTGCGGAGCGTTTTGGATCGTTTTTGTACATCCAAGGCAAGGCACATGAATAAGTGAGAAGAGATCAGACGGTACGCCTGGAAGATACATGTAAGTGTGGCACCCATTATTATTATGAGATGCGCTCAACATTTGAATGGCGAGTGACGACAAGTGGTGAATTTATCAAGCCATCTCGAGGAAAGATTGGAAACAATGAATGTGCGGAGTGTGAGCAATTGTTTTGGACAATCTTTTAGTGTTGATGTTGTTCTTATTTTGATGACTGCACTTATCAAACAAGACGTTTCCAAGTATATTGTATATATACTTACTCGTTACTTACTTAGATATTAATATAGCGTTAACACAGCGTAAGAATTTGAAAGAAGACAAATCAACCGGCATGTCATGGGGTGCGGGTTCGAATTCCGCTCGTGGAGTTTTTTCAACACTTTGACTTTTTTCATATTATAAATTGTTCGCAACAATATTTGCGTTAAATTATACGTAAATAATCACAGCGTAAGAAGATATTGATTTTTTTTTATTATTGTGCCTTTTAGGGTTAGTTTTTTTCTTACTAGCCAAGAAGGTGTTTGATTTCAATCTCACCGAAATAGCATCTCAGGTTGCGCCCAGGCCTTCATACGCGATCAGATGAACCTTAACCTATCATCCTGGCCCAATGCTGGTTGGTTGGTTTCAATGTCCATGGTGTTCAACATATTCGTTAAAAAACTGTCGTATTCACTGCATTCCACAACCGAGACAAATTAAAAAAAATCTAGAAATTATATTTTAATTTGATTACCATTCTACGCAAGTCGCTGCGTCTTCGAGCACGTTTGGCGTCGTCCCTGATCTTCGAAATAGTATAATAAAATAACGTCGAATAAATGAAAATATAATTACTTTACCTATCAGAAGAAATTACTCAAATGTAAATGGTACATTTCGAAAGGTAGATACTTAATATATTCTCTTAATATATTACTATTTTCTAACAGCACAATATGACACTAAATAAAAACATTTCATTTACTCAAGTTATATAAGTGTTAAATATTAAACACATTGTTACATCTTATGTAATCTAAAATGTTAATTACCATATTCTAGTGCCAAATATTTCCTTTTGCATTTCCTTTCTGTTCAAAGGCAAACAAACAAAGGAAATTTTATTATGAGCAAAATTTTCTTACGTCCTCAACCTCTCAATATAAAATCTAGAGTCGAGAAACAATTTCGATGGCGCAATGACGCTGATTGCTTGTTGCAGGTCAACCTTAATAATTTAAGGCTCGAGAAATTCAAAGAAACATTCTAAAAAATATTAAGAAAACCCATCAGTAACGCGACGTGCTGGGAAACAAAGAAAGTTATTAATGTTCCCGCCATTGTCTTCATTTCTGACAGGACCAACGTACCCTGACCGACGGGCTTAAGGGCTGCTTACCTAACTTTTAAAGGGCCGGGGGTCTAACAAGCTGGTGTGTTAGGGTATAGTTGAAATATAGCTGTCGGTATTGTCTGCCTCGAGAGGATACTTTCGTCTATACATTTGGGATTGCAGCGTTTTGTGAGGTAAATTGGCTTGATCAGCAGCTCTTGCTAAATTAAGATCACTAGTTTGCTGGTTGACAATCAAGTGCGTTTAGTTGGACTAGTAGTCTATAATTTGTAAATTGTAATAGTAATCGGGCCTCTTTGGTCATCCACCACGCAGACAAGTCGTCAGCTGTATATTATGTTTCTATTTTATTTTATTTTTCCGCAAATTACAAGTTATTACTCAAATCTCTTCGATTATCAATGGAAAATGGAAAATGTGGGTAAGACCATTTTTTTTAAACTGATTTAGGGACGAGTCAAACAAGTCCAGGTCCATATCCTTATCGACACTATTATACAATTTGGACACTGATAGCAAAGGAGTTGCTTCGATAATTAGTTCGAGAAAGCGGTACGTGTAATATATACGTGTGGCGCGTTACTTTCTTAGGTGCATTTATAGTAATAGGCTTAATAATTTATCGGACATAATCTCTTCACAAATGTAATGGTAACAAGTGGAAATGCTTGCAACAATTATGTAGTCCTGAATGTACTTACGGCATTTAAATTGCAGATGGCGTAGAAATCGTTTTTGTATGGACTCGAGCCGAGCTATGTATGTTTTGTAGTTGGGATTCCACACTTGCGAGGCATACTCCGAAACGCACGAAAGCGCAGTACAACATTTTAATTGTTTTTATATCAGAAAACTCGGCTGACATCCGTATAACATACCCTAAAGCTTTACTAGCTTTAGCTACACTATGGTCTATAAGAATGTCGAATGGAAGCTTAGAATCAAATACTACCCCTAGATCTTTCATAAAGTCTACTCTAGAAATTATTTGATTGTCTAATGAGTAATCGTGGGTTATGAGTTGTGGTTTTCTAGAAAAAGTACAGACATAGCATTTGGAAGTGTTTGGATTGAAAAAAGGCTATCAAGGTTATCCATTTAGTGATATAATATAATTATAATCACATTAATATCAAATTAATTGGATGTTATTATCTCTTAACAAGTAATAAATTGAATTACTTTAAGAACAACCTCTATAAATCTAAAATTATAATATCATGACTGAAATAAGCGCTTAAAAAAGACCCACGACCTTTCAAAAGGTCACGAGCTTGACACTTATCTGAGATGAGCCGTCTTTTTACAAGTCCTATTTTCAATTTCAATTAAAATATAGCATTATTTTATTCGGAGGTTAGGGAGATTTAGAGAAGAGCTCAATGACGCAGTGATTACTGCGCTTGGTGAATGCTGAAGTGAGCAACTCTTGCAAAGGCCAGTCATTGGATGGGTGACCAAAAAATGTATCACCTCAGTCCCGGCTGCATTAGCAGTCGTTAACAACCACATCACCGATCTGGGCCTGCGTGGTGGCCTGGTGGCTTATGGCCGTTCTGCCTGTCTGTGGTCATGCATCTATGAGGAAGGTTCGTGCTCCAACAGTGGGGACATAAAAATGAGCGGGTAATAATATGTTTGATTATTTATTACTAACATCGATCATAAAATAATCCTGGCGTCATTTGTCTTTAAATTGTTTTTAATCATTAATTCGTTTCAACGTTCTAATAAGAGAATAAATTATTTAGCTCTTAACTTGCACTGAATTATGGAAACAGTAAAAGAAAGGGAACACAAAAAAAAACCATTTTATATACCTAATAATACAAAAAAAGTGCTGCCGACAAATGAAGATAAGGCCCATCCTTCCTCTACCCACGCAAATTGCTCCGAATATCACTCGCCATCTTGGAACTCAATCCAAAACAATTACGATGCATTTCTGGAAGCGAGGCAAAAGTGGCGATTCATCAATGTATACTATAAATTACTTTGTGCGCGTGGGGCGGGGGGAGGGGGGGCTGAGACGAACGAACATCAAAGAGGAAACAGGGCGCGACTTGACACAATTTAAATTTTATTTCATTTAGCCCGACGTCAATATGTATTTGCAGGAAGTGAAAACCTCCCTTGGTTTTAAATGAAATAAAACGACCGTCTTGTCACTGTTAACATATTCTAAACGTTTATAGATTCATACTTATTGTTTATTTTAATGTGTAGCGTTCACTTTTACTAGTAAACTGATAAGCGCTTGTACTGTACATTGCATAAGTGTACAACTCTGTATAGCTTTACTAAGTTTTAAGATCACTAAAAGTGTGTTTGCTTGTCATATTTTCTTCCCAGATGAAAATTATTAATGAATTGCATTTCATCAATAATTCTCAACTACTGAACTGGCTCTCTTATCTCATACCTGTCGGAACATAACAATGGAATTTTTTTTATTCAGATTAGGCACAATAGTGCACTTATGAACGTCGAGTACATGTCTTAAAGATAAAAAAATATATATATTTATAAATAAAATGCTACAAGCGCTGTTGCTATAGCGACAGATTGGGATAAAACGAGTCCAAAAATACGTGGGGTCTACGTATTAGGAATCGAGTCTTGTAGTCCAGGGCAAAGTTGAGGGCACCCGAACGCGTCGTAGATCGCCGATGAGATAGATGGACCAAATAAAGGAACCAGTGGAGAACCCCTTATACACGTGCACAAAGATGACATCGGTCAGGGGTGAATGGCGTCGGCTGCTCAGGAGGCTCACTGCGAACGAAGTAATGACCACGGCCACTCTGCCAAGAATGTAACGACCACGACCACTCTGCCAACAGTGTAACGACTTTTTTTTTGCGTGTTTACGTGTAATGGAAAGTGGGCATTTTCCAATATATTGAAGCTGTAAGGGAGAAAAGAAATGCCCTTGCTAAATTTCTTGTCGGTTCTTCTCAGTACAAGGTTTCCCGCCCTGAGTAGACTTACGAACCGAGGGCATAGTGACATTCATAAGAGCTATTTGTAGCCTAAACTAAATAAATGATTTTTAATGTTGATTTTTTTTTAATAAGAAGATTAGAAATTGATCCATCTATGTCAGGGTCTGGTGATCTAACTACTAGACTACGCATTTGATTCAAATACCATTGCTTTAACTTGGGGATTTCACTAGTTGCTTGCCGTTTACGCGGCAGCATTATTGCTGGCGTGTCCATAAAGGATGATGCACGATTCGGTCTAACGAGCGGGCGTTGACGGCTGTCGTTAAGACTACGGTGCCCACGATTTGTGTAACTGTAGGACAAAAAAGACAAATAGGTTTTTTTTTGCTACCCATCTAGTCAGTGTAAAGCTTATTAAGCAAACTTTATTTTTAGAGTCTCATCTATTTGCACGTGAAATTTTTACTTCTATTGTAAAACGTCGTCTATTGCTGAAACATCATCATCAACCTACAAAAATCCCACCCATGGTAATACCGGGTCACCACGTCACCCACGTATTTTAATTTGGTCACCCAACTACCAGTTACCAGTTATCAGTCATTACGAAAGTCACATAAATTGCATTATTGCAAGCAAAGCGCGCTAACCGCTAACCACTGCGCCATCGAGCTCGAATATTTCCTTTGTTAAACGAACACAGGTAAAACCATAAAGGTTTACTATGAGTTATTTCTACGTACCGCTATACTGTTTACACATGTATGTACAAATTTAGGAACGCACAATGGGCCATTGAGCGACACAACTTTTCACCATATTTGAATTATTGCTGCAACATGTCCATCAACACCACAACATATTTGCGGACATGTGCAAATGATTACGTTTGGGTCAAGCCTAATGCGCGATAAGGAAGATGTAAGTACGGCTCGTTGGTAGCGCGCGCGGCCGATACGAACGGGCGCACATAATAGTGGTACGGTGTCCACAAATTCCAGTTAGGGCAGGCTTTTATGCTCACACTCACACTCGCTCTCGCATTAGTTTATGCTGGCATGTTGTAAGTTTTTATTTATATGATTAGATATATTTGCGTGTGTGAGTAAATATATTTTTAATTTACAATAGAATGGAGAACACAAAAAGGGTCAAAATATTACTATCAAATACACCTAAAATCGGAGCGTTGATCATGTACATTATTTTTTATTTCACTTCAAGCCATGCACTATTTCCGAAGTTATAACGACGAGAAGTTGAAGCCCTTTTTTGAATTTACGAGATTACGCGCGCTCATACTATGACGTCACACCCCCGATCAGCCTGCGACTGCGACACGGCGGGCGCGGCGCTCGGTCCGCTGCGTTGACCCTACTAAATTACGCGCGTCTCGTTTCATTTTGTTTCGATCGTCTTCTATTACCTATAGTGTGCTTGTATTTCAAAGAAATTATATAATTTATCCTATATATCCGATTACACTAAATTGAAACGTCCAAGAGTGGATAGTTTGATGGTGGCACAATATTTCATGAAGAATCAGGATTTTACGGCACAGCAGTGCGCTTTAGTTTTAGGGCCTATTGAATCAACTCTTTTTACGGCTGTCATCCACTTTTTCCTCATTTTTGGGTCCTCAGGCACATATTTTTTTTTCTTTTGATAGAGATTGCTGATTGCCTCAGACGGCATTTTCAGCTTCATCGGGCTTGTTTGGGGGCGGCGAGGAACGTAAAGGGTCCCTCAAGCCGTGTGAAACAAATCACCTTCGGAGGTTTTCTAGAGGGAACGGCACCGCGCACTACAGTTTTTCTCGTAATTTTTAATAGATTTATTTGGCATGTAAAGTAAAAAAACGTTTGTCAGACCCATTATAGCTGTATCCCTATTCATATACTTTATGGTTTTCCTTTATAATTACAATATTTACGACGTGATTAATACTAAATAAATTGATATTCTAACCATTCATATAAAGCAGTTTGTTATCCTTTTGAATGCGAGCTAAGACCAATATTTTGAAAATAATTTCTAATTATTGTAGTTAGCTTAATTTGTAATTACGTAGTTAGTTTATTATTTCACAGTGCCTTGGAAAAGGTAAATTTTGTAATAAACATAACATCATCATTATATAAACAAAACAAAAACATTTTATAAATAGCGCGCCTACTTCTTAACAAGATCTTTAGTATTTGTAAAAATATTATGATCAGATGTTAGTTACGGTAGTTGTTGACATTGTCTTTCAAAGTAAAAAAGTAAATAGTGTTGAATAATTTCGGCGGGCTGGTTAGAACCACGATAACTCAATTGGAAGAGCACCTGACCCGGTATGTCGGTAGGGTGCAGGTTCAAATCCTGCTCGTGGAATTTTTTTTCAACATTTGTGTTTTTGTAAACATAACACCATACCCGCTTTTATTGTTCATATTGCTATAAAAGTATGGTGAATAAATGAATATGAATATGAAGTGACACTCATTGCTTGCAAACGTCCTTAAACGTTTGCTTCTAGGGTAAGTATGTTCGCCTGTAGTCTACATCTACACTAAGCATGTGGAAGAATGTGGTATTACGATTTGATAAGTAGGCAATGGGAGAAATATGTTCGCAATATTGCAACCTTCTCGTATTAACTAAAACTAAGGTTGAAAACGACAGGAAACGCCAGTATCAGACAGTACGGAAATCCGGATCTCCGTAAAAGTAGTTTTATTTCAAGTTTGGAAGTTAATTACCCTTTTATTGGGTTACAAAGCAGAAACAGCTTGACGACCTCCTTGGTCGAGTGGTTTGTACACCGGTTTTCATGGTGTCGCCATCTCTAGGTCCCGGGTTCAATCCCCGGTCGGGTCAATTTAGAAATTATTGTTTTTCTAAATTGTCTCGGGTCTGGGTGTTTTCTATATATAATAAGTATGTATTTAAGTATTTTAAGTATGTTTATGCGTTATCTAGTAACCATTTAACGAGTTTCATAACGAAGCTTCTCTTGGGCTAGATAATTGGTGTGAGTGTAGGCAGTAGTGTAGTATCTTCTCGATGCCTTAGACGGATTGCAGCGTCGCGCTGTACGTATTATCGGCAATGCAGAGGTAACTAATACTCTCGAACACCTGCAATTGCGTAGAGATATAGCGTCACTCAGCGTCTTCTATCGCTTATATCACGGCGAGTCCTCTGATGAACTCTTTGACCTTATCCCACCTTCTCCCTTCCTCCATAGGAGTACACGTGCTGCTTTCCGGTGTCACCGCTTCACTGTCACACATATCCCATCGCGCACAAAGAAATTTGGTGACTCGTTTCTTTGTCGCACCTCCAAAAGATGGAATAGTCTACCAGCACATGTTTTCCCTCTTTCCTATGATATGGGGTCCTTCAAACAAGGCGTGAAGAAGCACCTTGTGGGCCGGCAGAGTGAGGTTGACTGATGCTGCGTTGTTTTCACGCTGCACCAGTTGTCTTCGCGTCTGGACTCCATTTCCACTTAACATCAGGTGGTGTGGAGTCATTTGCCGTGCTAGGTATAAAAAAAAAAATTATTATTATATTATTAAATCATTTTAGGGTTAAAAAGAAAAAGTAAACAAATCTTAAGCTCTCAGTCCCCACTAAAAGCGTAATCATGGTAACAGCAGTAGATCCTACGATCGCCCGCCCATTTTTTCGGGTGCGGTTAGCATTTACGATGCACTTAAACGTTTCCATCTCCGACCGCTTTGCCGGGACAATGTTGTTCGCATAATTCTTTAGTGGCCCTAGTTATGAAGGTTTTCTTTACTCAGTAAGTTCAATAAAACTTGAAGGGTGCGTGCTTATCTCAACAGTAAGGGCTTAATTACGTAACATTGTTTAGTAAATTGTATCTCGGTTGAAATTATTGGCATTAATGGCAGTGTCTGTTCTCATACGTTGTGCCCTCTCTCTGCTCGCTGCTCTTTATTTTATACTTGCAGTGCTTTCATCTCACCTGTTAAGAGATGATAAAGGCCAATGATGAAAATCCACTCCACCCAGGATCCTCAACTACTGAGGCAGTGGCCATCTTATCTCTAGCTGCCGGAACACACAAACATTGAAGTTATGGCGATATATTTAGATAAGATGGTGGTAGCTAGCCAGGCGGATAAACAAGTCCCACCACCAACCAAACCGAGTACAGTAAACGGGGTACAAACATGTACCCCCCACTGGGAATCGTAACCAGGAACTCTGGGTCTAAACCAAAGGCGGTTAAAATCTGCTCACTGTTTGTTTTTATAATAGATGACATTGCAGTGCTTTGTGAGTCGCGGTATCGTATTTTTCTTTCGCCTTAACGTTTCGTCCATTCTTTATCGTCAAAGCTCAGAACAAAGCAGCTACCTTCTACTTGGAACAGCTCAAAACATAGCCTAGCGAATTCCGCATTAATGTTGCTGTAACATCTTTACAATGTCGGGTCACTGGATGATTTATTATCATTTCAATATAGGGTAATTGTACCAGCTTTTGACACTTTAAGCGCAATCTTCGGCACAACATTCATAGCCAAAAAATAACATAGATAGCCATTGAAATTGTACTTGTTGACAGCCGGGAAGCAGGTGGTCTGTATAATTTTTTTGCTAAAGGCTAAACTAATCCCCCCTTTTTAAAGATTAAAGAAAAAAAGTTGATCACTGGTTCCTGTCAGACATTGGTGCCCTAATATAAAACCGGTCACTGTGGAGATCCTTGGGGTAGGCCTTTGTCCAGCAGTGAACGTCTTTTATAATATAGGTAATTTAAAAACACGAAGTATAAAATGTTTTTTGTTTTTGTTTATATAATTTTAACGCAAATTTTGTTGCGAAACAAATTATAAAAACACAAATGTTGAAAAAAAAATACACGAAGTATCCTATATATGAAAGTTGAGATGCTCGAGTTGACTGCGAAAAGTTGTGGTTTAACATCCACGTTAGACTGCTGACGTTTACATTTTTTTTAAGGGGTTAATAATGGTACTAATATTGTCAGCATCCTACTAATATTATAAACGCGAAAGTTTGTAAGTATGGATGGATGTTTGTTACTCATTCACGTAAAAACTACTGAATGGATTTTAATGAAACTTTCCTCATATACAGACCATGACCCAGACCAGCATATAGGATACTTTTTTTTTTGCTGTAGTCTTCGCGAACGAAGTCGCGGGCAACAAATAGTTAAATAATAAAAATGCAATTAACCTGCTTATCTCGGTATTTTTATTGCTCTTCTGTTAATCACCATTATGACCTATTAAAAAAATATCATCGATGAAAAGGAATGATAAAGCGCCTAAAATCAACACAAAACCCTTTTTGATGATTAAGCAGTTTCCCTTACCATCGATAACATAGTTAATATCAAAATATTAAAATGAAACCACTTTTACGGATCTGCTCGCGTTTATTTTACAAATTATTTTTAATATTTATCCTGACGTTTCAGTAATGTGTAAAATAAACGCGAGTAGATCCGTAAAAGTTGTTTCATTTCAATGTGTAGTGTGCGCGTAAACTTTAGAAAACAATAAATAATATATTAGCTTAAACACGATTGATAAAATTATTGTGAACAACACAGTAGATACAGTACTTCAACTAGTACTTAAATAAAATGTAGTACACATTTTAGTAAGATAATTAAAGTTTACTTTTACACAAAAAATAAACACTGAGCACACATTTTATATACAAGCTGCAACGCTGTACGGGCGCGCGCGTCTGAGCTAAAACACGATGGAATTCCCATTTAAATGAAGTTTATTGTACATTCTGGGGAAATTCTCTTTACTCATATGTGAACAATGAACCTAAAAGGGAGGTTTAAATAGATTTTGCATTTTTAAACTTTACTCGACTAGCTAATCTTATTATATCTTTAGAGAAATACTGAATGTAGGCGTATTTTTATTTCGTTGTTAATATCTATGAAACTTAACATTTCAGCATGTTATACTTATGTAATTTTTTTTTTATATAGTACTGTAATTTATCATACATTACATGTATTTGAATTAATGTTAACATTAATACTAAAACCTTAAAAAAATATAATATAATAACTAAAATATATTATTAAAAGGATTAGGCCCTAAAGGGGTTAGGCAAGATTCCGATATATATATCGGAACATAATATAATATATTTTATGTTGCAGATGAGAATATTCTACGCCTATGGAAGCTATATAAGCGAGCGCGTCCAGCGGCCTGCTCTCACCCCGCCCGATTCTCTAAATGCCACTACACATTTACAGAATACACTAAAAATGCACACTAGTTTAGACCCAAGACACTGTACTCGTAGAACAAGGGTACGACGAACCGGTTCACACGCGCTCTACACCAGGTATAGACATGTACCTAGGCGCTTCTCTCCACCACCACGACCCGGTCAACCCGTCCATACTTACAAACTTTCGCGTTTATAATATTAGTAGGATTTATTTATTTTCTGTTAAATTAATAAATATATATTGCTAAGTTTGTGTTCCTAATTCTTTTTTTAAATAACTTTTAATTTTCTTTATGTCTACACAACAGCCGCAAAGTAAATGTGTAGTGCGCCACATTTTATGCTACACTCTATTTGTGTGACAAATTAAAATTAAACACATTTTTGTATATACGATACGACTAATTTATTACTTTTGAATTGTTGTTATTAAATTTGAATTCGTAGTTTTTTTTAAACTAATAGCAGACAATTCGTGTATGGATTGCATTGTGAGTATTATGAAGTAACCTCAAGCCCATGGAGTTTTTAAAGGCCACGTTTAATATTCCAATCCACTATCAGCGTTATGCCATTAACTCAGCCCCGTAAAGTTGACTCCGTAGCTCAGATTGCTCAAATTGAAAAGTTGGTCGAAAACTCTAGGAACGTTATTATAACTTGGCCGAAGCGCCGCCGACAATGGCCGGCTAGTAAGATAACAGCCCCATTCAAATTACTTGTTAATTATGTGGTCGGCGGCGTGTGTGACGGGACATTGCACTTTATCCTGTTGTGATTAGTGTCGTTTATGCATCGCTGATCTTTTTGGTATCCAAAATCGAGCCCGCATTAGATGTAGTCGTGTGGATTTGTAAAACAAGCGCTAAAATGATTTATACATGGCGAGCGATGTCGAACGAGAGGGATCGATAATAAGATCTCCTTATCTATAAAATATATCTGAAATTATTGTTCAATATTATTACGTATTTCAATTAATAGCTGTTTAACATTAAATTGTTTTTTTCCAAAATAAAACTGAATTTATTTTAATGACACAATCGGCAGTACAAAGCCGGTCGTTATGGAGATCCTTGGGGGAGGCCTTTGTCCAGTTGTGGACGTCTTTCGACAGAGATGATGAGGAAAATGATAAATGAAATAAATAAATAAAATATTTATTAAAATTACTTCTACGACTATTGTTTGCAAAGAGGTCTAAACTAACATTCTAAATTAAATTAAATACTAATGCCTGATCTAGGCAAACCCTGTTTTTCAGGCGAATGTTTGCTTAATATAAATCAAAATATAATAATAATGACGGTAGTTGTTGACATTGAATTGGCGCCTTTGGCTTTCAAAGTAAAAAAGTAAATAGTGTTGAATAATTTCGGCGGGCTGGTTAGAACCACGATAGCTCAATTGGAAGAGCACCTGACCTGGTATGTCAGAAGGGTGCAGGTTCAAATCCTGCTCGTGGAAATTTTTTTCAACATTGTGTTTTTGTAATTTGTATCGCAACAAAATTTGCATTAAATATATATAAACAAAACAAAAACATTTTATAAATCAAAACATAAATAAATATAACAGTTGATACGCTAAATTACAATTTAACATAAAGACATAAAAAAATTAATTAGTTGATACATAAAAAAATAAACAAAAATTTACTTAACAACGGTCAATAAATATATAACACTTAGCATTTATCCTGTTGTACAGAAAGGGTCCTACGAAAAAACGAACCTCGATGAGAAAGCGTATTTTGTACATGCAAACAATGTCTGTCCTCTGTGCAATTTCAGTGATGTAAGGAAGGAATCTGATAATTCGTTTTATAAATCTGTTATAATTTTAATAACTGTTGCTGCCTTTTCGTTACAACTGTACGTATTAATTTACAATTTCCCTTTTAGGCAATACCATCGACCAACTACATCAAAGTGACACTACATTAACCTTAAAGCTTGACTAGGTCACTGGGACGGACGTTCATCATACGCAAAACGCTTTCTGCGAAATGAGTCCGTTTTTTACAGAGTTCAGAATTAGATAGGAGACAGCTTAAAAACGAAGCTCAGAACCAGCTCAAATTCTAATAATATCATCGTCCTTTTGAATATTAAAAATCTATATTATGCTGGCCTTTGCCTTTGGACATATTTGCTAGTTATAATTAAGCAGCTAACTCAATTTTGTATCTGTAAATAGTAAGTAATAGCTTATATCGATTTCACATATTTGAACTATTGATATTTTTGACTGTAGTCTCAGTATTAGTCATCTCAGTAGAGATTCATATAATTTCAAATTTTATCCAAATTATGTATTATTATAATTTTCTTTTCATTTTATCTCATTTTATTGTAATTAATTAGTATAATTGAATTTATTGTTACTTGTTTGATTGTAAAATTTTAAATGTATTGTTCGTATTGTTTTTATATAAATAATAAATAATAAATAATAAATAATAAATAATAAATAATAAATAATAAATAATAAATAATAAATAATAAATAATAAATAATAAATAATAAATAATAAATAATAAATAAATAAATAAATATAAGACAACTTCACATACATTGTTCTGTTCCCTAGGTAAGTAGCTAAAGCACTCGTTTCATAGAAATCAGAAACAACGACGGTACCACAACCACCCAGACCCGACACAATATCGAAAAGTTCGTTTTCGACATTGACGCGACCGGGAATCGAACCCGGGACCTCAGAGTTAGCGCCGCCCAAAGTCCGGCGTGCAAGCCACTCGGCTACGGAGGTCGTCAAACATATATATATATATACATTTTATATAACATTGCTGTGTGCTCAGTAGATGTAACATAGCATGTGCACACGTCTGCACATCAACCTACCACAAACTGTCAAATTTCCTCAATAGACTTTGAACTTTACTACTCAGGTATATGGTTGAAAATGTATTGAAGAAATATGACAGTTTTGGATAGGTTGATGTGCAGCCGTCTGTACATAATTAAGGATTTAACCTAGCCTTATTTATGTTCATCATCATCATCATATTTTTTTAATATCGCATGTGGCTTTGTAACATTTTAGGGCTGTCACTTGTTTTGTGCATCAGAATAAATAAATAAATAAATAAACTGTAATTGTAAACCTCCTATAGTTCGATGAATAATGTTGATGTGACATTCGCAACTTTTACCGCGCGCTCACATATATCAATAACATGGGTCACGTACTGGCACTATGCTCGACACATTAACCCAGTTTTTGTCACAAACATACGTCATCAATAAAATAAAAGTTGAAATTTAAAATTTAAAATTAATATATATTTTTTTTGTTGCGTCGTGGGAGCGGAGAAATTATAGGCTTCGTTGTCGGTGCAGAAAAAAGGATTTATTGGGTCTTACATCGGTTTATAAGTAGTGGCTCAGCGAGTCAGCGCCTCTATAGTTGACAGAATGTACTAAACCTACAAGATATTGCTATTTCGATCTATGCTATTTATGATATGTTGCTTATAGCATACAATTTGGTTATTAGTGTGCCACCCTGGCGACAGAGGGCGCCGCTTGTGAAATCCGTGATGCAACATTTTTTGTTTCAACTTTACTGGATGATAGCAAGCACTGTCATATTACATATACATACACAGTACATAATATTGTTTTATATAGTTTGTATTAGATTATGTATTAGAGTAAGCCTAAGGACTGTCCCACTGTTCAGCAAAGCGCTCCTTCGTTGAAATCAAGGCATCGAAACCAAAAATACACAAAGCGTCAAGTCAAAATACTACTTAGTTTCAACATCATCATGCAAGTAGAACCCACTTGTATTTGGTTTACTGCTAATAAAATTCACTATCTTAAAAACAATACTTTAGCAATTGATTAGAATCGTTTCTAAAACCAAAGGGGAAACAAAAAAAATGCAAAGATGTTGTGCCGATGTAGATTTGCAGGTAAATATATCTTTTTAGAGCCCCTTTTGAATTAAACATTGAACACCGGCTGTTTGTCAGTGTTAGTTGCTAATTTATTAATTTAATTAATTAGATTGGTGAGGCGCGGCCCACTCGCGATATCATACAACTGAGCAGCCTCCCAGTTTCCTGGAACACTTGACAGTTTGTCACTTCAACAATGTCGTGATTAATTGTATCGAGGCTAACGTTGGTTTTTCGTTATTTTTTTAATTTGACTAAAAAAATGTCACAATAGTTTAATGAAAACTATTATAGATTACTGGTGTGACATGTTGGTTGACTACGAGTCCGTACTGAATTTAACGCAAATTTTGTCGCAAACAAATTACAATTTGGCTCACAAAGTAAGTAGATAGTGTTAAATAATTTTGGTGGGTTGGACAGAGCCACGATAGCATGGTTGGTAGTGCACCTGACCTGGTATGTCGTGTTTTTCAATTTGAAAACTGTTTATGAATAAAAACAACGCTGCACTTCACAACAAGCTCTGTTTTATTTTCGCTTACCGATATCACGGGAGCCTACCGGTGTCTCTCTTATTCCCTATTTCCTATTTTACATAATATTACCATATGAAGGCCACTTTCACTCTCGTATCAGCTCTTGTTTGTTTGTCGTGCGTACAATTATGGCGTTGTAAATATGCTGTTTAACCACTTATGTGGTCTTGTGGTTAGAACACTGATCTAAGACTCAGAAGTCCCGGGTTCGGTTGGATTGTAAATGTAAAATCTAATAGAATTTTATTTTGTTAAAAAAGAAATCCTGACTCGTTGTCTGAGCGACTCATCAATGCCTAGCCCAAGCCCTTGGACCTGAAAAGCTAGTTTTTTTTATGTTCCCTATTGTGTATTCAGCCAGGGAACAAGGCCAAATTTTTGGAAACTTCTATTACGGGTATTTACGCGGCTGAAGTCGTGGGCGTTCGCTAACGAATTTTCTTGCATTATTGTATTAAAAGAGCTTCTTTTCGTTAGTAGTTAAAAGGTATTAGTTTCAGATAAGTGGATCTGCATCAAAACGTTCATCTCCTTCCAAATATTAAGTCTGTAACTATGTTCAGCGGTGGTGCTTCCTTCTAGTAGTTATAACAAGCAACATAATTTACTGACGCGTCGAGAAAATTTGACAAGATTCTGCCATAGTCAAGATGGAAACAGTATCGTATTTTGTTTAACTCTCCTTTTAACTTACCCATTGGTATCATTTGTGCCACCCTATTTGTTTTATTAGTCCTGAGGAGCTCGATGGCGCAGTGGTTAACGCGCCCGGTCTGCGATTGCTGAGGTTAAGCAACTTTCGCAAAGGCCGGTCATCGGATGGACCAAAAATGTATCATCTCGAGCACCTCTGTGCTTCGAAAGACACGTATAGCCTTTGGTCCCGGCTGCAATAGCAGTCGCTAACAACCACCGTACCGCACTCAAGTCGTGCCCCAGCAGTGGGGACATAAAAATGAGCAGTTGATTAGTACTCTCTACCTCTATATGTATACATAGGTACTAAGCCAATTGCGTTACACCGCGTTATACAGTATATTTATATTTAACAAGTTTGACGATGTAAATATGTAAGTTTTCCATAAATTTGAAAAAAATTAAGATTAAATACATAATAGACATTGCTGTCAGTTTTATAAATAGGAAAATAAGGGTTGAGATCATGGGCTCTGTCCAGGCTGACTAAGCTGACTTCACTGCAATTTATTGAATAAACTAGTTGTTGCCCGCGACTTCGTTCGCGAAGACTACATTAAAAAAAAGTATCCTATATGCTCGTCTGGGTCATGGTATGTATATGAGGAAAGTTTATTTAAAATCCATTCAGTAGTCTTTACGTGAAAGAGTAACAAACATCCATCCATACTTACAAACTTTCGCGTTTATAATATAAGTAGGATTGTTACTGTAACAGTTATAAGCGTATTCGCCCACACCTGGACCTGGGATTAGAATTTAGGACCTCCGGGAACGTTGTATTTTCTAGTGGAAACCTTTGGAAAATTACTGAGTACTTTATGTATTTTGACAGTTTCCATAATAATTAATTTGGTTAATGATTGCATTGTAGCCTATGTTCAGGGTTATTTTAAAAGTTTCATTGTCTTAACCACAAAATGGCACCCAATTAATGCTACAGCAAGCAAATAAATGTGAATTTAATTATCAGTTCCTTGAGCACAACAAATTTTATTGAAATCATAATTATACCGAAATTTACTACAAATGTTCAAGTTCTGCGTATTTTAAAATACATTCATGCGAACATACATTTTGCTATTTTCAGTGGAACGTTGTAATTAAATATCGCATTGCCTGTCCGTCTGTTGCTCTTATTTCAATTTCCCGGAATCATTAATTGTATTCGACGCCAATACTGTATTTCATGGTACGATAAATTTCATTTGGCAAAGCGAACATTATTGTTCGTGAAATTATGAAGGTTATTGAAATTCTGTGGAACGAGTGGACGCCATTGAAATGTCCATAAACTTTCCACTGCTCAATGGCTTTTGAACCAACATTTTAATGTACTCTGTTAGTAGTTGAAAATTACTACAGATAAAATTAATTTTATTATTTTTGAATTTTACATTCACAATCCAATACAAGATTAAATTTTACTAGAAAAAGTCAACCTGTGACTGTGACGGTAGTAACTTCACAGTGATGGACGTTATAACGCTGGCTTGTAGTGTAAATCACAAATTACTAAAAAAAAATAAAGAGTCTTCTAGGGCCTCGGTAGCTCCGGTCCGGTCCAACGCTCTGACCGCTCAGAGCGTTGGACCGGTTGGACCGGTCGTGGGTTCGATTCCCACTCGAGCTTCGTGAGGCTAATTGATTTTTCTAGTGAAATTTTATCCTGTAGACAAAATAATGTTTTTATTTTGATCTGAATTTTGTTAGGCTTTCTAGGGGCGGTCTTAACTACGCGTGATGACTAGTAAAAGCTTCTTCACAATAAGGACAAAATACTGATGGTAATAGTCATCATAGTTTGATCAATTTACAATAAATACATGTCATAATTGTAACCATGTCATAAAATCAATGTACGTATTAAGTAGCAAAGTTGTGTTCCGACAGATAAAGTTATAGATTAGATAGCCAATTCCTGATCAGTCAAGGGTTTCGAGTGGATAGCCTTATTTTCATTTCACATCAGGCGGATGGAGACTTTAATAATAATTTATTTAATTCAGATTAAAATCAATTAAGTTCAATTAAAATTCATATTTATTAGTAAAGTAGTAAGTTAGTAACAATTTTCCTTTAGTAGTTAATAACTTTGTCTTCGTCTTACATTTCCGAAGCACCAATGATCTTAAGATTTTTTTTTATTTTGTTCACCTACCTGTGGTCAGAATAGGATAGAAAGACGTTCGCTGTGCTGACTACTGATGGCCAATCTCCAATAATAGAGAAGCACTTAAAGAACAAACCATGCATTTCGAAAGTGCTTGAGACTAGAATGCTCTTAAGACTAGACTGTTCTAAAGACTTCTCTACAACCCGACCGCTAACCGCTGTGGGAACGAGCTCCTCCATTTTGTATTTAATAATTGATATATGTCAGCGCACTTACCGGGCACACCTGGCAACAATAAAGTAATGGACGACATACACTACGCGGTACTACCCATCGGTTGATTAATGAAGCGGAGCGGGGCGCGCGATCGATAACGTAATAGCGATAGGTTGGTAGGAGGAATTTATGGGTGTGCACTTTGTTTAATGATTGGCGATATTGTTTGTGTGCTTTACAGTAATTGTTATTGAGAAGGAGGCTTGATTGGTCAAATCAATGTCAAGATAAACTATGCTTCTCTGTGTTAAGGAAGTGCACTAAATGAATAAATAGGTGCTGAACGTTTTGGTCACTGGTCTCAGTCGCAGTCTGCTTATTTTTTACTGTTAGAAGGATTACAATTATTCTTAAAAAATTTAAATGATTACGCTGATAAAAAAAAGCTTTTCGGTCTGCTTTTCTTGTAGTCATACCTACATATCCGATATTCCGGCATATGTGCATGCAAAACGACTATCAAATAATTTTCGTAACTCAAAAATACATAAACAACATGAAACTAGTTGTAAATAAAATGTTTTTGTTTTGTTTATATAATTTTAACGCAAATTTTGTTGCGATACAAATTACAAAAACACAATGTTGAAAAAAATTCCACGAGCAGGGTTTGAACCTGCACCCTTCTGACATACCGGGTCAGGTGCTCTTCCAATTGAGCTATCGTGGTTCTAACCAGCCCGCCGAAATTATTCAACACTATTTACATTTTTACTTTGAAAACCAAAGGCGCCAATTCAATGTCAACTACGACGGTAGTTGTTGACGGATAGCTCAATTGGAAGAGCACCTGACCCGGTATGTCAGAATGGTGCAGGTTCAAACCCTGCTCGTGGAAATTTTTTCAACATTGTGTTTTTGTAGTTGTAAATAGTTTCACGAGCGAGATTTGAACTCGCACTTGATATTCTAGGTACGGCGTGCATACAGGCTTGCCTGGCATATAGCCACCTGAATTAAGCAACACATACTTAGAGACTTTGTAAGCTTAAGTGAATGTATTCATTATCAATATCTTCTTCGTCAACATCTGATCGCATCATAATTCCCCTGCACCTGAATCCAAGCAGAAGCGGAGTCCAGATGCTCCATAGCTTCGAGCAGGATTATGGCCTCGCTAGCAGTTCTCCCTCACCTTGCCGACCAACAAGTTTCTACATCGGTGTATCATTTCTCACCCCCGTTAAACAGATCCCATGCAGGAAAAAGAGAATACGTGTGCTAAAAGAGCATTCCATCTAAAAAAGCAGTAGAAATAAATTTTCAGCATGTAAAACATAGCACCAATTTGAATGGTCACAACGAATTCACTTTATTCGCAAAAAGGCGCCATAAAATTCCTTCGACCCGGCATACATTCAGGGGCGGCCCCGGTAAATTTCCAAGCGTAAATTTTAATACCCGCCCCCATAGATTTTTAACGTTACAACATTGATTTTTTATCATAGCAAACACGGCTGGAATCCATTTTGGCATGCAAGCTCGCACTTTCGCGTTGGCAACAGTCCAGGCACATCTTGAGTAGTGTTTTGGGGTAGTGCAAGTGAGAAGCGATGAATGAAACTATTGGCGAATATGATAATAAGAGCTGAAACGGTTAATGTCGATCGATTGGTAACTTTATTATTTCGAAATACGTCCACTTTTAAGCCTAAATACCTAAGAACTCTATATTTTTAACGAATCTAGAAACATTAGGATTTATAAGCCATTTAGGAGCTTAATGGCGCGGTGGCGCCCGGTCTGTGATTGCTAAGGTTAAGGAGCTTTCACGAAGGCCGGTCATCGGAACAAAAAATGATTATCTCCAGCACTGAGGACTGTGCTTCGGAAGGCACGGCCGTTGGTCTCGGTTAAACTAGCAGTCGTTAACAACCACCAATCCGCACT
Organism: Eudonia truncicolella; assembly: GCA_949315975.1. Lineage (NCBI taxonomy): Eukaryota > Metazoa > Arthropoda > Insecta > Lepidoptera > Crambidae > Eudonia > Eudonia truncicolella. The sequence goes on along the minus strand of OX438831.1, from coordinate 1,306,201 downwards.
GGGCCCGGACTTATGGCCTTCCCTATACCTTTCATATGGATGGATACGTATCTATTTATCCATAGGGAAGGATCGTGTCCCAGCAGTGGGGACATAAAATGAGCTGGTGGTGTAGGTAATGTCGTAAATTCGTCCATAGTTTGGTCATGATGATACTCGTAAGAAAAGCATTATATTAATCCTTATAACTTTAGGTTTATACCAAAGCTCATCATAAATATTTTCCCTGCAGTTAGATAGCCCTGAATAATGTTATGATGATAACGATTATTAGTTGGGGATTCCGGCAGACCTTGTACTAAGAAAAACTTTGGTTGTTTAGTAACCATGACCCGCTGTAGTCTTAAGCCTTGCTCTCCCACCAAGTTACGTAGTCCACAGACCGTTGCAGGCAGCCACGTGATGCGCTGGACTCTCAGCTAGGCGGTATTCATCTTGATTTTTTTCCCCTGGCTAATGTGAAGGCTGACACATTTGCATGTGTTTTTAATACTTTTGAAGATTGTTTGTAACTAGTCTTAGCTTACAAAAACACAAATGTTAAAAAAAATCCACGAGCAGGATTTGAACCTGCACCCTTCTGACATACCCTCAACTTCAACATTTGTGTTTTTGTAATATGTTTCGCAAAAAAATTTGCGTTAAAATTATATAAACAAAACAAAAACATTTTAGTCTTAGCTTGTATTTTATTTATAAGCATGTGGTTATTTTGTTCAAGGTTTTTTTCAAGTGTACAACCATATAATGTTTATTGTTGTACACTTGAAAAAAACCTCAAAAAAGTAGTAGTTTTGTTGTAGTAGTTATAGTAGTTGTTGTATTTCAATTCTTAAACATAACCGATTTTAAAGAACAAATCTGTTTTAAATACAGTAAAATCTAGCTGTACAGGTAGTTTCGATTCTAAGCAGCTAAAGCCTATGTATACGAATACATTTACTGCCGCGAAAAGTTAATAATTACTTGGTAGGTGCCAACCAGCCAAAGATACTTTGTTTTAATATAGGGCTTTTGATGTTCGCAATTTTAGTGACAATGATTAGTACAAAGCATTGCTTTAAATAATTAGGTAGAATAGAAATAGTAATTAGTCACTTTAGTTTAGTAACTCAAACAAACGTCTCTTTAGTAAAATGTTTTTGTTTTGTTTATAATAATTTTAACGCAAATTTTTCAACGTTTGTGTTTTTGTAATTTGTTTCGCAACAAAATATGCGTCAAAATTAAATAAACAAAACATAAACATTTTACAAATAGCTTGCCTACTTCTTAACTGATCTTTATCTTAACTGGTATTTGTAGTTTGTAGTTGTTGACATTGAATGGGCGCCTTTGGCTTTCAAAGTAAAAAAGTAATAGTGTTGAATAATTTCGGCGGGCTGGTTAGAACCATGATAGCTCAATTGGAAGAGCACTTGACCCGGTATGTGAGAAGGATGCAGGTTCAAATCCTGCTCGTGGAAATTTTTTCAACATTTGTGTTTTTGTTTCTCTTTAGTACTCAAACCGTCTAAGTAATATTTGTATATTTAATTGTTGAAGATTACTTTTTGATTGATTGCAACCTATTTTAAATTCTAAAGATTATTGCACTTTTATAATAATTTACTCGTGGGTTGGTATTTCGAAAATTATATCTAAAAAAATTAGAGCAAACAAATACCTTTTCTTTCTAGTAAAATTGTTTCTTGTTTATACCTTACTTTTTGTGGGTTTGGTGGTTGACGTAAGAGTAATAAAAGAGATATTGTGTCCCTTCAGCACACATCGCGACACTGAGCCGCCCGCCCTCTGCGCTGACTTCTACGTAATTAGTCTGAGACTCTGAGACAGTTAACGAAGCACTCTTACACCAGCACTTTCGACATGTTTTATAAGTTTTTATTTACTGAGCAGGAAGGTTCAAAATCGAACAGCAATTGAACAGACCATGTCGCGTACAAGGCTTTTTGCGTCACAAGAAGTAAAACCTTAATCTTGCTACTGTTTTAAGTTGTATTGTAATTTCATGTAGGTACTTATTTTTTTAGATCAAATCAAATCAAATATAATCTTCAGTTTCAAATTAAAGTAATGAACAAAAATAGAATTCATAGTCGATAATATCGATTTCACAGTCAAAGTAAAACAACTTTTGTTTTCTACGAAACAAAATATGTTTGGGGCATTATGCTTTCGGTTTCTACTACAATCTCTTTGCAAGAAACCACGTCGATTTGAAAATTCAAGACTTCGAAACAATCAGTCTTTCACATTTATAAAATGGGGAAACAATTATGATACTTTCTAAAATTAAAAATGTAACCAACATCAAAGGTATCATTCATTAATTAACGAACACTACAAGTATGTTTGCAACTACTTAGATCGCGACATTCCGTTTCATTCCGCTTGTGCTTCCGAGGAAATTCTCAAACGAAATGTAAAAAGACTGGGAGCCATTCTAATTATTAAAATGTAGTGTCACCTCGCAGTGTAGAAAAATACATATTTACTTTATATTATGACTTGTATTATGATCTAAGCATATTTAATTACAACATTTTAAAATACAATCTCGCTTATTTCGTACAATACGTACATAGGTTAAAAAGTTATCTATAAAGAATTAAATTTAAATTTTATTTTTAAACAAAAGAATGCGGTGTCATAAGTCAATTTTTTGTTTTAAACGATTCGGGCGCGAACACTAACCCCAATTAAAAGGCACCGCTCACACCGCCGGGAATATTTTCATAAATGCCAAATTGCTCTTTTCCGATCCCGAATGATGTATGAGCTAATAAATAAATAAGGATCGCGTTCCCGGGTCTGGGGGCTTAAAATCTCACGGGGACATCCATGTCTCGAATAATTGAGATAGATACAACATTGGCTCGATCCCGGTGGGTGAACGAGAAAAATGATCCCGCGTTTGGGCGTAGCCAATCCAGAACTAATTTGCATACTTTCGTAGTCGGAATTGCTCATTATTTTTTAATTAGCAACTCCGAACCATCAGGTAGGATATTGGATACAGGTAAAGTGCGGAGTTTCATTAGGTTTTTTAACGTCGCATTCCCGCTTGTTTAGGGGTCTCCCCGAAATTATATTTATTGATGCGGGCTGTGGTAAATATCAATTTGGCACGTTCGCGGCAGTAATGAGATTTGGGAAATATAAAATATGAGCGTCGGGGGTCCGCGCTACCTGAATCACGGCGCCGGCGGCTGGATTCCCAACTAGGAACGATACTTTTCCTGCTCAAATGTAATACGTACGTACATATAACGTACTTATTTACAAAATAAGGTACCGTGCGTAAGAATAAAAATGTCAATGAGGGTAAGCACCTTGCTAATAAACAGGAAAAAAGCTTGGAATAGAATAAATTAAATATTTATAAAATTTATAAAATACAGTGAAAAAAAATTATTAAACGCCTACCCAACCCAGCCAGGAATCGAACCTGGGTCTTCCGCAATCCGGGCAGCTGCACTGACTGCTATGCTACCGGGAAGGCTGACGTAAGTGCTGAATTTAGTCACTGCTTTTTATTTTTTTTTAAGTGCTAACAGCGGCACAGTGCGCCATCTATCCAACGGTTAATGCAACCGATGGCTATGCAGATTCATCTTGAATATGCTAACTGGGTCGGGTGGGCGTTTAATTTTTTTTTGCACTGTATTTTATAAATTTTATAAACATAGAGTAACTTTTCGAAGCTCCGTTTACTAGATACTCTGTTTACTAGTTGAGTGCAGCGATTTAAGTTCAGCGTACAGAAATCAACATACGACTACGAGTATATAAAAGTACAAAGTAGGACGTTAGACTCCCCAAGCTTTTTCGATCCTCCAAAACATCTGGAATAACCGATGGCCTGTCAGACGGGCTGCACCGAAGTCCTGGCTGTCACGGCAGTCCGCTGATCCCGCGGAGTTAGCGGATATCCCAGCTATCAACAATGCTTGCGAGTAGCTGTCTCGCACTCCTCGATTTGTCACTGCGAGCGGAGGGAGTTCCGTGAGTGAGTGAGTGAGTGAGTGAGTGCACTACCCACTGCGTACGGAGTGGCTTGTGCGAAGTTCATTGTGTGGCGGTGAAGCAGCGCTTTCTGGCAAACGAGGTGAGTTAAAATGTTTCTATTCAATTTTATATAAGCAATGATTCCGATTAAGGCTTGACACCGTTACAAAATTCCCTTTATAAGTATCGGTAACATTATTGAATAATTAAATTGGTTGTGCTAATGAAGGTGACGTTATCTATAAAACTATCGTAGATTTTGTCGTTACCTAATGCGTTTTACCCAATCTCCGTTAAGCAGTTAAATAGTTTACCATTACAATGATGTCCCGGTAACGATACCAAGGGTAACTTCTTTTAACGGTATCTTCGTTTGACAGAAGTACCGTTACTAAATTCATAACGGTATGTAAAGCCTTGGTTCGGATGCCTCAATGGCTGAGTTGCATATCGATTCTATTCTCAGATCGGGTAAAGTGTGTTTAGAATTGGACACGCAGTACCCACTTATATTGACATTAGTTTATAATGTCAACGTAAGTATTTAAAACACTTGTAATATAGAATTCAAAAATAGTGTGCAGTTCAGGAACAGGGAGCTCGATATCGCAGTGGTTAACGCACCCGGTTTGCGAGTGCTGAGGTTAAGCGACTTTCGCAAAGGCCGGTCGTCGGTTGGGTGACCAAATATTGATCATCTCGAGCTCCTCCGTGCTTCACAAGGCACGTAAAATCCGCACTGGGCCTGCATGGTGGTTTATGGTCCGTTCTCCGCTCGTGCCCCAGCAGTGGGGACATAAAAAATGAGCTGATGATAATGATGAAGATGACGATGTGCAGTTCCCACCACAACACTAACACTAATCTTAGTTGGTCCGTACCGTGCAATTGAACCTAACACATCTGAGATGCAGACGTCATAGCCCTTAGCCCAACTTTTATTAACCATATAATCACCGCACTCAAGCTTAGTGTGTTCTTTCGGTTACATTATCATCAACTTCAACATCAACATCATCATCATGATAATGTCAGCAAAAAGTCGTCCACTGCTCGACAAAGGCCAAGCCCAAGGATCTACACAACGTACGGTTTTGTGCTGCTCGCATCCAGCAACACATAGGGACAATTCCACAATGGTCCTGTATATACATGACTATACATGTATATACATGACGTCATCTAAATGGCGTCCTTCTAAACCACAATGATACATGTACCTAAGTGATTCTGTACAGGTGATCCTATTAGCGCCGCGTCAAAGCTATGTCCAAACCAATTGGGTCCGAAGTCCGGCGCAACGACCATCAGCATCAGCGCCCGGCTCATTCCATTTGTCACGGAAACGCACAATTTAATCTAGTCCCATGCAATCTGATCTATCTGACTTACTGACTGATCTGTAGTCAGTAAGTCTAAATGAAGATACCAGTTAGGATACCATTGTAAGTAATAGGGATGTTGATAACAATAATTGATTCCAGAATATTAAACGTATAAATGAAATATTTATAAAATTTATAAAATACAGTGAAACAAATTAAACGCCCACCCGACCCAGCCAGGAATCGAACCTGGGTCTTCCGCAATCCGGGCGGCTGCACTGACCGCTATGCTACCGGGAAGGCTAACGTAAGCGCTGAGTTTTGTCACTGCTTTTTAATTTTTGAGTGCTAATAGCGGCACAGTGCCATCTATCCAACGGTCGTTGCAACCGACGGCCATGCAGATTCACCTTTGCAGATGAAATACCACAAAGATGTATAAATGAAATCTCGTAACAGTTCTTAAAATTAATAATTTCACTCAATTGACAGAACAAAATAGTGACGACACAGTTTGCTTAATTTGCTTAATTGCGTGTTGATAATTGCTAAAAATTTTCTGTATTGACTATCCAGTCACCAGTCACCCAATTGTAATAGGTATACGTCTTGGTCCATGTTGTGACTTGATGTATTGTATGTACTTACTTAGAAAGAAATTCAGTCTTTATATTATATACGTAGGTCTAGCGTTCACGGGATCTTACTTTATTTATCTAGCAGTTGTTTAAACAGACTTTTGTAAAGTGTAATACTAGTATATACAGTAGAAGATGTTGTTCAATATACCTACGGGTTTTTGCGTACTGCTATGCTCTCACACTAAGGTGTTAGTGGAAGACCAGCTTCAGTTTCAGGTTACCGAATTGAGATGGTCTGACATGCTGCGGGAAGCCTTTTGGTGCCACACTTTACTATAGATTTTAATGTTGATAGCATTATATTGTGTTCCGACAGTTAGAGATAAGATAGCTAATTCCTCAGTGAGAGAGGATTTTAGGTGAAGTGCGCTTCCACCTACGACCTTATCACAACTAAACATCAAGTGAGGTGAAGGCTAAGTGCTTACTCGTTAACAATAAAACTTGCTGAACATTATAGCACTGTGTCAAACCGATTAAATAATCTGACAGGCGCTTGAGAACTTCTAGTGAAGCTGGTGTGACAAGACTCTAAAGTGGCCAGCGACTTTTGCTGTTCATTGTACATAGCGAGCGACAATTTGTTATATTGCCCATGAAAAGTAAACGTTTCCTTGCTCGCAGCGAGCGTAGAATGGCTCACTTCCAAACGCAGCGTCGATTTGTCCGATTGGAGTTGCACATAAGCTTTTCGTCTGCCGAAACGGCGTCGATTTAGCGCTTCCCCCCGCTAACAAATGAGCCTACGCATCTCCCGCTGCCGCTGAAGCGCTGCTATAAAGCGCAGTGTTCGGTGCCGCCGCCAATTTGTTCGATTGAACCAAAGCGCCGGCCAACCCGACGAATGCTTAATTCCGGAGTCTCCGCCGATTAATTTAAAAGCCACAGTTCCAGATTGGCTTCTGCGCGTTCTAGGTAGGCCATTGAATGGGGTTTAATTGCTATTTTCAAGGAGCAAAGTTAATTGTCGCATTACATACGTTATAACTACAATGACATCTTGTGTGTTACTTAAATCTTTATATATGTAAATCTTCTGTGCGTGTGTTTGTAATTGAACTCCTTCTAAACGGCTGGACCGATTTGGATGTGTGTGTTCAAATGGATTCCAGAATGGTTTAGATTTACAATTGGACCCGGTACGTGGCGCTGCAATAGAAAAAGCAGACAAAGTCGTGAGCGAGAATTATTTAATTATTTGGTAAGTTAATTGTTTTATTAACTTACCAGACAAGGCGAAGAATTGCAGACGTAAGTGAAACATATGTCATACTTAACGTAACACATGATAAGTTTGCAGTAATTTCATTTTGTTTTCAGCTGTGGTAGGTCCTGTTGGGCAATATTGTCTCGAATTATGTTTATACTTCATTATTTTTGTGTGTTGTTTGTAAATAAATGACTTAACTACGAACGAACTAATCGCAACAGTCTCTTAGCCGCGCCTCACCGATCGATCCGAATTGAACTTTATTTTGTCGTGGCTACAATTGCTATTTAGTTAAATGTTTTGCCTGTCTAGTCCTACACTGTGCCAGTGGTGACTACTACCACAAAATATGTAGATACAGAAAGTAAGCTTAATAGATCCATCTCGAGTCAGTCAAGCGCTGCTGTTGCGAGGTTGCGTGTCCGTGAGAGGTTGTCTATGTGTGCGTTGCTCGAACGCGTTTGTATGAAGCTTTTCTCTGCAAGCTTCTTAGGCTTAAATATATAATATGCTGAGACGCAGCGACGCAGCTCCGCGCAGCGCAGAAAAGAGCAGAGCAGATTTTGTAATGCGTGGGATGTGCTGAGAGCTGCGTACGCTGCCGCGCAGCCACGTGCGACACACGATTGTGCCTGCCGTGGGGATCTATTTTTGAATTGCACGTATGACATTGTGTTGTTAAGTCACACTCGTCTTCCAAGTCGCATGACGCCGATTTTCCGTATTTTTGAATCGTTCGTTTCCGTTGCTGCCAACATAATACGCAATCTTGGATGTTATCCGTTCCACGCAGAATTTAGAGAAAACCGATGACAACCGCAATGAAAACGGAGCGTAATATCCATGTTTTTATTGGCTGTTAAATAAAAGCCAAACAAACGAGTGACATGACATTGACACAACGCATTGATTATGACGGTTATTCTATCAATCGCTATGTGTCGTTCGACTGCAACGAGTGGGCGCTCGATCGTTGCGGTCGAGCGATTCAAAAATATGGAAAGTCAAAAGTCGAAGGAAAATCAGTAGAAACCAAGCGCTCGACTCGAGGCGAAGGAATTAAAAATAGAGCCCCTGCCCTGCGCCTCGCTGTACACATTTCTGCGCGACGCGTGCGTGTTACACGTGTTTTTTTACCATTTTATTATAATTTTTTACACAGATCTCTCGATAGTACAAATTATCCATTAGTACATCGTTTTTTCAGATAATCACTGTAGTCATTCATGCTTTGCCATACTGTAAAGTAGCAACAACTCATTAATATCATTATCAGAATCTGACTCTGAACTCTTTTGTTCATCAACTCCAAAACGTATATCCTTTGTACAGACGCCTGCACATCAACCTATCCAAAACTGTCAAATTTATTCAATACATTTTCAACCATATGCTTGAGGCATAAAGTTCAAAGTCTATTGAGGAAATTTGACAGTTTGTGGTAGGTTGATGTGCAGGCGTGTGTACTAGCTAGGACGTGAAAGAAGTGTTTGTGCTGTGTCACTTAGCTGCGTCGCAGCATGCGTTCGCGGCCTATGTCTGCCCCAACTGCAGCTCTGCTAAATCTGCGCTGTGCTGTGCTGCGTCACCTGCGTGTTAGCATACGCTTAGCCTGACTTGTGCTACTGCTCTTACCTCCGGACGCGGCGAGCAGGCCGTGCGCGCGCAGCAGCGCCAGCAGCAGCAGCGGCAGCAGCGGGCGGCGCCGCATGCCGCGCGACACACCCGCGCCGGCGCCCGCGCCGCGTCGCCGCTCGCCCCCGCGCTCGCACCCGCGCTCGGCCTCACCTGCAGGCAAACAAACAAATGATAACGTTCGCCCTCACAGTTACCGGTGTAGGTCGTACAATTGGGTAGTTGACAACAACAACAATTAATTCCAGAACAATAAACGTATAAATGAAATCATGTAACAGTTCTTTATAACATTGACCAATTTTTATTTGACCTTAGCATGAATTTTTGTAACCTAAAGAGTTATTAATTAACACTCAATTGACGGAACAAAATAGTGACGTCATAGTTTGCTAATCCCATACAATTTCTATTAAAAATAATCGTTTTGACAGTTGTTAATAGTTTCTATATTGACTCAGTCAACTACCCAATTGCTAAACAACAATTTTTAGAAGAGGGAGTAGTGGCACGTCCAGCTTCTGTGCTGTACAGATGTATACTAATATTATATATTTTGATTTCGGTTTGGCGGTAGGAATGTGTCTTAGAGAGGTCGCCAATAAGTCGGAATCCAGGAGTTGTTTACGCGAAGAAGCAACTGGCAGAAAATGGTAGTTGCCATACGAGGAATTTATTTTAGTTATACTTTTGGATAAGCCAATTTTCGCAGCACACTCGTACCTCCTAACTATCATACGAAACAAACAGTTGTTTCACAAGGACCAAAAAGGTTTATACACCTGCGCATGATATTGACAGAAAAAACAAGGACTTGTTTGCATGGTAGTCCAAAACAAAACACTTCTGTTTATTAGTGCAACACCAAAGCAAATCTACAAAGTTCGCATTAAGTTATGAGCACTCAAACATATTTACACTTCTTTGTCGCTGGCTCAACATCAAAGCTCCGGCCGAGTCATTCTTGCGAGCCTCTCGATCGGCACGGACGAAACATTTTAATTTTTTTTAGTTCAGAATTCGCTTTATTCGACGCCTGTCCTTGTTTAACGCCTCGAGCATCCGTTTGTTTGACGTCGTTTCAATCACATCTATTGTATTATTAAGAATATTGAAAATACATAAGTGGTCTTCTTCACGATCGTCTTGTGTTCAGCTGAATATACAACTATTAAGAAACACAGAAGACTTCTTGGCGGGAAAGTGAAAAGTCATGTCTGCGGTTTTGTTTTATTTTCTCAAATTTGTGTTATTATGAATATTAATGTGAAATAATGGTGGATTATTAACCGTTAAGTGTTTGTAAGTGCGCATGAGTGTTGGCAAATGTAACAAAACAGTGCAACTTAACTTTTCAAATTCTCTCAAGAAGTCCGCCCGAGGAATTAGTAAAGCCCCACATCTTTACTGAGATACTCGAGGGGTTGGGGGGTATATCATTTCTCACTTCTCATTTCTATTATCATTCATCGTCATCATACTGGAAGGAAATATTGCATATATAAGTATTACTTGTAAGAAAAATTACTTTGACACTGGCTAAATGTGCTAATCGCACAAAGCCATAAACTAAATGAAAAAAAAAAAGAAACACAGAATCGGCATATGACTTTAGACTGTATCTAAGCATTAATCGTCCACATATTAAAATCTAATATAATGAAAGCTTTAATTTATTTATTTTTCAAATGTTATCTACTATATCTCACTAGATAATTATTTGTATTTTTCATAAGCATAGAAAGTTTCATTAGAACTAACTCCGCTTGCTTTGAAAAAAAATTTGAAGTAAGAGTAGGATGCTGAAGCGTATATAAAAAAATACTACCTTTTATCGCTACCAAATAAGTAAGTACCAATAAGTTCCCGGGGGGACCCACTAAAGATATTTGTGACATACCAACCAAAATTCAAGCGCGCGAAACTAGTTAGAAACAAAATAAAAACTTTAGTAAAATCTCAAAAAAAATTGACAAAACAAATAAATATTTCGTTCTCTATGCCCAGAATATTTTATATAATATTATAGAATCCTTTGATTACATTATGTACGCAAAAGGAATTCAAGTTAAGACATACCATTCGAGACCAGTCAAACGCGCAAAGTCCCGCTCGTGTGAAAACTTCAACACATAATAACACAGAATTAAATTGATCTGTTCCTAAGTGAGAATATAAAGGGGCCAAAACAGATTTAATAAATAATTAACGAACAAATTAGCCTCAACGAAATTTCATCAAACGGGAGCTGGAGCGGAATTTCGGGAGAGCATAAATTATTCCGATTCCAAACACGCTATTAAGAAAAAATACGAGATAAACAAGAAATAAAGTGTTCCAGTAATCGGCTCGGCCGTTGTGGAACATTGTTCGCACGGAAATTATCTAGTCTGGTCCCCACCCCCCAACAATGTTTAAAAAAAAATATTTTACAATATTTCACCGAGAGACGTTGCAAAGGGATTCTCAGAATGTTTTTATCATAACAAACTGATTGAGTTTCCTTTCAGGAAATTTAAAGTAAATAAAAATAGGGAAATACGTTAGCTATTTCTTTGTGAAAACGTTACCTGGTTTGAGCTTTCTATTTTAAATAATAATCTTTCGGTTAGGCATTTCGACTACAAACTTACCAGAGGCGGTCGAAATGTACAGTAGTAACCAATAACTTTGTATTAAGACCATAAATATTACTTTTTAAAATGTCTCTAGTGAAATTGTAATTTCACGATGTTTATCAATGTCATTACATATTTTTAAAACAACGAAATAATATATTATAACAAAAAAAAATTGAACTCGTTTTGACTGATATAGCGTTATACTCGTAATGTTTCATTATTTTTAATCTAAATGCAATGGTCATTTAAAGCTTGGTCAACTGTACTCACCCACGACACGCATCAATATTGCACTTTCCATTTCAATTTTGCGTTCGCACCTAAAGCGTCTGTCGATTACTCCACCAACACATAAGCTTTCCAAGAAAAAAACCTAGGCACAGAAACAGTTTCCAATTTCCCTGAGCTCGATAACACAAAACTTATCGAAAACGGCGTAAATTTGTTTTGTTTCCGAACTTCTTCGGTATCAATGGAGAAGTGTGGGAAGCCGCATTCCACAACCTACGTTGCTTGTAATTGAATCGTTCGTTTGGGTGGGGCCCGAAGGACAAAGCAGTTTCCTAGCCCGCTGTCTTTAATAGAGCTTTGTGAGCAAAATAAGTGGCACGCTAGAAAAAAAAGTATTATTCTTTTCAAAAATAACTGAAGCGTCTTAGCAGGGTGCCTGGTATGAGTGTTATTTGTAATGCGATCTCGTTAACAAAAACGAGAATTTGTATGGCTGAATATGAACTCTCCTCATTTGTCACCAGGCTTCTATGTCATACAAAATGTGGTTCCCTCTCGCACTCGCACTGGGCACCCAGTCTTTTTGCAATGACAAGTTACAGAAAAAGCCCCATTATAGATTGATTAAGTTTATTTTATTGCGTTGCGTGGGAGTGTTGTACGTCCTTTTGACTATTCAAATTGAACATTCTCTTCATTTAATTTGTTTGTTATGTACCTCCGATGAATGCCTAATGAAATTTATAACACATTTTCTGCCCAATAGATTCCAGTGCCCAAGAAAATAAGATCAATTAGAAAAAATATGATCCAATTATGAAATCGGCAAAAAGGCCCCTTAATGTTTTTACTAAGAGGATGCGAAATAATATTCATGGAATCTGATACAATATTTACTCGGCACAAAAAGTAAGAAATAATTAAACAAGCCCTCCTTTATCGTTTTTTACCTTCGAAAAAGATAATTTGATACTTGTGGATGAGACGCAAGATGCCTTATCTGTGAAATGAAATTACTCTGTCTCAGTCTAACACGATTAGGGCCAGTTGTGTTTTATTTCTGTCAAACAACTTGAAATTGTGAAAAGACCACATCGCACAAGGGAATTTTTCTGAAATATTAAAATTGGTTCCTATACTATTATTTTTACTTTTTCCTGTTTTTTTATTCTAACTGAATTAAATATTTTGAGGATAAAATACAAGGGAGTACCTTTTTGTAACTTAAATGTGTTGTGTTGTATTTTTGTCCATCTGTTAATTTAAGTAAAAACAGACGAATTATTTTTAACGCATACAATTTTTTTTTTTTATTATATTAACGGGTAAGCACAGTGCCTAGATCTCACCTGATGTTAAGTGATGATAAGGCCAATGATGGAAGCGCACTTCAGCCGGGATCCTCAACTAGTGAGGTACTGGCTATCTTCTCTCCGGAACACAACAATGCTACAAAAATTGATGTTATGGCGACATATTTAGATAAGATGGTGGTAGCCAGCCAGGTGGACAAACAAACCCTACCACCAACCAAACCGAGTACATAAACATGTACCCTCCGCTGGGAATTGAACCCGGGACCTCTGTGTCTAAACCGGTGGTCTTAGCCACTAGACCACAGAGGCGGTTAAAATGTTTTTGTGTAACATTAACCCTGTTTAACGTTAATGTTCTTTTTCTAATATTTTTCAACTATCACAATAATTCTAAGACAGTCATGATACCTATGAGTATCTGGAAGAAAACATTCTATGTATCATAACGATTCAACGGACAATATTTTTAGAACTTATTTGACTAGTACTTTAAAAACATAGCGCACTCCAAATGTCTCATAATAAATTTTCATACACATCCCACAATAAGACTGTAAGATCTCATTACACAAACGCTTAGCCGACTGGCGCTCGCTAAAGAAAACCTGGATTTGTAAGCAATAACAAAAGCTCGGAAGGATATCAACACCGCAGGGGACGTTCCCCCCGGCCGGGGACAAACGGGGACTTGCATTGTCCCCAATGAATGGTGCGTTCGGCCGACTTCTCTATACTGTTTATTTTAAAAGGATAGATATTGGGGGAGTGATAACCACCGCTCCTCTCTCAACTTCTTCAAACGATACGGGCGCTTTGTTCTAAAAAATTGGGTAATTTAAAAGATTGCATTGTGCTTTGAAGCTGTGTAAAAACCAAGTTGTGATGATACCGGCGGCTATGTATCGTATCTGTTGGGAGATGCTAGGTGGCTTGTCACTCCTACGATCGTGAGTGTGAAGTTGGTAAGCTAGCCCTTGTCCGTATCTGAGAGATCTACTATGATTAAGTTTTAGTATTTTAGACATGTTTTAAGCATGTTTATTACAAAATTTGTCATAAATCATAAATTATTTATTGTTCAAAATATGGTACACTGTGGTGTTATAAATTTGTTCGTGAGTCTCACTTATTAAACTGTCGTGCAGCATACAATATGTTAGAAGTTTTCGTATAACATACTCATTTTAAGTTAGGTTTTTTAATATTGTTTGCAAAGCAAATGATTTCACTCCAACTGATGTGAAGAAGAAGAAAATATAGAATTGCTTGCTTAGCATTGCTTACATCCTAGAAATTTTGTTGATAAGTTTTGTAAGAGAGTTGGAATTATTTTTACCATCTCCTGAGGGTGCCCGTGGCTAGACGAAGGGCAGGTATTAGAGTTCCACACAATGCGTAATACAACATTTGGCCGTTAAAAAAGAAAAGAAAGAAGGTAGGATAGTAGCATCAGTGTTTGACACAGTTTTCTTAGCCAAAAAATAACATCATCATCCTCCTGGTGCTCTCTGCAGGTCCCATCTCCTACACCAACTGAAACCTCCACCCCATAAAACCGAAATTTCTCTTACTTCTTCTTCGTGCATGCTGTCAGGTTGTGAAACGGCGGAGTGGAACGTAAAGGGTCCCTCAAGCCGTGTGAAACGAATCACCTTCGGAGGTTTTCTAGAGGGAACGGCATCGCGCACTAGAACGCGTCCCCGTGCCCTACTAGATTCTCCGAAGGGTTCGGATCAGATCGGGGAGCGGAACAACCCGAGGGCGCCTCTAAAGGCTCGGATCTCGGCTCAGGTTGACCGGGCCGTGGTGGAAGAGAGAAGCGTCCAGGTACATGTCTGTACCTGGTGTAAAGCGCGTGTGTACCTAACATCAGCCTTTTTAAAAACCGTCTGAAGGAAGCTGTCCAGTTGATTCTGTCGTCGTATGTATATTGATTTCTTTCTTTTTTGTTTTGTATATTAAATTTCCTTTGTTTATGTAATTATTAGTATGTATGTGCATTATAAATATTTAAGTAAGTTTATTTTAGTTTTTGCAGGAGGTACACATTCATTCTACCTCTATTTATAATGTTTCCTTTTGCTGCTGGAAGATATTTCAGAACTGAAATAAGCAGCGCCCTTGTACTACATTCACCCGTATAGCTTATATTGTTACCCTCTTATGTGTGTACATAAACTTGTAAATAAATAAATAAAATAGATTTTCACTTAAATTTAGACGACGGGATGACAACTGGGAAATCCGATCCGATCCGAACCCTTCGGAGAATCTAGTAGGGCATGGGGACACGCACTAGTGAGTGATGCCGTTCCCTCTAGAAAACCTCCGAAGGCGATTCGTTTCACACGGCTTGAGGAACCCTTTAAGTTTCTCGCCGCTCCCAAACGAGCCCGGTGAAGCTGAAAATGCCGTTTGAGGCAATCAGCTCTCCAAAAAAAAACTACCATGTGTGGCGGTCTGTATTCAATTGTTGCTTAAAACTTAAACCAGTTGCTGACCCCTATATATAATATTAATGATTAAATAAAATGACGATCACGGGTTTCTGCCAAATATAAGTGTCATTGCCCTATTTTATGAAAAGGAGGAGCAGGAATGCAACAGCGTCAACACCATATTCATATTTCAAGGAGTTTCGTATATTTTTTATGGCACAGTTGCGTTGGCTCTCATTAAACAGGCCCTCAATGGCGCTCGATCGGGTACACTCGCCGTCAGAAGTTGGTTCGCGTTCTTCCACTCGCAGTACGTGCGTGAACTTACATAATTATCCCGGCGGAGTCGGGGGCAAAAAGGACAAAATGTCCAGGATTATTAGCGAACTTTCGCCTTTTGTTCGCTGTAATGGGTGGCATTTGGCCGCTTTTTGCGCGCCTAATGCCGGAATCGACGCAACTGTACGTATTCAAATGGAAGGACTGCTTTTATGAGGTTATAACTCTTTCCACGATTAAGTGGGGCATTAATTTTGTCTCTGTCAGAAGTTTTCGATGAGACAAAGTTGTAGACAGTCACCATGTGGGGCTGATGAAAAATTTAATTGGTTTTTTACTATTGTAACTGAGTAACTACTTTGAAATAAGTTTTATTTCTTTTGCAATCTGTTTATCTCTTCAATCAGCCAGCAGTCTTTTGTATTGTTACATAAAAAATCTATCTCGCCTTTGTCTTTTTTTTATTTCCTATTATCGTAGTAACATTTTTGTTTTCTTTACCTACTTTTATTTTGCAAACAACACAGACAACTTCTGTTTCTTTTAAGCCTTCTTTACAACCATTACGACCGCTCACTACAGCGTGTATAAGACAACAATGAGTTACATACCATCTGTTCATTTTCTCTCTGCTGGTAGAAGTGTTTTATATACCTTTATTGCACTTATAAGTAACATAATTTAACAGAGCGGTATTTAAGCTTGAATAACGGGAACGAACAATGTCAGCCTAAAAATATATTTTTTTAACAATGCAGATTAACTCATTCTAAATGATACTAAAATATAAAAAAAGCATTCAAAACATAACACCTGTGTCGTAATTTTTAGTAATTAATTTAAAGTGATCTGAGCCAAAATAGTCTCCCTAAAATATCTAGGCTAAAATACCGTTATTATCATTTACAAAATAATGAAGTTACAAGAGAGGGAGCCATTTTGATCTCAATTCATTTTTCTACTTCAATACTTGTGCATCCGAGTACTCTTCACTTAAGAGGTTCTCTATGGAGGTTAGTGCTGCCACTTTAAAAAAACTGATAGCTCTCTTTATTCACAGTGACTAGAAAACCAGGCACCCCCTGGTAATGGCTGGTGAAAACGAGACGTTTGTAGTGACGCATGTACACGCGTTTCTTATCCACAACTGCAACAATACTGTTATAAGAGCTTGTAGTTACCCCCCCTAACCACTACACACACACACACACACACTCCTATTCACATCTGCAGTAACACTGCAATAACACTATAATAACACTGCCATAACCAGCCATAACGCTATAATAACACTACAATAATACTGCTTTAAGAGCTTATGGTAAGGCCTTTGGTCAATTGAAGGAGAGCTCCTGTATTGGCAATATGCAAATATATATTGTTAATTATATTAACCTAACCCAATAAACAGAGCGGCACTTGGAGAGAACTATGTCCAGCAGTGGACTAGTATAGGCTGATGATGACGATGATAATGATGAACCCATTTTAGTTTATAGTAATGCGATGTGGCTCTAGTATGTTATTTTCATTGGTAATTTGTCTTCATTTGCTCCTAACATTGGTGTTACGAAGACAGATTTAGACAGTATAAACATTTTTGCACAAGACTGCGATGAGACGGATAGCTCTTCAGTGCTCTGTAGAAGAAAACCTTGGCAGGTTTTTAAGGAAGATAAGAAAGCGGTAACTAGCTAGGTGGACTTAAAGAAGACTTTAACCAAATACAATACGTACCCACACTAGGAAACATTCCCGGAACTGGAAGTCTAACAACTAGACGTTCACACAAAGAAGTTATAGTTCAAAATTACCAAGAAGATCAGAAGTAGAAATCTCAATTATGAAACAAACTCCAATATTAGCGTATCAAATTAGACTTGCTCCGAGTCATCGTTTGTTTTCGAATCTCGTTTGCGACACACTCGGGGCGGGTAACGTTGTTTGCAGTAGTCTTGTAGGTGTCGCGCTACAAACTTTTACATCCAATTACGCAAATTCTCAGCCACCGTAAGGGATTACACTCGCGGGAAAAAGTTCCGCGAACGTCTAACGGAGACGGCTGGCTGTAGTTGAATCAATAAGTTTTTAGCGACGTCCCTCTGTGTGGCAGTCGTAGAGTGTTGTGCTTTGTTTTTCGGCGATTCTTTTGTTTTGAGAAAGTTATAAAGACTGACTCTGTTAGTGATCAAAATAATGTGAGCTGACAAACGCTCTGAATGGAAGCCGTAGTGTAAGAGTGTTGTGTTTTGTTTTTAGGGGATTGTTTTGTTTTGACAAAGTTAAAACGCACACTGATGATTTCCTAAGTGTTTACAATTAAGTGAGCTGGCAAACGGTACAGCGCTAATCAGATTACAACAATAAGAAATGCCGTAATTAAGTTATGCACTATCCTCGCTCGTCCTTTATCATCTAAATATAATTATAAATTACATCCCGTCCTTGCACTAAGCTACACTTACACACGCACACAATAAATACCTAGCATTTTAATTGTACCTTTTTCTCAAAAATTAAAAGTGTCTCTTTAGTCTAGTGCATAAGACCACCGGTGTAGACCCAGAGAGAGAGACTTTTTGTAAAGAGTGAGCTCTATTAAAAGACTCAGTCTCGAGTTCTCTTTGGCAAGACTAGAGTCTATTTTAAGAAAACTAAAAACTCAGAGAGGCTTCTGCTTATACTTATTCTTTTTTGACTTGAGTCTTCAAAAAATTACTCGAGTCTCAATATTAGGACTAAAAGACTCAGTTCCTTTACTACACTACCCAGAGTTCCATTAGTACATGTTTGTGTACTCGGTTTGGTTGGCGGTAGGACTTGTTTGTCCGCCTGGCTAGTTACCACCATCATATCTAAAAATGTCGCCATAACATCATTGTTTGTGGCATTGTTGTGTTCCGGCAGCTAAAGATAAGATAGCCAGTGCTGAGGTACTGTGGTAGTTTAGGATCCCGGGTGAAGTGCGCTTCCACCATTGGCCTTTATCATCACTTTACATCAGGTGAGATAAAGGCACTGTACCCTGTTACCCGTAAGCAAATAAAAAAAAAATATTTAAAAAAAACATCACCAAAGTAGACAAAAATAAAGGAATAAAGTGGTTGAGCCTTTTCCTAAGGACCAATAAATTAAACAATCAAAATTATACATTCACATTTTAAAGGGTTATTATAGTTATCTGGAAGAATTCTCAATTTCTAAACGTATGTTAATTCTAAGTAATTTTTACTTTTTTATTTTCAAGTGCTAATTGCTGCACTGAAGCTAAATTAAATATTCATAAAATTTTATAAAATACAGTGAAAAAATTAAACGCCCACCCGACCCAGCCAGGAATCGAACCTGGGTCTTCCGCAATCCGGGCGGCTGCACTGACCGCTATGCTACCGGGAAGGCTGACGTAAGCGCTGAATTTTGTTTGAGTGCTTTTTAGCGGCACTAGCGCCATCTATCCAAACGGTCGTTGCAACCGATGGCCATGCAGATTCATCTTTGCAGATGAAATACCACAAATTGCCGTGCTAGTGCTAGTGCCGCTAAAAAGCACTCAAAAATTCAGCGCTTACGTCAGCCTTCACGGTAGCATAGCGGTCAATGCAGCCGCTTGGATTGCGGAAGACCCAGGTTCGATTCCTGGCTGGGTCGGGTGGGCGTTTAATTTGTTCACTGTATTTTATAAAATTTTATGAATATCTAAGTAATTTTTAAAATGTTGCTGACGCTTCAATAAAAGCTAATTCAGAAATTAGGTGATAGCACAACTAATAAAATAAAATTTTAACGCAAATTTTTGTTGCGAAACCAATCACAAAAACACAAATGTTTAAAAAAAAATCCACGAGCAGGATTTGAACTTGCACCCTTCTGATATACCGGGTCAGGTGCTCTCCAAATTAAGCTAACGTGGTTCGTGGTATCGTGGTTAGTGGTATTTGTGTGTGTTTTTTTAACTAATAAAATATCAATTTGACGACCTCCGTAGCCGAGTGGCTTGCACGCCAGACTTTGGGCTGCGCTAACTCTGAGGTCCCGGGTTCGATTCTCGGTCGGGTCAATGTCGAAAACGAACTTTTCGATATTGTGTCGGGTCTGGGTGGTTGTGGTACCGTCGTTGTTTCTGATTTCCATGAAACGAGTGCTTTAGCTACTTATCTTGGGATCAGAACAATGCATGTGATGTTGTCTCATATTTATTATTATTATCAATCAGTATGATATCAACTCTAGCGCCACACTGGATTAGCCATTTCCAGTAGCGCACAATAAATTGCAAGCTCCGACTTAACTCAAGGAACAAATCAACATAACTTTAACTGGATGTCTCTTATTTCGGCCCAAAGGCGGTATCAGTTTTCGCGTACATTTAAATAAGATGAGGTGGCGGGCTTAGTGACGAGCGTGCAGTTAAAATACAGCATTCATTTTCGTTTACTCTGAGTTTGAGTATAACGTCGCTTGCAAGAGCTGCTTGTAATGCAAGGGAAGCTTTACTGTTTATATGACTATAGAAATAAAAACTAAGATCTTTAGGCCGCCTATTTTGTACTCTTTATTTATTTTTATTTTTTAAATTGACTGTATTGTTTTTCTTTTGTGTGCAATAAAGTTTATTATTATTATTATTATTATCTTTTTGAGGAGCCCGATGGCGCAGTGGTTAACCCACCCGTCAAAGCAACTTTCGCAAAAGCTAGTCATCGGATGGGTGACCAAACATTTATCATCTCGAGCTCCTCCGTGCTTCGGAAGGCACGTAAAGTCGTTGGTCCCGGCTGCAGTCGTTAAAAGCCACCAGTCCGCACCGGGCCCGCGTGGTGGTTTATGGCCCGTTCTCCCTATCTATCCATAGGGAAGGCTCGTGCACTAGCAGTGTGGATATAAAATGACCTGATGGTGATGATGGCTGTAGTGTAGAAAACATAATTCCTTACCTAGTATCTATCAGTGACCAATACGCACTAAGCCCGCGTGGTGGTTTATCTTCCTATCCAACTATAAGGAAGGCTCGTGCCCAGCAGTGGGGACATAAAATGAGCTGGTGATGATTTTTTTAAAAATCTACTTGAACTAAGGCCTTCTTTGTCACTGCTAAAGAATAGCAAACCAACATCTGACATATTCTTTAATGTATTACTACAATGAATATAATATTTCTTCAATATATAATATATAGTATATTTAATATACTTAAGACGATCAAAACTTATTTTCGTCCTTGTTTTATTTATATATTGTTATAAATAAAAAATAATACACAATACAGTAATACAATGATTAATTATAATGGAACGCGACCGTATGCAAACGTTTCAAAGTGCATGTGTATAATTTTAATTTTAATATAATATTAATTTGAATTACAATTACACAAAGTTTTTATTCACAAACTTACCCAATGATTACAAAATGGAATTTTAATGCAGAATCATTAATTTTAACTCTAAAGACTGAACAGATTCCTTCAGTGTCGTTAAATATAACCACGAAAACGCGCGCGTTTCGTAAAATAATACGCGCTGAAAAAACGCCTGCTCTAAAAACGCCCTAACAATGTAAGCACCATTTTATCAACATTATAAATCTGCACCAGGGAATCTCGCGAAATTGTGAGCAAGACGAAATTCTGGCGTCTCCTTAATTAGAGTGCAGTCTTCCTATTATGCAAGCGAAGTGTCATTTTAATGAAAATAACATTGCACTTAATTACACGTATAAGTATTTGGAGTTGAAATACAGTAATACTTAAATTATTATACAATATTATACACAACAAAAAGAAACAAACTTCACAAAAACTGAAATTAGATGATGGTGATGTTGATGGGTTTCTTCATCTTTAATATATATTGACGAGAGTATATCACTACAAAAAGAGGTTTTTTTATGTAACATACTTATTATTTCATCTTTGAATAAATATAAAACCTTAATTTTTATTTTATTCTGATAGATAACATAATAACGTTTTAAGCACGATTTCAGCTATATTATAGTTTTATGATACTGTTCAAAGAAGCTTTCGATCGTACTTGGATTGCACCAGGATAACTTGACAATTGGTTACCTATTAACGTACTGCGTGCCTGCAAATGCTTTTTGCAGCTAACAAATAAAAAAAAGCCACAGTCAATATTTCAAGAACAAAATAACTTTATGACAACTCCATCTCGCCTCGTTAAAAATAGCAATAAGAATTCTCTAACTCACTATACTTGAGTATGCTTTCAGCTCAACTCCAAAAGTCCAATACTCACAACTAACAACCTTTTAATGTGCCCGCGACTTCTTCCGCGTGGAATAGTGATCCCCTATTTTTACCCCCTTTAGGGTAAAATTGGCTGGCTAGGTGCCGGAACACAACAATGCTACAAACATTGATGTTATGGCGACATATTTAGATAAGATGGTGGTAGCTAGCCAGGCGGACAAACAAGCCCTACCACCAACCAAACCGAGTACACAAACATGTACCCCCCGTTGGGAATCGAACCCGGGACCTCTGGGTCTAAACCGGTGGTCTTAGCCATTAGACCACAGAGGCGGTTAAGTAAGGATAAGTTAAGCTCTTCCTTAGTACGAATAAACGGCTTGCTTGACTTTTTTTTGTGATAATTGCTTAACTTCCAAGATCTATTGAGAGTACAATCTTGGTTTTATGTAACTGTGTTTATACTTCGACTACAAAATACCAACAGCAACAATGGTACCTACAATAAGACACAATTTCGAATCAGAAATCTGTGCAAGTCACATCGGCTGGTTTATAACTGAAAAAAAACAACCAGTTGTTAATTTTACAATTGCAGTTGTGCTTGATAAATTGGTATTACAGACACAAATCGCTCAATGATCAGACGCAAATTGTTTATTTCGGTAATAACCCCGCTGATCTTGCACAATAAGTCGTTGTGAGTGCAACCCGTCAGTGTCGAAGTTCTGCTTGTGTACTGGTGAGCCAAGGCCGGGAGCTTGGGCGAAACACCATCTATGTGGAGATAGGGCTGCCACAAATATTAACAGTAAATTAAATAAAACAAAAACGATATATTTTTTTACATAATACTAATTTAGCAGAGTTAATAAGAGCCAATATATTGCTGTTACGTGTTTATACGCGTATTGACACGTTACGGGTATGCAAAGTTTACAATATTATCATTATTGTACACAAAACAATTCAATACAGGTAACTCTATTAAAAGTGTAGAATTATACTGTAAAATACAATACTAATTAGTAATGCATTTAAATGGAAACACTTTGTTTAGATCTACTCACCTTTCATTTGCATATTAGGTATTTGATCCGGTCATTTAGAACCCTTTGCAGAGTCCGTGGTTACCGACTCCCCAACGTTACGTTTAAATATTTTTTTACGTATATAATGGCATATAAATTATTCAGCTCCGAAAACGTCGGGCCTGCTAATTGTATATCCCCATTGCGTACCCACGAGCCTTCAGCTTGGATTAATAGGAAGAACGGACCATAAACCACCACGCGGGCCCAGTGCGGATTGGTGGTTGTTAACGACTGCTAATGCAGCCGGGACCAACGGCTTTACTTGCCTTCCGAAGCACAGAGGAGCTGGAGATGATAAAGTTTTCGTCACCCATCCGCTGACCGGGAGACGGTTTTCTACGTATCTAATTACCAATATTTTCCAGTTCTGCCAACCCTGCAGGAACAAGAGCGCTCCCTGCTATCAATATACGTCTGGTGCAGTAATTAGCTCGCCTCCCTGCAGCGCAGGTGGCCGGCACTTGAAAACTCGGCTTACGGGCTGATTTCTTCCAGAACCAATTTGATTGTGTTGTCAATTAAGGAAAATGTAATAGGTAGTGAAAGTAAGTAGGTAAATAGTATATACAGCCGCGCAATTTACGAACGTAGTAAAGAACATGTGAACAGTTTCGAGAAAATAGATCGCAATGTCAGCACCTCAAACATCACAATCACAAACACGGTAAGTTGTACTTACCGCGTTCATAAATTGTGCGGCAGTATAGGTGTGTCCCACTGCTAGGCTAAGCCCTCAATGAAATCAAGTCATCGCTAGAAATTATTTATGGATATTGGCTTAATCACCACGCTTGTTAAATGCGGGCTGGTGATCCCAAACTCTGGCTATGCATCGCATAATCCGATACAAACTTCACCTGACCAAGGTATTGAACCCAGACCTCCGGTTATTGTGCCTAGCGCATATTATTATGTATATAAATAACGCTTCTATATTGATAGATGTATATTGTTTGTATAGCTATATTATCTTAACGCTGTTAGTCAACACGAAGTGTCAATTAGCTGCCATCCATAGTTTATTTGACTAAGTACAGTGTCAGGACAAGGATAAACAATGTTTAAGAAATATTCGTTTTAGTTTATTTTTTTTATTTTTTTTTTTACGGGTAAGCACAGTGTCTTGATCTCACCTGATGTTAAGTGAAGTGTCACCAGGGATTCTCAACTAGTGAGGCACTGGCTATCTTATCTGTAGCTGCCGGAACACAACAACGCTACAAACATTGATGTTATGGCGACATATTTAGATAAGATGGTGGTAGCTAGCCAGGCGGACAAACAAGCCCTACCACCAACCAAACCGAGTACACAAACATGTACCCCCCGCTGGGAATCGAACCCAGGACCTCTGGGTCTAAACCGGTCTAACCGAGTTATAAAAATGTAAGACATTTGTGTAATAAGTAGTTTTAAATAGTTAACATTTTCGGTGGTGTGTTACATTTTGACAAAATAATAACCAACATACAATCAAAATGCACGACAGTTTAACATTTGGACCGATATTATGTACATACTATAATAATTACTTTTCGCTATAAACAAGAAATACAGACGCTTATATTGAGTTTTACAGAAAACAGGATCGTAAAGCGTACGAACGCGAATTTACGCAAATGTTTCAACTCATAAATGGGAAAATTTTATACAAATAATTTCAAAAGAGAAACTGTTCTCAACTTAACAGTAGGAATAAACTGAGTCGAAAATTAAAACCGGTCGCTTCTGGATGCCATCCAAACAAACAAACTAAAAAGTTTCGTGGAAATAAAATTTATCACCGAACGTATTATTTCAAAGCTCGCACGCTCGTTTCATTGACAAAAACATCGATAACCTTATTTATGGTGGGCCAATTGGCCGTGTTATGCGACAGCTCTAACAAGTCAACGCCTAAAATAACAGTTATTTACTTCGATTTTTTTTTATATTACGGATAAGCACAGTGCCTTCATCTCACATGATGTTAAGTGATGATAAGGCCAATGATGGAAGCGTACTTCACCCGGGATCCTCAACAACTGAGGCACTGGGTATCTTATCTCTAGCTGCCGGAACACAACAATGCTACAAACATTCAAACGCAATTAAAAATTACAAATTCCAAATTCAAACATTACCAACGCCCGTTTGCCGCGAGACTTTTTAAAGATTAGATTTATAGAGTTAATGATTTAAATTCCGCGAAAGGAATATCCGCGTAGTAACTCAGCACTTCTTCATTTAAATTTATTTACTTTACGGAAAACTGTCGTAATTGCGTTTAATGCTTCGTGAAAAAAATAACGATAAGATAAATTTCAATTTTACAGTAGGTATTCTAATTTGTAAATAATGTTGAAATGAAACAACTTTTACGGATCTACTCGCGTTTATTTTACACATTAGTTCTAATTAATGTTTATCCTGACGTTTCGAAACCTTTGCAGGGTCCGTGGTCACGGGGAAACGTCAGGATGAACATTAATTAGAACAAATGTGTAAAATAAACGCGAGTAGATCCGTAAAAGTTGTTTCATTTCAATGTGTGGTGTTCGCGTAAACTTTAGAAAACAATATGTAAATAATGTTATTTGTAAACTTTATTACGGTGGATTTTTTAAATAAATATGTAGATAACTTGTTGGGGGTATTTTCTGCGTTTATAAGATAGGCTCGCGTATAAACGCACGCCATTGCGACAAGCGCATCTCATACGAGCCGAGCTGTTACAAGCGGGAGATGTGAGTTTTAACATTGTTACTGAATTACCCTCACTAGTTGGCACACAAATGCATGCGTATACGGTTGTATTGAGCATGTAAGAGCTGGATGAGAGTAGCCACGGATCGAGCTCAGTACCGTGAACTATAGTTGAAAAATCTAGTAAATAATAAGTTTTTATGTTCATGTTGTGAGAAATTTTATTGAAGTGACACATATACTTGTTCTACGTATAAACAAAAATAATTTCAAATATTGACATTGCAGATCACTAAAAAGGTAAAACTACAACATGTATAGGCTGATGGTGATGATGATGAGCGTGTAAGTGTGTTTAATACTTAGAACCGAGAAAAGTACAACCCATTCACTTAACAATTTACAGTCACTTAAAAGCTTTATAAAAATACAATAATTTGATAATTAGAATGTTTTACATAAGTATATATTTTGTATAATATACTAGACACAACAAAAAGAAACATTACTTAGTTTTAGTTAAAAAAAAACAGTAAATAATAATTAGAAAATTACAAATTAAAGGCCTATAAGTAAAAGATGTCCTCCAATTGTGGGCTTATGGGAACGGTCCCAAGAACGCTGGCTACATTGCCCCTTTGGATTGCCAGGACTAATATGCTGGCAGAGGTAGCTGCCAGCCTTCTTGTCACCGGAAGCCTCAATAAGACGAGCACTTAACTCTTTAACAAGCTGCTTTGCCTCCGGCCCATGGACCCATTGTTTCCAACGCAAACGGAACAAATAAATTAGCACTTAAAAATAAAAAGTAAAATTGACTAAGTATAGCGTTGTGTTATCAAATTTGTGGTATTTCATCTGTTAAGATGAATCTGCATTTCCATCGGTTGCAATAACCGTTGGATAGATGGCGCACTATCGCTAAAAAGCAGTAAAAAAAATAAGAAAGCAGCGAAAGAGTTCAGCACTTGCGTCAGCCTTCCCGGTAGCATAATGGTCAGTGCAACCGCCCGAATTGCGGAAGACCCAGGGTCGGGTAGGCATTTAATTTTTTTACTTTATTTTATAAATATTTGTATTCAAGATCTTTTTTCAACACTTCTCTGTATTTTTTCTATACTTTTCCAAAGAGTTAAAAATGTACAGAAAACTGACATGTTGTTTTTCACACTAAAACTTAGTCGATCCTTTCTTGCCACTTCGTTCGACTTTTTTCGTCAAGTTTTTTTTTTTGTTGATTTTGCGAAATCCGTAAAAGCAAAGTGCCGTTAGGTGTTAAATCCGGTTCAGAGGCTGTTATTCTTCATTAACCATTCGCTTCCGAACAGCCAACAGTTCACGGTTGAAAACCGAATCGACGCAACGCTGCTTTCTGATAACATGAAAAAATAATGCTTGGTATTTTAATGGTATGCGCCTTTGTTATTGACCGCAAAAGTGTTTACAGTGTTATTGTTATTGTTATTGTTATCACACCCTGGGAAGGTATGGAGTCGCAGTATTAGTAAAATAAAAAATAGAATGTTAATTTGAACTTACAAATTAACTATTTTTTTAAATCAACTATTTTTTATTTTATTTTATTAGGAATCTCAACAGCCTTATCAATGATGCTTATAAAACTTATATGTAACACTTAGCCAATAATAGAGTTTCACAACACGGTAAATAATATTCACGAAAGTAATTTGATATATGAATTTTACATAGTTTGCAAAAAAAAGGTTTTAAATATTCGGTTTGGGTGGGCAGTATCATTAGATGCTATGCTATACTTATATAATATTAGGCACATACATATTTTATTATTAAATAACTAACTTCATTTATTTCAAGCTCGGTTATTGTATCAACACATAGAAGAACACAAAGTATCAATTCACTGCTATCCTCAAAGTTTCTTAAGCTATGTACAGTGAGTAGCATGCCAACAATGGCACCTCAATAACTTCGACATAACGTGTAAATTCCTTATTGTATTCGCGGTAATGATACGAGAATTCCGGGCGCCTCTCGCGAACGGTTAATTTTGCCATGAGTTTATTATCCACGAGTATAAACAACAGAGATGCGCTGCTTAATCGACTGGTTTCGATTGGTAGACAGTTAGTCGATTTGATCTGTTATTAACTGGCACTATATAAATAGAAACAAAAATAAACAATTGGATTCTGACTATTATAGTGATTATAAATAAGCGGCAATTACATATTGAAGACTTTTGATTTGTAACCCAATGCGTATACATTGTTTTCTAAATATAACGTGAACACTGCTCTTATTAATGAAACGCTTTGTTCGTGTTCACAAAGGTTCGTAACGTAAGTATAAAATGATATATATACAAAATAAACGCGAGTGGATCATCCGCAAATAGACTTTAATTTTACTACGGCTAAGGTTTTACTTATTAGTTTTTTGTTCTCATACCCTTTCAATTATTGAAAAGAAAAAACTTTGATGCAGGATGAAATAAATACATTTATTTAATTGACTTATCACTCACGTGTTCAATAAGAACAACACTATGACATCATATTAAATTGTTTTGTCGCGTAAGGTCATCAATATAGGGAGAGTATGGTAGGGTACAGATGGTTGCTGTGTTAACAACGCATTTCCACTTTCAAGTAATAAACCATGTCAATTATAAAGTTTAGTGTACGTATATTGAGTGTGTCATGCTCTCTTTATTGTATCTGCGGTGGTGGCGTGTGCGTCGGATCGTTACGTTCCCTAAAATATGGTTGAGCGAAGCGATGGCTGATTCATATGTCATACTCGTGAACAGGTGCCGCCTCTGGAGACTGGTTTGCTCTTGCATACTTAACTTATTTTTAGTATTATTCACTATAGTTTGACTTTATTTTTCTTCAACAATTTTTGATTTTCAACTTTTACCTGATGTAAATTAGTTAATTTAGATTTTTTTCTATGTTTTTGTGTTTATTTGTGATGGAAAGTGTCCTGCTATGATAGGGCATTTTCCAATATTTTTGACGCTGTAAGGGAGAAAAGAGCTGGACACTTGCTGAGTTTCTTGCCGGTTCTTCTAAGTACAAGATCTCCCCCGGCCAGAGTAGACTTACGAACCGATGGCATAGAGACCTTCACAAGAGCTACTTGTAGCATAAACAGAATAAATGATTTATAATTTGAGTTTGTTCCTCTATTACTTACTGAATTCGAGTAGATATAACGTATTATGAAATGGATTTAATT
Source organism: Eudonia truncicolella (assembly GCA_949315975.1). Classification (NCBI taxonomy): domain Eukaryota; kingdom Metazoa; phylum Arthropoda; class Insecta; order Lepidoptera; family Crambidae; genus Eudonia; species Eudonia truncicolella. The sequence continues at coordinate 1,277,282 of OX438831.1, read as the reverse complement.
AAAATAAACAGGCTTGTGTCTGACCTGAAATACGAGTAGGTACATGTAGGTATTTCTATAGTATCAAAAAAATAACTTAACACGACACGGGCGTCTTAAAATACAAGAAACCGCAAGTTCACTTCGTCATTTTAAATCAGTGAAAAGAACACATGTGAGATAAGATTCCCGTCTTTTGTTTCATAACAGAGGACTGGAAAAGCACGTGAAACAGTGGATGCAGAGCTGAAGAAAAAGAAACTGAACTAGAAGATATAATCGAAGAAACGGAGTTCAACTAAATCCTAACAACAGACTGAGGAGCTGGCTCTATTACCTCCGTCGGATCACAACAATTCTACAAACACAACAATTCTCCTATTGCGACTTAGATAAAATGATGAAACTAGCGAGTCAGCGATGTCAGCTGACTTACAGCAAACCCCCCAACCAATATAAATCCACTAGTGATTCTTAAACACAAGACAACATACGAACATGATTTCTCTGCTCAGACGCTGTTGACTATTCTAGAGCTGGGTACCGTTAAGTAAGCGGAATAAGCTAATAATATATTATCCGATCCGATCCCAACTCCTCGGAGAATCTAGTAGGGAACGGGGCCATGCTTGCCATTACTTCTAGAAACAATGGTGACGGTGACCCTGACGGTGTTTCGATCACACGACTCGAGGGACCCTTTAGGTTTCTCGCCGCCCCCAAAATGTCCGGTGACGCTCTAAACCGGCGCGTTTGATTGCTCTTTTTGTTGAAGTCATTCACCTTGAAGACTGACGCAGCCTATCAAAGCAGCAGGCTATCAAATTTAAAGTTTACATTTGGTTTTTTAGCGCTCTTCCTTTAACCCTACGACGGTCGGTCAGGTAAAATATTCAGATGGCATCCATCCGGGAGGCTTTGTTTACGTCAAATAGTTGGTTCCAGGCTTTAATCCGCCGGATAAATCCGGGGAATCCGGCCTCGATCGAACGCCGCCGGGTCAAAGAGCGGCGCGGTGGCTTGACGGCGCAAAAATTGCGTGCGAAAATGCGGCTTTGGGATTTCCGGTGACACGGTACGCAATGTTTTTAAAATTTGGACGCTATACTTAAATGTGCGAATAAAAAGGGTCACCTTTAAAGCAAACCGCTGTGTCGTGTTCGATTCCCAGCGGGGAATAACAAATTATGCTTACTCCGGTTAATGGGAGAGCTTATTTTGGCTGGTGCTAACTCCCGTCCTATTTTAGAATATCGGCACAACGGCATAATCGTATTATCTTGATTTTTGCTAAAGTATTCGTAATTCGTAACGTTAACGAACACTTTTCTTCTAACAACTTCATGGTTGTAGAAAAGAGCCCATACGTGGAATCAAATACGAAAATGGTATTCCAGGAAGTTTATTCTCGGGCTTGATCCGTAATAGTTTAATTCTTTAACACGTTGACATTGACATTTTCATAAATGTTCCCTTTGTCGTACATGATTTAAGCTTAGTGTACAGTAGGTAGAATGTCGAGTGCCCGAGTCTGTGAAACAAAACATAAGTTTTCTCGGACGGCGAGTTAAGCCAATTGCTACTGGTTGTTGTTGCAAGATGGCAGCTGATTTATTGACCAGCGTGGTGAGTAATGGACCCTTACCGATGTGCTTGGCCATACTTATTGCACAGCTGCAAAAAGTTTCTGCTTAGTCGGATACACACTTCAATGTGTAACCTAAATCGTCCTGTACAAAGTATAAATTGAAAATGTTAGCTTTAGAAACCTAACTTGTTTGACCCTAGATAACTAACTAACCTGCTGTTATCTAGGGTCAAACAAGTTACAAAATTAAGCTCGCCGCTTCGACAAAACTTTAGTAGGTAATTTGTTTTTAGAAATAAAAGCTACTCATCTAACGTTTAAAGCTAGCAACTTTTAGTCTTTGTATCATAAAAAAGAGTTTCGGACGTTCATAAATTAATTGAACTACAAACTACATAGAGTTTAATTAAAAATTGTGACCACGAGTCTAATTACATGTTTTTTTTTAATTTATTACAGTTAAAAAGCTAGTTTGTAATATAAATTACAAGCATTTTACAAATCGTCATATCGACGCATAGTTAGTCTTTGAGGGGCTCAATATAATTTGTCTATGTAAGATTAAACGTCTGTTTGACTTACTTGGCAAATGAAGTAGCTTAATCTTGATAAATCGTGTTGAGTTCATAAATACTAGGCGGAAGAATTCAATTAAAACGGTAATAATCAATCAAGGGCGTCGACAATTGAATCAAGGGGTCCGATTCGACGCGAGATTCGGAGTTCGGTCATTGAGATGTAAAGCTTTAGATCTGGTACTTTTAGAGAGAATTTATCTTCAACTCCGAGTCAATTATTATCTACATCTACGTACCACGTACTATTTTCAAATGAGTTATCAAAGGCTTCAATAATGCTGGCGACAACATGAACATAGACATACAACTTTTTTTCTTGAACCGAACCATTTCAACAGAACTAGAGCACTAACATCCGCCTAGATGACTACCACATATTTATTTCTATCTCCTAGCAACAATATCTTGCATTGTTGTAACCGTTAATAAGATACGTTTGACGGGTAATAAATTGTAATTCAGTATTCGATTTTACGACAAAAGGAGTAACACTCAATTCATCGATTCGAACAATCATCGTTTTCCACAATATAACAATCAGAGTGTACTATATTTGAAAAACTATTATAATTCTACCTCTTTAATTTTAAAAGTGCTTAAACAGGTACTTTCTAAACGTATTTTATAAAAAAACAATTGTTAATAACATGAAGAAAAAACAAAAGAACCCACACCTTTCTCCATCAACGCGAGAGACAGTGTAAATACAATCCGGAATTAAACGAAGTCAAAATGCTCAACATTCTTTGAGCGAACAACCATAAAGTACACGATTAAAAATGCCCCATCAACTTTTTAACTCACTACGGGCCAATAAACCAATGATGGCGGGCTCGCGCTTGACCGAACCCCCGTTACCTGACCTTAACCCTCCAGTGACGAGGGTACTCCAGCCCGGGATAAAGTCATCCCGGCGGGCCGTATACGTGTGCGCGAATGTCTATATGTTTATTGGTAAAAGTGTTTTATTACTGTTATGCTCGAAGTGAATACGTTAGAAATATATCGAATTTGTGTGATATACTTTATATTGATTCACACGGTAATATTTTAGTGAAATATCGACTGTTAGCAAGCAAAGCGCAAGTGCTTTTTTTACTTCACAGGCGAACCTTATTGTTACATTTCTCGGAGACATGACAATAAATTCGGAAAGTGTTGAACTCAGCTAACTAAGCTGTTGACTCTTTATTCATAATAAGCAATTCACTCGCGACTTCGTCCGTGTGTATTTGAGATTTCAAAAATATTTTGTGTTTTATGTTACCCGCAAGGAATGTAGTATTATATTAAAAAAAGATTTTTTTAAATTGGACCAGTAGTTCCAGATATTACCCTCCGCAAACAAACAAACAAACAAACAATATCACAAACTTTACCTCTTTATTAATATTCATAATAAATTATAAAAAATGTCGATAAACTACGAACGCAAGTCTACAATCAAAGAAATGGGGGACCCATGGCTTTATAGACATTCTATCTAAGAATTCACCGCTAATTTCCTCATTAGCTCCTCAGCATCTCGGAGTAGCTCCTCGCTCATAATCCGTGTCTTAAGGAATAAATTTTTCACAGCTCAGGCGCAGTCGTTAGTTGTTTAAGAGCACTAAAGCAGGAGCCGGGCGCGGATTCTCGAGATTATGCTTTATTATGGAGTCCGGGAGCGCTTCCCGACATCTTGATCGCTCGTAAACAAACGGGACGCAACAATGGAGGGAATATTGCTGCTCGAGGCGATCTCTTAGAAAATGTTATATTATTATGGGTGGCTAACTACCTTCATAATTGAGAAGCCTACTCCAAACTTCGGTAAGTCAAATCTTTATTATATATTTTGTTTGTGTAAAATATAAGTTGGAGACAAAGTTCAAAGACAAAGAAAAAGAGACAAAAACAAGAAGTCGCTGCCATCATCAACATCGTCACTTAATTGTTAATATTATTTTAGGTCTTAGTGTACTGATGTTTAAAATATCAATATTATGTAATTTTAATTAGGATATTAACTGGTTGTGTTACTTAGGTAGTAAAGTAAACAGCACCCGCCCGATCCTCTAAATGACAGCACACATTTACAGAATACACTAAACATGCACACCAGTTTAGGCCCAAGACACCGTACTCGTAGAACAAGGGTACGAAGAACCGGTTCACACTCGCTCTACACCAGGTACAGACATGTACCTGGTCGGTTCTCTCCTCCTCCACGGACCGGTCAACCCGAGCCGAGGTCCGTGCCTTTAGAGGCGCCCTCGGGTTGCTCCGCTCCCCGATCCGATCCGAACCCTTCGGAGAATCTAGTAGGGCACGGGGACGCGCACTTGTGCGCGATGCCGTTCCCTCTAAATAACCTCTGAAGGTGATTCGTTTCACACGGCTTGAGGGACCCTTTACGTTCCTCGCCGCCCCCAAAAAGCCCGGTGAAGCTGAAAATGCCGCAGCGGCAATCAGCAATCTCTCTCCAAAAAAAGAAAAAAGTTAACAGCATATGACTGGCCCACTGCTGGGAAAAGGCCTCCATCATTTAAATAAAAGTCGTCAATACCATTGATGCGTAATGGTTTATTCTTATGTGTTACTTATTAATTATTATTATTTAAATAGTTCTCAACTATCAAAATAATTAAGCTTTAATTTATTCATTACACAAAGTAGCCATTTCTTTATACCTAGTGTTAATCTGTAACTTTACAAACTTTACAGTAAATTGTTACATTCGCAGGCGAAAAGAACTTACTTGTTCACTCTAAGCGTTTGTGATAAAACAAGTACAAAAATACAGAAGTTAAAAAAAAAACACTATTTACTTTTTTACTTTAAGAGCCAAAGGCGCCTATTCAAAGTCAACAACTACCATCATTAACATCCGATCATAATATTTTCAACATTATGTTATATGTTTTTTCAACATTTTTGTGTTTTTATTATTTCTTTCGCAACAAAATTTGCGTTAAAGTTATATAAAAAAAACAAAAACATTTTATAAAACAAGTAATTTATAGTTTATTAAAACATAGGAATATATATTATTCAAGGTTTAATCTAAGGTTTTTTTTTCTTCTAGTTGGTGGCTTTGTGCGATTAGCACATTTAGCCAGTGTCAAAGTAATTTTTCTTACAAGTAATACATAACTAAACAATAATTCCGTCCAGTATAATGATGATGAATGATAATAGAAATGATAAGTGAGAAATGGTATACCCCCAACCCGTCGAGTATCTCAGTAAAGATGTGGGGCTTCACTAATTCCTCGGGCGGACTTCTTGAGAGAATTTGATAACTGAAGTGGCACTGTTTAGTTTCATTTGCCAACACTCATGCGCACTTACGAACACTTAACGGTTAATAATTCACCATTATTTCACATTAATATTCGACCTATCACAAATTTTACAAAATCAAACAAAACCGCAGACATGTATTTTCACTTTCCCACCAAGAAGTCCTAATCTAAGGTTTCTTCTGCGACTTTATGACGTCTGTCTTTTCTCTGACAGGAGCGGCCTTTTTCCTTTTTGTCTCGTTTAGCGGCCAGTGTTGGCGTAGACACCTGTAGACACTAAGCATTTTTATTTACTCTGAATCTTTGACATTTATACCCCATACATCGACTATATGGTTTCATGCATGTAGTTAAATTCATAATTCAAATAGAATATCAAGTCAAACATATATCTACGCAACAGCACCGCTCGAGTATCAAAAAGGGTATCAAAAACTGACCCTACAAAGCCTTCCACGAAATCCAAATCCACCGAGAGCTATCCTCGCTTTTTGTCAACGCCGGAACATGTCTGAAACGGGGAACATGTCCGAAGCACCGCCATTGTTTTTCGTGTAAAATATTAAATAATCGCCGCTGCCGCCCGCGCCGTCCACTGGTACATAATAATCCGGGTCTCATCCAACACGTGACTCGACATAATCACGAGCCACGTCTTAAGTGCGCGCCGACCGACGGCGAGTGACCGAAGTAATAGGCTGTCGCGGTACTGACCCTGAACTGTAACAACTGTTTTTCTTTTTGAACTCAAAACGTGGAGATCGTCAGATGTAAGATAAGATAGATACGACTCTTGAGCTGGTGACAATAACTTCATCAGATAGAAGAAAGAAATAAAGAAAGAAAGAAACGTTTATAGTAAATTATAAGAAGTACAAAAAATGAAATGCCAAAACGGGGTCTCCTCAGCCTAATGTCACAGCCGGAGCCATGGCGTTGAACAGTTCGTAAGTCTAAACAAAGCTGGGGACCTGAATGCCTAGCCGAGTTTTATTCACCATTCAATCACGTTAACGAAAACGAGTATTTGTATGACAAAATTTTAACTCTACTCGTATGTCGCCAGGAGGCGCTGCTTCAATGCCATACTAATGTTCGTTTTCGTAAACGTAATCGAATGAATACGGATAGTAAAACTCACACTAGGCACCCTGTACAATTACTTGTACAATTTTAAAGATTGCCATTTCTAAGATGAGTTACTGATTACACGAAATCGCAGACCGAAGTCTTGTTATACAAGGGAGGGTTTGATTTAAATAAATCATTATTATCAAAAAGCTCGACGCTTGCGTCACATAGAATCCATTTCTTACGAATTGGGCCAGAAGCAACCGGCCGCGGGCGTCAGGCCCAGTCATCTCCGTGTTTGTAGGATGCTGCTGCCCCCCCCCCCCTCCCCACCCCCCGCCACTCCTAACACTTCACTCAGTAATCACTACTTGCTCTCGAGAACAATTCTGGATTATCTATAATTACAGAACGGAGGACTCCGGCTCCTGCGAGATCGATTGTTCCGCAAATAAGAGCAGAACCCATCCACTTCAAATTTGTGGAATTTGGACTTCATTTTATAATGTTTTGTAAACTCAGATTTGGCTATGAAGCCGTGCCGGCGGGTATTACATTGTTCTGGCGGTGTCAGTTTTAATTCTGCAAGGAGGTTTGTAATATTACTTAATTTAATTGTAAATTATTTAGAGGATTGCCGATGTTGTGTGGCTGGCAGCGGTGCTACTGACTCTTCAATTGTCTACGAAAACGTCTTAATGAGAATTGTACAGCAGTGCAGAACACTGATGACTTGAGGGTAGAAATTGCTATGGTGGTTGTAGCCATATGGAACGGTACAAAAGGATAAATTAAAAAGCATGACATTTACATTGTAAAAAAAATTATACATGATATGACTATGTACTGTTTTCTTTTTATTGAAGAGCAGTTGAAGCCTTATTCATCTAAGACCATTTAAAGGTAGAATAGAAAAGCAATATCTAATACACAACATCAAATGTATTTCAGAAGCAAAATCAAAATACCACTCAGTTTCTATTCCATACACGTCTTTATCAAATCCAATGCCGATTCAGAATCGGGACATCACTCCGTTCCAACACAATACACCTCAACGAAATGTTATCTCAATTATTAATTAACAATTTGAAGACATCGAGTCGCATTCAGGTCAACAGTCGCAGCCTCTCCAAATTAAAGGACCGAATCAACACAAAATAAGAGTGCAGAAGGTGGGCTTCACAAAAGCGCACTCTAAACGCACACACAAACAACCTCACGGACACGGAATCCCGCAACAGTTACGCTCGGCCTATTCCGAGATCCGTGTCCGTGCAAAGGGTCTCTATGTGCGTTGCTCGAGCGCGATAGCTTACCTTCTGGGTGTACTTATTTTGTAGAATCAAGTTGTCGACAGCCAAACGCAGGTTGTATAGGGCGGGTATTGAGCAATGAAGCCAGTTTCCGTTTCTGCTTCAGTAACTAGGTGTTTTGGACTTCTTGGCGGGAAAGTGAAGAGTCATGTCTGTGGTTATGTTTTATTTTCTAAAATTTGTATTTTGTCGGGTATTAATGTGAAATAATGATGGATTATTAACCTTTAAGTGTTCGTGAGTGTGTATGAGTGTTGACAAATGAAACAAAACAGTGCAACGACACTTTTCAAATTCTCTCAAGAAGTTCGCGTGAGGATAAGTCCTCCACATCATTACTGAGATACTCGAGGGGTTAGGGTATTGGACTTCATATCTAATTGGGGCTCCAATAATCTGGTTGAGTTTAATGCCAAGAAAATACAGGTATTTGCGTTCACTTCAAAAAAGTCACCATTCCTTCCCCTTTCAATTCTTCAGGGTACATCTCTAAGCCTGCACTATTATTATCGATTATCATTATCGATAGCATTATCGACAATGCAGAAGTGGGAAATACTCTTAAATCTCTACAATCGAGTAGAGATGTTGCGTCACTCAGGGTATTTTACCGCTTATACCATGGCGAGTGCTCTGAAGAGCTCTTTGACCTCATCCCACCTTCTCCCTTCCTTCATAGGAGAACACGTACTGCTCTTCGGAGTCACCGCTTCACTGTCTCAAATATCCAATCGCGCACAAAGAAATTTGGTGACTCGTTTCTTTGTCACACCTCCAAAAGACGGAATAGTCTACCAGCACACGCCCTCCTTCCTTTGATATGGCAAAAGAGGCGTGAAGAACACCTTGTGGGCCGGCAGAGTAAGGTTAACTGATGCTACGTATAAACTCCTAAATATAATAGAATAGAATAGAATAATCTTTATTGCAGGTACTGTGTACATATTATTTAAAGGTGATAATACAATATGTAAGTAGATATCAACAGTAACACCTATTACGGGCATAAACAGAAAATTTTCGTACAAAAGTATTCACCCAAACTGTAAAAAACATTATTATGCAGCCAAGCTTTTAATGACCAGAAATTTTAATTTTGGTAGATCAAGCTTTTCAATATTGGAAGTAACGTGGATAAATAAAACTGAAAGACAAGAAAATATCACTTTTTGTATGGACCTACTTACGTTTCTTTAGCAGACAAAGGTTTCTAAATGACCTGCGAAAATAAAATAAACGAAAGTTTATGCGTAATAAGTACCTAAGTATATCATGGCATACTTAGTTTTGAAAACTGCATTAAACTCAAAATTATCAGCTTTAAAACGAAGTGTAACGCCGAACTCAGAGGCACAGCGGGGAACTAATCAGGGCCGTGAATGCGAGCGACCACGACACTCCTGCATCGCATTCTTCTTAAAATCTACTACAAACGCAATCAACCGTCGGCCCTAGCTGACGTGGTATAGGGCATAAGATGTAGCAATTTCAATTTATTTCTTCAAACACTTGTGTGTTTGAAGAAATAAATTAAATTAAGTTTATCAGTATGTACAAACATACTTATAAACAACTATTTGTATCCAAATACTTATTATTTATTGTATTTTACCTGGCCTATACGGCAGGATAATCATTCCTCGCCCACAGACAGTTTGACAACATGTTGCCAAGTGTTTCAAGTAGGTAGCTACAAAGCTAAGAACAAGCTTTATTATTAAAAAGCAATGGGTGTCATAATAATAGCAAATCCTAGTTAAATTGTTTTAATTGTAAGAAATAGAGCTAAAGCTAATAACATATTACATGTTTATTTTTGAGAAGCCGATATTTATAAAAGTGACATACCAGAAATAACCAATTTACATACGTACACACGGCACATAAGACTACCACAAACTGTAAAATTTCCTCAATAGACTTTGAACTCTATGTATATTGCATATGGTTTAAAATTGATTGAAGAAATAGGCTGATGTGCAAGCGTCTGTAGGTATGTACTTATCGAAATAGATTTTATAATACTTATAATAAGTTATTGATTAACGATTAAGGTAATAATAATAACAATGCAGCCCTGAGCACCGGTAGCTTGGGCCCTGCCCTGCTGCTGGTGGTACTCTAGAATTAGGTTTTTATAATGTTTTATTGTTTTTATATTAAAATATTGTAAAAATCTAGTTTTAAGAAAGAAAATAAATAAAGAGTACAATAATAACTCTTTTAGTTGGTGTTACTTCATTTACTTCTTTAACATAATAATAAGGTTCGTCTTGGAGAGGCCTATGTCCAGCAGTGGACATGTGTATGATGATGATGATGATGATGATGATGATGAAGGTTAGTCTTGTGAATTCACTCTGACACTCTGACACTCTGACTCTCTGACACTCTGACACTCTGACACTCTGACACTCTGAAACTCTGACACTCTGACACCCTGACTGATGATAAATTGCCTACTATCGTGTCTCAGTGTCCTCCTTCTGGTGTTTTTCCCAAAGTCCATTTCAATGTGCCTAGTGCGACTTACATTCGCTATGATTTGTCAAAACCAGGCTACTGAGTCGAGAATGTGGACGTTTTAAAATAACAGAGTCAAAGCTTTGCTATTGCTACATTAAGTATGGGCAATGTCCGATTATAATGTCGTTCTAACACGCTCTCGCTCGTGGTCCGCGCCACATTCAGGCTTGATTGCGTCTGTCCGGGCCCATCAGATGCAGTTCGTAATGTAAACAAGTTTTTCCCCATTGTATCAAAGAGGCTCCCTCTTTGTGCAAGAAATAATAGAGTTTATATTTCGTAGAAATATAGTTTGCTTTCCATTCACTAGATGGCAGCTTTTATACGGCAAAATATTAGTGCCGTTTGACTCGAAACATCTCTGAGAATTGTAGCGATATTAAATTTTCTTATGATCTCTCCCGGGGCCCGCGTTCAAGCGATGATCTGCTGTGTTGGGTACTCCTTGGAACTGGTGAGTCTGATTTACAGCCGGATGCTACCAAAATAACTAGATGTACTCTTAGTTGGAAATGGAAATAGCTGGTCTGAAATGTTAAGCTTTTCTATTGCTTTTAATCCTTCTGTTTGAATTGGTTATCGATATGGTACTGTATGTAATGGTTTGTATGGCGTGGCAGGAATGTGTTGATGCCAATTGAATAATAAAAAGAGTCCAATTATAGCCAAGGCCTTTTTTACTACTTTCCACAGAGACCGCGGGAGCGGAAGAGGACGACACTGTTGCCAGTCTACAAAAATATACATTTAATGTTGGAGTTGCCAACACCCTCGAGTATGTTTAAAAAACTGCCCGTGTGTTAAGTAGCTATCTTCTATCAGACTCCTTAATAGTATTAACAATAATAGGTCTCGATGCCGGCGGACCCCAATTTTTTTAAATGTTTTATTTATTTTGTTTTTAGAAAATATTTAAAAATGTAAATTTATATGAGAAAAAATAAATAGAGATTATAATAATAATAAGTAACTAACCACCGGCAGCTTGAGCCCTGCCTCGTTGCTGGCGGCACCCTAGGCTAGGTTTTTTTATAATATTTTTATGTTTTGTATGTGCTTTTGTATTTTACTTTTATACTAATATTATAACAAACCTAGGCTAAGAAATAAATGAAATAAAGAAAATAATAAGTATTTATTTCAGTATAATTCCATGTAGGTATTGTTAGTAATTACAATAGACCTGAAACACTAATGTTAGTTATATGAAAAATGGTTTTTTGATTTTAATACTAATACGGGCTCTCTACGAAAATGGTGAAGTGTCGTTAAAAAGAAGTAATTGTGGACCGTAGATTATCGGTCGCGTCTTTTTTCTATGTAAAACCATTATTTTCGTGATTAAAAACTTATGTGCGCGATGTTATTTTGAGAATGAAAGTAACGTAGCCACAGCGCGGAAAGACAAGGTCGACTGACGAACCAATAGCGCGCTAGCAAGCATGCGGCGCGTGACCCCCCCTCCCCCGCGCCGCACCTCATACCACCAAATAGACCGATAAATCGCTTAAGCAAGCTTGACCGCCAGCGTTCTTTTTACATGACGCGGACTATACCGTAGGTCAATGATTCAAATAACATACCACCATATTACTCACTTACTAGTTTTAAATACTTTCATATACTCTGTGTGGCAATTAACGAATGCTTCTTATTTTTTGTGTGGTTTCAAATAATTTGATTGCGACTTTAATGCTAAAACAGTGTATGTAATATAAAGTGAATTGTTTTTTTAAAGCAGATTTTCTTATACTCGTACAAATGTAAGAAAATGACAGCTTTAAAAGCAAAGTAGGCACTAACAATAAATGTCAAAACAACGTCAATCTGCTTAATGTTAGTCTTACATTTTTCGTCCCAAGTAAAAATATACTACACGCAATTCAGCATTCATTACACTGCTCCTCAGTAGCAACACACACGACATTGCCACGCAACATTGAACTCTATATTTACGATAACGGAACCAGACAATATGTCACGCTGCCTCTATCACTCGTCTGCTTCAGACCAGCGCAAGCTGATCTGCGGTGTTCGCGTAATCACTTAACCACATCCCATTGATTACGGAGAAGGAAGAGGAGACCCAGTAAAGTTGGTGGCTATTCACGCTACTTGGACTGTATCCAAAGTGTCCGAAACGGCGCTACTTGCCGTGACATAACAGTTTTGGTTATGTTCGCGCGAGACTTGCATGTATTTCGCTATTCTAATGCAGGTTATCCACTTGGAGGTGAAGCACGTAATATATCTGATACTGTACAAACCTAAAAGTGAGTACGGATCTTCCACAAGATGCTGCGTGTCCCGGTACGACCTTTCGAATTCATACGAAATAAGGACAACCGCAACTTATAAAAAAAATAGTAGTTTGCAAGTTACTGGTAAAAGTCAACATCTTTTTAAAGAAAACTACAGTTAAAGATAAACTACAGTTATTAATAATAGAAATAAGATAAGTGTGCAAGAGCGCCAGGGTTGTGTTCGCACAAAAACCGCCAGCCGGCGGATCACGCTACGAGCGATCCTTTTACGAGCGGCTCGCAGCGTGCTCTTACTCACTTGATACAGTATCAGATACATTACGTGCTACACCTTCAAGTGGGTACCCTGCTTTAGCGGGTAGGGAGATAGGAATGACGGCTTCATTTCATAGGGGCGAATTGTTGGCTAATTTATTATAGTGAGCAGTTACTAAGAAGATATTTGTGAACGCAACATGAATAAGTAAGACGTTGCTCGCTGACATCGAGCTAATCGCTGGTTAATTTGTATGGTTGTGAAATGTATATTGGCAGTTTTATTAAATTCTGTCAAAATAAAAACATTTTTAAAGACGACCGCTCTAAATCAAGCTCTGACACATATTATTATGTAATAAAAACAAGCTCTATTACAAAGTTTACGGAACTGAAAATCTGATGTGATTGGGTGTCGATGCAAAAATGTCGACTTTGTCATGGACCTTGTTAATTAAGGCTATTGCGCGGACAAGGGCCTATACCTAATGATATATATATATATATATATATATATATATATATATATATTAGGTATATTCCCCTATACTATTAATATATATATATATATATATATATATATATATATATATATATATATATATATATTAATAGTATAGGGGAATATACCTAATGGCTTTAATAGAAGATATAAAAAGATTAATTAAGTATAACTGGCTACTTCTATTGTTATGTTACTTATGTTTTTGTTTCCTTGCTAGGTATAACGATCACCTTTGTTATTACGACAGACTCAGCATAGATGACTTAGCTGGCGAACCTAAAACAAGCCCTTAATACTCGTACTCTCCCCATTGGGCATCAAACCCGTGCCTTCTTGGTTTGAAACCGATATTCTAACCTAATGACAACAGAGGCGGTTCAAGGAACCGTAAAAACACACACCCGAAAAATTTACCTTACTTCCACTGTTATATACGAGTATAAATAGGTTTCCTATCATATACCAAAAATAAAGTACCCACGTAATATAAGTTCCATTACCGATAGGATAGAATAGATTGTCTTGACAAAAAAACCCGTCGAACAACGCTTACGCAGGGCCCATAATAAAAATGAAGCCTTGCTCTGAAAGCAGGGAATATTAAATTACACTCACATCGCCTTTCATCTTTGCAGACATATTAAATTAAATATATCGAGGCCAACGTATGAAATGTGCGCTATGGTTACGCGTACGTTGGTACAGAAGCCTGCACATCAACCTATCCAAAACTGACAAATTTCTTCAATACATTTTCAACCGTATACCTTAGTAATAAAATTCAAAGTCTATTGAGGAAATTTGACAGTTAGTGGTAGGTTGATGTGCAGGCGTGTGTACCTACATGCGAATCATGTAATTATTGAAACTGAAAGGAAGTTCATTAGGAACATAATACTAACGGCAAAACGCTCGATCCGATACCCGAAGGCCCCGGGTTCAATTTCCAGGTGGGGCGCAGTGTGTTTCGGATTGTTCGATGCATAGCCCGGGTTTGTGATCACCGACCCGCATTTGGCAAGCGTGGTGATTAAGCCATTACCCATCAATTGTAGTGATGACTTGATTTCAATGATGGGGGCTTTTGCCCAGCAACGGGACACTTATAGGATATTTACTTACTAACAAGCGCCCGTCCGCTACTTCTACAATGAGCCATATCAAGAATTCACATTATTAATTTTATAATTACTTTAAGTTTCTGTGTAAGCAATACTTTCAGTTCACGATTAGCACTCGTCGCGCTTACTTAATATTGTAAATTATGATATTATTTTTAGTATCAATAAATTAAATATTTATAAAATTTATAAAATACAGTGAAAACATTAAACGTCCTCCCAACCCAGCCATGACGAACCTGGGTCTTCCGCAATCCGGGCGGCTGCACTGACCGCTATGCTACCGGGAAGGCTGAGGTAAGCGCTGAATTTTGTCACTGCTTTTTAATTTTTGATTGCTAATAGCGGCACAGTGCGCCATCTATCCAACGGTCATGGCAACCGTTGGCCATGCAGATCAATAAATTGTTCAATAAATTGTTATAAATTTAATCTACTATCATTTCAAGTCTGTATAGAAGGCTTTTCTAGATAGAAACTTTATGGCCCTTCGAGCCGGATATTCCATGATCCCTATTCAATTTCGAAATGCTCTTATTTATTGTCTACATCATAAACGGAACTTTTGTGCAAAATTGCATCTTTCTTGGTCTAAGGGTTTGGGCTGGGCGTTGATGGGTCAGTCATGGGTCGGTCAGTGCGTGAGTCAGGGAATTTATTTATGTTATGTAAAGTAACCTTTCTTTGCCGTCCATAAATTCCACGCGTATATCGAGGAGCTCTCTGGGGCAGCGATTTGCTCTTACGGGCTACAATCGTTAAAGTTAAGCAACTATTGCAATACCCGGTTCTAGGATGGATCACTAAATTAAAATATCTCAAGCACCTCTACTTGCCTGTCACCATAAAGGCATGTTAAGCCGTGTGAGTTATGGTAATAATGGTATTCGTTAAATATCCACTACCTCATACAAAATCAGCGTGGTGGGTGATGGCCCTATCTGTCCTTGTGTATTGTACCTGGGGGAAAGCCTTAGTGTGTGTTTCAGAATTTGCGATGCTTAACCGATGCATAACTGGCCAGCCATATTAGCCGCAGAGCCGATAAGCGATGGGGTAAACCAGTTCTTGAGTGGAGACCGAGTATCGGCAACTACGTTTGTCAGAAGACGCCCTCAGACTAAGTGGGGCGATGATCTTCGCAAGGTGGCTGGCAAAAGCTGAGTGAGAGTAGCCGCGGATCGTGCGCTCATATTCTCAGTGGCGTGCACTTGGGGAGGCCTATGTCCAGCAGTGGACTAGTGTAAGCTGATGATGATTATGATGCATAGCCCAGCTTATACTCAGCAGTGGTATCATGATGATGACAGCCCGGGTTTGTGATTACCGACCCGCGTTTAGTAAAGATTGTTGATTAACCAATCGATTGTAGCGATGATTTTATTGATGTAGGCTTTTGTTCAATCAAATCAGTGTTAATGGCTACACTTGACTTTACACATGCATTGAAATATTAGAAGAAGAAGAGAAGAGAAGAGCATGTATGAAGGGAATAATTAAAGTGGACGAAGCGAAACAAGTATGTAAGGATCGTAGCAAGTGAAAGAAGTGGTCTCTGCCTACCCCTACGGGAAAGAGGCGTGATTATATGTATGTATGTGTGTATGTATTGAAATATTGATATTTTAACAATCTAAATTGGGAACTATACTAGAACAGCTACAAAAAAAATTTAGCTTTTAGTAACTTGTTCCGTTTGTTGAAAATTCAGGCAACATTTCTGTACGTATCAATTTAAAAGCGGTTCAACAATACCTACGAACGTATATTCTAAATCCAGGCAGTTGCTACCTTGATTTAGAATATTCGTAACCCATGTAACATAAAAATAAAAACGCTGATAGTTCATCACGAGTTTTAACATATTGTGATAGCGTGGCGCATGCTATCAATTGACCTCAGGCCGACTGATTGATTATACAGATATTTCAAATAAAAATAGCTGAACAGTTGGTATATTTATGTATAGATATTTTAAGCCGTGTAGTTCGGCCTCAAAGCGATTTATTAGATAGTGGAGAAACACTATCCACGAGTATATCTTTCTACATAAGAATTTAAGGCACCGAAAACTGTGAAAAGCGTTTAAATTACGCATGATTTGTATAAAAAGTACACAGTATTAAAACGTCAAGAAAAATGTTATACAATAGACTAAATATGTATCTAACAATCTTCTTGTTTCCTAAATGCAGAAATAATTATACGCCTGCACATCAACCTACCACAAACTGTCAAATTTCCTCAATAGACTTTGAACTTTAGTACTTAGCAATATGGTAGAAAATGTTTTAAAGAAATTTGACAGTTTTGAATAGGTTTATGTGCAGGCGTCTGTACTAAGTATAATACTAAATGTATTCGTAATACCTATTAGAAAACGCTATTGTTTTATTTTCTTGATGAATAAATAAATAATAAATAAAACTTTCCTACACTCACACCAATTATCTAGCACAAAAAAAGCTTCGTTATAAAACTCGTTAAATGGTTTCTAGACAACGGATAAACATACTTAAAATGCTTAAATACATACTTATTATACATAGAAAACACCAAGACCCGAGACAATTTAGAAAAACAATAATTTCTAAATTAACCCGACCGGGGATCGAACCCGGGACCTCAGAGATGGCGACACTTCATGGTGTCTGGTGTACAAACCACTCGACCACGGAGGTCGTCAAATGACGATGAAACATCTAGATTTTAAATAATTCATGTTTTTCTATGTTCCTGGCTTGAACACGCCTATTTGCATCCCTTTTGCTTGTATACAGATCGACAGTGAGCACTGTTTCATGGTTGTCAGCGCCTTTAACTGCCTTCTTTGTATAGAACTAAGGTAGACGGAGCAATTAAGCATAACAACATAGAATAGTAATAGAATATCAACGTTTCCAACACCAGAGATATCACTTACACATTGTCAGATCCGGTGTTGCCTTTGCACAGTTTGTTTATATGGAAATTCACAGTTGATTTTGGAAACTAGTCATAGTAATAAACTCAATCAACCTTTTGTCTGTGTAAAACACGATACTGCGAATGTACGAGTAGAACAATAAACAAGACAATACGAGTCATCCAGATACGCTAAATTACAACGTGTGTCAAAATGGATTTTGAAACACCGATCTTGTAGACTGTTCCTAAAAAAACTTTAAAAAAATACAAGACTATACGAATAAACTTGTAGTTTATTTAACAGTAGCTGTAGCCTGCGACTTCGCCTGCGTAAAATAGGGCTCCCCCCGCCACACATAACTTTAAAGTTTATACTGACACCCCCTACCAACCTAGTGGTATAAAAGTAGGTGTCAGATATCCATACGCAAGCACATGGGATCAGGACGTGCCGAAGCGCATTCTTCATCTGGTACTTTTAAGACTAGTGTCTCGAGCGAGTTGCTCCGTGGACAAGTATATAGTCCACTACCTAATATCCAGATAGGTTACCGGAGCTGTAAGCTCGCTCACTTCTCGTTGCACCAAAAGTACAACTCGCAGTTCCACTACTCGTGTCGTCAACTCTAAAGCCGACTACCAAATGTCCTCATTGGTGGCGGAGTTGTAAGCACACTCACTTCTCAATACCCATCCAGGCACCTCATCAGTTCCAAAATCCTGCGCGGCTGATTCAACCGGAAACATTGTATCTAGCGGGTGCCTCTACTAGTTATCCAGACTAGTGCCGGAGATGTTGGAAGCCTACTCAATGAAAACCACCGAGCAGAACAACCAACTATGGACAACTCACGAACCCCGCAGATCCTTTCGCTACAGGCCCCACCTAGACCGCTACTCGGACCCGCTCGCTGTGCACGAAATGGAAGCCTGGCCAAACCTCAACCAGGCAGACGAACACTCCCACTTCTACAGCTAACCACATAGCCACCGCAAGTCCACGTAAAATGGGGCTATCTAAATACATAAACCACAAGGAAATATGCATGCGTTATACTTTTAAACGCCTCGATGGCCGAGTGGCATAGCCCCGTGGTGGCGCCAGGCCCGATACCCGAAAGTCACGGGTTCAATTCCCAGTTCGGGCAAAGTGTGTTTCGGATTTTTTCCATACATAGCCCGGGTTTGTGATCACCAACCCGCATTTGGCAAGCGTGGTGATTAAGCCAATACCCATTAATTGTAGCGAAGACTGGATTTCAATGTAGAACCCTTTGCCCAGCAGAGGGATAGTTATTAGTTAAATATAATTTTAAGCAATTAACATTTTACGATATTATCTTTCGCCTGGACTTTCAAGTTACGCTTTATGCTTTATTTACTCAATAATAAGTACAAAGAATCGTAGAATGTAGAATGTACAAACGTTCAGGGTGCCCAGTGCGAGTTTCATTCGACATTCGATTACGTTAACGAAAACGAGAATTTGTATGGTAAAACCTTAACTCTTCAAGTGTGTCGCCAGGAGGCGCTGCTTCAATGCCATACTAATTTTCGTTATCGTAAACGTAATCGAATGAATACCAATAGTAAAAAAAACTCTCACTCGGCACCCTGAGCAGTTTACTCGTACTAAAGAAAACGTCCGTTTTCAAAAATAACAAATCCCCCGCAGGTTAAAGTTCAAGTGTGAGAATCTCAGGTGAGGTTGCCCTGCTCTCGGATACTACACCTGTCTTTATTGGGGTCGATAGACTCCTACTGTCAGGAGCTATAAAAATCATTACCGCTACCCGTGATTCTATTCCATTATGAATATGATTTACATAGTGATATATGGAAATTCATTTATTTTTCAATTTTGTGATACACAAAACTTTGGATGGCTTCAACTCTTTATACAAAATAGAAAAAAATATAACCATTAAAATATGTCTCTTTTTTTATATTTTGTCCAGCAGTGTATTGTTATTGATGGGTATTTTTATATTTCAAGTACAGTCAACCACCAAGGTCGGCGATCAGAACCGGACTATCAATATTATTAAAACAAAATAATTTATTTACTAGGTAAAAAAAAAATGTTTTTCTACTTATCTTGTTTTACATTCAATCACATCGTCATCGTCTACTTATGAATGCATACCTTCTAAAAACCATAGTATTGAAGAAGAAAAAACGTATCTACATTGTTACATTTGAAACAACTGTCTCGCAAGTTAGAAATAAATATATATATATAATAAATAAACTTTACTACACTCACACCAAT
This sequence comes from Eudonia truncicolella, assembly GCA_949315975.1. NCBI lineage: Eukaryota > Metazoa > Arthropoda > Insecta > Lepidoptera > Crambidae > Eudonia > Eudonia truncicolella. The sequence continues at coordinate 1,257,613 of OX438831.1, read as the reverse complement.
TATCTATCCCAAGAGAAGCTTCGTTATGAAACTCGTTAAATGGTTACTAGACAACGGATAAACATACTTAAAATACTTCAATACATACTTATTGTACATAGAAAACACCCATACCCGAGACAATTTAGAAAAACAATAATTTCTGAATTGACCCGACCGGGGATCGAACCCGGGCCCGGATCGAACTCAGAGATGGCGACGCCATGAAAACCGGTGTACAAACCACTCGACCAAGGAGGTCGTCGTAAAAATTAATAATGTGATAAATTTAGGTAAATCCTGAAACAAACTGTAATATTCGTCCAGACGTTACCGTTTAGGTAACACTGACACTTTTCTAATAGTTATTGTTTTCTAAAGTTTACGCGAACACTACACATTCAAATTCAAAAAATTATTCGGCGTAGTAGGCTTAGGTTCTAACAATAAAACTAATACATAATATTCAAATTAAAAAGCTACGACGAACTGGACTCCTCCCAGCATTAGTTGCAGCTTCAAGAAACTGCAACGCTGATTTTCAGAGGAGCCCGTGATGTGAGTGTGTGTGTGTGTGTGTGTTATGTAAATTTCATAAATTTCATGTTTAAGTAAGTAAATGTTTGTATGTTAATCATTATTATGTTCTGCACCGCGCGCCGGTGGCGGCAGGCTCCGCCAGAATACCAGCGTTGTTGCGACATGCTTCGTTCGCAACAACACAAGCTGAGGCGGGGTCCTGATTGACCTATTGTTGTTGTTTGTTTTTATTTTTATGTATATTAGTGTGTGTGGTCAATAAATGTTTCTCTCTCTCTCTCTCTCTCTCTCTCTCTCTCTCTTTCTCTCTCTTTTATGTTATAAAGATAATGCTTTTAATAATAATACATATTGATAAAGTTTTAAATAGAAATAATAAATATTTAATAATACCTGTGTGATTACATAACAATATACCTAATGTTAAAAATGTATGTGGTTGGTATATTTCCGGTACTTAACTTTAAAAGAATGGACAGTTTGAGAATTTCTCAGTGGTGGAGGTATATTATTCCAACACTTAGTGGCAGCATAGCGGAAACTACCACGAAATGCAGACGATCTATGTTTAGGACAGCTAAATCTCGATGCCATTCTAATGTCTCTTCGGGAGAATGTTAGTTTTTTAAACAGATACTGTGGCTTGCAGCTTTGAACCACACCGAAAACAAGGCTAGCGAAATGCAAAGAACGACGCAAACAACAACAACTTTTACGGATCTACTCGCGTAGACCTGACTGAGCACCTGACCCGGTATGTCAGAAGGGTGCAGGTTCAAATCCTGCTCGTGGAAATTTTTTCAACATTAGTGTTTTTGTAATTTGTTTCGCAACAAAATTTGCGTTAAAATTATGTAAACAAAACAAAAACATTTTATAATCAGACATATACATGTGCACCAACATCTGTTGCCGAATTCAAAGCAAACAAACAACTTTGTCTTGTATTAAACGCGCTTGGCGGTTTTTGATACTGCTATTGCTTACTTTAAATTTACCACACAAAGCTAACAGAAACAATTACGAGTGAATTCCCAACGCTCAGTCCAATTACTTAGCTCAAACTAATAATGGCTTGGTAAAGCAAAAGCATTATAAATATCAAGTCTCAGGTGATCTTGTTTTGTTTAGCATAAACCACATTAGGTACATGTTTGTAACACTCGTATATCTATTTGTCTAGTGTAGTTAAACTATCTGTGTCAAACCCAAAAGTCGCAGATTTGATTTTCAGCGGGGCTCGTATCCACCTGTTTAGTCTAGAAGTTAAAACACTGGTGTTACACTCAAATATCACAGGTTTTATTTTTAGCGGGGTGTAAGCGTGTTGTACTCGGTTTGGGCTAGCTTCCACCATCTTGGAAGGTTTGTACGGACGTCTGCACATCAAACTATCCAAAACAGTCAAATGTCTTCAATAAATGTTCAACCTTAAGCCATGTACATGGAGGTTAAAGTTACTTGCGTCCGTAGGTTTACCCTTGAGACCCTACACGTGACCCCTCGGTAGTGCTAAATGAGTGACACTGTCTGAGTGGTAGAGTCACGCCGCGTTGCAGCACGAATTGGGCGGGCTCGCCCGGCGTAATACCACCCTCTCACAGAATATCGGCGTGAAACAACGGCACTCGTTGCTGTTGTGTTTCGTCCGGTGAGTGAAAGTACCGGAGGCCTACCTCTCACCCCTCCCCCCTCCCAATTTCTACTCCCTCCTCAAGATCCAACTCCTTCCTCAAGGCCAGCAACGCATCTGCGATTACTTTGGTTTTGCGGGTGTTCATGGGCGGCGGTGATTACTTTCCATCAGGTGACCCACCTGCTCGTGCTATAAATTTCAAAGTGTATTGAGGAAATTTAACAGTTTGTGGTAGTCTGATGCAGGCTTGTTTACCAGCGCTATTGTGTTCCGACAGTAATAGATTCTCAATCTCAAAAGTGTGTGCTTGATACTCGCTTAATAATTTTGGCCTTTTCTCGTATCTCTATACTCTTTACACGTATTTGAGAATTACGAGTATGTTTAATGGCATAATTTTTTTTCGCTTTCTTCCTTTTTCATTTAACAGCAGAATAAGCCGCATGTTTATAATATTTGTAAAATTGTATAATGTTAAAAATTTACTATTCCTAATTCAAGTATAGTAAGTTACACGCATTTATCTAATATATAAAATTCTCGTGTCACAGTTTTCGTTGCCATACTCCTCCGAAACGGCTTGACCGATTTTGATGAAATTTTTTGTGCTTATCCGGTATCTATGAGAATCGGCCAACATCTATTTTTCATCCCCCTAAATGTTAAGGGTGGTCCACCCCTAAATTTTTTTTGATTTTTGAAATTTTTCCAATACAAAATGATTTGTTTGTAGTGTTGTCATGGAAACTGTCAAAGCGGTACGAAGTCCGCCGGGGGCAGCTAGTTTTTCAATAAAAAAACCTTAATACATTAAATTATACATTGTGGATTCCCGGTGAAATGCGCTTCCACTTTTGGTTTTATAGTCATTTACCGATAGTACCTTAAATTATAAAGTATATAATCTTGTTTCAGTGGCTTCATTTTGACATTTTCTCCATTGTCCTAATGTGAAAATCAGGTTACAGACAAACAATTGTGAACGTACGATTGTAGATGATTTTAAATAACAGACTACATTTTATTAACCTAGAGCTTCCCCGAACCCGATGCCTTTAGGATTGTTAGAAGACAAAATGGCCGCTAAACAAAATGTCGGCACAATTTTAATCAACCTTGCACAATTATCAACAAAAGTCACTGATCACTTCAATACTTTGCCAAAGCAACTTATGAATGTAAGAGGCGCTTGTCAAGTAGGTACTAATAACGTTATTATGACATGGTACCAAAGTGGTCAGCACCTTACGTTGTACGTACGCGTACTAGTAGGAGAGCGAGTCATGTCACAGCTCGTCCTGCCCGCTGATAATTTAGGGGAGCCCACGCCGGGCCCGATACGAGCGGACGTTGTAAGAATCATTATTGGCGTGTCACCGCCGGCACCACCTGACATACGAGGGGATAAATACTGATTCCCAACAGCTTATGACGCGGTTTTATTGCGGAGCGGGCCCGGTACGGTTGTATTTATTGGGGCCACTCAGGTGGGGGGTGGCGCTTTTGATATATTAAGCTTTTTTGTCTTGTCGTAGCACCTAGTTTGAGCTGCTTTAATGAAATATTTCTGTGATGTAAACGCTTTTCGAAACGGAAGCTACAAACATAGTTTTATTTCATGTGAAAAGTGTAATTTTATGTATATGTTGCACAAACCATTTGACTAACGTAAAAAGTAGACGAAAGTAACTACACAGACTATAGTCAAATAGAATATTTACAAAAGAATACATCTGCTCATGATTCTAATTCCTCAAAAGTAGCCAGAGTCCAGGCTGAAATGTGAAATTTTCAAAAATTCACAATTAACACGTTGACTGCCGCAAAACCAGACATAATAGAAAATTTATTGTTTGTCGGTCACCGGTGACCGCCACGGCGATTAAAGACTTAATATTACAAGATATTTTTTTTGATAGAAAAAATTCATAAGTCCCAGGAACTTCGAGTGGGAATCCATGTTACTACATATCTTGTAACTACATATAGCATTGTGATTGCAAAAAAATAAAATAATAAGAATAAAATGTTTTTTGTTTTGTTTATATAATTTTTACGCAAATTTTGTTGCGATAATAAAAATATTAATATTAATTTATTGAAACGAATATTATCAATCTTGTTGCGATTCATCATCATCATCATCATCGGCCTATTTTAGTCCACTGCTGGACATAGGCCTCCCCTAATGAAAAAATAAAAAATAAAATCAGACAATTCGTAAATTTTTCACTAGCAGGAGTGGGTTTGGAACCCACTCCTTCTGGCATTCATGGCTTTGAATCCATATTGCGAAAAATTTGTTCAAATGTTTATCTGTCCTATTAAAATGAATTGTGATAATTTGTTGTTATCTGCACTGGCAGCGTCTAGCATAATATTTAAACAGCTTAATCCAATCCTACCGTGCGTTCTCATCGCTCGTTTAATGCTGAAATAGGATCAGCCATTTGAGAGCAAACCACAGCTCACAAATTAGCCTAACAGCCACAGCCGCAGCCACAATCGGCAAGAATCATTATGAAGCCATTAGTCGCCTCTTGGGACAGACGTGAGATTGTCGTACAGTCAAAAGTGTAATCAACAAAAAGAAGTCGATAATCTTAATCAATCACCAAATCATAAAATAACGAGTGCCTAATATACCAATCTTTGGTTTCGTACGTATGAATATTCATAGTTTCATAGTTTTTTGTCAAACGTCGCAAAGTATACACATCTAGCGTACTTTGGTTTCATTGGTATCGGTATTCTGTTTGTTCATCTATTTTTGTTGATGACTATACGTACAGTATGTACTGTATGTATTTTCACTGTGCGATGAGCTGCAACAACACAGACCTTCGATCCGATCCGAACATTTCGGAGAATCTAGTAGGGCACGGGGGCACGCACTAGTGCGTGATACCGTTCCCTCTAGATAACCTCCGAAGGTGATGCGTTTCACACGGCTTGAGGAACCCTTTAAGTTTGTCGCCGTTCCTAAAAAGCCCGGTGAAGCTGAAAATGGCGTCAGCGGCAATCACCAACTCTCTCAAAAAAACCGACCTTACACCACAAATAAAAGGTGATAAGCGAGGAGAGTTAAAATTTTGCCACACAAAATCTTGTTACAAATAATTCTCGCGCTAGATTCTTTGAGGAATGTAAGCCATATTGCTATGCAGAGTCATCATCATCGCCGGCTCATTTTCGTCCCCACAGCTGGGGCACGAGCCTCCATAAATAGATAAAGAAAACGGGCCCTAAACTTCCATGCTGGCCCAGTGCAGATTGGTGGTTGTTAACGACCGCTTATGCAGCTGGGAAAATGAAAATGACCAACGGTTTTACGTGTGTTCTGAAGAGCGGAGGAGCTCGAGATGATAAATCCACCCGATGTCCGTCCGGCCTTAGCGAAAGTTGCGTAACGTTAGCAATCAGACCGGGCGCGTTAACCACTGCGTCACCGAGCTCCTCAAAGCAAAGTGCGTAACCATTAACACAAAATAAGGTGTCTGAAAAAGGTAAGCGTTCTGGGCAGGGTTGCTAGGTCTGTATTCTACCGAACCATTCGGTATTTCAGCACTGTGTTCGGTGTTCGGTGTCACAAAAATACCGAAGTATGGGCGGTTCGGTATTTTTTTCTGATTAACTTTTCTCCCTAATATACGATTCAAATGTCAGATTTTACGCAATCGGCAATCAATGTTGCCGCTTCGGGCACGCGCTCATTGATTTCGAACCATTTCCCTTTAGAGTTAGAGTTTAAATTATTTTTATACCAGCTGACGCGGCGGATTTCGTACTGCTTTGACAGTTTCCATGACAACAAAACAAACAAATCATTTTGTATTGGAAAATTAAATTGTCGTTTTTAGTTTTTAAAACATATATCTATATATATAATAAAAAGTATTCTGTATCCTTCCCAATACCTTTGAAAATATGTGTACCAAGATTCATGATGATCGGTTGAGTAGTTTCTGCGTGAAAAATGTAATGAACACATTCACATTTCTAATATTAGTAAGGATTAGAATCTATTATCGAAATTACTGTACATTATTTTATGGAAAAAAAAAAACATTTTACTTGATTAAGTGCAATTTTTTTTTGCCTGGCAACCCTGCTTCTGGGTTCGCTTATTTTGTGCCATAAATATCTTCATGTCAACGTCAATCTAGGAGATAGGTGACGAAATATAAAACACGCGCCCTCACATTTGGCCGCAACCGTAACTTGTACCCAATAAGCCACCTATAAATCCTGAGAGCGTATATGACGCGCTTTACCGACGTCTCTGCAGCGGTATTGCTTATTGGAGAACTGGAGAAAAAATGGGGGGTTAGTGTAGGAAGGCTGGAGGTGGAGGTATCACTTCTAATAATGTATTGGTGATGTCAGCTCTATATTGTATCTATACTAATATTATAAAGAGGAAAGCTTTATATTTTTGTACGTTTGCAACGAATAAACTCAAAAACTACTGGACCGATTTATAAGATTCTTTCACCATTAGAATGCTACATTAGCGCTGAGTAACATAGGCTATAATAAAAAAGGAATGTCCACCCGCGTAAAGACCGGGACGGGCCGCTAGTGTTATATAATTTGGTTAGGGAGCATTCGAGTAGCCGTTGTAGGACAACACTCTGATTAGCTTAGAAGCATATTGTCAAAGTAACCATGTAAATATAAATAATATCAGGAATCTTGTATTTTTTTTCATTTAAACACTTTACAGTTAGCCATCTGTACGATTGTTAACAATATTAAGCATTTGTTATCTAGATTTGTTTATTTCAAATATACATTCACTCGCTTTCGTGGCATTTAGACTCCGAGAGGAGGTAGGTCCAGGTTTTTAACATAAGCAAATTTTTTTGAAAATGTCAATGAAATTAAGAAAGGAATGGATTGAAAAATTGCATCTACGGTATTATTAACTTTAGAAAACAGTTAACAAAACAACACTGGATAAAAGCGTATGAAATAGATTTGAATATGTTGCCACAGCATTTCAATTAGCTTGAAGGGTAGTCACCAGATCATTCGAGTTCATTCATTCAAAAGCGAGTAGTTCTTTTATTAAATAACTACCTAGTTATCTATGTCGTACCGTTTTTCTTTTGTTCGCAAAAAGGTTTCCCACATTCAAAACACGAACCTGCCAGTTCGCCCAAATACTTTTTTTCATTGCATTTCGAGCCAGTGACACGCCACGCTATAATAAAGCTCAGCTCGCGTGCAATCAAATCACATCCGCACCTTTTTACGGGGTGACAATTTATGGGACGTTCATATTAGTAGGTCCGAGATTTTATTACGCCTGTAATGTTGTTATGAAAACGGGACGTACGGGTCCCACTCGGCCGGGGGACGTCGAGTGCAGACTCATTTTGTCGGTGGGCTTAATACAGCCGTGTGCGGGATTCGCGTAATTGAATTATGTGATTCACTTGTGACGCTATGAAAATTGCTTGCTAAATATTACTATTAAATAAATAATACTATTAATTAATAAGCAAGCACAGTGCCTTGATCTCACCTGATGTTAAGTGATGATAAGGCCAATGATGGAAGCGCACTTCACCCGGGTTCCTCAACTAGTGAGGTACTGGCTATCTTATCTCTAACTGCCGGAACACAACAATGATGTTATGGCGACATATTTAGATAAGATGGTGGTAGCTAGCCAGGCGGACAAACCACCCTACCACCAACCAAACCGAGTACACAAACATGTACCCCCCGCTGGGAATCGAACCCGGGACCTCTGCGTCTAAACCGGTGGTCTTAGCCACTAGACCACAGAGGCGGTTAAAAAATTCATCAACTTATTGTTTCTTTGTGTGGTCAATGAATAATGCTTTTATTATTATTATTATTATTTGCATAGTTATAGAAAATGTATATGCACGAGGCTTTACACGAGCGCTTTTTAAAATCCACTTAACCGCACAAGTCTCTTCACAGGGGTCCATCAGAACCTTACATCTTCGTACAAATTAATTCTGCTTAACACGTTACTTTGTCTGTATCGACTTTAAAACAACCTCAATTAGCGAGCGCAAGCCGTTTAATTAAAGATAAAGCCTATTCATCGCGCTGTCGTCGGTTAATGTTACACAATGGAGGTTTGCTAGCTACATCTCTATGTATTTTTTACAATTAGAATGGTAAGCTTAGCATCGATATCCGATGATACGGTTAACGGAGAACTAAAACCGCCGACATAGCAGAAAAAATTAGCAAGCTGAAGTGGCAATGGGCGGGGATATTTGTCGTAGAGCCGATGGCCGTTGGGGCAGACGTGTTCTCGAATGGAGACCACGCTCAAAGCGTCGTGTGGGCCGGCCACCCGATCGCTGGACCGACGACCTGAAGAAGGCGGCGGGAAGTGGTTGGATGCGAAAGGCGGAGGACAGAGAGCGGTGGCGATCCATTAAGAAGGCCTATGTTCAGCAGTGGACCTCTGCAGGCTGAGGATGATGATGATGGTTAACGGTTCCCGCCCCTGACCGACTTTTTGTTGGACCGATAATCGGACCGATATTTTCGCCGAGGTTTTAGTACCGACTTTTTGTAGGACGTGTATGTTGCAACATAGAATTCCATACGTTTCATTTTCACCTACTAAAAAATCGGTCACCGATTATCGGACGTGGGCGAGGGCTCTAAAGGTTTCAGCAGACAACAGTAACAATTCCGCGGTTGACATTAATTGGTTATATGAGTTAGCTATTTTTATGATACACTAGCGGCCCGTCCCGGCTTCGTACGGGTGGACATTTTTTTTGATATAGCCTATGTTACCCAGCGCTAATGTAGCATTCTAATGGTGAAAGATTTTTTTAAATCGGTCCAGTAGAAAGTGGGTTGTATGGGAAAAGAAAATGGTTGTTTTTACTATTTTCCTCGTATTTTTTTTACGTTTTTCTCTCCATAAGAACCTTCCTCAGACTTCATCAAACACAACAAAAAATAAATCAGCCAAATCAGGTTCAGCCGTTCTCGAGTTTTGCGATTAGCAACACATTTAGCGATTTATTTTTATATATAGATGGAGCCAAGGTTCAGTACCTACGCTGAATCGCGGTATCGAAGTATTCTAATATATAATGTAAAAGATTTATGTGAATAGGATAATTAGCTTCCACGACTATATACGTGTCTTTCATATGGTTTTATTACTTTCACAATAGACCTTGGTATATTCTAAAGAGTAAATTATCCTTCGATAACTAATGATAAGGGTTGTTGGCAACTTTATAGTATATACTATGTATATACCATTTACATTACATTCTACTCAATGTAATTTATTTTTATCTAATCCAAATCAGTAGGTTGACTGTTATTAGCTTCGCTAGTGACAAGAGTATAGTTATGTTTTTTAACTATTAATATATATATGGGTTCAAATAATTGTAAATGCTGCAAATCTGACAAAATAAAATTTTTTTTTGGAAAATAATGTGATCGTACGATTGGGAATCCCTGATTAATCGAAAAACGAGATGCTTGGGTAACAATTGGCTTTTTCAAAGAGGTCATAATTAAAAGAACCAAAGTGTATTCGACCTAGATCTTGTATGTAGACATATGTAGACATAATTATTAACTATAACTTATGACAACTTAAAGTTAATAAGTATGTCTAATTAATTATTTATATTAGTGACGTCATGCGCGTCAGGCGCGCACAAGCAAGCAGCAGTGATCATAAAGTAAGTACTTGTTTATTTTGATAATATGACATCACGATAGAAATGTCAATAAAAAAATTCCATGAAAAAGTTAAGTCACGTCGAGGTCTAAGTAACTCTGCATAAAAGATCTAGATTGGGTCAGCATCATCATCACCAGCTCATTACATGTCCCCACTGCTGGGGCACGAGCCATCCCTATGGGTGTATAGGGAGAACGGGCCATACACCACCACGCGGGCCCAGCCCGATTGATGGTTGTGCTGTGTAGGTTGCGAGATTGGATATACTTTGGGTATTTTCATTATGACCACACGTATCTAATACACGTTGTATATATATATCTAGGTCCTTCACCATCCAAATATTACAACAATAAACCAACATTTTCCTTAATCCACTCGTACATAGCCACTGACTCGTGCTAAGGCGTGATTGTGGCATTGTCGCCGAGCGTCGCACTGTGCAGTGATACAACGCATCTGCCGCAAATCGGCAGCCGCCATCACTGCCGCATTCGCGAAGCCGCAGTTACGAATGCCGCAGCCGGAGCGGACCAGTCTCGGCTGCCGTTCGACACGATTGCGTAGTAATTTTGGTTCGGTCACCGTTTACGTCACCATCATTTTATAATAACAGTACTTACGGGCTTTACGCGATTTATTTACGTATGTGCATTCGTATTGTTTGATGATTGTGATTCTAATGATGGTTTAGATAGATAGACAGATGAAACACTTTATTGCTCTCACTATAACACAGAACACACACAAAGTTTTTTTTTAAACAAATGTGAGCAAAGGCGGTCTTGCACTCCAAATTGTGGCAAAACATGTTGGTTTTATTTAAGTTACGATCTGTATTTTACCATCCACTATACAAATAAGTTATATTATTAATAACATTAATGTGTGTAGTATTGTTGTGTTCCGGCAGCTAGATATAACGTAGCCAGTGCCTCATTAGTTGAGGATTCCGGGTGAAGTGCGCTTCCACCAATCGGCCTTATCATCACTTAACATCAGGTGAGATCAAGGCACTGTGCTTACCCGTAAAAAATATTTAAAAAAACTATTTTATTCTATTCTTATCGCTTATAGTGAGTTTAGCTTTACAAATAATATCTCAATTTTGCCTGTCTGTAAGATTTTTGCCAAATTCCGACTGGATAACTAATAGCAAGCAGCATTTTTTTTTGCTTTAAAGTGTTCCAGTTTAAAGACTACTTTACTTGATCCAGTGAAATTACAGGACTTAGCAGCTTATTGAGTAAAGCTACACCCCGTTAAGAAAGGCTATTCTTGTCTTCTTTATTAAACACGCCAAAATGTCAAACTATTCATTGGCTTTCGATCAACATTACAATTAGAAAATCATGTAATATGTTTACATAGTGAACTTTAGTTTGATTGAATCCGAACTGAATTTTAACCGCCTCTGTGGTCTAGTGGCTAAGACCACCGGCTTAGACCCAGAGGTCCCGGGTTCGATTCCCAGCGGGGAGTACATGTTTGTGTACTCGGTTTGGTTGGTGGTAGGGCTTGTTTGTCCGCCTGGCTAGCTGCCACCATCTTATCTAAATATGTCGCCATAACATCAATGTTTGTAGCATTGTTGTGTTCCGGCAGCTAGAGATAAGATAGCCAGTACCTCACTAGTTGAGGATCCCGGGTGAAGTGCGCTTCCATCATTGGCCTTATCACCACTTAACATCAGGTGAGATCAAGGCACTGTGCTTACCCGTTAATACAAATAAAAAAAACATTGTTGTATTATTCAAAGTGCACATAAAGGTTTATTGAGCAAGCGTGAAGTTCATTGATGTAGTTTTCTACGTGGCTTCGCATTACCTACAGCTGAGTAAGCACTGCCGCTAAGTTCTCCTAAGCAGTCATATCGCGGCGCTGATCCGTTTATCAGATTGACTCGCTCACAACTTACTCGACTGTTACTCGAGCCGCTTTCACTCGTGAATAATGAGTGAAGTGACACACGTTTATAAAAACACAGATTAACTTACTTAATACTAAGCCGTTTGTATAAATATGGATATCTATATTAAATATTCATAAAATTTTATAAAATACAGTGAAAAAATTAAACGCCCACCTGACCCAGCCAGGAAAAAAAAAGAAAAAAAAAGAAAAGTAAAATTTACTATAGCGTTGTGTTATCAAATTTGTGGTATTTCATCTGCAAAGATGAATCTGCATGGCCATCGGTTGCAACGACCGTTGGATAGATAGCGCTAGTGCCGCTAAAAAGCACTCAAAAACATTAAAATAGCAGTGACAAAATTCAGCGCTTACGTCAGCCTTCCCGGTAGCATAGCGGTCAGTGCAGCCGCCCGGATTGCGGAAGACCCAGGTTCGTTTCCTGGCTGGGTCGGGTGGGCGTTTAATTTTTTCACTGTATTTTATAAAATTTTATGAATTTTTAATTTAGCTTCAGTGCAGCAATTAGCACTTGAAAATAAAAAAAAAGTAAAATTATCTATATTAATAAAAATCAGTTGCAACATATATGTCAGAGTACCACTTTAGAACGGCTCAACCGATTTGGCTGATTTATTTTTTGTTGTTTGTCAGTACAAGGTTTGTATGACAAAAACACTATGGGATACGGGTGTTCACTGAAGCGGACGAAGTAGTTTCTTTTTAAGCCAAGTTTTCAACAACAGTTACTAGATGGCATCGTAATTGGAATTTGAAATATTAGAAATATTATTAAAAAGATAATTTATTTAATTATAACATTAAAGAAAATATAATAAACAATACGTTTCTGTTTGTTTGAATTAAATCTACAAAGTTTGATCAACGTTGTTTGTAAGCGTAAGCAAATTGAAAAAGAGCTTCCCTACTACGCTTAGTTAAGATTTTCTACGGGATAAAGCTTAATTCAATTTCATGGCAAGCCACCTTTAATTTTCAAAAACAAAACAGTCAACGAAATACAATCTTACTCTTGTATAATCCTAGAATGTAATGTGTTGTATTTCTATTTGTCATGAAAACACAGAAGACACATTTGAGTTGGGTGGAAAATAACTTAATATATGGTTATATATTTTTTTATAATTTTTGCAAACATATTACAATTAAAAAAACGCCAAGCGTTGAAAAAAATTCACGTGCGGGATTCGAACCCCTATGACAACGGTTAGGTGCACTACCAACTATGCTATCGTGGCTCAATCCAACTCGCCGAAATGCCACTCCGAAATCTGAATCGGGTTTGAATCCCGCTCGTGGAATTTTTTCAACACTTTGTCTTTTTCAAATTAAATATTATCCATGCAAACAATTTCTAGTATAAGACGTATATACGTACAGTTATTAGCATTAACATTTAAACAATTTAACTCTTAATACAATGGAATAAGAGTCAAAACTTTCAAAAGTGTTCACATGTTTTTTTTTGGTTTTTTTTATATATTTTATGGGTAAGCATAATGCCTTGATCTCACCTGATGTTAAGAGATGATAAGGCCAATGATGGAAACGCACTTCACCCGGAAACCTCAACTAGTGAGGCACTTATCTCTAGCTGCCGAAACACAGCAATGCTACAAACATGTTAACGCTCGTGACTGTACCCAACCCACATTGGGCCAGTGTGGAGATTGGCTACGGCGGGTTACGGCCCGATCTCCATGTACGAGTAGCAAGAACTTAGCCCAGCAGTGGGACACTTATAACTGATGATTGTAGGGATAGTCTCATCACCATGTAGGTACATCTTTCTATGATTAATAGTGTTAGCTCATACATCGTGTTAACTTATATCTCAATCAAGCACCATTCCCAGCTCCGATTACTCGCCGAAATTACAGCGGCAATAGAATAGAACGTCGCGTCGTCATCAACGTAGAACGTAATTTGTGACGTCAAATGTCGTCTCATTTAATTAGCATTAATTATACACTCCGATCGTGTTCCGCTGCCGACGCGTGTATAGGCTCGCTTCCGATGACGTAAATAACAGCTTGATGAGCAACCGAACTATTTATAATTGGATTAATCTATAATTAAATCTTCATGTTTTAATCATATTTTCGAAAACGTATCCCCCCTTCCCCGATCAATATAAAGCCTTTTATGTTTATTGTCGTTTCATTTCACATTCATGAGCGTTTTGGCCGTACTGAAAACTTAACGCAGGTATCTTTTTTAACGTATTTACTTAAGTTCTTTTGTACAAATTGTTTCTTATGTTGATTTGAACATCACATCTCATATAAATTACGACAAACTCAGTGCTTAAATATGTACGGTACGGGCTAAATCGCATTATTCTAGCTACGAACGAACCGTCTAAAACAATTGACGATTTATGTAAGATATATCTTTTCAATGTTAAATGTTTGTTCAAAGAAGTTTAATTATTTTCTTTTCATCGAAACTCAGAGAGTGAGCCTAATTTTATTAGGGCTATTTTTTCATCGAAACTCAGAGAGTGAGCCTAATTTTATAGGGAGACAGTGGAGTAATGTTTGCAGTTTTATTAGGGCAGCAAATTAGTCTAAGAAACGTTCAAGAAACTTAAGGGAGCGGGAACTACTTTAATTAATTATCTGTCAAATAACATTCAATAATCATTCATCTATGTAATGTACGCTGTATAATATAAGATTACTTACTTACTTCGCTGGCTCAGCGACCCGAAGTGGGTCTTGGCCTCCGACGTTAAAGTAAGCTATATTGTTCGTTTTGTCGTATTGTTTTGTGCCTGTCCCGACCATAAGATAAAACATTAATCTATGTTGTATAAAAAACAGTCTAGCAGAGACCCAAATTCTCCATCTATATGAGCTAAAGTAGTTACGATTTTTCGTAGCACACAAAGGCCGAGTCGTAGCAATGAGCAGTAGCCGTAGCATCGTAGCACTTGTTACGAATCGGATCTGTACGGGCTGGTTAGTATAAATGGTTTATATAATCACAAATCACATTAAATAATTAAGTCCCAAGCTTTGATAGCTTTACAAACTGAACATTATTATTATAGTGACACTATGGGAAAGAAAATCATTCCGTCTAAACCAGTCAATACTCAATTTCTTTAGGGTCGTTTTTATACTTTTTGGAATAGTCAGTTTTATCGTACTATAACACTAAAAAGGCGCGCCGTAAAATAGTTTTGAGAAAAAGGAAATCATTAGTGCAGCATCATTTGTACTACTAGATAAATATCAAAAGTAACGGTAAATTACGTCCACTTCATATCTGCCGTTAGAAAAATGTGCCGTAATAACTCCTTTCCTTTGTATTTTATTCATACCAGGTTAATTTGATGCAAGTCATCCGCGACCTACATATTTTACAAATTAACGAGTCAGACTATTCAGTATGCAAATTTTTTGACGGATAATACGCCAGATAAGCTACCTGCCATGCTTGTAACATTTTTTTTTAAAAGAACTTATTATTTGAAGTTGTTATATACATCATACCATCTTCATTTCACCAAAAATAATCTTCTACGTATCTTAGTGAACATACTCAAAAGAATGAAGAGAAAAGCGAAAGCACTCTTAATTCTTTTTACTGCGTTACAAGACGGTTACACAATGGAGAGAATAAATTTTGGGAGAACATTACCTCGGCAGTAAGCCTGAACAGAGAAACGATTGGGATCATTTCAGTGCAAAAGGCTTAATTAGGAAGAAGTACGCACAATGGCACGAGAGGGCTTAAGACAACTTACTAAGTTAAGTAGATATTAAACAGTTAGTAAGTAACTTCTCGTTTTACGACGACTTTTACTACGAGTAATTATGCCAAGGACTAAATATAGGAAAAAAAGCTACTATTTTTATAAGAATATGTGAAAGTTGTAAGATTATCTATGAACATGGTTGAAAAATAAACTTAAATAAAATAGTCGTAACGAGTACCAGAGGTTGATGAATTGTACTGTATTTTATATACTATTTGTATTTCATTATAAGTGAGATATAATTTCGTATGAGAAGATAGTAAAGTTGTTTAATTAAACATTTTATTATGTTACTGAGATAGCAAAGCAGGAACGTCCTACTTGATATTAAGCGTAACTGACCTTGAAGCTACAGCATTTATGCCTTTATATAATATAATTTATCTAGATATTTAATACACTTTAAAATGGAGCACAGTTATGCTTGGCAGCAGTATATGGTAGGCTGTTGGTAGATAAGGCGAAAACTTATACGAGCTAGCACAAGCTGACATTATAACATGCGTAAACAAACATAATAAAGTTGAAACGAATTGAGAACCTCCTTCTTTTTTTCGGCTAAGGTTTACAAGTTTGCAAAGTTCATACATACGCTCGTGCTTTGATATTCAATTGAATAGCTGATCTGTAATAAAATATTGTTGATTGCGTGGGCTTGACACCAATAGGTATATGGTCATATTAGTTTAGGAAGTTCAAATCATTTTCAGTGCAGACAAAATGACATGTATTCCATTAATTTTTAAAGTCACTAAAACACTTTTGCTGTACTGGTTTTCTAAACATACAAATAGATAAATCGTTGCAAGACTTTTTTTTCATTGTTATTATGCCCAGGATGGAGACGAGTAGAGCGAAGGGCCTCTGCCTTTGCAGTGGGACAAAATTTTAAACAAAAAAATAAAAAAGTGTAATTTTTATGAATAGCATTATCATTTTCTATATACTAGAGCCTTCTACCGCAGTTATTATCGAAAACCCAATAGTTAGATTTCGATCTTAGAGTATTAATTATAGTGCTTTGCGTCAATCACACACAATTTATCACATATTGTCTTAGAGACGTTTTTTAAGTAGGTAAAATCATTTCGAGAAATAATTAAATATGAGTTTTTTAATTTTTTTTTTCTCCGGATTATACTTAACGTAATAAGGAGCAAGCAAAGGCTAAGAGACTACCCCATGAACATATCTTGCAGCCGCGTCGGCAACTTAAGCGGTCATAATTATGTAACGTAGCAACTCTGGCGCTGCGCTGCTACGGCGTAGCACTAATTGCTACGCAATTTGTAGAGGCCGCTACGGCAAAGGGCGCGGGTTAATTGTGGCGCTTTTCTGCTGCCGCGATATGTACAGGTTGTTTAGTAACTCTTCATAAGAAACTTCTATAAAAGACTAAGACTAGAGCTGTCAAAATTTATTTTATACTTTAATTTGGATTAATTATATATTGATTTTTGCATTCAGTGTATTATTACTGTTATTCTCAACAAAAACAAGTTCATATTTATTTTTGCTACAATAATTATTTATTAAGGAGCACCGTAAGTTTGAGATTAAAAGTTTCAAAGTACTTACCAACACGTGTTAGTAATTTTAAGGCAAAACTCTTCGAAAAAATCAATAAATACAACAGAAAGTTATTTTAATTTAATTACAGTCATGATCTAAATATCTCCTAAAATTTTATGACAGTCAAAGTTTATTTAACAAATCCATCTTCCAACAGTTTTTAAACTCCCTAAAAAACTAATAAAAACGACTAATCCATAATTTTACTTACTGGCAACACTACTCACCGATGATCACTATAACACCATAACAACATGATAAGTGAATGTCGCACAGAACGCGTACTCGACACAAGACACGCACTGTCGCGGCGTCAGCGGGCGGGCGTCATGACTGCATCGCGTCTCGCTCGGCGGCCGGCCGAGGACTGACTGGAGGCTGGTATTGGCACCTTCACAGCTAAAACTCCCCGATTATGTAATGCTCTTTACAACTTTGGTGGTAGCAAAGACAAAGTCGGATCACGACTAATATTTAGATACACTTAAAGTAGTATCTGCACTTTAATTTAGTTATTTTGGCAGGTAGCCTACTTCATCACAAAAAATACAGTATTATTGATTATTATTTTTAAAGTGTTTTCTCTTTGGGTAATGAAATTCTTAAGTTGGTCGTGACTATTCAAATATTTATTTTAAATAATAAAACAGCGAAATTATTTATTTATTGATAACTTTTCTTATTCTTCGAAAGTAATATTTTAGATAATACAATAACTTATACATCTATAATAGAAAAACACAATTTACAAATAAAAACATAATTCTCAAGACATACCTAAAATTCGGAATTTATTTCTTTAACAAAAATTTACCCTAAACCGTGGGTAAATCTACACAGGTGGGTAAGGGAAAAGTTCCCTCTGTCAGGCGGCACGCATGCGCGCGCCAGCCCCGCCCTGCCCCGGGCGCGAGGCTGCCCTGTTTGACATTTTAAAGTTTGGTGGCCCAGCCAGCAGCGCCACAACTAGTCGTGATGAACAAAGTAACTCATCAACAACTCATTATTGCGTCTAACGGCTTTTCGAAACAACAGAACAAACAAAACACAAATATATACATTTATGATACTTACGGCCTCTTTCACCATCTACAAGTAAGTTCCCATTAGCTTTTAATTGACAGATAGTCCATCCAAACCAGTTACTTTAACTGCCAAGTATCTCCTAATCAGACATTATGAAACATGCCCTTAGTTTATTTAAGTTTTAGATTGATAATTTTTTATCTGTTTAGAGTTGTAATAGTAAAAGTTATTCTTTAATTATTTTACGATTATTCTTACTGTTATCAAACATTTTAATGAATTCCATTTTTGAAACAAAACTTTACTTGTTAATCGGGATTATAAAAAATCAAAAGAAACTAAAGTTAGTGCATAATTTTATAATAAATTCAATTGAGTATTTTTTTTAATAACTAACTGCATAATTTAGATCTAATCATATAAGCTCTCACGTATTTTAATAGCACTTGTGGCATTTGGATTTGATTTACTATGGCATGGATGTGACTGATCTTACATTAATTATCAAACACCCTAATAACTTCTATAAACAACAACACAAAATACCTTTTATCTACTGGAATAAATTACGTACTCAGTTTTGAGAGGCAAAATTATACTTTGAATCAAAAAAGCGGCAATTGCGATGCGTAAGTTTTGAATTTTGTTTGATTATTTATAGAGGCCAACAAAAGTATACACAAAATTTTATAATATAACAAAAACACCTAAGTTTCTTCAGCATAAAAATATTGAAAAAAGCCTACCTATTTATCAAAAAAGAGTGATCATCCCAAGAAAAATCTCCAACGCGACCTCCTCTCAGCTAACTAAAACTACTTGAAACAAGTCAGTATGACATCAATATGATTCTACTCATGAAATATCTACAGCTTCATGATTCCACCACGCCTCCAACATTTCATAGATAACATAATATAGGCCCTTCAGAGAAGTTATCGGTATGTGTTCAACATCGGCTTGCGAACGGCCGTGGGCATCTAAACCATACAGCCACCTATAAGAAACCCCTTCCTAAAAACGCCATTTACGGGAGGAAACGATCGAGCAATAGGACAGCAGGTATAGGACGGAAGCCACAGCCGCGACCACCAAGGTCTTTTTCCCGAATGGGGTGGACGCATATAAAACCATGAGGAAGATGTCCATCGACCGGCTTGCGTCGCAGGTCTTGACAGGTCATGGTGGATTCTGTGCATACCTGCACAGATTCAAGTGCAGGGACAGCCCCTCATGTGCCTGTGACCCGACGATGGAAGAGGACATCTTCCACATAATATTAGACTGCCCAATACACACGCAACTCAGGTACACTCTGCAACAAGCGATAGACACTAAAGTAAGTAAAGACACCCTAAAGGAAATCATGAAAGTTAAGAAAGAGAGAAAGATATTTATGGATTTTGCCAAAAGAATTGCAGAAATAGTTATTAAAAGAAATAGAGATTAAAAATAAGAAATAAAAAAGACCACTATTGTGGCAAGATGTAATAAAGAAGGTTGTAAGGAAATGTGGAGAAATGTAAAATATATATATAAGAAAATTAAGAAATAAGTAATAGTATACAAAGAAATGTAGTATGTAATATTATAGTAATAAGTAACTATAAGAAATGTAATAAATGTAAGAAATGTAAAATGTAAAAAAAAAAGAAAAAAGAAAATAGAGAGCTCATAAAGCTCAAGATATTAAAATCCCAAAAAATAAGAAAAAAAGAAAGAAAAAAAAAGAAAATAAAGACCTGCCAAAAAGCGGGGAGCAGTGTATATAAAAAAAAAAAAACCCTTCCTTAAGAAATGGTTTATTCACGAGTCTTGTCTAAGTCGGGTGTTTTTTTAATAATAACTTATTCTTAAAATGCATTATCTTACTACAGGTGTGGTGTGATGTCTGTATATGGTGTAGAGCAATTCCAGAATCTTCCAGTTATTACTATTATGATAATTAAAAGTGGTAGCTAGCCAGGTAGACTCGTGCAAGACCAACCACTACTAAACTAAGTACAATACTCTCGCTGTGAAGCTAACTTGGGGCCATAGGGTCCATTAGATGTGTGTTAGCTAACTATTCGGTTAATCGAATCCAGGACTTCTAATCGTTTTGATCCTCATAGTATTTTTCTCTATTTTACAATTTCATTCTTTTAAGTGTTTTTTATATATTTTAGCGTTTTATTAACGCTTAAATATACTTAAGTAAAATTTAAACACTGAAAAAAGACGACAACCTCAGGCGGGAATCGAACTACGCACCTTCCGCATTCCGGGCGGCTGCCTTAACCACTTGGCTACCGAGGTCTGGCTTTCACCCGTCGAAATTTTTCAGTGCTTGATGCTTATGTTTTTTAGTCAACATTGCTTCATCAATCTTAGAAGTTTTCACCTCTGAGATCCGAAAGAAATATTTTTACAAATATTTGAACATTCGGTTAAGATGAAGCTGCGTTATAGATAAGTGTTTTTTATATATTTTAGCGTTTTATTAACGCTTAAATATACTTAAGTAAAATTTAAACACTGAAAAAAGACGACAACCTCAGGCGGGAATCGAACCACGCACCTTCCGCATTCCGGGCGGCTGCCTTAACCACTTGGCTACCGAGGTCTGGCTTTCACCCGTCGAAATTTTTCAGTGCTTGATGCTTATGTTTTTTAGTCAACATTGCTTCATCAATCTTATCTTATCTTATCTTATCTTATCAATCTTTTTTTCAGTGTTTAAATTTCATTCTTTTACTCTAATTTGTTACAAAAACCAAGTTAACAAACAAGAATAGAGATTATGTCGGAAAACGTTTTCCAACGCTTTAGATTTTTTTTTAGATCAAGATGAAACAACGTTATAATAAATAATTAATGTTCAGAAATTACAAAAGAAACAACAATATTAATTATTTTGTCCACGATACAAGCTCTTAGCCTCCGTAAGTTGGTACTCTAAGTTTCTTTACCTCATTAATTATAAATCAGACAGAAGCCTAGTGAATTTTTTTCTCGAAATAAAACTTCAAACCTTTTATCTCGAGAAACATTATAGATAACAAAATTTGTATGATTTAACAATAGGTGCTTTTTGAATACTTAAACACTTTGTAATCAGGCGAAACCCGAATAACAAAAAACAAAACGAAAGGCAGTTTCTATTTTTAGATGTATGAGCAAACAAGTGTACGGTCAACTTGATGGAAAGCGGTAACTGTAGCCTGCCGACGCAAAGATATATATATAAATATATACACTAGTTGTCGCCCGCGACTTCGTTCGCGAAGACTACACTATCTCACAGGAACCTGTTACCGGGATGAAAAGTATATGAAAAGTATATGTTTATTTATTTATATTTGCACAATGTTTCAACAGCTTTAATGGTACAGAAAATACAGAATTAATGTTTACCTAAACATATGCCAATTAATAAAACACACTATGCTACTTAGTAATATTAACAAAATTAACGCAGGTAGTTATTTTTTCTCTACCAATCAATAAAATAACAAAATTAGAACAAAATTAGCCGCATGATAACGTGCCGTGTACGTGTATGTGTGTTTGTGTGTACGTGTCGTGGTTGGTTTACATGGACGCTCGAAATAAGAAAATAAACATGCTCGGTATGACGATTCGCTGCGATCTGAATCAAAAGGACTATATCGAAGCCGTGATCAAAACAGCCTCACGAAAACTCGGTGTCCTGAACAGAGTGCGGCGATTCTTTACGCCTGACCAGTTATGTCTTTTGTACAAGACACAGGTACGGTCTTGCGTGGAGTATTGCTAGCACATCTGGGACGGTTCCGCAAAGTATCTTCTCGATGCCTTAGACGGATTGCAGCGTCGCGCTGTACGTATTATCGGCAATGCAGAGGTAACTAATACTCTATCGCTTATATCACGGCGAGTGCTCTGAAGAACTCTTTGACCTTATCCCACCCTCTCCCTTCCTCCATAGGAGTACACGTGCTGCTCTCCGGTGTCACCGCTTCACTGTCACACATATCCCATCGCGCACAAAGAAATTTGGTGACTCGTTTCTTTGTCGCACCTCCAAAAGATGGAATAGTCTACCAGCACATGTTTTCCCTCTTTCCTATGATATGGGGTCCTTCAAACGAGGCGTGAAGAAGCACCTTGTGGGCCGGCAGAGTGAGGTTGACTGATGCTGCGTTGTTTTCACGCTGCACCAGTTGTCTTCGCGTCTGGACTCCATTTCCACTTAACATCAGGTGGTGTGGAGTCATTTGCCGTGCTAAGTATAAAAAAAAAAAAAAAAAAAAGATGACTACTGAACTTGTTATGTTATTTGTTTAATTTAAGACTAATTTAATTTAAGTAATTTAATTTAATTTAATCGTTTTATGAACTGCAGGTTTAAAGATAGCCTTGGAAGTGGCAAATATGTCAATGTCGCTATGGAAAATGTTATATGTTTTAGGTAATCTGACAGTCATATCATTGACCTCGTAATTTGTGCGCACCAAAGGCACGTGAAAAAGTTGCGTATGACGAGTCCTTTTAGAGGGAGCGTTTAGGTTGAGTATTCTATTTGATAACTCGACACAGTCCAGCTTTTCACAAATATCATGCAAAAAAGCCATATTCTGCATGCGACGTCGTTTACTCAACATTATAAGACCATGCCTACGGCATGATTCGGTGTAATCGTCAATTTAGATTTTATTTCTAAAATTTAAATATTTTGCAAATTTCATCTGTAAGCGTTCAATGGAATGTTCATGTGTTATGTATTGAGGATTCCAAACAGTACAACAGTACTCAAGAATACTCCTAACAATAAGCAAAATACAATACTTTCAAGCAAGAAACATCTGTTAAATCCCGTGAGTACCTAAAAGTGTTTGTGTGCTTTATCAATTACATGCTCAAAATAACTATTAAATGTTAGTTTTGAGTCCAAATTAACCCCCAGATCCATTACAGAAGCCTGTCTATTCAGAATAATGTTATTCAAATTGTAATCGTAATTGATGGGGTTCTTACGTCTAGTGAACTGTATATGCACACATTTTTTGGCATTAACCGTTATACTATTATTTATTTATTATTCTGAAAGTCTATCCAAATCTTCTACCTATCTACGGTACTGGTACGTTACAACTATTCTAATCTATCACCGGTTTTCATGGTGTCGCCATCTCTGAGGTC
This sequence comes from Eudonia truncicolella, assembly GCA_949315975.1. NCBI lineage: Eukaryota > Metazoa > Arthropoda > Insecta > Lepidoptera > Crambidae > Eudonia > Eudonia truncicolella. The sequence continues at coordinate 1,234,285 of OX438831.1, read as the reverse complement.
CCGGGTTCGATTCCCGGTCGGTCAATTTAGAAATTATTGTTTTTCTAAATTGTCTCGGGTCTGGCTGCTTTCTATGTATAATAAATATGTATTTAAGTATTTTAAGTATGTTTATCCGTTGACTAGTAACCATTTAACGAGTTTCATAACGAAGCTTCTCTTGGGCTAGATAATTGGTGTGAGTGTAGGAAATGTTATTTTATTTATTTTTATTATTTAGCTTTATTATATGTGTAGAAAATATATATAACTAGCACGCTTCTGGTGTTTAGTGCTGCTGAACCTATCGTTATTATTTATTTAATTGAAATTCCCTTTAAAATTATATTGTGACTTTGTAGGAAAAATAATTTTATAAAAATTTTGAAAGCCATGTAGAATTATTTTATAAATTTACGTAAAATTCTTAGTTTGGTTTTACGTTTTCTAACATCGTCACTTCAAATTCAAAAACTTATTAAAACTCTTATGGCACTGTCCCGCTACGACTTTACCTTATCGTCAATAATCATCGGAGGAAATTAAGGTCAAGTACCTTACCGTTGTATACACAAAGTCTATTTTTCTATACGTTACTTACCTACTTAATTACGTCCTAATTGTAGGTAGTAGTTGACGTAACGAGACAGCGGTTGTTATCCATCAACCGGCAATAAGCAGGGAAGGTGGGATTTATTTGCTTGGGCACAATATTTGTGGATGACTTTATTAAAATCGTCCGATGGCCGTGTTTGTTTAACAGATTGAACGAAAATATTTTATGTAGGTATTTCGATAAGTCTGTCAGATACTTTTATGTACTCGTAAAAAATATTGTGATTCCGTTAAGGCCGTTGTGATGTTTATTTAGCATTTATTTACCTTTACTCTGTATCGAAGTCTGGTTTCAGGTTTAACATTTTTTTGGCTTTAAATGTTTCTTTTAAAAAGGGGAATAAAAGTAACAAAAGATTGTGTAAAAAAATTTTACATATTCATCATTGAAATCTAGTAATCTGATGATTAAACCAACACCCATACAAGCGTGATCGCTTGCCAAATGCGGGTTGGTGATCGATCACAAACCCGGGTTATGCATCAGAAAATGCGAGACACACTTTGTTCAACCTTGAAATTGAACTAAGAATTATTTAGATATCGGGTCAAAAGCTTTCGCAGCCGTTAAGTTTTTTTATAGAAGATTAGGCAAATGACTCTGTTCTTCCATCTTAAGCAGAAACAGTGTCCAGATGCGAAGACAGCTATATAGTAGAGCAGAATGCTGACTCACTGACCGTTCTCATCTTGCCTACCCGCAAGTAGTAAAAATAACCCATATTTATATTGTCCCATAGCTAAACAAAGGCGCCCATCATAGTTACAACAGACGGGTACAACATAAAGTCATATTAAAAATAAAACACCAGGACAGGTGAAAGTAAATAAAGAGCTTCTAAAAAATTATGACCAATTACAGAAGGAAAGGCGTAGCTTAAAGTGCACGGGATAAATCAATTCAGAGATGTAAATGGTGTTACACTCGTCGAACAAGTCCCCCTTCCACGGGTGAGGGGGGGAAGGGTGATTCATATGCGACTCGCATGAAGTTGTTCCAGCAATTGTTTTAATTGTGATTGCTCTTTGATCGTCCGGGGCGGTCTTGAGAAAATACATTGTGTTGTCTTTTGTTTCAGAGCCTCTCGTTGTACTCAGAGCGGTGCCATAGTATTTATTGAGACGTGCGATAGATGTGAAGGTAATTTCATTCATTCATTCATAAAATACATGTTTTATCTTTGCGCGGGTTGTTGTAACTGTGCTGTTTAAAGTGTGCCTAGTTTTTATGCGATTGTTAACTTTTATGTAATGCTAGTTAATTTTTAAACTGAATAACTAAAGAAAGACAACCTGATATTTAAGATAAATTTAAACTAAATACTTTTAAATGAGATATGTTCTCCAGCTGCGGTCTCAGGGGAACGGTACAAACAATGCTTGCAACATTGTCACTTTGAATTGCTATTATAGTTTTAATTAAAATTAAATATTAGTTATGAAATAGTATCACCCTTAAAATAAAAAATGAGTTGCGTAAATAAGTTGTGTCGAGGGTTACTTGACTTTTGTTATTATTATGACAGACACAGTTAAGACGGTGACTAGCCAAGCGAACAAAACCTTACCTACCATCAAACCAACCAAGTACAATATCAATAATAACCCTTACAATAACACAAATGTTGAAAAAATTTCCACGAGCAGGAATTGAACCTGCACCCTTCTGACATTCCGGGTCTGGTGCTCTTCCAACTGAGCTATCGTGGTACCACGATCGCAACAAAATTTGCGTTAAAATTATATAAACAAAACAAAAAACATTTTAATAATAACCCTTTGATCGATCGGGGATCGAAACCATGACCAAATATACAAATACCATTCTGGTTCTGACACCTCGGTCTAACCACCAGACCAGGATATCGTGCAAGAAATAATTAATTCAGGTAGGTATGGTGGCCGAGTGGCAAAGCGCTCGGTCCGACACCCAAACGTCCCGGGTTCCATTCCCTGGTCGGATAAAGGGTGTTTTTGATTTTTCGATGCATAGCCAGGTTTGTGATCACCCATTAAGTTTGTGCAAATGAAGCCCTTGCATACGATACCCCACATGACACGGTTAACTTACTCCCAAATTTGGACCCCCGTTCCTTGCATATAGACCCTGTTTTTTTGTGATTTAATTAAATGTGTATATTTTTTAGACTTTTCCCTGTACTTGTAGTATAAGACGATATGCCAATCTTCATAGTTCTAGGTCGACGACAAGTACCCTATGAATTTTAATTCCCTTGAGAGTGTCGAAATATAGGTTTTTTGCGACATAAACTCCCCTTTTTTTCTCGTTAACTTAGAAGTTTGATTTTTTTCTCAGCTCAACTCGATACCTCCACGCGTTCCCGAGATAAAGGGTCTTGACAGACAGACAGACGGACAACAAAGTGATCCTATAAGAGTTCCGTTTTTTCCTTTTGAGGTACGGAACCCTAAAAAGACCACAACGTTTAATGGCTCGTGTTGGGGTTTTTTTAAGGTTCTGCAATAGGAGCTAGCTTTCCATCCATTCCATTTACCTGTACCTACACCAACAGAAGAGATGCAATATTGGTGCTTCAGTTCAGCTGAATGATATGCAACTGATAGCCCCATTTGTATAATGTGTCTCTCTACACCACGGTTAAAATTATATTAAAGTTAGGTAGAGATTAACAGAGACAAACATTTGGACTTGACACCATTGAGACACGATTGTGGATGTTTGAACAGCAGAATCGAGTCTCAGTTTGTTTGATTACCAACTATGCTGTAATAAAACGTCACGTTCCTACCTACCGTCCATAACACAGGCTGCATCCAACACAGAATTTCAATTTATTCCCTCAGGGCCGTTCTATCGCGCCATACGACGCTGGATGGGACACAAATTGAGGGAAAATCGACACGGTCGCACCGGCGGCGACGGAAATCGAATCCGCTACCCCGCGGACGGTGGGTCGCAGTCATGCGGCCACTGATAGGTTCATTGAAAAGGCCGCTTCTGCAAAATTTGCCAAATGTTTGTAATAATAATTTGGTACCACACAAAGAGTAACCTTAAATGCGAGATTTACTTGTGTAGATTAACAAGTAAATTAAATAACTTGATGTGATTGATTTTAACTATTAAAGTTTTCAATCTAAGTAAATACGAGTAGGTAAAATGTTTTTATTTTGTTTATATAATTTTAACGCAAATTTTGTTGCGAAAAAATTACAAAGACACAAATGTTGAAAAAATTTCCACGAGCAGGATTTGAACCTCCACCCTTTTGACATACCGGGTCAGGTGCTCTTACAATTGAGCTATCGTGATACTAACCAGCCCGCCGAAATTATTCAACACTATTTACTTTTTACTTTGAAAGCCAAAGGCACCCATTCAATGTCAACAACTACCGGCATTAAGACCCGATCATAATATTTTTACAAATACTAAAGATCAGTTAAGAAGTAGGCAAGCTATTTATAAAATGTTTTTGTTTTGTTTATATAATTTTAACGCAAATTTTGTTGCGAAACAAATTACAAAAACACAAATGTTGAAAGGGTTCAAATCCTGCTCGTGGAAATTTTTGCATTAAAATTTGCGTTAAAATTATATGAACAAAACAAAAACATTTTACTTAGTATTTTGTTATATTTATATCTTATCACTAACACATTCAGTCTTAGTGTTATTACTAGATCAGTTCTTAATTACCTTGTTACATTTCAATCTACTGCACTGCATGTAGGTACTATTTCCATTCTTAAAATTGGAATTCAGACATCTCATTTTAATCTTTATTGAAACCTTACATCTCTATTGACCATTCATCTTTTTTCCGTACCAAAGTTGCTTGTCATTCGCAATCTCAACACCCTTTTTCCGGGGTGATTCACAAAGACCAGTTATCGATAGACCGGCCAACTAGGTCGCTCAAGGTTCCGCGCCAATGGGCGAGAAATCAGCCACTCCCGGCGGCAGAAGTCACTGAGCACGGCTATGCCTAACGAGAGGCGGTGCTCCGCGCCAGCCCCGCACTGACTTTGTCGATAACGTGCAATATACACAGCAGATACAATAAAATTAAATTAAATTAAAGTATTCTAACGGACTTAATGCAAACTACTTAGTAAGATTCACAGGTTGAGTCAGCCAGTGTTCAAAGTGCAGCCCGGTCGAAACGTCGAGCATATAGGTTTACTTCTGTTAACCGCGTCTGTGGTCTAGTGGTTAAGACCACCGGTCTCAGACCCAGAGGTCCCGGGTTCGATTCCCAGCAGCACGTCATTTGTGTACTCGGTTTGGTTGGTGGTAGAACTTGTATGTCCGCCTGGCTCGCTGACACTTTCATATTTAAATATGTCGCCATAACATCAATGTTTGTAGCATTAATGTATTGCAGCAGCTAGAGAAAAGATAGCCTCCGATGAGACTCCGGGTGAAGTGCGCTTCCACCATTGGCCTTATCATCACTTATCATCAAGTGAGATGAAGGCACTTTGCTTACCCGCTTGCTTAATTAAAAATTTTATTTTTGCATGTATGTAAAAACATATTTTCTTTCAATTATGACTGTTAAATACCTTAGTTGTGATATGCAAAAGTGGAACAGATTATGTCGAAAGACATTTATTACGAACCGTTAAAATGCACTTATGCGATGACTCTACGGTACAAAACTCATAACTTTATAATAAAATTAGTAATTTTAAATAATACATATTATTATCTCAAAGCCAATAAGTATCTAAGTATTCATTAAAACAGATTCATAAATATAAAACTGACCAACAAAAAAAAAACCATTCATACTTTATGCATCGCTTTAAAAAAGAAATATATTTTCATTCTCAAAGAGAAACCATTAAAGCCTCGTCTGTGGGTTTCTTCCGCTTTGATCAAGACTAACTTGCTTTAAACCCGCAATTCTCGCATTCGATTAAGATTTCCTTAACTTTGTATATAAGCATACATTATCAAACTTCACCAACAAAAGCAATTTAAATGTACACTTCAAACTTATGAAATTGATCATGTATAATTGTGTGTACTGACAATGTCATCTTAGATGGATGAGCATAGCTGGAGATCGGGCTCAGTGGCATGCATTGTGAGTGGATAGTCCATCAGTGGACTGACACGGGCTGATTATGATGAGTTATGGTCAATTTGAGAGCCTTTATGAGGGTACCTTGAAATGTACCCACGGATTGGCCCACAAATATAGTTAAAGAAACTTTATTTCTCATAAGAATACATAAGATTCACTTACTGAGAAACAATTACAATTACTTTACTATTTACTTACAATTCTTCTTCATAAATAAATAAGTAAATAAACTTTCCTACACTCACACGAATTATCTAGCTTAGGAGAAGCTTCGTTATGAAACTCGTTAAATGGTTACTAGACAACGCATAAACATACTTAAAATACTTAAATACATACTTAGAAAACACCTAGACCCGAGACTATTTAGAAAAACAATAATTTCTAAATTGACCCGACCGGGGATCGTAAATGCAAAAATTTGAATCATATTCATCATCATCATCATTTTCAGCCAGTATAAACCTACTGCTGGACACAGGCCTCCATGTTACGCCAATCCCTTCTGATTTGACCAAATCGCATCCAGGTTTTTCCAAATAAAAAAGCCAACTTTGTAATACGCAGGAACGTAATCGGCACAAAAACTCACAAAACGTCATTCCAATTGTCACAAACAAGACTTTCATACCAGGCACTAGTTAGAAGGCAGAATTTATCGACGCATCGATTAAATAAGGCACGCCTCGATGTTTGCCCTCCCAGTTTACGGCGCTTTTATGGCGATAATAAATGGGATTTAATTTAAAATTTTAACACCCACCATTTATGGCTAGAGTGCTCCGCTGTCTATGGCCGTCAGAAAAACTACATAGCTTGCCATTAAATCCAATCTAAGTGAGTGTTCCATTTTTTATATCTTCTCCTTAAGACGTACAAATCAATAAACCCAGTCGCAGCTTTAGACAAAGTTTCGTGATATACCTATAGATAACCAAATTAGAATCAAATCTAAATCCTATACTATTGAATATCGAATGAGGAACTGGCTTCTTTTTCTTCATGCATGTCGACAAGCAAACTCAACGAACTGGCTATCTTTCTGGCACATTGTTGTTAGATAAATGTTGTACCCTAGGAAGAATGTAAGTAAGTTTGAAGAAATACACTTTACAAAAAACAACTCGTGTTTATCTTCCATTCTATTTTTGAAGAAGTTTTTGTCTTAATGGACGAATACTCCGCCCATGAACACCACACAAGAATAACACATGCGAACCATAGCTCACCATGCAAGCCCAACGTGGCTTGGGTTTCAACAAATCACGCCAACAGGCCATAACATGTTAAGTTCTATTCGAAGCTCGTCTTACAATTCGACTCCTTTCTAAAAACCAATTTTCAATTATCAAAGTACCGAGACAGTGTTTCCCCGCTTAAGTCTCACTCCACGACTCCATAATTTTTAGCCGCGATACCCCCAAGTTCCGAGATAGCGCCGAACTTAACCCCGCACCCGTATCATCCAACTTCATACCGAGATTATGTCGAGGAGCCAACCACCACACAAAGGCTCTATTAGCCTTTTAATTGGCAAACTACCTACCTCTAGCGGCAACTATACCTATACCTACGTAACATACATTTTAAACACATAATCTCATAGGTAGCGTACTGGTGCAAGCTATCACCTGAACTACATTCTCGGAGTTTCTGTTGCTACGGCTGTTATGATTTATAATCCCTTGCATAGCTCCTAAGGAAGGAAATGGGGAAAGAGTTTGATGAAAAATATAAGCTTTCTTATATATAATTACCCCATAACATTTAAAGCGCACTTCCCCTGGAGTTTCCAGCTAATGTAAACTGACTATCTATCTTATCCTTACCTAAAATGTTTTTGTTTTGTTCATAATTTTAATGCAAATTTTATTGCAAAACGAATTACAAAAACACAAATGTTGAAAAAATGTTTCGCAACAAAATTTGCGTTAAAATTATAAACTTCTTATTATAAACTCTTGACTGATGTTTAGTATTTGTAAAAATATTATGATCAGATGTTAATGACGGTAGTTGTTGACATTGAATGACGCCCCTTTGGCTTTCAAAGTAAAAAAGTAAATAGTGTTGAATAATTTCGGCGGGCTGGTTAGAACCACGATAGCTCAATTGGGAGACCACCTGACCCGGTATGTCAGAAGGGTGCAGGTTCAAATCCTGCTCGTGGTTTTTTTTTCAATATTTGTGTTATTGTAATTTATCCTTACCTGTTTAAACACAACAGTGACCAACTACTAACGTTGTTGGATAGTGACAAGCTTATAGATATACGGAGGTAGTAGCTTTCCAGCAGACTTAAAACAAACCCGAGCACCAACCAAACCAACTACAATATAATAATAAATACACGACGACAACTTTGGAGACCGAACCCTCTAAGACTGAGAATGGCAGTCTAACCACTACACTTACGAGTAAAAGACATATATATACATTTACAAAATTTCATGCACTTTTATTGGCCGTAATGTATTGGACATTTGGCAGTCGACGTTTAGAGTGGACGACCCAAGTAGAGACTGCGAGTTGTACTCTTAGTGCAGCGAGAAGCGAAACAACTCTGGTAACCTATCTGGATATTAGGTAGTGGACTATACGTGTCCACGGGGCAACTCACTCGAGACATTAGTTTTAAGTGTTCTGAATGTTATGACCTGACGCAGATGTTCCTTTGTGCGTGTTATGCTTGCGTTGGCGGCGGCGCGGGCGATGTTCTACTATTTAGTGGACTGTATTTTTTTTTATTAGCGATACACTAAGACAGGGTTGAACTGCGAGGGACGGCGACAAGGGCAATTAAAGGATGTGAGCAGTTCAAGGAGTCGGTACAGGACATACCTTTGATCAGCGAACGGCAGACGACACGTGCAGTCGGAGCCGGCACGAGGTTGGTGGCCGGTGGATGCACTTTGCTGGAGCACAGACCTGGACCACCAAACGCGTGGTCTCTCATAGTTTAAACACTCCTAACGCGGATATTTAGATGACTAAAATTGGAAATTTCCTCCAAACGCGAATGGACAGCGGCCGTCTTTCCCAAACGTTGTCAGTGCACTATGGTGCACTTGGGTTGGCCGTACTGTAAAGTAAAACTAATAAAGGCGACTAAATAAATGTTTTAAATAGCAATGTGCTATTTCAATTAAGTCTGCTTGCTCACTCTTTCTCTATGTGACTTTACTTTTCTCTTCGATTATTAAGAACCGTAATTAAATGCAAGCGCCCTGCTTTATAAGCGTCTGTTCGTCGGGCAACATTCGGTTGCGATATTAAAAACGAGATTTCATTGTACCCTGGCGAAATAATCAAATTGTGTTTGTAATATTTCTCTTTTACTGTTCCAGCGAAACCAATTAATCAGAGTGAACGAAAGTAGTTTAACAGGCATTATTCGATATTAAATTATTTATTTTTATTTATTTATTTAGACAACATCACATACATTGTTCTGATCCCAAGGTAAGTAGCTAAAGCACTCGTTTCATGGAAATCAGAAACAACGACGGTACCACAACCACCTAGACCCGACACAATATCGAAAAGTTCGTTTTTCGACATTCACCCGACCGGGAATCGAACCCGGGAGAGTTAGCGCCGCCCAAACTCTGGCGTGCAAGCCACTCGGCTACGGAGGTCGTCAAAAACAGGTCGTTAAATAAAAACAAAGCACAACGAATATTACTGCATGTAGCAGTATGATTAATTATTTTTTAGTTCAAACAATACCTAGCTACAAATATAAAAGTTCTGACTCACTTACTAGCTGACGCATCAATGCCTAGCCCAAACCCGTGAACCTAGAAAGCTGAAATTTTGCACTGAAGTGCCCTTTATCATGCAGGCAAAAATAAGGCCGGATTTTCCAAAACTTTACGGAATCACGAGGATAGGCTTACGAGTCGCGAGCGGGCGCGAGTTATCTATAAACTGACAAAAAGGAAAAATATTTATGGCAGTTTCAAAATTTGGTAACTACATTGAGTTTGAGTTTTGCCATCAAATATATATTTTTTTACTTACTTTGTGAGCGCCACAACCCCCAAATGACTAGCACGTTGATGAAGCCAGTAGTAACCCTCAAATCGTAGCGATAACTTGAATTTCAATGATTGCCCAGCAGCTTTAATACACTATCCGTATAAAAACAATTTGTGTTTCGAAAAAACCAAGCAAGCCTTACCAACATTGATATTATGTGGGAGGTGGATATAATTATTAACCCTCATATTAGCTGGCTAAACAATGTTCAGAGAGCGAGATAACCCTCCCGTGAAGGCATTAGTGTTTGATACTGTTTATCAAATTATTCCGAGCTGCCGGCCCGGTGGCCCCGGAGGTGGGTTGTTCAGCGAACAGCTGCTTTGCCATTCATATAAAATGTTTGGTGAGATTAATTAATTGGTAGCAAAACAAACAGTTTGATGCCGTCAGTACGTAGCTGTAGAAGGTTTGAATCTTGAAACTTGAGACTGTAATGCTAGCTTGGGTAACGGAAAGATATACGCGGTTTGGTCTAAAATAAAATTGATGTCGAGTTACCGGGTTAAAGATAAACGAAATTTGAACTTTTTCAGATCATCTACATATACAAAAATCAATTGCTGTTCGTTAGACTTAAACTCGAAAACGGGTTGACCGGTTTGAATAATTTTTATTCTGTATCGTTCACTCTAATAAAAGTATGGTTTAGAAAAAAAAACAAGGAAAAACTCAAAAAAACAGCTGAGAAATCGAAAAATGTAGAATGGGTTATTTTGTACGGGAATCGCATCTTCGGATCACTCTTTATAGATGGCGTTCGTGGTACATATTTATTAAAACTTTAGACAGGGCAACGTCTGTCGGGTCAGCTAGTTTTAAATAAATATTTGTTCTATTTTCATGTATGTACCTAACCTAGGTAGTTACAGAGTTATCGTGGTCAGTGTTATTTTTTGAAATCTAATCGCGTTAATTTTTACATAATATATAATTTTTTTGACCCTGTGTTTACCCTATACAGGCTTTGTTGTCGCAGCGAATCTGTAATGTTTGTCTTCACATAATTCTTGAATTCTAGGACAAAGCAATTTTTAAACCAGCTTGTCTTAGAATTGCCGTAACGATGGCTCCGAGAATAGTCTTGGGGACAGCTGCATTTGCGCGCAAACATTGCAGAGACGTGACCGGCACGTTATGGAGCTCGTAGTGCCGGGCACGGTACCTATTCCAACTTCAAAGTGCTATCGTAGAGAGTTTAATGCTACAAATGAAGTATTCATTGCTGTATGTTGGGTATTTTTAAGAAATTCTACCGCAACGCGAAGGTGTGTTTTTTTTGATTGTATTCGGCGTAAAATAGAGATAGTTAGAGCGCGCCAGTGTTTCATAGGCATAGTCCTCGAAAAATTTGGGATTCCACTGGAGGACCGAAAACTACTTAAATTGATAGTTAGAAGTATCTAACGCAGACGCAATATAAAAATGTATGATCTTGGTTACATTTCTTAAAATAATCACCAGTTGTGTAGCAAAGACTGTATTGAAATCAATTAATTTTATTTCAATAGAAATAAAAATGTACAGTACTTACCAATAACTGATAATTATTTTTATTTCTTTCTATCTGTTGTCTCAAAATTTCAACGACAGGGTTTTGTTGTTGAGTTTTTTTAGTTTTTAAAACCAATCTGCCACCAACTATAAAATCGACGAAGCTTTTCATTAAAACAAACCCTGTCTCTTACAATTTCAGCCTTCCCAAAACGGACCCATTTAAAAAGAGAAAATAAATTATGTGTTTTCAAAATAAATAGTTGTAACGCAAAATTATTATTTGGTCAGCAGAATTATACAATCGGTCTGCATAAGAAATCCTTACTGTCGGTTACGTGAAGTTAAATTTTTTTTCCCGAGCGAAGAGCAGCGTAGCGAGGGCCAGTCACGGAAGGGGGGAGCGGCATAAGACTGCTGTTTAGAATGATATAAGTTGCAGACTGATTTAGTAATATTTGCTGACCATAAGTTGCTGCCCAACTAGTTGTTTTAGCATGTTACAACATTTTTTTGCTAACAAAAATACGAATACTTTGCTAACCATTTAAATAACGCCTTTTAAAAAGCTCACCCCGAACTCCTTTAAAAGTGCAGGTAGTACCAGTACTCTCCAGAGATTGCAACTAAAGTATACATAAGGCTGCATGAGCACACCTGCCCCGCTGGCACCGACGTGACTGGCGCCCGACGGAAGGGCTTTAGTGGGCATTGCGGCTACTTATCTCCAACGAATATCAGCAACCGCCAACTTTAAAACTAAATGATGATGACTCGTTTATTCTTTGCTTAGCTCTCTTTGGCCCCACTGGTTGATATAGTGTGAATATTATAACAATGCATATTATTTAACTTTTTATTTTTAAGAGCTAACTGCTACACTTGAATTAAATATTTAAAAAATGCAGTGAAAAAATCAAATGCCTACCCGACCCAGCCAGGAATCCTTCCTTCCTTATAGCCTTCCCAGAAGCATAACGGTCAGTGCAGCCGCCCGGATTGCGGAAGACCCAGATTCGATTCCTGGCTGGGTCGAGTAGGCATTTAATTTTTCATTGTACTTTATAAATATTTAATGCATATTATTATCATCAACATCATCAGCTCATTTTTATGTACTCACTGCTGAGGCAGGCTGCTGAGGAGCCTACCCTATGGATGAATAGAGCGAATGGACCCACCACGCGGGTTGGTGGTACTTAACGACTGCTAATGCAGCCGGGACCAACGGCTTAACGTGCCTTCTAAGCTCGAGATGACAAAGTTTTGGTCACCTATCCGAGGCCATAGCAAAAGTATCTTAACTTTAGGAATCGCAGTCCGTGCGCGTTAACCACTGCGCTATCGAGCTCTTTAACAACAGAACATACAATGCAAATAGCAGATTTAAAAATAAACTTGTATAAGTTACTTAAACAATCAAACAAGCCACCTGATGGGAAGTGGTTATTGCCACACATCTGCAATATTAGAAGCTGCCAATGTTTTGCCGTTGGCACAAAAATCTCGACGGGTCAAAGTACTACTGGGAGAGGGTAACCTCGGCAGGCCTAAGATAAGATAAGATGAGAAGATGCGTTGCCGAAGCTAAAGCAATATAAAAAAAATAGAACGGGATAGAGACATTCGGTACTACACAACCATTTTATTTAAGACCTTTAAAATGTGCACGTTTGATATGAATAACAAAATAAAACTCTTTTCTATTATTACCTTTTTACTCTTACTATTAACTTCTAATAGGTATATATATTAAATTAAACTAAGTTATTAATAGTTACATATATGTAACACATTTAACAGGGGAAAAAGTGCTTTAGCCAATGTTCTTGCGGCATCGTCTTCAATCCAGCTCCAGCTAGCGCCATTAGCTTTACCAAAAGTTTATTAAAGGCTCTTCAACATAATAATTATAACTTAATCCATTGGTATAAAGTTCAAAATCAATGTAACTATAAAATGGTGTGCGCGAGAAATTAAAACGTCAATTCTTTATTTAACGTAAACAAATTAAAATCGAGCGCAAGCAGCGGTCATGTGTCGTTCAGAATTCTAACTATTATAGCCTATAGTCTAGTATTAATACTAATCTTTTATTAGGCAGACTTATTAATAAATCTATACTTAATAATATTGGTAACCGTATATAAATATTTTTTTTGTATAAAATGTGTTCTTAGAAATATTTAGAATGTTTTTGATAGTTAAGGTGTCTCAAATAATCCACTATGCAAAGAATAGGGTTAAATAATCTACAAATAATTATTCCGCTAAAATTAATTAGATATATTGAAATGAAACATCTTTTTTACGGATCTACTCGCGTTTATTTTACACATTAGTTTTAATTAATGTTTATCCTGACGTTTCGAACCCTAAAGAAATCGATCCGTAAAAAAAGTTGTTTCATTTCAATGTGTAGTGTTCGCGTAAACTTTAGAAAACAATGTGTAATTAGATATAATTAGCTGCAATCTGGTAATTCCTATTGAATGTAAGACATAAAAAAGACATGTTTACACACTGAGAATAATGTACAGACGTCTGCACATCTACCTACCATAAACTGTCAAATTTCCTCAATAGACTTTGAACTTCATACCTTAATAATATGGTTGAAAATGTATTGAAGAAATTTGACCGTTTTGGATAGGTTGTTGTGCAGACGTGTGTACCTACTGTAACGAGTGATTACTACCTAGCTAGTAAGCAGAGTCGGTGCTTAAAGTAATGCTTGTATTAATATTTTTAATATTTGTAATTTGCCATTTTCCATAAATGTATGTATGTTTCCCATAAATGTATGTTTAATTTACGAGGCGTCTTGTACTGACTCCTGTAGCTATTTAGCAATGTGTCCTTGTTGTACTTTAAGCATTCTGTTATCCAAATATTTGTTTATGTGAATTAATGTTTGTCTAATAGGTTTAATTACAATACTCTTTCTATTATTTTGCTGAAACGAACCAATTCGCCTGTCAATGATTCACTCCTGTTTTAATTTTTGTTGAATGTATGTTTTTTTATTGTACCGTTTTCAGTAATAGAGGAAGGGATTCAGAATATACAGCCTATAATTTTTTAATCTTCTATTTTTGATACCTACGTAGGTACGGCTGCTATTTTTGTTTTTATTTTTTTATTATTATTTTGTACTTGCATTTTTGTATGTTACGGTTGTGTTGCTATCGCAGCATCACCTAAACCGGTTCCGACGGAAGATCAGCGCTTACCTCAAGGCTAACATTTTGCTAGGACGAGCGCGTTGTTATAGGACCACCGATATGTTGCCTGATGTTGAAAAATATTTAACTTTTCATAAACCCATCCTACTAATGAAATACAACATTTATCTACAACAGTTCCCAAAAAACATTTGTTATGTATTTATGGTGTTACAAATAAACAAAGAAGAAGCTCCGAATAGTTATTCCGTGTTTTGTCTCTTTTACTCTCATTTGAAATGACGTTTACATGACAGGAACAAAACAAGAAATAACTATTCGGACCTTATTCATTGTTTATTTGTAAGGCACATAGTGTTTATTTGATATAAGCGTGTTACGTGTAGCTGCGCCCGCAATATCGCCGATCAGCATTTACCTACTTATTGCGTTCTATGGAAACTGCCCGGCACGAGGCGCTGACCCAGCACAACGTGACTCCCCGGACGCCGAGCTACGCGTCGCCAAGTTTCAACACTTTTGTTTCTGACATCGATCAATTGTCACGCTATAATTACTTTATAATTTTACATTGTAATTTCTTTATTAAATATATTTTATTAAATTTTGTATTTTTTTGCATCCTCCGGTTGTAGCCTTCGTAATTGGCGCAGTCGGTAGGATAGTCGTAAAGTAGAGTCAGTGAATCGATCACGGCATCCGGCTATCCCGAACCTACAAGAGCTACATTCCAGAGGAGTATCCAGAAATCGATACAGGCAGAGAAACGAAAAATGCATATGTAAGTACCTAGATCTAACTAGAGTTGCTTTCCTTTTTTTTTCATTGTTCCTATAAGTGTTCCAAGATTTTCCATCCGCGGCAATCACGGTCTCCTAGGTTAGGTATTAATCGTAGATTGTTAGAGTTAGATTCACATAGAAATTTAGATATTTTTAACGAGAACGAAGTACCACTACCCAATATGTCTGACGCAATTGTGGACCAAATCTATAAGGCCCTTCGGCTGGTCCCCGAATTTGACGGCAATTCAAACGTCTTAACGCGATTTATAAATTTATGCGATCAGTTGGTAACGCAATATATGCATAATGAACAGGGTTACGCACTGAGTAATCTTGCTCTCATTAACGGTATATTAAACAAAGTAACCGGGCCCGCAGCCCGTACCATTAACTCAAATGGAATCCCGGAAACTTGGGATGCGATTCGTAGGACGCTCATTAATAACTTCGCTGATCAACGTGATGAGACCTCACTTTATAATGATTTGTCACTTCTTACTCAGGGTTCGGCAAGCCCACAGGAATTTTATGAGCAGTGCCAAAACCTCTTCAGCATGATCATGACTTATATTAGTTTACACGAAACCGTGTCAAGCACCGTAGAGGCTAAACGTGCCCTTTACAGGAAATTAACCCTACAGTCATACCTACGTGGCCTTCGCGATCCACTAGGCTCTCGAATTCGCTGTATGCGGCCTGATAGCATAGAAAAAGCGTTAGAATATGTTCATGACGAGATGAACACATTATATCTGCAGCAACGGAACGAGCAGCTTCCCGATAGAAAGTCGCAGTCCACGTCTTCATTTAATCAACCCAAATTTACTTCTTACAGCTCACCGCCACCAGTCGCTTTATCGCCCTATAGATCTTTTAATTTTACTCCGCAAAAACCATCTAATATGCCAAACATGCCAGGTCCTTCTAGACCTTTCTTAGCACAGCCACAGAGGCCAATGCAGTTTTGGAAGCCCCAAACGCCTCTCCATAGTGGCCCAACACGTACCCAGCAGATGTTCGCGGCGCCTCCGCCGAATTATAGACCTCAGAGTAATGTTTTTAGACCACCTCAGAGGAACACGGGATTCCCATTTCATAAAAACGCGAGTAACGCGCCTCAACCTATGAGCGGCGTCAGTCACTACGTAGCTAAACCTCTTCCGTTACGTACGCCACATGATTGGAGTAAATTCGGCAATCCGCCACCTTCAAATTATTTTAAAACTAGAGAACTAAATTTTAATGAATCTTTTGAGCCACAGTTTTCTTATGAGCCGACTGACTATTACAGTGATAACTACCAACAAGACTATTATGATAATCCCGACTTTGCTTACGATAATTTATACGGGCAACAATCTTATTATCCGGAGTATGTTCCCGTATCCGTAGAGGAAGCCCAGGACGAGGTTCCTTTGGCCGATAATGAGGATTTTCAGAAAACCTCCAAATCAGAAAAACTAAAATAGAAATTAATTTACAGACGCAACGTCAATTGCCATACATACAGATTTTAAATCCACCTCTTAAATTACTTATTGATACAGGTGCGAATCAGTCTTTTATAAGCCCAGAAGCTGTAGAAAGATTCTTCTCAGAGTTACCATGTAACTATGACCCTTTTGAAGTAACGAATATTCACGCTACTACGCGAAACGATTACTCGATTACTTTACCTTTTTTCCCGGAATTTAATGAAAAAAACGATATAACTTTATTCATATATAAATTTCACGATTACTTTGACGGTTTGATTGGTTATGATCTATTAGAAAAATTAGAGTCTAGTATTGATTTAAAAAATAAAGTTTTAATTACACGGCAATCTCGAATACCTTTACTAATGTACGACTCTCGTAACTGTAACCTATATGAAGAAATTATACCGGCTAACACTTCTAAGTTAGTACGGATTCCAGTAAATTATCATGATGGTGATGTGTTCATATCTGAACAAGTTATCTCTAACTGCTATGTAAAAGATTGTGTGACCACAGTAACAAACAACCGTGGCATAGTTGAAGTTATTAATCCTTCCCGATATGACATAGTGTTCTCAATGGACAGACCAGTTAGCGCGGAACTTTTCAACGTTCAGTGCACTCGTACCGAACAACCTTCTAGTCGCGTAGACGACGTACTATCACGCTTACGTACCGACCATTTGAATCCTGAAGAGCGAGTCAATTTAGAGTCACTTTGCGCTCAATACGCTGATGTCTTCTACATCGAAGGTGAACCCTTGACCTTCACCAATAAGATCAAGCACAGCATCCGAACCACGGATGAAATACCAGTGTATACTAAAACCTATCGGTACCCTTTCATTCACAGACAAGAAGTCCAAGATCAAATATCTAAAATGTTAGATCAAGGCATTATTCAACCTTCACAGTCAGCTTGGAGCTCCCCCATCTGGGTAGTTCCAAAGAAAGCGGATGCGTCAGGAAAAACAAAATGGCGCATAGTTGTAGACTTTAGAAAAGTTAATGAAAAGACCATCGACGACAAGTACCCGATCCCGAATATCACTGATGTTCTGGATAAGTTAGGTAACTGTCATTATTTTACCACACTTGACCTTGCCAGCGGATTCTACCAAGTCGAGATGAATCCAGCAGATATACAGAAAACGGCCTTTAATGTAGAACATGGGCACTTTGAATTTTTGCGTATGCCCATGGGTCTAAAGAATTCTCCATCCACATTTCAGCGCGTGATGGATAACGTCCTCAGGGACCTCCAGAACGTAGTCTGCCTCGTTTACCTTGATGATATCATCGTTTTTAGCGTATCATTGCAAGAACACATGTTAAATTTAGAAAAAGTATTTAAAAGATTGAGAGAATCAAACTTCAAGATTCAAATGGATAAATCAGAATTTTTAAAATTAGAAACTGCATATTTAGGACACATCATAAGTAAAGATGGGATAAAACCCAATCCAGATAAAATCATGGCCATCCAAAAATTTCCACTACCTAAGACAGCAACTGAAATAAAACGATTTTTAGGGTTATTAGGATACTACCGTAAATTCATTCCCGATTTTGCCCGTATAACAAAGCCAATGACTCATTGTTTAAAAAAAGGTTCTAAAATTACATATAACGACGTAAACTATATTAACTGTTTCGAGACTTGTAAAACACTATTGACGAACGATCCTATCTTACAGTATCCGGACTTCGACAAAGACTTCATATTAACTACTGATGCTTCCAACTACGCCATAGGCGCCATTCTCTCACAAGGCACCATTGGTAGTGATAAACCAATAGCGTACGCATCCAGAACTCTAAATTCTAGCGAGATCAACTACAGCACTATAGAAAAAGAACTATTGGCGATAGTTTGGGCAACCAAATATTTTCGGCCTTATTTATTCGGAAGAAAATTTAAAGTAGTTACAGATCATAAGCCACTACAGTGGGTCATGAATCTAAAAGAGCCAAACTCTAGATTGACCCGCTGGAGATTAAAATTGAGCGAGTATAATTTCACTACAGTCTATAAGCAAGGCAAACACAATACCAACGCCGACGCTTTATCTCGAATCGAGATAAATAACGAAGACACTAGCTCCATTATAGTAAATCACTCAGAAAAGCCACCATCTTTAACCGGCTCCACTACGGTGACCGCTCACACTAGCGCAGAACACCCTATCTTAGAGATACCCATATCAGATGATCCTCTCAATAAATTCAACCGCCAAATATGTTTTATGGTAGTAGGTGACATTAAGAAACGACCTATAGTGACTAAACCATTCGACACTCATACTAGAACGACTATTCAACTCTCGGAGTCTAACCTTGAAGAAGATGTAATAACTGCAATAAAAGAATATGTGAATCCTAAAGTTAGAACAGGTCTTATAATCCACCCACCTTTGGCCATGTACAAAATTATACCTATTATACAAGACAAGTTTAAAAGTTCTTCTATGAACCTTATAATGACTAAAATAGAATTAGAGAACGTAAAAGAGTACTTACGACAACAAGAAATCATACAAAAGTATCACGAAGGAAAAACCAACCATCGTGGTATTAACGAATGCTTTTTATCTTTATCATCTCGGTATTACTGGCCTAAGATGAGAGAACATATCACCAAATATATAAATGAATGCAGCATCTGCGGTCAAGCCAAATATGACCGACATCCCATTAAACAAAAAATTTCTATAGTCCCACCTCCTACTAAACCATTTGAAATAATTCATCTCGATCTGTTTACAGCGCAAAATGAAAAGTATCTAACACTAGTTGACGCTTTCTCGAAATACGCTCAAGCTTATTATCTTAGAGACGGTACTGCTCTAAGTGTTGTTCAAGCCCTTTTAAAATTTTCTACGCATCATGGCATCCCTTTTACTATAGTTACAGACCAAGGACCTGAATTCACCAATCAATTATTTTCTGAATTTACGAGACTTCACAAAATTCAGCACCATAAAATCCTTGCACACACTCCTAATGACAACGGCATTGTAGAACGATTTCATTCTACAATCCTGGAACATCTAAGAATATTAATGCTAGAAAAACGTAATGAACCCGTAGTTAACCTCATGCCGTACGCAGTATTGGCTTATAACAGTTCCATTCACAGCTTCACCAAGTGTAGACCCTTAGACTTAATTACAGGACACTTTGACCCACGCGACCCGCTAGATATAGACTTGACAGAATACCTATTACAGCAGTACTCATTAGACCATAAAAAAAGAATAAACCAAGTATACGATTTAATAAATGAATCTTCACTGCATCACAGGACTGAGTTGACTGAAACTAGAAATAAAGACCGCGAACCTGAAAAGGAATACTTCCCTGACCAACAAGTATTTGTTCGAAACCCTTTGGCCAGTAGACAAAAGCTAGCCCCCAGATTTACACAAGACACGGTTCTCGCTGATCTTCCCATACACATTTATACTAAAAAGAAGCGCGGCCCCGTCGCCAAATCACGACTGAAACGAAGCCCTAAAGATCCTACCTTGTTGCAGGATACTTCTACTAACGTCACTGCTCCAACTGACTCGAGGTCAAGATGTAACGATTGACACCTTGGACGATGGACCAGGTTTACTCCCCTTTAAACTAGGACCTACTAAAATTGTAGCTCACTACCATTCCTTTCTTAATTATATAGACCTTAATAATATTCAAACACAAGTTGAACTAGTTAAATCGCAACTTCTCGAGTTTAGACCTCAACTAAACAACAAAACGTTATCTCTCTATGACCCTCATATTGAACACCTTAGTAGCAAGCTTAGTAAAATTTCTGATCAATTGCATACGTTTGAACCAAATCGTAATAAAAGAGGTCTCATTGACGGACTCGGTTCGGTAATTAAAAGTATTTCTGGCAATCTAGACTATAAAGACGCTATAAAATATAATAAAGCATTAAAAAATCTTCAGAGCAATGAATTAAAATTAGAAACAGAGATAAACGATCATATAACCTTAAATAAAGAATGGATTTCGCGCAGTTCGAAAGTTTTAGATGACATAGTAAATAATCAAAATAAAATCAGTACAGTTTTAAATGTAATTATGGAAAGTGATAGTAAGAGAGAAACGGATTTAATAAAATATGCCCATCTGGCACAACACTTGATTATCTTAGGAGATAACATCGAAGATTTATCTCAAGAGTTATTTAAGTTAGAAAATACGTTAGCATTTATTCGTGCATCGAGCACTCCCCATTTCGTACTTAGTGTAGATGATCTTAAGGACATACTTAGTAAAATAAGGATTATGTATTCACGAGATGAAATCCTTGACGTAGATTATAGAGATTTTTATGATATAATTAAGTTAGGATATTTTTACACAGATAAACGCATTACTGTAGTAATTAAAGTGCCGATTGCCTATCCCTTACCTTATGACCTTTATAAGCTTTCTGTTGTCCCGAATAAAAACCATATGATCCTTATACCTACCTCACCCTACATTGCAATTTCTGGTAAAGATTATTTGTACATAGAGACAGAATGTCCGAAGATCAACTCATGGTTTCTCTGCCAGAGTACATCTAACTATAGAATACGAGATGAACCTGACTGTATACAGCATCTGATCATCAAGCAAGAACTTTGTAAATCCTGTAAGCCATCTACGGTCGTCCTGATGAAAGAAGCCCTCGAACAACTCGATGATAGGCACTACACTCTGTCATTCCCAAGGCCAACCAAAGTCAAGATAACCTGCGGACAAGAGCAATATAGAACCCTACAAGGAAGCTACCTGATCGTTATCCCGTTTAACTGTCATCTTATAACGCCTGAGTTCACCATAGTCAATACGAACGAGCACATAAAAGGTCACGTCGTGAAGATCATGGAAATGCCTCAGTATAATGAAACGGAGCACCCAGTACATTCATCTGTTGTATTACACTCTATTAATCTGGAAAATCTGCATGCTGTGAACACGAAGATATCCTTGGAGACACCAGTTCGTCTTAATTCATCTGCCGAGCAATCTGTATACCACACTACAATTCCAGTCTACGTAATATTGCTATCACTCGTAGCACTCATAACCGCCGTAGCAAGCCACCGACTACGAACGCGCTGCCTACGAAAGAAAAACGTCATCATAGAATGTAGCACTGATGTGCCTCATGGCATCTATGCTATTCCAGAGATGAGATCTACCAACCCCAGCGAGATAAAAGTAGACCACAGGAACATCTCAGCAACTATCTCCAACAGAGTTCTCAAATAGTTGCTGAACTGCGGGGGGAGGTGTTACGTGTAGCTGCGCCCGCAATATCGCCGATCAGCATTTACCTACTTATTGCGTTCTATGGAAACTGCCCGGCACGAGGCGCTGACCCAGCACAACGTGACTCCCCGGACGCCGAGCTACGCGTCGCCAAGTTTCAACACTTTTGTTTCTGACATCGATCAATTGTCACGCTATAATTACTTTATAATTTTACATTGTAATTTCTTTATTAAATATATTTTATTAAATTTTGTATTTTTTTGCATCCTCCGGTTGTAGCCTTCGTAATTAAGTAATTCGTAGTAATGTTGACTGTACATATAGCTGTAAGTTTTTATTGTCATTTTATATAAATAAACAACTCATCACAAAAAAATTAAGGAACCTTATCACAGTTTTAAATCATCTATATGACGTCGTAATATCTTTATATTCAAACAGTCTGTAACCGTAATCTTAGACAACAGGTAAATCTTAGACGCACCTACCACTACACACTAAATTATCGTGTCTAAACCTTAGTCCCGCCCCGTCAAGAGACCCTCATAGACGGCCTAAAATAACGGCGATAAACAAGCCACAGGCTACGTCATGAGACGCACGAGACGCGCCGATATGCCTCGCTCCCACAGGTCTGGATCATAAATTTACGGTATTCTTTTAGCGGCCTCTTAAGTTTTATTAAAGTTGTTGGATACTCATTATACCATTACCAAAGAACAAATTGTTTTTTAAAGCGAAACAAATCTCTACGTATTGAAATGTAATATTATTTATACTGACTTTTTAGGGGCAGTCTTAAAAAGAAAGAACAAAAGAAATCAAAGGAAAAATGAGGTGTTGGTCTTTTAGAAAACCAGCTATCGTCATCTATTTTTAGAAGACCAATATCTCAGCTTCTTCTGACCACGGACTCAGTGAATGTTTAAAACGTTGTAAATGTGAAGTATGACCATGGACCAAGTGAAACGTCAAACATGTGAAACAAACGCGCGATACCAACGGTACAACAAAAAAAATCCGATACAATCATGCAGCTTTGTTTATCAAGCTCACCTTGAAACTGCGACATTACATTGATTCGTCGTAGCAACAGTATTAAGTATAAGATTGAGTTTGGAGACTAAGCCAAACAGTGCTACGTCGAACAAATACTTTCGACTTTAAATTTAATCGCCAGCAATTGGGCAATTTGCTTCAGAAGTCTCGTAACGAAGACTTTACTTCTTCTGTCAGGCATTATCCCGGCCTAGCGCTAGTGTTTACTATCATACTGTCCTACTGTCCAGTGTCCTCCACTTTGACCGGCAATAAAGACTGACGGTCAAATTCGAAATACCATTAAAAATTACATTTTTAACAAAATGATGACGTAGCTAAATTAAAAGTCCACGCCCACTCTAATGCACGAGCGAGTTTATCGCCCAACGGCTGTACGTACCAGTTCTGCCCATACACTAATTGATATTTTATTTTAATTACATCGCTTCAACAAAACGGTGTAATAAGAAACATTTTACGTCAGAAACATAATAGGTTTATTATAATTAAACGGTCAAGCTAGCCGGCTTGCTCGCAGAACTATGTCCTGTTAAATTATAATTAGCCATGCTGCAAACTGTGCTCGTGTGCTTAGCAACAGGTTCATCAAGCAACTAAGCTAAAATAGCTCGTGTTGCTCTGACATAAGGGTGCAGTGTTGTTATAAATGAGACCAGGAACATTCTATAGGTAATATCATTTTGTATTGTACTGTTGTTGTTGTCACTTGCTTCCAGGTTATGTGAGGTGGGCTATTACTGCAATGAGCTTTGTGATGTACTCTCATAGTTTTTATTTCCTCAGCAATAAATAGGTTTTAGATTAGGTGGAGCGACGATTTTCGCAAGGTGGCTGGCAAGAGCTGAGCTGGATGAGAGTAGCCGCGGATCAAACTCAGTGTAGCTTCTTGCACTTGGAGAAGCTTATGTCATGCAGTGGACTAGTGTAGGCTGATGAAATAGGTTGTATATAAAACTAATTTTACATTAATTCATTAGACATGGCTAGACATGATAATTGGCTCTTTGATGTCAGATGTGTAACAGAATAATACATATTGCAATTTTTTTTTGTTTTTCAACGTTAACAAGAACGTTACACTTCGGAATGGTGGTGGTGGTCACATGGGAGTTTTGGATACAATTTTGAGACCACGATAACTTCACCTCACCTACCTATGTGACTAGAAACTTCAGAATAAAATACTACGTACAGTAAACGCGAGTAAAGCCGTAAACCATAATGTGTTCTGTTTCATTGTAGCAATGACTATATAAGTCCATGACTGTAGATAAAACTAAGTGTTTTGGTACTTGATGTCCAGCAGCAAGCTTAAAGTGCTTTTTATAATGATGTGTATATTATATTAATTATAACATTATCTATATATTAATACGTGAAGCAAAAACTTTGTACCCTTTTTACGAAAATTGCGCGGACGGAGGAGTATGAAATTTCGCACACTTATAGCTCTTTCTTTCTTTTAGTTGATGGCTTCGTGCGATTAGCACATTTAGCTAGTGTCAAAGTAATTTTTCTTACAAGTAATACATAAATATACAATATTTCCCTTCAGTCAGTATGATGATGAATGATAATAAAAATGAGAAGTGAGAAATGATATACCCCCCAACCCCTCGAGTATCTCAGTAAAGATGTGGGGCTTTACTAAGCCCTCACGCAGACTTCTTGAGAGAATTTGAAAAGTGACGTTGCGCTGTTTTGTTTCATTTGCCAACACTCATGCACACTCACGAACACTTAACGGTTAATAATCCACCATTATTTCACATTAATATTCGACATAACACAAATTTTAGAAAATAAAACCAAACCGCAGATATGACTCTTCACTTTCCCGCCAAGAAGTCCCACTTATAGTTTATATAGAGAAGGGATATATATTTTTTTTAAATTATGCATAAAATACATTAAGTTAAATAAACATTGTTTCATACATTAATCAAAAATTTCAAAAATGGAAGAATGAAGATTTCAAACTCACACTCTTTTTTTTTTTAAATTTTCATTGCTTAGTATACAATCTGTGCAGCCTTATATAAAAATTGCTGTCTAATTTGACCACTGGGCGACCACTAGTATTAATTAATCTATAATTTGTGTTATTAATTAGCACGAATAAAGAATTAGTAGTATTTGTATAAACAACTTCCTTAAATTCACAGACAGCAAAGCACAATGAATCAATGCTACCCCAACAAACAAACAAAACGGTTCCGCATAAAAACCTAATAACATTAAGATGAGATGAAGCACATTGATTTCTCCGTCAGACATCATCATTATTATTAAAGTAAAATTCATTTATCTTCTTTTCTTTGCACTCGCACATTGTTCGTGCGGTGTTTTCTTTGTTTTTGCCGGCAACACAGCGAGGCCATTAATATTGTCTGGTTCTCTGTTCTTACATCTATCTCGCGTGTGGACCTAAGTAGGTGATTTTTTAGATTGCACGGAGATCGGTCGTGCAGCGGCCAGCTTGTTCAGGTTGCAATCGTTAAAGGTTTAGATATGTTTGGACTACGGGTGGGTGACTAAACAAAATTGTGACCCAGCTCTTTAGTGCTAATTACAAGCGATGGGGAAGCGCATTGCTTTGACCTGACCACCAATATGCTTGTACAGACACAAGAATCAACATTGTATACACTTTTAACTAGTTTTAACTCTTATTCCATTGTATTAAGAGTTACATGTTAATACTCGTAACTATATGTGAGAACAACTGAAACGGGTTGTTTTTAGGCTAATGATAACTAGTAAGATACTTTTTAAATAATACACTAAATAATACGTATACTCAAAAAAACTCCTATGAAATGGCAATACCGTTTAAGTTTTTACCAATCGCAACTGTATTACGCGTAAAACTATGGACTACTATGTCACGGATAAACGGGCGGCTCAGACAATTAGCGAAGTTGCCGGGCTTCGATTAACCGCTCTATAATTTATTCATCGGTATCCATCATCAGTGGGGTGTCCTGAGGGACGGCTCAGACTTGCCGAAAACGATTAGTGGAACAAGTGCTGTCTCAACCGACCAGCTTCGGATTTATTACGCTCCTTTCTGTAAGGACGGATTTTTTTTTAAATTTTAACAAAACAAACTAAATGTCACATATACTTAATACGAAAAAGTTGAGAATTTTAAAGTGCATTTTCGTGGTACTTTTGCACCTAAAATATTAACATTTTCCCTGTCTATTTTGAGCACATACAATTACACTGACGAAACATAATATTCTAACTGGACCGTGCACCTTCTACCGTTTTTGGAAGTTTTCTTGTCTTCTTTACAGATTCATAAAGAAGTTTAATCAAAGTATAATACGAATATACATACACACGGCGGCAGAACAACCTACCCAAAACTGTCAACATTCTACAATCAATTTTGAGCTTTATTGTTTGGTTATAAGGATCAATATTCATTGGAGAAATTTGACAGGTTTGGGTAGGTTGATCTGCCGCCGTATGTACTACGAGTATAGTAAGCAGAAGACTATAGTAAGACTATACTTTACTATACCTATATATATATACTATACTTTAGTTTTGACTATTCATTAATGTAAGCACCAATGTCAATATAATTACTTAAATTTTATCTAAAACGTCAGTTTAAGCACACAGCAATATTCAATAATTAGATTAAAACTACCATGTCACTAACATTAGATAAACGGGTTAGGGGTGTTTGGTCATGGTGTCGTTTCGTCATTGTTTTTAACTTTCATAGATGTAGTGTCGTTTCGTCATTAATGAAATAATTTAAAAATATTTGGTGGTCGTTTCGTCATTTGTACATCTGCACTTAAAATATTTTACAGTCAACAAACTAAATAAATGAAACCAATCATAACTATAATTTTTACCAAAATTCTTTAACTACGCAAAAATTTTAATATAACAATTTTTAATACTCTTTAAAATTAACAATTAAAAATCACAGAATCAATCACAAGCATGACTATCATTAGAAAAGTTAAATGAGCGACTTAAAAGTCATATAGAAAGATTTTTATGGTGTGTAACAAATTAATGCACTTTTTGAAAATAAAAATGCATTGTGGACTGTACTTTAAGCGAATGACCAAACGACACTAAAAATAATTAATTTTAAATAGCAATGACGAAACGCCACCATTTTTTCTTAATGACGAAACGATACCATTACCAAACACCCCTAACCCAGATAAACTATAGTCATAATTATATAATATTCATTATTCATTTACGGGATAAGTACATTGTTTTTTATTCTATCCACCCGCTATGTAGTACGTCCGGGATCATGAAACAATGTTACTAAACTCAAACACAACAAAAAGTACATAATTATACTAAATGACGTACATTACATTAACGTAACTATCGTTGAAATGAAACAACTTTTACGGATCTACTCGCGTTTATTTCATACATTAGTTTTGATTAATGTTTATCCTGACGTTTCGAACCCTTCGCAGGGTCCGTGGTTTCGTAAAAGTTGTTTCATTTCAATGTGTAGTGTTCCCGTAAACTTTAGAAAACAATACGTAATTATCGTCTTTTGGTTAGACCGGTATCAGACTCTGAAATATCGGGTTGTATGTATTCCCGCAGGTGCCATATATTGTACTAGGTTTGGTTAGTGGTAGGACTTGTTCTTAGCCCGCCTTGCTATTTAACACCATCATATCTAAGTTGCCATAACAACATTGATACTGTTTTGTAGCGTTAACTTAATTAGGCCTTCCATCAGGTGGTGGACTGCATTGGTACTAATCACTGCTGTCCGATCCTAAGAGTAAAACGCAGGGCTACCCTGACCCACAGACGCACTTAACTCATTCTTCTCACTTACATACATGCACTCACACATAATAAATAACTTATTTATTATTTTATTTTTATTATTGTTATTGTCAGAATCATACTGTGTAGTTATTGTCTGTGACGAATAGCGACATTGTTATCCTGCTAACCCTAGAGAATTGCCAGGTCACGAGCCAGGCCTAGCTTAGGGTGGGAGTCATTGTACACACGCCTGCACATCAACCTATCCAAAACTGTCAAATTTCTCTAATCGATATTGATCTTTGTACCCAAACACTAAGGTTCAAAATGTATTAAAGAAATTTGTCATTTTGTGGTAGGTTGATCTGCTGCCGTCTGTACACTCCTGTAACATGGCTTACCATTAATTTTGGTAAATAAACATTTTTCATTTTATATTTTTTATTTTCAACTCCTAGCGTGGGAGATGTGTCGACTTGCTCTGGTCCTGACTTAGAAACCTATTTGACGACCTCCGTAGCCGAGTGACTTGCACGCCGGACTTTGGGCGGCGCTAACTCTGAGGTCCCGGGTTCGATTCCCGGTTGGGTCAATGTCGAAAACGAACTTTTCGTTATTGTGCCGGGTCTGGGTGGTTGTGGTACCGTCGTTGTTTCTGGTTTCCATGAAACGAGAGCTTTAGCTACTTACCTTGGGATCAGAACAATGTATGTGATGTTGTCTAAATATTTATATATTTATCCGAAGCAAATCACTCAATAAATTAACCTCGCTGTAGTACTATTAAAACATACAGTAACATGTGCAGCTCCATATCTCACTCACACGCAAACACATAAACACACATATACACACACACACACACACACACACACACTTTTTGTTGAAACATTATTTATACACATATATTTAAACTAAAAATTGTTATGCATAATATGCCTGTAATAGTTTGTAGGTACCTTTATTTACTGTTTTGGGAGAGGGCGCCCTCACTGCGCTACAGTTTAAAACTTTTGCAGTTGAGGACACCACGTCTGTTATTTAGACTTAAGTTTGTGATAATTAAAGAATTTTGTATTTTGTATTTTGTTTATCCCTTTTAGTTTCGGGCCCTAGAAAAGCTGTCTTTCGACCGACACGTGCCAGCCAATGTATGATGTACCATTATGTAAGGCAGCAGGTATCGATTTGGCGCTTTATAATTTATTCATCGGCATCCATCATCGGTGAGACGCGTTATTTGTCCCCGGGCGGGCCTCAGACGGGGCGATTAGCCGGGCCCCAGTTGCCGAGTATCCGGACTTTATGTTCTGATACCGAAATTAAACTTAAACTGCTGCTAGATTTGCGGAGGATTTGCGCTTGAATGGATATTAATGATTCATCTCAACATAGAAGGACAAGGGGGCGTGTCAGTGGCACTACTACGGTTTTTATACTAACAATGTCTAGTTAGTTTCTTCAGCGTTGCCTCGGCAGAAACAAAAAAGAGATAAACTTCTAGCTGACTATGTGACGTCACAGGAGGTTACAGGAAACTTTTGATACATACAGTCATAGTGAATAAATCCCCGATGCGAGCTCCAGGCAATCGTAGCTCTATGCAACTACTTAATCACTACACTTTGTCACTGAAAATCGTTGAAACCAACGCCTCGGTAGCCGTTTGGCAAGATTGGTCCAAATTTCGGAGGTCATGGGTTCATTGCCCGTTAGGTAAAACTATTGATGCATAATCCAGGCCAAACTGAAGCCAAGTTTCAACGTTTGTCACGTAGGCGACGGCGGTTCTTCAATACCATACAAACTCTCGATTTCGGTAACATAATTATGTCGAATGACAAAAACAAAACTCGCTGACACCCTGTACATCTTTTCCCACAGATTTATTAGGGATGCTTACGCATTCTATTCCTCAATACTTAAACGTCTAGACTAGTTTTGTTTTTTGTTAAGTTTTCAAATTACTGAACCACCATTGACGTGAGCGGCCGCAGTCCATCCTCTTTAGTTATTAACGCTGAGAACGACGCCCGGTCCGAGCCTCCCGCCGAACAACTAAACAACATCCCTCAGTTTGATTAAGGTGCTAGAAAATGCATAACAGAGCTACGGCACAAAATAAAGTGACCCACAGAAGGGGAGCTTCATACAATCGCGCTCGAGCAACGCACACGTAGACCAGTGTTCCGCAAACTTTTTGTGATCATGGTACATTTAGGGAAAGGGAAAATTTTGGAGGTACATCATAAATTAAATAATATTAATCTACATTTATTTATTTATTTTAAACTTTCCCAACAAAATATTACATGGCGGTCATAATGCCTGACGCATTTTCTACCAGCTAACCATAGAGTGGTGCAGAAATGACATTTGTCCACATACCAAAATTTTTTTTGATTTATCCCCGCTTTACGGGACCTGCCGCCCGCGCCAAACGAAACAACACCTCCCTCGCGCGCTTGCGTGATTTGCAACTGTGTTAGTAGTGTGTATTGTTCTTCAATTCGTCTATGTAACTTTATGAGATAACCTTATTTTTCCGAGGCACACACTTTGCGGAACACTGACACTTTGCGCAACACCTACGCTCGGAGAGTTCGCTGATTGCTTCAAACGGTATTTTCAGCTTCACCGGGCTTATTTGGGGGCGGCGAGAAACTTAAAGGGTTCCTCAAGCCGTGTGAAACGAATCACCTTCGGAGGTTTTCTAGAGGGAACGGCATCACGCACTAGTGCGTGTCCCCGTGCCCTACTAGATTCTCCGAGGGGTTCGGATCGGATCGGGGTATATTATGTGTACGTTGCTCGAGCTCGGTGTGTCTTAGGCTTACCTTCTGCGGGCTCCTTGTATTGTGGGTGCGGTGCGCCGCCGCCGCCGGTGTGCCTTAGTGTCAGAGTTTGGGCCTTATGTGATGGCTTGACTAACATTAAAGCCAAACATATTGCACATATGTATAGTGTGTATGTATAGTGAGACCTTCACGATCGAAGGCTCTCCCAAAATCCGAACTGGTGGTAGATTAGTAGTTTACTGTAAACAAATTTTTTTAAGGTTTTTTATTACTTTTTGGATTTTATAATTTTGACGTCAATAATGGCTTATGTTGAATAAATGAATTGAATTGGTCTTTGTACTTACAAGGTAAACATACTGTCAGATAAATGATAAATAATGGCGACACCAATTATCAACATCGCAGCAGTTCTATATTGAGGTTGTCAACATTTGGTATGCATGCTGGTCTTTGTCCCGGACAATCTTCCCCTGGTTCCTGGGTGCCCAGGACTAAAACAACTCACTAAAAACTTCATAAATTTATTAAAAATACACCAACTCGCTACTACATCGTCTTTGATCGTCGTATGACTTCTTTTATAATCATAACATTATCAGACAGTAATAACAAAAAGGTTTGAACATATTGTTCTGTTATGAACAATCATCTTGCGTCATTTTTTGTTATTTCTTACAAAAGTATGTAGGACTAACTACTTCTATTAAATTGCACATAGTAAAATTTTTTTTTTGGGCCATATAACAAAACGTTACATTTAGCAAGTCATGCAAGTTAAATTGAATTATAGAGTATAAAAAAAATGTCAATAGTAAATAAATTGAATTTTATTCAATTATTTAAACATGTAAATACAACAATAGAATAATAAATGATGTTATTGAGTGAATGAACATTTATTCTATTAATATTAATTATATATAAGTATTCAAGACTATAAAACGGATTGCATTCGAAAATCAATTTAATTTTATGCTACGTTCAAAAACGATAACTCTGTTATTTCTTGTGGCAAGGCGTTGTATGAGGAGATTTTAATAGCTTCCCCTTGTTTTTCAGTTTTCTTTAATCTAGTTCTTGGTATTACTAATTTATCTCTGTTGCTTGTGTTTTAAGAGTGTCTCTTATTCTCTTTAAATATGGTTTCTTATTATGGACTTCTATCAGTGAATTGTTTATATAATATGTAAAAAACCCTGTCGGTCGCAAAGGGGTACATAGGTATTAAAATTACAGTAACAAAAAAACATGAAAATAAAATAGTTATTGTGATTTAAAACGCAAGTTTTTGTACCGAAATTGCTCAAATTACCACGAAATCTAGCTAATATTATAAATGTGACCACACTTTCCATCAATGACGGCGGCGACGCCGGCGGCGCCAAAGGTCCTACCTACTGGATGCCGACAAAAGTATTTTGTCATTGTTTGTCATTTAACAAAATTTTATTCAGGGTAAATCATTTTCAGTTATTTTTCAAAATGCAAAAAATAGAACTGAATCTCGATACCTAATAGCACCTTAATGGATGGGTTTTTTTTACATAATATTGTATATAGAGATAATAGTAGCCAGTAGCCCGCTCGCGACTTCGTCCGCTTGAAAACACCCGTTCCCCATGATTCCCTAATGCAGCGCCACCCACCGGGTCCAATTGTAAATCTGTCATACTAATCGGTCGAGCCGTTTAGAAGGAGTTCAATTACAAACACACGCACATTAGATTTATTTAAATAAAGATAGCTGACGTTATCTTATTAAGCATAAAATATTTTACGTACGTCGGTGTTGTTCATTTATAATTATTATGACTCGTTTTTGTAGCCTAAGGACTCTCTGCATCTCACTCGCATTACCGCAAATTGTAGTTGTATAATTCTATATTTATGTAAAAAGTTAAAATAAATCGTCGCAAACGCATCTCCGTTATATCATAAGAAATCGTCTAAATGTGCTTTCGCAGAACCCAGAGTTTTTTGCGTTTAATATTACTGGCCCATATTGCATGGCAATCAAGTTATATAGTTATAATCTATGGACTACTTTGACTGATAATAAATGATTTTTATTTTTATTTTTTTTTATATAACTTATTTTTTTAGAAAAAAGTTCATACTGCAGGAAAACCTATTGACGCAACTATAAATAAAGTTACCGCCGTAATCAGAAGGTGAATTAAACAGCGCCCCACCAGCCAATCAGATGGAGACGTCAAATATTACCTTTTAAAATAACATTCACACAGGAGGAAATTTTTATGAGCTCAGCAAACAACTAATGAGCGATAAAATGTTTGCAAGTTCACGGGACGCTGGCGCCGCGCTCGCGTAGCCCCGGGCCCCGAGCCCCCGAGCCCCCGGGCCCCGCCGCTCGCTTGAGGCAGTGTCTCCAAATTGTTTATTATTTTACTCGAAGGGTGATCAATCATCCTTTTTGGAGTTGCGTTGACATAAGTTTCGTCAGTGGAGAAATAAAAGTAGGTCTCTACCTTCGTGGTGGCGGACGGGCGGTGAGGTTTTTGGGACTGTTTTCCTTTATTTTTACAAATGAAGTTTGACGCCTTAGTAGCTCAGCTGGCGGTTAGCGCTCGGCCCGATATCTGGAGGTTCAGGATTCAACTCCTAAATCGGGTATCGTGTTTTAAATTTTTTGTAGCATAGCCTAAGTTTGTAAACCCGTATTTGGCAAGCGAGGTATTACCATTATACTATGAATCAATTCATTATAACAATGATTTAATTTAAGTGATCGAGGTTTTTACAGCAGTGTGGTATAGGAATATAGGCTAATAATCATCATGACATTGTACACCCACCAAAGTTTAGAACCTGGCACCTCTGCACCTTAAAACGGTGGTCTCACTAGACATTTGAATGGTTGAACACAAATAATTCTATAAACTCACGTTTGTCGGTTAGCATAGCTTGTGAACTCAGCGCATGACATGAATCTGAAACAACACAGAATAAATTATAACTTTACTTTATAGTTTAATACAAAAATATTCCATATACAGTAAATGTCTATAAACAAAGCTGCAATACCAATATTATAGTCATGAAACCAAAAATTTATTACTAGATCTGTATACTTTGCGATGCTGAAAAAACTGTTTACTAACATGTTATCAAAAGTATGTGAATATTCGCCGGTATATAGTTATGTAATTTTTCTTTTTGCCTTGGTCCCATGTTACTTGGTATATAAATATTTTATTTATAACTAGTTGTTGCCCGCGACTTCGTTCGCGAAGACTACAGTAAAAAAAAAAGTATCCTATATGCTGGTCTGGGTCATGGTCTGTATATTAGGAAAGTTTCATTAAAATCCATTCAGTAGTTTTTACGTGAAAGAGTAACGAGCATCCATCCATACTTACAAACTTTCGCGTTTATAATATTAGTAGGATGGTCAAAAAGTTCAAAACCCACAACTAATAACCAAACCCAGTTCCTCCGAATATCGAAACTCTTTGCCACTCGTTCTCCGAAGTGTTTAATTAATTACCAATCAAAAATTTCAATTGAAAATGTTCATCACATGCCAAAGTTTTGAATGGCAACATTAAACCAATAACTTGTCAATTCACAGCCAACTGTGACTATTATCTGGCTCATGAAGATATTATTCAAACGGGACTATTGTGAGCCCGTACATAAATAATGTATTAATACCTATTCAGATATATAACGCCCCTATATCTGGAAGGAAATAATGTCAATTTGTTATTGCTTGGAGGATACAATTTATGACTATGTGTTTATTGAAATAGAGAGGAAATGTTACAGTTGGCGAAGATATTTATAAACTACATTATAATATATTTACTATAGCGACTTGTTTATTTAAGGGCACAACTAGCGATTAAGTGAAATCTTCGTTTCCTTTTAACAAAAGATTTTTTATATAGCCTATAAATGTCCCACTGCTGGGCAAAGGCCTCCAGCATTATGATCAAGTCGTCACTACAATTGGTGGGTAAAGGCTAAATCATCATGCTTGCCAAAAACATGTTGGTGATCACAAACCCGGGCTATGCATCGAAAAATCCGTAACACACTTTGTCCGATCTGGGAATTGAACTTAGGACCTTCGGGCATCGGGGGCGAGCAATTTGCCACTCGGCCATCGAGGCATTCGAACAAAAGTTACTTGAAGTAAATGATTGACACTCGAAAAGAGCTACGAAGGACTCGAACCCCACACAACTCGCGGGTTGCCCAGACCCGCAAGTATGCAAAGTAACATATTGTTTAACAGTTTAAAAAGGGAAGACTCGATCTACGCCGAGATCGAGAGAGAGATCGATCGCTCGAGATACGCTCGATCGACTCTACGCTACAAATATTGCAATATTGCAATCTTGGCAATTATTCTTTCATATGAGCTGTTTCAACTGTTTCAGTGCTTTTTTTACGGGACAATATCAATGTCCCCGTTGCCGTAAGGTCGAAAGTTGACTATTATCTGAGGCTGTTAATTTTTACTTTAATTATTTAATACATATTGTTTTCGAAAGTTTACGCGAACACTAAACATTATAACACATTATTTAATACAGTCATGTTACAAAACAAAGTTACAAATTTTACCTTTTTATTAATAGTATAGATTACTGTATGAAAGTGATACTGTATAGTGTATAGTATACATAAGTGCATAATAAATTCCACACAGACCATAGCCACTAACGGCTTACAATACCGCCGAGATTATTAATAAAACATAAGATTCTATTCTTTCTCCTCGTCCCCGTATAATGAATGCCTCGTCATCAAACCTCTCATTGACATACATATATATCGCATATTCGCAGTGCCGCAGTGCATGCAAAACAGATAACCAATAAGCAATTCAAATATCCGACTATCAAGTGTATGTGTGTAGGTATCCGTTGGCCGCAATAATACATTGCTGATAGCTTTGTAACGATGTGAGAGCACTATTACAATAGTGTTAATTATACGAGTATATAAGTATTTTACTAACACATTTATACTTCGTATTTACTCCTCCATGCTTCGGAAGGTTCAAGGTTGGTCCCCGTTCTTGTTGTAAAAAGGTTCAAACCCACCACCAGCTCATTTTATATCCTCACTGCTGGAGTACGAGCCTTCCCTATATGGATAGGGAGAACGAGCCACCACGCGGGCCCAGTGCGGATTGGTGGTCGTTAACGACTGCTATACTGCCGAGACCAACGACTTTACGTACCTTCCGAAGCACGGAGAAGCTCGAGATAATACATTTTTGATCACCCATCCGATGACCGGCCTTTGCGAAAGTTGCTTAACCTCAGCACTCGCAGACCGGGCGCGGTTACCTCTGCGCCATCGAGCTCCTCGTTAATGCGTTTTTCTTATTTAATATTATAAAGAGGAAAGCTTTGTATTTTTGTATGTATGTTTGTAACGAATAAACTCAAAAACTTAAACCGATTTAAAAATTATTTCACCATCACAATGCTACATTAGCGTCGAGTAATATAGGCTATATTTAAAAAAAATCCACCCGTGCGAAGCAGGGACGGGCCGCTAGTAACTAATAAAAATATGGGTCGGCAACTGATTTTTGTCTTTAGCAACGATTGAATACGGACCACACCTGACGAAACCTGGTGTTGAACACTAATGCCACTACGATAAGCTTGAAGAACCCTCTACTGAATCCCATAGCATATGGCCCATGGCCTATGGCATAGGCGGTACATAGCAAATTCATTCACAAAAGAAACGATTGTTAAACGTCACCTGTGTAGGTGACCGTTAACACTCGTTGAAATCATTCGACGGTGTACGAAATAGAACAATCTTTACATTTTTTTAATCTTTATTTTCAATCCTTTACCATTTTTAATCACTTTGAGCGCCACTTAAAATGTTTCGGAGCGTGGTGACTTCTAAGCATCGAGCTTTCGTTCCGAGCTTCAGCTAGAGTGAACTTAGTACTTGTAGTAGAATAATTGCATAATCTGTTGTAGGCAAAATAAAGAAATAAAAAACTTTATCCAGAATAACCTGAAGCGTTGTCTTTATTATTGATTTTTTTTGAGATTTCAACGTTGGTCTAACATGCGTTATATCATATTTTCCGGAACCGCCATGAAACTTACATAAGTTCGTAAAAAAAAATCATATTGAGAAGAGGTTTTTTCTTTAGCCCTTGCGATGGACCCCTGACCAGTCGAGGGAGTCCGCGCGTAAAATTAGGGCAGGACCTTAGCCTTATACGTCTGTGCCAATAATGAAAATTGGCTTTTGAACCATTGGCGAATAATAACATGGGCCCACTGTATGTACTGCTGTGGTTTTTTTTACAACACAGCAACTTTTTTTTTTGTTTTCTTATTTTGAATATGCATTATAATTATTAGGAGAAAGTTAGTGACTGGTGATGAACTCCTATGTCGGATCTGGAAGACAACTTAACCACCTACGAGTCTAAGCTGGTAGGAGGGGGAGGGGGGGCAGCATGTGCAATGCATCCAAGCTGGATAAACGAGTGATTTAGCTGAATGGACACTACATATTATTGCGCATTTTTTGTATCATGGACTTTCGCAAAATAACGCCTGATTCCATTAATTAACAAGGGGTTCCTTGCAGGCACAAATTAATGCGAGTGTGGAGCCTCTTTGCCCAACGTCCCTCGTGTCTCCTAAAGGCAGTTTACCATCAAGCGCGACAAATTTATATATGTTGCGATAAAAACAACATGAATTTTCAGCACGAATAGGGCGACCACGAAGCTGTTATAACATGTTCATCTATTTTAGCTCGCAATTTAAGATGGTTTTTGAACGTTTATGTCAGTATTAGGAGAATGCTTTCCTAGTTTGGGTAAATTAGGATTGAAAGAAATATTCTTTTGACAAAGTCTAACAATGTCTAAAAATAGTTTCGTTTTTATTATGTTCTATTTTTGTATGACAAGTAGACAAGTAGTCGTTTCTTTTTGCGTAACAATATTGAAATGTACAGACAGGATTTATGTTGTATACTATATTATTATTACATACTATTTGACTTAATAACAGTTTGCGTTTGTGGCTTAACCCACATAACATTAAAGTGTGCTTCCATCATCACTTGTATAGTCATCAAGTTCAGATGAGATGATAGCAACGAAAAAAAGTAATGGCAAAATACCAATACAAAAGAACTATCAGCATTGATTGACGTTAGAAAATCGTCAAAACATGGAATCTTTAAGTAGCTACATTGTCTTTACCGCTCACATCTTTTTATGCGGGAGAAATTCCATCAATTTAAATATAAATGGGGTTTCTACTGGCATCGGTCCCGCGAGATCTGCGCATTGGATGAGAATGTCCTTGATAGCTTTATAGATTTTACGGTTTGGCGAATTTGTTTATCAACATCCAAAGATCACGGAGGCTCTCGGGAGGCTGACCCTTGTAAATATGATATTGGTTATAAAACCGCTTGCTTTATGGCATTAAGATATCTTATATAGCTGTTGTGCTCAGTGAGCAGTAGTCAATGAAATTTTACGCGCTGTATATAAAAAGGCGGCCTGGAGTTACGGCATCTGAAGTAAATGCGCTACATACTCTGCGGCCGGCGCCTGCTTTTAACTGGATTATGCGGTGGATGAGGTATTTTAATATTTTTGGGAGTCTGTTAGTATGTAGGTACATCCGAACGGGAGCTATTGCTTACCACGAACCACGATAGCTCAATCGGAAGAGCACCTGACCCGGTATGTCAGAAGGGTGCAGGTTCAAATTCTGCTCGTGGAAATTTTTTCAACATTGTGTTTTTGTAATTTGTTCGCAACAAAAATTTGCGTTAAAATTATATAAACAAAACAAAAACATTTTAGCTATTGCTTAAGTTGTTATACTAATAGGAAATAACGAATTTTTTTTTTAAAATTTTGCGGATTTACCTGGTTCAGAGACTGTCCCTGGCAATGTAACATGGTAACGCTGCCGGTATCATGGGCTGCCTTTGAGCTGGGGTGGCCCTTGGTGGTCTTTTAGATTAAGTTTTAAGATTAAGATATTTAATTATTATAATTAACATTTCGTTTTGCAATAATATATGTACGTTTTCAATAAAATTTGTAGGATAAAAAGAAAAAATTTTTTTTTTACACAATGTCGATTGTCCTGATAGTGGCATCAATTGCTTGACGATGATCGATGACGATTGATTGATTGATTGATTGATGACGATTGATCCATCACAATGACAAACGTTTTAAAGAATAAATTCCTATGATTAATATTTTTTAATCATATTTTGGTTAAGTGTACCTAAACCTTACTAAATATATTAAAATTTATGTTATTTCATTTTGGCATAGCATTATTTCTCTATACTGTATTTAGCAAAGTATTTATTTAATCTTACTATACTATTATGAAGCGTAATATTGAAAAACATAATCTTTGATCGTAATTTTCTCGGAAATAAATAAGATGCAAAAATGTACACTGTTACAGTACTCATTTTTGTTTGAATGGTTTGAATTTGTTTCTTCCTTTTTTTAATTGTATGACTTCTCCTTAACGACATATTTGTAAGCCTGTATAAAATAAATAAATAAATAAATAATGTCTGACTATTTCGTAGTTAAAACATTTTTATACTATCGTTGCTAGTATTATTTTTGTGTTTGTTACAAACTCCGCTTACACATTTGTTTGACAGGAGCATACAGGAGTTAGAAGCTCCAAGTAGGTGCACGTTTCGAACGAATTATTTCATAAATTTTTAAGTTGTACTTCTGTAACGTACCACACGTCCATAGAGGTCTCCAAAGCCTTAGGAAGCGCTATAAGCAAGTACTTAGGCCATTTCCATCGGCTCCTCGCACACATCTCTAAAATGGACCTTATCATTTATGCAGGAGCGTCGAAAGTGTTCGCGTAATGGTCAGCAACACTTGCTATTTGGTTTGAATAGTTTATGAAGTAACAAATTCTCTGAAATTGGTCACATTGAACTGAAAGTAGCAGTACTCCTTAGTATGTACTAGCTTTTCCTCGCGGCTTTGCTCACGTGCTTGGGCTACACGACTTGTGATTGCTTGTAAAAAAAGCCAAACTTTTTAAATTTTATAATAACAGGTTTCCATACAAACTTTCCACCCTCATATCACCTCTCTAGGGGAGGTTTTTCTATAAATGCTGAACATGTCATTCTTTAGTTTTATTGAAATATTGAATAAATATGTAATAAATGATTAAATATAAGATCGATTAAATTTTTCCTTTTTATAATTATTACTTTAAAAATAACGAGTTCCCAAAAAAAACCAGCTTCCCTTTTTTACTCCTTTAAAGGAAAATAAACGAAATTCGTGAGTCAAATCATTCTTTATTTCTTTTCAAAAAGCCCAATACCAATAATTCTCATCACTAAAGACAAAATAAAACCTATAAATAAAAAAAGTTGGTTTTATTTTGTCTTTAGTGATGTAGGTAACTTATATTATAATTAATTGGAAAATTATGTATAGTTGTTAATAAATATAAATGTTTATTTGCGTAAATATAATGGTATATAATGTATAATTCTCATGTATTTCATTTCAAAACTGACGGACTTTAGGTTATGATTTCCATAAATTCCTTTCTTAGTGGCTGGTTACGTCACTCAATTAACTTACAGTCCAAATTTCATCAAATTAGTTTCAGCGGTTTCGGCTCGGCGATGATGAATCAGTCAGTCGGGACAAAACATTATATGTATATAGATAGGTACTCGTATATTGGTATGTAAACTATTTAGTGTTCGTTTGAGTTTTTATATGAAATCGTGGTGGTACAGACGCCTGTACGTCAACCTATCCAAAACTGTTAAATTTCTTCGATACATTTCAACCATATACTTTACTCAGACATAAGGTTCAAAGTCTATTGAGGAAATTTGACAGTTTGTGATAGGTTGACTTGCAGGCGTGTGTACATATATAGCAGAATACTAGTGCTTTGCTTATACACTTATGTATTTTTGTGTATTAGCAAAATCAGCCACTGAGATATCGCCCTTTTGTGCTTCAGCAGCACACATGTATAAAAAAATATATTTGTTATTATTGTTATTATTAATAGGTTTTTTTTTTAATATATATATTTTTATGTGTGTGATTCATTAGTTACAAATAAAGTATTTCTACATTATTCCTTGAAATTGTTATGCATTAGATATAGCTTTTAGATAAGGTAACCGACCTACATTTTATTCTATAATTTTCTAAACTGTTAATAATATGATATTGTTAATAATATTGAGATCGGATGTTGATGACGCAGTTGTCGACATTGAGTTGGCAAAAGACGT
Organism: Eudonia truncicolella; assembly: GCA_949315975.1. Lineage (NCBI taxonomy): Eukaryota > Metazoa > Arthropoda > Insecta > Lepidoptera > Crambidae > Eudonia > Eudonia truncicolella. Next base: position 1,193,391 of record OX438831.1, on the reverse strand, counting down.
CCACTGCTGGACAAAGGCCTCCCCCAAATCATCTTGGGGGTATTTGCCGTGATCGCCACGCTTGGCAGGCGGGTTGGCGATTGCAGTAGGTTGAGGTTAACCTCAGAGAGATGCTGCTGCCCATCCTCTGGAATGGACCCTTAATCGGCTTTTACAACACCCACGGGAAGAGATGGGGTGGTGCAATTCTTTATCCCCGGCACCACACGGGGTAAGAGTAGATAGTGTTGATTATTTTCGGCGACAGAATAGATAAACCGTTCTGTGTATATAACATTGTTAATAATATATTGATACATGTATGAAAACTATTTAGTGTAACGTTAGCGCTTTTAACCATTCGTGGTGGTACATTGTTCCTATCAATATAAATAGGTATAACATATAATGTTTTTGTTTTGTTCATATAATTTTAACGCAAATTTTGTTGCGAAACAAATTATTAAAAACACAAATTTTGAAAAAAAAAATTTTTTCCACGAGCACGGTTTGAATTGAACCTGCTCAATTGGAAGAGCACCTGACCCGCCCCCCGACCGCCTAACTCTATCGCCATCACTCTCGCTATCGCGCTTTATAGTTTATGGCGTAATTTTGTCATTTCGAAAGCGATATGAAAGCAATATGAAAGCAATATCGAAAGCTAGAGCCTATAGCTTTCGATATTGCTTTTATATCGCTTTCGAAATGACAAGATGACACCATAAACTATAGAGCGCGATAGCGAGATCGATAGCGATAGAGTTAGGCGGTAGGCCCGCAGGTATGTCAGAAGTTCAAACCCTGCTCGTGGAAATTTTTTCAACATTTGTGTTTTTGTAATAGGTACAACATATTTAGGTACAATTTGTCTAGACTATGGAAATGGCCATGGAGGACGGCATCTAGTCTGCCTCCCGACCGCCTAACTCTATCGCCATCGCGCTCTAAAGTTTATGGCGTCATCTTGTCATTTCAAAAGCGCCTATAGCTAAATATAGCCTATAGCTTTCGATATTGCTTTTATATCGCTTTCGAAATGACATGATGACGCCATAATCTTTAGAGCGCGATAGCGAGAGCGATGGTGATAGAGTTAGGCGGTAGGCCCCCAGGTTCCGGACTGATTCTGAACCAGAAACCTCTTCGGAACGCAACCGTTCAATATGCTGTAATAAAAAAGGTACACGCACAACATAAGCCTTACATTATCATTGGACTCGGCACGAACCGGATCATTATACAGTTGTACACGTATAACACGAACACACGGCAGTTACAGACCGATATCGGGTTTGTAATATTCGATTTAAATGCATGCCCCGCCACCTGAACGGTACGACCCACACCTAAATACTACGCGGTAATGTCGGATGATGTTACATGCTAATTTGATAACGTAAGAACTCACTGATTGGATATTGATTGACACGGGCCTCTAGTATTAGCTTGACGTATTATTAAAAAAAGTAAGTAAATAGTAATAGTCCCACTGCTGAGCAAAGGCCTCTGACATTGAAATCAAGTCTTCGCCACAATTGATGGGAATTGGCTTAATCATCACGCTTGCGAAATGCTGGTTGGTGATCCCAAACCTGGGCAATGCATCGAAAAATCATCATCGAAACAGACCCCTACTCAGATCACTACAAAACATTGTTCAAATATAAACATTGGCTAAGTACGTGTTTAAAATATTGTGTCTCTCTATAAAAATATAAGCTAAAAAGTGACAGCGCCAGCACAGATTTCTGTATCATGTATGTAATTTTAACTAAAAAAACGTGTCATTAACAAAAGCAATCCATCCCTACTCTTGGGTGCTGTAAAAGGCGACGTTGTCCAGCAGTGGACGTTTTTTTGGCTGAGATGATGAGATGAACTGGAGAAAGTATCAACCCTTGCTGAGTTTGAGCAGTCAAAAATATTACTTTTCAAAAGTGCTAGAAGATTTGACGTAAATATATAATTGAGAATGCAAAATCACAAATCTGTTTAAATTTATTTAATATCTAATCTTTGTTCTGCAACAGTGTACACAAAATAATTATTATAATTTTGTACCCAGATTCCAATTCTCATTATCATAAATTGTCTTTGATATATATATTTTTTAAATTATATCCTGAAAAGTGTTTTGTTACGCCAAGTACCGACTTGATATTCCTAACAATACATTTAACATGGCGCGTCTCGTATTGAACTGTCAAAGCCTTCCAAGTAGGCTACTTTTAACGACCACAAGGACATGCAAAGTTCATAAAAAGGCCGTTTGAAGCCCGCATCGCTCGAAGGGCCCATTTCGAAATGCAGGGCAGTGCCAAGTCACTCGTAAAAAGTCAAGTTTTAATCAGGAAGGAATAAAGCGGGGGATATCGCGGCCCACCTGAATTTTTATGAAACAAAAAGTTTGTGAGAATAATTTCGAATTAGGAGGTTTGGCGGGAAGGCGGCGGCGGCGGTGCTGGCGGCGCGGCGCGGCAGTCTGTTCCTTAGGTAAGTAAATTTAAGATTGTTATTTTTATTTATTGTTCTCTTCACAGCTATGAGCGTGATGCGATCAAAGTGAATATTGTTAAGTACAAGACGAAATAATCTCATTATCATCAATTAAAAAAAAATATTATTTTGGTTACTTGTATATACAAACTTTTGGTAGTAAATAATATGATATAATGTAATTACTGTGAAGGTTAAAAGTGAAAATGTATTGTGTTTATATTCTAGAAGCAACAGTGTAAGTTATACGAGTAGGATGCTAACCGGATCCAAATATTATAGACAAACGATTAATTTGTCAAAAAACTTGGCGTCGAGAAGCGAGCTTTCTCAGCAATCTGATTGCCGATCAATTGATACATAGTGAACTCTCGAAGTCGATACTATTTGATTGTAAGGGTTCCATATCTCAAAAGGAATAAAACGGAACCCTTAATCACTTTCAGTCTCTCGAGCCTTTTTTTTAGAAACGGATCGGATAAGTATATAGAAGTTATGAAACCTATACCTATGCCTATGTTTTGAAAATGTACCATTTTGAAGTAGGTATATTGTGGGCTATTACAACACTTTTAATAACTCTTATTTGACACGGTATCTTAGAAATTTCCATTTGTCTGTTGGTTCGGAACTTCCTCATTCCGGCCCATTTGAATTGCTTTACCTGAGTGGTATAGCCACTCACTTTGTGTGACTTTTGTTTACTATCTTACTATCCGTATTCATTCGATTACGTTTATTGAAAATTTGTATGGCAAAACTTTAACGAAGACGCTGCTTTAATGCCATACTAATTTTCGTTATCGTTATCGCGATCGAATGTGAAATTAATGTTGAAATGAAACTTCACTGAGACCCTGTATATCAACCAATTGAACAGTTTACGAGGTAATTCTTAGCGTGTGTATTAAATCTATTTCTCACAATAAACGTCATAATATATAGCTATATAGTATATATATTAAAAAAAAGTAAATAGTATTGAATAATTTCGGCGGGCTGGTTAGAACCACGATAGCTCCATTGGAAGAGCACCTGACCCGGTATGTCAGAAGGGTGCAGGTTCAAATCCTGCTCGTGGAAATTTTTTCAACATTTGTGTTTTTGTAATATATAGCTGTTTAACACCCTGGCGAGCCCAGGCGGCCTTGGCTGCGCCGTCAATTTATTTAACGAACCAATAAATTACACCTGATAGCAGCCTTTGTGTCGGGATCTGGAGATCTGTATTAATTTTTAACAATTAGCCCAACTTCTGCGACCGACTTGGCAAAGGAGTTTGAGTAACGAATCCGCTTCAGCGCACTGTAATTGTGATTATTGTGTGGCTCAATAAGCAGGAAACAAATAATAAAACTCTGGAGTAGGTACCTGATTCTAAGGCAGCTAGCTTCTTAGAAAAGTTTATGAAGTAATAAATCGTTAATTTCTTAAAATTCGATCGGGTCGATAGTGATATTACTGTAATAAAATTACGTTTATATTATATACTATTTTAAATGTACTGCGCTCTTTTATATTATTTAAATCCTGACCGGACTCTATAGAAATGATTAGACTAATAAGGTTATGAAACCTTTGTATTGGCGTCATATTTGATGAATTCAACTGAAAAAACACCAAGTCAATTAACTGAGAGTGGCTTACACCGTCCACTTGCAAAGCACAATGAATATGTACCGTATATGCTTGATTGACGCAAAATATGGCTAATTAAGTGACGACTAAAACGACTTTTTCTTTTCCCTTCTTTAACTTCTTCCGCTAATCTATCAGGTTATGGGCCCAGCAGTTGGGTGCTTCCACTGCGCAACTCTACTTCTCTCAAAAAGAAGTTAAATTCAAACACTTCTTGCTGCTTCTACAGTGCTAGTAACACAACAATATACTAGCAATATATATCAGCGTTGCTCTAAGAATATCAAATTATGTTCATGCTACAATATGTTTGAAATGAAATGAAATTAAATGATTATTTATTCACGCAAAACAAAGTACATTTTAGCTAGTAGTTAATATTATGATTTTGAACGTCTGTTTTGCCAAACGCAGGGCACGTGAATGTCGAATTACATAAGATTAAAATCAAATTAAAATTAAATTAAATTAATAGAATAATAATTGTGATAAGAGATACAATAAGAATTAGATATAAAAGTGATAATTTTATGACATAATTGTTCATTTTATGAAAATTTTTGTATCGTAATATTTGTTGTTTGTTTTGAGTACCTTTTACAGTTTCACTGTCTTTAAGTTATTGTTATAACATTGTATTATTACGAATGTGATTGTAAACGTTTTGATATGAAAACGGAATGTTTTGATTATCGCTTTTAATATGAGTCACTTGTCCCATCAACGTGCGCCGATTCTGCAGCAAACATTAAGAAGTAAACGTATTTCAGCTCATCACAGTCCTCACCAACGACACCTCACAACGCTCCAATTTGTTTGTTGTTAACAACATCGCAGCCAAACTGACAAACACTTATCTGTAAAAGCAGTCCTTTAAAATTAATGCTTCTTCAAAGATAAGCCATTCCATAAGGAACATTGTTTGGAACTCCCTCCCCGCACCTGAATGAATTATGCATCTCTACTTTGGCAAACAAGTTCTGTTTTGATAAATGTAGCTATCTGGGAGGCTGCTGGAGTGGCTCGCGCCCTATTTATTAAGCCCGGTGTATTGGTAAAAGTTGGTAGAAACTCCACGACGGTGTCTGTACTTGGGACCGGCCGGTACAGCCCAGCTTGCAGGTTCTGTAGTCGTGTTGGTTCTGTGGCCAACTCGTATAAATGTCAAAAATTTATCGTCAGTTATGTCAAGTTTAGCAAGTTAGGTTTGAACTGACTTCTTGGCGGGAAAGTGAAGAGTCATGTCTGCGGTTTTGTTTTATTTTCTAAAATTTGTGTTATGTCGAATATTAATGTGAAATAATGGTGGATTATTAACCGTTAAGTGTTCGTGAGTGTGCATGAGTGTTATTTTATTTTATTTTTTTTATTTTATTTGGGACAACAAACAATTGACCAATATATATTACATACTTAGTGAATAGATTATCATTTAAATAATCGGACAATCAACACCGTTATCCACGAAGACAAATAATAAAAAAGTACCATTTAACCATAAACATACAGCCACGAGTAAAAACATGCATACACTTTTGAATAATTTTGTCTCTTATTCCATTGTATTAAGAGTTACATTGTTTACTGTACATAAACAACACATTAAAGCAAACGAAGACTGCTTGGCAAGTTATGCATCAATTAACGACAATGGAATTCGTGTAATATATTCCCTTACTACCTCGTTTAACATACAACATTTCAAACCTATATACAATAATATACCTACTTGCATATTATATCCGTAAGATACACAAATATACTAATAAACTATTTAAATTTTGAGCATTCAAAAATATTGATTTTAAAATAATATTATATCAATCACAAAAAATTTACTAATGTGGTTGCTATAAAAAGTTATCTATCTATCTATTTTTGTACATTAAAAGACTCACTGAGCTTTTTAATGATATCTTTTTTAAAGGAGCGTGGCGGCAATGCAAATATATCAACATCTAAAAGATAAAATGTTTTTAATTTGTTTATATAATTTTAACGCAAATTTTGTTGCGAAACAAATTACAAAAACACAATATTGAAAAAATTTCCACGAGCAGGATATGAACCTGCACCCTTCTGACATACAATCAGAGCATAAAACATAAAATCATCAATTGGAAGAGCACCTGACCCGGTATGTCAGAAGGGTGCAGGTTCAAATCCTGCTCGTGGAAATTTTTTCAACATTGTGTTTTTGTAATTTGTTTCGCAACAAAATTTGCGTTAAAATTATATAAACAAATTAAAAACATTTTATAAATAGCTAGCCTACTTCTTAACTGATCTTTAGTATTTGTAAAAATATTATGATCAGATGTTAATGACGGTAGTTGTTGACATTGAATTGGCGCCTTTGGCTTTCAAAGTAAAAAAGTAAATAGTGTTGAATAATTTCGGTGGGCTGGTTAGAACCACGATAGCTCAATTGGAAGAGCACCTGACCCGGTATGTCAGAAGGGTGCAGGTTCAAATCCTGCTCGTGGAAATTTTTTCAACATTGTGTTTTTGTAATCTAAAAGATATTCATTATATAATGTTGACATTTTATAAAATGGCGCACGCTGACCTGCATTCGTCTTAATATTCATTAGATGAAAGAGCTTGTGCGGGCGCTTGTTACGTATTCTAACAGAACTGCTCGGGGTGCGATAGTAGATGTTATTGGTCAGTTCACAGCAGTCAAAAACGTTGTGTATTATTTTATATAAAGTCATTGTACTCAGCATTGTTCTACGTACCTCCAAACTAAGTAAAGAATGTCTGTTTAATGAATCGTCATAAGCACATTTAGGCAATCGACATTTGTAGTTGACTCTTTTTAGAAATTTTCTTTGAAGTGATTCAATTAGATGTATATATTTTTTATAATGAGGGTTCCAAATAATTGTGGCGTATTCTAACTGAGATCTTATTAGACTTTTAAGTAAATACATTTGGTATGCTTTGTTGACAATATTAGCAACATGATTTACGAGGTGTAGCTCAGAATCGAATAGTACACCAAGATCACGAATGCTTCGAACTTTCTCTAGAGTGGTTGCATCAAGAGAGTAAGTAAAATGTATTAAGTTAGTTTTCTTTGTAAAAGTAATAGATTTACACTTTTCCGTATTCAGGTGTAACCTATTAAAAGTGCAATAGTTAACCAAACGATGTAAGTCTTCCTGGAGATTACAGCAATCATTAACGTTTTGGATTTGTTTAAAGACTTTTAAATCATCTGCATATAAAAGATGATTTAAAAGTCTTTAAACAAATCCAAAACGTTAAGTGTTGGCAAATGAAACAAAACTGTGCAATGTTACTTTTCAAATTCTCACAAGAAGTCTGCGTGAGGACTTAGTAAAGCCCCACATCTTTACTGAGATACTCGAGGGGTTGGGGGGTAATATCATTTCTCACTTCCCATTTCTATTATCATTCATCATCATCAATATTGTTTATTTATTTATTACCTAATAATATGAAGATAGAACGAATGAATAGACTTGATGGATTTCATCCGGAATAAAAATAAATTAGGTTTGAGCTCATATAATTTATTTTTAGTATTTACTACAAATGACTGCTCCATCTGATATTAGAAGCGGTCCAGATGGGAAGACAGCTGTGAAGCATTCTTTTGCAATAAAATAAAAAATAAAATAAAATGAATGATCGACCCGCAAGTTAAATCTTCGCACTTCTTCTTCATTTTGTGGGAAAGTGGGAATACGTGTGCTGCGAAAGCAATGATGATATTTAAAATGTTATATTAAGTTATATAGCATAAAAATAAAAACTAACCGCCAGGCGATACTAAAAGTGCAAAAGAGCGCACTCAACGTACCTGAAAATATATATCAGAGAAGTATGTCTTTAGAAATTAAACATCACGCTTTTAATTGAACTCGCAATACATAATTCGTCTACTGAACAAGTTTAATTTTCTTAGTATTTGTTATTTTCTGTTAAGAAAAAAGGTTCTGCGAACTTACATTTATACAAATGTTGAAAATAAATTCGACGAGCAGGATTTGAACCCTTCTGACATACCGGCTCAGGTGCTCTCCCAATTGAGCTATCGTGGTTCTCACCAGCCCACCGAAATTATTCAACACTATTTACTTTTTTACTTTGAAAGCCAAAGGCGGCCTTTAGCTGTAAAAACAGTAATGACGGTAGTTGTTGACATTGAATGGGATAAGAGTTGTCGACTCTTAGAAGACAAGACAAAAAAATGTTTAGTGCATTACCAAGATCCAACGCATAGTAAATCTTATCCGATGTCAAAGCTGGTATTCATTAGCTTCTAAGTAGGTACTCAATATTTCCAACGTAAAAAAAACAAGAACGAAACAACTCTCAAAGCGAATCGTGAAGTTGAAACTGTAGTAATGAATTCCATCTCTGGGACAGCATAAACTGGATGAGAGCGGACATTTTGTGTTGTTATTTAGCTACTTCGCCGGTTCGTGGAAATCCTTAATCTTCGCTGCTTCAATGGGCTAAGCACTCGGTGTTTCATTACCTAGATGACAGCTTTTGGTTCTGTTTTGACACCCAGACAGCGCAATATCAAAAGAGTTGCAGAGAATAGTCAAGAGAGAATTGCGTTCGAGTTTAAATTAATGTAATTTTATGCTATATTTGTATTTACCTTCGATGTTTTTAACGCATGTTATGGAATGTTACTAATTAATTGTGAGACGACCAATACCTCAGTCTCCCTGTGTGACAACGGATCCTGTAAAGGGTTCGAAACGTCACTATAGCTCAATGTATCGCAACAAAATTTGCGTTAAAATTATATAAACAAAACAAAAACATTTTATAAATAGCTTGCCTACTTCTTAACTGATCTTTAGTATTTGTAAAAATATTATGATCAGATGTTAATGACGGTAGTTGTTGACATTGAATTGGCGCCTTTGGCTTTCAAAGTAAAAAAGTAAATAGTGTTGAATAATTTCGGCGGGTTAGAACCACGATAGCTTAATTGGAAGAGCACCTGACCCGGTATGTCAGAAGGGTGCAGGTTCAAATCCTGCTCGTGGAAATTTTTTCAACATTGTGTTTTTATTATTTGTATCGCAAAAAAATTTGCGTTAAAACTATATAAACAAAACAAAAACATTTTATATTTTCTTATGTTATAGGGTAAAGCCACCAAAGAGCACGCACTACCAAAGAGTGCGTATTCCCATACGAAATTCTATTTTACCTATTGGCAACCACACATTCATGGGATTAACAAATACTACGTGCCATATGGACTCCATGCACAACGTTATGTCACAGGCAAGTAGTTGCTAACAGATTTAATAATATTCAATTATTTGCACTGCGGTACTCTTCGGTAGTGTGTGCTCTTTGGTGGCTTTACCCTAATTGTGTGTTAGCATACCCTACTAAGTCTGTGTGTTATAGGTTAAGTTTTATACTGCAATCATTCATTCATCCCTATGATTACGGTTAGTAACTTTAGGCAAATTATGTTGCGAAAAAATTACAATTTGAAGAAAGTACTGAAAAAATTCCACGAGTGGGATTAGAACTCGCACCTCGTGATAGTTGTCGACATTGAATAAGGCACTATTTACGCAAAAAAAAATCAATACTTTTTTTAAATTATTTATATCTTATTGACAACCCTGCTACCAACTGGATGTTGACTTTGTTCATCCCATATATTTGAATATAGCCTCTAGCCATCGGAAGAGGGAGAACTACTAAACTACTTGTGTTCAGCAACCAATACAGAGGTTCTACAACGGGTCTGGTATTAAAGTTCGCTGGTTTGTACAGTGGCGGAAGTTCACGGTAGTACACTTTGCACTCAAAACGCTTTGAACGTGCCTCAGCGAGTGACGTCACGCGCCCCGCCCCTTCACTGATAGACATCCAATAAGAGCAAACGGCACGTGCTGTTTGTTTATGTTTACTTGCATTATCAGTTGCAATTTGCATTTCGTGAAGTGTCAACGCGTTCGTTCCCGATTTTCGTTTTATCTCTCATTGCGACAGTGTTTTGTTCCTGGACTCTGATTATCTCGCCATAACGTTGACCATTGCTTGTTTTACTGGACTGTTGATTGCTCCATTGTTGATCTGTGCTGTGCCTTACGGACTCTAAATATGCCCCGCAATTTATTACCGGAAGAAAGAAACCAAATTCTGCTTCTCTACAGGCAAGGACGAAACATTTCTCAAATTTCTCGAGAGTTGAATGTTACGGTAAGAATAAATTTTCTTTTATGCTTAAATTTATAAACTGCGTAAATATAGTATTGTATTTAAATATACTGAACTGAAATATCGTAAAAAAATACTATTCTGTAATGTAATAAACTTACTGATGGGAGGTTTATAATTTATTTACACACATTTTTTAATTTATTTAACTATAAACTCACAAAACTATACTTTCTTAGGAATAAAAAAAACGCAGTAAAAATGCAATATTCTATTACACCTATAAAGTAAAACGCAAATATGTTAATTAAAGTTTATTATTTTAAATTCAGGCACGGCGGCAGGGGTGCCACGGTCTTTATAAATCCTGTCGCTGCATTATTAAATTATGCACTTTATCTCTTAAGAAATATTTTTTTATAGTCTTATTAATTGTTTTAAAATTGTATTTATTTATTTATTTTAAAATACTGTATACTTTAAAATACTTATTGTTTACTTAGGTATTGAAAGTGAACTATGGAAAACAAAATTAACAATAAAATTATAATTAGAATTATTAATAAACGGAAAATAAAACAATCGACAGTGGACTTAAAACCGTATAAATTTAGTTAAACATCCTTTTTTTATTAATGTTTTCTAATCATTTTAATGTATATTATTAGTTTCATTAAAACTGGCTTGCAACTTTGCAAATGGCTCTTAAATTAAATGAAAGCCTTGTGAATGTTTGCTTAAGCAAAACATTATTATTTATTTATTATGGCTTAAAATTAGAGATTAAACTCTTTTGCTACTTAAAGTAAGCGTTTACAAAAAAATCTCATTTTTCTCATTATAAGAGATGACAAAGCTTACTATGACTGTGTGATAAGGCGCAGGAGCAGGACATTTAGGCCATATTTCGAGACGTTGCCAGCCCGCTGACACACTGCGTCGCCGCGCGGTAATCGCGATGCGGTGTTGATTGCAGCGCGGACTGGCAACGTAGCGTAGAGAGCGCGGCGCGCCGCGCCGTGACGAGCGAGCGGCGCGCGTTGTTCGGGCTGGCAGCGACTTGATTCACAATAATTCTTATAGTTCAAATAGTTCTCAATAGTTCAATAGCTCAATAGTTCTTTCATTTTCATTTTTATACAAGAAAACAATTTAAGACCAAAAGTGGGCAATCTTCTTTGAAATAAGGATACAGAAGCAAAACTAATAGTAATTAATAACAAACCAAATATATTTGATTTATAAGGTCCCCGTAAACGTTATTAAAATAATCAAAAGTTTGTTCTTATTTTAAAATAACTTTAATATTGTCAACTGAAATGACCATGATGCGCTCCCACCAGTGATACAGTTTAAAAAGCGAATTAAGCTGTTGATTGTTGTTACTGTTAAATAATGTTTGCGTTTCTTTTTTGGTGCAGAGAGCCACCGTGAGGCAATGGGTTCAGCGCGACGGTGACGAGGGATCGATCGCCGACCGTCCACAAACTCAACCTGCAAGAATCTTAACGGAAGACAGAGTTCATTACATGAAGAGTGTATACGAGCGTGAACCATTCACGAAAACTTCAAGGTTCGCAATTGAATTTGATTGCTCGATGAGGGCGATCAGAAATGCCCTACATCGCGTCGGGATACACCATAGGCGTCCGGCCAAAAAAATTATATTAACAGAGACTGAACAACTATTTACGAAGAACCCTGTATAAAATTAGTGATTTAATAATATTATTGATTTTTGGTGCAAAAATAAAAGTAGCAATAGCATGAAATCCGTTTTTTTTTATTTAGTTATAACCTAGGTAGTATGTATTTATACGATTGTAATTGACAATGTAGAACACAACCTATACAGCAAGTAGTAAATTTGTATTTTTTACTTCACTTAATTAACGCACGTTTTTTGCAAAAGCCCGGTGAAGTTGAAAATGCCGCAGCAGCAATCAGCAATCTCTCTCAAAAAAAAAAAAACGTTTTTTGCAACAGTGCGAAATACAAAAAATTATTTAGCTTTTATTAAATAAAATAGAATATTTGAGTAAACAGTCTGCACCAATATTATATCTATATAGCTCGCACGGTCGCGCCCATCACTGCAGCGAAAACACAAAACAAATATTTCCTACGAAAGAAAGGGGGCGCCTTTGGGGTGTGAAATGTTATTGTTTTTATGAATGAAACGAGAGCTACCGTGTGTACGCGCGGTGGGCGGAGCCCACTCGAACTGCCGGAATCGAGCGCAAGCGACTATCGCCTAAAGGTGGTCGACCGGGAACTTCTTCGACTGTACCTATCAAATTTAAACCGACCAGGCGTTGGTGTGTGGTTGTAAATGAAACTTTAAAAGTATCACATTGGGGTACATCTATTACTTCTTGAGGTATTGTTTATAACACCCAATAGGACTAAGTGGGTAACCCCCATGTATTTTCAGCAGAAATTGATAGTTTTTTTATTATTTATTTTAGAATTATGTTTTATTGCAGTTAAATCTGGAAAAACATTTGTACAACTTGTGAACCCGTTATTACACTACGTTAGTAAATAAAATGGTTACACCATCACAAACAGTTTAGAAGTAAAACATGTTTACGGATCTAACCAAAATAAATAACTTAAAAACTACTTGCTGAACATAAGAAAGTTAAGTGTTTTTTATATATTTTAGCGTTTTATTAACGCTTAAATATACTTAAGTAAAATTTAAATACTGAAAAAAGACGACAACCTCAGGCGGGAATCGAACCACGCACCTTCCGCAATGTTGACTAAAAAACATAAGCATCAAGCACTGAAAAATTTCGACGGGTGAAAGCCAGACCTCGGTAGCCAAGTGGTTAAGGCAGCCGCCCGGAATGCGGAAGGTGCGTGGTTCGATTCCCGCCTGAGGTTGTCGTCTTTTTTCAGTGTTTAAATTTTACATAAGAAAGTTAAATCGATAGGTATTAGGATCCTCTAAGGAGCCTTCAATACAACCCATAACTAACGGCGCGTCCCGGCTTCGCACGGGGGAACATTTATTTTTTATATAGCTTATATTACTCAACGCTAATGTAGCATAATAATGGTGAAAGAATTTTTTAAATCGGTCCAGTAGTTTTTGAGTTTATTCGTCACAAACATACAAATATACAAAGCTTTCCTCTTTATAATACATTAGTATAAATACAGATACCACCAAAATGTATATCACCATAACTGTGCCAAAAGTCAAGTCACATGAAGGGAGCTTCATTACATTTCATTTAAGGGTCGAACACTTAATTGAATGTAATATAAAGTCGCCGAAAATATTCAGCGAGCGGCGGCGGGCGAGCGGAAAATGATTCCATCGCCGGCAGCGTGTCAATGAACCGAGAACAAAGTCAAAACAATTCGCCTCGTCGCTCACGGATATTTACACAAGAGTGGCTTTATAAGCACGCAGTTATAATGTGCCTAGTACATAGGCACGTTGTAACTAACCTTTCTTTTTATTCTTTAAAGGCAAGTTCGCGATCTCGCCTGATGGTATGCGATGTTGCGGCCTAGGATGCCTGTTCACCCTTGCCTTGAAAATGTCCAGGTTGTACGTGTCAGGAAACAGATCCGCAGGAAGGGAGTTCCACTCCTTAGCTGTCCTCATCAAAAATGATGACGCAAAGCGTTTTACAAAAACACAAATGATGAAAAAATTTCCACGAGAAGGATTTGAATCTGCACCCTTCTGACATACCGGGTCAGGTGCTCTCCCAATTGAGCTATCGTGGTTCTAACCAGCCCACCGAAATTATTCAACACAATTTACTTTTTTACTTTGAAAGCCAAAGGCGCCTATTCAATGTCAACAACTACCGTCATTAACATCTGATCATAATATTTTTACAAATACTAAAGATCAGTTAAGAAGTAGGCAAGCTAATTATAAAATGTTTTTGTTTTGTTTTATATAATTTTAACAGATTTTTTGACAGACAATTTTGACAGAAACAAAACACGGAATAACCTTTCGGACAGGCTTACTACAAATTTTAAGAGTCGTAGCAGATAGACTCGCAAAAATAGATTTCCATTTGCAACATTTATTTATTTGACATTTACGTACTAAGACGACATTACCAACATAATATGGCAAGAAAAAGTATCGTCACAGCACAAAAATACTTTCGCAAGATACTTTACTTGAAATCAGAGCAATTTGTATGGAGAAAGGAATGTTGTTTATATCCCTAGACGAAAGTACTACTATCCCGAAAAGTCTACGGATCAAGTACTTTAGGCTAGGTCAAACAAGAACAACCTTTTATGAATACCAACGAACACTGGTAACATTAGGAATAATCTGAATTGGCAACAACGTACCTAAGGTCTTGTCAAAGCAGTTACATATACTTGTAGTGCCTTAGGTACAAATAAACAAAGAATAAGGTCGGAAAAGTTATTCTGTGCTGTGCTTTGTTCCCGTCATGTTAACGTCATTTCAAATTAGAGTAAAAGAGACAAAACACGGAATAACTATTCCGACCTTATTCTTTGTTCATTTGAAAGGGGGTTATTCTTCTTCTTCAACTTAAGGCTCGTCGGTGTACCCTTACGGTGAGTCCAGACTATATGACAAAATATGTTATATATAGCTTGTAAATACCATGTTTTATAGTGTGAACGATAAGTGTCAATAACTTCATACTTAAAGTTGTGTAACATGACATGTAAATTTAAATTTAAATTTAAAAAAAAATAAAAATTTACTATAGCGTTGTGTTATCAGATTTGTGGTATTTCATCTGCAAAGATGAATCTGCATGGCCATCGGTTGCAACGACCGTTGGATAGATGGCGCTCGTGCCGCTAAAAAGCACTATAAAAAAAACATTAAAATAGCAGTGACAAAATTCAGCACTTACGTCAGCCTTCCCGGTAGCGGTCAGTGCAGCCGCCCGGATTGCGGAAGACCCAGGTTCGATTCCTGGCAGGATCGGGTGGGCGTTTAATTTTTTCACTGTATTTTATAAATTTTATAATCATTTAAGTTATATGTATAACATAAGTAACATACGTTATATAACATGTGCTTAATGTACGTATATTACATAGATCAACAAATTAATTTTGTAACTACCAACACCTCAGTCTCCCTATGACTATGCACAGACCCTGTAAAGGATGTGACACGTCAGGATAAAATTAAAATATATCCAAAGTTTATAAATAATCAAAATAGAGCAAAAAATATTCCACCAAAAACCTTTGGTGGATTGAAAATAAGCACTGCGACGACGAATAGTTCTATTTGTGACACACAAAAATATCACACACTCCTGTTTCCAATAACACGAGGATTTAGCCTACACAGCAGCGATTCGCAGCTGATAATCCCTTGTCAATACAAAGGCGCCTATACACCCTGCCGCGTGCAATAGGCCTTAATGAGCGACACCTCTCGCGACCCGGCACGCCGCCGATCAAAACAAACACGCCGTATTTACATAAATCAATAAATACGTCAGCCGGAGCGGCGTGAATGCTTGCGGAAAAATGTGGTGCACCCCTGGGTGATGGGCAGCGTGTTCAAAGGCGCATTGGAAACTTATGTCAATCGATGTTAATGATTTAAAAAATGTTGAATATTTTGTTGCGAATAATAAATTACAATTTGTGAAATGTTTCCATATTTAATTTTCTAGTTCAATGGAGCTATTGAATCACAATTTCTTACATTCAACCCTGAGCATGTATCCGTTTGGATGCATAGGCTTCGAAATTGGAATTCTGCGCTGTTAGAATCAAATATTTTTAGTTTCTCTTTGTCTACATGTATGAAAAACTGTACGTAATTCACCAATTAACAACCAACTTGGACTTTTAAACCCATCATCTTCCCACATGAACAATATCACATGAGGATATTGGCCCACTACCCAAGCCCTAAGCCCACAACCACAACCGGAACACGCGGCGTAACGTGCCTTCGAAGATTTGTTTTTGCTCACCCATCCGGGTCTTCGTCATTGCAAAAGCTGCTTAATTTGCACGATTGCGAACATGAACGCGCTAGCCGCTGTACCAAAACTCTCCTCAATAAGCTTTACACAATTGAACACTGAATACTAATAGAGCTCTGTACAAAATCTAGATCATAACGCCCCAGGATGCCGCCATTAGACAAACACGGCGTAGTAAGATTAAGAGATTAAAAATCAATCATATTTTCATAATACAGCAATTCGTATACGGAGTGGGACGGCCGCGTACACACGTCCCGGTATACATATGTGGGAACACTCGGCGCAATATGAGAACGACGAATTCAATTTGAAAAAAGGGAATATTGAAGAGGTATAAAAAGCAACGTGTCATCTAAATGTAAAAAGTCGAAGCGATCATCGCATTAGGGCTGGCAGTTAAACCTCCATCGAAAAGGTTTGCAAATTAAAAAGCTATTTTGAAAATAGAATGTGGTGACGTTACGTCACAAAAAAATATTTTTCTTTTTTAGAATGCATAACTCTCTATCTAATCAAAGGTCCTTAAAACATTTTGTGCCAGCTTTGTTGAAATGTTTTTACGAGTGTAAGCTCTTTGAAGCAATGTCTCATTTGAAAAAAGTGTGGTTGACTTAAATGAAACGATTCTAATATTAAATCTGCCCCCCTAGACAAGTGGCATAACGCTAATAGAATAGAAATGAAATAAAATTATTATTGTACGGGGTTGACATAAGTCAAAGATATAAATGACGTTTATGAATTGACGTTGTGTATAATTGTACGTGCAGCTGTTTAGGCACTTTAGAAGGTAGTGGCGGACTTCTTGGCGGGAAAGTGAAGAGTCATGTCTGCGGTTTTGTTTTATTTTCTTAAATTTGTGTTATGTCGAATATTAATGTGAAATAATGGTGGATTATTAACCGTTAAGTGTTCGTGAGTGTACATGAGTGTTGGCAAATGAAACAAAACAGTGCAACGTACTTTTCAAATTCTTTCAAGAAGTCTGCGTGAGGGCTTAGTAAAGCCCCACATCTTTACTGAGATACTCGAGGGGTTGGGGGGTAATATCATTTCTCACTTCCCATTTCTATTATCATTCATCATCATCATCAATATTGTTTATTTATGTATTACATAATAATATGAAGATAGAACGAATGAATAGGCTTGATGGATTTCATCCGAAGCCGTAAAACAATAAACAAAAAAAAAACGAGATGACATGAAGGATTTAGGAAGCAGGTGATTTGTATTTAATTGTTGCTGATGTCATAAACATTTACTGTCGCCCATTTTTAATGATTTAAAGAAAAAAGACCGATCATTGGACCTTCCTACGCTTCTTCTTCTTCAGCCTATGGTCAGCCACTGCTGAGTGTAGGCCTCCTCATATGCACGCCATCTTGTCCTACGCCTAGAACTATTAAATTTGCGCTACATCTGCCCAGTGTGAGGAAATTAGAGCAATGTCAATTCAATACATTTTTATCATGGGAAAGTCCTCTACAGTGTTTGCACTTTTAAATAGTCTTTTAGGATAGACCACAATGAGAATTTCTATTCTTAAGAAGAATATAGAATATACGCTCATTAAGGTAAAGTTTTGATTTAGAAATTTATTACCTATAGTTAGTATGCAACAAACACTTGTCATGAATGTGGGCTGATGTTGAGTGTTTTTATCAATTCCCTTATAAGTTCTTCACTAATACACTAACATACATCTAAAGATAAAGATCCTTTTCTTCCTCATAACTTGGGGAAAGTTTGCGTGCGGCGGCCAAATGGGGTGCTTCATCAAAAAAGACGTTACAATCCGTTTTACGTGTTTTATTATTTTTTTTTGTAGTTTCTTTTGATTCGATATTTATTACGCGTGAATTGTGTGGACAAGCTCTTGTACTACTTGTATATTAAAATCAACATGTAAATTCCGCTCTTCGGCACGTAAAGCCGTTGGTCCCGGCTGCATTAGCAGTCGTTAACAACCACCAATCCGCACTGGGCCCGTGTGGTGATTTATGGCCCGTTCTCCCTATCCATCCATAGGGAAGGCTCGGGCCCAGCAGTGGGGTCATAAAATGAGCTGATGATGATAGTAATTGTTGGTTTAAATATGTTAACAAAAGACTAGGCATTCAAATGAAACTTGAATTTTTACATTTGATTTTATCGTGATGTTTCGAATCCTTTACGTCCGTGGACACAGGGAGACTGAATGTGTTAGTCATCACGTTACAATTACAATCCTAATTGAGTGTCTCATAACTAATTTGTAACTACTACTAAATAAAAAATATTAATGGTCAGGTTAAAATCAAATAAAAATTAAACGCGAGATTTGTCAACAGTGTGTCATTCCACATTCCACTTTACTCAATGACGAAATTAATAGTTAACAATGTTAGTTACTGTAACTAACTTTAAGAAAAGAACTCCAATAATATTACTCAAGTTATTGTTAAGTAAATTTTATTTGATCACAACATTTAACACATGATGGCGGTCGACATGACCTCATGAGTCGACATGACAGAAAGTCTCATATGTTCAATTGAGTAAATTACATAGTTATCAAAAATCTACAAAACTCAAAAAAAGATTAAGTAAACTTGCATTCTGTACTATCAACCACAGTCTCTAGTATCTAGCTTCCTATACTAAATTCAAATTCAAATTCAAAATATTTATTCGGCGTAGCACAGTTGGGCTTAAGCTCTAACAATAAGAGTACATAATACTCCAACAAAAAAGTCGCCATTCATCTTTGTTAGATTTGCAAATATTTCTGAGGCACACAGATAAATGTCTGAAAACTCTAGTTAGTGTTTACGCTATTCGTCAGGCGTTCATCTTGGTTATTTATGAACGCGCCCGCGTGCGTAGCGAGCTTACGCGCCGAAGCAGTAACTGCGAGTCGTCACGCACCACTGTGAATGCCGCTACTACATATACGAGGCATGATTTGTTGGAAAACTCATTCCGAACAGTTACTACAGCCGCGTCTTATTATTTACAAGAATATATTAGCTTTTTTTGGCTAAACCTCTGCTGTTCTACTGTTTAGCAAAAGGTCTTTCCTGAGCTACCTCATGCCCGTCTGGTTTTATGACTTTTTCATGTCATGACATGCCGGGTCAGGTGAACAAGCATAAAGGTATGAGTCTCGTGGTTCTGTCCAGCCCGCCGAAAATCAACATCACAACATATTCAATGTCGACAACTACGTCATCAACAGCCGATCCTAATACAAAAGATCGGTTAAGAACTAGACAAGCTACATTTATGATTATATATAATATCACGCTTTCGTTGCGAACAAATAACAAACAAGGAAAAAAGTGTTGAAAGAATTTACCATTGATTTAATTTTAATGTGTAGTGTCTTTTGCCCAGCAGTCTGGAATCGAGATGCATGCGTCTACTTACAAGATCGCCATCGTTAAACATGTTCCCTATAAGTAGAAGCTGATTTATTTTTATTGTATTTTCATAGCGAAAAACCGTTGTTGCTGCGTTCCTTGTGGTGCGCTCCGGTCCGCCACTATCGTTTGGGAAATGTAAAATTCCGTCGGGCGCGCGCCACCTCATGCAGTATGCAGCGGCCGGCCGGGCCCGCCGGGACTCGACCAGGAGGCTTTAGACGGCCCAGTCAACAAAATAGACCCAGAAGTTAGGCTTAATACATACCTCGAGCAACGCACACATAGACCCCTTGCACGGTCTCGGATCTCGGAACAGTCCGAGCGCTGCTGTTGCGAGATTCCGCGTCCTTGAATTTGTCTATGTGTGCGTTGCTCGAACGCGTTTTTATGAAGCTTACATTCTGCGGTATCTTTATTTTGTGGTGCCCCACTCCACACACTTGAATAACAATTGCAATATATTTTCTGTTTAACTTTTAACACGTTCACTGTTCCCATACAAGTGTACGGATACAATGGTACAATATTTTTTGCTATAAACTTTGTCTATGCACCGCTAAAAAAATCTTTCATATTTTTATTCTATAATCTATGCTACAACTTGCAAGTATGAAGCTGTATATCTACAGTTTTACGCTTGCAAGTCCCAAACATTAAAAGATAAATTGTCATATATTATTTTAATACTCGTCTAAGTCACAACGAGTTAGAGAAACAAAAGAAGATTAAAACGAACAAAATTATATTTAAGCTGGAATTGGCGGGTCATTGTAAAACATCCATCCACTTTTCTTATCTCAAGTACATATTGTACATATAGTTACACAGTTTTTGTAACTTGCGTGTGCCAGATTACATTGCCGAATCGAGTCTTGCTTCGAGATATTCTGTAATCTCTTAATTATCATCAGACTCAGACTTCCAAATTAGACGTGTATTGTTTGCTGACTTACTCTAATCCAGAAATTAGCAAGGAGTTTAGTTAGACCTATGGCGAGCGCGTTAGTCCGACGAGATGGGCCAATTAATTATTAAAAATGTTAACACGGTATTACAGGTAATCGACGCAAGAATACCTACAATCCACTAGGAAGGATACTATGGGATTAAACTCGCTAGTCGTTATGTTCGCAAGTGGGCCAGGCTGTAAACACATAATCTTTTATATCTACTACTTTATTTGTTTATTATGTTTAGCGTAATACCCTTATTTACAAAGATATTTACTACTTAGAAAATTTAACAACTTAAAACTAAACTCATAAACACTATAACTAGGTACTACTGTTTATAAATAAAAAAATTGCCCCAGATCATGCTATAGGCAAAGTACCCAGCAAGCTAGCAGCATTGCCTAGTTGGTTAGCGAGGCTTATTCGCTGTCCCAAGTAGCTGCCGGCTCTGGGGTCCCGGATGGTTTCTGCTAATTTGATTGATATATCTAGTTAAGCGTACACGAAACACATAAGAAGCAAGTAACAGAACCATTGTCAATTTTAAAATGACAATGTGCAAGCCTATTATTAAACTTAGACAGAATTGTTTTCACAGAATCTAAAGGATAAAAAATACAACACCTATTGTGGTAGCACCAATGGACAACAGGTTGTCGTAGCCAAAAGTGTAAATAGAACTTCATTGAAATTTTACTAGATAACTGCTTGAAAGCAGGTGGGCTATGGCTATGGTGCTCAATGCAAAGACTACACTATCCCACAGGAACCTGTTGCCGTGATATAAGGTATCCTATATCCTAGTCCGGCTCCCCGACCGCCTAACCGATTGCTTTGGCTACGTGTATAGCTTATGACGTCATCTTGTCATCTAGCTGATAGGTATAGGAATATATCGAAAGCTATATAGCCTATAGCTTCCGATATTGCTTTCATAGGCTGTACGAAATGACAAGATGACGTCATAAACTATACACGTAGCCAAAGCAATCGGTTAGGCGGTCGGGGGGCTGGTTATGGTCCGTCTATGTGCAAAGTTTCATCCAAATCCGTTCAGCCGTTCTCGAGTTTTGCGCTTAGCAACATTCTATTTTATCTATATATATATAAAAATCAATTGCTGTTCGTTTGAGTGGCTAAAACTCTTGAATGGCTGAACCGATTTGGCTAATTTTGACTTTGAAATATTTGTGGAAGTTCAGAGAAGGTTTAAACGGTGAGAAAAATAAATTTATGTAACGGAAAATACTAAATTTGTTTGTTTTGTTGTCATGGAAACTGTCAATGCGGTACGAAGTCCGCCGGGTCAACTAGTAGTAGATAATAATAATGGGCTGTATTCAATTGTCGCTAAAATCACAATTCTGTTACTGAACCTTATTCCAAATTATAAAAGAATAAAAAATCGGTTAATGGTGCCACTACCCAACAATTTTCTTTAGAGTTTACCACACCATAAAGTAAGTAAATAACCTATAAACTGTCACACTGCTGAACAAAGGCCTCTACATTGAAATCCAGTCTTCGCTACAGTTGATGGGTATTGGTTTAATCACCACGCTTGCCAAATGCGGGTTGATGATCACAAACCCGGGCTATGCATCGAAAAATCCGAAAACCACTTTGCCCGAACTGGGAATTGAACCCGGGACCTTCGGGCATCGAGCCGAGCGCTTCGCCACTCAGCCACCGAGGCATTACACCATAAACATGTCACTTAAATAAGATTCAAAGGTTATTTATTTGGTCTGCGGTGTTGGTAATTTTTGTGCACAAAGCACTAGCATAGCGGTGTATTCAGTGTGGAACCGTTGCACGACATTAATTGCCAAACTTCACAAGCTATTATTTAGTTTCACCTGTCCCGATGTTTGTCTGTGATCAAATCTTGCAAGTTAAATTTGACCCACTTCCCGGTTACCGATTGAGCTGAAATTTTGCATGCATCTGTAAATCGGATGACAATGCAAAATTATTATGACATGGAGCTGATCTGATGATGGAAACGGAAGTGGCCATAGGAACTCGGTAGTTAAACGACACAACCCCATCGAGTTTAGACTCGTTTGATCAGTCTTGACGAGTACTTTAGTGCTAGATGGTAATCAGGGTCTGATGATGGAGCTCGAAAATGGCCATAGGAAAGCGATGATTAAACGGCACAACCCTATCGAGTTTGGGCTCGAATAATTCGTCGTGACGAGTACTTTGGTGCTGGATGGTAACCAGGGTCTGATGATGGAGCTGGAAGATGGCCATAGGAACTCGGTAATTAAACGACACCATCCCATCGAGTTTTGGCTCGTATTATTCGTCTTGACGAGTACTTTGGTGCTAGATGGTAACCAGGGTCTTATGATGGAGCTGGTTTATGGCCATAGGAACTCGGTAATTAAACGACACAACCCCATCGAGTTTGGGCTTGTATGATTCGTCTTGATGAGTACTTTGGTGCTAGATGGTAACCAGGATCTGATGATGAAACCGGATGGTGGCCATAGGAACTCGGTAATTTAACGACACAACCCCATCGAGTTTGGGCTCATAGTATTCGTTTTGACGAGTACTTTGGTGCTAGATGGTAACCAGGGTCTGATGATGGAGCTAGAAGATGGCCATAGGAACTTGGTAATTAAACGACACAACCCCATCGAGTTTGGGCTCGTATTATTCGTCATGACGACTACCTTGGTGCTAGATGGTAACCAGGGCCTAATGATGGAACGATAAGGTGGCCATAGGAACTCGGTAGATAAACGAGACAAATATAGTATACTAAAAAGTTAAAAATAAAATTTTAAAAACAATTTTTTACTTTTTATTTTCAAGTGCTAATTGCTGCACTGAAGCTAAATTAAATATTTATAAAATTTTATAAAATACAGTTAAAAAATTTAACGCCCATCCGAGCCAGCCAGGCATCGTACCTGGGTCTTCCGCAATCCGGGCAGCTGCACTGACCGCTATGCTACCGGGAAGGCTGACGTAAGCGCTGAATTTTGTCACTGTTTTTTTTTTAGCTTATTGCAGCAATTAGCACTTGTTCGTGTCCTTTTGTTGAAAGCTTGGGAAGCGTGATAGACGTAGTAATAATAATTTTCCTTAAAAAAAAGTCTAGCAGTTGCAGGCAGCAGGCTGCAGGGCGCCTCGCCGCCGCCGCAGCCGCCGCCGCCGTCTGCCCGTGACGCCTCATTACGCGGTGCCTCGGCAGATTGTTCAGCAAAATTACAGCTCCTAACCCACATCGCATCGGTTCAATTATCAAAACCGACGGATCAAAACGGTAAAACATGTTTTTTTCTTCCGTTCATGTTTATTGACTGTTTTAGAACACTTATCTAAAGTTTAATTGCTATAAAATAAAATGGGGTCATGGTCACAGGGACCATGCGGCCCATTTCGTTGTCACGATAATATAATCACACTAATATTATAAATGCAAAAGTTTGTGTGTATGTGTGTTTATTTGTTGCTTCTTCACGCTGCAACGGATGGATGGATTTGGATGAAATTCGGCATACAGATAGTTTATAACGTGGATTAACACATAGGATAGTTTTAATCCCGATATTCCATAAAAAAAAGGTCAAAGCGGTACAAAGTCCGCCAGGTCAACTAGTGTAAAATTAACGAGAGTAAATTCATAATATGAGAGTAGCCGTGGATCGTGCTCAGTAGCGTGCACTTGGAGAGGCCTATGTCCAGCAGGTGGACGTGTGAAAGATAATGATGATGAAATTCTCAATTCTTCAAATGAGATTGAAGTTCTTGCTGCAAAAATCAATGTGATGATTTTTTTTTTTCTAAAATACCACACGCAATTTTTATTTGCTTAATGTCTTTTAATAACGGCCGGTCAGTCCGGCATATGAGATGTGATTTTATTGCCCTCCGCACAGTTTTTTAGATTGCATATAGGTGGCACTAGTGCGCATTAGCGCCACTCAATAATTTCAACGAATTTTTATAACCCTTTTTTTAATTTAGTTTAAATACCTTAAATGCAATTTTTTTGAACATAACAAACGACTGACTTGATTTCACATGAAATACCACGTGGTTAGACCCTTAACAAATGGTGTAATGGGGCAAAGAATATTATACACTACCAATGGGGTGAGATTTGGCTTGTCTTTACACATACAATATTCACCTTTATTCACCATAAAATAAAGGTGCGGTCGAGTAATATGCGTGCCACCACAAACGGTTATGTATTTTCGCAGATAGTAAAGGCTATTTTACGACGACGACGTCTGTTTTCGAAGTGACGTGTGCTCTTTTATAGCTCAATGTTAGATATTGCCTATCAATGGTTGTCGGCTTTCATATTCGTTTTGTTTCTAACAAATTTTACATGACCAACATTTGTTTTTTCGATTTTACTATTCCTACCTATATCTGTATACACGCCTGCACTGAACTTTATGCCTAATACATATGGCTGAAAATGTATTGAAGAAATTTGACAGTTTTGAATAGTTTGATGTGTAGGCATCGCCTGCACATCAAACTACCACAAACTGACAAATTTCTTCAATACACTTTGAACTCTATGCCCTAATGATATGTTTGAAAATGTATTGAAGAAATTTGTCAGTTTTGGATAGGTTGATGTGCAGGCGTCTGTACATACGGTTCCGTTTACATAAGCTTAAAAGTTTGCACTATAGCAGTAATTATAATTCTACTTTTTCATTTATTTATTAAAAAAAAAAGTCTGACAACGGAAGTGAGGTTTCGAAAATCCAGAATAACATAACATGTCATTTTTTTTATAGTTAGCGTGGCAAAATACTACTCGAAATGATATTAACTGGAAATGGAGCCCAGACGCAAAAAGCACTGGTGCAGCGTGAAAACAACGCAATAGTATTATAGTAGTAATAGTAGTAAACAGCCTATCAACTGTCCCACTGCTGGGCAAATGCCTCCATCATTGAAATAAAGTCATCGCTACAATTTATGGGTATTGACTTAATCACCACGCTTGCCAAATGGGGGTTGGTGATCACAAACCCGGACTATGCATCGAAAATCATCCGAAATACATTATGCCCGACCTGGGAATTGAACCCGAGACCTTCGGGTATTGGGTCGAGCGCTCTGCCACTTGGCCACCGAGGCCGTTAGTATAATAAGTAGTACTAAGTACTAAGTAGTAGACTTTGTTTTATACTATGTAGTGATTAATAGTATTAGCTCTGGCCGTCACTGTATACGCCATCTCTCATTATCATTAGTTCCAAAAGACCGTTATTGGTTGATAGTTTTTTAGCACATTCGATTTATTTACCTTTCGCTTATTAGATTTCATAAATACCTAAACGTGTTTTATAACATGTGCTTTCTTGACACAGGTAGGCCTACTCAAAGGTTGGTGACGATGATGGTGTTTAAAACAAAGGTATCAAACTCAGACCAAAAGTAGACCTGTAGTATCAGAACAGGTTCACTGCTTCCTAGATTTAGCATGAAAATACTAACTGACAGTTGGACGTGTGTACGATGTACGATCGGTCGGACGTCAGATATACCGGACAAGTGAAACAATGTATGTAAGTAAAACACGAGAGCATTGGCTCGGTTTTGATATATGAATTCGAAATATTCAGTTCAGTACCGGACTCTTCAATATTAGCTTTGCCTCGCACATACATTTTTCGATGGAACATATTTTACATGAATATTTGTATTTGTCCCAAATTACTTTTGCTACGTTTGCATTTGCAATGTGTTTGCTGTTTTAAATAATTGCAAAGTCATATTTTGATGATGATAACGCCTTGGTGGCAGTGTGGCAAAGCGCTCAGCTTGATACCCGAAGGTCCCGGGTTCAATTCCCAGATCGGGCATAGTGCGTTCCGGTGTATTCGATGCATAGCCCGGGTCTGTGATCAGTAAGCGTGTTGATTAAGCATTTACCCGTCAATTGTAGTGATGACCTGATTTTAATGGTGGAGGCCTTTGGAGTTATATAGGCTATTTACTTACTTACTATTTTAATAATTTGGTGATGAGGATCCGCATAATTATCTATATGCAGCATATACATAATGTACAAATATGTTAACTGGCAATAAGAACAAATATTATTATGAAATATAGCTTACCGGCGGACTTCGTACCGCTTTGACAGTTTCCATGACAACAAACAAACAAATCATTCGTCCGCTTATAAAACACCAGTATCCCATGATGAGCCCCTATAACAGCGCCATCTACCGGGTCTAATTGTAAATCTAAACCATTCTCGAACCCACTTGAACACACACAGAAAATTTCATCCAAATCGGTCCCGCCGTTTAGATGGAGTTCAGTGACATACACACGCACAGGAGGTTTATATATACATATAAAGATAGTGAAAAAATTATTAAATTATTAAATGCTTACCCGACCCAGCCAGGAATCGAACCTGGGTCTTCCACAGTCCAGCTGCACTGGCCATTACGCTACCGGAAAGGCTGACGTAAGCACTGAATGTTTTCACTACTTTGATTTAGACTGTTTTTTAGCGGCTGTAGTGAGTGACATCTATCCAACGGTTATTGATATGCTATTTGATAACACAACGCTGTAGTAAATTTATTTTTTTTGTTTTTAGAAAACAAAAATAGGATTCAGTTTTTACAGTTTATGAGCAAAAATATTGTATGAGGATGAATTTCTCATGTCAGACAGCTTAAAAATCAGACATCAAAAGTGTGTTAGCCATACTGGGCCCAGGCTTTCAATAGGTAAGTTTTCAATAAACAACACCGTTTACTTTGCTTGGTATCCAAAGCGGATAATATAAATAACTACGTTTAGTTAACCAACTATGTTTAGTTAACCAACTATGTAAAATGAGAGAGTAACCCATAAACTCCGAATTTCAATTAAACTGCCGTATTATTCAGAGGTACCGTTTTATTTACAACATTTAAATTAATTCAGAATTTCGTTTGTGAATACTTAATTGAATGTTACTACATGACAGACATTCCTTTTTCATTAGAAGAGGCTCAAGTTTATGTAACGTTCCTAAAAGGATTAAGCATTCGCAATTATGTATAAACCAACAAATATTAAAAAGCTTTTTCTAAAAAAATACATCAACTATTTATAATTAAAACAATTTGTTGCTCTATGTAATCTGTTAGATATTTCAATTAAAATTAAACATTGAGGCATAGCTTATAATTTTATTGAACACTACTTATTATTAGTATTCGACTCACAAAACAAGAACATGCCGTTCTCAAATGAGGTCCAAGAGTTAACAGAATGCGTAATATTTCCAAATCCCCAAACGTCTACACGTAAAATCAAACTGTTGATACCTCTATATAAGGATTACAGTCCCACTCAATCACTGAAAAGTTGCTCCAAACGAAATTGCCCTTTATCGACAAAGGTGCTTCTAGTGCCAAATACAGAATTGCCTTGGCGCCGTCCTCGAAGACCTTTGACGTCCTCCTATCTTCTCGCGCCGTGAGGTTACCAGGGTTTACGCAATTTATCACTACGCCTTTATCGCTCCATTGTCTGTGCTGCAGAAACGTCACAGCGTTAAGAGCGACCTTGCTCACCGCGTGGACGTTCATTCCCCAACCTAATGTTCTCTCTTCACCTCTTCTAGCAGCCTCTTCATATTCTTGCATCACAGCTACTAGTTCATCTTCAGTTAGAGCTGGATCACCAACTCTGTTTCTGATATGTCCATTTTCGATAGTTGCTAGTAGCCCGGCTGGGCCTGATACGTTCACAACTCTAGCGTTGGTATCCAATATGGGGTATATTAAGTTCCCGAAATTAATGTAACCGTAGAAGTTAACGCTCAACGTTCTTCTGACTCTCTCCACGTGGGACATTTTCTTTTCTGGCACATAATCTGTGCAGTTTATCAGCAAGTCAATTCTCTCGTCCAGATCTTGAATGTAATGCCTCAGCTTTACAATGCTCTTCGTGTACGTAACATCCATCTGTATGTGATGCGAATTGCTTCCATTATTCTTCAAGGATTTTTGTACGTTGTAACCAATCGATTCTTCTTCCGTGGTGAAGTACACCTTACCATTGTATACTTCTGTGAGTTTCTTGAGCACTTGATAGCCTAGATTGCTGGAGGCGCCGACAACGAGAGCGACGTTGGTCATAGCGACTGGAGTAATACTAGCTTATCAGAGGTGTGTTATCGCGGGTAACGTACGACTGCCGCGCAAATAAGATAAGTTTGCGATAGCGCGATATGTATCAGATGATTTGAGGATGCTGCGAAATTTTTTGTTATTAGGTCAGCAGCTGTTCACGTTTGGCCAAAATTTTAAGTTTTGTTTTTCGGTCGGAATCTTCATTAATGTTACGCGACGGTGCCGGTGTAATTACACTAATTGTATATCTCGTAATAAACAAATAATGACGGACGAAAATTTGTGGAAAGCAATCCCACGCGATCTGGTATTAGCTACTCGTGAATGGCGTCAGTTATAATGTTGACCGATTTGTAATTAAAGATAGGGCTTGTATTATATTATTAGTCAACAACAATGCGTACACATGGCGCCTTATCGTGATTGACTATAATAATCATAAAAATAAGTCTACTACAAATACGCAACTACAGAGCTTCTTATCTGAATCAGTGGCGAATGAACCGGTTACAATTCTAATTAATCACAAAAAAGTTACGTAGTTTTTGGAACTGAAATAGAAATACAATAGGCTCGATAGTTATATAACGCATAATGTTAAAGTTGTATACGGTTTGCAATGTAGCACGATTGTCTAAAGAAACCTATATGGACTGTAGTTTTAATCACTTTTAAACTGGACCAGCAATCTGAAACTTCTAGGCCGTGCGCATGAGGAAACTCGACGAAGAGCTTTCGTACAGCAGTATCGTTTACAATACAAAAATAAGTCAATATAATATGTCCAATCTTGGCCTTTTATATGTTTTTTTAACGGGTAATGATAGTGCCTTGATCTCACCTAATGTTAAGTGATGATAAGGCCAATTATGGAAGCGCACTTCACCCGGGATCCTCAGCTAGTGAGGCACTGGCTGTCTTATCTCTAGCTGCCGGAACACAACACAACATTAATGTTATGGCGACATATTCAGATAAGATGGTGGTAGCTAGCCAGGCAGACAAATAAGCCCTACCACCAACCAAAGCTCCCTCCGCTGGAAATCGAACCCGTAACCTCTGGGTCTAAACCGGTGGTCTTAACCACTAGACCACAGAGGCGGTTGAAAATGTGATTGTTTTATTTAATTCATCTAGTGAGATAATGAATACGGTTAAGGTACGGATACGCAGTTCAGACGAACCCCTCAACAACAAGCCGAATATAATAATGTTCTGATGCCATCGGAACTAACACTGTCAATATGGCGACTGTTGCCAGTAGCTTTCCAGCCGGACTTAACACAGACAAGGACGGTTGCTGATTTGCATTAATTTAAGGTTGATTTTAGAATTCATTATTATATTTTTTCAGACAGAATACACGTCCTAGGTGAAATCCACGTCGTAGTAGGTGAAAAATGTACGAACGATTCAAAAGTACATATTTTTAAGTTTATTTAAATTTTAAAACATTGACTTTTTACTTTTTTTTTACAATTTTACCACTTCATGATGTATGTTACTGGATGTGACGCTATTTAGGCTAACGTTTTCAATACAGAACCTATTCACGAGCCCTAAACCGTATCATTAGCGTCTTCAATATCCGTGGAAACAGAAAAACCTCAATGAAAAGAAATTTTAGTCAATGGTAATTTCAGTTGGAACATCATAAAAAGAAAACGAGATAACACCTTACAATATGGCAAAGCAAACTTTCATATTGAATGGCCGATCGTTGTAGCAGTCGTAAAAATAAAACAGATTCATTTCAATTTCCATTGCCTTTTTCAATACCAATAAAACTAATTCACGCGGACACTGGTATTTCATTGAAATATTCGCGAACTATTATCGGGGAAGAGTTACAGACTGACGTAGGTACATCAGTGATTTTAAAAGCTTGGCAAAATTCAATCATTTTTGTGCTATATTTAGTACTATATTGTATTTTCTTTTCCAGCTTGGGAAAACGTGGCCTTTATCTCACCTGAAAGTAATTGATGATGAGGCCGAAGGTGGAACCGCACTTCACCCGGAACCTGCGTCATCATTAAGTATTATGTTAAACAGTTTACAAAATCCTGTAAAATTATGTGTATGACTTATATTGTACACACGCCTGCACATCAACCTACTACAAACTGTCAAATTTCTTCAATAGACTTTGAACTTTATGCTCTAATGATAAGGTTGAAAATGTATTGAAGAAATTTGACAGTTTTGGATAGGTTGATGTGCAGGCGTCTGTACATTGTATAAGTGTTTTACAGTAGCAGTCCTGAATGGGTAGTACACACGCCTGCACATCAACCTATCCAATACTGTCAAATTTCTCTAATCGATATTGATTTTTATACCCAAACTCTAAGGTTCAAAATTTATTAAAGAAATTTGACATTTTGTGGTAGGTTGATCTGCTGCCGTCTGTACCTAAGTAATGTAAAGTTCAGACGATTTAAAGTACTTATGTTTAATTTTACTTACTGGAATAAAAAAATATTGTCTTTGAATTTGTTATCTACACAGCTGCGGCGGAGACAAGTCAATAATTAAAATGTGAAATAAATTGGTGTTTCATTTCAATGTGTAGCGTAAACTTTATTAATTCATTAATCTTTGTTGCAAACTCAACAACATCAATGACATTCTTTATTCGCGCTCCGAAAATAGAGCCCATTCATTTATTCAGCCATATTTAATGCGATTGCTGATTAAATGAAAACATAACAAGACGACATAACAATAACACCTCGCCCAGGGGCGGAACTTCTAACAAGAACGAGTTTAAATTGAACTGGCGAGAATAACTCTAGTCGTACTTTCGGTACGAAGTTGTTGGATAATTTGGTAGCACTTGACATGTTTTTGTTGATCAAATAAATTCAGACTACGTTAATAAACTTAGGTCTGGAGTACTTTTGTAATAGAATAGAATAGAGTTATTCATTTCAGGCAACAAACAATGTACAATGTCTATATTACGATAACGCATCGTAAACCCTCACTTGTACGGTTCATTCTTCTCATGGGGTCTGAATCTTATACGGTTGTATTAAGAGTTACATTGCCTACACGTTAATGCTCATAAATGTACTCGTATACCAGAAAAAGTCAGACGAAACTCGCCGCTGGCTTTTTATTAAATTACAAACATATTGTTTTCTAAAGTTTACGCGAACACTACAATTTGAAATGAAACAACTTTTACGGATATGTAGAGGACTATAGGCGCGAAAATAAGTCTGCAGTATGCGAACGTTCCCTAGAGGGGCCCAACCATTACATCATATTTGATAAACCACAAATACTCGCTAGAGAACAACGATTCATCCCTAGGATGATACGCGAGGCTATTGAAATTAAAAAACATCCTATTTTCAATAGAGAAGATGGTTGGAATCAACCACCAGCCAGGGATCCCATCATACAAAATATTAAATCCCATCCCCAACACCATACTGCCAGACCAAAAGATACTGTAAGCTCTTTCTGCGTAAAACGGAACGCACCTGATTAAATTTAAATGAGGGTATACAAGCTACTAACTAATTATGAGACGACCAACACCTCAGTCTCCCTGTGACCACGGACCCTGCAAAGGGTTCAAAACGTCAGGATAAACATTAATTAAAACTAATGTGTAAAATAAACGCGAGTAGATCCGTAAAAGTTGTTTCATTTCCAATTACAAATAATTTGGAAAATTTAGGTAAATTTTGTATCGATAAAGGGACAGATAGAGCTTCCAAAAACCATAAAAGTTAAAATGTAGTGTTGTGTTGTGTTGTGTTGTAATTCCGTTTTTTTATAAGCACTCGTATGTAGCTGTCTAACCTCAAAACCGGTTTCTCCTGAAAACCAGCGCAATATCTCCGGATGTCGCATTAAACTGAAGAAAAGCAGTTTTGGCATTTTATTTTATTATTACCTTTAATATTATATTTTTATGAAATATCAAATCAACGTTTTTTTCCTAAAAGACAACTTAAAAGGTGAATGTTGTATCGATAGTCAGTAGGTACTTGTAACATAAAGTTTACATTAAATGTAGATGAATTGGAATAAACGTCACCGATGTCGAGCGCCGTAAAAGCGATCGGGGCAATAAAAGCGAGGACGCGAGTTGTACTGACAACTTAACAAACAATAAAACTTAACAGAATTTAACTGGAGGCGCTTCGGTATCTCTTTTATTTCACTATCTTCGGAACGTAGATAAGAAAATTTGATGTGAAACTTGTTTAAATAATATATTTAATCTCCCTGCAAGTATTGAATAGGTAAGTTTTTTTACGCGATTAAAAGTGCTAATTTATTTGATTTAAATGAAATTTTGTCTTTCACTTTAAGGCAAATGAAATCGGTATGGACTTATTCTTTCTTTAGCCGGGCATTTTTGTCAGAGTAAGAGTGATTTCAGAAATTACTATTTCCCTTTTTATACCTGCTCTCTGAGATAGGCTGATGACGGTGATGATGCGCTCGTGACGTTTTTAAGTGATTACTACTAGTAAATAACACAACAGGGCTCCAATTGATGAAATGAAATGAATCCGCGTTCAAGTAAACTTATTAGTAGAACACAATCAGTGGCCTGAGGCTGACATTTTTCACATAGTCCAATAGTCAAAAAAGGCTTTCGAAATACTAAAAATAGTAGAACAATTCTCTATTGCAGATAAAAAATTCAATGTAAACTGAACTAACTCTAACTAATTTGGTGTCGATTGTAAATTCACTAGCGTTTCAGAATAAAAGCATTGCGTTGCTCCGGGGATTTTCTAAATAACAAAAACCAATTATTCAGAGCTAATCCGCTGAGATCCGGGCTAGGAACAGAGTTTTGCTTATCAATACTGGATGAACTTGCAGGTTTCTTCTGAAATTTGTGAGGTTATTGGTGTACAGAAAGATTTC
Source organism: Eudonia truncicolella (assembly GCA_949315975.1). Taxonomy (NCBI): domain Eukaryota; kingdom Metazoa; phylum Arthropoda; class Insecta; order Lepidoptera; family Crambidae; genus Eudonia; species Eudonia truncicolella. The sequence goes on along the minus strand of OX438831.1, from coordinate 1,159,717 downwards.
ATGTAAAAATAGATAACTAAGACCATCTATCTTTTTCTGTAAAGGTCTATCAATTTATCAAATTACAGTGTAAAATAAGATAATCGATACTACAAAACATTTAACAAAAAACTATATGAACGTACAAAAAGTATTAAAGTTTATCGAACCTTTATTAGATCGAAAGTCGAATAGGTTCGCAGTTCATTAGATTGGCTTATTACATCTCAGTTAATGATGCTAGCTGTAGTAGGTTGTGTCAGATTATCTAGGCAGTTCTTATATTATACTTCTTATATTCCATTCAGTCCCTTGTTATTCCTACTTCAAACTTGAACATCCAACACCCAATTATATAAAATACAGTCTCCACTTTAAAATAAACAATTTACAAACAAAATATTTGATGTATTAAGCCATAGATCTAATGAACTGTGAATATATTCAAGGTGTAAGATGTGTGGACCTTTAGAATAGACCTTAAAACTAAGTTTTTTGAAGTTTCGTATCTTCGATGTAGTTAGTTCTCGATGTACTGTCGATATTTTGACGTTCCATTTATTGTTTTTTATAATTATTAATAATGCGCTTTTAACACATTAATAACAGTAATGATGTTATCGAGTACTCTTGGTGATCGGACGTGTTTAAAGTTGATTAAAATATAAACCTTAAGTAAATAAATATTGACCTAGTTGTGAGTAGGCGGTAGTGTTTCTGTGTCACGCTGTGATTGTATAAGTGAATGACTAGCAATATGTTTGGTGTTTGACTATTTACATACTTAGTACATATAAACAAAACAAAAACATTTTAAAGATATGTTAATTCTATAGATTATGAAGGCGCCTAAGAGCGCCGTCCAGTATATTCTAATTTTGATCTTTGTTCAATATGGCTGATAATTTAATTAACGATTTAGATCCTATCTCCGTATCAGAGGCAAAATCATGTGATGTCCAATTTTCCAAACAACATCTTTCACATTATGTAAACAATACACTAACCATTGCAACCCAAAATATTCGTAGTATTTATAAGAACACAGATAATTTTAGCTGTTTCCTTCGAAGATTAAATATGAAGTGTGACGTAATTATACTAACCGAGTGTTGGCTTGCTAAACACAGTGGCAGCTTACCTATGAAGTCGGGTTACAATATTTTTAGAAGCAAAGTTAATTATAACCAAAATTACGGGGTGATAGTTATATGCAAGAAATACACTATTAATCATTTCTGTAGAGGACACTAGCCTACAAGACTGCAACAGTCTTTTAATCAAAACTGGTGCAGATACTGCAGTACTGGCTTTATATAGACCCCCTTGTTTTCGGAACATAAACTGTTTTCTTGCGGCATTAAATGAGCTATTAAAAGAACTATCATCTTTCAGAACGATAGCATTAATAGGTGACGTAAACATAAACATTATGCCTGAAAATTGTGAAACATCTGCTCACGAGTACCTTAACCTGTGCTCCAACCATGGTCTTCTACCGGCACACTTGATCCCAACCCACCAAAGCGGCTCCTGCTTAGATCAAATTATGCTTAAAACCCATTTACCTACACTTACCCCTGTGACTAACTCAACTGTAACCGATCATAAAACGGCTATACTAACTATAAATCTAAAACCTTCTAGGCATCAACGCTCGCAAAGCTTAAGTCTAAATTATTTTTTTATTTTTTTTTTTACGGGTAAGCACAGTGCCTTGATCTCACCTGATGTTAAGTGATGATAAGGCCAATGATGGAAGCGCACTTCACCCGGGATCCTCAACTAGTGAGGTACTGGCTATCTTATCTCCAGCTGCCGGAACACAACAATGCTACAAACATTGATGTTATGGCGACATATTTAGATAAGATGGTGGTAGCTAGCCAGGCGGACAAACAAGCCCTACCACCAACCAAACCGAGTACACAAACATGTACCCACCGCTGGGAATCGAACCCGGGACCTCTGGGTCTAAACCGGTGGTCTTAGCCCCTAGACCACAGAGGCGGTTAACATGATAATATGATTAAACTCGAAGACGATTTATGTAACAATGACCTCGACCCAGATTATAGTTCTGCTGACGCTGACACTGCATTGTCATACTTAACTAAGAATATACAACAAGCCATATCAAACAATACTAGTAAAGTAAAAATAAGCTAAACGGAACTAGAGAGGTATGGAGAATGCAAGTATGCCAATTCAATGTTATGTTATGCGAGTTGTTACACCAAAATCATTTATACAAAATATTTCGATGGACAAACTGAACTGTAAAAATAGCGGGAGTGCGACAAAATCTTGAGGGGCAATAAATATTTATCGGACTCTTCGACTGAGCGAGCGAACTAGGGCGTATTACTTGTATCTGCAGGGAATCTAAAAATAGCACCTACCTACGACGAACGAAAGAGATGAGCAGTTTTCAAATCTAACCTATGAGAGGTTGCGAATGCATGAGCAGCAAGTTTCTTACAAACTCCTTTTGTTCTTTACAGTGAAACAATGCATAGTGTGGATATTATAAATACATAGATTTGGTTGTTACACAAAACTAATAACACGATATCATCGTTGGTATGGTATATGGTATGGTAGTGCACTTGACCCAGCATGTCATGGGGTGCGCGTTCGAATCTTTTAAACACGTTTTTGAACATTATTCTAATTTTTTTTTGAACTAGCAAGATCCACCGCTTAGAAACATGTTCGTTTTAAATTAAACCACCAACCACCACTGCCAACCACGGCTAAAGATATTGTACTGAATATCAGCAAGAGCCTTTCTTTTCTCATTCAAGTACAAGTACAAGTAACAAGTAACTGCATGAAAAAAAACATATTATTTTTCTAATTTACATCATGTACTGTAGGACATTGTGGAAATTGAAACTTTTACCTGATGTAAATTTGTTAACTTAGTTTTTTATTTTGTTTTTTATTTTACATGTTGTGGTTGTCTTCTATATTTTTTGTGTTTATTTGTGATGGAAAGTGTCCTGCTATGATAGGGCATTTTCCAATATTTTTGACGCTGTAAGGGATAAAAGAGCTGGGACACATGTTTCTTGCCGGTTCTTCTTAGTACAAGATCTCCCGCCCAGAGTAGACTAACCGATGGCATAGTGACGATCACAAGAGCTACTTCGAATTTTGAATTTTGGTAGGAAAGTTTAAACTTCTACAATACCATACGGTATCGATAGAACTAATAAAAAGTTAATACTATTCACAGCTACATCACTTTCACTTTCCTTCACAAAACACCAACCAAGAAGATTTACAACTGAATTTTTATAAACATTTTTTTTTTTTTTTTGGAGAGAGATTGCTGATTGCCGCTGCGGCATTTTCAGCTTCACCGGGCTTTTTGGGGGCGGCGAGGAACGTAAAGGGTCCCTCAAGCCGTGTGAAACGAATCACCTTCAGAGGTTATCTAGAGGGAACGGCATCGCGCACAAGTGCGCGTCCCCGTGCCCTACTAGATTCTCCGAAGGGTTCGGATCGGATCGGGGAGCGGAGCAACCCGAGGGCGCCTCTAAAGGCACGGACCTCGGCTCGGGTTGACCGGGCCGTGGAGGAGGAGAGAACCGACCAGGTACATGTCTGTACCTGGTGTAGAGCGTGTGTGAACCGGTTCTTCGTACCCTTGTTCTACGAGTACGGTGTCTTGGGCCTAAACTGGTGTGCATGTTTAGTGTATTCTGTAAATGTGTGCTGTCATTTAGAGGATCGGGCGGGGGGGCGTTCGCAACCGTTATGGGATCGTCGGGGTCATCTAGGACGTGATTAGGACGCCTAGACATGAACCGTTTTGTTGGTGGAAGGCTTCCAACATTATAGTTGGCGGCCGCCAACAACAACAACGTGTTGGGCGGACAACAAGCGGGTTAGGGTGGTGGGGGGCGTTATCAAAGTAACGTATGGAAACGTCCTTGATAAAGTCTTTGATAGTGGGAAGATCAAGATCGCGGTGGAGATCAACGTTGCGATAGTACCACGGGCAACCCGTGGCACCACGCATGAAACGGTTCTGGAGGGTTTGTAAGCGATACAAATAGGAGGGTTTATAAACATAGTTCACGTACCCAGTATGAGATTATAAGTCGCCTGCACACCCACACTGTGACTTATCAACCATAGAAAAATAAACATATCAGGCGTCTAATTCTCGGCGCGCTGAACAAGTTATAAGAATCGAGTTTTCCATAACAAAGCTCCGCAGTTGGTCGGCAAAGCAGCTTGTTAAAACTTGCCAGCGCATCCGACTTGAATTCGTTAACCTCCTGTTAACTTGCCTACACACAGTTAGCCTGCTTATTCTAATAGAATCAATTGACGTATGTTTTGAAAACTTTGAAAGTAACGTGAGCTGAGCTGTGGCTTTGTCGAACAGTCTATTGTGTCTGTACTAGAATTATGTATCGTTGTCGTTTCGTCTGCACATCAACCTCTCTAAAACTGTCAAATTTCTTGAATAAATGTTCAACCGTAAGTATGTCATAATCATAAAGTTCAAAGTCTAATTGAGGAAATTTTACAGTTTCTGTCGGTCTGGCGTGCAGGCGTATGTACATGATTCTCTACGCATCCTCTCGATTCGCAGGTATTTCCAAAGGAGTACTGCATATCAAGGGGTTTTAAAAAGGGCCTGGAAACGTTTTTACATGGTCGACAACGGGTTGGTTATACATCTGGTTAACGCAAACGTCCACAGGCTAACCGCTTAACATCGAGCGGGCTAAGTACAGTCAGTATTCCGGGAGTTTTGAATATTGGTGATTTTATAGATATCGACGTGCTCTTTTCGTATCTTTGCCCGCTCGCGCCGCCATATTGGAAAAATGGCGCTCAAAAACAGCTTTTTGAGAACTCCGTTCCGACTCATTTTAAGATAAAAATAGTTTTGTGAGTAATAAATTAAAGTAGAGAAAATGTCCTACAATTTTCGGCGTACGAGAGCCGCAAACCAAGGCACGTCTACCCCGACACGAGTTGTTCGTATATTAACGAAAAATATGTCACTACGTGTTGAAAACCCGGTCTACTACTGCCTGTAAGGGTCATTACAGGTATAAAGGGACACGTCGCCATGGCGTCGGCTCCCCCCCCCCCCATTATACTTGACTTTATTTACTACATAAGTTGTAGGAAATTTTCTCTAGTTCAATGTATTACATAACTAATTTTATCGTAAAATGAGTCGGAACAGTGTTATTCTCAAAAAACTGGTGATACGAGGCGGCAAAGTAAAAATTGGAAAAGAATAGAATGGAATAAAACTTTATTGCATCACTGTTACATTTTTGTTTGCTAGGTTACATTGCATTAAAGTAAGAACAGTTACCCTTAACGGGCATACAATAGAAAAAACACATTCAACAATTAAATAATTTTAAATTAAACAATTTCACTCATATTTCATTATTATACATTACACGTCGTAACGAGCACGTCGAACTCTAACGACGAAATCTATTGAATGACCAACTTTCCATACTCCCGGATAACTTTCCAGGTGAAACTACCTAATGACTGGACTAGCTATATCATCATCTGGACAAAGGTTTATTGCCATAACTATAAATATATGAAAACTTATTTAACTAATCTACTCTTATTAATTATTAGTAAAATATTACTTCCAATTATCGATATTAAGTGTTTCGAATTTTTGTCTTTTTTCGAATGATCAGTTTTTTTGAATATTAGTACGTAAATGTTGTTAAAATCATTACAGACATTAACGTATCGGTTACCAATATTGATACGCCTCATATAAGGTCGCAACACTAACAACATTCGCGACGAATATTATTTTGTTTTATTTTATTGGATCACTACAGAGATTAATTTGCCATGCAATTTGTCCTAAGTAACATTCGTACCTTAAAATTTTAATTTTTCAAGTGCTTTGGTCTTTGAAATCTCATTATATCAAGTACATGACGGATCCGCCAATATATTAATCTGATTTTGAATTATCTTAATAAACTGTACGCTTGGTAACTTCTCTAACATCTTTGTGTTTGGTGGTTGCAATATCCGCTTGGCTCACTTGTGGACTTAGCTGTCATTGGAAAAAAAAACGATAAAAGATTCCGAAAGAAACAGAAATAAATTTAAAAAAGTTTTTTTTTTACGTTATATATTTATAAAATAAAAAATTAAATGCCTACCTGACACAGCCAGCAATCGAACCTGGGTTTTTCGCACTGTGTTTTATAAATATTTATTTTCAGCTTAAGTGCAGCAATTAGCACTTTAAAATTAAAATAAATATTTTTACTTTAATTGAAAAGAAAATTGCAGAAATGTAAATATGTGTACGATAAACAAAATATTAATCGGCAACTTTATTAACACAGGTCTTTTCAGTGGCACTCGATAAAGCCTTATTTGAGAAATCGGGTCTAAACATCTTACATAAAGTATTTTAAAATTTTATACCAATTCTAAAAACTACCTACCTACGCACTGATTGAAAGAGCAATCACGAAATATCAGATTTCATATACAATTTCTATTGTTAAAATTAATTAAAGTAATTAATGTCACCAATAATATCTAGTTTATAGTATTACGTACTTTTATAGCACGAAAAATGGGCCTGTTAACCCTTACGGAAAGGCTAAATGCGCTTGCGGTGAGAGCGGGTCCAGGCCATTAGTCTGATGTGGTTATGAGGACAGAACCACAAAATCTCGTGTATGTCCAACCAAAGAACCCTAACGTTTGACTTTAGAAGAAAACAAAACGTCCAATTTATAACATAAACACTTATACCTTGGTTGTAATAGTTGTCACCATCAACCAATGGCGTCCTCATCAGTCTCGAATCGTCCCAGTGCTGGGCAAAGGCCTTCCCACTAGCAGCACGTGGGGAGATTGGGCTACAATCCACCACGACCCAATGCGGATTGATGAGTTTTAATTACTGACATCTTTCAAGAGCAATGATTAAAGTACCTTTGAAGAGGTTCAAGATATTCTAATTTAATCAAACAACCAGTCAAGCTTTTTTTGACCACACCTTTGTACGAATACTTTTATGTAGTTTATTGTCAAATTGTATGTATTTTTGTGTATAATAAACTAATTTTATATTATCCTAACTTTATTTATTTAAGATGCATTAGTGACACCACTGCTGATGGTTATGTGGGACCCTCCCTGCGACCGACTGAATAGGGCATATTAAAAACTCCTGAACTTCCACCACGTGCCGCTATCAGGGTGATACGTCACTACCATAAGCAATCACCATAGTTAAATCTATTGACACGTCAAGTTGCTTACCTTGCAAGCTCCTAATCCACACATGCAAACCGTTCGCCGCGCCATCAAAACCCGAATTATAAACAGTTTTTTTTTTAATCAACAAAAAAACAATTTCGTACCGCCCCGGGCATCAACACAAATTCGCCAGCACACTTCCAAAACGCTCATATTAAACGGCGGTGTTATTTACACTAAAACTGGTGTGTACCTTGAATAAAACAGTTTGCTGGCGTGAGGGGAAAATAAAATTTGTTTATGACGCCTCCGCCCGCCGCCGCGCCGCGTGCACCCTCTATAATGCACGCGTCTTATGCAGGCACCGGTAGAGAAGGCTGCTTCGGACGCCGGCCGCCACCGCCACTTCGAGCGTCGGTCGTTGGTACTATTCGCAATTGCACATTTTCATTCGATTGACGTTTCCGAAGTTTAGCGCGCATAACGTGTACAGCTATAAAATTTTCTTTAAATTGGTTTTGCATTCACACTGAAGTTGTTGCCGAAAATTATATAGAATTTACAGATAGCGACTGCTTCCGACGTGAAGATAAGTTTTTCGATTCGAGTAATTTTCCATACTTATTTTTTTATAAGCTGGCAGACTAGTAATGGCCCCGTTTAAATACTCCAAGGTGCGCACGTATAACTATGCCTTGTACTTTTACTGAATTCAGTACTCGATAATCCCAATATATTCTTCTTTTATAACTTGTTTCGTAACAGTGACGTCACTGTTGGGTAAAATAAAATACCTAAGCACTACACTTAAACATTGAAAATATTTATGTAGTTTCACATGCACTATCCGAGAGGGGGTAGAGTCAGTGTTCCATATTTATAAGGAGTAAGTCACCTTCCTTCAGAAGCTCTATGGAGAGCTTTCGGGTTGCTTATCTCTATCTTATCTTGCAAGTAACGCAATGTTTGCAATTCCGCATTTCCGTATCAGTGGCGAAACTAAGATATTTAAGCTCTTCCGTGCTTGGGAAGGCACGTTAAGCCGTTCAGAGAAACGAGGAGCAATAATATGAGATTCAATAAATTCGTATAACTTCGTTCGCACAATCAATTAGTTTGAATAGTTACTCGTAGTTATGTAAAAGTCAAGGTTTCGACTCGAAGATAATTAATATGAACCAATTATAATTGTTGACGCCGTCAGACTAGGTGGACCGATGGTCTTCGCAAGGTGGCTGGCAAGAGCTGGATGAGAGTAGCCGCGGATCGTGCTTAGAGGCGTGCACTTGGAGAGGCCTATGTCCAGCATTGGGCTAGTATAGGCTGATGATGATGATGATGATATGTTTGTATGTACAAGTTGTTTGCAGGTCAGAAACATCACAGTATTAATTTTATACCAAATCGAAAAAAAATATAGTCTAGCGACACATTTGTAAGTCACGAAGGCAGAAAACATGTGAGTTTATCCGTAAATTTAGTAACACGGAAGAGCCATGTAAACGGGCGCCGCTTAATAAATTCCAACAGCCAACAGAGGTGGTGTCTTGCAAACCGGTTCCGAAAAATATAAATTCAAACGTTATACAGGCTGTGTCTAAAATATACTTATTTTTTACTATAAAAAAATAAGTATGTATAATAGATAAAGCATATCAAAGGGACTGTGCACTGTCGTTCTGAGAGATTATATTTGCATATCACCTTGCTTACATTTTCTAGGAATCCTTCTTAAAATGTAAAGAGTGAGAGTAAGAATATTGTCCACACTAATAAATAAAAGAATTTAAAAAAAAATGGTTTGTGTTGTTTGGTGGAAACCACTGAAACGATTCCAAAAGTTTTTTTCACTAAAGTTATAAAATTTCAATTTATAAATTTCAAATCCGCCTGGATACCGCTACCGCTGTCATATCTACGTCTGTCGTCGTACATCTTTGTAAAGAAGATTTTGTGAAGATAGCTAGTTCTCCAGAGTTTGAAGATTGCGGGTGAGATGCGCTTCCCCTTAACCTTATCATTGATGATGTCCATCCTTCATGATGTTGCTTAAAAAAATCGAAAAACCTGTCCGGTCCGGTCCTGGTGATAAATATAACAAAATTATTTTCTTTAAATAATAAAGTTCTCTATTCGTCTATTTAAGCAAAAATAAAGCAAAAGAAACATAACTTTAATTAAAGACATAATAAAAACTATAAATAAAAAAAAAACCTCCAGCTGTGGGCTCATGGGAACAGTCCCAAGAATGCTGGCAACATTACCTCTTTGGATAGCCTAGTTAGTACGTTAGCAGAGGAAACTGCCAGCCTTGTCACAGGAGGACTCAACAAGCACTCAACTCGCAAACGGAACAAATAAATAATTTGGAATATATTGTGTCAACCTGTATGTAGATGTTGGTACGCCATTGGGAGCACTTCGGATGCGCTAGTGAAGTATCAATTGGAATGCCAGAAAACGGTGGTTAATATTGCAGCAATGTTGCCATAACTTGCTCATTTGATTATGGACAGGGCACACGGGAACTTGCAAATGCATGGATATTTTTGCCGCTTGTCGCACTGAAAGTACTTGCCGAATAGTATCTAATAAATTCTCTTTTTATTTAGTTACCTGGCTTGTTTATATAATGATTTAGATTTTTCGATGCTCTAGTATGTGAATATCAATACATCAAAAACATACCTAAATGTGAAATGAGAGCCGAGTTCCATATTATGATATATGCCTTGGTTGTTGACTTCAACGACAAAAGAAGTAAGATCTAACTGGGTGCCAAGTTCAAAGCCTAAGGTCTGACTTGGCTAGTTCTCATATACGTTGTACGTATTTTCTCATAACTCAAAAACTATTTCACATAAACATGTCAAATTTGGCTCATATATTGAGACTTACGAGATACATATTTGCTCCAAATTTCATAAACACACCTCAAACGGTTATTTAAATAGTGATAGAGATACTGTTGATTAATTTCGGCGAGTTGGATTGAGCCGCGATAGCATTGGTAGTGCACCTGACCCGGCATGTCATGGGGTACGGGTACGAATCCCGCTCGTGGAATTTTTTCAACACTTTCTTTTTTTCAATTTTGAGTTGAATTTGAATTTAGCGGCTATTGAATACAGACCACTTGCTTCCTAGCTCCCATCCAGTGTTTCAATTAAATTTTATATTATTATTTGGCGACGAAAACTCACTCAGGATTTTGTATGCAAAGGCAGGAGAAGAAAAATAAACTGTTTAATTAATGATACAAATTCATATGATATTCTTTTTTTTGTTATTTTTTTTTGTGTTTAACGAGTTGTTGTAATGCAAAATTTTATTAGCTTTCGTGGCCTAAGATCGACAGTTGCACACTTTTTCTTTGTTAATATGTGAATAATTTAGTGGGTTACAATATTGTATATGTTGATGTGATATGATTATACCAGATTTGGAAGATTGTATGTTTAAATAATATATTGTAACTGTTTAAATATTTATAAAATTTATAAAATACAGGGAAAAAAACGCCCACCCGACCCAGCCAGGAATCGAACCTGGGTCTTCCGCAATCCGGGCGGCTGCACTGACCACTATGCTACCGGGAAGGCTGACGTAAGCGCTGAATTTTGTCACTGCTTTTTAATTTTTGAGTGTTAATAGCGGCACAGTGCCATCTATCCAACGGTCGTTGCAACCGATGGCCATGCTAATTGCTGCACTGAAGCTAAATTAAATATTTATAAAATTAAAATTAAAATAAAAAGTAAAATTTGTAACTGTCTGTTGTCCCGAAATAAATAAAATAAAATAAAATAAAAACTATCACCGGATTTAAAGTGTTGAGCATTAGTGCAACTACCCTAATACAATGAAAATTGAATTTTATTGGCACATGGGAGTGTCCGACGCTCCTGCGACTACTTGGCTGTGTAAAGGCTATATCGGAATACTAATCGGCTAATTTCCACTGCTTCCCCGTGCTTCGGAAGGCACGTAAAGCCGTTGGTCCCGACTGCTTTTAGCAGTTGTTAACAACCACCAATCCGCACTGGGCCTGCGTGGTGGTTTACTGCCCGTTCTCCCTATCCATCCATAGGGAAGGCCCCAGCAGCGCGGAAATATGTGAGCTGATGATGATGAATTTCCACTGTACAGATGACTTGAAATCAATGATGGAGGCTTTCGCCCAGCAGTGGGACAGACAGGCTTAGTGCTACGACTATCTTATTACACACTAGCGGCCCGTCCCGGCTTCGCACAGGTGGACATAGTTTCAGACTTCCCCATACTGACAGATCTAAATGTTACACCCTGTATCTGATACTGATATCTTCTGAGATGAACGTTGAACACCGATAAACATTGAACACCGAACTATTTAACAATTTGCGAAATTTGCTGACATTGAAACCATTTTTATGTTACAGAAAGAGCCATTCGGGCTATTTATAGCCTTATGCCCTGTGATACGCTAAGAGAGTTATTTAATTAATATTTTAACTGTAGCTTCACAGTATATTTATGAAAATATCGTTTATGTTTATAAAAACTTAGACAAACTTGATTTGTTGGGAAATGTATAAAAATATACAATAAAGTACCTTTCACTCTAAAGGAATTGGCACTACACGAGTTTAAGACAGAAATAAAACAAGGTCTAATGAAGAAAGGCTACTACATATAAAATTGATGATTATTTTAATGATAACAATGTGTGGTCATAGTCTGTTCGCCTGCACATATTAATTCACATTGTAAGTAGTTACAATTTTGTATTATAAAAGGTTATTATACAGTCAAATAATATTTAGATGATAAAACAGCCTGGTTATAATAAAAAACACATTAGATAAAATTAATTTATATAATTTTTATACTGATATGATAGCCTTTATCAGCAGTGTCCTACAGATAACAAACATTGTTGCGTTAAATAGATCATTAGGTTTTTATTTAGAGTATCTTGAGTGAGTCATGCTCTCTTTATTGTCTCTGCGGTGGTGGTGGCATGGGCGTCGGGTCGCTACGTTCCCTAAAATATGGTTGAGCGAAGCGATGGCTGATTCATATGTCATACTCGTGAACGGGTGCCGCCTGTGGAGGCTGGTCAGCTCTTGCATACTTATCTTATTTTTAGTATTATTCACTATAGTTTGACTTTGTTTTCTTAAACAATTTTTGACTTTTATTAGAGTACTGTAGTGGTACTGTATGACATTGTGGAAATTTAAACTTTTACCTGATGTAAATATGTTATGATTTTTAATTTTGTTTTTTTTTTACATGTGGTTGTCTTCCATATTTTTTTATGTTTATTTGTGATGGAAAGTGGCATAACACTTTATGATAGGGCATTTTCCAATATTTTTGACGCTGTAAGGGAAAAAAAGCAAAAAAAAGAAAGAAAAAGCTGGACACTTGCTGAGTTTCTTGCCGGTTCTTCTCAGTACAAGATCTCCCGCCCAGAGTAGACTTACGAGCCGATGGCATAGTGACATTCACAAGGGCTACTTGTAGCCTAAACTGAATAAATGATTTTGAATTTGAATTTAAATTTGAATACTCGTAGCGCTAAGAATTACCTCACACATTATCTCAGCATCGCAGCGTCAAAACACAGCGCAGAAATGAGGTCGTAACAAGTCCAAAGTTTCCAAACTCCTCTGGCGCGTCCCCATTTTTTCCTCCCGCCTCCGCCGGTTGTTCAAGTTTTAATGGACGCGCCGTATCGGTGTATGGAAAGTAAAAATCATCATTATTGAAAGCGGGCTCCGTTAACACTTGGCTTGTTGCTGTGTCTCTATTGATTTATTGCTTCGGCGGGCAATGGCATGAAACACTTTGTAATCTATTGGCTGGTCCTTTTTCACATATTAGTGTAACGTGTATGATGAAGCCTATTTCGAACTCTTTGCAGGGCAGCAGTACGACTGTCGGACATCTTTTAAATTTCTACGGATAAGTAATTGGCGATCATACCACCTAATGTTAAATGTGGGTAAGGTCCGAAGGTGAAAGCGCACTTCACCCGGAATCCTCAAAATAGGAGAAACAACTGGCTATCTTATCTCTAACTGACGGAGCACAATAACATAACATAACAGGCGGACTTAATACAAGCACCAACTAAAACGAGTTAAAACCTGCTGGGTACAGATCCGGGGACTTCTGGATCTGACCGGTGGTCTTGTCTTACAACTTGACCTCAGGGTAGGTTAACAATTAATTTACCTACTTTCCGTTCGTGCCGTCAACTATTATTGTACGGGTGCGTTCCTTTTCATGCAAATGGAGCTTTGAAATATGCTGCATATTTATGTCTTGCAGTATGGTGTTGGGGCTGGCATTTATTATCATATTTATTAGCATGTTTGATGGCATCTCAAGCATGTTGTTGAGTCTCGTTCATAAATTACTTGGCATACCGTCATTTTAATTATATTTTTATACTACGCACTTGTACGAGGTTCTTCCTACCCTCTCCTGACAAATAAAAGGAACCTCTCTGTCCGTCGCTGAAGCAACACGCCCGTGTGCAACATATTGTAATGGCTGACCTCGCCTACGCGACAGTGTTTTAAAATCTAAGTAAATCAAGCTAATCTTCTTCCAAATACACTTTATTCTTATAATTGGATATTTCGATACACTAAATACAGCAGGCCTGCTTGTGATTGTGGTAATTGTGAAGTGTGGTGAACTGGATCTCATCAGCAGCAACAGTGAGTGTTTTATCCATATACTTACCCTTCCCTTAAATCTTAGTACAAGTGCCTTGCCCATGATATTTTGGTGTTTTCTAATTAATCTTAGGTTTTACTGAACGAGGCTTAAATACCTTAGTTGTGGATCCGAGCTGAACCAAACCTCTAAAAAATACAGTCCACTCATATATCATAATCTTAAATTATTAGTTAAACTACAGCTCAATAAGAGATCCACCCCCTTAGGTTTTATTTTATAACCTAAGGAAGCGTTCCATAGCTACTTATTGCCAGTGGAACCTAAACCATACACATGTGGTTAACCTAACCATTAAGGACAATTAATTTTGATAGTAAAACCTTTGGAGACCAGCATCCTGTGTCATCAACAAATTTAATACCTACAAAAACCATCATGAATATTCTTATATATCTAATTATCGTACAAAAATAGTAAAAGGAACTAATTATCACTGTAATTTGTGCCTTGCACGACCGTGCGACACATACAGCAACACACTACGAAGAGATTGTCAATTGCTTCAAAACTTTTTGACCCTCGGGATGCCAATGTTAAACAAAGTTGAATGTTCCTTTAGTAAACAGGCATTAATTATTATTCTACACACTAACTTTACCGACGAAAGCTGTAATTACTAAGTTTTTAATGTTGCTTTGTGGTGAAGCTCGTTTTAAGCCCGCCTGGCGACGCTGGGTAGCTACCACCGTTTGATCTAAATCTGTCGCTATAACGACAATTTTAGTAACTTTGTTGTGTTTTGACAGTAAGTGATAAGATAGCCAGTTCCTCAGTAGTGAAGGGTTTCGGGTAAACTGCGCTTCCATCTTCTACCTTATCCTCACTTAAAAGCAGGTGGGATGAAGTAGGCACCCAGATCTTTAAAAAGTATAAGTATTTCGTATGCGTGACCACCTTTCCGTGATTAGTGATTTTGCCACAATGAATGGTGTAAAGTGTCCATATGTACCCAACTTTAGAGTAGCCGCTCGCACTAATAGTTAATTTCATCATCATCAGCAGCCTATACTAGTCCACTGCTGGACATAGGCCTCTCCAAGTGCACGCCTCTAAGCACGATCCGCGGCTACTCTCATCCAGCTCTTACCAGCCACCTTGCTGTGACGTCGCTCCACCTAGTCTGAGAGCGTCCTACACAATGTAACACTTTCGCCGATTCAACCTTAGAAACGGCGTGTTTTTTTGTAAGACTCGACGTACTTACCGGTTGCCATGCAAATTGAATCATACTTTTAACAATAATTACCTAAATACAATAAATTATATGAACAAAAACCTTAACCATAAAATGTAAACAATTTTTTTTTTTTTGTTTATTGTTTTACGGTTCCGGATGAAATCCATCAAGCCTATTCGTTCGTTCTATCTTCTTAGGTAATACATATATAAAGAATATTGATGATGATGAATGATAATGGAAATGGGAAGTGAGAAATAATATACCCTCCAACCCTTCGAGTATCTCAGTAAAGATGTGGGGCTTTACTAAGTCCTCACGCAGACTTCTTGAGAGAATTTGAAAAGTTACGTTGCACTGTTTTGTTTCATTTGCCAACACTCATGCACACTCACAAACACTTAACGGTTAATAATCCACCATTATTTCACATTAATATTCGACACAACACAAATTTTAGAAAATAAAACAAAACCGCAGATATGACTCTTCACTTTCCCGCCATGAAGTCAAAAATGTAAACAAACAGAACTAGGTGACAGACGCGTTGACAGTCATTTCGTTCGGGAACGGAACGTTCCACGTTTCGTTCAGCAATATCTCTTGCCAGAGTACGGTGATATAATACCGAATATATGGGTTCACAAAATATATAATAAAATTAATTAATATAATAATAACAAGGGGTGGGGGAAGTACTTATAAATACACTATTCCGTTTTGTATTAATTTAAGTAAATGTGTTTGTGGTTGAGTGAAGCCATAGATTATTTGGTTCACTCTTTTTGTTCGTGGTTAGGGGTTTTCCAGCTATGGTCAGCGCTGGTTCTTTCGAGAACAAACTACTGGTTTAATTTTTGAAAAGTAGATAATAGACTTACAGTGGGGTGCTGCACGCTCTTTTATTCGTCACCACTCCAACGAGTCAGTACTCAAGCACTACGTTGTGAAATCTATATTTTTATCTTCAACCCCAACCGAGGGTAAGTGTTCTCTTCGTCAAAGTGTTTTCGGTTAGCTTTGTTAGATCTAGATATTTCTGTTTTACTGTTAAAGTTATTATTTGTGAGCTACAGTGTTTGAAAATGTAGTTATTACTAGTCTAATTCTTTTGTTTTGAAGACGATTTTATACTCATACGAGTTGAATTGTTCCTTGTCATTTTTCAATATAGATAACTGTATTGAGGTGAAGCGGGATTCCTACTGGATCCCGTGGACGAAATACAATTGACATCTTATTTTATAATGTAGAAATCTCTAGCGGTTATTAGTTTCATATAAATTCATTTGTCCGAGTAGCCAATTACTAAGGCGTCGGTACCTACCTTCATATTTAGTGTACTTAACATTTATTAGTGAATGTTATTTCTTTGGGAGTTTTTACTAATCTATTAAGTTTTAATTAATCACTAATGTTGTTTCCCTACCTAATTACTTCCATTAGGTTATCTAAAGCTAATGTTAGATTCTTTTTTTGTGTTGCAATTGCTTAACCGTTAGAGGTCAAGGTTAAGAGGCCGAATCAATTGCAGCAGCTTTTACTATACTTCTTGACCGCATGGCGGCAAAAATACTTAATAAGGTTTTAAGTAATATTTATGAAAGAAAGAAAGAAAGAAAGAAAGAAAAAACATTTATTGACTCTCACATACACAGACACTAAGACATCAAATACAAGACAAAAAAAATAAAAATAAAAATAAATAAATAAATAATTAACAAATAAAAGAACACAAGTGTGAGGAGCCAATCAGGACCCCGCCTCAGCGTATGTCGCTACGGTGTGGCAAAGTCTCATCGCAACGGCGCTGGTATTCTGGCAGGGCCTGTATGAGGTGACGTTTCCATCCTATTGAGACTAATAAATAAATAAAATATTAATATATGTATGTGTATATTATACTCCTAAATATATATATATTAAAAATGCACATACATAAAAAAAAACAAAATATACAAAATAAAAGACATCGTAAACAATGAAAAAAACTATACACAAATAAAAAACTGGTGAGGCGGACTACACACCGAACGCAGCCACACTGTCACTGTCGTATAAGCGACATTGACATTTTTGACCACGTACGGTCGTGTACCCTACGCACCCGCGCCTCGACCGCCATCATTCAGAAAACCCATGCGCTTGCTCTCAAAATTCCACGCTTTGACAACCTAAATATTTATTTCAAAGCGCTGAATGACATAAGAAGTGGCAAAACAATAGATCCCCCACGTTCACTCACAACAGTATAGGTGAGACGCAGCAGTGCCAGGATGCAATCCCCAACGCCCCCCACGCAACGTGAAGACCCAGATTGTAAGTAGATGAAAACCAATAGGTATTACGCAGTTGATGTAAGCTGGAGATTAAGTAAATGCTTTCTAAGGTATTTCTTAAACGTAACGATTGTGTTCAGGTCACGCATCGGCGGCGGGAGATCGTCCCAGCACCACGTAGCTGCGAACTTAAACGACCCACGGAACACACTAGTACGATGCTTAGGCGTCGTAAAAATATGTTTGCAGGTTCTCATTGAGTTCCTATTAACGCTTTGAGCCCACGTGAGTTTATTGAACAAATAGATTGGCTTCCCAGATTTAATGACGCCAAACAACAGAATAGGTAGATGGAGCTTTCTGCAAGCCTCCATTTTTAATAAATTTGAGTTGTTGAGGAAAGGAGTCATATAAGATCGTGGCGGTATATGAAAACAGTAGCGTGCACAGGCATTTTGAACCCGTTGTACCAGCTTAGCCGTTCTAGCCAGAAGACATGGTCCATACACTGTGTCACAGTAGTTAAGTTTTGAAAGGATAAGTGATTCGCAAAGCGTGATTCTAAGCTGTTCATCAAGATACGGACGTATTTGGTAAAGTAATTTGAGTCGATAGAAACAGCTACGAACACACTCGATATGGCTTTCAAAATTAAGATGACTGTCCAGTGTTAAACCCAGATTTTTGCATTTATCCACACGATTAATAACTTCGCCATTAAGTTTTATGTTGAGGTTTATGTTACCCACTTTCTTTACTTGATTTTTAGTACCTATGATACGATACGATACCTACGATTTATGAATATGTAGGTAGCTGTTCTACTACTGACGCGACGACGTCACATGAGCCACATACATAGCATGCAGCTCTAGTGTCCCACTCCACACCAAAAACAGTCGTTAACTGACCTTCACCGCGAACAATACAAACAATCTTTATAAATAACCCGGTGAGGTTCACAGCGTGCCTCCCTCCACCGCTGTGGGGGTAAATAAGGCTCGCAGTAGACGCGGCGACACACGGGGCCATTCTAATTGTGAACAGTGACAGATAATTATTCACGCGCTAATGTTGTCCGTGGCGACAATGTGTGCTAAGCCCGCCGGAGGACGTACGAGTACGAGCATGTGACGTGGTGTAGAATGGGCTAGTGATGTGCCGCACAGTGTGCTGAGTAAAGAAACATTTTTAGAATTACATAGTACATATTATCGTCATACATCGCGCATACAGAACAAAACCAATTTAAACCACTGATGATTATGATGATGGCCTCCTCGTCGTGTCCGATGACAGTGACCGGTCACATTCAGCGCAGGAGAGCTGTCCGATTTCATTGCGTGTGTAGGTGCAGGACGGTTTAGGTCTTGGCTTTCTTATTTGGTGTTTCACTTCTAAGTTCTTGATACGATTTCTCGAAGTTCTCAACGCCCCTATGCACCGAGTTGCGCCATTCTGTGCGGTTCCTCCCACCATTCAGGTGACATGTTAGAAGCCTTAGGTATTGCTTAAGAACATCTTTGTAACGCAGGTACTGTCCACCATGGTGTTTCCATTGCTTAAACAATTAATAAAGCTAAACACATCTAATCGAAGCAGCGACTAGTGACGAACTTGTGTTACCATTTTGTTACTGCTTCGATGTACCAATAATGTACAAATATCAGTATCAAACTCGTTTGAATGGTGAATAGAATTCGGAGTAGGGACTCAGTTGGCAGAATTGACCTCGAACTTCAAACTGTGCGAATTTACTTTTCCACCTAGAGTACCCTGGTGAATCTAGCGAGATAGAAACTCGCTCGCTGTTTGGTAATTATTCGGGACACTGCAACCTTTGACCTGCAGCCAATAGCAGTACATCATCAGACGGGGAAAATCCTTTGTAGAGTTATGAACGTCAAATTGTAAACGGAATTCTACGAATTCACTTGGTGCACGAATGCAGTAGCCAGATTATTGTCATTTTGACCTTTGCCATTTTATAGAAACTACGCAATATCTTTTATTTACCACTCGCTCCCGTTATCGGAAAATTTGTAAAGCAAATTTTACTCTCTCGTACTGTTACTTCTCGTCTGTCAATGGCATATATATTTTCATTTTCATTAACGTGATTGAATATCAGATATAACTCATATTGGGCACCCTGAACTGCTCAAAGATCGAATCCCTACCGCATAGGACACCTCTGTGCATGACGCACTGCACGTCGGCGGCAACCAGCCAACGTCACAACTTCAGAAGGCAAGGTTTGGAGTCGTTGATCCCGACTATAATGGTCGGATGCTAGTTTTTCAAACCTACCAACCAGCATTGGGCCAGCGTGGTGGGTTACGGTTGATTTTGAAGAAGGCGTGAGTCCATCAGTGGGATAATATTACAGACTGATGATGATGATGATGATATTTCAATATAAGAAATTGGAGGTAAATGCTGTAAATAAATGTTACGTCTTTTGTTGTTAAATTTTTTCAATTATATTGTTCTGTTGCCGCATGCCGAATGAAATGTGAACGAGGGTCTCAATGGCACCCAATACCCCGCGTAATGCGAGAAGGCAACCAGGTAGTACGAGATGAAAATGTCGGGGTGACCTGATAGGTACAAGAGGAACTGGCATGACGTTGCAGGGGGTCGGAAAGTGTAGAAAAAGCGTGAAGATGCCATTGTCCAGAAGTGGGACACTTACGGCTGATATGCTTCTTTTTCTCTGTCTCTTTATTGTTTTCGATTTGCTTTGCTGTGTTCCATTTTTTATTGTGAATCGTGTGTGAGTGTCGATAAACAACAAATGTTCTGTTGTCTCCGTAAATTTCGGTATTTCGGTACATTTTCGAGTGTAAAGCACTCGACCCCATCACTGGTCGGCCGTAATTTATACCGGTGGCCGAAGACAATGGCGTGGATTAGCGCGGACATGCAGCGGGACGATAAAACCGAATGAATTAGCCGTAAGGCACGGCCCCTTTCATATTCCGCCGTTGAATGTGAGGATTCAGTTTCTGGCATCGAGTTTTGGTCACACGATCACCGTTTGTACCTAATATGTGCTAATATAGGGATGTGAATAGCTTTTAAATGCTAACTGTGGGCGAGTCGCGAACACTTCGGTGACCGATTGGCAAAGATAAGACCTATACCTGAAGGTCCCTGGTTTAATTCCCAGGTTGGGCAAAAAGTGCATTTTCGATTTTGACATGCGTGCCCGAGTTTGTGATTACCAACCATTTCACCATCACCAGCGTTTGGAAAGCGTGGTGATTAAGCCATTACCAATCAATTGTAGTGATGACTTGATATCTATAATAATCTATAATAAACTTTTAACTTTGCTAAAACTCATACTCCTCCGTGCGCGCAATATGGTTTAAAAAGAGCACGTAGTTTTCTCTTTACGTTTTAACACTTTGACGCTTGAAACCGATTGAAAAGATTTTTAAATGTTTAGTTGCTCTTAAATTATGCTTTGAATTTTTTTTCTTTGTATTTTATAAATATTTAATTTAGCTTAATTGCTTGCAGCAATTAGCACTTTTAAAATTTACTATGGCGTTGTGTTATAAAATTTGTGGTATTTCATCTGTAAAGATAAATCAATCCGTTGCAATAACCGTTGGATAGATGGCACTACTGCCGCTAAAATGCAGTCAAAAATCAAAATGTAGTGCTTAAGTGAGCCTTCCCGGTAGCATAATTATCACTGCAGCCTCCCGGATTGTAGAAGACCCAGGTTCGATTCCTGGCTGGGTTGGGTAGGCATTTAATTTTTTTTTTTCACAGTATTTTATAAATATTTGATGCTTTTGATGTTTTTTAAAAAAACATAACAACAAAACAACATAAATTTGTTATTTTTTGTATTAGGGAACAAATGTGTCCCAATATGCGCTAAGGGTCACAGATCATAGTGATTTATCGATTTTAATTTTTAAGTTTGTTAAGAGTATTTTTGGCCGGTCATATTAGCCGCAGAACCGTTAACCGTTGGGGTAAACGAGTTCTTGAGTGGAGACCGCGTATCGGCGTAACGTAGTGTAGGACGCCCTCAGACTAGGTGGAGCGACGATCTTCGCAAGGTGGCTGGCAAGAGCTGGATGAGAGTAGCCGCGGGTCGTGCTCGGTGGCGTGCACTTGGAGAGGCCTATGTCCAGCAGTGGACTAGTATAGGCTGATGATGGTGATCAAGAGAATAGAATTAGAAATAAAATGTGTCATGATCCCCTATTTTTACCCCCTTTTGGGTAAAATTTTTACTTGAATTCGTATTTATTTATATTTATCTAAACAAAAGCCTAAAAAGTAAGTTTCAAGCTTCTAGTTAGTAGTTTACCCCTTTTTACGAAAATTGCACGGACGGAGGAGTATGAAATTTCGCACACTTTTAGTTTATATAGAGAAGGAATTCAGAACGTTAATATTTTTTTTTTAAATTATGCATATAAAATACATTAAATCAATAAAACAAACACTACCATGTATTTGACACACGTCTAAATACTCTTTTCTGAAACGGTCAATGCCAATCCAAACTCACATTCTATCTTTTTTTAAATTTTTCGTTGCTTAGGATACAATCCGTGCAGCCTTAATAAAATTACGCTCGAATTACGACCACTGGGCGACCACTAGTTATTATTATTCATATATTATCATTATTATCATATATTGTTATGATTATTATTATATCAGCCACAACTGTCCCACTCCTGGCCAAAAGTATTCCCACACCTTCCGGTCCCCTGCAACATCATGCCATTCTTTCATGAACCTATCAAGGTAGTCCCGCCATCTTTTTATTAACCAGGTTATTAAAAAGATTAATTAGATAACAATAAATAATTTTATTTTTTTGTATACCTTTAAACACTATAACCATAAATTCATCATCATTAAAACACACTTTTCGCTGTGAATGGCCACTAAAAATAACACAGCCCTTTGATGTATTTATTCTGTGGAATTATATTATTGTTATAGTCGCTCTCCAGCCGATGTCAGGGACATTTTAAAAGCTATTTCCAGTGTAAAGGCCCCGAACGCCCGAGGCATCGATGGTGAACGGGCTACGGAGCAATTAGGGAAGGACGCGACTAAGGTAAATAACTAATAGTTTTGAATACAACCTAATGTATAATTTATGTATACAAAATAGAAATAAAAGAATTATATAATAGGCTATATTCATATTTAATAGACTAAGTGAAAATATATTGGACAAATATGATTGAGAATAGGGCTGGCGAATGATTATGAAGATTTTTACAATAGCTAATTGTATTTGGAATTTCTTAACTTTGATTTACTTAATTACATACACAAAGTAATACTCAATAATTAGCAACCAGAGATAGAGAATAGTAATAATAAAACCTACCTAGAGACAAAATATTGATGGTTTGAAGCACATAAGTAAATACGCGAACAGAGTCCAAGGTTCCTTAAAACGCGCAAAATTTATACCTACTTTGGTAGGGTTGTCACATGACGATAAGATAAACGAAACAAAATATTTTACATTATAAATATTTTCTCTTTAAAATTTTTGTTTTTCAATAATTCTTGTTTTTTTTTATTTTTCAGATTGAGAAGTCTTTTTTAAATACTGTATTGGAAAACACTCACATGGTAGATCAAATGTACAGTCATTATACACGTTCTAAGATTTCAGTGTCAATATTTATAATGTTTGCTTTAAGAGCAAAGTGTTCGCGAAACTACGTGAAATAGGAATATTTTTATATTCCTGGCATTGTTCATACACACTGTACTTTAATTAACCATATTTTACAGTAAACCACTCTAATTTTAATCAAACATAACAAAACCTCAAATAATTACATTATTTTACGAGCGATTTCAGTTTACAACACGAAACAACGCATGTGTCAATCACTGAGATTGTCCACTGGCTGTGCTGTGCGGTATAAACCGGTTTGTCCTCACGCGGCGCGTATGTGAAGTACGAAGTCACGCACACATAAGCCGTGCTATGTGTGCGTATAGTAGCGTAGTGTACCTGTGACTTTGACTTTGACTTTGACTTTGACATTGACATTGACATTGACTTTGTGACAACGCGCTCTAAGGTATCTTGGACTCTGTTCAGGTATTTACTCATGTGGTTTGACGTGCGTAAATTTAACGTTCACTGTACAAACAAATGTATAAAATTAGGCATTTCCATTTTTTTATAATTTATGTATACACAAACAAACAGAAGGGAGAACATAGTAAGAATAGACAAGTACAAGGGCGTTGTTTATTTCACATTGAAATTTCTTCCAGTAGGCCCATTGGATAAAGAAGATAATAAATACAGATTTCTTCTACAGATGGGGCAAATGCGCTTAATTGTTGTTAGAAGCTCCTTTGAAGCATCACACGAGCTGATACTTTGTTGCCATATAAGGTATATAGAAAAAACGTCAAATCGTGAAAGAAAACGAGATATCTAAAATCTTGTCCAGTTTCTGATTTTAGGAACACAAAACGGTGACCACGCATCTCACAAAAAGCCTGCAGTAAGACACAGAGTGCCACAACGATCTTAGAACAACAATGACATAATTTTATCTCAAATCCGTAGCAAAAGTGAGTGCCGGATCTGGAGGGGCATTAATCATGCGCACAAAGAGACAAAGGGTTGCCGTTACATTGTCGCGCGACGTTGCACAGCGCGGGACGCGTGGCCAGCGACAAAACTCAGCAGAACAACTGGTCCGCTGATAGAACTGGTCTACTGATCGAGATCACCGTAAGACCAATAAGATTTTTTATACTTTATATTTGTTTGTGATCGCACGACGGGCGGCTCGGACACTGTCGGCAACGTCCGTCTAGCTGAGACGATTGACATTTCGGTTATTGTATGCCTGTTCTGATTTTTCTGTACTTACCGCCTTCAAGACAATACTGTACATACCTACCAATTAGGTTTTTGCGCACGAAATGTGTAAAGACGATCTTAGTGTACGAATAAACATTTCTGGTTTCTGTTGCAGTAATAATTTAATTAAAAAAAAAAATATATTGTTATTATTTTTTACTGTATGTTACAGGTTGTATGTTTAATTGAGTGTTGTGTTATGTGATTCCAATAAATGCTTTTTGTTTTAACGTTTCTTCTTATTTGCAAAGGAAAAGCACAAACCAGACAAAGATTAACACTAGTTCTAACGAATTCACCAATACGCAATCGTTCTCAGAAATTATGTAACCACTAAGGCAGCTATATTACGGTAGCGGAGTGCGTGCACATTAATCACAAAGACACAAAGCACGCCCCCAACGGGTGGGGCAAGCGTCCAGGGTCTGCCCGGACCCGAACCCCGGACCCCGTCGGTCAACACATCTAAAGTAATTCCTCTTAGGCTGCCTTTCCACCAGACATGTGCGAGGTAAAATTACCTTATAAGACAGGGAAGGCATTCTAATGTGACGCTGTTAATGAAAGGGAGAGAAGAAATGCCCTTGCTGCGGTTCTTTTCAGTACAAGGTCTACCATAGAACCGATGGTATAGGTAGTGATTTATAAAAGCTTATTTTTGTAGCTCAGAATGTATAAATTATTAATTTTGTAGTAATAGTAGATGGTGTTGATTAATTTCGGCGAATTGGCTTGAGCCACGATAGCATAGTTGGCAGTGCACCTGACCCGGCATGACATGGGGTGCGGGTTCGAATCACACTCGTGAAAATTTTTTCAACACTTTACCTTTTTTTTTTATTGTAATTTGTTCGCAACAATATTTGCGTAAAATTATATGTAAATAATTACTTCATTTTCCTTGCCCCCAAAAAAATGGAGTGACCCCATTGGTGGATGTTTAACTCACACGCCGCTTAACCTCGCACAGATGTAGTGGAAACGCAGCCTTATCGTACAGCTACGTGGGAGTGATGGAGGTGAATGGGCGGGAAAAAAGCATGATTAACAACAGAAGATTATATCCATCTCCAATGTGTTGAATATTGATATGTAATTGAGTGACTTCCACACAACGAGATGTCTATTTACGTTATTAATGAGATGTCCGCTTGGCTTCCCTATGATTTTCTTGATATAAAAATGTGTAATTGCTTATCACATCGATGTATTAAATGTGTGCTTTTGCAGTGAATAAATAAATGTCTATGTTCATGTCTATGTCGATGTCAGTCTATGTCTGTCTATGTCTTTGCTTTGGATATATCTATGGAAATAGTTAAGTACAATTGTACTTATCTATATATATCTGTTTCTTGGTATGTATATGTTTACAAAAATATAACCATGTACTCATGTCTAAAAGTCATGTACCATTGTATTAAAATATGTTTTTTAAACAGCTACTACGGCTAAATTACTTTGGCATTTGGCAACGCAACAAGCTCTTTATCAAGCAAGCATTAAAGTGTTAAAGAGATACCACCTACATAACAGTTAAAGAGTGTATCTACCTTAATCGGGGCCAGTCACAAATCCATGTTTACAACAGTTTACGCCGGCGGCGTCCAGTTTTATCCGGTACCAGCCGGTGTCGTCCGGGCCGGACCGGCCCGGGGCGGCGTTTAACACCTAATTCCGGCGGTCGAGGCAAGTTAACACACGCCCGCCGAGTTACGTTGCAGAACTCACAGTTACTGCGTTGTTTGTTTGAAATTTAAATCGTTGGAACTTTGCTCTCTGTCACCTTTTGTACGTTTAACTTTTTTTTTATTTCACGGAAGAATAACGCTTGGCCTGTAGATAACAGCTTCATGCGCTTGGCCTTCCTCTCATCTAATAATGGTAGGTGATGTAAGACCGAAGATTAAAAAGCACATGACTTGTAAACGTCAACTTGACGAACTGTCAGGACACAAAATGCTATACGTTATGTCAAAATAATTCTTACATACACACACATACATACACACACATACACTATACATATAATAAAGCTAAAAGTGGGTCGAAAGTCTGTACATGGAAGATATTCGAAAAAAAGTTGGCTGGGGATAATTAGATTAGAATCGATTACAGAACACGTTCCAACAGTTTTTAGAATGTTTGTTTGTTTATCTGTTTGTCTGTTTATCTGTTTATCTGTTTATTTGACCGCGCATCACGTGAAAACGGCTGAACGGATTTTTATGCAAACTTTGCACATAGACAGACCATGACCCGGACTAGGACATTGGATACTTTTCATCCCGGTAACAGGTTCCTGTGGGATAGCGTAGTCTTCGCGAACGAAGTCGCGGGCGACCACTAATTATAAATTTTGTCTGCTTCACTAACTCGCTCACCTAGTTATTTGACATTGTTTCAGGTATCTCGACAGAATCAATCAGGAGCTAGTTGTATCCTCAAAATTGGGTCTCAGTTTAGACAGTGTCTAAGTCGTACAAGCACAACGCCTATTAAAAATTTAAGCAGTTATGGACAAAGGCAAAACACTAATTACCTGCCTTAAAACTAGACACTGGCTAAATCATAAGGTTCATGTAAGATTGAGCCCAGCAGTGGGAAGTAAATAGGCTGATAATACGCAGCACAGAACCGTACTGCACTGCATCTGGTGCAAAACAAAATAGATGTGAAGAGACGAGACAAATTTATAAAAGCGTTAGTAAGGACGTTGACAAGAATAACCATACATTCAAAACATATACAGTGTACAACTCTTCAAACCAGTCACCATTTTTTGATTTAACCTAAATATTGGTTAATAAACAATAAACCAGATTGTGATGTCAAGTTCGCTATTTCCATGCAATTCTATAAAAGAAATTCGTTTTGACAGGTGCTAAAAGTGTATCTATTGGCTAACTAGCCAATTGCTTTATAATTAACCAGTTTTAAATGATGTGTCTAACAGGGACCTACTCACAGAACACACCTTAAACTATTAAGTTGTGATCCGTTATGATTATGAGTGACACATCATTATTTTTAACATCATTTTTAACATCAAAGCTTTAAAGCTAAGTTTCGCGCGCGAATCTTATCCGCCATTAATGCGCCCATTTGACTTATTAATCCGCCACATCTCCGTTCGACTTCCAAACGTCGACAATGCATCAAATTGTCGAAACGATTCCTGATACCGCGCCTTTTTGAAAGCGCCAGCGCGGGCGCGGCGGACCCAGTGGCCAATCAATCACCAACTGACATAATGACGTCATCCATTATCAATTATTGACAGTACACGGATCGGATGCCGGCCGGCGATTTTCCAAGTTTTATGCCTTACCCCCCAACTGGGCCTCCCCCCCACATCCTCCTACCGGCCGATTGATCATGCAGTTCAGATGAAGTGGATCCATGGTAATCTTAGTTTAGGGGAGGCTAAATATTGGGTTTGTTTATTGACTAATAGAGACAGATGTGTGGAAAGGCAATGATATCTTATTTCGTCGTACAAAATTGGTTATACTTATAGGTACATATTTTTCAGTTAGATCTTAAACTAAAAATCCTATCACGATCTTGCCAAATCCTCATTAGGTAATTGTTGGAAACTTAATAGTACTATGTTGTAGCAAATGCTTTGATTTGTTGTTTAGTCTTCTTCTCTCCTTCTTCCTCCTCAATCATAATTCACCCATTGTTGGGTATGGGTCTACTCATGACCCCTCCATTTGGCCCGATCTTGTTTGGTCAGCTGAACTTATAATGAGGTTTATAATTGAAACAAATTCTAACTTTGAGTTTTATATTCTATTACGAACCCGCACCTTCTGGCATCTGAGTGAAACCAAGAACCAGGTCACACATTAACACATGTGAATACAAATATACAATAACACTGTACTTACTTTTTTTTCTGTTGATAAAAATCATTATTTTTGTAAAGAGAGCAAAATTAAACTCAAAGTTTTACTTACTCGTATTGACAATCTATCTGTATTGTAGGTGATTTTTCTGTGTATTACTGTGATTGTTTTTATCTGTGTTAAAGCCGAGTATGTGTGTAATGACCATAAAATAAAGTATGTTTTATAAATCTAGTGTTATACAACATATACAGACTAGTCAGACAGAGTAATGTAGCTCTACCTTCACGCTATGATTAAATTGACAACACAGCAATAAATAAAGACTAAATGCCAACAGCATTTAACACGAACCACAACATTAAAATAAGCAGACCTCCTAAAAGATATGAACACACGTCAATTTGAATTTTGCGACTAAAGCATTCCCGCTCGCAGACAATTGGCGCGCGTCTCGCGATCCTCGCCGCTCGCAATCAATCATCAGATGTTTAGCTTCCGAACTGTCTCCTGGATATAACGCTTCACTTTCAATTTGAGGTCGAATCACTCAAAAACAGATTATGTCTCATGTAGAAAGCGTAACGCAATCAGACAAGGAGACAGTTCGTTAACCAAAATGGAACATAATATGGTTTTCTAATAACGCGAATACTGCACATTGAAATGAAACACTTTATACGAATGTACTCGCGTTTTCTTATCATAATATCTAAAGCCTTGATGGCAGAGTGGCAAAGCGCTCGACCCGATACCCAAATAGCCCAAGTTCAATTCCCGGGCACAGTGTGTGTCAGATTTTACGATGCGTAACCCGGGTTTGTGATCACCGACCCGCATTTGGCAAGCATGATAATTAAGCCATTACCCATCAATTGTAGTGATGATTTATTTTCAATGATGGCAGCCTTTGCCCAGTAGTGGGACAGTTATAGGTTACACAGTAGCTTTCCGCATACTTTGCAAAACATCGAGAAAGAATAACCTTATCAATGCATTGACATTAAAAAACTGTGCTCTGTCAAAGGATCTTTTTGCACCTATATTAAGACATCTGATCCGAACGATGGCCGAACCGATCCGATCCGAACCCTTCGGAATATCTAGTAGGGCACGGGGACGCGCACTAGTGCGCGATGCCGTTCCCTCTAGAAAACCTCCGAAGGTGATTCGTTTCACATGGCTTGACCCTTTACGTTCCTCGCCGCCCCCAAAAAAGCTCGGTGAAGCTGAAAATGCCGTAGAGGCAATCAGCAATCTCTCTCAAAAAAAAAACGATGGCCGAATTTATTTCATTTTATTGTATTTAAAAAAAACAGTCCATAACGATATCAACGAAAGGCCGTCCCATTGATACTGTGACAGTATAATCAACAATCACGATGAACCCTCTTTCGTAAGCCCTAAGTCCATTCTGAAGCGAAGTAATCAGAAAAATTAACAGAAGAGCATCAGGAAATATTCGCTACAAACGAAGCCGGCGGCGGACACGGTGTAAAAGCAAGCTGCGACAGCATCAAATCTGCACTTAAAGATCAACTTTCCTTTATGCCTTCCAGCTTGTAAAACATTCTCAATCACAAAAGGGCATTAACCAATTTACTATCCATAAAATATGACAATGCAAATCAGAAGGCTTTTTATGGCGGGTGCCGCCTGCAATGTTTAGTTCTTTGTCTGATATACTTTGACATTGTAAATGCTTGAGACAATTATTAAGGTCGTAAGCAAAAAAACAAAAAGCTTTGGAAGCCTGTTCAAAATGAAAAGAATATATAAGTTTTGACAGCTGTAGTGCACATTTATAAACAGTACTTGTTTTAAGCATAATATAGCCCACGCATTTAATAGTAGGGATACCTAGTCTTTATCAGTAGGCAACGATGTTTATGATGGCAAGCCAAGCTCGTAATTACGATTCTAAGGTAACTGCTACACTCAGTAGCTACACGGAAAAGAGAATTTTAATTAGAGCTCTACTATAGTTTTGTTCTAATTATAACGTTTATGTAGTATTAAATGAGGCATAGTGACTTAAAATGAGTGATTAAAAAGTGTTCGACGACGGGTTGTTCACAGTCTTACAAATTGGTTTTGCTTTACCTTACTTTAACATATGGAATGATACTATATTAATATTACACAAAACCATTAGATAAATCTTAAGATAGAACCGCGATTGTGCTCACAAAGAAATCAAAGATAAGGTTGATTGGCAGTTGTTATGATTCCCTGCCATGACATTTGTATGGTAATAATGCACATACATTATTGAACTATTCAGCTAACATAGCTTAGATAGCTGGCATTAATATGTCGATATAGCTCAAGATAAGTGGGAATATGTAAAGGGGGACTTTGCCCTGCTCTGCACTGGGATAGAAGGTACTTTTAGTACGAGTAAGAGTTATGTACCTACAGAACTATATTATATTAAAAATATATATAGAAATGAATCACTGGTCAAGCAAAGTATCAATATAAATATATGCAAATATTACAAAATACAGAAAATATGTTGAAAAGAGTTATCCCGTAATCACCCTCACGTAAATTATTTCAAATCTTTTTCCTGATCAAACTATTACTATAATTTAAATCAAGAACACAACATTCACCAAGTCGCATCGGCCATTAACAAACCCCATTCCATATTACCTTATCAGCTTCTAATATTCATACAAAGGCCGGCCGCAAAACAGCGCATTAGCGGAATAACACCCGCCATACATATGCAGTGTTCGCGGGAATAAGCCTCCATCGATCAACGTCTGCCTTGTATCGCCGAGATTCGCCCGCCGGCCCCGCCGGCCGGGGCGCGCTGTTGAGGAAAAAGCGCGATGTCGAGAGCGCGGCACTCCACGTAACCCGGGTGGCTCCACTACAACCCGAACCGTGATTTAGATAACAATTGAGTAGGTAGCAAAACCGTGTTTTTAATAGGTTTTGCTTATTTTATTTCTCAAAAGATACGCTAAAAAATGGTTGAAATAAGATGCACTTTTGACCTATATCAACGTCTGCCTTGTATCGGCCGAGATTCGCCCGCCGCCGCGCTGTTGAGGGAAAAACGCGTAAAAAAATAAATAAATAAATTAAAAAAAAAAATTCTAAATTTATTTCTCAAAACACACATCAGACTACCACAAACTAACAAATTTCCCCAATTGACTTTGATTTTTATGTCTATGTTTGATCATTTTTTAACCGTATTCTTGGCATAGTGGATTATTTGAGACACTTATCTTACAAAAAATTGTGAGTAGTGAAAAATGAACACATTTTATGCAAAAAATATATATATAAATCCACAAAATAAACTCTGCCAAGTATAGGATTAAAGAAATCCGATAGTTTTGGATAGTCTGATGTGTAGTCTGTACACTAATGTAGGTATAGAAAATCTGTCGAACTGCAAAAAAGACCCTGATGTTGCTATTCAAAACGATTACAATCGTGTCCAGCGTCAACAGTATCCTGATTTTGACATGTAATTTTTACTATGAGTATCGTTAATAGACAGAGATAGAGATAGAGATAATCATGAATATAATTTAAAAACTCACCGGCTTCCTTTTCGCCTGAGCTAGACTCCATCAGATTGCCGCATTATTGTAAAAAAATCCTGCAACAAAAATTATTCATATTAATTTATTATAATTAATATAATTTTATGAACGATGTTATTTTTAAAACCTTGGCGTGGTGACGTTTTCGTCATTTATAAAGTAATAAAAATGACAGATTAAGACCGAGACGCACGGAGAGTTTAAAACTAACAATAACATATTATATAATTAACGATATAGATTAAATAAAAATAAAAATAAATGGTTTTAAGTTTACGCGAACACTACACATTGAAATGAAACAACTTTTACGGATCTACTCGCGTTTATTTTACACATTAGTTTTAATTAATGTTTATCCTGACGTTTCGAACCCTTTGCAGGGACCCGGAGGACCAGGAGTCAGGACAGGCGGATTGGTGGTTGTTAACGACTGCTAATGCAGCCGGGACCAAAGGCTTTACGTGCCTTTCGATGCACGGACGAGCTCGAGATGATACATTTTTGGTCACCCATCCGATGACCAGCCTTTGCCAAAGTTGCTTAACCTCATAATTAATTATAATGTTACAAGATGTAATACATATACCTATTGTATGTGGACCTAAATAAAAGTAAAAAAATGACCATTGCCATGAATTTTCACAAATTAACGCCTTATTCCATTAGTTACAAATACAACGGTTTAATTATGCGATCTTAATTAATAAAACATACATTTAACACTAAGGCTAAGGATTGTGAAAGTTCAGGGGCCACATTGGGGTTTATTATGAACACAGTCACTAACGAGCTAACACAACTGTTTCATTTTACACGGAGCCGGTCGGGAGGCTATTATGAACGTTAAGGTAGTTTTCTTCGTAGTTTGCTTTTAATTTATACTTAAAATGCTTAAATACTTTTACCAGAGTTGTTTTTATCTAAGATTATTATAAGCCACTAACACATAATATAACAGTCCTATAAAACCATCCATCCCAATCACCCGGTTCGATGTTTTTTTGAAGTGAGTTTTCTGATTGCCTCAGACGGCATTTTCAGCTTCACCGGGTTTTTTGGGAGCGTAGGGTTCCTCAAACCGTGTGAAACGAATAACCTTCGTACGTTTTCTAGAAGTAACGGCATCACGCACTAGCGCGTGTCCCCGTGCCTTACTAGATTCTCCGAGGGGTTTGGATCGGATCGGGGTAAAGTGTTACTGCTAACGTGTTTGTATAATTATAATACTTTATTTGCCTCTTGCAAAAAATACAGTATGCAGAAGAGTTTTCAAGCAAAGTACAAATATGTTCACATCAGTAGCCAGTAGCCATGAGTAAGTTCTCGTGTTAAGTTCGAGCATCTATACGTTCGGCTATAGACGACAGCTTCAAATCATTTCGATGCTAACTTTTTTTTTATATATTTATTTTACGGGTAAGCATAGTGCCTTGATCTCACTTGATGTTAAGTGATGATAAGGCCAATGATGGAAGCGCACTTCACCCGGTATCCTCAAATAGTGAAACACTGGCTATCCTATCTCTAGCTGCCAGAACACAGCAATGCTAAACATTGATGTTATGACTACATATTTAGATAAGATGGTGGTAGCTAGCCAGGCGGACAAACAAGCCCTACCACCAACCAAACCGAGTACACAAACATGTACCCCCCGCTGGGAATCGAACCCGGGACCTCTGGGTCTAAACCGGTGGTCTTACCGCTAGACCACAGAGACGGTTAAATGTTTCCGCTTATAGAGACAGGAGCTCGCTATAGCGACTCCATTTACGACGAAGCGAGCGATCGACACTCGTTCCCTCAATTTTCATAATAGGACCCCAAGTTATGCCTTTAACAGGTAGTTTACGAGGTGCTTAGTAAAACATACTAACGATACTAAAACATATTTCATGGCTCGTGTTAGTAGGCGTAAAAATTTAGTTTTATGACCGACTCTCTAGCGTTCGCGTTAGCTTTTACAATGCAATTTCGCCCTTACGCTGCTGCTAACAAAGGTTCGGTTATTGATGCAACCTAATAATCTAATGAGAAAATAAGGATGCATAATGGAGTTGTTAATGAGTTTATTATGCTGAACAGTAATATGAATACATTAAGATATGGCTAATTCGTACATACGTGACTTGATATTTCGGTAAGAGCTTGAATAAATATATTTCCGTAAATATTTCACATTTTGGAGAAGGTACCTTCCAAAGCTCATGTTATCTCGGTGGTTTAGTAGTTAAACTACCGATTTCACAGACCCAGAAGTCCCGGGATCGATTCCAAACAATAGGTGCATTTTGTACTCGGTGACTCGGTGCGGTAAGTAAGTGGTAATTGGTTAAAATGTTTTACCGGTTATTTAATCTCTAATCAGAGATTTTTTTTTTTCTACGGGTAAGTACAGTGCCTTTATCTAACCTGATGTTAAGTGATAATAAGGCCAATGGTGGAAGCGCACTTGACCCGGGATCCTCCACTACTGAGGCACTGGCTATCTTATCTCTAGCTGCCGGAACACAAGAATGCTACAAATAACAATGTTTAACTTCAAAGTTATGGCGACATATTTTAGATAAGATGGTGGTAGCCAGCCAGGCGGACAAACAAGCCCTACCACCAACCAAACCGAGTACACAAACATGTACCCCCCGCTGGAAATCGAACCCGGGCTCTCTGGGTCTAAAGCGGTGGTCATAAACACTAGTACACGGAGGCAGTTAAATAATAAATAACAAGTTCCCAATTACTTAAAGATTCCGGGTAAAGTGAACTCCCACCTCCTTATCACACTATCGTTATTCTTTACTAACCATCAGGTAAGAAGAAGGTCAAACAGTTGTCCATAAAAAAATATATTGAAAGGTTATACGTGTAAACCGGCTCAACACCGAAACCCAGCTGATAAATTGACAAGCCGTGCCAAGCAATAAACGTAAAAATGTACGAGTGTCTCGTCACTTGCCACAAATCTCCGGCGTCATACCGGTGGGTAGATCCGCCGTAATTTTACGTGCGCAATAAAATATGCGGTGCACGCCGCGCTTTACGATGCAACAATAACCGCGCCATCGCCGCGGGTGACGTAAACAACGCTATGAGTGCTTGGCGGTGAGCCTATGACTACGGCCGGTCCAACCCAGTCAAAACCTCGTCCTGTTTATAAAGACATGTTGACACATGACGATAAATAGTTATTCATACAATCAGTATTCACCTCCTCCCACCTCCGGCACAGAATAAATAATAGCCTCCGGGTTGCTAAAGGTGGGTTGTCCTTCTAAGAGCACAAAAAAGAACATGACGATAGATCGATCCGTACCTCAATCCAAACTGCCCCCATAGACAAGTAGCATTACGCTAACAGAATATAAATTAAATACTTATAACTAACTGCTAGCTGCAGCTTCTAGAAAACCATTCTCGAATCCACTTGAGCACACACAGAAAATTTCATTTAAATCGGTCCAGCCGTTTCGAAGGAGTTTAATATCATACACACGCACAGAAGATATTTATAAACAAAGATGATAATTGTACTGTACTGATAACGGGATTGACATAAGTCAACGATACGTTTAAATGACGTTAACCCTTTAAGTTTCTCGCCGCCCAAGAAATGTCCGGTGACGCTG
This sequence comes from Eudonia truncicolella, assembly GCA_949315975.1. Classification (NCBI taxonomy): domain Eukaryota; kingdom Metazoa; phylum Arthropoda; class Insecta; order Lepidoptera; family Crambidae; genus Eudonia; species Eudonia truncicolella. The sequence goes on along the minus strand of OX438831.1, from coordinate 1,124,358 downwards.
TTATTTATTGCCAAAGGTGGCTAGCATCAAACTATTTAAAATAGAAAGGGAGACTGGTAGAGCGAAGCTAAGATTTAGACTTTTGAATTGTTATCACTTTTGATAGTCCCTTAATATAGTCGCCTCTCATATTAGAACGTCTATTGAAAGTGGTGAAACTTATTGGTAAGTTGTAGTGACGTTTATATACAAGGTGTTTGATAATACCTGTATAATCCTGAATATGACAGAATTCCCGCTAACATGTGGGCCTGGATGGATGCTGGAAGTGTAGGCGAACTTGTTCAAATTTATCCTCGTCAAATTGCTATGAGCTATGTCGATTTATTGGAAGATTCAATGTACCGACTTTGCGAACAGTTTACCCGCGTGAAGAAGGGCCAGTATTCTCCTACGTTCATGATAACTGTCGAGTGCATATTGCCAGAATTGTCTCCAATTGATTTTCCCAGCTTGAAGATGAATTTACTCTCATTCTATTGGCCGTCTAGGTCTCCAGATCTTAACCCAATAAAAAAATTGTGGGGTTTGATGGTTCAAATGTGGGATAACAGGAATTGAGCTGCATTGTAACGAAATTTGGGATTACAAGAGAGTAACATTTGTAGTCGTCTAATCAGTGGCGGTAGCCAAAGTAACATTAAGAAAACGATAGCGAAGTTCTAAAAGAACAAAATTGAAATTAGATTGACCACGTGATTTAGCGCGGCTTATGTCAATCCTATACATTTTATTCTTTTCGAACTTCGCTATCGTTTTCTTAATGTTACTTTGGCTAAGCCTACAGGTCTATGCGTAACCGACTATTAATCAAATTACAAAAACACAATGTTGAAAAAATTTCCACGAGCAGGATTTGAACCTGCACCCTTCTGACATACCGGGTCAGGTGCTCTTCCAATTGAGCTGTCGTGGTTCTAACCAGCCCGCCGAAATTATTCAACACTATTTACTTTTTTACTTTGAAAGCCAAAGGCGCCAATTCAATGTCAACAACTACCGTCATTAACGTAACGTAACGTAGGTATGTCAGAAGGGTGCGCAGGTTCAAATCCTGCTCGTGGAAATTTTTTCAACATTGTGTTTTTGTAATTTGTTTCGCAACAAAATTTGCGTTAAAATTATATAAACAAATTAAAAACATTTTACGACTATTAATCGTTATTGAAAGCTGCGGCGCTCACGCTCGATTTTAGGTTTAAGTAATAATCCCGCCGACCCAAATCTAAACCCAAATTTGAACCATCAAACCCACAAGTTTTTATAAAGTTTTTTCTATTTTTTTCAGTTTACCAAGTGAATGCCATTTTAACTTAATAAAACCCATTGATGATATTAACAAAATAAAGTTTATAATTCTTCAACTTTACTATTTTATTTTATAGTGACCACCACATATTCCGAAGGTGATATTATAAAAACTAGGCCCGTTACAGACTAGCCGCCGCCCGGCTGTGCCGGAACCCGGATATGTGTGTTGCAACTCCGATCTATAAATAGCAATCATATAGCCTTGTCAGCTGTCAATGTCTAATAAAATGATAACAGGTTCGTTACCTAGGAAATGTACGTACAAGCTAATTTCAACCTACTTGTATAGAATGACTGTAGGAAAATTACCTTAAGGTGGGTCATGATTCAATTTGGTCAACTGTACCATATGGCCGAGATATTGAAGTTTTTTGTTATTAAGTTACAAAATTGCAAAGTTACAACCCTTGATTCAGCTGATACAGTGTTCTTGGTCGTCAACCAAACGAATTCAAACGAAACAGAAGTCCAAACATGACAGGGCTAATTAAAAAAAAATATTTTTAAATAAATTTGCGTTTTTTTATAGAAAAGTAAATCTTCATAAATACGATTTTGTATATTGTCACGGTTCTTCATACATGGTTGCATGTCTATGTTTCGGGATTATACACCTCTTACCAAACACCCTGTATAAAACCATATAGTGAATATAGGAAACATGCAGTGTGTATAAAAAACATATTTAAATCTGGTAAGTGAAATGGCATTGTGTCCCGGCTAGGTGCCGTTACCAATTAAGCGAGAGGTCATTACTGGCCATTCAATCAGCGGGTAGATTAATTGACAAACTGATTACTGTCATGAGTGCTAATTGATGCGATTACGGCGTCAGTGATTTGTTTTGTATCACAACGGCTGTGCTGTATGCTTTCACTGGACGGGCACTGTTGAAGCTGTATTTAAGTAATGATAATGTCTGGGAAACACACTTCAAACTTTGCAGTTAAAAATTAATTTAATTTAATTTTGTATTTTTTTATGTATTCCTTACGGGCAAGTACTTGGCCTTCATCAAAGCCGAAGGTGGAATCGCACTTCACCAGAAATCCTCACCTATGTTACCTTTAACTATCAAATCACAACAACGCTACTAACATTAGTATTACGGAGATAGATAACACGGTGGTAGCTAGTCAGGCTTTAGGAACTGGCTATCTTATCTTTATAGAAACAATGCTACTTACATTGATGTTATGACGAAATTAAAGAAGATGGTGGTAGCTAGCCAGAAGGATTATAAAACAAGCTATACAACCAAGTAAACCTAGTACAAACATGTAGCCCCCGCTGGGTATCAAACCCGGGACCTCACAGTCTGCGACCGGTGGTCAAATAGATCACAGAGGCGGTTAAACTGCTATTATGCTATTACATCATCACCATCGTCATCATCAGCTCATTTTATGTCCCCACTGCTGGGGCACGAGCTTTGGCTTGAGGATGGATAGGGAGAACGGGCCATGAACCCCCACGCGGGCCCAGTGCGAATTGGTGGTTGTTAACGACTGCTAATGCAGCCGGGACTATCGGCTTTACGGGCCTTCCGAAGCACGGAGAAGCTCGAGATTTATAAATTATGGTCACTCATCCGATGACCGGCCTTTGCGACAGTTGCTTAACCTCATCAATCGCGGGCCGGGCGCGTTAACCGTATATTTGAAATCTTATTAAATCTAAAATGTTAAGTAGTACGACACATAACATCATGCTATTGCATCTAAGCCAAGCCGCGCACATAGACGCCGGCGCTGATATATATAGGGGAACAATGGAGTCCCAGCCGTAGTCACTATATTGTTTTCAGCCGAAGCACACAGTTTGATTGATCGCTTCCGCGGCGCAAGGTGACAGACGCGGTTGCTAAGCCGCGACCCGAGAAAAGGTGGACGCGGCACCCCAGCCGTGTATATTACTCTAACTGTAATAAAAACTCTGTTCTATAGTGTTCTATAGTATTTGGTACGCTGTGGGACGGCATGTATTCATGCTATATCGTCGGAGTGGCCGGAGGGCAACGGATGAGACTCGCACGGGACCAGTGCCCTGATTCTCGTAGCATAAGCCGTAACGATATCGTAGCGACTTACTGCCGTACTCAGAGACGTCAATTAAGTTTAATGACAATTAAATGTCTTTCCTTCTCTATTAAGCACTATACATAAGAAAGTGACAGCAAGAGACTTAATTTGTCATTAAAACTTAATTGACGTCTCTGAGTACGGCAGTTAGTTGTTGAAACAATTTTTGTACTTTTGGAGAGATTTACTACAACTTGAATGAATTTGTTGGCCAATTATTTTAATTTGATATTTTTTTTCTGTTTATTTAATTAATTATTTATTTATTCAGATTATTATTATTATTGTTATTTTTCTTGACATGTACAATTTTAACTCTGAATTTAATTTTAATTGTTTTTTTTTAGAGGCTAATACCCAGCCGTGGCCCGTGGCCAGCCCGTGGCCAGCCCAGGCTCACAAGCTGAAATTATGATGATTATGATGATGGCCCTGAGTCAGTAACCGAAAATACGGCCCGCCTGATGGTAAACGGATACCGAAGTTCAAAGGCACTTTACAAAGCACGCGCGTTTTGAGGCCCTAAAGCTTCAGTTCTTTTTATCTTTTTTTTTTTTTATAGATAGCTCGGCAAATGACTCCATCCCACCTGTTAAGTGGAAATGGAGTCCAGACGCGAAGATAACTGGTGCAGAGTGAAAACAAACGTAGCATCAGTTAACCTCACTCTGCCGGCACACAAGGTGCTTCTTGACGCCTTTTCTGAAGGACCCCATATCATAGGAAGGAGGGAAAACGTGTGCTGGTAAACTATTCCATCTTTTGGAGGTGCGACAAAGAAACAAGTCGCCAAATTTTATTGTGCGCGATGGGATATTTGAGACAGAGAAGCGGTGACTCCGAAGAGCAGCACGTGTACTCCTATGAAGGAAGGGAGAAGGTGGGATGAGGTCCAAGAGTTCTTCAGAGCACTCGCCATGGTATAAGCGGTAAAACACGCTGAGTGACGCAACATCTCTACGCAACTGCAGAGATTTAAGAGTATTTGCCTTTGACTTTGACTTCTGCATTGTCGATAATGCGTTCAGCGCGACGCTGCAATCTGTCCAAGGCATCGAGAAGGTACTTTGCGGAACTGTCTCAGATGTTTGCTATCATATACATCCTTGCCTACTGATAAAGATTCCAGAAGGGGCAGGTCCCCTACTTTAAAGTGTTTGAAGTATACTTATAATACAATACTACACTACAGCTGTCAAAACTTATGATTTTTTTTACATTTTATACGTAGTAGAGTGGCTTGTACGCCGGACTTTGGGTGGCGCTAACTCTGAGGTCCCGGGTTCGATTCCCGGTCGGGTCAATGTCGAAAACGAACTTTCCGATATGGTGTCGGGTCTGGGTGGTTGTGGTACCGTCGTTGTTTCTGATTTCCATAAAAACGACTGCTTTAGCTACTTACCTTGGGATCAGAACAATGTATGTGATGTTGTCTATTTTTTTTATAGTTGTAGTTTTTATTTTTTGTATTTACTTCCACTGGATCCTTCAAACCAGGATAGAGCAATGCTGTTTGGCGACAGAAATAATTGTTAGGGTTGCGTGTGTTACGAAAGGAAGCTTCATGCCACCGCCATGAGCATTTTTAATGCAGGCCACTAGCGAGGCCTTTGGCAGAAACAGTCAAAAGTTATGGTTTTGGTACAATTTAAGAAAGCCGTCACCCGGGATTCTCAACTAGTGAGGCACTGAGCTGTAGCTACACGATGTAGGTACATCCTACATGTGATATTTTGTCATGTCCGATAATTTTATTACGTTCGCGTAATTTCTTTGCGGCATACACCGTGTTTGGCTAACAACATCGAAATATATTATACATATAGAAATATCATATCCCAGCAAACAGTAGCAATCCGAATGGCTTTCAAACTAACCGGATATCAATTTCGACTAACGTTTGTTTACAACACTGAAAATTGAACGGCCATTTTGAATTTTACACACGCGGACATTTTTAATTAGAAGAGAACACCCAATATTCTACACACCTTATTCGAATGTTATGTAAAGCAGTATCAGTATCACAACGAATACATTTTTAACCACCTCTGTGGTCTAGTGGTTAAGGCCACCTATACGGTACTATAAGGTCAGACCCATAATAGGTCCCCGGGAGTGCATGTTTGTGTACTCTCTTTGGTTGGTGGTAGGGCTTTTTTGTCCGCCTGCCTAGCTAACCTAATGTTTGTAGCATAGAGATAAGATAGCCAGTGCCTCAAAGCAACTTGTGGGTAGGCCAGGTGAGAATGGCTAGTGAAGCAGAATCTTGCCCCACTTATTTACCTAGGGCCTTACCATGAGCGGTATTGTAGTGTTGTTGAGATTGTGGAAACGAGTGTAGCTGGGTATACATACGCGACTCGCTTTCATAACAGCAAAAACATTTCAGTATTACTGTTTTAGGTGTTTTAAGAGCCTTGATTTTGACATTAGGACCATAGAGAAAATATCAGTAAGGCCACTGAAACACGATTGCAGAACCGAGGGATTTTATGTCAATGTGAAATATCAATTATAAAATCTGTGGCTTCTGCGGTTTTTGGAAAGGCGAGAGTTACATCGCAGAGAACGTAAGTGAATTTCAAAATTCGGCATTAAATTTCAATCGTAGCACCGTGGAACCGCATCGTGGTTTATCCCCGGACGCAGGATGCACCGGTTAAGCCCCGGAGCGAAAATAAGACAACAATTTTGTCGGCGGCGATGTCCCGGATTAATTACTCTTAACAAGCTTGACAATAACTATCCGAGCAAGAAAACGCGCCGACGACAAGTAATCTGCGAGGAGGGGATTTTTAAAGCTGTAGCGATTATATACCAAATCATTTCATCTTAGTTATGTAATGTAATGCCAATAGCCTATAACAGTCCCACTGCTGGGCAAAGGCCTTCATCATTGAAATCAAAACATCACTACAATTGATGGGTAATGGCTTAATCACCACGCTTGGCATATGAAGATTGGTGATCACAAAACTGGGCTATACTTTTAAAAATCCAAAACACACTCTGAAAATTAAACCCGGAACCTTCGGGTATCAGGCCGAGTGCTTTGCCACTCGGCCACCGAGGCGATATGACAAATAGCTAAAGCTGTATTGTTCTGAGTAAATCTCGTTGAATTTGCTTTTTGATTTTGGTCGATTTTTAAATATGTTATCCTTATGATACAGTAAGATTAACACCAAGTAAGATTTCAGTTTAGCCATAAACTTCTGAAACAAATTACAAAAACACAAAATGTTGAAAAAAATTCCTCGAGCAGGATTCGAACCTGCACCCTTCTGACATACCGGGTCAGGTGCTTCCCCAATTGAGCTATCGTGGTTCTAACCAGACCGACGGAATTTTTCAACACTATTTACTTTTTTACTTTGAAACCCAAAGGCGCCCATACAATGTCAACAACTACCGTTATTAACATTTAACTCATTTCATTAAATATTTATTAAAATTTTATAAATACAGTGAAAAAATTAAATGCCCACCCGACCCAGCCAGGAATCGAACCTGGGTCTTCCGCAATCCAGGCGGCTGCACTGACCACTATGCTACCGGGAAGGCTGACGTAAGCGCTGAATTTTGTCACTGCTTTTTAATGTTTTTGAGTGCTTTTTAGCGGCACTGAGCGCCATCTATCCAACATTCATCTTTGCAGATGAAATACCACAAATTTGATAACACAACGCTATAGTAAATTTTTACTTTTCATTTTCAAGTGCTAATTGCTGCACTGAAGCTAAATTAAATATTTATAAAATTTTATAAAATACAGTGAAAAAATTAGTGAAAAAATTAAACGCCCACCCGACCCAGCCAGGAATCGAACCTGGGTCTTCCGCAATCCAGGCGGCTGCACTGACCGCTATGCTACCGGGAAGGTATCATTTCATTAACATTTGTGTTTTTGTAATTTGTTTCGCAACAAAAATTGGCGTCAAAATTATATAAACAAAACAAAAATATTATATAAACTTCTGATCGTTATTTATCCAGTTATGTGCTCATATAAACCTTGTTACTGGTCCTAAATTGAATAGCACACACACGTCGTCACATTAAATTGTTAAACGATCGAAATACCAATTACGGTCACAAAATACTAAACTGTGGAAATATTAATAAGTTCTACAATATATAAATTATTCTTAGCAGCGAAAGCTGACTAAGGTTATTCAACATTTTTGAAGGAAGGTAAAAATACTGCGCACAAGTCAGTTTGACCTTGTACAGACGCCTGCACATCAACCTATCCAAAAATGTCAAATTTTCAACCATATTGCTTAGTACTAAAGTTCAAAGTCTATTGAGGAAATTTGACAGTTTGTGGTAGGTTGATGTGCAGGCGTGTGTACATATTGTGTATTAAATTCATCAATAAAAAAGTACTTAACCCTTTGTTACTCGCACGAAGGAAATAACACAATTACTCGCACGGGGTCCCCACTGACCCAAATTTATTTTTAAGACTACTAATTAACTAATGAAGGAATTACATAAAAGTGTGCCCTACACAAATACTATATTCTTACATAATACTTTACATAATCAACAGTCTTAAACACTAATAGATACTATTCAAAAAACAAAAAGAAATCTTCTATAACAATTACAATTTTTAGGCATTATCAGATCAAAGTTAGAATAAAAAAAATCTTACAAACTTATCCAAATCACTTTCTTCACAGGCTTGACAATAGACCTTAGAGTGCTCATTGCACGCGAATTTAGTGCATTTTATACATTTTTGGCACATCTCATGGGGAGGATCACAGTTTGTTTTGTTTGCCACTAAAATGTCATCTTTAGGGCGAATTAGGAAGCCACTGTAGGTGGGAGCACTTCCCGACAGACCGGAGTTTGAATTTTTGACGAGTAAAGTGGCGTTGACCCCATGCGAGTAGTTAAGAGTTAATATTCCATCGCAAGACTAAATTTAGCTACAGTAGGAATCGAACCCACGACACTTGGATTACATCATTTATCCTATTACCCTTGGATTAATTGGAGCATTGGATTGGATCAGATTCCCACTCGAGCTTCTTGAGACTGGTTGATAATTTTTAGAGAAATTGTATTAAAACTACTTAATCTATAATAAGTAGTTACAAAAAACCTTTATTTACATAAAGCCTTTATTTAGCTAAATAATAGACACTACCTTAAAAAGAATCTAATCCGAAATCGCTTCACCGCAGATAAACTTAGAGAATTCACTTGGGTACCTATATAGTGCACAATTCCTACCCGATCCGTTTGTTTGGAAGACAAAGGATTCCGAACTAATCGTCGGTTGAGAGAAAAAGTTAAAACTCTTTGTATGGAGTTGGTTGCAAACCGTCCTCGGAAAATGGAAGACACCCGCGGGCCGCGGTATATTCCCAACAGGCGTAACGGTTATTTGGACGTTTGGTATATTTGAAGTGACTAATTTACTGTTATTTTGGCTCCGAATGGCCAGTGGATCGAGCTGATCAGAGGTTACCACGACGTCGACAACTCGAGCAGCTCTACGTTGAATGCGGTCAAATGGGAGGAGTTGGTACTGGGGCGCTCCAGCCCAAAGATGGAAACAGTATTCCATATGAGGCCTGACCTGTGCTTTGTAAAGTTGTAAGCGATGGGTCGGCGTGCAATACTGTCCCGCTCTATTGAGCACACCCAGCTTTTTCGAAACTAATTTAGCTTTACCTTCCAAATGACCGCGAAACTGAACGTCACTCGAAATATCGACGCCAAGAATTCCAATGGTCGGTTTGGTATCAAGGGGAGCTCCTTCAAAGTTTAGAGATACGACGAAGGGATGTTTTTAGCGGTAAACAAGCAAACTTGTGTTTTGGAAGGGTTAAAATCGACTAGGTTAAGTCGGCCCCAATTCGAGACATGATTTAACATGTTCTCAGTGTCAGTCACAAGTTTATTCCGGTTCTCGATGACGCTTTCCAGAGAAATATTAGTACGTCCGGTGTAAAGCGTGTCCCCAGTACTGTCGTCCGCATAGCAATGAAACAAATAAATTTGGTGACTCGTTTCTTTGTCGCACCTCCAAAAGATGGAATAGTTTACCAGCACACGTTTTCCCTCTTTCCTATGATATGGGGTCCTTCAAACGAGGCGTGAAGAAGCACCTTGTGGGGCGGCAGAGTGAAGTTGACTGATGCTGCGTTGTTTTTACGCCGCACCAGTTGTCTTCGCGTCTGGACTTCATTTCCACTTAACTTCAGGTGGTGTGGAGTCATTTGCTAGAAATAAAAATAAAAAAAAATATCCGTCAACCACGTCTTTGATGCTACGCCCAGAAAGAAAGCTAGTGACCCACGCAAACAATTTCTCAGGAAGCCCGTATGATGGAAGTTTAGAAAGAAGAGCACTGTGCCACACCCAGTCGAAGGCTTTCGCTATGTCCAAGCTAACTGCCAGCGCTTCCCCTTTTCTCTCGACTGCCTCCGCCCATCGGTGAGTGATGTACACTAAAAGATCACCAGCCGAACGACCGCGGCGAAAACCATACTGGCCATCGCTTAGTAGCTGATTATCTTTTAGTTACCTCAAGAGCTGGCAATTTGTGATGGACTCCATTACTTTGGAGAGCAAAGAGGTGATGGCTATAGGCCTGTAGTGGGACAGATCCAAGCGATCACCTTTTTTGGGAATCGGGTGGACATGGGCTGTCTTCCAAGAAATCGGAACAACGCCAACAGTGTAAGAGAGCCGGAAGAGGCGCGTTAGAACCGGTGCCAACTCTGGAGCACATGTCTGAAGCACGATGGGAGGGATTGCATCAAGCCTACTCGACTTATGGATGTCAAGGGAAAAAAGAGCCTTACGAACTGACCTTTGCAGGAATGAACGTTTGGCATAAAACTAGCGCAATGCTGTTGGTGGCGAGTTTTCCCCATCGTCCAAGGTCGAGTTTGATGCGAAAAGAGTACCCAAGAGATCGGCTTTCTCTTTTGCAGTATGGGCAAGGCAATTATCGGTCTTGTGCAGTGGTGGAAATGATGGTCAACAGAAATTTCCCAAGATAGCCTTGGCAAGAGACCAGAATGCACGCGTACCCGAAGGAAGGCGCACTAGCCTCTCGCCAATTCTAGCTATGAACGATGACTTCGCCTTGCCAATGTCTTTCTTAAAGGACCTGGCAGCAAAGTTTTACTTCTTTTTGAGCACACTGGTATTTGGATCCTTTGGTGACACCGCATTAGCCCTCGCGCTTCTGGCGAGATGCTATTTTGCAACATCGACCAAACCATGGTTGGGTCCTGTCGCCAATGGGAACCATAGAGTTTGGAATGAAGAGTTCCATTCCCTGCAGTATCACATCGACGACAGAATCGGCGGTGACATAACCACCAAATTTAGAGATATTCCGAAGAGGTCCTTGAGGTACCCTGATAGTCTTACATACAGTGTGAAACCAAAGTCTACTCTTTACACAAAGAATTGCTCAGCCATGTGCGTTAAAGTATTCAACGCCTTGCTAGCAGACTTTAAAACTTTGCCAAAGACACGATTCCGTAGATTTGTTAAACGATGGCTACAGGAACAGTATTTATATTCTGTTGGTGAATATCTCGATACCATGTTTAGATTAAGACATCAAAGTTTAGGATGGTCTTATGCTTTTGTATTTCTTATATTTTTATTATTTGTTATGCTGAATCTACTTGAAATGTATAAAATTTTTATTTTGAGGAATTAATATTATTGTAATTTATAAACAGACACTTGGATAATTAATTAATTGACATTGTAGTAGGTACCTAATTATAATTAATTGACATTTGCATGTTAAATTAGCGAATCATGAATGAACTATTTATAATTTTAACATCTATGTATTTAACATGTTTCTTGTAAATAAATGATTTGATTTGAAGGTGTATGGCCCTCCACGTCTGGTACCCGCGTAGGCTCGGCAACCAGTTGGGACAGACTGTAGGCCAAAGCGAAGTCATGAACGGCTCTACCCTTGTGGTCAGTTGTGCGTGAAACAAGCCATTCGACGTGGTGGGCATTAAAGTCTCCCAGTACCACAATCTCGGCAGAGGGGATCCGTTGGAGAAGGGAATCTGTGGCCGTTTGGACGCTCTCGACAAGTTGGTCAGTTTCAATATTACCGCTGTGGGACCTATACAAACACGCGTAGACGCGAGGGTGGTGTGCGCAGTCGACGTGCAACCATAAGATGGAGAGTTCCCTAACTTCAAGATTGCCGAGGCGACGGACGCACATATCCTCTAACACCACAAACACCGGCGCGTGGCACAAACGAATGCTCCAAATTGTATCCCGGGTAGCGCAAGTAGGCAACGTCAAGAGGGGGGGATATTTGCGTTTCAGTGAGGAAAAGCAAGACCGGCTTCTCCGTCTCAAGGTGGTAATTAATGGACGGTACTAAAGTTGGAGTGAATTCCCCTGAAGTTGCAGAAGTCAACGCGAAGCGTAAGAGGGGGTGCCGAATGTTTTGCCTTACTCCTGCCTGCAGCATGTGCCGGTACGAGCCGACTTTTGCCCTCCACAGAATACGAAGGGCAGCCTGAGCATGGCCGCTCAGGGGAGGATTCTCCTACACTGGAGGTGTAAGTACCCCCCTGGGGTAAATCTAAATTTAAGTTCGAGCTATATCAATTGTGTGTGGGGGGGGGAGGATAGGGCCTCCGGAACTTTTACTGGCCAAACAAAACACAACAGCAACGAGTGCCATTATTTCACGCCGGTATTTAGTGAGAGGGTGGTATTACGCCGGGCGAGCCGGCCCAATGCGTGCTGCAACGCAGCGTGGCTCTACCACTCAGAAAAAAATTTCTTTCTTTCTTGGCGGGAAAGTAAAGAGTCATGTCTGCGGTTTTAATTTATTTTCTAAAATTCGTGTATGTCGAATATTAATGTGAAATAATGGTGGATTATTAACCGTTAAGTGTTTGTGAGTATACATGAGTGTGCATGAGTGTTAGCAAATGAAACAAAACAGTGCAACGTCACTTTTCAAATTCTCTCAAGAAGTCCGCCCGAGTAAAGCCCCACATCTTTACTGAGATACCCGAGGGGTTGAGGGGTCTATCATTTCTCACTTCTCATTCTCATTCTCATTTCTATTATCATTCATCATTATCATATAGGAAGTAAATATTTTTTATTTATTTATTACTTGTAAGAGAAATTACTTTGACACTGGCTAAATGTGCTAATCGCACGAAGCCATCAGCTAAAGGAAAAAAAACTGAGCCAAGGTATAAAATATACGCCAACATTAGAGAACAAATCAATTATTTAGATCTATAACGAAAATGACACCTGAAAAGTGACTGCCTAGTTGCCTTAATTCTATCTTCTTTAATCTAGGCGTATACTTTCCAATCAAGCTACTGAGATACTTCCTTTTTTATTTAATTTATGTCTATACTAAAAAATAAAATGTGTAAATTACAATTTCAATAACATTAGTTATTTCCTTTATTTATTTTTTCTCATAAGTTATTATTATTATATAAAAAAATTGTTCCGATGTGTTGCTCTCTGCCACGTCTGATAGGAACACACTAGTAATGGTCTGTGGCGTAAGATAATTCTGTAATACCCGACGCGACGTGGCAAGAAGTATGGCCGCTCCTATCCTAATGTTATTAGACAAAAGAAATAGACGCCTTTGTTCCGAACACACCATCGCACAACATTTTTCATAATAACTACTTACTTGAAGGAGAATTTCATTAATTTTATAGTTAAGCTTTTCTAAACGATTGGGTTTTAATTTGGGTTCGCTGATAGTAAAGAATAGCCGCATCATCAAAACATTAACCCCCTTATTCATAAAAACTATTTAAGCATTATTTAATTAATCATAGTTTAGTCTCTTTTTCTCAAATTCAAAATTACGTTTGCGTGACGTTGACAAAACAATATCTAAGTAAATAATGCTCAAATAGTTTTTATTAATAAGGGGGTAATACTTGCAGCGAAAACTTCGTTTTTCAGCACATGCGCGAACGGCAGTCTGAGATTTCGTAAAGTTGAAGTGTGTATGGAGAAGGAGTCCGGTAGGCTTATTACCGAAAAAAGCAACCAGTTGTTAATTGGTAATAAGCCAGCCGAAATATCAAATGTATGCGTTATCAAATACATACCTACATTAGAAGTGGAGGAAATCTGTCAATGCCACACCTGTTGTAGGTGCAGACGCCAGCACATCAACCTATCCAAAACTGTCAAATTTCTTCAATACATTTTCAACTATATCGTTAAGTTACCATAAAGTTCAAAGTCTATTGAGGAAATTTGACGGTTTGTGGTAGGTTGATGTGCAGGCGTGTGTACATACAATAATATTATGTCGATCGATATCAATTTATTAATTGTATATTTTATGAAACGTTTGGATGTCGACCACTGGATAATCCTCAAGATCGAAGAGAAGTCGATGGTCGAAAACTAGATAGTTTTTTATTAATAAGTTATACAGTGCCATAGACTTATAAGGGATGCTCTAAAGCTCTAAATACAGCGATAAAGAAGTTTCAACTTCTTTATCTGTCTGTCAAATGTCAGTTATCTCTGTCTGTATCTTGCCAGCCAGTGAGCTTGAAATTGCAAAGAGTTCGTTATAAGTTTTTCTTAGTCGACTTTTGTTCAAACTTTTGTTTAACCTTATATCATTTCACTTATTAACTTAAGGCGCCAGTCTTGTACGAATCAGTGTTCTTGCAGTATTATCAGAAACTAAGATCTTATTTTAGGGTTCCGTAGTCAACAAGGAACCCTTATAATTTAACCTTAGTATTGAAATACAGTTTTTTTTTTATTTCATTACTTAATAGTGTAAGTGGTCAAATTGCGACTTCTCCAAAAGATGTTTTTTTAAAGAAAAAATAAGTTTTTAGATATGGTCGATTTCTTAAAATTACCACTTAACTAAACCACTTAAAATAAGAAAACTAAGGCATTTCTCGAAAATGTAAGCAAATAAGATTGTTGTAGAGTATTTAAGAATAAATGTTATCTGAATACATTTCGTGTTTTTGCCATATTTTTTACGTACCGTGTGCATGAATTAGATCTTCAACGCGCAGAACGTAAACACGAGTATGTTTAAAGCCTAACAAAATGATTAAAAGTAACATTCAAGTGAAGTAAATAAACTAATATGTTTAGGAAACTCGAAACCCCACACTGTAAAGTGACGTTAAATAAATTTCATTTGTAGCTTTTTTAATAACTAAAAAAAATCTTAGTTTCTGATAATACTGCAAGAACACTGATTCGTACAAGACCGGCGCCTTAATTGAAATAAAGAACGTTTGTTGTAATTAATTCTTTGATTATTGTAGTGATCTAAGTGCTAATGCTTAATGGCCAGTGACTCCCCGATCCGATCCGAACCCTTCGGAGAAGATGCCGTTCCCTCTAGATAACCTCCGAAGCTGATTCGTTTCACACGGCTTGAGGGACCCTTTACGTTCCTCGCCGCCCCCAAAAAAGCCCGGTGAAGCTGAAAATGCCGTAGAGGCAATCAGCAATCTCTCTCAAAAAAAAAAAAGAAAAGGCCAGTGACTTAAATTAATCTCATATGAGTATAAAAAATATACAACCTAGATAATAACACTACAAGATTTTGTTTATGAGGAAAGCGATGCGTTCAGGACATATTGATGATCTAGGACTGTGTATGACATGGACATGGACATCCTGATGCTTTTCTGCTCAGCTCTTTCCATATGAAAAGAATTTCAATAGGAGTTAGGCTCATAACCAGGGCTTACCGCCACGCAGGCCCAGTGGGTTTGATGAGTGTAACTACCTGACATTTCAAAACAACTCTGAAAAGCTAAACAGTACCTACGAAGCCCAGACGAGTGTAACATATCGCATTAAAAAAGTTGTATTTTTGTGTGATATTTTGTTATATTTCACTTTTTCTATATTTTTTTATAAAATACATATACATACACAGAATGGTTACTTTACAATGCACCAGGCTTCCTGATACGACCAGCAGCAGCTTCGAATGTCCGACAGAGAAGTAAAATACTTATGTACACATTGCATCTATACTGTAATACCTGCACCAGCAGGTACCAGCAGGTGTTCCTAAAATAAAATAAAATTCATTCAAAATCAATTCTGCCTTAAAATACAATTTTGAATGCGGCACATTGTAAACTTTGTACTTCAACTAAACTATGTATCACTATATAGTTTGTACTGATTATGTATACTATGTTATGTTATAACTTTAAGGTAACATTGTGTTATAAAATCCATGTAGTCATTGTATGTGTAATGTTCTAGCAAACTTTAGAAAACAATATACCATAACTACACCAAACACAATTCCGTTTTAAACGGAAAAACAGTTTCCCAGTTGTAAAGTGTGGCGGCAAAGAAAATCTTCCACATTAATATGTAAAAGATAAGGAAAAAATTTATTATCTCTGCTTAAGAAGTCGAGTTGGAGCGAAATGATAAAAAAAAAAACTGGACGCAACAAGAGGGAAGCGCGGAGTTTTATCCATGTAAATGTGGAGAAGTATTAAGTTACTTCCGTTAAGATATGCACAAAGAACTTAAGATAACTTGGTAAAGCTTATTTTTTTCATCTGTTTTTTTTTTAACTTGCGGCACAGTATAAAGTTATTTATGCATCGGCCGAAAGTAACGAGTTTCATAATAGTATGAAGGTCAGGTAGATAAATAATAACTTCAACCGTTGATCATAGTTGTTTATTCCATCACTAATTTCACTAACTCCAGTATAATGTTTAGAATACCTATTTTCTTCGAGAGTCAATCAGCCAATGCCCACTTGACTCCATAATTAGATATTACGAAGCCGCGAGTGAGTTGAACGAATGAATTGAGTGACAGACGCACGTGGCGGGGAAAATAATGTCATCTCACTAACAAATTATTATGGAGTCTATAGACAATCTTAAATCGATACAAATTAAAACATAGTAAGATTATTACGCACGCTAACAATAGTACTACAGCGGACAGGTGTAAAACCTTATTAACAGTGAATGGTATTTTGTCTATAGTCACTAGACCATAGAAACATAATACCTTTCCGCCACTAGGTTAGTTAGACCACCGATCTCAGACCATGACGCTGTAGTATATCTACAGCTACATGTCGTCAAGGTCTAAAAGGTCAAGGGTTCGATTTCCAGCGAGGGGTCACTAAATTCAAATTCAAAACTATACTACTATTCTATTATATACAAACTATACTATTATATACTTTTTTAATATAAGACAACATTACAAATATTGATCTGATCCCAAGGTAAGTAGCTATAGCACTCGTTTTATGGAAATCAGAAACAACGACGGTACCACAACCACTCAGACCCGACACAATATCGAAAAGTCCTTTTTTGACATTAACCCGACCGGGAATTGAACCCGGGACCTCAGAGTTTGCACTGCCCAAAGTCCAGCGAGCAAGCCACTCGGGTACGGAGGTCGTTGAATTGTGCATATCCTATTGTGCTTAGTTCAATTAGTGGTAGGTCCTGTTTTACTTACTTTTACTGTCCACCAAGCTAGCTACCGCCTTTTTAGGGTTCCGTAGTCAACAAGGAACCCTTATAGTTTCGCCATGTCCGTCTGTCTGTCTGTCTGTCTGTCCCCAGCCTAGCTCATAGACTCTTAGTACTAGAAAGCTGTAATTTGGCATGGATATACATATTAATCACGCCGACAAAGTGGTGCAGTAACCTCGCCTATACGTCAAGTGGGGATGTATTTTTTTTACCTTGTCTACCCCATAATGTGGTAAAATTCACGATAGTTGTATATATGACGTAGTTAAAAGGAAAACTATACTAGCGTCTAGTTAGCAGCCTCACAACGGAATTAGATGGTTTTGACTATGTCAAAAAATTGTGTATAAATAGTGATAAATAGTGACGTATAGCACATAAATAGTGATACTATGGTTCAAAAGATATTTGAGTATCTTGGTGAGGCTGCTAACTTGACGTCAAGATAGCAGGAGCCTTAAGAAACACAGTTCAAATCTCATTATTGAAATGGGCTACGGAACCCTACACTGCGCGTGCCCGACACGCACTTGGCCGGTTTATTTTTTTTTTATAACAACTTCGCCATAACAAAATGTCATGACATTATTGGTCGCGACAGTTAGAGATGAAGATCCCTTAGGGGTTGACGATTCCGGTTGAAGTGCACTCCCACCTTCGTTCTTATTGAAACTTGCCACCGAATGTGATAAAGGCCAAGCACTTCTCCATAGCGGAAAAAATAATAATAATTTGAGGCAAAGTTTATAACGTCACGCGTACGGTCGACAGCCGAGTGCTGAGGTGAGAATGATGTACGGTAGCTATATTTAGAGCACAATATACTATTGCATAGTGGCCATAAAAATGGGTGACAAATATAAATGTATTATATATATAAAATATATCTGAATAAGTATTAATGAAACGCGTAATTGAGGATACACGATACACTAATCACCCAAAATGTGATAACTACACTAAAAGATGATAAAATATTTAGTAATTGCGTACACTAACTTACTGTTGTTGTGATTTGAATTGTATAAAAAAATGGTATGAAGACATAGTAAGTGCTTAGTAAATAGCCCTTTCGTTTCGCGTTATTTCATATAAAAATCAAGTTATCACTGCAATCGATAGGTAAGTAGTTGTTTAATTGAGAATAGTTACCACGCTTGCCATGTGGGTTGGTGATCACAAACCAGAACCCATTACATCTGAAAAGTCTGAAACACACTTTGCACGTCTCGAAAGTTGAACACAAAAACTTTAGATGTCAGTGAAGCATGTTCTACAAAATATTCTGAGGCACTCAGAGTACTGAGGCATATAGTGTAACCTTAAAAATGTACATACTGGCACTATACGCGGAGAGATCGACGAAACCAAAATAGTTTTAGGGACAGGCAAATTGAATCAATTCCTCGGCGAAATCGTATCCTTTCGGGGCGGGCGGATTGGCGCTGGGCGGGCGGATTGCTGGGCGGGCGCCGTTGAGTTGTGCCGCGGCTGCCGACGACAAATGATGTAGTTGCG
Source organism: Eudonia truncicolella (assembly GCA_949315975.1). Lineage (NCBI taxonomy): Eukaryota > Metazoa > Arthropoda > Insecta > Lepidoptera > Crambidae > Eudonia > Eudonia truncicolella. The sequence goes on along the minus strand of OX438831.1, from coordinate 1,105,901 downwards.
TATTTCAATTTTGCAACTGGCAACGTATTTTTGTAAATTTCTTTAGTTCTATTAATAGCCTTAAGGCTCTGGGCAGTTTCTTTCGCTTAGCCTTGTCCATAGCTAAAATACTGCCTATGTAAGTATATAATGTTAGGTAATTTCTCTTTAGTTATTAAAGTTTTAAGGTGTAAGACATGTATTTCTCTAAAACAATTTAACAATTAAATTCCAAGACTAATCCAAAAGAAATCATATATTAATTATACGTTAGTAATTATGCAATGAGAGTAAAATCTTTGATCGAATTATGTTAAAACACAACAAAAATCAAAATTATTTTTTTTTTAACTATCTTTTGCGGGTGGGTGTCTGTGAGTATAATAGGATGATGATTTAACCAAAACTCACTTGTTTTTAATGTAGACGAACAATTATTCTAATGAAAAACCCGCAAGCGTCTTCTTGAGTATACGAGAGGCTACATATTGAACAGTATTTTTTTTAATCAACTATTTACTACTACAACAAAACGATTTGTTAATTCTGTTGTTGACTGTACCTATTTGCAGAGCGTCACAACCCGGCGCTCCTCGGGGACCTCCCCGTTTCCGCTCGGGTTCTCCACCAAAGTACCCTTTGACGGAATTCGCGGGAATAATGTTTTCCCGGGTTCGATTCCGCATTAATAATGGCGCTCGAGCAACGCCCGACAATGGCTGCACGCAAAAATTACCTTTACACACGCCATTTGTACGAAAGGTTCTATAGCAGATCACGTGTGTTAGCTTTTAACAGTGTTACCTTTATTGAGAAATCCTTTGAATTCCGTATTTGGTTTTATAAAAACTCGTAGATTTTTTAACGAGAAATGATTTTGTTACGAGCTTCTAAACCTAGGGTTGACCCTAACCTTTTTATATTTTTAGATGTGGATATAAATAGAACTTATTGTAGAACTTAAATATTAATGATCGTGTAATATTTGTAAAATTGTTTCGATTAGGTATCGACGACGTAGTAGATGATTTAGGATATGGCTCATTTCGACTTACAAAGTACTTACTTGTAAAAAGTGATGAAAAAAGATAAAGTGTTGAAAAAATTCCACGAGCGGGATTGATTGAGTAAGGAACAAGCAATATCATAAACTCATAATTCACCATATACAATGTTATACCTGTCTTTCTGTACGACATGTAGTACGACAAGAGTTTCTTAGCAGATCTAATCTCAGCAGATTTAAGAAACTCTTTAGAAATTTACCTGTGCTATATTTTCCTTCACAGAATCTTAATACATGTCATACCAACTCATCAGATCCATCCATGATATATAATGTAGGGACCGCATATTCTCTGAGGTGACATAGAGAATTCATATTTCCCTTACATACAAATGAATCCATAGTAAAATGCTTAGATCAAATGTGATTATGCCTTTGTAAAGTCCAATACGATTTAGCCACTATTATTTTTACACTTCGCCTTTAGCCTTTTTCGATCATGCACATACATTAGTGCATGATCTTTAGGAATCTGTAAAATAAAAGTATCGATAGTATAAATATATGCACATTGTTACGTCACTATACATGTTAAACCGATACCGATGCAGTTTCAGAATTATTGCTAAATCTGCTATTAAAATTGAATTCACAGCTGGTGTTCGCTGCAAAATTGTTCTACCAAATTTTATTTGTATTTTTATTCACTAATCAGATCACATTCGACAAATAATGTAGCAAAAACATACCGATTGAAAGTCAATAGTCCTTGACTATTTTCTTTTCGAGATTAATAGACTACTGAACCGATTTTAAAAAATCTTTCACCATTAGAATGCTACATTAGCGCTGAGTAACATAGGCTATAATAAAAAAGAAATGTACACCCGTGCGAAGCTGGGCCGGGCCGCTAGTATTCTTATAAACATACATTAGGTTCTCGTAAATATATTGTGATGCAACTGTCAATAAATTAATATTTTTAAACCTCTCCCTGAGAGAATTTCCAGGTTTTAGGTTATAAATCCGATAGAGTTGACTAAATTACCAAACTCGATTGTGAGGCTCAGGAGATGCGGATCCAAATACCGGTCGTGGTTCTTACTTCGTATTTTGAACTAAAAACGTTAACTAGATTTTTCTCCAAACACTAAGACGGTTCCACTATCACTTTTTTTCCACCATATACGTACCAACGGTGACATTTGCAACTCACCTTACGGCGTACTGTTAAGTCTCTGCATATTTCAGGGTACGCCACGAGACATAATAATATATGATACAAAAGACGTCTTGAATTGAGGGTTATCGAACGGCACTAAAGAGCTCTTCGCTCCGAAATCGCGGAAACATATAGGTACATATTATACACATTTTTATCACATTTTTCGATGGCAGCAAGCTCTCTTATTCTACTTCTTTACTACTTTATAGTTTATTTAATGTTTATGTTATATGTTTTGCGCACTTTCTCTATCTCTTTCTTGGATTCTTTAACCAAAGGTTGTCTGGAAGAGATCGCTCGTAGCGACAAGACCGCCTTTGCCCATATACTAGCTTTAAGTTTTTGTGTAACTGTTGTTTCTTTTTGTTTCCATCTGTGTGTGAGCAATTAAGAATTTATCAATCTATGAAGGGCATACTTGTCCAGTGCTTAGCACCTGTGCACTGGCATAACGCGGCGATCTAATGCGTCATGCCCGTAAAGCGATCTTCACTCCATAACATTTTCGGTCAACACCAGCAACCTACTTATACTACTCCTATTACGTCACAGCTTTTAGCTCCAATGGTTTTTTAGGAGCCCCACACATGTGCATACCATCAATCTGAAGGAAGCATTTCCTTGACGATTGGTTCATCCCTTAACCCCAACAGCAATTTAGCCGCTTGCCCTACCTGCGGACACGCCAATATAGACTTTGTTAGGTAGCGGCAAGGCTTCTAATGCCTTGTCAGGTTATACAAATGTTTGTGTAAACGTTCGTTGTTACCGATTTTCTACGATGAGGTGGTGCATGCTGTTGGCAACAAATCGAATTTGTTATCATTGTTATACTGCGGTGTTTGTTTGGTGCAATGTACATAGAGTTTTAGCTTTTTAAAAAAGATTGGCTACTCTAAAACAGTTCAACTTAATTACTAATTTGAAACCAACAAAATAGCCAAGACGGATTGTCTATGTTTTAGTGGTTAAATGATGCTGCAGGACTATGCACAATAGGTATACCCAAAAGCTTACGTCGATATAAATGCATTTTACTAATTTTATGATGATTTTATTATTGTATACATCATTATCATGCAAGACATATGCACATAATATTATATAAAAAGCCAAATGCAGTAATAAAGAAATGCATTAAGTTAGTAAGTCTGTTGGCTGTAGAATTATAGTAGAATACATTCAGTTGCAAGAAAAACAATATGTTCGAAATGTACGCCACTCTATCGTAGACAAACTGTATATTGGCGTTCACACATTTTGCTAGTGATCCCTCGCCCGAAGCCAAATTAATTATGTATCGGCGATAGCAGGCACGTTGCATATTTATTATTTGTCTACATAAGTAATGGATGTTCACCATTCACCACCAGGGCGACTTACTCGTTTTATTAGGGTAAAAATATTTTTATTAGGCACTACACTACACTCTGATGACGACTCCTTTCTGTCAGTTGGAAATTACTTTTGCGGATTTTTTTTTAATATCAAAAGAAGGCAAACGAGCAGGCGGGTCACTTAATGGAAAGTAATCACCGCCGCCCATGGACACCCGCAAAACCAAAGTAATCGCAGATGCGTTGCCGGCCTTGAGGAAGGAGTTGGATCTTGAGGAGGGAGTAGGAATTGGGAGGAAGGAGGGGTGAGAGATGGGATTAGGTTTTTTAAGCAATAGGAACCTTAAGCAGAGGCTGCGGTCTGTAATGAGAGTCGCTGATCCTTTTAGTACCATATCATAATGATAGAAGATAGCATGCGTCTTGTAGATTATTTAATTGCTATGATAAACGAGTAGTATTAGTATACTACTAGTGTTCAGCAACTATTGTTGCAGACAGCTTTTACGCCCCAAAGACTTGCCGTAGTACTAGAAAGTTGATAGTTTTACACAACGTATTTTTTCAACTTTGGATATTTTCAACATCGAAAAATAATTAGGACAAAGAGCAATATTTTTATTAACTTATTCGGGCGTAATACTTTTATTAAAACATAGTAAAAGATCAAGCAGTATTTGCAATTTCATCCAGTCCCATAAAAGTTTATGCCACCTAAGGTTCTAGCCACAAAATAGAACTTAATGAAAATGTATTTCATTTAAAATAGCCAAACAGATTCGGTAAACTCACTTAAGCTTCGCTTAAGGTGCATTATTAAAGAATTCTACACATTCTTAGTAGCAAAAGCATTGCATATATACGTAGACTAAAATGCATCTAGGTACGTCAATTGATATCTGTGTTTTTTTTTATTTTGAAGGAAGCAAGCTAAGCATAGAACCTTTTTTTAGATTAAAGAAACAAAACATTTTCTTAACTGACCTAAAAAAGTACATTATTTGACTTTTTTGAATAATATTGTAATTGCATTTTGTATGCTATGGATTAACGCAAAATAACGCCTTGTATGTTTCTATTTATTATCATAAGAGTTCCTACAGAGCTTCATTAAGCATTATTGTTTATTTGTAATGTATAGATTGTAACCAGGCGGTGTCTATGCTTTTAGTTTTTTTTTACACGAATCCAATATAATTATTTTTAAATTAATATTCAAAACTTTACGCCTGCGTTTCTCTTTTCTCCGTTATTTAAGCATCGCGCATATTTATGCTATACTACAAAATAGTGTATTTTAAAAACAAACAACAAAATAATTTTAAAACCGTGAAAAAAATATAACTTTCAACCCTATTTAATTTTCTAAAGCAAGTGTCAAAAGATTTACTGTCCCGCTTCTGTTTTTCCATTGCAATGTGATTTGTAAAGCAATCGAAAGGAAATCGGATTGTTCTAATCGCAGTACAGCTTTAACAAGTCGCGACGCTGTTGGACCCACGGCGGCCAGTAAGTGACGTCACAACTGCAACTTCCACTATTCGTTAGCTGGTTCAGTTGTTTCTCAATCCTAATTCCTTTGTTTTCAAAAATAATTTTTGTTTTTCTCGTACCGCGCTCGTAGCGCAATGCGCAACGCGCAGCGGTCGTTTAGTGGCTGGTAAGAATTAAAGGGTTTCTTAAGCCTCAAATGATGATGAAGTATGATCAAAACCTCCTCAAGCAAGCTCATCACCACATCACGCAAGCATGCCCACGATGTCCACTTGCTAGATTCTCTGAGGTTGCACCGAGCTCAAAAACAACAGCTTGTGAAACTTTTTTTTCTTAGTCAATGCTGTCCCACTTTTAAACAAAAGCCTCCCCCAAGCCCTTTCATCTCTTGACCGAGCCACCTCATGACAGTCGACCTGGTGTGCGTCCAGGTCATCTCACCACCTTCTTTTTTCACATTTGCATTTGCTCTGTTGACCTCCTATAAATTTGTTGCCACAATATTACTCGTATAATATTTTATGTAAAGAATTTCTTAAAAAAAAAAAATAAAGTAACCAAAACAACGCCGCCAATTTATTATCCTCTTTATTATCTGACATCGATGGCTCTCCATAATCTATGACGAATATGCGTCCCGTACCCGCCGGGTATCTCCATCCATTATCTACGGCGGTTATAACTCCGAACAAGAGCGTCTTATCAGAACCTCGCGACCAGAACTAATGGGTCGCCCTCCGCCGCCCTCTCGTTAAACCAAACAGGGACATCGCGGACGAGTACAAAGGCCTTGTTAAATTGGTCGCTGAACGAGGAAGTGATGAATAAAAGGCATGCACGAGTGCCTATACTTGGTGGTTGCTTTAAAATGTAATTTTAATTTTACGGCAAAAGAAGACAAATATATAAAAACTTTTTGAACCTGAAATTTTGCACAGACTTTCTCTAAGTAGATACATGATAATAATCAAGGAATAAACCTAATTTTTCGAATCTCCCATAGGATCAGAAGATATGCGTGATAATGTGGACAAAGTCGCGGGTTGCAGCTTGTATAACATATAAACAAAGCGACTGCCTCAGCTTAAACCTATGGACCTTTCGGAACTCGTTTGACTGTTTGAAATCGAAACAAGGTTTTGTTTCGAGATATCTCAATTGGAAAGGCAAATGTCGGGACTGAAAATATATTTTTTTTTTTCCTTTTATCGTGAAAATAGGTGTCAGCAACAAATTTTTTTTTTACATAGCTCGGCAAATGACTCCACTCCACTTTATGTTAAGTGGAAACGGAGTCCAGACGCTAGGACAACTGGTGCAGCGTGAAAACAACGCAGCATCAGTCACCCTCACCCTGCCGGCCCACAAGGTGCCTCTTCACGCCTCGTTTGAAGGAGAGAAAACGTGTGCTGGTAGACTATTTCATCTTTTGGAAGTGCGACAAAGAAACGAGTCACCAAATTTCTTTGTGCGCGATGGAATGTTCGAGACAGTACAGCGAGCGGTGACTCCGGAGAGCAGCACGCGTACTCCTATGGAGGAAATGAGGAGGTGGGTGATTTCCAATCTTTAACAACAGTTGAATATGGACTACCTGCTTTCCAGTTGTAATTTGTTACAATTTAATGAAAATCTATGTAATTTGTGTCGGCGAAAACTGTGTCGAACATTAGGTTTAAGGTGTCGAACACTGTGCCACTAGCACTCGTTTATATTGCAGGCTCTATTTTTGATTCCTTCGCCTCTAGTCGAGCGCTTGGTTTCCACTGATTTTCGTTCGACATTTGACTTTCCATATTTTTGAATCGCTTGACCGCAACGTGTGCCCTCACCCACTCGTTGCAGTCAAGCGACACAAAGCGATTGATAGAATAACCGTCAAAATCACATATCACTCATTTGTTTGTGTCATCGATTGGACTTACTTTAGTAAAGCAGATAATGTCAGTGTCTTAGTTGATAGCCTTACAGACTGCATAGTGAATTTGTTCGACCTGCATGCTCCAATAAAGGCACGCAAGTTTAAGCATCCACCACACCCTTGGATCACTGACACGGTAAAGGCTATGATGCGCATTCGAGACAAATATTCAGCAAACTATAGGTTGCACAAGACTGAGTCATTCAAAGACTGCTATTTAAACATGAAGCGTCTAGTAGGGGAGGCGATCGAACGGGAAAAAAGATGTTACTTTGATGAACACATCAACAGCAATCTTAGACATCCGAAAAGTTTATGGCGTAACCTGAAGAACACGGTATTACCAAACACAAATAATAAGGATGATCTCCCATCATGGATTAACGACCCTGACGCCTTAAACACTCATTTTCTTAAAGTACCAGGTGATAATAATGTGTCCATCTCAAATTTAACATATTTTGAATGTCACAGACATAGCCCGGCTACTTTTTCTTTGCGAACGGTCAGTGAGGGCTCCATCATCAAAATAATAAAGGAATTACAGTCTAATGCTCAAGGGTGCGATGGTATATCTCTGGAGATGCTTCTACTGACCATACCCTATACCCTGGACGCTATTACCGAGATCGTCAACAGATCCATCATGGAAGGGGTCTTTCCTGAGGCCTGGAAGATAGCAGTTGTCAAGCCCCTACCAAAGGTCAATCCACCATCATCTCTTCAAGATCTTCGCCCCATCAGCTTACTGCCGTGTATCTCCAAGATACTAGAACGTGTAGTCTGCAATCAGCTTACGAGATATCTCGAGGAAAATGAAATTCTTCCCCTCTCACAATCAGGGTTCCGCAAAGGTCACAGTACAGCCACTGCACTGGCGGATGTGGTGGATGGCCTTCTATCTGCTCAGGATCAGGGCAATGTCAGCACCCTGCTGCTCCTCGATTTCTCACGTGCATTCGACTCAATTAACACTACACTTTTGTTGTCTAAGTTGTCTTATTACGGAGTTGACACAAATGCGGTAAAGTGGTTTGATAGCTACCTTTCACATAGACATCAGTATGTGGAGCTTGTGGGGGCAGGCGGAGTTAAATCGCGCTCATCCCTCCTCCCAGTTGCGCGTGGAGTTCCTCAGGGGTCAATTTTAGGCCCTATCCTCTATATCCTGTACAGCGCTGACATTATAAATAACATCCAGCATTGCAAGTTCCATCTATATGCAGATGACTTACAACTGTATATGTCTTTCCATCCACGCGATTATGCTGCCGCTGTTACTAGGATAAATGAGGACCTAGTACGAATAGCTACTTGGTGCCAGTCAAACTGTCTTGTCATCAATCCAAAGAAGTCCAAACTTATGCTGTTTGGCTCAAGGAAAGGCATTGATAGGTTCCAAAAGATACCATTGGATGTGCGTTTGGATGGGGAGGTGATTGAGCGGGTTGACAAGGTCAGAAATCTGGGGCTAACTCTGGACTGCCGTCTTAATTTTGAGAGTCATGTATCCAACTGTGTGCGAAATTGCTTTTACCGGCTCAAACTACTGTACAGAGTGAGACCCTACTTGCAAGAGGAGCTTAAAATAAAATTATGTGAGTCATTAATCCTGTCTAAGCTAAACTACTGTGACACAGTATATGGTCCTTGCCTATTATCTAAAACAGCCAAACTCATCCAGCGGGTTCAGAACGCCTGTGCTCGTTTCTGCTTCCATGTGCCACCACGGTCCCATGTTACTCCCTTTCTCAATAAGTTCAACTTGTTAAAGATGGAGGCACGCAGGAGACTACATCTTTCGACAATGCTTTTCGGGATTATTGGTGCGGGGAATCCAAAATATCTGTTTGATAAACTCACATGGGCTGTAAACCACAATAGATATCCTAAAAGAGCTTGCAGTTTTGTCTTCGCAACCCCAAAGCATCGCACTAGGGCTTTTCGCGGATCCTTTAAGTTCGCTGCCACACGATGCTGGAACGATCTCCCTCCGCCATTGCGTGATCTGAAAACAATTGATACGTTTAGGAAATGCCTTAAAAAGCATCTTCTACAGCAACAGACAGAATCATCAGCGCTCATTTATGTCTCATAAAATTCATTTACTTTTATATTTTTCACCACTCACCGTCTGGTGTTTTACGACGTGTTGATCCATCCTATGATGTTTATTTGTTTCTGTTTTTATTTATTTTTGACAATATACTCTTCTTTTTCTTCATAATTTTCATGGCATGTTTTTGTGTCAAAAGCCGAATAGACAAGTTTCACAGACTTTTTCTGTTTTTTTTTTTAAATCCGGAGTAGGAAGGCATTTAGCGCATCGAGCCTTACTCATTCATTTATTTATTTGATATTTTATTTTTGTTGTATTTCAATATATATAATATTTCTTACAGTATCTTTATGTATTAAACTTGTTTTTTTTTTTATAAACATTTATATTATATATGTATGTAACTATGTTTTATATTATATCATCTTTATATGTACACGCACACACACAATACCACAACACTCACCATAGGCCCTGTCAGAATACCAGCGTCGTTGTGGTGGTGTTTGTTTCTCAGCACCGCAACGACACAAAGCTGAGGCAGGGTCCTAGTTGGCTTTCACACACACTCTTTGTTATATAATTATTATTTTTGTATTAGTCTTAATGTTATTTTTTGTAATGTTCTCATATTCTTTGTTTTTTTGTTTTTCTGTTATGTCTGTGTGATAGTCAATAAATAATTTCTTTCTTTCTTTTTTTCTTTCTTTCATTGATAGTCTTTTCTATTAAAAAATAGAAAAGACTATCAATGACAAAATGCTACGGTTTTTTTAACAGCTAATAGAAACATGGCCCACACACTACCCCAAGGGGACATTCTAAAATCCTTTTTCAGCGAAGGTCTTCACTATTCTTTTCCAGAGGTGTCAGTGATTAGACACCGGTATTACTTACACCTTCAATATTAATACAAGAACAGAGTAACTGCATGGTTACCATTAAGATTATTAGAAAATTCAATAATTATCCTTATGGCTACGCTAATGCTTATATGATGGAAACGGACGTCTCTAGTCCTACGATGACATAAGATTCATAACATCAAGTGTGGATCCCAAGTTTAACGCAAATCAAATTTAACAATCAAAATTGAAGACGCGTACAAAGTACCGTTTATCAGTACAGTTTCCCTGGCCTTACCACTCCATCAGCAGACCTTGGATACCAGTATTTTCCATGTACTTGCTAAGCCTAACTAGTGTGACAAAAACTGTGTCAATAATTCAATAATTTTGTGTATATTTTACTTAAGAGCTAGTGTATGTGCTGTTGTTATTACTTCTGTACTAACAAACGTCTTTAAAACCTTATTCATTCATTTATTAATTCATTCAACTAGCTCAAAGTCGATGTAATAGCGTTCGCGTTGTTTTGTTTTCTTTGTCTTTCTACGAGAGTCAACTAAAAGGTTTTTACAACCATTTAACTTTTCAAATGACGACTAACATTAATTAAAATCTAACATTAAATTGCAATTCCCTGAAAATTTCCCTGAAAATGTATGCCACAAATCAGGTGAAACGGTGCCATCAAAATAAGCCGCGCCTTTTAGGAAGCGACACAATGATTTATTCGTTCCCTAAGAGTTCGCAACTGGTTAACTGTTTATTAATTAGTATTTCATTGCGCGTGACCTTCAGGCCCTAATATTGTTTATATTGTGATTAATTAGGGAAACTTACCTACCCCGAGGAAGCCTACAATTATGTAGCAGTTTGTTATCAAATTGAACATTGAAGTAAGTAGAACAACGGATCTGCAACGCATCTGCGTTTCCTCTGGTTTTGCGGATGTCCATGGGCGGCGGTGATTGCTTCCCATCAGGTGACCCGCCTGCTCGTTTGCATCCTTCTAATATAAAAAAGTAGACTTGACGCTTGCTGGGGTTTACTATGTAAATATTATATATATTTCTTTTAATCCATTTTTGCATTCACATTGCTATATGTAGTTACGAGATAAAATTGTACTAGAAAAAATCAACTAGTCTCAGGGAGCTCGAGTGGGAATCGAACCCACGACCCTTGGATTACCGGTCCAATGCTCTGACCGCTGAGCTAAGACGTAAAATGTTCTATTTGTGTTCTTTAATATATAAATAAATAAAAAGTTTTATCTGTTATTTTGCACTTATTTTGTTATAAATTTAGAAATTGAGAATAAAGAAATGTACCGTTTACGCTAGTAATATTCTTCTTTTTTTTATACTCAGCTCGACAAATGACTCCACTCCACCTGATGTTAAGTGGAAATGGAGTCCAGACGCAATGACAACTGGTGCAGCGTGAAAACAACGCAGCATCAGTCACCCTCACCCTGCCGGCCCACAAGGTGCCTCTTCACGCCTCGTTTGAAGGACCCCATGTCATAGGAAGGAGGGAAAACGTGTGCTGGTAGACTACTCCATCCTTTGGAGGTGCGACAAAGAAACGAGTCACAAAATTTCTTTGTGCGCGATGGAATGTTCGAGACAGTACAGGGGTGACTCCGGAGAGCAGCACGCGTACTCCTATGGAGGAAGGGAGAAGGTGGGATGAAGTCAAAGAGTTCTTCAGAGCACTCGCCGTGGTATAAGCGGTAGAATAAGACGCTGAGTGACGCTATATCTCTCCGCAATTGCAGGGGTTCGAGAGGTCCTCTGCATTGCCGATAATGCGTAATGCTTACAGTTCCTCGGCAGAATATTATTACCTGTCCTCCATGAGTTAACAACTAGTCACATATTTATCCGCTAATGACAGAACGTATGACGTTCTTTATTGTGAAGGTAATAACGGTTATTTTGCTATGAACCTAATTACATGTTACATAATGTAACATAACATATGCACAATAAAAAGATACAACTGTTATTTATATAAAGGAAGAGGAGGTCTTTCGAACAAGCATACTAATAAATACTTCAAACGGGATTTCTATGCATTGTATGTTATGTGATTATGAAAGGTAATATTCACTTAAAACCGTAGTATCTCATCAGTACTACTGCGATACTGATCACAAATAAGGGTTGTTTCACACGTACCACATTTGGCCGTCATTATTGACCGCGTGTTTGATACCGACTACATCGCAGCCACGTCGCAACCACAACGCAACCACCAGCGACACCGCGAACTAGCGGCCGGCCATATCGCAAACATTTTGTAGGTAACACAACGCAACTGCAAGAAGCCACAGCGACACTATTCACACGTAACCACAGCTTGACCACCTTTATTGCGACGGTGTGGTGTGGTTGTGGTACGTGTGAAACAAGCCTAATACGCAACCTGCAGTGGAAAGTTTATTGAACGATGTTGATAATTACCCCTATAATACGCAAATAATCAAAACAGTATACGTATTAGAGGCGCTGCCCGCTTTGCAAGTTCGGTTCCGAGGGGGGCTATCTCGTCACACCCGCGACCCCAATTACGCGCACGACACTCCGCCGACCGACATTAGAAAGTTTCTTGGCAACTCGAATTAAAGTATGAATCCGCAATGATGGCCCATGAAATTATGTAATAAACTGGCGCCTCCGACTCGGCTCTATTTACAGGCTTTACGAGCGGCGCACCCTTCCGACGGAGTCTTTACATTTGGTAGTGCAATGCTGTTAACGTTTCAAAGCAAACAGCAAGCTTCAAAGCGAAATATGGCCGCGATTTTATAAACTTTTATGGTAGGAATGCAATGACGTAGATTGAAGCCGGCCTTGCTAGCTAATATGGTGGCACTTATTATCTAAGTGTTCCACTTTAACAAAAAAGTAGGCAGGTTCTGTTAATTAGAGATGATAGCCGTTCCTCAGTATTTTAGAATTCCAGGCAGTTACCATCAAGTGCGATGAAGACAACTAGTGTCCTTGTTATCTTTAAGTATTTATTTGTCAATGTCATTATAGGTAGTTACAACAATATCAATGAAAGCACATAATAATATACACTTTATCAATCAAATATCAAACCGTAACTTAAATTGTAACGGTTCAACGTAACAGTGCTCTAATGACTACGAGGAAAGCGTTGCGCTACGGAGCGTCGACACGCTACTGAGAGTCGTAGCAACGCTTCTACGAGTATCATTTAGCCGTAGCTACACTGCATCAAACAATAAAAAAGATGTTGCATCCCATCAAGAGACAGAAAAATAGGTCAGCTTCATGCGGTGACGTCATCATCACTCTGACACACATTTTATCGTTGCTATCAGATTACTAGGAAACAACGAAAATACAAAAACACTGCACACATAAACCGTTTCCAGACCGATTCAGTGAACGAAAGTAAATCGGCGATTCTCAAAATAGACTTTAAGACGTCGAATATAGCGTGTGGATTCCTGCACTTCAGCGAAAGTGTCCAATACGAGAGGGCCGTGAACCTTCAGGCTATATATAAAGCGGCCCGGTTTGCCGCTATTGGCTTCGAGGCTGGAAATAAAGCTTTTGTTTGTGGAACGCGGACGCAACATTCGTTTCATTTTCAAGGCATTGGCGACAAGAAGTGACGACATGACGAACTGAGTAACATTCTATGACATTACTTGCGAAAAGGAACGAACTGAATTGCCAAAATTTATTTATTATTTTATTTATTAACAATACATTTTATAGGTACAAAAATGGTAAATAGTATCTTAAAGTCTAAATTAGGTTTGACTAGATACTAGGCCCCCTTATTCATAAAAACTATTTAAGCATTATTTGGTTAGTCATTGTTTTGTCTCTTTTTCTCAAATTCAAAATGACGTTTGTGTGACGTTGACAAAACAATATTCAACTAAATAATGCCTAAATAGTTTTTTTATGAATAAGGGGATAGGATCTAAGTACATAAATACAAAAAAAGAGCAACCGCAGGTATAAAACAGCTTTCACGGATCTATTCGCGTTTGTTTTACACAATGATTTCGATTATTTTATTAAATAATAAATTTAATTCAACATCAGCTTAGCTTACCCATGGGAAATTCCATTATAAAACACATTTGATAATCCTATTAATGGAATCAGGCGTTACTTAGCGCAAATCCATGCCAGAGGAATTAACACAACATATTATAAAATTTTAAACACTGAAAAAAAAAGACGACAACCTCAGGCGGGAATCGAACCTTTTTTCAGTGTTTAAATTTTACTTAAGTATATTTAAGCGTTAATAAAACGCTAAAATATATAAAAAACACTTAACAACATATTATTTTAATTCCGTTTTTTATTCGATAAATTCGTTTATTTTATTATTCTTTGTAGAGATTATAATAGTCATATTTTTTACAAATATGATAAATAACATCAAGAACAATGTAAATTATTTAGGCTTAAATAATATAAATTATTTAATAAAATACAATTTAATACAATATAAATTATTTAAACAAACAACCACATTTATAAACTTACGTAGTTCTTTAAGTAACAACTAATCTGTACGAAAGTTAATTTTAATAAAACCTTTCCAACTATAGTAAAAGTAGTAGTAGTCAATAGCCAAGGTACTGTCCCACTGCTGGGCAAATGTCCCCATTATTGAAATCAAGTTATAGCTACATTCGTTGAACACATAACAAAATAAGCGGTCAGAAGATCATTGGCACTAGACACCAAATCAGTACCGCTATAACCCATATCGATAACTACAAACAGCAAATCCCGTTTGAGAATCGAAGGACATAAAATTTGCTAGCGAAGTTTGTGCGGCCCGCGCTGAGCTTGGCTTATGGCGATTCTAGTTACAGCTGAACTTGCGAAGTGCACTGCACAGTCAAAGCGATATGGCTTATTTCGATATACAACACTGTTTACGGATCTACCAGCGTATTTTCACTTATTTTGATAATATAAGGTGATAACTACCAGCCACATTTTAGGGGCGATTCTTTATCAGAATATTGATTCTGATATATTATACACGAAAAAACATTAAAAAATGAGATCTGTAAGTAAGATATTTTTCACAGGGTGTGTGTGAGATTAATTTCAGTGCGCACGAAAGTTTCGGTCGGTAAGTAATGACATTTTATAGATATTTCTAAATGTAATTTTTTTTTGTGTTGCGTCGTTGCGATTTCTTGCGTCGGGTCGTTACGTTCCCTAAAATATGGTTGAGCGAAACAATGGCTGATTCATATATCATACTCGTGAACGGGTGCCGCCTGTGGAGGCTGGTCTGCTATCAACATATAAGTATGCAATACTTATCTTAATTTCAGTATTATTCATTATAGTTTGACTTTGTTTTTCTTATACAGTTTTTGACTTTTACTAGAGTGCTATAGTGGAACTGTATGACATTGTGGAAATTTAAACTTTTACCTGATGTAAATTTTTTGAACTTAGTTTTTTTTATTTTGTTATTTTTTACATGTTGTGGTTGTCTTCTATATTTTTTTTTTGGGTTTATTTAAGGGAGAAAAGAGCTGGACAGTTGCTGAGTTTCTTGCCGGTTCATCTCAGTACAAGATCCGCCCAGAGTAGACTTACGATCTGATGACATAGTGACATTCACAAGAGTTACTTGTCGAAACTGAATTAATGATTTTGAATTTTGATTTTTTGATTTTTTTTTATTATTTACAATAGATTTCTAAATGATAACATTACGCTGTTACTCTTCTTTGCACACTAGCTTGTTTTAGCCTGATTTCGTACAATAGTCAGAAGCTGTTAGCTTCTTACAAATTAATCGCATGATGACGACTACCTCAGTCATCACCAGCTCATTTTATGTCCCCACAGCTGGGCACGAGCCTTCCCTATGGATTCCCTATGGATAGGGATAACGGGCTATGAACCATCACACGGGCCCAGTGCGGGTTGGCGGTTGTTAACGACTGTTAATGCAGTTGGGACCAACCGCTTCCGGAGCACGTGGGGGCTCGATATGGTAAATTTATGGTCACTCATCCGATGACCAGCCTTTGTGAAAGTCGCTTAGCTCAAGCAATCGCAGACCAGGCGCGTTAACCACTGCGCCATTGAGCTCTTCGCTGTCTCAGTCAGTTTCTGTGGATACGGATTCAGCAAAAGTTATATTTATTTTGATACCAAAGCCGATTTATGAACTCTTGAAGTAGAACTCATGAATGAAACCTATTCCCGATATTGATATCACTTATAACACGGACTGTAGACACCACAAACTATTTGGAGACAACTGCAGATTTGTCATAGTGTTATAGTCTTATATCTACAGCTTCATGGTTATAGTTCGTTTAGGAGACATTTCACAGATTCTACATATGACATAATAGTCTACTATTGACAAATTCTACATAATGACAGACTAGTTGTTGCCCGCGAATTTGTTCGCGAAGACTACAATAAAAAAAAGTATCCTATATGCTGGGTCATGGTCTGTACATGAGGAAAGTTTCATTAAAATCCATTCATTAGTTTTTACGTGAAAGAGTAACAAACATCCATCCATACTTACAAACTTTCGCGTTTATAATATTAGTAGGATTCCAATGCTCAATCTGAAACACACTTTGACCGACCTCGAAATTGAACCCAGGACCTTCGAATATCGGGCTGAACGCATTGCGACTCCGCCACCGAGACGTTAGGCGTTAGTGACCAAGTTATTATTTATTATTTTATAACATTGTAAACAACATACATGCATAAGGTTGTAACAGGCAATATGAATTAAACGAGACTGTCGTCACAGCATACTGAGCTATATTTATCGTACATTACCGAGCGCATTCACGCAACCGTTCGTTGTAGTGACGTGTGCTTATTGCGCCATGTGTGACGAGGACAGCTGACGTTCGATATTCGCTCAGGTTTCTTAGTATGAGGCTGACCCGCCAGCGCTACATCCTGCGGCCCCTGGACTCGGATACATCGGCGTAACAACTTTTTCAATTATATGACGTGTCAGAAACAGGGTTGTGCCGTTTCGTTCCGTTCGATCACTATTCTGTACTTTGCTTTTTGGGAGACTGACAACTGTGAAATGCGCTTTACTTACACAATATATGTATGGTTAATATAAAAAGTTAGCAACATACAACGCCAAGAAAAATATATGTTATATATAGACTATATTTGCAACAATGTTTTTACAAAAACACAATGTTGAAAAAATTTCCACGAGCAGGATTTGAACCTGCACCCTTCTGACATACCGGGTCAGGTGCTCTTCCAATTGAGCTATCGTGGTTCTAACCAGCCCGCCGAAATTATTCAACACTATTTACTTTTTTACTTTGAAAGCCAAAGGCGCCAATTCAATGTCAACAACTACCGTCATTAACATCTGATCATAATATTTGTATAATGTATAATGTATAATGTTTGTATAATGTTGTATAATGTTTCGCAACAAAATTAGCGTTAAAATTATATAAACAAATTAAAAACATTTTAACAATGTTTTTATTTTCAAATTGAAGGATTATGAAACTTATAGTAATATATTACATGATTATCTTTTTCGTTTACTAAAGTACGGCAATGAAACTAATAATAGCTATTTGTCATACTTAATAGAAAAACGCTATTACATTATTTTTATTAAATAATGATTTTGCTGACTTGAAACTAATGGATCACGTGCTATTTGCAACTACTTTGCTTGTATGCAGATCGACAGAGACCTGTTTTATGTTTGTCAGCGTCTTATGCTCAAAAGACGTTTGATGGTGGGTGTCAGGTGGAAAATGTTTGGACAAATAAAGTTTGTATAAATAAAATGTAATTACCCACTTTAACTTTGTTAATTACACATGATGACGAGATAAATGTTTTGGACAGTTTCGTTCCCTTAATGTGAAAATAAAAATTACGATATTCTTGATCGAAATTTACTCATTAACATTTCCAATTAATATTCGGACTATCTAATTGTAAGTTTTGGTGAGAAAAAAAACATGTCGCATGTAAATGATACACCCGGTGTGTATACAAAAAGAAAGAAAAAAAATATTTCTATCTAGTTTCTAAAATATCTACCTTATATTAAAACAAGGAACTTAAGATTTAAATCTTCATGTCTTTTCTACTTTCTAAAATTTGTGTTATGTCGAATATTAATGTGAGATAAGGTGGATAATCTACTAAGCTATTTCTTAAAAAAAAATATAATAACTATCTAAAACATATTAATAAAAGGAGTCCCTTTAGGCAAGGTTCCGAAGATACTGGCAGCGTTCCCCCTTTGAATAGCTAGACTAATTCTTTGTCCGAGGTAGCTGCCAGCTCTTCGGTCTCCTGTGATGTAGACTAACCTTTTTGCTATTTCTTTAAAAAGCTTTAATTAAATAAATATTAATATATATTAATGATAAGGTAAAACAACTAAAAGTCCCACCACTTGACAGCTGTAATAGAAAATGTGGCTTGCAGTGCAGTCGACGAATCAGCGAACCTCCTTTAATCATAGAGAATGTGATTGACAACTTAATTGGAATTGAACTTGCGACCTTTCGCTCGGCTAAATGGATCAGCAGTCCAGCACACGACTGCCTTTGTCCATTATCGATTCGAACATTGAATTTGAAATCACGTGTGAGTAGAAGCTAAATGGATAATTTAATGTCACATTTTCTGATATAATATCAAATTTAGTATTTTTCGTAATGAGCGATTGTCACAAACAGAAATTATATAGCACTTGAAAAGAGACGACGTAAGCTTTGAATCCATATAATGCTTGAATAAAAAACGTTGACGGGCTCTGCCATAAACTTCCAGTGACTTTTGGCAAAATGTTTGACCTTTAAGTAGCTTTGTTCAATTGTACTAATACAAACCATCACTACATTTAAAGACTCTTCAAAAAACTATCAGCGGGTGTTCTCATTATGTAGTAAGTACACTGCCTTTGCCTACTTACGTAGTGCGTGATTTAATACAACAACCTCGCCTCAAACTTGACTTTGACCAAAGGCACAACCGTGCGAAACCAGAACAAAAACAAAAAAGTATACATTCCATTTAAACAATTGCAAAATAACTATCAATACGCAACCTTATTACGTTCGAGAGAAACCACAAGGCATTCAAAGCAGAGCGTGAAGGATCGATGACCTGCATCCATCTATCAATTAAGGCTGTGACGTCAGCATAATTACCTGCACAGAGCTGAAAACGCGGCGTGTAGCTGCATAGCACGTAACAAGGCCCCGACCGCCGGCGGGCCGCGATCTATTTCCGACGGTGACGTCACGCCGCACGCCCCGTGACGCAAACGGGCTGCAACTTTTTAAATTCTATTTTTTTACGACTGCCAGTGGCAACGGCTGATGCGGTTGAATTGGAAGTTTGAGATGTGTTGTTGGCACGAAGATGTACGAGTTGATAAAAGGTCGTTGAACGTAATAGTAATGAAAAAGGTTGGTAGCTTGGTAGAACTGCTAAGTTTTTAATACGTATCAAAATACATTTGCAATAGTGTACAACCGACGGCTATTCGTTTTTGGGCGTAACATTTATAAGCTTAACTTTAAAAATATCATCTTAAAAAAAAAGATGCTTAGTTTTTTACAACATCAAAAAACGTCTGTAGCACTTAACAGCAGCCGCTATCAGCTTAAAAATAATTTAAATAAAGTAGAAAATGGTGACCTACTTCAATTACCGAACTGTTAAATAATTCAAGGTATTTTTTTCAATGTTAAAATACGTATTGCAATAGTCTACAATAACAATGCTTAGTTTAAAATTTTGATATGGAAGAAAAATAAAATAATATATTGACCTATTCCTGTATATTGAAGTTCTTTGTTGTGTTTGTCTCGCTCCATACCCGGCAGATAACATGTCATCATTAACGATTTTACATTTATAAACGTGAAACCCATTTAACCACAGTATGTTATTGCCACTTAATTGACTTAAACACAATCACATTAGTAATTAATACAACTAACAACTTTTCGCACCGAACAATTCAGTTGACAGTTTCAGAGAATAAATAGAAGATAAGGTCTTGTGATATTCATTTACGTGCTATTTTTGTAGCCTTAAACTTAATAAATGATTTTGTATTGAATCCCCAGTAGCACCCCTGCCCTAACACAAACCTATTGCTAATACAAGCGTATTAGCTTTCTAGATGGGCTAACCAAATGTGTTATTATAGTGCATTAATTATAAATATTTAAACAGAAACAATGAAACTTGGCAACCTGTCAATAAGTTTATCTCTACTGATTTAAAGATATGATAAGGCCGAAAGTGGTAGCGTACTTTATCCGGAATCCTAAACTACGGAGGCACTGGCTATCATATCTCAAACTATCGGAACACAACAATGATTTAACATTAATGTTATGGCGACATATTTTTAGTTAAGATGGTAGTAGCTAGCCAGGCGGACTTAAGTCCTAAAACATGTTAATCCCCGCTGGAAAACCTGGGACCTCTGAGTCATAGACCAGTGGCTGTAACCACTCGACCACAGAGGCAGCTATTTATTTAAGTGGCGTTGTTGTGGAGGTTCCGAAATAACAGGTTACTCGCATCATCACGCAAGTATCCCGGAAAAGATGCGGCTAAGAGCTTTCGCCCGTTAGCCCCGCCCCGGAATAATTACGCGTTCCTAGTTGCCTGATATATGGTGGCCGGCTCTGCACATTTTACAGCGAACGTAAAACTTAACGCGGTAATGCGTGTACGCTCCGTTCACGGTGACTTGTACATTGTGAAAGAGTACGTAGCGTCTTCAGACAACCATCGGGTTAAGCTTTAGCATTGGTGGTCTTGGTAGTCTTGTAGTTTCAGTAGATCCTTGGGTGAGGCCTTTGTCCAGCAGTGGACGTCTTTTGGCTGAGATGATGGTGATGATGATTGGTAGTCTATGAGATAAGTAGTCAACCATTGACTGATATTGGCTAAACCTAGGACCTTCGAATATCCAGCTGAGCGTTTAATCACTCGGCCACCGTGGCTATTTTCAGCAGGTGTCCAGCTAACATCAATGTTAAGGATGATTGCGTTTCGACATTAAGAGATAAGGTAGCCAATTCTTCGGTAAACGAGGATAGAGATAGAGTGTGTTTCTATCTTCAGCCTTATTGTAATTTTCCAGCTGGTGAAACAAAGAAGGTGCGATTTTTGAGATTAAAAAGCGTTGTGGCATAAGATGTTATCTCAGATCATCGCTAAAGGTCTTTTTTAATTCCACAACAGAGGACCGCTTGGTCTTAATCTTACCAGATGATAAGACATGATAAGGTTTGCCTAACGTTTTTAATAATAAAAAGAAAACTGTCACTCCATCGGATACCGTCGACCTCACATTTCAGCGCATTGATACGAAATTTGGGGCCGAACTATGCGCAGATAACAAGCATGTAGCGAGCCCTCCCGCGCACGGAATGCGACGGTCGGGGAATGTGCACGAGCCCTTTAATTTTAATGCAAAATGCCATTGGCTATTGCTTTGTTAGTTTATAACGAATATTTTATGAGCGCATGTTCCAAAGACTTATCCAAAATTATGATTTTGTGGCTGGTCCTCGATTCTAACATTTTAAAACGTCCGTAATGGTGTGTCGATGGCCTGATGTTGACTATTTTCCCATAGTCCTAATGTCAAAATCAAACTACCGACTTACTACTGAAACTAGTAAGTAATTGAATTAGTATTCTATATTGCTGCCTTAAGTCGGTCTTACAAGGGACAAAATAAAATGCACACTTATAGCTTAATAGCTATACTAGGTATATTTTTCTATAGTTTTAACTCTACTCATTGTTGCAAATCTATGAAAAAAGTTAGATCTAAACGCAACATTTTAGGTGATCAACAAAGATATACCAATTTATTGACGACAGACCACCCATAAATAATAAATTTATTAACAATATTTCACCGCACAGCGGACACTGAAATTCATTACCAAAAAAGAATCACGCAACGAAATTAAATGAAAATTTACATGACACAGGCTAACTCTATGGGAGAGAGCCGTTCGATTTTAGATTATATTCCAAATGCAGTTGAGTTTTGATTTGAAAACCTAATTTTAGTTACAACTACTTTGGACTAGACAAAACCCCATCAATTGGTGAAGTTTTGATATTTCGGTAATAATATGCTTCAATTCTAATACTCTTAGTCTAATCAAAATTAATAAATTCAATAGGTACCGTATAGGACCTTAAGTAGGTACTATTAACGATGTCCCTAACGTCCTAGGCGTCCCTAGTCCGCCTAGGTCTGAGGTAATACAATAGGTTTGCATGTGAAAGTTAAAAATTAGAAAATTAAAAGATGTCTCATCATAGTATTCAAAAGTAATGACGGTTTATCTTACTAGCCCGAGAGCCTAGACATAATACTAGTAGAACGGAAAACAAATTGATAACGTATGTGATTAGCAATGCCGTCAATTATACTAAATATTAATACTTTTCCTATTCCTAATAGCTGTTACCCTTAGTAAGGCAGACATGTTTGCAAATTTCACTGGTTTTCAATGTTAGTGTTATGTGAGTTTAAAATATGGTGGAAATATACACCCCATTGCCTGTTAAGGGTTTAACCGTACACACGCTGTTACTACCTGCGCAATATCATCGATATAACCAATTACTACCAATAAAAACGGATTAGCCGATAGAAAATACCTCACAAAGAGAAAATAACGTCGCTTTGTCCTTTGTGTAACAATGAATACCGTCATAGTGCACCGATTTACGCAATCAGCAATAATACATTTAACAATTCCATTAGTGCTTTAGTTACGCTACACCGCAGTAATCATTGGTCATCGAAACATCCGGTGTAAACTGGTTCCGATATTTATTTATTTATTGATAGTGTACACAACATGATTGAAAAATTATAACATTACTAGCTGACACGGCGGACTTCGTGCCGCTTTGACAGTTTCCATGACAACGAAACAAACAAATAATTTTGTAATTTGTGTTCCCTAAACTTCTACAAATATTTCAAAATCAAAATTAGCCAAATCGGTCCTGCCATTCTCGAGTTTTAGCGAGACAAACGAACAGAATTACCAAAAAATCAAAATCCATAATCATTTATTCAGTTTAGGCTACAAATAGCTCTTATGAACGTCATTATGCCATCGGTTCGTAAGTCTACTCTGGGCGGGAGATCTAGTACTGAGAAGAACCGGCAAGAAACTCAGCAAGTGTCAAGCTCTTTTCTCCCTTACAGTGTCAAAAATATTGGAAAATGCCCTATCATAGCAGGACACTTTCCATCACAAATAAAAATACAAAATATAAAGGACAATCACAACATGTAAAATAACACAAAAAATAAAAAATAATTAATTTAGTTATTTAAGTATGCAAAAACATCAACAGCAATTGATTTTTATATTGCACCATTTTAAACTGATTGCAAAATGGTTTCTTTCTAATTTGAGCCTATTCGAATACCGGCTTTAATACGAACTTGTTTTAGAACATTTCAGACATGATTACAGACCTCTATTAACATGATGTCCAAAGCGACAGTTTAAAAATTTTGGTTTTTAACACTTTCCACTTCCATCCTATTCATTGATATACCTAGTTCACAAGACGAGGTACAATTATACAAGTTAAAAAATAAAACGTAATTTTGATACCAATTTTATTTTTTTATTTCTTATCTTATCTTATCTTAATCCTAATTAATGGCTTCGCGGTACACCCATTAAGCCAATTTCAAGTATTATAGTAATAGTAATGTAAGAACTGTACGGTAGATTGAGTTAAACATGGAGTCTCACAACACGTGTTATTTAAGAAATAACTCGGGTTAAAACTCCTTTTTATTTATGTATCAAAGAATCTTTACGTTCCTACGACTACAACGAATGTCATTGAAAATCAAAAACCATATTTCTTTTATAGAAACACATAACTTTCAATAAAACTATAACGTTTATAAAATACAGTGAAAAAATCAAACGCCCACCCGACCCAGCCAGGAATCGAACCTGGGTCTTCCGCAATCCGGGCGGCTGCACTGACCGCTATGCTACCGGAAAGGCTGACGGGCTTTACAAAATTTTATAAACATTTAATTTAGCTTCAGTGCAACAATTAGCACTTGAAAATAAAAAGTAAAAACTATAACGTAAATACCGGTTGAATAAACCATGTCAGTGTTATTATAACAACACACTAACACACCCCATAGACGCCGGACTTAATTTATAAAGACACAAGCGAACACTAGTTTTCTTATTACCGTAAGTGGTATTAGAATTAATAGAAACACTGCACTTTATAACAGGTCGGAGTTTGCGTTTGTCAGGGGCTGGTTTACGGCAGCGCTTCGTGAGGGATATGTTTTATGTTTGCCGATCTTGCCTCCATGATTTGTTAGTTGGATTAGGGTCTTCTGGCGTGACACTTTAGACGTTCATATAGTGCGCGTAGTTTATTAGAGATGCAAGGTCCTTAGATTATCTTCAAGTGTAGTGTCTAGAAATATATTTAAATACGAGCTACTTTACTTTTTGCGAATATAATTTAATACATAATGAAATGGTTTTTTTCTACGATTGGAGTTCAAACCCGCATCTTTCTGACATCATGGGGTTGTTGGAGTATCGTGGTTGTTTTCGACTTGTACTTGACTTGTTTCGAGTGCAAGTCAACACTTTTTCCACTTGTTTCTAATCCGAAGTGAGCCTTATTTATTGTCAAGAACTAGGCAACATTTCATAAAATTATATTAGGTATCTAAATCTTAAAATTTTGACAAAATATCAAATAGGGTTAAGGAAAGGCGAGCGTTTTTAGAATAATAAGTTACTTTCGTGCTTCAAAATGTGTAGTTTGAAGCACAACTGTTACTCTTCTAATAACATAAATGCGGACAACCGCGTTTTAAAAGCAATGGCGGGCATAATACGCTCAATTGAAAATCTCAATTGAAGCAATGATGCCCATGATCCCTAATGTCCCTAATAAAATTTAATCTTTGTACACATTGTGGTTTACTATTTTAACAGTGACGTCACAATATGTACACACGCCTGCACATCAACCTGAGCATCAACCTACCACAAACTGTCAAATTTCCTCAATAGACTTTGAACTTTATGCCTCAAGTATATAGTTGAAAATGTATTCAAGAAATTTTACAGTTTTGGATTGGTTGATGTGCAGGCGTCTCTAACATTGCCAATGTGGAAGGAAATGTTCAACTTTTAAGCAGCCCGGTTTGATACCCGAAGATTCCGGGTTCAATTCCCAGGTCGGGCAAAGTGTGTGAGATTTTTTGATGCATAGCCCGGGTTTGTGATCACCAACCCGCATTTGGCAAGCGTGGTGATTCAGCGATTACCCATCAATTGTAGTGATGGCTTTATTTCAATGATGGAGGCCTTTGTCCAGCCGTGGGGCAGCTATAGGCTATTTACTTTACTTAACTTTTTATATTATTATGCTATTGGAAAGGGGTCAAACACACGAAAAAAGGCAAGTTTTCAAATATTAATTTATTAATCAGAGTAAACAGTATATTAATAATAAAAAAAACAATCATGCCTGCATCCAGCTTTGAATGTACTTTCTGTAATGACTTTCATGGTTGACAAAGAACAACATAGCTAAAATTTGCATGCTATTTTAATGGTGAAACATGAGCATCCTCATTTGTTTAATGTAACCACCATTTTATACCATATTTCTTGTGAATAAATGTTTATGATTTATAAAAATGTTATGGTGGTTCAACGTTTTTAGTATAAAAACGGTGAACCACCTAGACTAGCACATAAGTTGTGATTTCATCCGCGTGAATGTGAGATTTAAAAAATAAACTCGTTTTTAAAATAAAATAGCCTATATTGTTTTCTAAAGTTTACGCGAACATTACACATTGAAATGTAACAACTTTTACGGATCTACTCGCGTTTATTTTACACATTAGTTTTAATTAATGTTTATCCTGACGTTTCGAACCCTTTGCAGGGTCTCCCTGTGACCACGGACCCTGCAAAGGGTTTGAAACGTCACAACTTATGTGTAAAATAAACGCGAGTAGATCCGTAAAAGTTGTTCCATTTCAAAATAGCCTATGTTTGGAATTGAACCAGTATAGTTTCAGAGATTAACCTGCTCAATCAAACAAATAAACAAACAAACAAACTAGTCTCAAACTGTACTTCTTTAATGACGGTATAGAAGATATAAATAGATATAAATTAAAGATATATATATAGAAGATAAAGATGGAGCTGAACCGGCATCGAAGTATTAAAATATTTTCTTTATATTCACTTGTTATTTGTTAGCAATACCACCTGCTAATACTATATTAACTTTTTTCTAAAAATAAAATAAAAACGCGTTTATTTCAGTAATCTATACACAATAAAGTACTTACTTACTTGCTTTATCACGTAAATAGTTAGTTGGCTTCCAGAATATAGACCTTACCACCCATTATATATGGCTCTATTACTTTTACCATAGACCTTGGGCTTAAACGCTCTCCAAACAATTAAACTAGAACAGGTAGCGTCCATCACAGTTGCACTCCACCGCCCGAGAGCGAGCGAATAGTTTCATCTAATAAACGAATTAACAAAACATGCAGGCTCATTACTGAACTGAAATAGAATATTTAAGGCAACGGTGTAACAAAGCGCTTCCCACGGGACACATACTTTTAGATAGTCAACTAAGTACTTTACGGAGCTGCGGGTTCAAAATGGAGATATTGTACTAACCATTTGAATAATCGTTTTAATTAAACCAGCACGATATGGTTTGCTGAAAGGTTATATGGTAAATATTAGGTATATACTTTATAAAGTTTGTAATTGTGAGTGTGTATTGAAGAGGCTTCTTTAGACTAACCGTTGGAGAACATTTTAATAATTGTATGGATGCTTGTCGTCATATTCTTACTTACTAAATTCCGTTTTCTCAATTTTTAACGTTATAATTTAAAAGAAGTTATTTTGCTCTTAGTAAATAGACTCTCAGATTTCGCTTGGTATTATCTGTGTAATTGTTAGTAACAATTTGATTTTACGTAGGTACAGCCATTTTTGTATAAAATAATTTTCCTTAATAAATATATAGAAATTCAATTGTAGTTTCAAATTTTTATAATAAAATAATGTTCTTTATCCATTTACTTGAAATTCAAACTATCATTTCGGTCGTTCCATCATGTTAAGTCCAAGGGTACATAAGACCCTTACATACCCCAGCATTGCCTGTGAGGAAGGCTCAACCCTCGCTGTCCGAGCCCATGCTCCGCCATAATCTCGCGTGGTGGTTAAAGTATCAACTAACGGTCGGCCCTAAGCACGGACGGTTCAAAAACTTCCATTGATTACAATAATGACTAATGACGCCGCATTGTTTACAAATATCGTGTAGTTTGATGACCTCCATAGGCGAGTGGCTTGCACGCCGGACTTTGGGCGGCACCAACTGAGGTCCTGGGTTCGATTCCCGCAGGCTTACTACCGAAAAAAGTGGCTATGTGGTTAGCTATAAAAGTGGGAATGTTCGTCTACCTGGTTGAGGTCTGGCCAGGCTTCCATTTCGTGCACAGCGAGCGGGTCCAAGTAGCGGTCTTGGTGGGGCCTGTAGTGAAAGGATCTGCGGGGCACGTGAGTTGTCCATAGATGGTTGTTCTGCTCAGTGGTTTTCATTGAGTAGGCTTCCATCATCTCCGGCACTAGTCTGGATAACTAGTAGAGGCGCCCGCTAGATGCAATGTCTCCGGTTGAATCAGCCGCGTAGGATTTTGAAATTGATCAGGTGCCTGGATGGGTATTGAGAAGTAAGTGGGCTTACAACTCAGCCACCAATGGGGACATTTGGTAGTGGACTTTAGAGTTGACGACTGTGGAACTGCAAGTTTCGCTTTTGGTGCAACGAGAAGTGAGCGAGCTTACAGCTTAACCTATCTGGATATTAGGCAGTGGACTATACGTGTCCACGGAGCGACTCGCTCGAGACACTAGTTTGAAAAGTACCGGATGAAGAATGGGCTTCGGCGCGTCCTGATCCGGCGTTATGACCTGACGTAGATGGTCCCTTGTGTTTGCGCAAGGATGTCTACACACCTAACTTTGTAACCGTAAGGTTGGTGGAGGGTGTCAGTATAAACTTTAAAGTCGTGTGTGCGTGGGGAGCTCTAGTTGCAGTTGGTATTTTTTTATTACGGACACAAATCGCTCAATGATCGCTCGCTTAGCGCATTTGCGATTAAAATGTATGTAATAGTTTACATACATTGAGCGTAATACCAATTTATCAGCCCCAACTAGAGCAGTCTCGTTGCAATAATTGTACAATGAATGACTGGTTGCTTTTTTTGGTAATAAGCCTCGGTCGGGTCAATGTCGAAAACTAACTTTTAGATATTGTGTTGGGTCTGGGTGGTTGTGGTACCGTCGTCGTTACACCTGATTTCCATAAAACGAGTGCTTTAGCTTACCTTTCGATCAGGACAATGTATGTGATGTTGTGTATTTTTTTTTTTTCACATATATCGTGAATTAGGTAAAGCCGGATGCACCGAACAGCTTCTCGTGTTACGTTTTAAGTTTTACTCTTATTTATGAAATTACTCATACATAAACGAGCTTACGGCCCGCCTAATTAAGCAGCAGCTCATGTGTCGCTTGTGACACCGAACCTTTACAGGAACAAAAATTACAAACCTTGTTTATAAGCGAGGTGCTTCGGAGTAGGCTTCGAGAGCGTTCCGTTTCACGTAAAATGATCTAACCTGAGTAAAAAATAATGAGTACAATAATAACTACCGACTCACATGTTAATCCACAACAAATAGCCTCCTAACTAAGCAACTACTATTTCACACGCTCATTAATTTTAATGTAGCCAATGTAAATAAAAAACTCACCTAGTTCAGTAGTCATGCGTGATCACTGATCACATAATAAAATAGAAAGTCGGAGGGAGGACCCTTGCTGGCCCTGGGTGTAACGCGACATCTGGCGGCAACTGGCCGCAAACAAAAATCGGGGTCGTAACGGTGTGGCTTGTCGGTGCTACGGCGTAGCTTGTAAACGCTACGGCGGCGTAGCATAGTGTTACGTGCGTATATAGCTTAATACTGTTTTGTTTTATTTGAAAAATGTTCAGAGTGAATTGTTTGCTATTAAATAATTATTACAAATTAAACTTTTTCATTTTTTTTCCAGTGGTTAACGCGCCCGGTCTGTGAGTGCTAAGGTTAAGCACTTTCGTAAAGGCCAGTCATCGGATGGGTAACCAAAAGTTTATCATCTCGAGCTCCTCCGTGCTTTGGAAAGCACGTAAAGCCGTTGGTCCCGGCTTCATTAGCAGTCGTCAACAACCACCAATCCGCACTGGGCCCGCGTGGTGGCTTATGGCCCGTTCTCCCTATCCATTCATAGGGACGGCTCGTGCCCCAGCAGTGGGGACATAGAATAAGCTGGTGATGTGTAACTTTCGTGTCGGAAGCCGAGTGACAAAGCGTTGGCCCTGTGTTCCATTGCGTGGTCGGGCAAAGAGTTTTTCGGGTTTTTCGATGCATTGCCTACCAAAGACTTCTGAACAATAGATTACATTTGGCAAGAATGACTCCGCAATTAATTCATACAACATGCATAGTAAGTAGACGTATATATATCAAGAGTTGTATGCGTAGCAGATTTCATAAGTAACCCAG
Organism: Eudonia truncicolella; assembly: GCA_949315975.1. Lineage (NCBI taxonomy): Eukaryota > Metazoa > Arthropoda > Insecta > Lepidoptera > Crambidae > Eudonia > Eudonia truncicolella. Next base: position 1,076,277 of record OX438831.1, on the reverse strand, counting down.
TTCGACTGTGAAAAGTTAAATTGTATACATATTTATAATTGCTTTCAATGTATATTCTATAGACATAAGCCCTTTGTAAAACGCTCATCTGCATATTGATCATATCGGAGTTAAGTAGACACCTGTTTTGCCTGCGGGGTCGTTTGAGTAGGTCAATCGCAGCCACGAACTTTCAAAATTATAAAAGCACACCATTTCAGTTTACAGACAGATTTTCTTGTTTACTAAATCGAAATATATTCTTATAATTTTTCTACAAGCTATAAAAGCTAGGAAACTCATCAAGAGGACTTAAATCCTGTCAGTAATAAGAGACTTACCTAGTTTTCAAGCACTGTTAACACTTATTTAAAAACCCTGTTGTCTACGTAAATTATTAATACCAATTTAATTGTGATATTGTTTAAAAGTAAATAGCCTATATCTTACCTACTGCTGATGCTGGGCAAGTCATCGCTACAATCGATGGGTATTGGCTTAATCACCACGCTTGCCTAATGCGGGTTGCTGATCACAAACCCGGGCTATGCATCGAAAAAACTTTGTCCGACCTGTGAATTAAACCCGGAAGCTTCGGGTATTTCTTTTTACATTAATAATTCACCTTGGTAAATGTGTACATGTGTTTTGGTTTGTTCAAAAACTATTTTTTTATTTATATCTGGGCTCTCTGCAATAAGAGGTGTTTCAAGATACATAACTAATGTTATAACTTAACTTAACTATTGTTATAACAATCATTTTCTCATCATCTTGGTAAAAACAAACATTTTTAGAACCATAGTCAAGCGCATGCAAGAGCGTCACTCGTAGAAAACGTTAACTCATCATCTTCATCATAATCATATCATATTATCGACCGTCAGCCTGTATCGACATCGACATGGAAGACCATAGACTTAAATGAATGTTCGACATGAACAATAACAGACAGCCAATATGGGTAGATCAGTCTTTGACCAAGATCTGGATAAAATTAAAAAAAAAAAAATTAGAGTAGCCGCGGCTGGTCAGTGGTGTGCAGTTGGAGAGACCTATATTCAACTAGTAGACTAATATAGGATGATGACGATGAGGCCTTAACCAGCGATACTAGCCCGATACGGGTAATGTTATCCATATTAGTTGAACTAGATTTCATCAGTAAAATTTAAACACTGAAAAAAGACGACAACCTCAGGCGGGAATCGAACCACGCACCTTCCGCATTCCGGGCGGCTGCCTTAACCACTTGGCTACCGAGGTCTGGCTTTCACCCGTCGAAATTTTTCAGTGCTTGATGCTTATGTTTTTTAGTCAACAAGCATCAAGCACTGAAAAATTTCGACGGGTGAAAGCCAGACCTCGGTAGCCAAGTGGTTAAGGCAGCCGCCCGGAATGCGGAAGGTGCGTGGTTCGATTCCCGCCTGAGGTTGTCGTCTTTTTTCAGTGTTTAAATTTTACTTAAGTATTTTAAGCGTTAATAAAACGCAAAAATATATAAAAAACACTTAGATTTCATCACATAAATCCACAAAACACCTTCGTACGCTTGAGTTTATTAAATTTAGGTGCGATATAAATGTCCTCCATGGAATCGTTCTATTTCGGTAACATTTGTATTCTTTGAAAGGTCAGGCTAATAATAATAGAGTGTGTGGAACAAAGCGGGCGGTAAAATCATTTTTAAAAATATTTTGTCGAAGTTCGAAGTTCGGCTTTTGTTTTATCAAATGTATACAACCTGTTTCGTGTTGTAGTAAATATGCCTATGCAATATCCTCACAATGTTCAAGTACAAAACATTTATTTAGCAATATAAGTATTTACAAAACCACTCTACCATTTCTTCTTTACTCAACAATACATCTTATTACATTAGATTATATTACAATCTTAAATAACTTTATCAGAGAAACGCGTGCGAATCTGAGATCCATTTAACAGTCTTACATATATATCTTTGCGATAATAAGTGCACTACTAGGCTATAATTTAAAATGATTTGATATTGTTCGTTATAAAGTTTTTTATGACTTGGTATTAAAATTGAGACGCGACCACATGCAAGAGACACGTAAAACTGAGCTATTACACGCGACGCGGCCTATCAATCAATGTTCTCGACACTTGTGGTCGTAACGTATGAATATTATTATGTTTATCCTCTCTCGTTATGAACTACACGACTTGCAGAAACAAAACACTCCCCCCCCCCCCCCTTTGTCACCCTAATTGTACACATGTTTATGTAAATAAATTTTTATTTTATTTTAAAACGAAAATACAATCTTACATTATGGTGACGTATGATTTCTGATGAATTTCTCATTGGTTTCGGTGAAAGCATCTAGCCACGATAAGTAGGTACGATCTAGGTGTTCTAGGCTGCATTAACACACCTAAGACATAAAGCCCTATTTTCTGAATGATTCAGACTGATAACATTCAAGCACCCCAGTGTATTATAGAATCATGAAAGCTCTAGGTAAGGAAATGGGAGGTACATTGTTCATTGTCGATATGTCAGCCTCAAATACTGAACCACCAATAACCTTTGCAACGTGACAACTACCTGCCTCCGAGGCGACAAACTTCGCCCGGTCTCACGGTCTAACTACAGATATCCAGGGAGGTGCTCGAACGTCCAGAGCTCACGTTACGGGGAGCGTGTCGCGAGTCCCCTGGAGGTCCGTGATGCGCATTCGACCATGAACACCCAATCCTCGCCTGCCTGTGAGGGACACGGGTGCATGCCTCCCAGGTGTAGTGGACGGCCGTACTGACCGTAAGCTCTGGCCGCGCCCGCGTCGGCGGCGTCACTGCACACTGCACTACACTCACTCCGCAGCGCGTCGGGGCCGCTCGCGCGCGCACGACTCGCGCAGCATGGCGTGCTCGTGCTTCGTGCAGCTATCGACCGTGCGCCGGCCGCGCGCCGCCTAGCGACTGACGCGGGAGCCCTGCGCGCGCACCCGCCCGCCGCGCCCCGCCGCCCCCGCCGCCCGCGCCGCCGCAGGCCCGAGCTGCCCGCCCGACCGCACGACAAACATCACCTACATACTTTCCCGATACGGAAAACTCGCCGCTGCCGCCTTTAGGTTATCTATGACTCGAAAGGCATCTATAGTCAGTTATTTATATTATCTAAACTTACCCTCTTATTTGATTTTAAAAATAGAAGAAATGCCTGAAAAAGAATTCATCCTGAAGTGAATTGCCATGTGTAGCGTGAAGGCAGTCCACGTGAGCGGGCGGCGGGCGCGGGTCGTGCGTCTCGCTCGGCCTCCGCGAGGCGTTGCTCTCGTGTTTGTTTTCGGCTGCGGCCGCGGAGCCGAGCGCGGCATGCCCGCCTGTCGCCATGGCGACGCACCCCAGACGCCGCCGACGACGCCCCCGGCGCCCCCCGACGGCATCCGACTTCGCAGAGCTAAATCGAGACCTGGATTTTTGAAAACAGAGGAGCGGATCGTCTAACCTGGTTTCTTGCACCACTTGAGTTTATTACTCGCCTAATTGTATGCCTACGCTGCGCACGTCCCACATACTGGCTGCAGCAAAACAGGTGCACATGCATCGTGCCAAAAGATCGCTTTATACACTCATTTCTTATTAATATTATTACATTTCGCAAACCTGTCGTGACATAAGCTCTCTTATTCTAACTCTTTTTATATTTAAAAATACTTTTCAATCGCAATTGAAAAACACATGAGAAAAGGCTCAGGCGGGACTCAAACTCACGACCTTTCCCTGTTCGCGGGCAACAGCTCTTTCAACTGCGTTCCCGAAACATTGAGTATTCTACCGAATTTTCGAAATGCTTGCTGAATTCGTGACCCTTGAAGCAAGTAGTCTTTTTAAGTATTATTTTCGGTTTTGATACCAAAATAGCATGTGCTATATAACAATTTAAATGATTTATCAAACCTCATTCAACCAACAACATACTGCCAGACCAAAAGATACTGTAAGCTCTTTCTGCGTAAAACGGAACGCACCTGATTAAATTTAAATGAGGGTATACAAGCTACTAACTAATTATGAGACGACCAACACCTCAGTCTCCCTGTGACCACGGACCCTGCACAGGGTTCGAAACGTCAGGATAAACATTAATTAAAACTAATGTGTAAAATAAACGCGAGTAGATCCGTAAAAGTTGTTTCATTTCAATGATTTATCAATGTCAGAATGTTATATTATAGGAGGCTATTTAGATGCTATTTGCAGCAATCATACATCATGCGTGACCTTACGATTACGCAATGTTACGTTCCGACAATTGGAGATAAGATAGCCAGTTCCTCAATAGTTGAAGGATTCCGGGTGAAGTGTACTTCCACCTTCGGCCTAATCATCACTTAATTGTGAAATTAAAGACAAGTACAAGGTTGGGAATATACAAAAAAAACGAGCGAGCCTTACAGTAGTCGCATATGATGTGTAACTTTTGGCATCTCACCTTAGTAATAAGCAATTTTAACATTATATTCTGAAAAAAATGGGTCAGGTATTATTTGAAATGATTTTTCATAACAAAGAATAATTATTTTTAATGAAAATTGTATTTTATTTTTAATTGACACTAAAAGTAATACAATACCGCGCGCTCATTCGTCAAATCAAAAGCGCGCGCTTGCGCGCTTCTCCGACTTCCTGTTACGCAATTCCGTCCCATTACACGAAATCACTCCCACAAATTGCAAGAAAGCGAGAGGAAAGATGTTACACATCAAAATTAATTTTAATCGTAATCTTTAAAAGAAAAGAATATATTCATTGGAATACATACAACGTTCGTTGTAACACAACAAAACATCCCCCCCGCCCGATCCTCTAAATGCACACTAGTTTAGGCCCAAGACACCGTACTCGTAGAACAAGGGTACGAAGAACCGGTTCACACGCGCTCTACACCAGGTACAGACATATACCTGGGCGCTTCTCCCCACCACCACGGCCCGGTCAACCCGAGCCGAGGTCCGAGCCTTTAGAGAGGCACCCTCGGGTTGTTCCGCTCCCCGATCCGATCCGAACCCTTCGGAGAGCACGGAGACACGCAAGTACAACATAAGGAGATTCCAGAAGGTAAGCTTCATACGAACGCGCTCGAGCAACGGTTTTTTTTTAACAGCTAATAGAAACATTGATATAACGTTCCGTTTTCATTGCGGTTGTTGCCGGTTTTCTCTAAATTCTTCGTGGAACGAATAACATCCAACATTTCGTATTATGTTGGCAGCACTGGAAACGAATGATTCAAAAATACGGAAAATCGGCGTCATGCGACTTGAAAGGCGAGTGTGACTTAAGTCGCATTCGACAACACAATGTCATACGTGCGATTCAAAAATAGATTCCCTGTGTCCGTACTAGAGGTTGTGTGGGTTGCTCGAGTGCGGTATGACTTGAGCTTGCCTTCTGGGCCTTCTTATTTAGTGCTGCAAGTCTCTGTATCACGGAACATTAGTTATGTCTCTAACTGCCTAGTGCAATTTTTATTCGTTTTTCGAAAATGCTATTTTATTTTTGCCATTTCTTCTTTGACATTCTTGTTTTGTTTTTATATCGATATTGCTACGATTTTATTTGTTTTATTTTATTTTATTTTTTACGTTAATAATTATTGTAATAGTAGTAACCACACACTAATAAACGCTAAGGGATGCTGAAGGGTGGTGACTCCGAAGAGAGCTAATACAACCAAACCCGACGAGTGACGAATATACACTAACTTTATTGCTTCCACCAAATTAAGTAATTTAATTTGAATTGCAACTTATCTGCAGTTATTCTATTGTTATCTTCATTTTATATGTAATTAAAATTTTTGAAATTGATAGATAGATAGATAATACTTTTGTTGCAACACTATGAAACATAAACATGAACACAAATATAAATAACTTACAAAGTTACAATTTGGCGGTCTTATCGCTTTAAAGCGATTTCTTCCAGGCAACCAGTCGGATGAGAGAGAGAGAGAGAGCTAATATTTTTATTTTTTATTTTTTTTATGTTAAAAGGAGGCCAACGTGCAAGCAGGTGTGATGCGGTACACGAACAAAGCGTTTTCTATGAATGAAGACGAATTTAAAGCAAATTAAAGAGTGAGCAAGGATTTGTTTGAGGAAATATATAAAAATATTTATATAAATATATAATAATATAATTCAAGCCCTACCGCTTCCCGACAAACGAACTATATAAAATCAGCGACATTTTATCAATAAGAAAGCTATATCTCTTGATGCTCATACTTGACCTACACAAAAATCTTCCATATGAGCCAAAAAAGCTAAAGAAAAGGCGTTATCACAATGTAGCTCCTTGTGGCATAGCGGGGTAATAACTGTCTTATCTCATTTTTCGTAATTTTTCTGTACAAACGTTTCTATCTGATAGTTTTTAAACTATTATATAACTTTATAACTTATTGTAGTTAACTTTCTAAGCGAAGTACATATATACAATTATTATTCTAATGTCATATGTCATTCTATTTTCATAACTCATATGTGAACAAACGATAGAGAGTGACTTTTGAAGCATTCAAAAAGAAACAGGTTTCCCTTAAAAAATCTAGTTATTTAAAAAAAATATAAAGCAGTTTATTGAAAAAAGTTGCATCACTCCAAACAAAGCTCCACCGAAGTCACAATCCGACTTTTTAAACTTTCCACGAGTTCTGTAATCTCCAAAATTTAACCCATAAAGTTGTGACGCCCGCGCCCCAGCAGCATTTTAATTACCTTTGAACACCTTGCCTACCTCTCTAACGCCTACTGAAGTTAATCCCAACTTTGGAATGTCCGTTTAATTGTAACTGAAGATGAACAGTCAATATTCATAAAAAGCAAATCCAACTCCTGTGCCAATTAGATTTTTTATACATCGTCATCATCACATATAGTGCTCGATAGCGCAGTGGCTGCACCTTGGACTCCTCCGTGCTTCCGAAAGCACGTAAAGCCGTTGGTCCCGGCTGTATTAGCAGTCGTTAACAACCATCAATACTCACTAGGCCCACGTGCTGGTTTATGACCCGTTCTCTCTATGCATCCATTGAGAACGCTTGTGCCCCAGCAGTGGGGACATAACATGAGCTAGTGACGTCATCTTCCAACTCCTTGCCTATGTGCAGGGCCTCCATTCTGCTATTTTTAAATTTCCGTAATCGTGTCTTCGGGGCCTATCTATGTGAAGCTTCCTTTTAGCGCGCAAAATTTACACTTACTTTGATAGGGTTGTCTTGACAATGACGATAAGATAAATTAAACAAAATATTTTATTTTATTATAAATTACTTAGGTACCTACTCTAAATATTTACTTTTTATTATTTTTGGGTTCTAATTTCCAAGGGGAGCCGCCAGATTTGGGGAGGGGAGTGGTGGGGTTGGTTGGTACTTATTTGTCTAATCTGACATAAAGTCTTTTTAAAATAGGTACGAATTGGAAAACACTCACATGGCAGATCAAATGTACAGTCATTCATTATACACGATCTAAGATTTCAGAACACACGTTCGAATTTTCATCATTCGCAATAAGATTCCTACATATCGCTCAATGCATGGAATAGGTAGCCAAGAAATAGAGTGTACTTGTTTAGTGACGACAGTAATTGAATTTGAAGAGATATCTGTAGAAGTTGATTTGTTTGTTGTACCACTTGAATGTATTAGTGCACCTATATTGTTGAGCACTGATGTTCTAAATCGAAAAGGGGTTACTTATATTCGAACTGGTGAAGTACGACTTATCAGGGTAAATGGTTTACCTCATGTACATCACTTGCAAGTTTTATCGATTGCGTTGAGCACCGGACTCTGGTGATGAAGTTACATTATAACGGTCTCAAAGATTTTGCACTAAATTTAATACAGTCATATCTCAGCTCTAGAACACAAACTGTCGATATAAATGGTACTAAATCTCCTGGTTCTCATGTGCAAATGGGAGTTCTACAAGGGTCGGTTCTTGGTCCTTTTCTATTCTTGAATTATATTAATGACTTGCCATTATTTGTAGAGAACTTCTGTGAAATTGTATTATTTGCAGATGATACACTTCACTTCAATCATTTTTAATGTAACTAGGTGTAAGACTAATTATGAAAATGTAAGTCTTTCAGAGGTACTCCGTTGGTTTACTATTAATAATTTACAGCTTAACGCTAATAAAACAAAACGTATTAAATTTATATTACCAAATGTCAGAAATTAACCAACCGATATTAGAATAAACGGTGATCAATTAGATTTGGTAGATTCTACAGTTTAGGTATAACCCTTGACTCAAAACTTCAATGGAATCTTCATATATCGAAATTGGCCGGTAAACTCAGTTCTGCTGCTTATGCCATTAGAAAAATTAGGCAGTTAACAGACGTTGAAACTGCTAGAACAGTTTATTTTAGTTATTTTCATAGTGTCATGTCGTATGGCGTCCTACTGTGGGGAACAGTGGCTTATATTGAAACTACACTCGGCGTCAAAAAAATCGCACCTTTTAAAAATCATCTTTAAAAATTCTTAAACCTTATGTAGAGGATAGTGTTGGGTATCATTAGAAAGGTAACAAAAAGGAGTATCAAAAAACAATTAAATTTAACTTTCTGTTTAATTATAATTATACAAACAACATTAAAATTAATAAAATAATAAAAATCCTTAATTAAGTCCTAATTAACAACAGATAATTTACAAAGAAAAATGTACAAAAAGTGTCTTAAAATTAACTTAAAATCTAGTGTTACCCCCCCTTGCCCTGATCACGGCTTCCATACGGTCCCTCATGGACCTCACCAACTTCAGGAGCTCTTCTTGAGGGATAAGCCCCCATTCTTCAATCACCGCGTCTTGGAGCTCCTGTAGAGTCGAAGGAGCTGGATCCCGAGATCGAACCTTACGTTTAAGATGGTCCCAGAGGTGCTCTATAGGATTCAGATCCGGACTTCGCGCTGGCCACTGCATCACAGAGATTTGGGACCTCTGCAAGAAGTCGCTCACGATGCCTGCAGTGTGAGCGCGAGCGTTGTCGTGCATTAATGTGAACCCCTCGCCAAAAGATTCGGCAAAGGGGACCACATGCACTTCCAGGACCTCAGTGACATAGCGGCGAGCAGTCAGCGACCCTTGTCCGCGAGCACCTCCAGTCCGGGAGACGCAGACAAGGTCGGTTTTGCCGGCAGCAGACATACCGCCCCAGAACATGCAGGATCCGCCACCATATTCCACCGTCTCCTGGATGCAGGCTTGGGCGAAACGTTCACCCTGCCTCCGGTATACTCTTCTCCGTCGGTCGTTGCAGAAAAGACACACTCGCGTCTCGTCTGAGAAGAGAACAGCTCTCCACTGCTCAAGGGTCCAATCGACGTGGTCACGAGCAAACTGCAAGCGGGCTCGCCGATGCGCTGCAGTCAATTTTGGACCCGTAGCAGCTCTGTGGGCCGCTATCTTCTTCTCCTTCAATCTTCTTCTAACCGTAGATACGCTTACGGTGCGTCTGCGAACTGCCTGGAGCTGCTGTTGCAACTCAACAGCGTTGGAGAAACGATTTCTCAAAGAGTTCGACACAACGAACCGGTCGTCTCTTTCCGAAGTGCAGCGACGTCTACCCGAACCGTGTCTGCGGATATAGCCACCGGTCTCTATGAAGCGCTGGTACACTCTTCGAACGGAATAACGGCTCAGGTTCAGTTGCCGGGCGACATCACACTGCCGCACCCCTGATTGCAGTAGTGCAACCACTTGAGCGGCTTTATCAGCTGTGGTATCCATCAAAATCTGTGCGTGTGTCCTCTTCAACGGTTGAATAGCGAATGACCCACATTGAACCCGTGTTGACCGTTTTATACCCACAAAGGAAGCGCAACTAGCAACTCTCACGGGTAGCAAAATTTGCATCGAATTTTTGTGACACTTTATTTGTTGCATTTGGTTTTATTTGATAATGAAAAGTAATGTTTTTTATTAAGTTAATTAAGTAACCTTGTAAATAAAATCATAATTAATGCGACTGCATGTGCATATCAAGAGTAAATGACATTTGAAAGTGATTTTCTAAGAGGTGCGATTTTTTTGACGCCGAGTGTATATTCATTTTACAGAAACGAGCAATAAGAACAATCTAGAAACTAGGATCACGAACTTCCATAAAAAAATCTTTTTTGAGGAGATTGGTGTTCTGACAGTTGCATCTAAATATATTTATAATTGTATAGTTTATGTACGCTACAATATCAACTCTTTTACTAAACATGGTGACTTACTCAATTTCAATACTAAAAATAAGGCAAAACTTGTAATGCCACTGTTCAGGCTACAGAAGGTTATTGGTTCTTTCTTGAGGCAAGTTATACACTATTAAAATAAAATACCAAGTACTGTACTAGATTTACCTTTAGATGAGTTTAAAAAATATGTAAAGTCTTTATTACTTAAAAAAGGTTATTATACAGTCAAAGAATATTTAGATGATAAAACAGCCTGGTTATAATAAAAAACACATTATACTCTATTTGAATCAATATAATAAAATTAATTTATATAATTTTTATACTGATAGCCTGATATGATATACTGATATATTTATTGTCTCTGCGGTGGTGGCGCGTGCGTCGTCGGGTCGTTACGTTCCCTAAAATATGGTTGAGCGAAGCGATGGCTGATTCATTTATGTCATACTCGTGAACGGGTGCCGCCAGTGGAGGCTGGTCTGCTCTTGCATACTTAACTTATTTTTAGTATTATTCACTATAGTTTGACTTTGTTTTTCTTAAGCAATTTTTGACTTTTACTAGAGTACTGTGGTGGTACTGTATGATATTGTGGATACTGAAACTTTTACTAGATGTAAATTTGTTAACTTAGATTTTTTTAAAAAAAACAATCTGACAATGTTTATGGGTGCCGAGAAGCCTACATAATATACCCGTTTAGAAAATTATTTTATATGAAAAAAATGAAAAAGTAATATTTATTTACAACAATACGAGTAAAGTATTATACCAAAAATTATTAAATACGAGTTATAGCCATTTTTATGTTAGTAGAAGACAATAAAATAATAAAAAATAAAATAAATATTAGACAACATCACATACATTGTTCTGATTCCAAAGTACTCGTAAGTAGCTATGACATCTTTGGATGTGACGGTGTGCTTACTTGTTTTATGGAAATCAGAATCAACGACGGTACCAAAACCACCCAGACCCGACACAATATCGAAAAGATCGTTTCCGACCGGGCATCGAACCCGAGACCTCAGAGTTAGTGCCGCCCAAAGTCCGGCGTGCAAGCCACTCAGCTACGGAGGTCGTCATGAACATGATAATAATGAAGCATTTAGCATACTCGTGCCCAGTCCCAGTAGTCTTGTGTAGTACGCGTACTAAGTACTAACAGGTAACGATACTCGGCACTGTACGAAAAGAAACGTTACCGAACGCAAGGTCTTAATCGGACAGTTGGACTATTAGTCCGAGCGAGACCGAACAAGGAACAAACGTACTGTATGTAAGAGAAAGCGAAATATTTGTTACTTGCCAATCGCTATCGATTACACACACGTTATGCGAGATAGCAAATCAATCGCGTAAGCGATTCAACGCAAACGCACGCAGTTAACGCACGGTTTTATTGATAAAAAATCTTGCTCAGCGGTATTTAGCGCTAGGATTACTAGAAGAGAAGAAGAAGCTAGAAATTGTTCAAAAACCAGCTAGTGTGTAGTGTAGTGTAGTGTGAGCGAGTGATCGCGCTTTGTTATACATTCAACTACAATATTTTATTCTTCAAAATAGAGTTAAATAAAAAAAAGAAACAAGCTCTACTAAATAACGTCTAGTATTTATTGAATAGATTTACCCAGTTCAAAAGTACACTTAAATAATTTTAAAATGGTTTCGAAAAAAAAGTGGCTACTTTTGGCAAAAAGCTATTTAGTTGGCTGATAAGATAACAGTGCCAAAATAAATCAAAACAGCAGTGAGTCTATAGAGAGGATAGCGCACTGATCTCTATCTATATTACATTACAGTGTACTTATCTTAGAGAGGTCAGCGGTATAGATAGATAGGTAACGACCTTATTTCCGTGTACTGTTAGGTACTATTAGTACTAACGGACTGTACTAGTATAGGTAGTTAGTACTAAGCCGAAAAGTGTCTGATTAATCACATAGACTAAGACCCAACCCAGCCCAGTAATTAATTAATTCTCATTGTTTGATGTGTTCAGTCATGGAAATTGTATAGTTTATATTACCTGCCTATTATCAAAATTTTATAACATTACCTTGATAAATTTTATTTTTTATAGCCCGGATTTATCATAAGACAATCGACGGACGCTTTCAAAAACTAACCAAGTTACCTCTTGGTTGAGGATTCCAAAGTTTCGTTGGCCACGGCTAGCTTAAGTACGTTTGCATTGAAAACTCTCATAGCGCGATTCAGTTTAGTTTGTCACCTAGCGCCATCTATCGAGGTTACATGACAACTGCATATATTCGCCTTACACGATTGCTTCTGCATTATTATTAAATAAATATGCGTTGTTTTTACATTTTTTTTAGGTAATTTAAATCATTAAATATAATTACAAAAACACAAATGTTGAAAAAAATTCCACGAGCAGGATTTGAACCTGCATCCTTCTGACATACCGGGTCAGGTGCTCTCCCAATTGAGCTATCGTGGTTCTAACCATTCAACCATTAAAACAATAAACAATATTTCATTCCTATATGATGATGATGAATAATAGAAATGGGAAATGAGAAATGATGTTACCCCCCAACCCCTCGAGTATCTCAGTAAAGATGTGGGGCTTTACTAAGTCCTCACGCAGAATTCTTGAGAGAATTTGAAAAGTGACGTTGCACTGTTTTGTTTCACTTGCCAACACTCATGCACACTTACGAAAACTGAACGGATAATAATCCACCATTATTTCACACTAGTTGTTGGCCGCAACTTCGTTCGCGAAGACTACAGTAAAAAAAAAGAAAAGTATCCTATATGCTGGTTCTGGGTCATGGTAAAGTTATGAGGAAAGTTTTTAAAATCCATTCTGTAGTTTTTACGTGAAAGAGTAACAAACATCCATCCATACTTACAAACTTTCGCGTATATAATATTAGTAGGATTAATACTCGACATAACACAAATTTTAGAAAATAAAACAAAACCGCACACACTACACTAGCAGACTGTAGACACCGACCGATCCGAACCCTTCGGAGAATCTAGTAGGGCACGGGGACGCGCACTAGTGCGCGATGCCATTCCCTTTAGAAAACTTCCGAAGGTGTTTCGTTTCACACGGCTTGAGGGACCCTCTACGTTCCTCGCCGCCTCCAAACAAGCCCGGTGAAGCTGAAAATGCCGTCTGGAGGCAATCAGCAATCTCCAAAAAAGAAAGGACTGTAAATTTTTTTTTTTTGATGACTGTGCGATTAGCACATTTAGCCAGTGTCAAAGTATTTTTTCTTACAAGTATACATTTTTTCCTTCCATAATGATGATGAATGATAATAGAAATGAGAAGTGAGAAATTATATACCCCCCCAACCCCACGAGTATTTCAGTAAAGATTTGGAGCTTTACTAATTCCTCGGGCAGACTTCTTGAGAGAATTTGAAAAATGAAGTTGCACTGTTTTGTTTCATTTGACGCTTATGCGCACTTACAAACACTTAACGGTTATTAATTCACCATTATTTCACATTAATATTCGACTTAACACTAATTACCAGACTGTAGGTAGAGAGACTGCCATCTCGTCTTCGTGACTTCATCTGTCACTGTCACTGTTTTCGCAGGATTGAGGTTATGATTTAAAATTATTAAATACCTACCTACCTAGTACCTAGTATGTTGTTTTAGTTTTAATTATTCAATATTTTAAACATTTTGGGCATCTGAACAGCAGTTCATAATGTCTGTTCTCAGAGCCGGTTTACAGAAAATCACAAATGTACTTTGGAATAGTTCAGGTCTGTAATGTAACATAGGGTTCTAAGAATTTTATTTAGCGTAACATAAATAAGAAGTGGCTTTTTACGAATTTATAAGTTATTTACTAAGTAATAATATTTCAGGTGGAGTGTTCTCAAGGTTTGTGACAAACTTGGCATCATCAGAAAACAAACCAGTGGCCGAAACATCCAAAGATGTCATAGCAACTTGCAACAAACTCATAGAAGAAAATGCCTCCCGCAACTTCGCCATAATACATCTACTAGGCAAGCAGTGGCGTGTGAGTGATGGGGATCTGCTAGTAGTGGAAGGTTACTGGCCTCCTAATATCGGGGACAAAATAACATTAGATAAAGTATTACTAGCAGCAACAAAAGATTTCTCTCTTGTCGGCCGGCCCCTCGTTCAACCAGGACTAGTGACTGTAACTGCCACTGTCATTTCCAAAGGATTGTCACACACTCGCACTCATTTCAAAAAGAAGAGAAGGAAGCAATTTATGCGCATCAACTTCCAAAGAGCTGAACAAACAATGCTAAGAGTTAACTCCGTTGATATTGCCAATAAAATCAATGAACCAGCAAAAAACGTATTTTAAGGTAGATTGGAGTTAAGATTAGTAAATAAAAATTAGTTTTACCAATAATTATTTTTTATTATTAAAAAGGTGAATAATTTAGGTAGGTATATATATTACAATTTGTCCTAATAAACACTACAAATATCAAATGTTTAACTATAATTGTATAATTATTCATAATAATAAATAATTTTAATATCAACTATTTGTTGCGATGTTTTTAGAGAAAACTCTTATCTAGGTTTTTCATTCAAGACATTGGCAAACACAATTTTCACTTATAAATTAAATATAATTAATCAACTATTTAAATTAACACTACCACAGTATTCTTCAAACTCTTTTTTATGCTCTTCCTTCAGAAACCTTTTCATGCCTTTAAATAAATAAAATGTTTTCTTATTTTCTAACAAGCTTTTTAGGGTTTTAATAAATAGTTGATAATCTGCATCTTTTTTATAAGTAGATATTAATGTTTGAAATAGTTTGTATTGATCAGGCTGCAATAACACCTTGATTTCTTTGACAAATTCAATGAGGGAAGCTGGAGCCACCTTTTCAGGGAGTGAACTTGAAGGGTTGTCACTATTTAAATTGTCTTCAAAGCCGAAAGGTTTAATTTTTAATTTCTTTCTCTTATTTGCAGAAACTACACTAACATCTGCATCTCTCTTATGTATTGTAACTTGAGGTTTAAATGTGTTTTGCGATGTGTCTTTTCTACTATCCAAGGCACTAAAAAGATCTTTTGCTTGTTTAGGTTTAAATTCATTGACATAAGCAGATGATTGTGCAGTTTTATAGAAATCCATTGAAAAATCAGCATAAACCTCATTGGAGTTGGGATACTGGCTTACAGACTTTTTACTACTATTCTTGCTTATCACCCTTGTACTAGTTTTAGGGAATGACATACCACCAATATTATTGGACTCATAATCTCTATATGTATTATTAGTTTCACTAGGAATCAATGGTTTCAGTTTTGGAGATGGCAAGGAAGCTTCTGCAGTCTTAAAGAATCTACATATTTCACTCACCGTCTCTCCAAATCTATTTGAAACACTAATATGATCCCTCAACCATGCTGATAATTGACACTTTAATTTGGGACTGTTAAATCTCGCATCACAAAGTAGGATCGCTCCATAATCATTTTTATGTCTAATAACTCTTCCTATAGCTTGATTTACTGCTCTGGTGGCTTCTAATGAGTACCATTCATCTCCAGATAAAAAGTCCTTGTTACTTATTCTAAGTTCTTCTAAATATTTCTTTTTTAATATAATCCTTGGGTCTTTTAATGGTGGAAATGGTAACCCTGTGATTATAACAGCTCTGCCATTCATATCAGCAAAGTCTAGTCCTTCGGAAACTTTACCTCTGCATACTGCCATGAAACAAGCACCCTTAGTACTTGGATCACTGATTTTGCTGTAAAAGTCACTAATTATAGAGTTAAATGTATCCTTTCTCTGTGGTTCAACAAATATAGGTTTAATATTGTTTATACTTGACCAAATACCTTCTGCTTGCCATGCCTCTTGACATTTATTCATTATAGGATATGAAGGAAAGAAAACTAGTAAGCCATCTGGGATTACTCTGGAAAAGCTTAATATGGTTCTGCCCAAGGAGGAAATATATTTTGGGTTGTCTCTGTTTTGATAATTAGAATTCAGTGGAGTTGCATCAGGGCCTTGGCTTATGATTTTAACACATATCTGATTACTTTTAACTATGTGGGGATTTTCTAATTGTACTCCAATAGGTATACCTAATTCTGAGATAAGTGGTTTTAATGGAGCTAAAGTACCACTTGTTAATATAACACTCCTGACATTTTGGTCTAAAAGTTGTTTCATGCCAAAGCCTGGGCTAAAGCACCAGTAACTAAGAACTCTTTCTGCAGCTTTTGTATTCCCTGCTTTAAGAGTACCCCAGCCATCTGATTTCTTATTATTCTTTTTATCCTCTATTTGGATATGAACTTTATAGCACATCTTTACTCTTTCTTTATAAGCATGAGTTGTGGCACTAAATACAACATTCAATAAATCTACTATCTTTTGTAACCCAACACCTTTGCGTTGAAATGGAGATGCACTTGCTGTTGATAAGTATGTTATGAGATTGCCAATCAAAGTTATTACTGCCATCTGATTGTGATCTTTTATTTCAGCCTGCGCAAGTAACTCAAATATAAACCCACCCGGGAAAGTAGAGCCTTCACTTCCAACCTTTATTTCATCAATTGCTTTTTCAAATGCCAGCATTATTTCCTTTAGCACGCATAAATCATCACAAGTAAAGTCTTTTGGTTGTGTGCTATCTTCAGTTGCATCCAATTGTTCTTCACTATTCTCACTGAAAGATCTCATAACATGGGTTATTTCTTCTATACATAAAGCAATATCCGTGCTCCTTATTTGCAGAGAAGCAGATTCTTCACACATTTTCTCAACATTGTGAGCTTCATCAAGAATGACAATGTTATTCATCAATTCTATACCATTGGCTTTTCTTGATTTAGGATCTAATAAGTAATTGTAGGGCATGAAAATAATGTCAGCTTCTTGTTTTAACTCTTTTGACAAGTAATATGGACAACACTTAAGCTTTTTACCAACTGACACCAAATCTTCAATATCTAATATGTCATCACCTTTGATTGCTCGGTCTTCTTTTTTGGAATCAACATTGTTGTAAAAGAAACAAGTTTTTGATTTTACCTTGAGTTGGCACATATGAACTTTGTTCATGTTATTAGTTTCTTTGGACACTTCAGGATGTATACACATCTGGTCTCGTGATCCTAGGACAGTCGCCTTAACGTGTCTGTAACTTGATCTCTTTAACTCTTGCATAGCCTGGGTGAGTTGAGAATGTGTCCGCGAAGAATATATGATTTTGGGCATACCCCAGGAAGTGTTATCTTTTGCTTTTCCAGCACCGGATTTTAAACTGTCACGTAAAGTTCCACCAAAGCCACTGCTGGCGTGTTCGGCAAAGTTTCCAACCTGGGCGTTCATTTGCAACTGAGCCTTCTTTACAAGCAGCCAGGCCAGGGATGAACATAATAAGCTTAGCGTTTTTCCAGTTCCTGTAGGAGACTCGAGCAATGCGTGCGTGTTGTTTTGAAGACTCTCAATTACTTTTTCCATGTAGGCTGTCTGGACAGCATATGGCTCAAAAGGAAAGTTAACAGGTATACCTGCTATCATGACTTCTGGCATTTTACGCAATTAAATGATAATCATTCACATAAAACTAAAAATATTTACTTGTAACAAAACAGTAGGTAATCTAAAAATCAGCTGTGTGTGTCAAATTGTCACCTCCATCCAACCGTCAAGTTTACCGCGAAAATCTACGGCCAAAAACTTATACTTTCCCTTCTTCCTTTCATGGGTTTGGTATAAGCAAAAGGATCTAGTACATACCCATAGCTATGAGTTCAGAATTTTTTGTGATTAATGGTGTGATTAACTGGTAATTAATTAATTAAATCTAGATAATTTCAAATTTTTCATAATTTTGGAAAAGCTAAATGGGACTTGTTAACTGACTTCTACAGTTACCACCATCTCATTTTATCATCATTTTATTGAGAGAAGAATCTTAAAACTTGAATCTATAGGCTAGATTCCTTTGCTTTATTTAAACGGGAGAAGATTAGAAAAAATCTAACATAACCTCAACTCAAAGTCTCAAACTCAAAAATCGTAAGTTCGTAATTAATGAGCTGGACGAGAAATTAAATAATTATAAAAAAACGAGTTATTTTATTAAATAAAAATGAACGTAACAGTAGAGCAAGTTTATACTGCTGTTGCATGTAATCGAATGCCAGAAATAGTGGACTGGAACAGTGAGGGGCTCATTTGTTTTGGTGCTTCAAACGCTGTTGTTATTTACAATACGGTAATTTAGTACAATAAAATTTAATACAATTTCTAGGAAATAATTGGCGCTTGATAGATCTTTCTTAATGCACACATAAAAAATATAAAGTAAATAAACAGCTCAATTCTCCTGAATTTATAAAATTATAATAACAAGTTTAGTGTCCAAAAATTACAATTTAAGAAAATCATTTCTTATGTATCACATGCGTGCGACTCATGAGACAGGGCAGCTGTTAAAATAAATAAATACCTACCTTGATATAGGTCAAACATATTGCTGTTTTTACAGAAACAATTGGGCAACGATCCACTCACAGTACGTCACCACCACACTTCCAAAGTGAACTCTGTAAAATGGCTACATCAGCCAGATGGGTTGTGCTCCGAGCTTCTATCATGTTCTGCTGATAAGACTGCTGCTATATGGACTCTTTCTGATGGGGTTTGGGAAGTAAGTGGCAAGCTGGTCGGGCACACTGATGGAATCACAGTTATACATGGCATTTACACTGCAGAAGGTCATCTGATAGTATTCACTGGATCAATTGATTCTACTGTGAAAGTTTGGGAGAGAATTAATGGTATGTCAATAATTTATTTATACTAGAAAAGATTTCAAAATGGAATGCTACAAAATATTGTTTAAGAGATTGTAATTTGTTTCGCAACAAAATTTGCGTTAAAAACATTTTATAAATAGCTAGCCTACTTCTTAACTGATCTTTAGTATTTGTAAAAATATTATGATCAGATGTCAATGACGGTAGTTGTTGACATTGAATTGGCGCCTTTGGCTTTCAAAGTAAAAAAGGCAGGCTGGTTAGAACCACGATAGCTCAATTGGAAGAGCACCTGACCCGGTATGTCAGAAGGGTGCAGGTTCAAATCCTGCTCGTGGAAATTTTTTAACTATATAAACTAGTTAAAATTATATAAACAAATCAAAAACATTTTAAGTACAAGTATCTATAGTTAGTATGCCATGTTGATTCAATTGTTGCTAAGATTCTGGGGGGTGGCCTTTGTCCAACAGTGGATGTCTTTTGACTGAAATGTTGATGATGAAGTTGATGCCATGACACATGACTCTAAAAAGAATTATAAAATACTCAGTTTTAGGGATTCTAATTGACTTTGAAACTTTTTAACCTAATTTGCAAAACAGAAAGAATGTCTTGTTTCTAGAATAAAAAGTAAATATTTTTGATATGCTTCTTACTT
Organism: Eudonia truncicolella; assembly: GCA_949315975.1. Lineage (NCBI taxonomy): Eukaryota > Metazoa > Arthropoda > Insecta > Lepidoptera > Crambidae > Eudonia > Eudonia truncicolella. Next base: position 1,056,597 of record OX438831.1, on the reverse strand, counting down.
GTTAGTGATTAAGGATGTTGAGTTAAGTTTAATGTTCAAACAACTTTAATGCATGCAATGTTTTGCAGGAGCTATAAATCTCAAACAGACCATCAGCTTAAATTCTGGTCTATGCCTGACATTCCATGCACACCTGCTGCCAGGGGTGAATAAGCCCATATTGTTATGTGCCCTTGATGACCACAAAATACATGTGTTTGCTGGTGATCAGGAATACCACAGGGTGCACACTTTAGTGGGACACGAGGATTGGGTGAGAGGAATGGATGTCCTGAATGTCAGTAAGTATACTATATTATTTGCATTCACTTCATATTTGCTCCCTTTGTTATTATAAACTCACTTTTTGTAAAATATTTATTAAATAATGTGTGTGAACATTTGACTATGTGCATAAATTATATTTTGACATATTTAAACATTCCCATGTTTATGTATGTTTGGATACATTAAATAAGATAACCCATTTTTCGGTCCAGTTATGATTGCGATTGCATAATATTTCAATTGATTTATTGAAGAAAGGTAAGAAAGAACTCATACAAGCTAACTACGGTTTAACAAATAATTTCCCATAATCAGCTAAGACGGTGATTATAGATTCTGTTACTCTAAATGTGTGTACAATACCCAATAGGTGAGAAGCAAGCACTAAATTATGAAACTCTCTGATAAGAAGTTACCTAGGTCTAGGTAGGTATTAGTTCATATATTTTTCACATAAGTTTTTTTAAACCAATTCTCTTATTCAACTAGTAAATACTTTTCAGTTGGTTTCTAATACTCTTTTAAACCATTCATATTATGATCCTTTGTAGATGACTCCACAATAATGCTGGCATCAGCTGCCCAAGACAACTACATTCGACTTTGGCGAATACAACAGCATGTCAAAACGCAGCCAACATCAGAGATCAGGGTCGAAGAGAAAGTTTTTCAAGCATATGGCTGCAGTTGGTCCGTGAAACTAGAGGCGGTGCTGGCTGGCCACGAGGGTTGGGTGTATGGAGTACAATGGCATCCATACATTAGTAATGGAGGTGAGGTGAAGATTCTCTTTGTACATTAAAATTGTAAAAACATCCTATGAATCTAAATTTTAAGCAAAGATAATATTATATTGTTTTAAAGTTTATGCAAACACTACACATTGAAATGAAACAACTTTTACGGATCTACTTGCATTTATTTTACACATTAGTTTTAATTAATATTTATCCTGACGCTTCGAACCCTTTCAAGGTCCATGGTCACAGGGAGACTGAGGTGTTGGTTGTCTCATAATTAGTTAGTAGCTTGTATTTAAATTTAATCAAAACTAATGTGTAAAATAAACGCGAGTAGATCTGTAAAAGTTGTTTCATTTCAATGTACCATATATATATATTTTTTTATATAGTATGAGACAGAAAAAAGCTACAAAATTTTTATATCTTCTATTTGTTCTTCTTTCCCCTTTAATTGCAGAGAAAAAAAAGAAGTTGCCTGTATTCCGACTTCTCTCATCATCTCTTGACAAAACTCTGATCATTTGGGAGCCAGAGGCAGCCGGGGACCGTGGGGAGGGGGGTGCGTGGGTAGAACGGGTTAGGATGGGCGAAGTGGGTGGAAATGGTCTGGGATTCTACGGCAGCAGGTTCGGGCCAGATGGGAACTCGATCTTAGGACATGGATACAATGGATCCTTTCATATATGGACTTTGTGCAAGGTGATATGATATTTTTTAATTCTATTATTACAGTAGACACTATCTATAGATTTGCAATAGAATAGATTTACACTATATTAGAACACTAACATCGTTTACCACAGTTAAAACAACAAACACAGCTAACAATCTATGGACTATGTGGTCTGATAATGAATGTTTTTATTTATTTATTTATTTTTAAAATGTATTTTTTTCTCATTTCTTCTTTTAACTAATAAGTAGCAGACGCGTCCTACGTGGTTCATAACATAAGTGTAATAGGAATGTAAACAACAACAATAATTAATTCCAGAACATTAAACATATAAATAAAAAGACGAAACATTTCTCTAAAACATTAACTTTTTTTTTATTTGACTAAGCATGAATATCTGTAACCTAAAAAGTTATTATTAAACACTCCATTGACGAAACAAAATACTGACGTTTACTGAGGCGTGACGTCATTCGCTCAGATTAGTGTTTCAATTAACATGGCCGACAGCAGTATTTTATACTATTATTTATTGAAAATATTATTATAAATATATTATTAGTCGTTATTTTGAATGCCTTTCTACATATTTTTTTCTGCAAAATCATTATATTTTGATTATTGAATTTTTTTTTGGAGATAGTTTGCTGATGTGTCAACCGGCATTTTCAGCTTCACTGGGCTTTTTCTGGGGGCGAGAAACTTAAAGGGTTCCTCAAGCCGTGTGAAACGAATCACCTTCGGAGGTTTTCTAGTGGGAACTGAATCACGCACTAGTGCGTGTCCCCGTGCTCTACTAGATTCTCCGATGGGTTCGGATCGGATCGGGGAGCGAAACAACCCGAGAGCGCCTCTAAAGGCTCGGACCTCGGCTCGGGTTGACCGGGCCGTCTTGGTGGGGAGAAGAAGCGCCCAGGTACGGACCGGCTCGTTGTACCCTTCTTCTACGAGTACGGTGTCTTGGGCTTAAACTAGTGTGCATGTTTAGTGTATTCTGATCATCATCATCATCAGCTCATTATATGTCCTCAATGCTGGGGCACGAGCCTTCCCTATGGATGGAAAGAGAAAACGGGCCATAAAGGTGTAGTGGCATTTAGAGGATCGGGCGGGGTTGATCTTTGAATGCTGTCATGATGCCTGTTCCGTAGGAGAGTGGTCAGTGGCGTTCGCGTGTGGTGTGCGGCGGGCACTTCGGCGGCGTGGAGGACGCGCGCTGGGAGGGGCGCGGCCGCTGGCTGCTGTCCGCCTCCGCCGACCAGACTACGCGCCTGCACGCGCCCTGGGCCCGCCCCGGTACGTGCACTACCAGCTTACTAACTAGCCGGGTGACACTTCTTGGCGGGACAATAAAGAGTCATGTCTGTAAATTTGTTTTATTTTCTGAATCTTGTGTTATGTCGTTAATTAATGTGCCGGGGAGCAACTTATAGTGGACAACAATATCTTGGCATTTTACATTTGGCTGCCACCGTCGGCTCAAACTGAAAAGCGATAGCGTGACCTGTACGCCAACTACACCTGTGATTGACTATACCTATCTATCTATATAAATAAAAACCAAATGTTGTTTCTTAGACTGATTTGAGTAATTTTTTATAATTTTTCTGCTTGTAATACCAAGATGGACGGTTTAAAAGAAAAAAACCTCTAAAAAACGGCTGAGAAATTGAATAATAAAAACTTTGTGAGTTTGTTTGGGAATCGCTACTTTGAATTATTCTCCATAGATGGCGTTCGTGGCACATATTTACTAAAACTTAGACAGGACAACGTCTGTCGCGTCAACTAATAGTTTAAAAAAGAGATAGGTTAAAAATGTAACCGTATTTTATTAACAAGTCAAATACAAGTACTTGTATTTGATAGGACACTTCAATAGCGAGATTCAGTTAGAACACGATCCGCACAATCTGTAGTAATGAATATTAGAACTGAACTTATTATATTTACATGCATCTTTAACACAGTGTATAATATTTAAAATACAAAATTTTGGATCAGTTCAAATAATTCAGATAATAAAAAAATTGATTTGATTTGAGTTTGTCTACCGCCCAGGCGTCCCCACCTCGTGGCACGAGCTGGCGCGGCCGCAAGTCCACGGGTACGACCTGAGCGCGCTGGCGGCGGTGGACGCGGCCACCTTCGCCTCCGCCGCCGAGGAGAAGGTGGTCAGGGTATTCCGCGCGCCCAACAACTTCCTGGACAACTACAGGACCATAGTGGGTGAGGAGCTGCTGGAGGGGACCGATGGTGAGTGGCATTTTAAACGGAGCTTCTAACAAAGAAATTTAAACGGGGCAAACTAATTAGTAAAAGGTTTGCTACCTTCTTTATACCCGACGTTTCGACCGAGTTGCAACGGCCGTGGTCAATGGTTAATATTGCTCTTTCTTGCAAAGTAGTTAAAGGCAAAGTACTTGGTAATACTAATTCAGTTATATTATTAACAGAAATTATGTATATAGTATTTCATCAGCATAAATAAGCCCTTTTCTAGACATAGACCTCTACAAGTACACTGACATATTTCAACCCATGTTACTATGAGAAAGTTGTTTACTTACCGATTCTGAGTCGTTCCAGAAAATTTGCGCACTGGTAAAAAAAATAATCCTGAATAATTCTACAAAAAAAAAACTGGTCCAAGTATAGGGTTAAAGTGTTTCAATAGCGTGTTGTGTTGGTAGTGCGCACGGCTGGAGACGCGGAAGGCGCTTCTGTGCCGTCGCTGGGGCTTTCCAACAAGGCCGTGCTCAGCGCCGCGACTGCGCAAGATGACGACGGGTACTTCGTGCCAGTCCACCTCACTGGTAAGCAGATGCACACTTAGTTATTTTTTCTTTATTAATTAATGGCTTGGAACCGTTTGCACATGGCTTAGTAAGTAGGGCTTACGCTGATGGAGACCTTGTACCGAGAAGAAGCCGCCAGAAACACGGTAAGGTGTACTTCTTTCTCTGGTACAGTGTTATATACATATATAACACTGTACCGGAGTGTATAGTTTAAACACAATTATCACATTTATAACAGTAATTTTGAATTTTACCTAAATGTACATTAAAAATCAGATCCATATATTTTCATGTCAATAATATTATCTTCCACTCTATAATAATAACCTTTTCTTATCAAGGTTTCTTTGGCATGTGCTTAAATCTTTGAATAGTCTTTTTAAAAACATACTGTGGAATTTTATTATAATATGTTACGACATTTATCTTAGAACGAGCTACCTGTTTTTATGAAGCCTAAAATTTGGGACGGCAAGTTTATTTTATATTACGTGTGTTGAAAATTTTTGACAAAATTGTATTATGATATCCTATGTAGATCAACGAGGAAATAGTAAATAACCTATAACTGTCCCACAGCTGGGCAAAGACCTCCATCATTGAAATCATTTCATCACTATATTTGATGGGTGTTGGCTTAATCACCACCTTGCCAAATGCGGGTTGGTGATCACAAACCCGGGCTGTGCACCGAATAAATCCGAAACACACTTTGCCCGACCTGAGAATTGAACCCGGAACTTTCGGGTTAAGGAGCGCTTTACTCGGCCACTGTGTTTAACTTCGACTATGTCTGCTCACCAGAACCCCCCACCGAGGAGACGCTGATGCAGAACACCCTGTGGCCGGAAGCCCACAAGCTGTATGGGCACGGCTACGAGGTGTTCGCGCTGGACGCGTCCGCCGACGGCGCGCTGCTGGCCTCCGCCTGCCGCGCCACCGCCGCGGACCACGCCGCCGTGCTGCTGTGGTCAGTCGCCACCTTTATTTTTTTAACCAGACGAAAATGCATACCACTGCGTCCGCGGAGACGCGGATGGTAATGTGGAGTTCTCCCTCCTTCAAGCCTCCCCGTCCAGGTCTAAAAGCCTCGACATGGATGCGGGAGAAGGGAAGAGGGGGTGGGGGGGACATACTCTCTAAAAACCACTGTACTTCTTCGTATTATTGTTTTTTTTTGTTATCTATTTCAGTTTTTATTTTATTGTCTTCAGTCCTCCAAGAAGCATTATATCAGTAACTAACTTTTGTTCTCGGCTTTGCTCACGTGGGCTACACGACTTGTTAATTAAAAATAAATATCATGAGAGATAAGTAATAAGGGTTAGACAACTAAACATGTCACGTTATTTCAACATTAAGATTTTAATTTTATCAATAAAAAGCCATCCATGCGAGCTAGAATTAAAAGTGTCTAACATAAAACAAAGTAATAAATATCACTCTGTCTGTATAAGTAATTTTGGTCCGTTTTGAAACCTCCTGTACAAACAAAAATCCTGAAACACTTCATAATTTCTAAAGATGTTCGCGCCGGTACAGAGACAAGCGATCGAGACAGGAGACCGCGGCCGGAGACCGCAACCGTCACTTGACGTTAGGCAATGTATACGCGACAGTTCGCGAGCGAGACAGAGACAGGAGATAGAGGCGCGAGACAGGAGACAGTGAGACGGTCGCTGCCTCGGACCAGTAGTGTCTCGTGTTGCGCTCGAAAAGCACATGTGTTTAGTGTTTAAAAATGAATACTTTTTCTGACGAAGACTGAAACGTTAATTGAACTGATCAGAGAGCACCCTTCGTTATACGATGCACAACTAGACTGCTACAGAGACGAAAATTTCAATCATAAATAAAACAGGTAAGTTAAATATTTATAAAATTTTAAAAACACAGTAAAAAAATGGGTGGGTGTTTAATTTTTTTTTTTTTGTTTTTTACTGTATTTTATAAATTTTATAAATATTTTATTTAGCTTCATTGCAGCAATTAGCACTTGAAAGTAAAAAAGTAAAATTTACTGGTAAGTTATTTTTTATTTATTTATTTTGCATAAAATCAATACTCGAAAGGAAACATAGGTGGTATCAACTTAAGCAAGCCGTGTGAGATGTTGTTCTTGTCGGTCTACTGCTCCTTGCTGTGACGTAAAGTAGCCGGTTAATTTTGCTTAAATATCTAGTCCGTTGCTGTTCGAAAACCTTTCTGTTCCACGTAATGAAATGAAATTTGAAGGTAAACTTTCTTCTTGGCTCCATTGATGTACGGGCATTAGAGCAGATCCCAAAAACCCATCTCTTAATAGGTTATGCAAGATACAGGCCACTAAGTTCATGTTACTGGCGCTATTCCGATAGGAGTAAAATATACTAAACACCTGTGGCAGCAAACTGAACGCGTTTTCCGATACCCGTCTAGCACGACAAAGGCGGTAGTTACATATTTCTTTGCTTAAATCGTTTTTTGCAACTTGTCTAGCGTAAGTTTTCATCATAAAAGTATCAAGACTAAATGCTTCATCTCCAACTAAAAAATGTGGTAATATTATGTTCGAATTTGGTAGATTTTTTAGTTCTGGAAAATGAAATTCATTTTTAATGATTTTTTTTTCCCATTGTAGACTTTGGAATATTCCATTATCTCCTTCTTTGCCGTAAGAGCAAACGTCTACTGCAATGAACTTGTAATTATGGTCTACAATAGCCAGAAGAACAATCGAGTAATATTCCTTATAATTAAAATACAACGATCTAACTAATATATTAGTTATAATAGTTATGTACAAAGTGACGATTTTCTTTTCCATTTTATGTTGGTTACAGCAATTGTAATTTTTTTTTCAAACAAGCTATGAAGGAAGTAACATATTGGCTAATGTATGTGCAACTAAATTATTAACTTAAAAACTTAAAAGGATGTTAATATGAATCTATTATTTTAGGCAGACCCGATCATCAAAAATTTACTAATAAAAAAATGCTTTGTCACCAGGGAAACGACGAACTGGCAACAAATACAGAAGCTGGTATCCCACCAGCTGACGGTGACCCAGCTAACGTTCTCGCCCGACAGCCGCCGCCTATTATCCGTGTCGCGCGACCGCCGCTGGACTCTATACCAAAGGCGGGAAGGATCAAACTCGTTCGACACGGCCGCCGCCACGGACAAGGCCAACGGCGTGCACACGCGCATCGTCTGGTGCGGCGCGTGGGCGCACGATAGCAGCTTGTTCGCCACCGGCTCGCGGGAGGGGAAGGTTAGTTGTCACTTTAATATCCCACTAACGCATTTCAGATATTCTTTCACTGATAAAATAAGTACTACATTTTTAAGGGCAAAATAGGTTATTTAACCTTAATTTTGAAAAAAAAAAATTATTTGAGATTCAAAGTATTGTGTTAAGTAAGACGTCTGCACATCAACCTTCTAAAAATGTCAAAGTTAAAAAAAAAAACAAAATTCAAAATCATTTATTCAGTTTAGGCTACAAGTAGCTCTTGTGAATGTCACTATGCCATCATCGGTGCAAGTCCCCTTGGAAGAAAATATACTGAAATTAATTATTTATTAGGTTTTATAAATATAAATAATTGTTAGGTATTTTCATGTAAATACTTGACGTAAATACCTATCTTATTTTATTTTTATACCCACCTGTAAATTATAAGTATGCAGTGTTTATTATTATATACGACAGCAGATCAAGCTACCCATTACCTTTTTTTCTCTCGCTGTTGTCAAATGCGCATTATTTGCGTGAGAACAAAGCGACATAACCCGAAATGGATAGCTTGCGTAGCCGTTGTCTGTACATCTATATACTTGTCCTGACTGACTAGCTCATCATCGCCGAGCCTAAACCGCTGAAGCTAATTATATAAAATTTGGACTGTAGGTTAATTGGGTGACGTAACCAGCCACTAAGAAAAGATTTTACGGAAATCACACCCTAAGGGGGTCAAATAGAGAGTTTAAGTTTGTATGCAAGTCCGTCAGTTTTGAAGTTAAATACATGAAATTGAATTTAACTTCAAAACTGATTGAATTTGGTATTTGGGTTCTTGAAAAGAATTAAAGAATGACGTGTCTCAGGAATTTTGTTTATTTTTCTTTAAATTAGTAAAAAAAAGAAAAAGGTTTTTGGTGAAATCGTTATTTTTAAAATATTATCTATCAAAATGAATATTTTAATCTTTAGATTTTTCAACAAAAATAAACAATTACGTGTTTTAGCATTTTAAGAAAAACCTCCCCTAGAGAGGTGAAATAAGGGAGGAAAGATGTATGGAAATGTGTATTTGGCCTGGTAAGAAATAAAGTGGGGTACAGTGTTTCAGGATTTTTGGAAAATGATCCCTTAAGTAGCGGATGACAATTTGTACAGGAGGTTTCAAAACGGACCAAACTACTTATACAGAGTGATCTTTATTACGTTGTTTTGTGTTATACACTTTTTTACTTATACAATCTGTGCTTATACCCTTATGATATTTAAACACAAGTCGTGTAGCCCACGTGAGCAAAGCCGCGAACAAAAGCTAGTTATGTATAAATTCAAATGCACTTCCTTAAAAGGAATGCTACCGGCGCCAATTCCACATTTACACATACAGGTTTACGGAAAGCAAACAAGAGTAGACTCGATATCTCAAAAACTGCCCAATCTTATCTTATCTTAGTGGGGCCTGCCGAGGTTTCCCTCTCGCAGTAACACCTCGACCCATCGGGATCTTTTGTGCAACCCCATCCTTTCACTCTTCCTCCTCCGCAAAGATAGAGGCCATGAGTTTGGCAACGTCTTTAAGAGCGAAGAGCCTGAAGTCCTCCGGTTTCGGATAGGCCGACCCCAGGAGTCCCATTCTTTTCCTAGCCAGAGAGTCGCAGTCACACAGTAGGTGCTGCATCGACTCCGTTTTCTCTCCACACGCCCTACACAAACTATTTGTTGAAAGGTGCATTCTATGAAGCATTTCTTTTGTGGCATAGTGCCCTGTCAAGGCACCGATGGTTAGTCGGGCCTGCCGTCTACCGCCTCCGCATATGAACTTACTCCGTCCTAAGGCGTTTTCGCCAAGGAAGGATTTGGAGTGTTTCATACCCGGCTGCTCATTCCATTCGATGCCGTGCCTGTTTTCGATGTAATCTTTAAAGGCCTTGTTAATGGTACTTGGTGCAAGTGCCACGAACGGCTCAGGACCAATGAGCTGGGTCTCCGAGCCTTCCCTGGCAAGCGCATCCGCCATCTCGTTACCGTGGATTCCCATATGGCCTGGGACCCAGATCAATCGCACCTTGTTATGTCTACCTAGCTTGTTTAGAGCTTTTGTGGTTTCTAGAACAAGGCCAGAATCGATTCTGGGCGATATGAGTGACTTGAGCGCAGCCTGGCTGTCACTCAGGATGAATATATTTCGCTTTTCCATAGCTAACTCTATATTCTGCTTTGCGCATAGGAGAATTGCGAAAGTTTCTGCTTGGTAAACAGTGGCAAATTTTCCCATGCTTTGACTATGCTTGAAGTCATTATTATAGACGCCTGCCCCTGTGCCCGACTTCATTTTTGATCCGTCAGTATACCAGATTAGGCTGTCTTTCTCCGGAGACGGTGGCCCTCGTTTCCATTCGTCCCTGGTTGGAACATAAACTTTGAATTTCTTTTCGAACATGAATATGGGGGATATTTTATCGCATCCCATTTCCATGACCCTGTCAGGAATATCACTTGGATCCCATTTTGTGTGTCTGGTCAGAGGTTTAGATGCGTCCCATAGTCCGGCCACCTTTAGTCTATGTAACGCTTTCTTTGCCTCTGTTTCTATCACAATGTGCAGGGGTGAAAGGTCTGTGAGGACTTCCAGCGCTGCCGTTGGAGTGGTTCGAAAGGCACCAGTGATTGCCAGACAAGCTGTTCTCTGAAGTTTGCTAAGAGCATTCTTACAGATCTTCAGCCTGGTTCTGGGCCACCAGACGATGCTGCCATATGTGAGGATCGGTCTCACCATCGTCATGTAGATCCACCTAATGATCTTGGGGTTGAGTCCCCACATCTTGCCATATGTAGACCGACACATGCCAAAGACTCTGTAAGCCTTGGCTACGGTTGTGTCCACATGCTGTTTCCAAGTAAGTTCCTTATCCAGCGTTAGACCTAAATATTTCACTTCCTTGGACCAAGAAAGCTGGGTGCCATAGAGTGTTAGGTTACCCAGTCCCGTAGTGTTTCTCATTCTTGTAAAGGGGATGGCTGTTGTTTTCCCCGGGTTTACAGAGAGGTGATGGTCATTACACCATTCCTCTAGCAGACCCAGGGCACGTTGCATTAACCCCGATACCGTAGAGGGAAATTTCCCACTGACTGAGATGACCAGATCATCCGCATAACCAACCGTATAGAATGGTCCTTTGTTCAACCTTACTACAATTGAATCAACCACAAGGCTCCACAGAAGAGGCGAGAGAACCCCTCCTTGCGGGCATCCTCTGGTTGTTCGTGCAATAAGATTGTCTCCTAGCAGTTCAGAGTTGATAATTCTACCCTTTAACATGCATTCAATCCAATTACAGATCGGTTGTGGCACACCATGGTTCTTGGCTGCAACCTTGATGGATTCAAAGGTAGTGCGATCAAATGCACCTTCGATATCTACGAATGTGCAGACGCAAATCTCTTTGTTTTCCAGCGCAAATTCCGCTCGACTCACCACATGATGAAGAGCAGTTTCTGTTGACTTCCCTGCCTGATATGCACATTGAAGTCCATGGAGTGGGAATCTTTTCAGAGGACCCGCTCTGATATATTTGTCTACCATTTTCTCCAGGGTCTTCAGGAGAAAAGATTGTAGACTTATAGGCCTAAAGGCCTTGGGTTCTTCGTAATCTGGTTTTCCCGTTTTGGGTATGAAGATTACCTTAACACGCCTCCATGTTCTGGGAATGTGTCCAAAAGCTATGCATGCTTTATACAGCCTGCAGAGATGGGGTCCCAGGATGGAGGCGCCCTGCTGTAGTAGAATGGGATAAATGTTGTCAGGTCCTGGCGCTTTGAAAGGTTGGAAACTCCCCAGAGCCCATTTAACCTTACATTCATCTACTACCCTTTTCGCTATTATCCAGTCATATTTGGAGGTTCTTCTCTGCTGCTCCTTCCAGCTGACTGGATCATGATCGTCTTGGATGACTTCTGATCCAGGGAAATGAGTGTCGAACATAACCTTCAATGTCTCACTCCCTGTCTCTGTACGTACTCCATCTTCCTTCCTTAACGTGGTTAATGGAATCGCCTTTGTTGTAGAGATAGCCTTGGTTAGTCTCATTGCTTCCGGAACAGATTGAATCTGGTCACAATGTTTCCTCCAGGCAGATCTCTTTGCCTTACGTACCGCACTACTATACCGCGTTAAGGCCTCCTTGTAGTCGCTAAAGTCGTTCCTTGCTTTCGCTTCATTGAACGCCTGTCGTGTAGCTCTTCTAATTCGAGCCAGTTCCGGGTTCCACCATGGTACCCTCTTTGCCACTGATTTCGTCTCTGGACAGTTATTTTGCCAGGCCGTCATCAGTGCTTCTGTAATTCTGTCAGCTTCAAACTCTATGTCTAAGGCTGAGTTTAGTTTACAGCTAGGACCATCCAGCTCCATTCTGAGGTCCTTTTTGAAGCCCTCCCAGTTAGTGTTCCTAGGGTTCTTCCTACGCACAGTTTCTATGGTTTCACCTAGTCTGTACCTAAAGCATATGTAGTTATGATCGGAAAGGGAGACCTCATCCGACACATGCCAGTTTGTGATGTTCCTTACCGCTCTATTGTTAGCAATGGTTATGTCGATCACCTGTGCCCTGCGGGCGTTGAAAAAAGTAGGCTTGCTACCTCTGTTAAGTAATTGCATGGGTGAACTTACCAGATATTCCAGAAGCTTCTCCCCCCTTTCATTGGTGTCTGAGCTGCCCCAAACGACATGATGCGCGTTCGCGTCGCAGCTGATGATGACATCTGAGTTTTCTCGGCTGCCGTAGGTTACCAGATCCCGTATCTGTGGTGATACTGGGTCTGCCTTCTCGTAAGGGAGATAAGCTGACGATAAGATTACCGTTCGCTTAGTCCCCCCCTCCCCTGTGTGGATCCTGACAACTGTCAGATCCCTGCAACAGAACTTGATTAAAGGCATTGCATGTATGCCATTTCTGACATAAATGCAAGTCCTCATATCATTAGTGGAACAGTTGTGAAAAAGAGTACCCGGAGCTCCACCTAAGCCCTTTATCAGTCCCCCATAAAGGTAGGGTTCCTGAATTAGGGCAATATCGAACTTGTTCAATTTAAGCTCGCGTGCCAGAAGGGCAGTTGCAGCCTTACAGTGGTGCAAATTAATCTGTACACACCTTAAGCCCGCCATTTCCGGTATCTAGTGGCCGTCTTCCGAGCCGAGCTCTCCATCCGTGTGCGCTTGCGCGCCCAACGGAGAGGACCCTCCCAGAAGCAGCTCATCTAGGGTGAGCGCCCCCACAACGTCTTCAGATTTTGGGGAGGAGATCCCACCACATTCCATTGGTGTCATCTCCTCTCCAACATCCCCTGCAGCAGCAACAGGAGCACCCAGTACTGGTTGCACCCTCACCGCTGGTGCGCTTTGGGAGCACTCACCCTCAGTCACTCCCGCCACGACTCCATCGCCATCGCCTTGGGCATCAACAGGCTCGCCCATAAGCTTCTCCTCCAGAAGCTTAAAGACGCTCCTGTCGACGCCCGTGTTAAGGCAATAGCCCTCCGCCTTGATGAATGCTGCAGAGGCACCATCCATCAGTATGACCCTCCGTACTGTCAGACCCTCGACCTTAGTGTCGACGATCTTCCAGCCCGAGGTCTTCAAACCGGGATGGCACCTCTGCATCATTCTCAAGACCCTGCCCGTGTCAAGGCGGCTGATGTTTCGGGACTTCCATGCCATCTTTACTGGCTTTGGAAGGTCCTTGGCATCAACCACCCTGAGTAGCACGCCTTCGACGGTTAGGCCGTCCTGAGCTCGAAGCCTGCCGAAAACTGCCCAATACTGGAAAATGTTGTAATAGTATTTTTTGTATGTCTTGACAAGTTCTTTTAAATAAAATAAAAATTGAGGCGCGACAAGCAAAAAATATTTTTTTCATACATGAGCAATTTTTTTCAAACTAGGTTTCCGACTTTGCGTTTATTTTTATGTTGAATTATATTTTATATCGGTAATGATCAAACAAATAAAATCATAAATATATTTTTTTTAAATCCACCCCTCCATACAAAATTACTCTTTGTTTATTGTATTTGTAATTACAATTTGAAAAAAAGACAGTGTTGAAAAAATTCCTCGAGTGGGATTCGAACCCGCACCCCATGAAATGCTGGGTCAGGTGCACTACCAACTGTGCCATCGTGGCTCTTTCCAACTCGCCGAAGTTAATCAACACTCTTGCTCAATAAGTCAAAGGAGAAGACGTCGATTCAACGTCGACAACTACGTCATCAAAATCAGATTTTAATATTTTTACAAATGTTAAAGATCAGTTAAGAATTAGGCAAGCTATATAATATATATATTCAAAAGACCTATGTTAGGTAATTTTACTTTAATTTATATTTAATATACATGTATGATATATTTTTGTTTATTTACTATTATATAATTATTTATGTATGAGTTTTTTTTACGTACGTTTATTTTGTTTGTATGATTTATTTATTTATGTTAGCATTATACGTATAAAATATTAGTATGCTTGTTTGCACTTTTGTTGCTTCCACCTACACATAAAGCTCCCATTCCATCTTAGGTTGGCTGGAAGAGATCTCTTTTAGATATAAGTTTACCTTTGCTCACCAATTTTTTGCCTATTGTTTTCTGTTTGTGTGTTTTTGTGCAATAAAGAATATGTATATTCAATTTGTCCAGGTATGCGTGTGGACCAAAACCGATGTTACCAAAGAGTCGTCCCTCAAAGCGTACGCACTAGCGGGCGCGGTGGACGTGCGCGCGCCCGCCACCGCACTCGCTTTCGCGCCGTTCGATATAGCGGCCGCGAAGGTAATAGCGGTCGGCACCGAGACCGGCACCATCAAGATATACTCCTTCGACGGACAGTGGAGCTTGCTGCGGGAGATGGATACTAGGTGAGGAGTTGTGTTGTCCACACTGTAGTATTAGGGTGAGGGTGAGTCCGTTTGCGTCCATAGTGAAGTGACTATGGCGGGCGCCTAACGCGACGGGCCTGAGCGAGATAGCACGCGGCGATTTTAAACGTTTCTATCCGCGCGTTATGGCCGTACTATGCCTAGGGGGCCTAGGTAGCAAGCGATCTAAGGCGCGGGTGGCGGGGGTATCAAACTAGTTCGGTCTTGTCGCTCGGCGTGCGCGCGTTTACAGTATTTTTTTCGTAATAAACTCTTTAAAAATCAGGATCGGGCTGTCTAGTAAAAATAGCAAATCCTCGTCCATGTAATACTAATATGTAGTTTGTAATACCTGAAAATACGTCTAGGCCGCACGCTAGCTCGCTTGTCACTGTGGCCACCGCCGTCGCGCCCGCTTAGGCCGTAAGTCACCGCGCATTCACTGGGGACGCACACTATGTGTGCGTTGTTCGAGCGCGGTAGGTATGAACTATGAAGCACAGGAATCTTCTTAGCGTTTCGTCGGAGTTTGTTGTTTACACTATTGAGTGCGGTCTTATGAAGCAGTGACAACAATTTTATCATTACATTATGATATCGATTGTGTGAGAGAAGGCTCCTCGTACTCAAAGTCACCGATTACTTTATAAGATCAAAACGCAAATAATGGAAACTGTTAATATTACAATGTGCATTTTTCTTCATTTTTTAATTTCAAAATGTTTGTTGTGATTTAAAAAGCACAACCCAGGCTTAATTATATCGAGATCCTACTTATATTAGGACGCGCGCGCATGCACAGGGCTATGATCTTGGTTTGGCTGATCCTGATAATTGGCGTTCTTTGTCCACAACTTATGCTATAAATGAGCAACGTTTTAGTTACTGTTAAGCGTTAAACCTCCTTAAACGTTTTAATATATAAATATTGTATCTGTTTGATCGCAGCGCCGCGCACCACCTGTGCGTGCGCCGCCTGGCGTTCAGCCCGCGGGCGGAGGGAGCGCGCGCGCTGCTGGCCAGCGGCGGCAGCGACCACTTCCTCAGGATACACGCGCTCACCTTCACCACTCAATTTGTCCTTTCTCCAGCAGAGGAGCTTTCCAGCTGAGATGATAACTATATTATAGCTGTCTTTGCATCTGGAATCCGCTTCTGCTCAACATGAGCCGTGTCATTTGTACACTCAAATATTTAAAAAAACACTTATCCTTCCATAGTGTCAGTTTTATAAATATGTCAAAGTCAAAAAAAATCAAATAAAAACTTGTAAAGTGCTTGTGGATCGTCCCAACATTTTTTCACCTCCACCCATTCAGGAAGTTGAAATATATAAAATGGATAGGCTAACAGACATTTAGCTTAATTGATTTGACATGCAATCATCAATTTGATGGGGGATGATAAGGCTCGTATTAAGTCCGCCTGATTACCTCAATTTTATCTATAGTATAAGTTTGCTGCTTTAAAAATAATATTAGTTACATTGAGTTCAGACAGCTAGAAATTATATTAGCCAATCTCTTAGGATCATTAGTGAAGCGGGCATCGACACGATAAGGCCTAACATTATAGTCACTTCCTATGAAATTAAATATAATTTATTCGGTGTCACACAATAATACGTTAAACAAAAATAAAATTGAATTGCAAATGCGAAATGACACAAGAGGTATATCCATGAAATACTGTAAAACGAAAACCAAGCTTCTCGGTTTGGTAATAAAAAATTGCTGACTGACGGGATGATAATAATTGATCTTTAATAGCTGTTTTTTGTAATTTGAATTAAACTTATTCGATTAATTCAAATTACTTATTATTTTCAAAAAGCAATGATATGATCAACTTTCCAAACAAATCGCAGTCTCTAAAATATATTTTATCTGCTGGTTTTTTTTTGTTTAAAAAAAAAACACCAAACGTTTTGATTTGACCCACTTTAATTAATATATTACAAACTATGACTAATTTGTGTGATGGAAGTTTATGAAAACATATTTACACTGACTCACTTAACAATAACCTTATCTTGTACAACATATCAAAATATTGATAAAATCTCTAATAACTTACCATATACTTAAGATTAAATATTGTAAACATTTTAAAAATGCATCATTTGCTTTAAAACTTGGCACCTTCAGTGGAAGCACATATTAGATACGACAACGCAATAAACAATTATAAATATATAACAAATATAATTAAATTTTCATTGTTTATTACATGTTTACCTCTTGTAATAAATCTATTTAATATTTTTTTTTACTTTTTATTTTCAAGTGCTAATTGCTGCACTGAAGCTAAATTAAATATTTATAAAATTTATAAAATACAGTGAAAAAATTAAACGCCCACCCGACCCAGCCAAGAATCGAACCTGGATCTTCCGCAATCCGGGCGGCTGCACTGACCGCTATGCTACCGGGAAGGCTGACGTAAGCGCTGAACTTTGTCACTGCTTTTTAATTTTTGAGTGCTAATAGCGGCACAGTGCGCCATCTATCCAACTTCAACAACAACCAAAATGTATTTCCCAGTCACTTTAAAATGATCCGCTATATAATTAATAACACTGCAATCTTTAGGATGTAGGAAAAATGGAATGTACTTACGCGTAATATTTATTTATCAATCGTCGAAGCGTCGGAAATATGCTTTCCGACGCTTTGATAGTAACATAACTTGCGAAGAATATTTATCGCATGGATATATTATTAATCTTTAAATGTTATAATAAAGGTGATATAAGATTCAATCAACACATTCATTTGTCTATGTTCCCGATCTGAGTTTTACTCGTAATTCAATATTATCATGTCTGCCTTGTACGACTCCCAGTCTACTTGACTACTCACTAGCTATACGATTTGGCCTTTGCCTTTCGCTAATACAGAAACGTAACAAGTTTCGTGTGCAACTTTGTAAAAATGACTTTAAAAAAAACACAATCTTTTAAGAACGTTACAAAAGTGCTTGATTATTATTAAACTTAATGATATGAAGAGATAAGCGTTCGGTCGCATGGCAAGTTCATTGTTCTATCCTACGCTCTCATCCATTGGTAACAATTATTTTCTTATCATTATAAACATACGTAATAGGGTATTACACCCTTTTTCGAAAAGTGTTTTAAATTACTCCTAGAGTGATAATAAACCATTATAATTTTTACATGTTTTTTTTTAAAACCGATTATTGCCATTAAAAAGTACTTTTAATTTATCATTTTCGTGCGGAAACGCTAGCCGCCATGCTGTTTCGGCTCGTGATGTCACTGCGTCAGTCAATAAATATCGCTTACGAACATTGGTTTACAAATAAAATACAATAGACAATTTGAAATTCTTGATAGTATTTTAAAACAAATTGTCTGTTTGTATCTATAAGATATCTAAAAGAAATCTACATAATGGTCGTTATAATTAATATAAGTTGACATGTTAAAGGGGTCGCTTGTTTATACCCAGCAGTGGGAGTTAACGGGCTGAAATGGTGATAAACCAATTACTAGTTGGCGGCATTTTATAGTGTTGTTTGAACACTTTCGGGCGTCCGCTGCGTCAAGCGGGAGAACGTCGCGGGCGCCGCCCCGGCCGGCCGCGGGGAAATGTAATGGTTTGAGGGTACTATCAGACAGAGCGGTCACACGTTCAACGCGGTCAGAATGCCTCCTGTGTGAGTATATCTATGTAACGTAACGTAATACAACACAAAGAACGCAAAACTGAACGCTTGACCGCGTGAACGCTTTCTGTCTGAGGGTTCAATCAGACAGCGGTCACGCGTTCAACGCGGTCAGAATGCCTCCTGCGTGAGTATCTATGTAACGTAATACAACACAAAGAACGCAAAACTAAACGCTTGACCGCGTTCACGCGTTCACTGAGAGATCCCTGAAGCTGTCGTGTGTTAAAGTGCCGTCTCGCAAGCAGACGAGCGTTCCTTAGACCGCGCCCGCGCCGTGCTTAACGCAGCGGACGCCCTTAATGAGTATTTATAAGTCCTTATCATTAAAACCGCAAGGTTGCGAACTACAATTGCTCGATCAGTAGCCATTTTAAAAACCAACAAAATATCCGCATCTGTCTGTACACGCTTACAGCAGTCTAAAAGTGTAAAAAATTAACTTCTTACAGGACTCGCTACTCAAAACAAACTAGATACAAACTGTAATAACCAATGAGTATCTAGAATGTCACAGCACTAATATTTCAACGGATAGTACACGACGCAACCAATCGCATACTGGTACTAGCGTAACTTAAAAACCGGAACGACCTTAGTTTTAAACTCGCTGCGACATCGGTTACCGCGTAAGCTTATTGGTGATATAGCTGAACATTTTGTTAAGGCCCCTGGCTTTCTTCTTCTTCTGGATGGTCTCGCTAGCGCGGCTGACGTTGGTCAGTGAGCCGCCGCCGTCCAACTCGGAGATGCGCACCTGCATCGTGTCCGTGTTGCCGGTCGAGGAGTTTGTGAACTGCGTGTCAGTCGTTAGAAAATGGCTTTTAATGTCGTTTGATGAGAGCTCAGTGTCGGTTAACGAGGGAGGCACGCCGTATGAACTGAAATAATAAAATAACAATTTTGTTTTATTTTATCACCTTTTTTACAACGACTTCAAACGCAGTCAAAGCATGGGAAAATATGCCACTAAGCTAAAACTTTTGCGATTCTCCTATGGGCAAAGATGAATATAGAACTAGCTATAAAAAAGCAAAATACACTCGGCGTCAAAGAAATCGCACCTTTTAACAAAACGTTCTTCGAGCGTCTATCTAACTAAACCTTATTTAAAATCAACGTGGAGGGTAATGTTAAGTATCATTTGGAAGGTACCGAAAAGGGGTACACAAAAACAGTTCAGTATTTTTATTTTCATTAAAAGGCACAAAAAAGAAAAAGTTTACAAAACAATCAAAATGCTTAATTAAAAGATTTTATTAAAAACAGAATAATTACAAAAAAATATATAAAACTTTGCTTAAAACTAATCTAAAACCTAGTTACAAAAACACAAATGTTATCGTGCCAAAACACACAAATGTAAACAACGGCCTTGAGTTATTGGAGAGTCGTGGGAGCGGGATCACGAGACCGAACCTTACGTTTCAAATGGTCACAGGGGTCCTCTATCGGGTTCAGGTCTAAACTTCTCGCTGGCTACTGCACAACAGAGATCCCAATTTCTTGAACGAAGGCGAGCAATTACAGCAGCGTGAGCGCGAGCTCTTCCAGGATCTCTGTGATGTACTCTGTGATGTGATGGTGGGCAGTCAGCGACCCTTGCCCGCGACCACCTCGAGCCCGGGAAACGCAAACAAGGTCGGTTTTGCCTTCGGCCGACATGCCGCCCCAGAACATACTAGAACCGCCCCTGTATTCTACCGTCTCCAGGATGCAGGCTTGGGTGAAACGTTCACTCTATCTTCTGTACCCTTTTTTGTGTCTATCGTTGCAGAAAAGGCAGTCTCTCGTCTCGTCTGAGAAGAGAACATCTCTCCATTGGTCAAGGGAAGCGGACTACGAGTCGCTATATTCTTCTCCTTCAGTCTTCGTCTAACCGTAGACACGCTCACAGTTGTTCTGCGAGCTGCCTGGAGCTGGTGATGCAACTCAACAGCATTCGAAAACCGATTTCTCAAAGACTGCGACACAATGAATCGTCCGAGGTGCTGCGACGTCTACCAGAGACGCCTCAGGACGTAGCCACAGGTCTCCAGGAACCGTCGGTAAACTTTTTGAAAAACGGCTAAGTTCAGTTGCCGAGCGACATAACACTGCCATATCCCTGATTGCAGTAGTGCAATCACTTGGGCGGCTTCATCAGCAGTGGTATCCATCTTCAAGGTCGTTTTTCTTCTGACAGATGTTCTCGTATGTCCTCTTTAACGATTGGATAGCGATTACCCCCATTGAACCTGTATTGATCCTTTTGTACCCACACAAAGTTGCGCAACTAGCGGCCCTTTTGAAAAGCAAAATTGCCATTTCTTTTGAAATCGCATTTGTGATGTGATGCATTTGTTTTAGTTTGTAATAAACTGATGCGTTTTTTTAAAGTTTCTTTATTAGGCTTTGAAATGACACCAATATCGGTGAGGTTACATATGTGGGTGCAAGTTCTTTGACGCCGAGTGTATATTCATCCTGATTGACAGCCAATCCGCGCTCAATCACTTTTATCGCCCCGAATCGACTCTGCCCTAACAACTGAGACTAAGACAAACTGCTAAGATTAGAAGATCATTCACTATAAAAGTAAAAGGCAAAAACATGAATACAACAATAATTATAGGGACAATAATATACATATGCCATTAAGACCAATTTGTACTTAATATTGCACACAATTGCAATGCCCGACAGGGTTCATCATGTGTATGTTTAATATGTAAATTAACATACTTGTAAAACATATGGTTGCAAATGTTGCAACCAATATTATGTATTGAGTAAAATAAAAATATTTTTATAACCAATTTATCAATAAAATAAGCTTACTTGGGTAGCTTGACTTTATCAAGCGTCTGTGCAAGCTTCTCCCAGAAGTCATAGGGCATCCACTCATCCTTCTGGTTGTAGATAAGCTTGTGGTAGTACATGAGGTTGTGGGGCAGCCGGCACTCACGGTATATGATAGGGATTATATTCCGCTTGTTGGACTCTGTGAAAACGTACACGGATCACAACACATACATTAATCTCATTCCAAATAAAAAGCTCAAATAAATGCTTCCTAAGGCCGTATTCTCGTCGACAGCGGGCGGCAGGGCGGCGGCGGCGGCGACAGCGACGCGACGCGACGCGACTATGCTCCCCACGCCGCTGTCATCGAGAACAGTTCTATAAAAACCTATGCTTTTGAACGCGCCGCTCCCGCCGCCGCCCCGCTGCCCGCCGACGTCGAGAATACGGCCTAAGGCAATTTTGGTCTTCACTTCTATTGTTTTTTTTAATGTAACAGTGACAAGAACTTATTTACATTTTACTTGTATTTTATTTATTTATTTATTTATTATTATTATTAGTTACACGGGATGGACCCAATTACATAACTAACATACAGAATATAAAAATTATCACCATTATTATTATTACAATATACACTAATTACAATTTATTATTATTATTACACAACTAAGGTCAAAGTGGCTAATTCCGTCTAGGGGGCGTCACCGTCTGCTTTGAATTATTCCTGCCGGAATAATCCTATGCTTTTGTTATTTAGCGTCAGTAAAACACGATAACATCGTTGTTCAAATTATGTCAGATAGATGGCGTTAGTTGAGATAAATATGGAACAAACGTCATTGGAAGTTTAGTTGAGTTTCGAAAGTGCTAAGTGAGTAAGCGGTGTGACATTTTTTCGAAGGTAAATATGATATTAGTCAATTTATATTAATAAAAGAGTACTACACGTATAGTTTAATGTCTACTTAAACGATTATATGTTATTATTTTGCAATAAAACGTTTAAACTGTTACTAATCCTATCTGAAACATTTCTAACCTCAAAATCGTGAAGTGGAAAACTCCGTCTACAATTAGTGGGGGAATTTCGTCATATGCCGGATCTCCCCCATTTCAGATATTATAAACCTTTTTTACCCCAGGAATTTATTTTAAACAAAATATTCCTACTACCAATTTTTTTTTAGATTTATAAAATATACGTTTATCTACCTCAATTTTTCAATTAGTACAAATATTTAAAGGGTGATTATCATGAAAACGAATAACTTTTTACAATACAATACGGATGTATGGAATAGTTGTTTTTTTGAAGATTTCTATGTGGACCCCATACAAAATGTTGTTCGTTTTTATGATTACTACCATACCATACCTTATAGTTTTTGTCGTCGTCGTCTCAGCCCACATAACACTCACTGCTGGGTATAGGCCTCCCCCATTTAACAAAATTATAATTTGTTTCAGAACGGCTTAGATAAACAAAATAATGCGAAATTATAAAAGGAAAACCAATAAAGGTTCTTACGACAAAAATGATTTGCGTGAAGCCGTATTAGCAGTACGTAATGGTACATTAAGTGGATATAAAGCTTCACAGTTGTACAAAATACCAAGAATGACCATTATGGATCATGTAAACAGGAAAAGAAAGTCAAACATTATTGGGAGGAGAACCGCGTTGTCTTTGGAAATTGAAACGAACTTAGCATCATGTATCCATACTATGGAGAAACATGGATTTGGCGTAACTAGACAAGAAGTGATACAAATGGTTGGCGAATATGTAAACAATAATAACATTTCTACATCTTTTAAAAATGGGGTACCAGGGAAGGATTGGTTTGTGTCATTTGCTAAACGACATAATTTGTCAATAAAAAAGCCCCAAGCTATGGAACATGCTCGAAAAACTGCCTTGGATCCCTTCGTTGTTTTTCCATATTTTGACTTGTTAGAACAAAAAATAGAAGAATTAAATTTAAAGGATAAGCCACATGCTATTTGGAACATGGACGAAACGAGTTTCTGCAAAGACCCTATAAAAACTAAGATCGTAGGAGTTAAAGGTCATGCGGCAATTAGAGTCATTGCCACTCCTGGAAAGGATAATACCACGGTTCTTCTATGCGCAAGTGCGGCTGGGCAAAAAGCACCCCCACTAATCATTTTTAAAGGAAAAAACGTTTGGGACACTTGGACTTCTCCTGAAGCATATCCTGATACCACATATGCTGCAACAAAAAACGGCTGGATGGAATCGGATGTTTTTGAATCTTTCTTTAAAAAAACGTTTCTGAAACTCATCGGGGATGAACGTCCAGTTCTTTTAATTTATGATGGCCACGCCACACACGTAGGGTTAAATATTATAGAAGAAGCAAGAAAAGCTAATGTAACTATACTAAAATTACCAGCTCATTCCAGCAATCTATTACAACCACTAGATGTTTCAGTAATGAAATCCTTTAAGGATCAATGGGATCTGAAATTAGTACAATGGCAAAGACTTAATGTGGGCACACCTTTACCAAAAAATGAATTTTCGAGATTAATTGGAGTTGTATGGGCACAATTGAATCCCCAGGTATTGCGCAATGGATTTAGAAAAACAGGAATTTTTCCAATTAATCGCAATGAAATCGACAATCGCGTTTTCGACTTCTTGAAGCTAAAACGTTGGCAAGAAAGTATTTTAAGCCCATCAGCACAAACAAAAAAGGAACCACATACGTTGTTGTACATTGCACTACAGTATATTAACAAAAATTGTAATTTTGTTGGGGAAAATGTAATGACAGATAGTGAAACTCGAAGTAGAAGTGTCAACTCAACCTCTTTTGAGGAACTACTTTTGCGAAAAATTAAAGGCAGTGACAACTTTCCAAAAACCAAGAGACGAAAAGTGGCTCAAGGTGCCGAAGTTATAACCCACGATGATGTCATTCAGTTTAAAAAAGATGAACAAGATAAAAAGAATAAAAAAGGAAAGGCGAAAAAAGTAAAAGGTTCATCATCAATTACCAACGACGATAACGTTGTTTCGTTAAGTAGTTTGTCAAAAAACGACTCGCAGTTGATACCTTTTGCTGCCAGAAGTTCTGATGAGGTTCCTCGTTGTTTGCAAAAATGCGATCCTACTCCTTCAAAAATTCAAATCTTATCCGACATTACTATAAAAAGCGCAACAAAGCTCAGTGACAATAGTTTACAAGCAGTGCCCGGGCCTTCAGGAATAAATAGTACAAGGAAAGCAAAAAACAAGAGTGCCAAATCATTTAAAATCTCTGCTAAAAAGTTACCTAAAATTATAACACCAAAAGGCAAAGGAATAGGAAAAAAAAGTATTAAAGAAAATCAAGATCCAAATCCTAACCCACCTAAATTGATAAAAAAAATATATGTTTCACGCTCAAGTTCAACGACCAGTGTATCTGGATCCTATAGTCACCACAGTGACTCTGATATAGCAGACGTAAGTTTCGATTATGAAGATGACATTGAAGACTCTGCAAACAAAGTCATACCAGGAGACACTCAGCAAGATGTTAAGACTGGAAATAGTAGGCTAAGATTGAATTTAAAAATTAAAGATGAGCTTAAATCAACAGAAACTGCGTATTCTATCAAGGACCAAGTATTAGTACGGTACTTTAACAGAAATAATTGGATATACTATGTTGGCATAATCGAGAATACCAACATTATAGATGAAAAGGTTATATACTCAATTAGATTTTATAAGACCATAAAAAAACCGCAACTAATGTTTAAAACTACGAGAATCATAGACCGTGATGACGTACCTGCCATATCTGTCGTAAAAAAAGTAAATCTATCTAATGCAAAGCAATCTTTAAACACTTTTGTTTTATCATGTGAAGAAGATAAAGTCTATTTTAATTAGATTGGTATCGTTTGTTCGCAATTAGGCTGTCTGTATGAAAAAGATCGGAAAAGGATAGCGTGGTCACTGTCGTCAAACTTTCGCTCCATATGGCCACCTAAATGTGAATAAAAAAGGCTTGCTATGGTCATTATTTTTTAAGGTTACCAATTCCTATGTTAACTATTCTTTTAAATTGTTTTCGTCTAGATATAAGAAGAATCAATCCCATGTTGATTATTAATAATAATACTGATTCAGAGATTACAAACAAAATTTAATAACAGTTACAAAAACTTTTAAAATAAAGTGGTTTGTGTTTATTTCGTACGAGTACTAGGTATAATAAGTTTATTATTTGTTGTTTAAATTACTATTCCTCATATTACTAACATATTAAAGTTCAAGTTGTATAGTAATTGCTATACTTAGTTTATTTTGTTTTGTTTTTAATTCATAAAAAATAATGTTTAATTTTTGTTCCTTAAATTTTATAAATAAATCATTAGACTGATGTAGATTCAACCAGGTGTTTATACCTTATTGATCTGCAATAAAGGGTTTGAAATTAAATGTGAAGTTGTTTTATTTCAGTTACTTCGTACATCGCATAAACTAGACAAGACTAAATAGTTTACGACCCCTGGCTTTGTCAGTATGCCGGAATTGCCCCCAAAAAATGTTTTTACGTTTAAGATTTGATCTAGACTTTATAATTACCTGTGTAAGACACATATTTGACTATCGTGCACCAATAAATGTATCACTTACGAGTATTCTTAAAATTGCTTAGAACTTCATAGAATTATCGCTACATGACGGAATTGCCCCGAGTTGCGGGAAAATCCGTCTATGGAGAAGGTTTTTAAAAAACTGCGTTTATCTTATAAACCTAATAGTGATTAGGAAAAGTGATAACTTTATTAGAAAGTAACATAAAGTCCAATTTTGATAACCACTTAACATTTGGCAGATATTGAAAGGTTTTTTTATTATACTTGATCAAATTCAGATTTAAATAAAGTATGCCGGAATTAGCCACCCTGACCTTATATCAAATTATAAAAACATTTAAACACAGATATAACACATAGCAACACTATAGAGGACATTTAGTTTCACAGAAACATAAACACAGGCAGGTTGCTGACACAGGAGCGCATTGATTACACTGTTACTCACCAATTCCCACAGCCTGAGCGTAGTCACTATAGAAACTGTTAGCAGGACTGTCAATGAAAGCTGGGGAGTACACCAGAATTATCCGGTGGCATCTCTCTGAGATCAGTTGTGCCACAGGGGCATACTGCGTTCCATAGCCAACTTCAATATCATACTCGGTGCATAACTGAGAAATTGACAAAATATTACTCCTATTACTTTAAAATTTTAATTAACAATCTTATATAATTTGAAATGAACATCAAATGTTTTACTTTGAACTTTAGAGCTTTCATTCTTGCCAGAAGCTCGTGAACAAATACCCAGTCTTGTTGTGCAAACAAGACATATGCATGGTAGTAGTTTGGGAATCCATCTTTTCTGTCATCGTGAGTGAGGATCATGCTATCATCCCTGTGTCCATTAATTTTTGATAGTTCATTTCCATTTGTCATTTGTATTTGTGGTTCTGGAAATAGAAGATGCATACTTTATGATTGTAATAGAAAACAACTTGAGTAATGGTCAGAATAGCTTAACAGGTGTATGCCAGTGTCTAGAGACTTAATGGACAACTAAATACACATTTACTTCATCAATAAGTCCAAAATTTGTAAAAAATAATATCTGGTCAACTTCAGCCAATTTTAATATTGCTAATTAATTAACTACGCTAACAATAAACTGTCTTCTGATAACAAGGGATTTTTAATGTTGACTGATCATAAAATCACAAGACTCCTATTTCTAGACAGAAATAACCAGGGCACTACAGATATGTGCATATGCAGGTCTATAGGCACCAGTCTCACACAAACTAGGCTAATGTGTGTAATAGGATTAAGCAACTCTTTTCTTATCTTTTGTACCTGTTTATGACGAGAAAATAAAATGAATATTCTATTTGATTTTGATCTATTCATATTCTTTACTCTCACACACAGACACATCACACATCATCACATCACAGACAGACTTAAGTGCCATGCCAACACTTACGCAATATTCTCCCTTTTTTGGCCAGTTCTATCAAGTCATCATAAATGTCATATCTGTCCATCTGTGCCAAATAGTCCAGCAAAGTCCCCAGTGTGGCTGTCCCATCGTTCCTCTGGATCCATAACTCTAGCACTCGGACAGTCTTATCTGCAGCTTCGCTTATCCCATGTGAAAGTTCATTTGGGATAGCAAGCAAAAATGCTAACCCTCTCCAATCTCTACAAACATAATATTTTTATAGATCCATTGTACATAATACCTGCTTAGCAAAAGGAAAATAACAATAAATAAAAATTCTAGTAATGTATTTGTTATGCCTAAATGAATAAAATAATTCATAGCTTTGGTTGATTCTATTTCTCCGAGACCATGAAATAAAACTATGTTAATCAGTAACTTAGCTTATAGAACACCAATGAGAACATGGTCCCTCCATGTTCAATATTGAATAACTTTTTTTCATCTTGTACAGTAAAAAGAAAATGTTTGAGTAACGGCTTCAATTTGTGCATTTTACTTTTTATTATAAACACTAAAGCTGAATCAAATATTTATAAAATACAGTGAAAAAATTAATTGCCTTCCTGACCCAGCCAGGAATCGATTCGATTTGTAGTTCATAATTTTTATTTACTTTGTTGAATAAAAAAGTTTAACAATGATTTAACACCAAGAACGTTGTTATAGCACTTCACCATCAGCTTGCAAATATTTGTATATGTCTTAAGCAGAACAAACTGTTTACACGTTTTATGGTAAATGAAAGCATTAAAGCAAAAGCTCTACCTGAGAAGCCTGTTGGGGCCATCAGTTAGCAGTACTCGTTTTGGATCAAGTTTTGACACCACGGACTTAAATTCATAACTATACGACAACAACGGCAAAGTTACATCTATGTCATCGTCCATTACGGGACGACGGATTTTCTTATATAATTTAGTAACTCCTAGCTTATGGGGGTCCAGGAAGTCCTCTGTATTTTCTAATCATCTAAGATTTCACCATGTTGGAAACGCAAAACATCAGCAGAATTATGCAAAAAAAGTGGAAGGAAAGATCTTTTTTTTTTTTTCGTTTAGTTCGTTTCTTGTGGAACCGGCTAAAGTCATAGACCATGCTGCCATGTCATTAGTTTCTTAATCCTATTCGTTCGTTCTATCTTCTTAGGCAATATATAAATAAAGAATATTGATGATGATGAAAGATAATGGAAATGGGAAGTGAGAAATAATAAACCCCCCATCCCCTCGAGTATCTCAGTAAAGATGTGGGGCTTTATTAAGTCCTCGCGCAGACTTCTTGAGAGAATTTGAAAAGTGACGTTGCACTGTTTTATTCCATTTGCCAACACTCATGCACACTCACGAACACTTAATATTAATGTGAAATAATGGTGGATTATTTACCATTATTTCACATTAATATTCGACATAACACAAATAGAAAATAAAACAAAACCGCAGACATGACTCTTCACTTTCCCGCCAAGAAGTCCAAGATCTTTGTTATCAATTGACAGCTGTCTGTAGTCTGTCTGTTTGGCTTTCACTGTCACATTTTTTTTAAATCGCAAAGGGATCAAGCTAATACAGTATTATTAAATCTTCTTTGCACAAAGAATCAATCGCAGTGTACGGTTGTGTACGGTTACGGTTATATAGCCTGTGTCATCTCTGATTATTTACATATAATTTTATACGCAAATATTATTGCGACTAATAACCACACCGTAACCGTATCTACCAACTAATGGCCTATGCCCAGCAGTGGGTAGATACGGGGTGAAAATGATGATGATAATTGTTGCAAAAAAAAAAACTTTATTTTTTTTTAAACTGTACATATCATCGCAATGTCCGGCAAACAAAATCGTGTCCATTAAGCTAGCGTACACATGGTCTAATTCAGGTTTTTGTTATGCCATCTTTTAGTGCGTAATTACTGAAAACATAAAATAATTAGTGCCTCCTCAGTTTATAAAATAAAGACTTTTAGTGTGTACGCTGAAATCATGATCAAGCTGGCGTACACGTGATCGTTCTCAAAAACTATCAAAGTTGTAGCAACAAAAGGAGAATGGCAAACTGAGAACCACCTATTCAAATTCATAAAGTTATCATGCCCAAATCTGACTATATGAAATTTAAAGGTCGTAATGAGGTAGTTATTTTTCAATTTAGAATGTTTATAAAGAAGCTGGAAATAATTGGAAAAACATGATTGTAGTATCTTCTTTTTTCCCTTAAACGAAACGCTAATGTTATAGTCTATTTTGCACAAAACAAAACGTTTTTACATGTCTTTTTTTTTTAAGTGTAGTTCGTTCCCTGAGGAACCGGCTAAGGTCATAAACCATGCTGCCATGTCATTAGTTTATTAATTTCATAAGTTACTTCTTTGTTACTTCTCCAGTCTTGTTTCCTGTGTGATGATGATGATGATGAATGATAATAGAAATGAGAAGTGAGAAATTTAGACCCCCCCAACCCCAACCCCTCGAGTATCTCAGTAAAGATGTGGGGCTTTATTAAGTCCTCACGCAGACTTCTTGAGGGAATTTGAAAAGTAACGTTGCACTGTTTTGTTTCATTTGCCAACACTCATGCACACTCACGAACACTTAACGGTTAATAATCCACCATTATTTCACATTAATATTTGACATAACACAAATTTTAGAAAATAAAATAAAACCGCAGACATGACTCTCTTCACTTTCCCGCCAAGAAGTCATTTACATGTCAATCATCCTGTGCTGCCATATAATAATAAGTAGTATTATTATAAATCGATTATTCTGATTTAAAGAAAACCTAAAATACAATTTGTTAGGTATGTATATATAAAGGTGTCTAAATATTTAAATCCAATAAGAAAAGTAAAAAACCGGTATTTTTATTTTTATTCTATTTTGCGCTATATTTTTATTGATTTTTTAAATCGATCTATCATAAGAATGATTTAAACTTTTAATCTTTAATCGATCAATCTTTACAATCTTTCTTATGTCATGTCAACAACAGTAATAGGTACCTACCTACTTACCTACATAGGTTACTGCCTATATTGTATTTATAGTTACATATCATTGTCATTGAATTTTTTGCTGGCCCTAATTAGGTACTCATTAGGTAAATACATATAGTCGGATTCATAATATTGAGCCGGTGCAGTAAATTGATATTTCGAAATGTCAGTTTACTGCACACGATTATGGATCCGACCATAGTGATTATGTATCATTACGGCCAACAAAACATCAAACAATATCTACGTCTGACTATTAATTTGTCTTTATTATTAATAAAAAATGTTGAACGAAGTATTTGGAACTACTATCACATACATAGGTAATAAGTTGGGCTGTTTTGAGGTTAGGTTCTCGAAAACTACTTAATTATAGCAACAAAATTTACACACACATTTTAGTGCCTTATTAATGCCCCCGCTATGCAAAATTTCATAAGGATTGCTCTTAAAGAAACGGAGATATTAAACAAGACTTGTGAATGACATTTCGAGCTGGCGTCTATACAGCGTACCCATATTAATGCTTACAGAAAGCGAACTTCTCTTTTTATGATTGTTATTTGTATTATTAGTGCGTGAAATTCTGACTCTAAATAGTTTATGTGAGTTCGCAGTGGAACGTGGTGGAACTATGTAAAAAAAATATTTAAAGTTCTATTCATACAAGAAGTATGACGAGCGTTATCGTGCATAAGGAGGAAGCCATCACCGATATATCCTGCATAGGGAACGACATGTTCCAGCAGAATATCGGAAATGTAGCGGTCTGAAGTTAGACCGCCTCCTCGTCCCCCGCCAGGCACGAAAACAAGCTCCGTTTTACCTTCGAAGGAAATGCCGACCCACATCATACAGGCACCGCCCCCATAAGCCACCGTTTAAGTGAAACAGCACTGCGCAAATCGCTCCCCAGGCCGCCTGTAGACCCGACCGCTTCGGTCGCTGCCGTGCAAACACATTCTGCACTCGTCGGAGAATAGGACTCGCCTCCATTGCTCAACCTCCCAATCAAGATGGGAGCGAGCAAATTGAAGGCGAGCTTGTCGGTGACCTGCCGTCAGTTACGGGCCTGTGGCAGGCCTTTTTGGAGTTAAATTAGCTTGTTAAGTCTTCGAAGAACTGTCCACTCGCTGGCAGCTACCCCACGAACATTTCGGAGATTCTGTTGGACGTCGACACCAGTCAAATGCCGAAATCGGAGAGAGGTTGACACGATAAAACGGTAATCCCTCTCCGATGTACACCGGCGCCGTTCAGATCTTGGTCTCGGGATAAAGCCACCAGTCTCCCGAAAGCGTTTATAAACTTTCGAAACACAGGACTGGCGTATGTGGAGCTGACATGCGACAGCCCGCTGGCTGAGCCCTTCTTGCAATAGGGCGACGATTTGCGCTGCTTCTGTAGGTGTAGTATCCAGTATCGTCCAAGTTCAAGGGTCAAAATAGCGGAGATGTGTACCGGTCAACGTGTGAAAGCCGACTGATAAAGAAAATCCATTAACGTGTGCTTTTATAGGGAGTCAATAGGCCGCAACGACGTATCAACCAAGTGAAACATATCTTTTTCCTTACTCCTTCACTTAATCCGGGATAGTTCCTAAAATACTGGTGTGATTTAAATAAATTTGGTATCAATTTAAAGTTTTAAAATGGTACCATTATTATTATTCTTAACTAGTTTTTAAGTACTCAAGATCGCGCGGAGTCATTTCCAAGTAAGTGATTCCATACTTTTGCTCGCGAGTGTAGAAGGAAATATTGAATATTTATGTATTACTTGTAAGAAAAATTACTTAGACACTGGCTAAATGTGCTAATCGCACGAAGCCACCAACTAAGAGAAAAAAAAATGTATTGTTTTTATTGCCGATTTTAAATTTATAAAACAGCGCGCGCTTGCGCACTTTCGACTCCGTATATCTTTTTCAAATCATAAAGAGAATGCAATAAATACTCATTAGATGACATGTCACACTTGTTAGCGTGCATAATAATAATACTATGTTTTAATTTGTATTGATTTAAGATTGTCTATTGACTCCATAATAATTTGTTAGTGAGATGACATTATTTTCCCCGCCACGTGAGGCTGTCACTCAATTCATTCGTTCTACTCACTCGCGGCTTCGTAATAAATAATTATGGAGTCAAGTGGGCATTGGGTGATTGACTCTTGAAGAAAATAGGTATTCTAAACATTATACTGGAGTTTGTGAATTTAGTGATGGAATAAACAACTATAAGTAACGGTTGAAGTTATTATTTGTCTGCCTGACCTTTATACACTGTTATCCTAATCACACTGTTACGATCACTTTTTTACGAAACCGCTCCCACAAATTATTGTATAATAGAAGGCGAGCCGATCACACTGTTACGAGTGTTACGACCCTACTTCCGTCCCTTTTCTACGAAATCACTCTCACAAATTGTATATATAGAAGGCGAGCTGAAAGATGTTGCACATCAAAAAAAATGGAAAAGAAAAGGAAAAAGAGAAAAAAGTATACGTCATTGTTAATTCCATATTCTATTTTCTATTGTAATATTGATTTCAAAAGGTGAGATGTCAAATATTACACATCTTAAGCGCCTACTGTAAGGCGCGTTGATTTTTTTTAATTTAATACTCGAAGCAAGCACTAAACGTTTTTACTATGAAGAAAATTCATTAATGTCAACGCTACGCCTAAGCGTATGCTATGATATGCAATGACGTAGCGTATGCTCTAAAGCATCGAAAACAGGCACGTTATCGAATGGAAAGAGCAGCCGGGTATGAAACATTCCAAATCCATCCATGGCGAAAACACCTTAGGACGGAGTAAGTTCATATGCGGAGGCAGTAGAAGACAGGCCCGACTAACCATCGTCGGTGCCTTGACAGGGCACTATGCCACAAAACAAATGCTTCACAGAATTCAAAGAAATTGTTTCGCAACAAAATTTGCGTTAAAACTTCTTAACTAATCTTTAGTATTTGTAAAAATATTATGATCGGATGTTAATGACGGTAGTTGTTGACATTGAATTGGCGCCTTTGGCTTTCAAAGTAAAAAAGTAAATAGTGTTGAATAATTTCGGCGGGCTGGTTAGAACCACGATAGCTCAATTGGAAGAGCACCTGACCCGGTTTGTCAGAAGGGTGCAGGTTCAAATCCTGCTCGTGGAAATTTTTTCAACATGTGTTTTTGTAATTTGTTTCGCAATAAAATTTGCGTTAAAATTATATAAACAAAACAAAAACATTATATAATATTAAATAATAAATATTTCTTACATTCACACCAATTAGCCCAGTTCGAAGTAGGCACTGTAAAGGCCCATTATTACGATAACTAGGGTAAACGGATAAAACTCTTTGGAGGATGTTAAAGGAGGACCTTAAAGTGTCTTAGAATCCATTATTTGGAATTGACTGGTACGATGGATTCAGGTGGAGGAAAAAGTGTACGTGGATCCATCAATAGATCCATACAGTGGATCCAAGTGGACGGAGCGGTTCGGGAATACGACGACTTGGGTGACACTCCATTGAAGCGGAGCTGAGCTGGGCGATGATGGGCTGGGTGGAGCAGCTTTACCCGCACTTAAATACGACGTAGCTTAATCATGCCTGTAATAAATATATTTTGACAACTTTATGATGACTGTACTTCTGCCCTAACACGAATCTGCCTTATAAAGAATCTGCCATTAGAAGAATCTGCCATAACCAGAATCTGTCCTTAACCGAACGAGGGCGCTAACCACCGTCCACTTGAGCGAAGAAAAGCCGTTAAAATAAAGGGTATCTTGATTGATTTCCACACACCTCTCCTGCGCTCAGCATCTACGGAGTGTCACCCTTACCTTATCAAAATAGTTGTAGTGTACTTGATGGGAGAACCAAAACCACGCCCTAAACTGGTACCAATCCAAAATTCTTTGGCCCCCACAGTAGATTTAAAACAACTTGTAATGTAAAAGAAACTACAAATATTTGTTTTAAATATATTATTAATAAAGACATAAAACGCTAAAAAATATATATATATTATATTATGATATAAAACACGCACCGAACAATTTCCACTTAACTTCACTGTACTTATACGGCACTATAAATTCCACGACACTTAAAAGAACATTTTGGGTTTATACATCGCCGGTGGTTGTCCAAAACTAGATTTATCCTTTCCGAGAATAGTTCTCACAATCAAATTTCTAGGGGAAAATGGATTCTTCTTGTTAAATAACTTTTTAAGCATCGCTTTTTTCATTTTGAAATCTTGTTCATTTAACTGCTTCTGTGTTTTAGCTGTAAATTTTAAATTTTCTGGTTTGTCCAACTCGTCTACTTTGGCTTTCAGGGCTTTCCAATTGAATAGCCCTGGTTTGACATCGGGTTTAGTGTCCAAGGCCGGCCCAGCCGTCTGAGTAGAACAGTTTTTAGCTCCGTTGTCATCCACTTTGCATGCTTCTGCTGGTGCTTGCTTTTTCTTTGTGAATTTTCGGAAAAATGAAATTTTCTTCTCACTCTGCGTACCAATACTCTGCACTTCAATTTCCTTCAAGCACAGAGGCACCTGAGGCTGGCTATGATGAACATCGTACAGGTTAGGGTATGGAGGAGCCGATGGATGAGGACGTGGTGAACGGTAAGGCGAAGCTGTTCCATGCTCATGGGCAATTTTATGAGATTGGCAATGATCTAATTCCGAGGCGGGCATTGGACTTTTACGTACTGTATTTTTATGCTCAGCGTGTCTGTGAGAATGACTCGTGTAGCTATAGCGCTGTTCTTGTGATGACGAATAGTACGGGTCAGAATACTCTGGTATCGGTAGTGGTTCGTAGTACTCTTGGTCATGCATCACATAATTTGTGACTTCCTGCCGGAATGGTGGCTTTTGATGTTTGATGTCGGTTGCAACCGTGCTCTCACTTTCGCTAAGTTCCTCTATAATGTCCTTTTTCTTTTTGAGCAAGCCGAAAGACCGTAATACTCTTGAGAATCTATTTTGTTTATCCTGTAAATCCTGTAAAGGAATAGACAAATTATTAATAGAACTAACAAAACTAATTACATATTAATTAATTGAATTAATTTATAAAAATAGTATATATACAAGAATATATTGTATACTAGCGGCCCGTCCCGGCTTCGCACGGGTGCACATTTCTTTTTTTTATAGCTTATGTTACTCAGCGCTAATGTAGCATTCTAATGGTGAAATAATTTTTTAAATCGGTCCAGTAGTTCTTAAGTTTATTTGTTGCAAACATACATACATACATACTACATACATATAAACATACATACTATAATACATAAATATATAGCTTTCCTCTTTATAATATTAGTGTAGACTAGCCGTCACCCGCCCGCTTGTGTGTATGGCAAATTTGTGAATGTTTTTTTTAGCCTGTAATTTGCATAATCTCATGTTCTTACTACATACAAATTTTCATCAAGATCGTTCAAGACATTCTTGAGTTATAAGAGGACAAACAGGCAGACAGGCAGACAAAAATTTCAAAAATCGTAGAATTGGTGTCAGTGAGTCATAAAACGAATATTTATCCTAAAATTTGTCAGAAAAATTGCATGAATTCTTAGAATTCCCATTCCCATTCTTAGTATCTAAGTATAGTTTAATTATTAATAAAAACCAACCTTTTTATCATGTATAGACTCGCTACTAAATTCAGAGTCTGTATCTGTACCTGTGGCTTCGAGACTAAGCTTCTCAAGCACAGTGTCGGAGTATGTAGGGTTGGTTCGACTATAATACGTGTCAGACGCCATCCTAGGACCAATGGCTTCACAGCTCTTCGAATAGCACTTAATATTTTGAGTCCCAACTTTAGCATCATGCTGAGATAGCTTAGAACACCCGCCTGCACTTCTAGAAGTTAGTATTTTGTCTTCATTGGAATTGACTTTAGGAGATTCGGGCATTTTCTCTGTATAATCATGTCTTTGATTATTGTTTGATTTCTGCGCCACAAATTTATAAATTTCCTTAATTAGTTCTTCTGTTTCAGTTACAGTTTTAACAGTTTGTGATTCATTTGATTCAGTCGTATGTTTAGAACAGGGCCCTTCTTTAGATTGATTTACGCACGCGCAGGTGAAACTTGGACTCGGTAAGACATAACCATTTTGCACGCAATTCATGGGACAAACGGGAAGCAAAGGATAACAACAGGGATTTGTGAAAGGGGGCATATAGTTCGGCGGCATGTTACACTGTGGCATACCAAAATTATTCATGCTCACCCCGCTGTTTGGTATCATAGTTGCGTTTAGCTTCGGACTATCTGGAGGTAAGTCATTCAAACACTTTTCTGCAGTCCTTACAGTTATATCTAAGTTATCGCACTGGGAGACCGTGTTTTCCTTTTTTATTTCTTGTAAAAAACTTTGAAGTATATCCTTTATTTCACTTAAGGCTTTGTCTGTTTTGTCAACTGATAAATCCGTGTCTTGTGTCTTATTTAAAGTGCTGTCAGTGGTTACATTACTTTGTTCGTTATTAAAAACTGGGGATTGCAAGCTACTCATGGTACCAGCATCACGCAGAAGATTAACTTCTTTGTTAGCGTTTTTGCTCAATTGAGGTTTGCGTTTTTCTTTATGAAACTCTATTAACGTTGAAGAATCATTACTTTCAATATTATCATTATGTGGTGGATAGTTTCTATATCTCTGTGGGGACTGATTTATACCAAGTGCCTTTCTTTGCATGAGGTAATCCTCAAATTCGGAATAATACTGAGCTTTTAAATTTAATTTGGGTCTTTGTGTTCTAGGTGAAGGGAGGACTTCCTTGTAGTAATTGTAAGGTATTGTTTCCTCTGCGGCGAGTTTTCTTCTCAATTTAGGACTAGCCTTTTCTTTTACAGGAATTAGGTCGTACAGTTCAGAATCATTATAGACATCATACTGTTTATAGATGTCGTGCCTTCTTTGATGTTTCTGTCGCATCTGCCTTTTGGAGCTGTAAAGGCGGGTATCGCAGATACTGCGCATATCATTTAAATTATGTTCGTCTTTATATCTACATTTTTTGTTTGTATCAACACAGCAAGAACATATCTCAGAATCTTCTATAATAGTCTCGCGTATCGGAAACTCCTGATCACGACAAATAGGTGCTGAAATCTGAGTTATACCAGATTCTGTCTTACCGAACATTTTTACGGGTCTATACTGTCGTTTGATAATGTCAGCTATGAATTCTTTATCTAACTCACGCGTATTTCTTGTTTTATGCTTGTGTTTCAACTCATAATTGGCCGAAACACTTTCAGGGCAACTTTTTTTAATATGGTCCTTTTGCTTCCGGTCTTTTACTTTGGCATCAACACACTCTCGATGCTTATATTTTTTGTCACGATGACGCGTCGGATAAGTGGTCTTGTACCCGTGACTGGTTCGAGGGTCCATAAGTGAATGATAGCTAGTAGTCGCATAAGACGATACAAAGTTTTCATAAGCAGAGTCATTTTTGTGTTTGTGTATATTCGGCTGGCTTCCATTGAACGCCTTTATATTGTCTTCCAGCTTGGTTTTGTTTTTCTTAAGTGTGTTTTGTTTATTTGCATGCACTTTTGTAGCCATATCATTGGATTTCACATTATCTTTATTATTGGCGTCCCTGTATACTTTATCAACGCTGGCGCTGTCATCAGATTTCCTATAATGACTTTCTGATGTTTTGTATAACACCGTAGTTTCGACTCCATTGGATGCAGTGTCAGTCCGATCTTTTAATGATATCGCGTAATCTCCATCATCATTAGGCCCCAGAGTTTGGGAGTCCTTTCTTGAACCCTCAATACACACTAATTCCCGGCAATGTTTGTTAACTTCACTAAGCTGATGTTCCAAACCGTCTATCTTATCCTTCAAATCTGTGACATTGATTGCAATACTGGAATTTATTTTTATATCCGGTTGAGACGGGCTACCTGGAATGTAGGTTATCAGGTTATGTTGTAAAATTCTTAACTTAAAATTGAAAATAATGTACACTCTACTCTAATAAGTAACGGATAAATTAGCTAAAGCTCTTTACTTAATAATTTTGATACATATTCTCTCCCCTAATTTCTCGAAAAGCGTTTTGTTTACCAATAATACCATACGAACCTATAGCCCGTCGCAGAAATTCTTTTATAGCCCGGTATCGACGCTTGGTCCGGGGTGAGATGCGGCGGCGCGGGGTGCGGAGGGTCATCCCCAATCCTCAACCCAGCGACGCCTGATTTTTAACATCAATCATTAGAGGAACACAAAGAAACAATTGAAGAAGACGAAGAATATGGATACCGTAATTCATATAGTCCGCTTTTAATGTCAATAATGATTGTGATGTGATTGAGATAGAAGTGTGGAACGATGGCTACGAATGTCATAAGAGCCATTTTACATTCGGCTGTTTTAATTAAACTTGCTATGATTATTGTTAGCTTTCCAAGAATGGAGCTGTGCGAGGTAGCTAAGTGATGGGCGAGGGAAGTTTTGGATTTTGGGCGATGGATTTTTTCCTCGGTTACCGCTACCTAGAACATCTGTGGTTGAAAGCTTTGACGTTTGTATGGGATACCGAAACGGCTCTGCAGACAAGATCACTCAAATGACGATTTCTTTTAGTGCCTTTAGATTCATCATCAGCTCATTTTATGTCCCCACTGCTGGGGCACGAGCCTTCCCTATGGATAGATAGGGAGAACGGGCCATAAACTACCACGCAGGCCCAGTGCGGATTGGTGGTTGTTAACGACTGCTAATGCAGCCGGGACTAGCGGCTTTACGTGCCTTCCGAAACACGGAGGAGCTCGAAATGATACATTTTTGGTCGTCGGTAAAAGTTGCTTAACCAGCACTCGCAAACCGGGCGCGTTAACCACTGTGCCATCGAGCTCCTCTTAACCACTGCACCATCGAATTCTTAGCCCGCCTTTAGATTAGATTAGATTTATTTATTTTGCAAGGAACACAGGTACGTTTTATTGCAAACAAAACCAGATCTTAAAGCTAATACGAGTATAGTTTCACTGGCGTTACTTGTTTGAAATTGTCTGCGCACGAACAAGACTTTGTTATATGCGAAGAGGATTTCAATATGATTCATATTTTATAAAGCAGCTTAGCCCTAAACTGTAACCATTCCAAAATTTGAGCGATTTTATACAGAAACATTTATATGATTCGAATTCGCAAATCCGAAACTATAAAGGCCTTTTTCTTGTCATGCGTATTTTCACCCGCGTGCGGATCTCGTCCGCATGCACGCTCCGGGCCACACGCAGAGCGAAAATTTTGTTCGCCGCTGCAGTGTCGTGCGTGTCGCCAGTGATTATACTCGTGCACAGAGATGAACGTTAAAAAAGTAATTATCGCTTATAATATTTTCAAAAATAAAAATATATAAAAAAAAATCAGAGTAGATCCTTATCTTGATACTAGATCACTTACTGGAATGCTTACTGTAAATTATCAAAATCTCCGAGATAACCATCGCAAATTTAAGAATTACTTCGCTCTTTTGACGAGTTGCTGGGAAGAATTGAACAAACGTTGGCTGTATCCAATTTACGACGAATTGCAATAAGTCCTACGGAGCGTTTAGCAGTTACTTTAAGGTAAGGAATGGAATGGAATGTAATTATGGAACGATAGCTGCACATAAAAAATCGGTTATGGTCTCATTTTGAAGCTCCAACTCCAGCTCCAACTCCAGCTCCAAGAGCTCCAACCGTAGATGTGCAGAAAAATAAAGAGGACAAAATGTTGTGGATTTGTATTAAAATATATCGACACCTGCAAGGAAAAAGACCGTAACTCATTTTTAGGTGCACTTAAGTTACGGTCACACTATTGCTTAGATTATGACTATAACTCAAAATTACCAAAATTTGAGTTACAATGTTTTTCCTTGCAGGTGTCGATATAAGGTAAACAATAGGCTTAGAAATTAAATGCAGTGTTCAAATGCAATGTCAGAAGAAGAAGAATTTAATTTCAAAAAAGGCAAGCTACCCCCATATATAATGGTCATTGTTTTTTTCTAACCAAGCAGCCACCCCTGCATCCCGGTTTTAAAAATAAGTCTATTTGTATCAATTTTCATTTTTGTTTGCGATTGTATGCGTACAATGAAATGCGAAACTAGACTGGCAGTAGAAGAACGCGCCCCGCAAGCGGGTGGCGCGCGTGCGGGGCGCGCGCCCGCAGCCAATCCGCGTCCCACGCGCGGCGCGTCCGCGTGATAGGAAGGGCATGTATGAAATGATAAGATACCGGCAGCCTGCGGGCGGCCATCCGCATGACAGGAAAAAGGCCCAAACAAGTAGCTAAAAACACGCAATGGAGTCAGGGAACCAATTTTGATAAAAAATATAAATACATCATTAGATTTTCGAAAAATGTTTTTCCTGTCCGGGAATCGTACTGTTTTTTTGAAACTACTGTGTTATTACGCCAACCAATAGTGGTGCTTTTACGAACAAAATTCTATTTATTATTGAAAAATGTTAAACTCGAGAAGAGGACAATTTTTTTTTCATTTTAGTCAATTAAATCAGTTAATTTAACTGACTAAAATAGGTTAATATTTACACAAAACACTTGCAGGATAGATTGTCCGTGTGAAGCAGATCTCTACTCATTAGACAATCTCTCGTTTGTGCGCAAGAATTTTGAAAAAAGCACTAAGGCTCCATTCAAATTACCTATTGCCCTTTCGCTAGTGAACACTGCGACTTGTTATATGTGTAAATTACTGTAAGTTCACAGTAATATTGAATAAATTAATAAAAAAAAATTGTACACATTAAGTTGTAAAGAAGGCACAAACTTATTACTCAATCGTATCGTATAGCTGGATGAGGGTAGCCGCGGATCGTGCTCTATGGAGAGCTGGAGAAGCCTATGTCCAGCAGTGGGTTAGTGTAGACTGATGATAATGATGATGATGACCGGATGGGTTGATTCAAGCTAACAATATAAAAAGTTTGTAAAAATACCTTTACACCGACAGAATACCTTATATGTAATGAACTTTTTCTCCACCGTAAAACATTTTAATATTTTTTTTACTTTTACTTCAAAGTTTCCAGGCCAGTTGCGCTTAAAGTTAAATTTATTTTAAATAATAATAAAAATTACAAAACGTTTGACTTTTGAATTTCAGTTGACATTTGTCGAATTTAACTTTTTATTATTAAAATTATTTGTTACTAACGAACCGACCAGTATAAGGTAAGGCTTGT
The DNA here is from genome assembly GCA_949315975.1 of Eudonia truncicolella. Classification (NCBI taxonomy): domain Eukaryota; kingdom Metazoa; phylum Arthropoda; class Insecta; order Lepidoptera; family Crambidae; genus Eudonia; species Eudonia truncicolella. The sequence goes on along the minus strand of OX438831.1, from coordinate 1,015,155 downwards.
ATTTATTATAAGCGAAATAATAAAAGGCTCTTTGAACAAAAGCAATAAAAATAATAATGATTACCAACGAGATTTTAATATAAAAACTTTTAAATATGGACCTCGACTGGTGCCGACAGTTCAAATGTCATATTAATAAATTTGACGTAGTAATCATAATTTTATGACCCAGTTTTTGACGAAATTTACCATAAGTACAACTTTAAATTGATTATGTTCTCAAAATTTTTGCAGACCACAGTATTAACGAAATGGAGGCTTCGCCCTTGGGGGAGGAAAAACGTCAAACAGTTTTCTGACTTGGTGCCTCCAGACCAGTACGACACTCCACTGTCAAGGAAGTTTCATATGGGATACGTATTGAAAGAGTACTGGGAGACCATACCTTTGTTCGTCACCACGTGCGCATCCATTGGCATTGTCATCATAGCCATAGCATGGGCATGCAAAAATAAGGTACAGACATATGTTTGTAATAATTTCATAATTTTATATCTAACTAATATCCCCCTAGTCTGTCCAACGCCATATTATGGTACGTAACAATCGATTTAACCATTGTTATGCGTTATGGACAGTAAACCTGATATAAAAAAAAACTTTTTAAATTATAATTATAATACCATCCGCCGCCCTGTCGCAGTCGCATAGATCAGTAAAATTGATTTCTCTACAATTGTTAGTTAGCTTCTTTTTAATTAATAATTTCAATACAAAACATTTAAGCCACGGTCCATAAAAGTAAAAAAAAAATTAAAAGGTAAGCTTACCATCAACCACTTAAACATTTCTAAACGAAACAAAACAGAAAAATGTATGTAACGTTTACTTGTGTCAGGTGGACATAGTGTTTTCGACGCACAGCCGCGAAAACATCTCCCGGACGATGGACCTGCGAAACCCGTCCATCCACAAGATGGTAATCATCAACCAGCGCTACGAGCCGTGGCCTGAGATGCAGGACCTGCTCGACAAGATGCGAAGTGCAGAGAAGCGCGCTCTCATGCGCGCGCAGACCTGCAGCTACCCGTAGACCGTCCGTCGCCGCATCGAGCGCGTGCGCAAGCGGACTGTATCTATTAGCCTGCATGAATTATATACCTAATACAAGAACTAAATAGACAACGCACCTGGGCCTGCCTGGTAAGCGCGGGCCGCAGTGCGCTCGCTTCTCTTGTGTAAGGATCAAATATACGACAACTCTTGCAGGTTCGTCCCGCTTTGTCGCACCGCAATCGGTTTGTACGGGGTTGATTTGTTGTTGATAGTTTGTTTTCAACTTAAGCACATGACGATATAAGATGAAAATACAGAAATGTTTTTATAAATAATGTTTTATTCGTTTTACCGAATCCCTAGTCAATTCAACTCTCACGAGATCTGTCATTCCTAAAGTACTGAATTTGTCTTATAAATGTCTTCATTATCTTTCGTTTTGGTCACTAATATAGTGTAAGTCCTCTTTATAATGCGGTTATCACACTAATATATTCTTTGCAAATAAATTAAATGAGTTATATAATAGCAACCGGTGGCTACTACATTGGCCCAGTCCATAGAGGAAAGTAAGTATACCAAATGGGCCGGTCGTATCGATGGGTGAGCGGTTGGCGGCCGGCGAGGGGGGCGCAGGGCAGTATTGGACCACCCCGCTGCAGCGATTGGATCTGCCAATCGAGAATCCGCCGTGTGATTGCGCTCTACATTCCCCTTAATGGATTTTTTCCTAAACATATTTTCCCTTTATTCGTTTTGGCCGAAGTTTTCAAATGCTACAGATGCTAATGGTATGCTTCTATAATGCGGACGTTTAATAATCGTTTTTTGGTTGACTTGCTCGCAATTAAAGTTGATTTTATTGCTTTCTATGTTGTGGATAAGGTATTAATAATGTATAATTAATTATTAATGTGTAATAATTAATAATGTATGGGACAGTATACTTTTATTTACTTTTTCCCCTTTTTTGAAAATCAAGTCATCACTAATGTAATGGGTAACTATTGGCTCAATCACCAAGCTTGCCAAATGAGGGTTGGTGATCACAAACTCGAGTTGTGCATGTAAAAATACGAAACAGTTTTTGTGTCTGACCTTGGAATTGAACCCAGGACCTCCGAACACCGGATCAAGCGCGTTCAGCTACCAAAGCGAAGTGATAATACTCAAAATTGGTTAGTAATTATAATAAGGTTTCTAGGATAATAATTAGTAGGTCCCTATTATAGATTTTTACATTGAGAAAATCAACGGCAACATCTTTGCTATTTTAAAATATAAAAAAAAACTTGAATTTTCTTATAAAATTGGTTTTTCATTTTGATATATACCTAATTTGGGAATATTTTATAAGCTGCATTTCAATTGATCTGTGTTACGAAGAGATGTCAACGTAATGATACTTTTGTTTATTTATAGATATTTTTATTATTGCGCTATTACAACTTAATAACTTCCCGATTCGATCCGAACCCCTCGGAGAATCTAGTAGGGCACGGGGACACGCACTGGTGCGTGATGCCGTTCCCGCTAGAAAACCTCTGACGGTGATTCGTTTCACATGACTTGAGGAACCCTTTAAGTTTCTCGCCGCCCCCAAAGAAGCCTGGTGAAGCTGAAAATGTCCAGTGGCAATCAGCAAACTCTCCCACAAAAAAAACTTAATAACAGTATAAACTTTTATGGTAGTGTTAGGTATGTGTGTTTACACGTCTGTAGCAGAGTGAACGAGAGTGCGGCAACAGTGCCGTGACCTTGAATCGACGTACTGAGCTGTTACCGGCTAGGGTTGAGCCACTCATAGTTAATTTATTATTGTGTGAAACAGTAAACAACAAAAAAAGTATCCTATATGCTGGTCTGGGTCATGGTCTGTGTATAAGGAAAGTTTCATTAAAATCCATTCAGTCGTTTTTACGTGAAAAAGTAACAAACATCCATCCATGCTTACAAACTTTCGTGTTGATAATATGAGTAGAATTTAGATGTACACTGTACACAGTCAGGTCATAAGTATTGTCACACAGTAAAAACTTTGCTTTTAGAATGCTGGCCATAAAAAAGTTTATTGAATTCGAATTTCGAATTGTTCATGAAAATAAAAATGTATACTTTTTAGAATGTTACTCATTTTTAAATATGGAGTGGACGCTTAAAGGAGACCGTGTTGCAGTTATTGCGTTGCATCGTTGCGGTTAAACGCCAATTCTTTTTTCAGATGAAAAAATTTTTACCGTAGAAGAGAGCTACGACAAACAAAATGATAAGGTGTATGCACACAGTAGTGAAGAAGCGAGCAACCTTATTCCGCGTGTCCAACGAGGTCATTTTCCATCCTCGCTCATGGTATGGTTGGGAGTTTCTTATTGGGGCTTAACAGAGGTACATTTTTGTGAGAAAGGTGTAAAAACGAATGCAGTTGTGTATCAAAATACAGTCCTGACGAGACTTGTGGAACCTGTTTCTCATAGCATGTTCAATAACAGGCACTGGGTATTCCAACAAGATTCGGCGCCAGCTCATAGAGCGAAGAGCACACAAGACTGGCTGGCGGCGCGTGAAATCGACTTCATCCGGCACGAAGACTGGCCCTCCTCCAGTCCAGATTTGAGTCCGTTAGATTACAAGATATGGCAACACTTGGAGGAAAAGGCGTGCTCAAAGCCTCATCCCAATTTGGAGTCACTCAAGACATCCTTGATTAAGGCAGCCGCCGATATTGACATGGACCTCGTTCGTGCTGCGATAGACGACTGGCCGCGCAGATTGAAGGCCTGTATTCAAAATCACGGAGGTCATTTTGAATAAACTTTATTGTCATAAGAATCAATGTTGTGTTAAGTTCATTTTGGTATATAAATGGTTACATAATTAATAAACTTGTCTCAATTATTTTATATTAAACATGTGACAGAATTTATGACCTGACTGTGTATAATACTTATATCATTATAATGTACAATCGTAATCAAATATTAATTTACAAATTGGACACAGCAAAATATTTACGCCTCGCTCGGCCAGTTTTGAAAGCTGCGTTATTAAATTTAATAACGTAATATATCCGCATGATAGTCTACCGGAGCCCTGGAGATTGAACCAGGAACTCGCGTCCTACCCCCGAAGATCTACCCGTTCGATAACTGATTTTTTTTGGAGAGAGTTTGGTGATTGTAGCACGCAGCATTTTCAGCGTTACCGGACTTTTTGGGTGCGACGAGAAAATTAAAGGGTTCCTCAGACGTGAAAACGACAGGGGTTTTGTAGAGGATATGGCAACACGCACTAGTGACTATCCCCGTTCCGTACTTTCCCCGAAGGGTTCGGAGCGGAACAACCCGAGGATGCCTTTAAGGCTTAGGACGCTTAGGTAATGTTTTTAATATTGATAACAGAAATTATTAGTGATAGAATATGTCCTTTGCAAGAATTTGACTCTGCAGCGTAATTAAAAAATCCATATGTCTATATATTTCTAAAACAATAGTTAACTAATAGGTATGTGCTTGTCTTTTTAAACAAACGATAAAAATATTATGTTAGCTTTCTGAAAAATGAGTTTAGTTCCAAAACAAGGCCAAAACTTTATTATAATAACAACAAGTATTTATTTCAGAATACATTATTACATCCATACATTATTAGTAATTATAACAGAGCTTAAACACTAATGTGAGTTACATGAAAAAAAAAATGCACATTGAACAACAAAACAAGCTTGGCGCACTTGATACGACCACCCACGTTTCAGCATCGGTGAGTCCCAGCGGTCAGACAACGCGTTCAGGCTATGGTTCGGGCTACCCCGCAGTCGCCCCATGAGAGAGGCGCAACGCTTCCTAATGATGGCGTGGAAATCATCAATCTTCCACTCAGCAAACATTGCTGAAGCGCTGCAATAGCGAGGCATCCCAAACAGCACCCTAAACACGTTGTTGTACTGTACTCTCAAGACGCTGTACGCGCGCTGCGTGTATGGAGGTATAAAAGGTTAGACAATAGGCCTAAATAGGGTGACCTTGACCTGATCAGTACACTGCGCAAACCTGCGGGGGGCAGCATGTTACAGCGTACGGACAGCGCTCGGCGCTCACGCTCTATGTCCAGGTGGTCAGACAGGTCATCAGAAACCCAGTGACCCAGAAACTTAAACCGATCCACATTATTCAGAGGGGTGCCGCACAGATACAATGGTGGTACACTGGAATAGCATTTTCTTCCGGCCTTAAAGATCATTATTTCACTATTTCTCGAATTGTATCTGAGTCCTTGAGCTGTCACATATCATTCACAAATGTGAAGCAGTCTGCGCATGGCGATGATCGATGGGGTCAGCAACACCACCGATGGGGTCATCATCTGCATAACTGATATTGTTTATGCACACCCCATCTACATATGTTACCCCACCCCACCACATCTATTATAAATATATTATTTTAAAAAAATCACAAATAATCATACACAACCGTACTTTGAACCTGGTTAAATTTCTTGATGAGGTGAGGGATTTTTTTTAAATTGAAGTTTATATTATACGTGCCTGATATTATCTTTTCAAAATTATCTTTGTTTAAAGATTTTACAGTATTAAAATATATATACAGTCACGAGCATGCACCTGTAAATAATGTAACTCTTAACACAATGGAATAAAAGTCTAAATGAATAAAAAGTGTATATATTGTTATGTTCGTGACTGTACCATCATTAGCTTGCTGAAGTTCGGCCTGTATTCAGGCTAAACCATATTCAAGATAGGTCAGTACTAGAATACGAGCGCCTATTCGATTCATGACTTGGGTTGCCAAACTACTAAAGTGTTGCGTGACTTTTTTGCTGGCTGTACCCGTCTCCATCTCCAAGAGGGCGCGGCAAGTGCCCTCGCAACCGCGGCGGAGATGTCTCAAGTAGCCTTTTAAAATTATGTTGGTATCTCTTTAGCACGTTTACGTACACAGGCAAACTGACACGGGTTCGCTCGTGTTTTTTTGTTTCATAACAGGGAAAAACTTGGTCTTCGTCGCGCCTAAGTGACAACAAAGACGAAGGCAGAAGTGCACTTCTCCCGGAATCCTCAACTTCAGTGGAACTGGCAATCTTTCCTCTGATTGAAGTAACTCAGCTATATTGATGACAGACTTAGATAAGATGGTGGCAGCTAGTAAGGCGGACTTAAAACAAGCCTTATTACCAACCAAACCGAGTACAGTTGGTATGTACGAGTAATGTATACCTTGCAACCTTTGGATCTGAAACTGGTAACTAAACTGATCACAGTAAAACCGTATTTTAGGTGCTTTATTTTAAATTTCTTACGGTTAAGCACTTGGCCTTCATCTCACCTGATGTAAAGTGAAGGGATGATAAGGCCAATGGTGGAAACGCATTTCACCCGGGATCCTCAACTACAGAGACACTGGCTATTATGTAACCTGGCTCTGAGACCGGTGGCCTGGAGCTCCGCTTCCGCTCTGCACCAGGAACCGTCCATTTAGTATCCTAGCACCTGCTTTTCCGATGAATCTATTGACATTTCGTTTACTGATGATTATTTCAAGTAGGTTCTTTCTTAAAGATTTTATGAATGATACCAGTTTTCATGTATTTTACTTCAAAACTGACGGACTTTCTTACAAACTTTCACCCCCTATTTGACCCCCTTAGGGTATGATTTCTGTAAAATCCTTTCTTAGTGGTTGGTTGCGCCGCTCAATTAACCTACAGTCCAAAGTCCAAATTTCATTTAATTAGCTTCAGCGGTTTCAGCTCGGCGATGATGAATCAGTCAGTCAGGACAAGTCATTATATAGTCCTCCCTTCCTTCCATTTTTGGAAACAAATTTATTTTATAATATCTTACAATAACACAAATGTTGAAAAAAATTCCACGAGCAGGATTCGAACCTGCACCCTTCTGACATACCGGGTCAGGTGCTCTTCCAATTGAGCTATCGTGGTTCTAACCAGCTCGCCGAAATTATTCATCACTATTTACTTTTTCACTAACATCTGATCATAATATTTTTACAAATACTAAAGATCAGTTAAGAAATAGGCAAGCTATTTATAAAATGTTTTTTGTTTTTGTTTATATAATATAACGCAAATTTTATTTTTTATAAAATCTTATCAGACTTAACACTGAAATCCATTAGAAGTGACGATTTTCTTTTCAATTTTTTTTCAAACAAGCTGTGACGGAAGGGTATAAACCACTCCATTAGCACGTTAACTTACCTGGTCTCCTCGCGGATGAGGCACGCACTTTTGAGGATCACTTTTTTCAGAGATTTTCTATATTTTTCTATATTTAAAAAAGCTCGTTTTTTTTCTATAATCATACAAAACTTTCTTGTATGTGGATTAGTGGCTTAAAACCAGACTTCTGAGTATCCATATTACGGGCTGGTACCTACTAGTTGTGCAGTGATATATGCCGTTTTATTACATCCATACTGCCATTATAAAATATTCTGATGTAAGTTAAACGCGCAGAGCTAACACATTAATTGCTAGACCAAACATGAGTTTTGAGTGGGTAGCTAATTCCATTTATATATTGATTGTTAATAAATCAATTTGAACATACACTTTTTTTAAATACCTTTCTGACATGTTATAACTAATATTGTTATGACAATGCCGTTATGCTACAGCCTGCAATGCGTAATTACTTATTTATTGACCTCCTTGGTCGAGTGGTTTGTGCACCGGTTTTCATGGTGTCGCCATCTCTAAGGTCCCGAGTTCGATCCCCGGTCAGGTCAATTTAGAAATTATTGTTTTTCTAAATTGTCTCGGGTCTGGGTGTTTTCTATGTATAATAAGTATTATGTTTAAGTATTTTAAGTTTGTTTATCCGGCTCGAAACCATGTAAAGAGTTTCATAACGAAGCTTCTCTTGGGCTAGATAATTGGTGTGAGTGTAGGAAAGTTTATTTATTTATTTATTTAATATAATAACATAAAACCACTTTTTACGAATATTAACTCCCATATAATTTGCATATTATTTCTGACATTTCAAACCATTTACATGGACCGTGGTCACGCGAATGTCAGAATAAAAATAATATGTTTTTAATTTAATAGGAGTCAAACTCGCAAGAAGTGTTAAATTAATCATAATAATTTATTTAAAGTATTTTTCAATTTGTGGTGTTCGCGTAAACCAGAGAGCAATACAAAATATTATTCGTTTTCAATTTGTTACCTACGTAACGTTTCGTTAATGGCAATGAGCGTGATAAGCATAAACAACAATGGAGCTGGCGATCGAATTAAACCAACAAGTATCATTTCCAATATTTTTATTTTTAAATTAGTGGCAGTGAAGATGTGTTCGGGTACGTCGCTCGCGTCCAACAAAATCCGGTACTGCCTCGAGTACAGTCCTGTCCGAATACAAAAATAACTCTACGGCAACGATGCGACGTCGCCGGCTATTCAGTTACACAAGTCTGACTTAAACTACGTTGAAGTCCCTGTAGCGCGAAGAAAAGGAAATACCTCCATGACTCGGCGGGGGTCGCCATGTTTATTTGCAGGTGCCGCCGACGCGTCCTAATTTGAGTGCCTCGGCCGCACCTGCAGGCAAACGGATGCCGACAAATGTAGCCCGAGCAGGCACGTTATTATGTGGTGAAGAAGCAAAAGCATAATCCCCGTTATTCCAGCGCTTAACAATTAAGTTAATGATTGATTCAAAACTGATGTTGTCTCCATCTGACTCTATTAACAAAAATGAGACAGCTGCAGTTTTAAAACAGGATTATTATAAGTTTAAGTTGTGAAATCAATGGCAATGCATTTATGTCTTTTCTAGGCGCAATGACGTACGTAGGTGATTATTTTAATTATTTTATTTTTACTGGTACTCTACGCCTATAATATGTTAAACTACAAAATGACCTGTGAAATTAAAAAATTAAAGCTGTCAATTATTAACCCTGATGTTAAGGGCCTGTTTCACAATTAGGAGATACTTGGCAGATAAAGTGACAGTTTTGTATGAACTATCTGTCAGGTAAACGCTAATGGGAACTTACTTGTAGATCGTGAAACAGGCCCTAAATTTATTGTAATTGTACGAAACTGTCTTGCTTTGATGATAGTCCATTTTTAATTGCGATACATAAAATTATCTAAGATCAGGTCGCTTCCAGAGACTTCAATATCTGTTTAGTTACAAATAAAAAGTGCCGATTCATTAGACTAATTAAAATAATTGCTTTTTTATGATTGATCAATTGAGGTTTTACATCTGTTCAAGAACATTGGCACAATATGAGCAATATTTAATGTATTTCAAAGATAAAACAAACGTTATATGTATATTGTTGTGAAACAGTGCTATTTCCAAACGGTATTGAAAAGGATGACTCTACCGGAACTTTACAAATTTCAGTATGGCAGTACGACCAATGTACTATAGTGAATTTCATTTGACAAATGCATTTAAAGCTGTGAAACGATCGTCTTTAACTATGAAATACATTATGCGTAAGTTAAAAATACAATAAAAAAGGTTTGGCACATAATTCCAAATGAAGGTTGCGTCCTAAGTGCTATAACACTGTACCGGTTAAGCTATCGTTAGCTAACATTCACAATTTACGTATTAATCGAGCAAGTCGGAGTGTTATCACTATTAAAAGGTTCCGTTTATAAAAACGATCCTTCGAAACGCAAGTCCATTTGATAATCTGTATCTTTACATATAGTATTTGTTTATCTAATCGTCATGTAGTTATGTATATTCGGTTTGCGTACCCCGCGTTCGGTACCTAACATTTATACTACTGTTACGGCTGCGTTCTGGCAGTAGTCGATGCTTAGCCTTGTAATGTCAGTCCTGGCTCCACCCAGCCCTTAGAGAACATTCCATACAACGCTGGTCTCGAGCTCACACAAGAAGTTCGGTACCACCTGCCCTGCGCCAAAGAGCCCATGCCGTGAGGGTCGGGGCGAGGAAGACCTGCGCCAGAGGTGTATTGAGTAGCACCGAAATATTATTTGCTATTTTAAAAGAAATTCCTGGCAGATCGCTCGACGGTGAAGAGTTACTCAATAGCACCCGCGGGTCCTCGTGCCCGGGCGGCGAGGGAACCCACTGCTACACATCGGAATAGTTCGTAGTGCTATGCCACAACGGAGCTGCCAGTGATGCGACTGACGTTGAACAACCGTTGAACGCCCGGTTTTTATGTAATTAAAGAGAACAAACTTCAAATATCTATTTTCAAAGCAAATTCTTGGTTATCTGAATTTTTGTGATTCCTCAAAATTTTATAATAGAGATAGTTCTCTAAAAAGTAAAAAAGGCTCTAAAACTATAAAAGGCTGATTGGGTAAAAAAAATATTACTTTTAAGGGACATCGCAAAGTATCTTCACTTAAGAGCCTTAGCTCTTAATAATTAAAACAAATCAGCAATAACTTAATCAGTGTAAGTGTTAAGTTAATAAATTGTGTTGAAAATTATGAAAATTGTTTTAATGGCTCCCTAGGTGGTGTGTGAAACGGCCTTGCCTTTTAAAAAAGATATTACTTAGCGTCAGTAGGAGCACTGGGCAGCTGCTGGGCAGCCGCGCACCCGGTACAGCAGTGGACAGTGCGCGCGTCACAAACCATATTCACAATCGTTACCTCATTATTATCCTATACACATAAAAATATTAAAACGGAACATATCACCTACATATTTAATACTGTGCGTAACGAGCCGTAACATCATTGACTCACCAAATGCTGTACAAACGAACTTTGTAATCGAAGGAATAAGGTTGCGTTTCCACTAGAGCTCTGCGAGATAGCTAAGCGGTGCGCGAGAAAATATTCATATTCGGGCGGCGAACCATTAAACTTCGGGTGGTTTACATCCATTAGAAAATTTCTCTCACACATTCGACCTCGCTCAGCTCTGGTGAAAACCCAGCCTAATGCTTCGGCCACGAAAACGAGCGGTTGGCGCCGCGGCTAGCAAGTTTGCAATTCATCGCGCGTCATACTATGGAAGTTTTTGTCAACGGTAATAGAAAAATCGCTATGAATGGAGAATTCGTGCACCGCGCTGTACACCACTCGCGTTCGCGACCGATCGGTATCAGGGTGCAAAAGCGAGTTTTATTTGCCATTCGATCATAATTATAATAGATATTGACAATTTGTATGGCAACTTTTAACTCTCCTCGTTTGTCACCTTCAATGCCATACAAATCCTAGTTTTCGTTAACGTTATGTTGTGTTTGTAGTTTTCGTTGATTTGATCAAATGACCAATATAACACGCACTAAGCATCCATAAACAGTGTCCACGACCGCCACATAGATACATACATACGCGTGGCTTCATAAACACGCGAGGCGCAGCGCAGCGTGCGTCTGTCGTTAATATTTAGAATATTCTCGTCCGAAACATCGATAATTGAGCACCGAGAAAGACAATTAGACATCTTAAAAGTGAAGTCACAAACGCGTACACTTACAAGAAACACGCACGAACAATAACGATGTTGGCGCGGTCGCTCGCACCCTGCTCGCATCATGCTCACGCCATGCTCGCACCATGCTTGCACCATGCTCGCACCATGCTCGCACCATGCTCGCACCATGCTCGCACCATGCTCGCACCATGCTCGCACCATGCTCGCACCATGCTCGAAATGTGATGCAAACACGATATTCTCCATTTCTCAGCGGCTCGGCCATTCATTTAAAAATTGTTTCATAATACAACAAAACACTTTTACAGCTAATATTAATAGCAAAAATCATTTAAAGAAACCAAATGAAAATATCAAATTTTAACAACAAATTAAATTAATAGTACCTTTTTAATTTAATTAATTTATGATAAGGTATTAAAATATAAAAATTGAATGCGTGGCGGTTCATGAAAACCATTATTTCATGGTATTAAGTGATTGTCATCTGCAGGATATTATTTCAGTTTTCCATTTAAAAAAATGTTATGTTATATTAAGCACCCTAGTACCAGATGTCTCGCGTCCGTTAGACAGGGGGGGACATATTGTATCGGTTGTGTTTGTGATGTGTTTGTAGTAGAGCTTGTTTTAAGTGTACGTGGCTAAAGACCCCCCACTTTAATTTTTCCAGCATTGTTTTGTTCGGAGTCTTCAGCAGTTAGAGGTAAGATAGTAAATTCCTCAGCGGTTGACAACTACGCGTGAAGTTATCATCTTCGGCCTTATCGCCAGTTACCATCATCATTAAAAATATGTAGTTGGAATCAAGTATTAGGTAAAGCAGATTCAAATTCACTTAATGAGTCCTCATGAACCGATAAAATATTTGAAATCAATGACAGTGGACAATAGATACATAAAAGTTACAAGTACTCGCGTTAGTACATACACAATACATCAAAAAGTTATACATAGCTCATTGACGCCAAAAAAACATCACGCCGACTTCAAACGAACTGAAATATACCATATCACTTTTAAGTGCAGGTAATCACATATTCAATAATCATATTAATTTAATAATAATAATAATAATCGTAATATTACACCTTAAATAACTATACAATTTATGAACCCCGCGGGGCTGTGGAACTTATTAAACTTCAGTTATATTATACACCAGAGCGCGGCGCGCGCCTGTACTATACAAAAATTAAAAACATTATACAATAATACTACAATACCATAGAGCTAATAAATACAAGAATCAACTTACAACTACCAATACCCATGTGGCACGATGTCATAATGCGATGACGGTATATTCGTATTTTAGTTACAACCTCTTTTATAACATTCAATTTATTAATTAATATAATTTATTTATATCTATTACAATAATGTACGTGCTCTCTCTGAAACAACATCTTAATTTGGAATTTTAACATTTTATTTGTGACAAACAACAGTCCCCCGCGTGGCGTTCGTCCTCGAGCCTCCAATCGGTTAGCAGGATCGATCAATCGTTAATCAAACCAGCTTCTCCGTGTATCTGCTGTGACGCACTACGCCATAACTTGTCGTGAATAAATATTACATTATGAAACCGAATAAAAGAGCAAAGTTATTCACTTCCATCAGTAGTAATAGGTATGAGCTTACTTAGAATACCACGTGTAAATGCTTTAGTTAGACGAACTACGATTTTTGTATATTTATTGTATTTCTGGAGACTAACACACAATATAATTGTGGTGCTCTTTATAATTTTAGACCTTAGCGGCAGCGACCATACAGGATGCAGAATTTTATTTCAGTAACACATATCCGAAAACATTAGGCCAACTCAAACGTGAATAAATAACGCAGCCGCACTGCGATCGCACTAGCGGCGAGCCGCGGCGCCCGCCGGCGGCGGCGGCCGGGAGCGGCCGGCCGTGAGCAGCCGGGTGAGTAGCCGGGCGTAGCCAGCTCGCACGCCACTGCCCAGACGCAGCGGAGATACGTAGTCGCTGACACATAGGTACATAAATTCATTATTATATATAACTAAGAACATTGACGGTCATCGGTGTTGTGTTTGTGCTGTTGTTGGGTCCGGTGGCCCGGCGACATACACGAGTATGACACACTTCGCACGCTAGAGTGCGGTGGGCGGCGGGCGGCGGGCGAGGCCCTCCGGCCACCGCGGCTGCACATACTAATCACCTTAGAAATCGATAGGAAGTCAGTTTTGTTACTTATAATAATTCTGCTAGGTATATATAACTAGGACTCGGCGGATCGCCTCGCGACGATCGACGATGCAGCGCAAGGCGGGACCGCCAAAAATTTTATATAAGTCTCTAATCATTCACAGCAATTCGTTACGGGCTTGCTTTACTATGATACGGCGCTTTATGTGCGGATATTTTGACGGCTGAACGAGGTCGTATTCGTACCACGTACCTACTTACACGGATCATGAAAACCGTTCCGTCGGTCAATTGTGAAGTCGCCGTTCTTTCGTGGCGTATCAGTGCCCTCGGTTTCATTGTCATCTGCTCCTTGGCAAATCCGTCTTTCTTCATGCGACGATCGTGATGCAGTCGCGGGGTGACCTCGTAGGTCAGGAGGATGTTTGTCTCCGGCCCAGTGGGGCGGGGCGGCGGGGCGGGGCGTGCGGCGGGCGCGGGCCCGCTCAGCGCGCTGCGATGCGGCACAGCGCGTGGCGCACGGCGGCGGCGGCGGCGGCGGCGGGCGCGGCGGCGGCGCCGCACAGGCCCGATCAGAGTCGGTCTTCCTCCTCTTCCTCCTCGCCCTCGTCGCCGGCTTCCTCGTTCTCTTCCCGGTAGCCGGGATGTTCGCTGATCGCGTAGTAGTTGCCATTGTATATAACGCCGAGCTCACGCAAAGCGTCTCCTCTGATCGTCGCCTTGATCGTCCAGTTGTAGCAGTCGTCTGACTCCGATTCGCGGTCGAGTCGCTCGACGTCGAGTATCTTCGAGCTTAGCCTTTCGAGTATGATGCCTATGTCCTTGATGGTGAGATGCCTCTTCTGATCGACACTCAACTGGTCGATCAGCAGCAGGAATTTCTCCGAGGTGACCGCCTCGTCTTCGACGAGCGTATTTTCAGTCTCGCTCTCGGAGGAGTCCCGGTCGCCCCGACGCGCCGATTCGGCGTCGAGGAAACGTACGTGCCCTTTGGGGCGGCCCTGCGGCGAGGCGCGCGGCTGCGCGTCCTGGATGGGCGAGGTGGCAACGCTCTTGTGCACGGCTATCCGGCGTCCTTCTTCGTGCAACGCACAGCAGTGGAAGTCGCACTCGTCGGGCGGGGGGCGCGCCGGCGTGGGGGGCGCGGGGGAGGCGGCGCCAGCGCGGCACTCGGACGTGTGCACGTGCACGCCGCCCGGCGGGTGCTCCAGCGAGCCCGAGGCGCGCGACAGGCGGCCGCGCGGCGCCGGGCCAGGCTCGTCATGGTTCACGACGGTGATGTGCGGCGGTGGCGGCTGCGTCCGGTCCAGCGAAGTCTGGATAACGAGGGAAGGCCGGCGGTCGGGCTTGGCTTGCCGCGAGGGGGATCTCGCAGCCGGCGACGCCTGCGGCCGCTGGTCCCAATGCAGCACCACCGTAACTCGCCCTTTGTTGTCCATGATCTTCCATGAAGGTGTTTCATCGTGCAGCTCGAGAGCATGAATCGTCTCGCATACTATTTTTGGGATAGCTGATATCGCTGAAAAAAGGGAGGGGAGGATGTCAATACAGAACTCTTCGAGGACGTTAATGGCAGAGAATGGCACGCGGGTTGCTCACCGGCCTTGATGACGTCGACGCCCGTCGGGTACCATCGCTCGCCTGCGCGTAGCAGCAGCAGCACGGTGTTGGGCGGCAGCGTGCGCCAGTAGTCGCCGTCCTCCACCTGCGTGCCGTCGCTCTCCAGCACCAGCCGCACCGGCTCGCTCGCCGCTACCGACAACTTCTCTTTCCCTGTCAAGCGGTATCAAAATTTACTTTATTGCTTTGTATACCTAAACAGTTATGCTCAAAAGATTTCACAATCGAGAAGACAGTTATAAATCATTTGAATAATGTAATGATAAGTATTTACCAACAACGTTATGAAGTATCCGTGTCATAGATTATTATTGTATAGTCGATACGGTGTGGTCAGGCTCGAAATACGACAACTGGAAGCAGTGTGCGGCAAATCCTATTAACCTACTGATCAGCGTCAGTGAAACAGCCCGAGGCCAGGCGGCACGTATGCCTAAAATGCATTTACCACAAGTTAGTTTTGTCAATCAACGTAGACTAATATATTAGCCATACTACTTTGGTAACGTAGGTTATCTCTTTTACCAAACGAGTTTATGATAAAATATAGCTTTGTTGATAGTAAATAATAAAGGTCAAACTTTAACTAAGTATCTAATTTTTGATCTATGATCCAGTAAATCCTATTTTACGGGTACAGCGTAGCAGCACGAAAACCATCATTCTCTCTTCATTTGTCAGCTCTCTTATAAAGCAATTCGATGTTCTCGCGACTTCATCAACGCGGATTTCTAACGAAATTGGAGAGTAAGAAAGTAAGTCGAAAAAAGTGTGGTCATGTTAATACATCTCTTGTGGTTTCTAGTTCGTTTGAAATGGTCGCACATTGCACAAAACGTGACAACATCTGTTTTAAGCATTGCTTAACTTCAGCCATCGTTTTGTGGTACCTACAGCAGTTAATGATTAGAATGTTAATATCAGAAGATACTATTTAGCTACGGATGTATATTTACTTTGTGTTGCTTGCTTCGAAAGCGTTTAACAGTAACTCATTAAGTACATATACTGCTGTATCGTTTATGGTGTTAAAATAGCACGCTCTCATAACCATTGTAAGGGCTTCTTCATAATGTTACTTGAATTGTGACCGGTAGGTTCTAGGGATGGATAAGGTCAATCAATCGCATCTCAGCGAAAAGGTCTAATACTGAGTTATTTTCATATTAACTTATATCCCCCTGTATAATAATAATTTCAAAGGGCCAAAATTATTATGGAAACCCTTAAAGAAGATTACCGTAAAATCTTTTTCTTGTGGCTAACTACGTCACAAAGTAAAACTCCTATCCGAATTTCATCTATTTAACTTCAACGGTATCAACCTTATGATGCAGATGCAGGCCAGGGTGCGGTTGAGATTCAATCATCATCATCATCATCAGCTACTTTTATGTCCCCACTGCTGGGGCACGAGCCTTCCCTATGGATGAATAGGGAGAACGGGCCATAATGGTTGTTAACGACAGCTAATGCAGCCGGGGCCAACGGCTTAACGTGGCGTGCCTTCCGAAGCACGGAGGAGCTCGAGATGATAAATTTTTGGTCACCCATCCGATGACTGGCCTTTGCGAAAATTGCTTAACCTCAGCACTCACAGACCGGGCGCGAAACCACTGCGCCATCGAGCTCCATGAGATTCAAACTTAAGTTTAATTGCGTTTTTCTTTAAGGTGTAATCCTTTGCTTGAACACAACTAACAAGTACAATAAAATCAAACCTGTCAAAATGGAGTCCATCAGGAAGAAAAAATATCGATTTTCATAAATTTTTTTCAAAGAAACTACGAATATTCCCGGAGTGAAACTTACCACAAATTACTTCTTTAATACAGATCTTTTCAATAAAAAAATTACGAACATTCAACTTTGGTTAAGCTAATGTACAGTTTAGCCTAGAAACCGACTAATTTCCAAAAAAATACATAAATAAAATATTTTTGGATGTATTCATAGTCATTAATCATCAATCATTATTATTCATTAAAAAACTTCATACGCAACTATGACAGTGTAGTGTAACATTAATAAATATTTTTTTATAAAGTGCGGAAAAAAAACAACAGTGAAGTACACAAGCAATAATTTACAATCTGTAATTAATTTCAATATTCTATTTTGTCTGTATTTTTTCTTTTATACTCGTATTAAAACTAAAAAAAAAACAAAAACTTTTATTAGAAACCTCTGACGGTTTTTAATTCACCTTAATCATAAAATATTTATGAACTTTCTTTTAATGTAAACACTGTCATAGTTTTGATGTTGTTTAATAATTAATGAGATTAATATTAGCAAAAAAAAATATCCCTGATCTTTGATGACTAGTAAACCATATTGTAAGGGTAGGTAGTGGCTCACCTCTGTGTATCAACTCTTCGAAGCTAGTGACGACCAACCCCTTCCTCACGCTCCTCGAACTGTCCCATATCTTGAAAGGCCTTTTTCCTCTAACCTCCTGTACAAGAAAATTTTAAATAACACCATGAAAAATAATCTTCATTACCTGCAAAGTAAATGCTCAAAAGTTGGACAACATTATATACAATATCGTTTATAGTTTTACATTTAATTTTTTCTCTTCTTTTTTAAAGTAACTCTATGTTGACCGAGGTGTTGAAAACCTTTTTCCATATTTTTCATATCTGTCATCAGTCTCGATTTATCGTACTCTTAAGTTTACGCGCACACATTGAAATAAAATACTATTTACGAACTCACCTAGCGTTTTAAATCAATTGGAATATGGAGATAAAATTTAATTGTAAGTAATCGCTAGTAAATTGGCAAAAAGTGTTTTTATCAATGCTAGAATTAGTAAGAAACAACCCAAGCCTGTATCAACGACGCGACGTTAAAGATAAAATTAATTATCCTTTATTTAAAATAATAAATCCGATACCCTAATATTAGAGTACTTTACAAATCCTACGACGAGACGTGAATGTTCAAACCAATTACGATATATACGAACAACTTGCTCCCAAGAAGTGATCAACATTTCAAGACTTCAAGTTGACCTCAATTCTACACCCTGTCCTGAAGTGACAGAGATGTGAATAATAGTTCGTTACATGTCAAGGTTGTAAGAGCAGAAACTGCAGCACTCGAGGGCCGACAATAGGTCGTTTGGCCGGGACGCGCGCGGATCATCTGCCAAGATGATATCAGTTACATAACAGGATAGCAGTCTCACCGAGGTATTAACCGTCATGCTTGAGTTGACTTAAAGTTTTTGGTCTACAGTTGGACATTTGTATTCAACAAAGTAAACTTATCACACTCTACAACTTTGAAACATTTAGTGTTTGTATTTAAATTTGCACAATATTACCCGAAACAAATATTCAAAGACTTATATTAACTTTCAACTTTTCAAAACTTGAATAGAACTGACAGTTTTTAGTCTTTAAATTTAGAGATCTGTATAAAGAGCACCACTCAAGTAACCACGTAAGTCATAACACTGATTCATGCATAATCATAAACAGTCTGTAATAGAGAATTTGTTGTAAAAAAGCTTTGCTACGCCCCGGGCTACGGCGTAGCAGCTACGCTTTCGTAGTGCGTAGCGCGCGTCCGTAGCGCCTGCACTGGCTGCAGCGGTGCAACGCCCTCGCCCCCGCCCCGTACGCCCCGCCGCCCCCGCACCCTCGCGCCCCGCGCCCCGCACGCACTGTGCGTTGACCCACTGACATCGCTGCCCTGCACGATCTTTAAACTAGACTTCTAACTTAAAATATATCTCCCTCCAAAGTTAATATCTGTACGCCTTAACAACTTTCACGTCTTCCTTTCACAACCGATGATAAAATATATAGCCGCCCTTCACCGCCTCAACATCCGGTGCAACATCACTATCAACGCATTCGGGCCATAAAAAATCCATTACGCGGACTGAAATGTCTTCGAGATCCGCAATTCAATGTACGACTTCCTGGCAGTCGACTATAGAGACGTACCTCCTGTATTTCGACTATCATCTTGTCACTTCACTGTGTCGAGTATAATGATGAGTTGAGTGTAAATAGTATAAAATGTATGGTGTGGTGTGAAGGCCACGTTGCGACGGGCGGTGCGGGCGGCGCGTGCGCGCCGGCGGAGCGCCGCGGCCGCACTGGGCGCGATTCGTGACCGGGTCGCGGCCCTACCCCCGCCCCCGTCCCGCCCGCGCCCCCGCCCCCGCCTAGCAGCCGCGCGCCCCCGCAAGCCCCGCGCCCCGCGCCCCGCGCCCCGCGACCCGCGACCCGCGACCCGCGACCCTGTCCCCGGCCCCGCACTGCAGCGCAAGTCGTAATCTCTTGATACCGTAAGATCTTGAAATTAGCGATAATGCACTTTTTTTGCCTAAACGTTTCTACGACAGCTAGGCATGTGAGATGGTTTTTAGATAGGTTTGATGAAAATAACATCAGCTATTGAATCGCTTGTCAGAATAAAGCAAGAACTTTCTTGATTTATTTTTATCGCTTTTTCTACACCTGACCAATGACCTACCTTGCCGTTATTAAAAATATATACGAGTATATTACGGAATATACCTAAATAAATGTTTTTTAAATATAATCTAGTACATTTATTTTTAATTTTGGCGCCAGCAAAAAGCAAACAAGTTGTTTTAATTAAACACGTTTTTACAGTAAAGACAAAAATAATTATACACAGACACGTACAAGGTATACAACAAAAACATGTAGGTAATGATCGTTGATTACAGCGGTAGCTGCGTAGCAGTACCACCACACCAGTACGTAGGGCCGTAGCTTGTTCTGAGCTACGATGCTACGGGGCACTGCACTACAGCGCTACGGGAGACGCTCTCAAAGATAATTGAACATTTCGATTTCATTGTATAATAATAATAGAGACAGCTGGAACTTGATGGCGCAGCAGATTGCGTGTTCTGGTTGCGATCATGTAAGTTAAGCAAATACTTTTTTAATAAACTACAATATACAACGCCTCGCATATTTTCGTAATTCTAGAGTTTCTTTCCGTTCGATATATTTTTTACAAATATTCCTTTTCTATAACCATGCTCCAAAACGCTTTGTGTGATGTCGGCAGTGCAGATGTCTTATTAAAAAAATATATGCCCTATATATATGTATATATATGTAATGATAATTTTCAAATCAGTTATATTCAATAAAAAGATGTTGTTATTCTTGAATCATTTAAATCTATAACAATCTATAACAAAAAATATTAGTAATATTATTGAGTCCATTGCGCCTTTTCCTGTAGTAATAATAGCTGTATTGACGAGGGAGTTTTCCCCGATCTCATGAAGCATAGCAAAGTTCTTCCACTTTTCAAAACCGTTCGTAAAGATGACCCAAGTAACTTTCGACCTATTTCAATTTTATCCACGCATGCTTAGTAAAATTTCTGAAAAACTAATTTTGGATCAACTGAGTTTCCACTTAGCAAAGAACCGCCTTTTTCATAGTGAACAATATGGTTTTACGAGAGGAAGGTCTACTACGGATGCAGGTGTAACTCTGCTTAAACATATACATATTTACAACATATTTTGAGGCTTGGGAGGAATCGCAGAATAAATAGATGTAGTTTTTTGTGTGTCGTGATTGTCCTTTATTTTTTGTGTGTTTATTTGTGATGGGAAGTGTCCAGTTATGGAGTTTCAATATTTTTAACGCTATAAGGGAGAAAAGAGCTTGACACTCGCTGAGTTTCTTGCCGGTTCTTCTCAGCACAAGGTCTCCCGTCCAGAGTAGACTTACGAACTGATGGCATAGTCACATTCTTAAGAGCTATTTGTAGCCTAAACTGAATAAATTATTTTGAGTATTGATTTTTTGAATTTTTCTCTTGGAGTATTTTGCGATTTCTCGAAAGCTTTCGACTGTGTTGAATATAATACCCTCTTGTTGAAGCTTATACACTATGGAGTGCACGCTGATGCCTTGAAATTGATTCAATCATATATCAGCTGCAGAATCCAAAAGGTTAACGCAAATGGATCCATATCGTCTGGACCTTCCGTGCTGATGGGGGTTTCAAAAGGGTCAATACTAGGTCCTTTTTTATTTTTTATTTATTTAAACGATTTAACTTTTTTTTTTTGCAGAAAATTTCTGTAAAATCGTTCTGTTTGCTGACGATACTAAAGATGAATCGAAATAAAAATAGGTTTGATAACGTAAGCAACGCTCTGAGCAATCTGAGCAAAAAGTTAGATATAATCTAGGAGTCTTCACGTTGTCGGCTAAATGTACGCTTTTCATAATAATAAACATTACCTTACTGACACGGCTGCTGCGTAACGCTATTTGGTGCCTTGTGCGATTTTTATTCGAAATTCGATCACATTAATGAATACTAGAAATTGCATGGGAAGATTGCAACTTCTTCTTCATGTGCCATCTCCTATCGGAGGGGCTATCAGTATGGCCAATTGAGCCTGTGATGCTACGGCTCGGAAAAGTAGATTGCAACGGTAGCTTACATCGGTTGTCACCTAGAAGCGCTGCTTTAATACCATAAAAAAAAAGTTTCGGTTAACGGATTGAACAGATTGAATGGGATTAAATACTACTCGTATATAGGTACTCTGGATGCCGGGTGTGAGTTATATTTGCCATTCACGTTAAAGAAAGAGAATCCTGTAGAGTTAATGTCGCCTCATATAGCTGGTACTTCATCAATTTCCATCATGTGTGCCAAATTACTGTTAGTTCAACGCTCTTATTAAAATTTGAACATTTAGTTTTGGTATTTAATCGATTTTTAAGATTGCTTATTTTGTTATAGTTAATTGTTACATTCCCTGTGCAAGTCTAAAGGAGTTCGTGTTTCGCTGTAGTTCTAAATATAGATATCTCGTTGTAAAGTGTCGGCTTTACATTCTTACAAGGGGATTGGAGAAGGAAGTGTTATTTGTATACGTCTGTTGGTAATACGTCTGGTTCGATATTCGGGGGCTGAGTCTCGTAGCGATATTTAGTTTACTCAAGAGATAAAGAGAATCAATTCCGTTATGAAGAGCCGTAAGCAAATAAAAAAAGGCAGTGTTGAAAAAATTCCACGAGCGGGATTTGAACCCGCACCCCATTACATGCCGGTTCTACAAATGTATTAAGTCCTACTGCTTACGACCGACAAGTAAGGCCATCACTTTAAGTTTGTCTAGTCTACCACCATACGCAATGAGGCTGCGACCAAGACCGCATTTATTATTACGGGGACAGGCTTAAACATTATAAGCGGTAGCTAGCCAGGCGGACTCGAAACAAGCCTCCAATCAAGTCGAGTACAATATTACGCCCCGCTGAAAATCAAACCAAAGAGATCTTGGTCTGAGACCTCCACTACACCACAGAGGCGATATAAAATATCTTAAAATATGGTTCAGGCAAGGCTAGACCAGCGGCGGTCATTGCCTTTAACAGCCAGACACGTGCAGGTCACGAGCTAAGGTGTCCTCACGCGTCATCGGTGTCTGCAGCCGTCTAAGGGCGAAAAGGACGATTAGGCTACTAACGTGAACCTATACGGCATCTGGATGAGCAAACTAGTCTACTATGAATGTGTTAACAAATTAAATAATAATTGTTAAACAAGTTGCTGCTTATAATTAAATACAGTTTATTTCAATGACAGGGATAAATAATTATTGAATTACACATTTTAATTTTAATAATTATTCTGATATTTAATATAATTTAGTTTTAATGTATACAATTTTATTTCATTTGGAATATTTTTAATTAGATAACACAGTAATTTTATTATATTTTGTATGCTCTTGAGGCAGGTCATAGAGGCTCTGATTTTATTTTGTAAGACCGCATATCATTCCTGTGTTTCACAAATTATATACATTTAGAATTTGAATTTTTGTAAATCGCACAGTGTTGATGGTTTTATTCGGCCCAACACCATTCACCATATCATTAATATTTTGTTGTCAGTCAGTTTTGAAGTTGCAAAGGAGTTAGATAATAGAAGTGTCTTTCTGGCCCATCTTTAGATGACTGATTTAGGATACTTTTGCGGGTCATTTGTATTTTTTATATAAATGTATATATCCCATTAATTTATAATATATGGTTCATAAATAAAAAGTGCAAACATAATACATCAAATATAATATACATTTAAATTTTGTACTGTGTCAAGAAATGCAATATCCAAAAACTTGATATTAATAAATTTAAAATCGCCATTAAAGAAAAGCTTTAAAAAAAAGCTTATTATAAAGTGTCTGATTATATTGAACACAAAACTATAATACTTATAATTTAAAATATTGTTAAGGTTTTTGAAACTTGTATAACTTGGTAACGGCATATAATTTTGTAAATGTCGTTACTTATATTGAAGCTGTGGAGTTTCTTGCGCCCATTCTTCTCCACAGCTAAAAAATAGACGTCCTGAATGGGTGGGTCCTGAGTAGGTAAAAAAATTCACAACTATTCAAAAGCACTTTTCTAAAGTTTATTTGAATAAAAATATTTGACTTTTTTTTTAAATTAATGAATAAATAAATATATAATTTAGCTACTACTTGGCACTAGGGGCCAAACTGCAAAGGTGTCAAGTCAACAAGAAAAATATAGTTGCCGAGGGTTACCGAAGCTAGGAAAGATGATTCCTGAGGGTACGCGTAATTCCGTCATTTAGTCTTAAATAAATCATCATCATTCACCTCCAAATGCACGTTTTTTTTATAACTTACGGGCAAGTACTTGACTATCACCTCACCTGATGTGAAGTGGTTATAAGGGCGAAGGTGAAAACGCACTTCACCCGGAATTCTCAGCTACTGACGTACTGGCTATCTGATCTTTAGCTGCCGTAACACAACAATTATATAAACATTGGTATGGCACATTGGTATAACATGTTATGGCGGCATATTAAGATAAGATGGTGGTAGCTAGCCAGGTGGACAAACAAGCCCTACCACCAACCAAAACGAGTACACAAACATGTACCTTATACTGGAAATCGTACCTCCGGGTCTAAGACGATGGTGTTAGACCACAGAGTCAGTTAAAACGTTGCTAGGTTTAGGCTTTTCCACATGAAGGCTCAAGGATTTGGTCTGTAAGCCCCCACGCAAGCCTAAATCGGATTGGTGGACTTTATAACCACTGCACTGCCATCTTATGACAACAGCCGTGACAATACGATAACTTCAATAACACATCACATAAAAGCAATATATTATAAGTATATAAAAATATTTATTCAAATGAACTTTTACTAAAATCGGCAATGGCTAACATAACAGATCGGAAAATTGATACTCCAAATAATGGAGGAGTGCTAGTTACGTGATTGTTAGGTATTTCAGTGATTGTTATAGAGTGGCCATAACCACGTTCTAATTTCACTCTAATTAAAAGGACTTGCCCCAATTGTGGGGCCACATTGCCGGGGTCCCCACCCCGACTGCAACAGTTTATGCCTTTTTACGGAGAGGGGGGGCAGCGAGGGGGGAGACAAATGAACGCCGCGCCAGAGGTGTGAACATAAAACTCTAGTGTGTGAAAGCGTTTGTTTTTACAGGAGCCCGCCTTTTATTGAAGATGCCAGCGCCTCGGAACGGCTCTGAAGTATTCGCCCGAATATTTCTGTATAAAAGATATTGTATAGCACTGTATACTTAGTACTCGTGCTTCTGTTACATAGATGTTAAAGACCCCGCCCGATCCTCTAAATGACAGCACACATTTACAGAATACACTAAACATGCACACCAGTTTAGGCACAATACACCGTACTCGTAGAACAAGGGTACGAAGAACCGGTTCACACTCGCTCTACACCAGGTACAGACATGTACCTGGGCGCTTCTCTCCTCCTCCACGGCCCGGTCAACCCGAGCCGAGGTCCGAGCCTTTAGAGGCGCCCTCGGGTTGCTCCGCTCCCCGATCCGATCCGAACCCTTAGGAGAATCTAGTAGGGCACGGGGACGCGCACAAGTGCGCGATGCCGTTCCCTCTAGATCCTACTACTAGATACTAGATACTAGACCTCCGAAGGTGATTCGTTTCACACGGCTTGAGGGACCCTTTACGTTCCTCGCCGCCCCCAAAAAAGCCCGGTGAAGCTGAAAATGCCGTAGAGGCAATCAGCAATCTCTCTCAAAAAAAAAAAGATGTTAAAGATCATATACTTAATGTAATAATTCAGTCAGTGTCTTTTTGTGTAATGTAGGTTTAAGTGCATAACCCAATTTCCTCTCTCTATCTCTTACTCTGTCAACCAGTTTGAGAATCATCTTATTGTGTTGTGCAAACTATTTCCTGTCACTCTAATATTACTTTAAGAGCCACACTCAATAATATAGGTATTTTAAATTTATGCTAAATATTATTTCTTACATAAGTACAGACGGACATAAGTTACGTTACGTTCCCTGTTGACGGAAATAAAACAACATATACCGGAAATATACAATTATCTTCTTCTCAGTTACGCTGACCCAACAAAATTGTTATATCGTTCTATTGAACTGTCCTCGGAAGTATAGGCTCCGAATATGATTTTATCCCATTCGGTGTCGAGACCCTTGGTCCGTGGGGTCCTAGCGCTATAAAGCTTTTTAAAGAAATAGCAAAAAGGTTAGTCTACATCACAGGAGACCGAAGAGCTGGCAGCTACCTCGGACAAAGAATTAGTTTAGCTATTCAAAGGGGGAACGCTGCCAGTATCTTCGGAACCTTGCCTAAAGGGACTCTTTTTAATAATATATTTTAGATAGTTGTTAGCTTATTATATATTGTACTTTTTAGATATTATTGTAATTACTGTTACTTATGTTAGTACAGACTCTCACGACCTTCTTCAAAAAGTGGTACATATAGATAATGCATTGGAATCACCAACTTTGAGTAAGCTTACTGGCTCCGATGTGGAATAGACAACATCAGTGATGGGTTGCTAGCCGATTGCCTGAAGAGCGAGTGCAATTGAAACCCTTGTCCCTCAGTCAGCTCTTACGCCATTCATGGGAACTAAAGCAGCTGACACCTCCTTTTCGCGCCCCAGACCAGCATTGGATTGAAATATTTTGAACATCCTTCAAGTTCAAATAACCTGAGTATTTTCTTATAAATAGGTACAAGTGCAATGATAGCGGCTATAGAAGTTTTCAGATAAAATCTGTGTCGATATTATATTCCACTTCGGCGTGGCTGCCAGAATTCACGCGGAGTGCTGGGGCGATGTTAGGTTCTATTTAAGTTCAAAAGGTAGGGTAGTGTTCGTCAGGAAGTTCAGGAACCAGTAAATTCAAACATATAAAAAATAGGAGTTAACAACTGATTTTAGTCTTAAACAGCAATTAAATACAGACTACCTACTTTCTAGCTGACGTCCCGTAAAATTTCAATGAAAATCTATGTTATTTTTGTTGACGAAATCTATGTCCAACATTGGGCTTAAAATGTCGAACACGGGTGCCACTTCGGTACTTATCACAAAAGCAGCACTGGAATTGGAGAATCGAACCTCCATCGCGGGGATGGCCTCGCGTATTACGATAAAGGTTTTTTGAACAAATATTAATTGACAAAAGAGTTTTGTAATTTATGTTACTTTACAATAACTTGACATCCCAATTTTAACGTGAACGTAACAAAAAACTACCTGCGTATTCTTTGAAGAAGAAAAACATTTATTATCATCACTCATACACAATACGCAAAAAATAAATGAGGCAGATATGGTGCAAATTTTTAACCGTGATTTCTGATATATCTAAGCGCGATCTGATCAACTGGCATATTTTCTTACATTGAATTAACTGTGTTACGGAAACTGCATCTTATTCTCAAAACACAAATAGAAAAATGAATACCTATCTCGTTAGTAATATTTATTTTTTTTGTTTTTAATCTTTTAAACTTAATGATTATATTATTAATCAGCTTGGAGCTTTGGTGCGATCTAAGATCTAAACATGTAAGTTTACCTGAGTGCTTTAGAGCTATACCTAAAGCCATGTCTATGTGCAATTATAACACATATCAAAAACAAATATTAGAGATGCGAAAAGTTCCGAAGTGCTTGACCTAGCCAAGCACATCACTAGCACCCCGCTACCAAGATCGTGCACACTAGATTCCCGGGCGCATTGTAAAATACACGACCGACCGACCGACGTTTGTAATCTCATGCCAAATTCACTCGCTAAATAATATTTGCACAGTCCCCGACAGAAGCATAGAATGGTGTAACATTTTGGATTGCAGTCCATTTCAGCGGTACACAAATTTTTAAATCGATGGTACACAACAATTTAATATGCATGTTGTCTTCTCTACCGTCCATAGTGCGTCTCGTGGAGTTTTCGGAGTTGGGTGCAACCAACAAAGCTTTACGCTTTACAACCTCCCTTTTTTATCTATTTAACTGTTTATTCGTAAACAGTAAAACCTTTAGTACAAAAAAAATGTTTTAACATTCAATCAAGAATTCGTATGACTAATTGTAAACTCTCATCTGTCTGAACTGTATTATGTGTGTGGGTTCAAGCACTTGTAGTAGGTGTGGGAGAAATATGCAACAACACTGCGGTAAACTAGGGTTATTTTTAAATAAAGTGACTCCCAAGCATTCTAAGCGTCCCTAGTGGCACCTTCAAATCTTTCCGTAGGTTTACATCAAGTACGTCACGTACGTACGTAGTTTACGTCAGACAATGTATGCATATTTGTGTTTAATTAATCTATCTATCTATATAAATAGAAATCAATTGCTGTTCGTTAGTCCCGCTCAAACTCAAAAACGGCTTGACCGATTTCAATAATGTTTACTTTGTGTTGTTCGCTCTAATACATGGATAGTAAAAAAAACCAGTAAAATCTCAAAAAAAACATATGAGAATTCGAAAAATTTAATATTGGTTATTTTGTTTGAGAATCGCCTCTTTGGAATACTGTCAATAGATGGCGTTCGTGACACATATTAATTAAAACTTAGACAGTGCAAGGTCTGTCGGGTCAGCTAGTATAAAATAAAGCGACTTGCTAAGCATTTTATCCTTATAAGGAAGCCGTTTAATTTCGAATTGATGGCTTAATGATTTAATAAGAGTTCAAATTGTAATCAAAATGATAATTAATTTATACACTGACGTTTTTTTTTATCATTGTTAAAATATAAAAAAACGAAGCGATAATATCATGTATCTAATAAATAAAGATACGATCTCGTTCGACTTTTTTAAGTGTAACAAACCGCAGGTCTAGGGCGGGAGTAAGTAAAACGCTGAAGTATGGCCATAAATGTGTAATGTGGGAATGAAAATAAGCAAAAGTCAGTAAAATAATATTTTGAGACTATACGATTGATAAACGACTTGATAGCGCGATTCAGGATGGTGCTGCAGCGCCATCTATGATTTTACATGAATACTAATATTATCATATGAAAATATTACTGTGTAATTTTAATTATCAATTTTTCCTCTTAGTTTAAACATGGACTAATAATAATAGTCCATGGTTTAAAGAATATTATATATTTGAGCTTGATATTATACATATCGTATTAATAAACGTGAACGTTAGGCATTAATCAATTTTAAAAGTTCGTATAATGATTTATGGTTTCAAATATAACAAGCAAAAGGAATAAAGAGGAAAATAAGATATAGTTATTTTAATTTTCGAAAGTGCTTATGTGCATGCTAACTTCGTAGTAGTTACACCTTTATTTTATATGCTCGTGAGATATCTTTCAAAATTGATATTAACTTACTTCGATCATGCATAATATATTTTATATTTTTTTTTAGTAGACGTTTCTTAACTAAGATTCAAGCAGAATTTTTGAAAGCATTGTCGTGTTTATTACCAAACTCTGCTCAATAAAAGACTGCGTTCCGATCGGTGGTAAACTAATTGAAAATAGTTCGGACAAATAATTATGTAAAAAAAATTACATGTAAAATCTTTGATCATATTATTTTCCTGTCTGTGTTTTTTTATGTCTGAAAAGGTAATTAGTTCCTCTGATTATTGTGGCTTTTGTTTGTTTACCCGGAGTAGACCCAGTATCTAAGTATTGGCTAGTAGACCATTTCGACTCATCCCATGCTCCTTTTAAGAAATAATGATCAGATTCGAATTATAATTTGAAGAAACTCATCGGTCAGCGAAACCCCCAGCAGGGGGAGTGTTTATGAGGATCTTTATGAGCGGATTAATACTTAAACGGGGGAATTAAAATGGCTGACGATTTTCCCCGAATCTTTAATTCGGGTCGATAAATTACGTAAGCCGATGGGATTGCGTTTTCACGCACCAAAAAGTATCTGACACAGTAAATAACTACTGAGTAGGTACGTTGATGTATACCTATAGATAACCCTGCAATAGGCACAGGAAAGGAACCCTTGAGTAAGTCTAAACTTTAACGTTTTTTGATATTGAAAAGAAGTATTTCAAATTGTTAAGTGTTAAGATATATCAACGTTTTTTCTTTGTAATAAAGATAGTAGTGAGTAAAGTAGATAGAGTATCTGACCGTCATGCTGAGCACGCGTGACGCGTTCAATTTAAACTAGAGTAGGTAGTTATTTCTAAAACTGAAATCTTGATAATATTTAATATTAAAGTTTATTTATAATAGCGACAAGACAAGTTTATTAAGTTTTTAACTTTTCACTGGCGATGACATCAAAAATATTTTAACAAACAAAAAGGTATAAACGAGTAACTACTTGCACATTCTTTTTTTTTCAAAGGCTAACTAACCTTCTGCTCTTTTAGATAGAAGACTGTATTCCGAACCGGTGCAATGGTAGGATCATAACTGAAAAACTGAAAACGCTTCTGAGGGTGGCTGAAAACGCCTCGGTGGCCACCTGGCAAAGCACTCGGTCTAAGAGTCCTAAGTCATAAGTCATAAGTAATTTATTCCATAAAACAATAAAATCTTATTGGAAATCAACATACACATAATTTACAATAACACAAAAATAAAATAAGTTTAATCATTAGGATAAAAATAAATTACTTAAACATAAATTAAACAAGCCATGCATTCATTAGCTATTACATTCATTATCATTATTCATATCATCGGTCATTTAAATATTCATCAACTGAGTAAAAACATTTTTCCAATAAGAATGATTTCAGTTTATCTTGAAATTTGTATTGAATATATATGGTTTTCAACTTTATAGGCAAAGCATTAAACAGTTTGATGACTTGAAATCTTACACAGTGACTTACAACGTTCAATTTAGGTACAAACATACTTTTCAAATCTTTTCGGCGCGTGTGTTCTCACTGTTTTCTTTCTACATTTGATTCGAATTTGTGCAAGTTTTTTACCAAATGAGTTAGTAAAATCAAAATGTATAAAGAAGGGACTGTTAATATACCTAGCGACTCGAAATGTGGTTTACACGACTCTGTCTGAGGAATTCGTAACATAGTGCGGATCGCTCGCTTCTGAAAGACAAATGCTGCTAAAATATTATATTTAAAACTGTTGCCCAGAAAATAATACTGTAACGTATTTTAGATTCAACTAGAGCGAAATAAACCAATTTGAGCTGATTTAAGGTGATTTCATCTATTAGGCTTCTTATTGCATAGCATGCTGAACTTATGCCAGTTTCCAGAGTCTTAATTTAATTTTTCCAATTTAAATCTATGTCAATGTGTTTTCCTAAAAATTTTACCGATTTTACAGAGTCAATACCTATACCATTTACAAAAATTTTCAAAATTTCTTTCTGTCATGAAGTAGACCTACCTGACCTAGACCTGTTTTATTTGTATTTAATAAAAGGTTATTACTAACAAACCAATTTTCAAAGTGATACAATATATTGTTAATTGGGCTGATAGGAAAATGAATTTTGTTAATGAAAACAAAATTCGAACAAATTCGAACAAACGAACAACTCTTACTACAGGACCAACTCACTAACTCGAAAATAAAATTTAGCTGTTCCATACAAAACATCAATAGTCATTGTATGTAAAATGTATGGAATAGCTGAATTTTATTTTCGAGTCAGGGAGTTGGTTCATTAATAACAGTTGTTAGTTTGTATCACGGGAGTCATCACAGAAGGTTTGGACGGTGATAAAATAAGTCAACCTGTATAGGCCGTTTACCTTATTTTATACTCTTAACACCCGTTTGCACTAAACTTATGAATTGCCTAAGTCTTTGCCTAACTATTACCCGGTCAAGTTAACTAGGCACTTGAGTGTAAGCGACGTTTTCAAGCCAATGTGTGAATTAACTTGACCGGGTAGTAGTAAAGCCAAGATTTAGGCGATTCATAAGTTTAGTGCAAACGGGTGTAAGTGCCTTACAAATAAACAAAGAATAAGCTCCGAATAGTTATTCCGTGTTTTGTCTCTTTTACTCCAATTTGATTTGACGTTTACATGACAGGAACAAAACATGGAATAACTATTTGGACCTTATTCTTTGTTTATTTGTAAAGCGGTTAGAATGAGCTTACTTTAAAAAAACTCTTTTGCATTGTTTCTAAAGTTTACGCGATAACTTTTACTTTACACAGTTACTTTCAAATGCATGTTAGCATTTGAAAGTAACTGTGCCGCAATCCGGTGTCCAAAAAAGAAAACCGGCCAAGTGCGTGTCGGGCCACGCGCAGTGTAGGGTTCCGTAGCCCATCTCAATAATGAGGACTCTGAGAAGAGGGCTTTAATGAACATTTGTTTAACGATGGCTCATATATTTAAATGTAGATACTACCTGGAATTTGTACTGCGCCAAGTACATTTTATAAGTTGGTCGATTGTTACTCGTAAACTTATAAAGCCTACTTAGCTGTGATAGTTTTCCTTTTAACTTCGTCATATATACAACTGCCGTGAAATTTATCACGTATTTAAAAACAACCATTTGGCTGGCAGGGGGGGGGACTCTTGACTCTAACAAAATTTTGCACTTTAAAGCTTAATAGTTCACAAACGGATGCCTCAATCAAAAAACTGTTTTCACAAACCTGCAATATTTTTGAAATTTCCAATCCATTATCCAACGACACCTTACACAATGGGGTAGACAAGAAAAAAAATTACATCCCCACTTCACGTGTAAGGGAGGTAACCTTAAAAAACATATTTTTAAAAATTTTACTTCACCTTTTTGTCGGCGTGATTAATATGTATATCCATGCCAAATTACAGCTTTCTAGTAAGAGTTTCAGCTAAAAGTCTATGAGTTAGGCTGGGGACAGACAGACAGACGGACAAGGCGAAACTATAAGGGTTCCTTGTTGTTTACAGAACCCTAAAAAGCAATTAATATAAAATGAAAGGACACAAATATAAAAACGTACGATGAGAAATGAAGACGAGAGATGGACGGGTATCTCCCGGTCCCAACCCCAAATAATTGGATGGAATTTCAGTCGATAAATAAGCTATAAATAGTGTATTAAAAGAAATGCTGATAAGATAGATTAAATTTTCCCGCCCGAGCCTTGGAGGGAGATCGACTCGGGGGTAAATATAGCTTTGGAAATGTATACTCTTTGATTATACTTAGCGATTGCTGCTGCGGTGCTATTTTTGTTTTAGCTTTAAACTAAATTACAATTTATTTGTGAATGGGTGCGGCAATCAGTGTCTGTCTACCACAACAGCCGTAGGTACAACTACACTTCCGTGGGCTATTAGTTAGAGGTATAAATATTAAAAATTTTATACATGATTTGATTTGTCGAAAAAATGAAGTTTGTTGAAATTTTATGATTATTTTTAAAATGGTTTACACTTTGTAATAACTGTTTATTTAAGTATAATTGTCATTTATCGACAACTAAAGAAAGATCTTTCGACGGGCTAGCTACTCATACTGAGTGTACTTGGTCGTAGATGGTCATAGTAACTACACTCGCGAGCAATAAACCGGAATCGCTTAACCGTGGGATGTTTATTTATTTACTTATTTAATCGGACATCAACACAGTGAACACTAATACAATTTACACAATCCAAATGTCACTACAATTATAGGTGAGGACTACATGCAATAAAAAAATGAGCGAGTAAACTAAGTATTAATAAACAAAGTGTAAGCTTGGAGTAGTTACTCCGTATTTTGTTCCCGTCATGTAAACTTCATTTCATATTAGAGTAAAAGAGACAAAACACGGAGTAACTACTCCGAGCATACACTTTGTTTATTAATAAGCCCCAGTAGGTATAACACAAATATCAGACAAAATTACTAAATTAAATTGATACTTTAATGACTATTTACAAAACGAAATCAAATAACTAATAAAAATAAGAATGAATTAAATTTACAAATAAAATCATAATTTGCAATTTGATCCAGATTTTATAGATTTTATAGATTTTCCATATAATTGATCGCAACTGAAATAACTTTTAGTCTACATAGTATTATCAGCGAAAACATCGATAGTTTCTGCTTTAGAGAGAGCGTTGTACTGCCTGACAAGTCTAGACATAGGTGCGTGGTATCCCAGACATGACTTAAAACCCTCCAGTTTGAATATGTTGAACCTAGATGCTCTTGGTAACCTAGACGGTGCGCATAAGGAAAGTTAGTCATGAATATTCTAGACTATTTTTTACAGTTTCTAAACGACAGACAAAAATGAAACGTAAAAACAAAAAACATCAATTTTTACAACAAAATACTGTTTTGTTTTGGAGTCCTGAAACACTATAAAAAGTGAGCGTCCCTGAAAATTGGTCATCAGTCCAATATTTCACGTCACTGAGAACACTGCATCTGAAAGAAAATGGAAACCCACCTGCAGAAGCCGCTCAAATCGTCATCTTAATCCAGCAAGGGTTGTCTCAGCGTAATATTGCTCGACTGCTTCATCTAAGCCAGTCTTGTGTCTCGAAGGTGTACAAAATCTCCCGCCCAGAGTAGACTTAAGAACCGATGGCATAGTGACATTCACAAGAGCTACTTGTAGCCTAAACTGAATAAATGATTTTGAATTTTTTGAATTTTGAATTTTACAGAAGGTTCAGGAGAGACTCGAGATGACCGATTCATTAATTGTCACCACTTCTCTCCGAAATCGACACCTAACCGTGGCGTGGACGTCCAACGGCAGCTCAGAGAAGTTCGAGAGAGGGCTGTTAGCGAGTGGACAGTGAGGCGAAGACTTAAAGAAGCGAATTTGACCCCAAGAAGGCCAGTTACGGGGCTCAAATTGTTCACTTAGATTGATATAGAGCAATGGAGTCGAGTCCTGTTCTCGGAGGAAACAAGGATGTGCCTGCATGGTAGCGACCGTCGTCAGAGAGTCTATAGAAGACCGGGGGAGCGGTTTGCGCAATGCTGTTTTGCGGAAACAGTGGCATACGGAGGCTGGTCCTGTATGATATGGGCGGGGATTTCTATAGAAGCAAAAACAGAGCTGGTATTCGTAACTGGTGGTGGTCGGGGAGGGGGCCTAACTGCGGGAAGACACATCAACGACATTCTGCTAGGTCATGTGCTCCCGTACGCCAGGTTTATTGGCGAACATTTCCTGCTAATGCACGATAACGCCCGCTGCCACACCACTGCAATGACTAGACAGTACCTGGAAGAAGTCGGGATTTCAAGCTTAGACTGGCCAGCTCTCAGTCCTGACCTGAACCCTATTGAACATGTGTGGGACGAGCTGAAAAGACGGGTACGAGGAAGATATCCAGCTCCGGCGACGATAGAAAATCTGAAAACTACTTTGGTCGAACAGTGGCAGGGAATTCCACAAGATGAGAAACCGTATTGGCGGGTCCTGTAGTACAATATATTTTGATCTTTAACAGTGTTGTCGGGTAACTAGAAGTCGACATTTTGCGTATCCGAAATTCTGCTTATCTGACATTCTGCTTGTCTGACATTTTGCTTTTTCCGACATTCTGCTTATCTGTCATTTTACGTATCTGACTACCAGCGATCAATCCCCGTTTACAGGCAGTCATTAGGGTCAGGGGGGTTAATACTCAATACACATTGTAAATAAAAAACATACAACTTACAAACAACTTATAACACACATTGGATAGGGCTCCTTTGGCTTACGGAGTAAGAGTAGATAGTGTTCATTAATTTTGGCGAGTTTGATTGAGCCACGATAGCATAGTCGGTAGTGCACCTGACCCGGCATGTCATGGGGTGCGGGTTCGAATCCCGCTCGTGGATTTTTTCAACACTTTGTCTTTTATCAAATACATTATTGACTTATATTAGGTAAGGTCCCACATAAAAATTATTAAATTATTTCATCTGTTTTAGTCTGTGTGTGCTTCGGAGGGCACGTAAAGCCGTAGTCCCGGCCGAACTAGCAGTCTCTATCAACCGCGAGTCCGCATTGCCTATCCATCCATAAGGGAAGCCTCGTGCCCCAGCGGTGGAGACTTAAAATAAGCAGGTGATAGTTTATTAATTGGATTGCCGCAAAGGTAGTGGTGAGGGAATGGCGTAACATACCTATCATCCCGTAAAATTTAAATGAAAATCTTTGTTTTTTTATTGGCTTCGAAAATTGATTCGAATACTGGTGCCGCTATCCTGCTTAAAAACATTCGTTTGATTTGAGC
This sequence comes from Eudonia truncicolella, assembly GCA_949315975.1. Lineage (NCBI taxonomy): Eukaryota > Metazoa > Arthropoda > Insecta > Lepidoptera > Crambidae > Eudonia > Eudonia truncicolella. Next base: position 979,351 of record OX438831.1, on the reverse strand, counting down.
CAACTTGCGTTTTAAACCTCTCAAGTAATTGCAATGGAGATATGACCCCGTCAACAGCAACGGTCCACGGTCAAAGAAGATTTCCATATTTCCGGACCACTCTGTAGAATCATATCTGAAGCTAGGTTCTGCTTTCGCGTGAACCAGTTATTTTAATAGAGTACTTTTCGTGATCTATTTGACGATTGGGGGGATGTGGGGTTTACCTTAATATGAAATACATAAAATACATTATGTATAAAATTATAGGAAAGGAGCATTAATTATTGATATCACATAATGTGACAACTATTATTAGTAACGGATGCGAAATTCGCACCTCGGGTCTATCATATATACCTAACCTATACAATTATGTATATAATTTTGTAAATGTGTATCTGTGTGTGATTTAAACCATGCAAGTTGAGTAGTTGAGATAATATAATATATAAGATAATATATAATATTTGCGCAGCCTACATGTTTGGTGATAACTGTATTTTTTCACAAGTAATAGGTAGGTAGTGTAATGTTTACATGATACTTAAGTTAAAAAAAATATTAAAAAATGTTTTACCACATTTAATGGTGATATTTAAGCATTGAATACAGGGTATATGTAGTACGCACCCTTAAATATTATTGCAAATTTTTTTTACAGACTATATTATTATATGTATAATATAATGAAACGACATGATAATTGACGAGATCAGGTGAAATGACAGAATAGCACTTACCCTCCTTCTTGAATCCTAAAACGAGTATGGGAGAATGGCAATCCTTATAAATAACATGGTACTCAAGATGCACCGTCTTTCATTGAATAAAATTCAGGTGATTGGTTTATTCGGCAACAAAATCGTAAGATTTAATAGATTTAAAGGCATGTGTGGTCTAGTGGTTGGACCAACGCACTCAGACTCAGGGTTCGTTTCCCGACGATTTTAAAGGCATATGTGGTCTAGTGGTTAGTAGACCAACGCACTCAGACTCAGGGTTCGTTTCCCGACGATTTTAAAGGCATATGTGGTCTAGTGGTTAGTAGACCAACGCACTCAGACTCAGGTTTCGTTTCCCGACGATTTTAAAGGCATATGTGGTCTAGTGGTTTGTAGACCAACGCACTCAGACTCAGGGTTCGTTTCCCGACGATTTTAAAGGCATATGTGGTCTAGTGGTTAGTAGACCAACGCACTCAGACTCAGGGTTCGTTTCCCGACGATTTTAAAGGCATATGTGGTCTAGTGGTTAGTAGACCAACGCACTCAGACTCAGGGTTCGTTTCCCGACGATTTCACATACTACTACTCGCTCTTGTACTTAAGACCGCTTAGCTAATTACTACCGCATTGCTGTATCGTCACAATCAAGTGCGATAAGGTTCAAGCGCTTCTCTAAAGTTGAGTAAGAACGAAAATAATAAATACAGTTGAATCAATTTGTATGGTTCGCCCGCCTGTGTGGGACGCAAGCCTTCCCACAAGCTCACGGGAAAATCAGACTGCAATTCGCCGCACGGGCTTAATGCGCACTGGTGGGTGTTAATTGCCATGTAAGGCAGCTGTAACCAATAAAATTTCCGTAGGAATTGGATTGTTGATTATCCATTATATCTACCAACAATCGGCCTGATTTCGGCTAACACAAAAATTGAAACAATACAAAATTAAGCCGCTACATCTTACTGGTTGTAATGTGTGTAGTTATGAAAAATAACTTTATTACGACATTATCTATTGATCGTGTCGTTCATAGCTCAGCATCACTACAGCACTACGCTACGCTACGGGCCGAAGGACTGGCTGGGCGCTACGCGGCGCTACGGACGGACTATGCACATGCTACGGCGCCTTATAACATTGGCAAAAGGCGGTCAATTTAGGCTTTGAGAATAATGTTCGATATTCCACTATTTTTTGCGCAACCCCATGTTTATTCATCGGGTAGTGAGAGAACATGTTTTTTCTGTCACACCACTGGAATATCATCCTTTTAATCTTGGTACTGCTAAAAACAGTCAATATATTCGGTCTATTTAAAGTTTCCACTACATAAAGACACTATATCGGCACAGGTTTAGAATAATACAGGTTGCATGTGCAGTTTCAGTCTACGGCAGAGCGAGAGGGACAGGCGTACGCTAGGCGGGCGCGCGCGAGCGGGACGCCGGCTGCGGCACTCCGCGCGAGCCTTCGCCCTGCGGCGCCGCTGCCACCGGTGCACCACCCTGGCCAGCGCCAGCACCTAGCGCGGGGCTGGCGGGGTACATGCTCGGGTCGTAGGGACTGCGGGCTGGGGTCTAGCAAGGAGCACGAGCAGGGCGCGGGGGCGTGGGAGGGCGCGCGGCTGTGAGATAATAACCATGTCTGCGGGCGTGTCGGGCACTGGTCACCGGTTACATAAGCTGGGGGAGGCGGCGGCCGGGCGCCGGGCGCGTCGCGGTTACCTCTCTGGCCATCGCGGCATGTCCGCCGGAGGCCGCGGGCGGCGCGCGCTCACGCCGCCATCGTTGAGGGGCCAAGCCCGGGACTCGCGTCGCGACTCGCGGAGCACTCGAGCGGCGCTGCGCCGCGTGGGCGGCGATCGATGGGTGCCGCGCGCCTGCGTGGCCGATGCCGCCCGACGCGGGCCGACGCTGCCCGACGCGGGTGCATCCGATACCGCCCTGACCCAGTTCCCGCGCGCACACTGACCTCCTTCCGCCGCCGCACCGCGCACGCCGCCCGCGCCCCGAGTGCCGCCAGTGCATTCAGGTAACTCGCACCTAACTGATAACGGGTACCTTACATAATATACGATACGGTGTGCCGTTGCTTGACAGCAATGAATAACCGAGATAATAAAGTATGCTTAGGCTGCATAAGTCACTGTCTTCGCTTAGACAATTGCTTGCCTTTGTTGTCTAGGACATTGGAGTAAACATGTTACTTACACATGTAGGTATACAAAATTAGAGACTACTCTCACGAATATTCATAAATATAACTCTTATCAAGCTCTTTGTTATGAGTTATATTTTTGAATAATTAATTCAATTCAATGTTCAATTAATTCTATACTTAATGGTTAATTGTTTTACCGTCTAATCGCGATCAAACCGAGGTCTTTTTGTCAATTAGCTAGACGACTTAACTGTAACTGATCGGCTCAGCCACATTACTGCAAAACTTATGAGATAAGTAAGCAAATACGAGGAAGCCATAAAGTCTTAAATTGGAAATTAGGAAATTAACTTTCGTAGTTAGTTAAGTATTAGTAATTAGTATACATATATGAAAGTATCTATGAAAATATATATATATACATTTCAATTTATTAGATATACCAAATTGTTAGTGGTCGCAAAATAACACTGTAGATACCTAATACATTTACATCTACTAATTTGAAATTATTATAATTTATCACACTAGACTAGACGACGACTTTAACGATCTTTTTTAGAGGTATACGCACACACGTATACTGTTAAGGCGCTGAACACTCTGAAATGCGCTTCTTCATGCATGTTTTATATAAAAAGTATACAACATACAACGCTAAGAAAATTCATGTTATAAAAGTCTATAATAATAATCGCCTCTTTCAAAGTGACCAAAGAAAAGTATATAGACGCTTGGAAGGAGCTGATCAATGTGTGAGCGACGGGCAGCTACCAGATGTTGATGCCATGACTAATTTCTGGCGCAGCATTTGGCCGGTGCCCGTCGAGCACACGGAAGGCACACGAGTTACTGGCAACGCAATTCCAAGAAGCCATAGAGCTCGACTCACTTCCAAGTTTGTTGACTACTGATGTCACATTTCTGCTCCATAAATCAGGTAGTACCACCGAACCGAAAAATTATAGACCCATCACGTGCTTACCAACTTTATATAAGCTCCTTACATCCATTCTGAGAATAAAAATTAACTCGCACATTGTTGCAAACAATATTTTGGACATGACTCAGAATGGATGTAGCGTTGGGTCCCGTGGTACTAAGGAGCTTCTCCTCATTGACATGACCATATGCCAGAAGATTCGGCGTGGCAGAGGGACTCTCCACAGCCTGGATTGACTATAAGAAGGCCTATGCCGGTGCCGCATTCATGCTTGATAAGGATTTTAGAGTTATATAAAATTGATATAACTTTAAAATAATTTTTGATGTCATGTATGCGGCAGTGGACCACGGTCTTGTGTCAACCAAAATGTCGAGATAGTGTTTCTGCCACGCAGGATTTTAAAAGGATAGAGCGTGGCATAATCCAGGGTGACAGTCTGAGTCCTTATGGTTTTGTCTAGCTTTAAATTCTCTCAGTACTTGTTGAGAAATTCACGGTTAGGCTGTCGACTGCGGAGAGGGGGTGAAGTTATGTCGCATTTGTTGTGCATGGATGACCTCTAGTTATTCGCACCAAACCGCCACTTGATGAAACTGCTGAAAGTTACTGAGACTTTCAGCAGTGCCATCAAGATGGAGTTTGGGGTGGATAAGTGTGCGGTTATGCATGTACAGCGTGGGAAAATAGTAAATTCAACCAATTTACAACTCTCCGATACGATAAACTTCAGATCTCTCTCTGAAGTTGAAACATATAAATATTTTGGTAGGTCCACAGTCTTTAGGTGTTGATGACGGGGACATAAAACAGTCATTACGGAAGCGATTCTTTTGCCGCCTGAGAAAAGTACTTAACAGCCTTTTATCGGGTGGCAATAAGACGCGTGCCCTTAATGGCTGGGTTATGCCTCTGCTCCCATACTCCTTTGGCATACTAAGATGAACTCAGACCGAATTGAACGCCTTGGATAGAAGAGTCTGTCAAATGCTCACGACTTCCAGAATGCTTCAACCGCGCTCATCTGTTATGAGGCTGTACATCCCGCGGAGATGTGGGGGTCGTGGCTTTTTAAATGCCAAGGACCTATAACCGTGAGGTGTGCAGTCTCAGGGATTATTTACTTAACAGTGAGTGCGGGATGCATTTGGATGTCGTGGCAGTTGATAGACACTTTACGCTGCTCTCCTTGGCAACAGTAAACTGGCGCAAACCAGTTGTGCTAAGCACTCTCGATCGTAAGGACATATGGAAGAGCAAGGTGCTACACGGGCACTACTAACGGGCTCTAACTGGGCCTAATGTAGATTTGCCTGCCTCGGTGAACTGGCTATGTTTCGGTGACCTCTTTCGTCTGTGCCATTGAAGATGAAGCTATCAAGACGAATAACTATCGGAAATATATTATGAGGAACGGTACGGTCGACATCTGTCGGGCATGCCGCCGTCCAGGATAATCACTCCGACATATTATTTCTGGTTGTTCTCATCTTGCTAACGGAGAGTATTTGCACAGACACAACCAAGTAGCCAGAATAAATCACCAGTAACTTGCTCTTGGATATGACCTTAATTGTTGAATCGGAGGTGCCGTACTATAAGTACGCGCCTGCGCCAGTACTCGAAAATGGTCATGCAACGCTCTATTGGGATCGCTCTATCATTACGGACAGGACTATTGTCGCCAATAAGCCTGACATCGCGGTGGTCGACCGATTCCAGCGCCGGATAATACTGGTTGATATATTTAGATATATGGTGATAGCCAGGTAAACAAACAAGCCCCCCCTGCTCAAACTCGGGAACTCTGTAATAATTACAATTCTTATAAATCCATAATTAATTACAATTCTTTAATTATATTATTTATATCACAAATATTAATACTGAAAATAAATCGAATAAAAAAATTACTAGCCTCCCTACACATGATGAAAGCATGATGAAGATTTGTTTAATGCTAGTTAAATTAAGGTTAGGCTGTATTGGCAAAATACTTTTGCTTTTCCCTAAAAAGAAAAGATAAATCTTTACTGTCTGTCGGTCTACTGTCAAAACAGTCAGCTGCGCACGGTCGCCAAACGCGATAACAGTGCTGATGTATTATTCGTTTCGGAATTTATTTCTTTCCCCGCAATCATTTGTGAAAGTTATTCAATAGGTTGTTACACAAATTGTATTCAGTGACAATTACTATGTGACAACTGTAGGCTCACATGAAAAGTGCTCATGTATTCCTGTTCAAACATCCGAGAATCAGATATAATGTTACTTGTGTATACCGAGTGAGTATATTTACTCATTATTGTATGGTTTTCCCTGTTCACACGAGTAAATGAAGGCAGGCTGTAATGCCCATGTTCTCTCTTAACCAGCCTTGCGACACGTATGCTTGTTTGGATCGCCCACGCAAAAGCCTAGCCTAAGTGTTTGTTACCATTTCGAAAGCTATATTTAGCTTAGTTTTCCCCTTTGAACGTTAACTAATTCATTACAGTAAGTACCTGCAGTACCTGCTTTTTCGGTATTGAGCCATAATCAAAGCTTGAAAAGAAACATTTATATTTGTTTTGTAAACATTGCCTATATTGAGACTGCTTATCAAAATAAACTTTTTATATTTAAACTAAATGTTAAAAACTTTTAATTTTAAAATTAACATGAGTTAAATAAAATAAACTTTCGTGGCACAACAACATCTATTAAAAATGTATTGTTTTTAACTTTTATATATATATTTTTTTATAACTGAAACAAGAGCTGGTGTCTCTTGCCTTATTCTTCTAACTGTGATAACATTTTGTTCTTTTTAATTATGGAAAAGTGATAGTTGTTAAAAAAATTAACAAACAATATAATATGCAGTATTTATATTTTGACGTTCCTAAAAAATTACTAAGCTAACTATGTTACTGTTAAATAAATTTAATATTTATTCAAACCACCCCATAGAAGTTCGTAGAATAGTAATAAAAACACAATATGAGTTAGCAGAAAACAAAATAGGTAAATTATTATAATTATATATTCTTATTCTTCAAAGTATTATACTCAAATTAACTTAGGGGTTGCTTTTGTATTCAGCGGCAGTCGGAAAGGGTGGGGGGTGGGGGGAGACAAAAAAACCTTTGACTTAGTTGACAGTGTTAGTTTTTTTTTGACACTCTGCCAACCCTTAACTTACCATCTCTAAGCTATTTGAAAACATAAAGCATCAATGAAGTGTTAGAAACACTATATTCATTATAAGTTTTTTTTGTCAAACGTAGAATGATCTCACATAATAATGTTGATTATGCTTTCTGTAGCTGTCAATTATATAATAAAAATATCTGTGTGCAGATGTCAGCCATAATGGTGGGAAGCATCAGCATGCGCGCCGTACTGGGCGCGCTCTGTGTGTCCGTGATGCTGCTTACGCTGTTCTGGAGCCAGTGCGGAGAGCTCTCACATAGACCCAGTATGTATAGCAAAATTTTACAATAATGTGTACACACGCCTGCACATCAACCTACCACAAACTGTCAAATTCTTCAATAGACTTTGAACTTTATGCCCTAACTATATAGTTTAAAATGTATTGAAGAAAGGGAATCGCCAATTTCGGCACGGTTTGAACAAGTTGCTCAGTAAAAAGTATTGTTACGAATAAATATAATTAATTCGTTAATAATTATTGACGCAACACTCATCGCAGGAAAGTGTTCTGTAAAAATAGTTGTAAAAATAAGTATTCTCGCCGATTGCATGAACAAAGCACCGCCATTTTTTAGTTGCAGCCTTGCAGGCTCAATTTTGGGTTACCACATGAACGCTAATACGATAACATTCGTTTTATAAATGAATAATCAATTTCTGGTACTTCAATCAGAAAACTTTTTTTTTTAATTACCTGGCAACACTGACAGAATCAGCTCATAAGCCGAAAAATATATTTTGTTTATATCTTATTTAATAATAATCAACAAGGCAGATAAGCAATTAATCAATATTGTTGCAATTGCATGGTAGGCCGGTGGGTTGCTGTGCTCACGTTATGACAATAATGAGGTATTTAAGCTGGGCAAGGCATGAAAATAATATTACACCACCTGTCCAGTTTCTAGACAATATTTTGATTACATATCATTCTGAATAAAACCATTATACAAAATAATGTTGTTTTATTTTATCCGCTAATATTACACTCCCTGACATATTCAGATTATTTTTTTCTTAGACACCCTTAAAATTACACCTACTTATAATATTCTATACCATAACGCATAAATAAGTAAATATCTTTAAAGTAAAGAATAATACTTAACTTATTTTAGAAAGAGATAACAATTTTTTATGAGTTTTAGTAACAAAATCACAATATTATGCATGCTACATTTGGTATGTTTTTTACAACTTGCTGCAACTTTGTTATGTTATTTAATTTCTTTTAGGTATGAAATATTTAAATAGGAATTCATTCATTATTAAAGTTAATGTCCACGCCAGGCCAAAGCACCCTAACAAACTGATCAATTCCCTTTGACAGTTTTGGATAGGTTGATGTGCAGGCGTCTGTACAATAAATAGAGTATTCAATAATTTAGTTTATTTTACCATCATCACCATCATCATCAGACAGCCTTTGTAGTCCAGTGCTGGGCATAGGCCTCTCCAAGTGCATGCCGCTGAGCATCATCCGCAGCTACTCATCCAGCTCTTGCCAGCCACCTTGATTTATATACTCTATTAAAACCATTCCAGAATATTGCCCTTATTCTAAATAATATGTGCAGCGTTTGTGATTTTAGTTATTAAGACTTTTAAAACTAAACTTTTGCTACAGTATTCGGTCACAATTCAAAACTTTGACAGACTCTTTTCTTTAATTAGACAAAACTACTTTTCTGGTTATATTATAGTATTGATTATTATAAGTATCACATATAAAAAAAAATTAACAATTTGTAATCCAAAAATATAATAACATGCAGGGGTAATGACAATTAAGTCAATCATTTATCATCACCAGCTCATTCTATGTGCCTACTGCTGGGGCGGCACGAGTCTTGTAGATGGAAACACCACTGAGGCCAGTGCTGATTGGTCATTGGTGGTTGTTACAGACTGCTAATGCAACAACCAAACGGCTTTACGTATCTTTTGAAGCACGAAAGAGCTCGAGATGATAAATTTTTGGTCACCCATCCGATGACCGGCCTTTGGGAAAGTTGCTTAATTTCAGCAATTGCAGAACAAAACGCGTTAACTACTGCGCCATCAAGCTTTTAATAATGTAGTAGGTATATCGTTAATCGTTATGCTATCGTCTTATGTAGGTGGAATTAGATGTGTATGATTGGTGCATATATTTATTTAATTTTATATGTTACTAGCTGCCCCCGGCGGACTTCGTACCGCTTTGACAGTTTCCATGACAACACTACAAACAAATCATTTTGTATTGGAAAAATTTCAAAAATCAAAAAAAATTTAGGAGTGGACCACCCTTAACATTTAGGGGGATGAAAAATAGATGTTGGCCGATTCTCATAGATACCGGATAAGCACAAAAAATTTCATCAAAATCGGTCAAGCCGTTTCGGAGGAGTATGGCAACGAAAACTGTGTGTGACACGAGAATTTTATATATTAGATTTATATATTCATTTATATTTGTAAATTTTATAATTTATATTTATACAGCTTTTTGTTTGTATTATAATCGTTCGAATTATCTTACGATAATGAACGATTTTTTAAAAATATCATTTCACTCGGAATCCTCGAAGACATTTTGTATAACGACAACTTAAGTACGTTTACGAAGGAAATTTCAATAGCGCGATTCAGAATGCTACATAGCGCCATCTATTATCATTTCATGACAATTCTATATAATTCGTAGTACGAGTGTGATTCATACGTTGTTTCGTCTGATTAATCTGTTATGTAGTTTTTTTCATAGTATTAATATTATTTATTATTTTTTATTAATTTTTGTTATTAATTGGCTGATGACGCCATACGGTTAGGTGCAGTCGAGTTCATTCATATATAACCACTTTTGTCAAAATATCAACATTATTAGGTATTGGACTCGACTCGACGACGATACTGTAGCATTTACTATTGTTAAAAAGCAAATGAAGAAACTATTATTTAAATTATAATTAATCTATAGTTTTTTAAGTGTATACTGTAACTCATTTTATGAAAAATAGGTGCTTATTTTAATAACGAGAAATTAAGAACCTATTAAAAATTAATTTCACGAGTCAGGAGGCGGTTTATTTCTTTCTTTGTTATTATAATATAATAGAATCTTAATCGTTGAAACTTCGTACGATAGGCATTGTTTCGACGGTGCCACAGTGCCACTGCAACAAAACAATCTCATTTTCAAGTTTCACTCGAAAACATTCCGGACCAGATTCCACGAGCTCGCATAGTTTTTAACTTGATGCGCTGTTAATTTAGATGCTTTCGACTTGAAAAGAAAACTTACTAGCATTGGTAGTAGGGTCGGCGCTGATGAGCGGCGCGTCGGAGCGCGGCGCCGGCGCAGATATCGAGTGCTCCATCAACGGAGAGTACTCGGTCGCGTGCCGGCGCGAGCGCGACGAGGTCTACGTGCCTTTCTCCTTTATACACAAGTACTTCGAGGTGAGATGCTTGCAGTCATAAAATAACTACACATACAGACCTACAGATATCAGGGGGGTGACTAGTGAAACCCACATTAATGTTCAGCGAAATAGAATATATTTTCTTTATTTTTCTGAACATACATGGAATAGAACTGATAGTTGCTCGTATTAGTTTCTTCTAACACCAGACATCCTGGTACACCTTTTATAGGATGCCACCGATTGCGATTACTTTTTCTTGATACACATGTCATTAAAACATCTCATATCACACATATTTTTGATTCAAAAAACCCATGAGTGCGCGTCATATTGATTAATAAAATAACTTACATGGTAATAATATTTAACATCTAACAATATGTCTTTGATGACACAATAACATACCTACCTATCATATCTTTACCAGCTTGTAACTGTAGCTAGAATGAGTAAATATTGAACAATTTAATTGATTATAGATATATGGAAAAATAACCACGTCCGAAGGTGTAGAGAAGTTCGAATGGTCGCATAGCTACAGCAAGGTCTACCATCCGAAGAAGAAGTATGATCCGCGTGGGACCTTCACCACCTTCGAGAACTACAACGTGGAAGTGCGCGAGAGGGTGAAGTGCATCAGCGGGGTCGAAGGCGTGCCGGTGTCCATCCAGTGGGAGCCACGCGGCTTCTTCTACCCCACGCAGATCGCACAGTTCGGCCTAGCGCACTACAGCAAGAACATCACGGAGCCAGAGCCGCGGCGGCGGGTCATTGACGATGGGGAGAAGCACCTACCAAACTGGATCGTCAGCAAAGACGCGTACATGGCGCGGGAGTTCGACAATTCGTTGCGCACCAACGTGATGCGGTACTCGACGGCGGACCACGCGGCCAGCCAGGTGTGGCTCAAAGTGGACATCAGTCAGGACTTCGTGCTGAGTCTTGATCTGCTGATGACCACAAATTCCTCGCTCACTGTGGTGCTCCAAAATAAAGAAAAGAGGGAAACGGTGTACCTACATTACGTTACTAGTCAACAATTAATTTATGCACAAGTGAGTACAAATATTAACACTTTGTTTTTTTATTTAGTCGCATTAGGTTACGTAGGTAAATTACTTGATCGTTTTTAATCAAATCATATACGTTTTACAACTATACACCAAGTATGCGCTAAGCTGCTCTTAGTTCTATACGTATAAAATACCACACAAATACTAACAAGGTACCAAAGCGTTTAGCTACTTTAATAGCTGGCTGTACCAATGCTGTGTCACCATTGGCAGGACGAGCACATATACTACGGCATCGGCGCGTCGAAGCGCTGGCGGCGCGTGACGCGGGACCTCATCATCGACATGCAGAAGGGCTGGGCGCTGCTCGACCGCCCCAAGAGGAAGTCGCCGAGGACCAAGTTCAAGGTATGTCACCAACAGAACATGTAACTTTGCCGCACTGCAACAGCTGGCAGGGTTACTCTCAGTCAGTAGGTGAGCGTGTGAAACTTAACACGTTCACAGTCTCCTGACTGAGTCACATCTGTAACTGTTGTTTTAATTGCAGAAAATTTAAGCGTTAATAGCCGAACGGATAGATGCTCAGCTTGTAAGCGACAAATCATGGTTCAATCTCCACAGCTTCGTTAGACTACTGACGTGAATTCATGTCTAACACTAAAGTAATGATATTAGCTTTTTAAGTGGGTTAACAGGACTGTTGTTGTATATGTTCTTAATGGAAACAGTTGTTTGACATCCGAACCATAACATAACACACAAAAGTGAACCGTACGACAACTATGTATTTCTATAGATAAATACATAAATAGAGAAGATATCCAGAACATCCATGCCACGCCAAACCCAGAATTCAACAATTGACAGTAATCAAAGACAACTTTCTAAATAAATCTCTTAATGTAAATTTTAGCTATTAAGGTACAAAATTAAAAAAAAACGACAGACTGATATTGAAATTAGAACATCTTTAAAATGTCGCCTACTGTACCGCGCCGGGAACCAACTGTCAAATGTAAATAAAAAAATTACAGGTTAAACCAAACCCTACACGATCAAATATTTGTATTTGCTTGCAAGTTATGTAGATACAAGAATAAAGTTCAAAAACTATTCTGTTTCTCATCATATCATTACCACCAGCTCATCGTATCTCACTGCTGGGCACGAGCCTTCCCTGTGTACAACTGCTAATGCAGCCGGGACCAACGGCTTTACATGCCTTCCGAAGCAAGTAGAATTTTGTTTCTAATTTTAAAGAATTTGAAAGAGCGTTATCAAGAGAATGCGGAAACCATGTCAATAACGTTATCATTATACTCGTAGTTCTAGTCTAATGATATTTTATTAAAGCACGAAAATGTTAAATAATCATTAATTATTTGAATCGTTAAGTTGTATGTACACGCATTAAACGTTGTTACTATAACATTGTAATTTGTGAATGTATAGTCACAAATCGAAATAAAAGATAAGACAATAGAAGTTAACCAAAATAGAATACAACAATACGAGCATACTAACTATTATACCAAAAATTACTAAATAAATACGATACGAGTATTAGCCATTTTTAAGTTAGTACAAGACAATGAATATGATAATAATGAAGCATTTAGCATACTCGTGCTCGCCTCGCCCAGTCAATAATTAATTTCTCAATATTCCTCAATATTTCTCATTGTTTAGTCATGGAAATCGTACATATACATTTCTTTTTATAATTTTTTTTATTACTTGCATTTTATATAGCCCGGATTATCATAGGATAATCAGCGGACGCTTTCAAAAACTAACCAAGATACCTCTTGGTTGAGGATTCAAAGTTTCGCTTGGTCATGGCTAGCTTAAGTACGCATGCATTGAAAACTCTCATAGCGCGATTCAGTTCAATTTGTCACCTAACGCCATCTATCGAGGTTACATGACAACTGCATATCTTCGCCTTACACGATTGCTTCTGCAATATTATAAAATATGCGTTGTTTTTACATTTTTTTTAAGTAATTTAAATCATTAAATATAAGATTTAATAAATTGATTAAAATATTTTGTTTTTAAATCTTTAGATTAGAAAATAATGACAATTCAGATTATCTCACTAGGCCGTCCGTTGTATAGGACTTTATTTGACCTTTTTTTTGTCTGAAAGAATATATCGTAAAAAGTTGTGTTATTAGACTTGTATTACGTAGTTACGAAATTTGCTATGTACTGACTGTTGTTCCTTAAAAATTGAGATGTCTTTATTCCGACAACTGTCGGAGTTAGTTATTTGTTTTAATGTAAATATCTCTTTTTAGGGTTCCGTAGTCAACAAGGAACCCTTATAGTTTCGCCATGTCCATCTGTCTGTTTCAAGCCTAGCTCATAGACTCTTATTACTAGAAAGCTGTAATTTGGCATGGATACACATATTAATCACGCCGACAAAGTGGTGAAGTAAAATTTTGAAAAATATGTTTTTTTTTTTTAGGTTACCTCGTAAAGTGGGGATGTGATTTTTTTTTCTTGTCTACCCCATAGTGTGGGGTGTCGTTGGATAACAATTTCAAAAATATTGCGGGTTTATGGAAACAGTTTATTGATTGAGGCCTCCGTTTGTGAATTAAGCTTTAAAGTGTAAAATTTTGTTAGAGTCAAGTGTTGCCCTGCCAGCCATATGGTTGTTTTTGAATACGTGAAAATTCACGGTAGTTTTATATATGACGAAGTCAAAAGGAAAACTATCATAGCTAAGTCGACCAACATATTAAATGTACTTGGCGCAGAACAAATTCCTCATTGGGAACTACTTAAATAACGTTGTCAGGTGTGTGAAACCGGTAGTATCTACACATTAAATAAAATGTAATTGAGATGGGCTACGGAACCCTATTCTGCGCGTGGCCCGACACGCACTTGGCCGGTTTATATTTAGGAGATCGATGATGACACACTGGCTACCTATATAGCGTTCGGATTGCGATCTTACAAACTAAAGTAACTTTTAGGAATACGAGTTACCGGATCGGTGACCAAATTCAAAACAATATGATTAAAATATGCTTCGAAAGTCACGTTAAAACGTTGGTCCCGCTTGTTGTTGTTAAAACCCACCAACACGCATTGGGCCAGCTTGGTGGGTCATGGCCTAATCTGCCCATGTGCTATTTATTGTTCATAAGGGAAAGTGAGCCCAGTAGTGAGAACTTGAAACTGATGATGATTATGAAGTAGAGATTGTGGGAAGAAAATACTTTATTCATATTTACACTTTGTAGACAACTTTAAACTTCATAAAATGATAATTTATGGTAACTAAAGGCGTAAATATTTGTTATTCATTTGTGTTCGTTCGTTCCGAAATAAAAAAAAACTGTATTTTTTTTGTTACTTTCTTGATTTATTTATTGTCTTTTGTGGTCGAGTTCTTCTCCATTGAGAATACGTCAGTATCCACCGTGACACCGATGACCGTGCGGATAGTTCATAGGGTCATACACGGTTTTCCGTGTTTCCATTTACATATCCATCTGTCGACGTGAAAACAATTCTGAATTGTCTCTAACATACAGATAAACAGCTGTAATAAATTAGACACTATTAAACTTTCGCGTTCCGCTAAAAATTTAATGTTAAAAATGCTTACTTTTACGGAACTACTTGCGTTCATTTTACATCCTATTGGTTTCGTGGTCACAGGGAGACTGAGGTGTTGCTCGTCTCGTATTTAATTAGAGACTTGCATACAGTCCTTTTATATTAATCGGCTGCGTTCCGTTTTACGCACGAAAGAGCTTATCGTATCTTTTGGTCTGGCAGTATGGTGTTGGGGCTAGGATTTACAGACCCTGCAAAGGTCAAGATCAATGTTTATCATAAACACGAGTAGATCCTTCAAAGTTGTTAGTATAGACACCTATGTCTCAGGCATACCTTTTCGATTTGCACGATTTGTAATAATAGTGTATTCGTTTGTCGTAATTTTTTAATGTTGGTTAGATGAAAATGAACTAATAAATACTTTTTATTTAATAGACCATCAGTATATGACTATGTATATATTTATTAGTAATTGTGTGCACAGATATCGTCAGTGATCCTGAGCGGCGCGGGCAGCGTGGACAACGTGACGGTGGCGGGCAGCGAGCACATGGCGCACTTCTTCGCGGCGGCGGCGTGGCTGGCCCGCCAGCAGCGCGCGCGCTCTGGCGGCTGGCCCATCCCCGTGCGCCGACGCATCGCCGCCGGCGTCGCCGACCTCAAGCCAGGCTGGTGAGCTACCATATGTAGATTAGTAGCAGCTAGCGGCTTTATTTTAGCCTAGGAAATTTCGCCACCGAATCATCCCGTGGGGTTCCAACTCCGCGAGGTATGTCACGTTAGCCAAATGTTATCCAAAAAATCCGAGGAGTCGTTGACAATCGCCACAGTGGTCGACACGCCTCTACACCACAAAATAAATAATAGTACTACGTTCTACACCTTGAAGAGTTTGTGCGGAGAGTTTTCCTCACCCCAGCAGTGCGGCTAGGACGAGTGGAGTAGCCCGTGCAGTCGCCTCCGTCAAGCAGCTTACGGCCTAGCTAGGGAACAAAGCGACCGGCGGCGGTCGAGTCGCGCGTCTTAACGTTCACTGCACAACGGCTAATTGGCATCACACATTGGCCATATATTAGGTATTTGTTTGCCGCGCCGCCGTCTGCGCCGGCACTTTTATCAACCACTTCTTGTCTAGCGGTTTACACCACGGCTCGAGAGGTCCTTGGTTCGATTTCAGATGAGGGTACATGTTTGTATTGAACTCTGTTTGGCTGGCAGTAGGGCTTGTTTTAAGTTCGCCAGTTTACTATTTGCATTAACATAAAACATATATAAAAAATGTTAGTACATGCACTTATTTATCTACATAACTTATATCTACAATACAAATACAGCAGTAGGTAAATAGTCATTCTATTCTACGTTTGTACTTTTATTATGCACTTGCTCCTCTTGCAGGCACTCTGCCATGAGCCAGGGGCACGCGATCTCGGTGCTGTCGCGCGCGTACCACCGCAGCGGCGACCCATCCTACCTGAGCGCCGCGCGCAAGGCGCTGTACCTGCTCGACGTGGCCAGCGCGGCGGGCGGCGTCAAGGCCATGTGGATGGACAAATACGTTTGGTGAGCATCGCACGTCTAGTTAGGTTAACGCACGTTATTAAAATAGGTTACGGTTTAAAAAAAAACAAGAACGAATATCTTTGCTACGTGAATCATGTAAAATATAATGTTGTGTATTCAACTAAATTTTAGTGTACGATTATTTGGAAGTCTCGCCTTGTTGGCTTAATGGAAAAGCGTTTGGCCCGATATCCGGAGGTCCGGGGTTCAATTTGTTAGTTAGTTAGTACCTATATTGACCTGTTATTAGCAACCCACATTTGGTAAGCGCAGTAATTAAGCCAATACCCATAAATTTTGGCGATGACTTGATTTCATGATGTAGGGTTTTGCTCAGCAGTGGGACAGTGGGATAATCTAGGTATATATATACCTAAGTAAGTTATTTTACTTACACAATAAGTGCCTGTGAAAACTTATATTATTTAAACGCTTAATTATAACGTAAATTTGATAGGAAAAGGAATTATTAAACACACCTTTACCCTAAATTGAAGCAAATAAATATTAAATTCGTTCATAACGGTACAGGTACGAGGAGTACCCGACCACGCCGCCGCTGTTCGTGCTAAACGGGTTCATCTACACGCTGCTCGGCCTGTACGACCTGCACGTGACCGAGGGGGACAACTCCGTCTCGCTCGCCAAGAAGATGTTCGACGACGGCATGCGCTCGCTCAAGACGCTGCTGCCGCTGTTCGACACCGGCGGCGGCAGCTTCTACGACCTGCGCCACGCCACGCTCGGCGTCAGCCCCAACGTGGCGCGCTGGGACTACCACGCCACGCACGTCAACCAGCTCTACCTGCTGGCGGGGCTGGACGACGACCCCATACTCCTCAGCACGGCCAAGAGGTGGGAAGGCTACATGCAGGGGAAACGCGCGGCGCACAACTGAACGCGCCAGATGAAACCGGTTTGCAATTCCCCCGATTCGATCCGAACCCCTCGAAGTACCTAGTAGAGTACAGGGACACGCACTAGTGCGTGATGCCGTTCCCTCTAGAAAATCTCCGAAGGTGGTTCGTTTCACACGGCTTGAGGAACCCTTTAAGTTTCTCGCCGCCCCCAAAAAAGCCTGGTGAATCTGAGGCAATCGGCAAACTCCAAAAAAAAGGTTTGCAATTCTTGTGAAATGTTTTTGGTGATTTCCGACCCGAATTAAACAGGTCACTTGATTGACCAGCCAGCGGTTGAATAAGCGGCAAGATTCTCCGATTGTGATTAGGCGACGGAGTTTAAAATCACCAAAAATGGTGTGGTTTCTTTTTTAAACTATGCCCAATTTGTTAGCGACATGCGATAGTCGATTTTTGAATGTCTTTAGTACACGGAAACCGTTAAAATGTATACGTTACACACTTTTTCTCATTTGTTAAATTGATGACTTGATAACGTTTTAGTGGTTTATAGTCAAACAAATGTCAAATTCACTCATTAGTTCAGCTATTAAATTTGATTTATATTATATTGATTATTATTATACAGCTTAATTGTAAATAAAACTTTTTCATTTCACTCTCTTTGAGTCATTAAAATATATTATGCACCATTCGAAATTAAATCCACGTGTAAAATTTTAAATTCAGAAATCGACTCTCTGTATGTTAGCTGAATAAATTTCTTCGGCGATATCTTTACCTGCTTTATGCGTATACAAATAATACTAACTATCATTTATATAATAGTAATATAGGTATATAATGTCTTGCATACGTTATATGTACACAGGTATAGTGAAGTTCGTTTTAAACAATAAAAAAATTATGCCTCAATGTGAAACAGGTTTACAATATACATTTGCACCATACCTTAGTGTACTTTACAGAGAACTAGTTGTAGTTGTACAGAGAAGTAGTACGTAGACGAAGAACTATCCCACGCTGACGAGGGAATATATTGACTGATAAACTATGTAGGCATTGTGGAGTATACTCAAGTCAGCTACAATTCCGTTGTACATGATACTTGACAATATCTTGATAACAGTCATTTCTAATGATCGAATAATGAAAATAATTTAAGTAGTTCTTACGCATTAAAAGACTAGATAACGTTGCCAAAAGACTAGGGAGAATTGGCGAGTCACTGATGTCTCATAGATGTGTGCACATATACTTCAATATGTTAACTTACTTTTATGCTGCTTTTTTCGATATGCCAAGTGCATAAATCTGTAGACACTAAGCTATTGTTCGAAGCAGGAGGCAGCATCAGAGGAACTTTTCTTCGCTTGGTTACGAATAAATTATTGAAGCTGTCATGACGAGTACGAGAGCAATAGTTTGATGTACATATTTATGCACTCGACTGTACCTGTACCTCCTCCCCTTTTAATGAACTTTGCCACTCATTTTTCAATAACGTAGTACAATCTGTTTACATACAGAGTTTGACGTTTTTCTCGTCGACTTTATCTCGTGTATTTTTGTTGAGGACACCCTTTTAAAAATTAAAAGAGGTGTTTTAAGTTAAGACGCCCGCCCGTGTATTTTGTGTCTGTCTGTCTGTGCCATTGCGGCTCTCAAATGGATATGCGTTTTTTTTTTAAATTTCACTTGGGGAGATGTTTATTATCAGCTTGTAATTAAGAGACTTTTCCTTGAATTATCACAAGTGATTTATTATAATAATAAATTCTTATTCTTAGTAATAAGCATCAACTCAAAACATATTATACTGACCAAGACTGATGAACATTTTTACATGTGTACTTGTCGACAGTAAATGTACTCGATCTAAGATATCTTTTGATTTAACATTAAAATATGATGATGAAAATTATTATTTAAAAAAAAAACCTTATTTTTAATACTCTTTTTAATTTTTATGTTTTTGTACTTAACCAAAACTAACGTAATTATGCATTGCGTACGTGTATAATTATATATTATTATCAATTACCATATCATTGTATATAGTTGACAATATAAATGTCATTACTAAGTTATAACAATAGTTAGTTGGCAATGTGTGTTAGAAACCTTTCTCATGTTTAACTTTGTATACCACAAACCATAAAAGCCTGTACCTAAGTAAAGTATGGCAATTCAAACTCAATTAAAAAAAATCTTTGACTGGTTGCTATGTCTTGCCTACACGCTTGTAAATTCATGACTAAAGTGGTTAATCGCCTTACTACTTTGTCCTGCAACAGTTATATAGGGAGTATTCGAGTACTCGGTAAAAATTATATTCTGAGAAAAGTAATAAAATATTGCACAAATTCTATCCTTGCCAGTTATATACTTAATTGAAAATTATTTATATCGTTGATTTATGTACTTACGCTTCGTTATATTAAAACCGTTATTATATTATTATCATAAACTAAGTTTGTCTGTTTTATAGTATAAAATACCTATTAACTAATGAAGTATTCACGTTAAATTTATCATCAACTGTAACAATATGATTTTAGTTAAAGATACTATTTGTAAAATAAGTATATTTAACTTACTAAAACCTTTTTCGAAAGCTTATCCGGCTCTTAACAGGAATTGATGAATACGCGGGCAGTAGCTTCTGTCACCGGTCACCTACTGACAGTAGGCACGCAGCACGTCCTGGATCTGGGCGCGTTCTCATGACATTGGATGTGTATCATATCTTGAAACATAAAGAGCACATGTAGATTGAAATAATTGTAAATAAGATAGCTATGTTAGATCCTGCCGTGTTACTTGTTATTATAATTAAAGTTTGATTAGCCTACTGCTCTTTTGGATCAAAACACATTATTTTATATGCGAAACACGCCCTCTCGGAATAGCTGGTGGCCGTTTATGTTGTTAGTGTTTTAAATATTATTGTTACAAAACTAATCACTTAAAACACAGTGGGTAATTTAATAAAATATATTTATTTTCAAATATACTTCTTCATCATACCTTGTAATATCTAATTGAATCATAATGATGCATGTGGCAATGTAAGCACGCGCTCACGAATGTAAATTGAAATATAACGAATGATGTGTGAATTAGTGAATCGGTCCTTAGTGCAATATGATAATGTATTATTATTACGCGTGTTAATTAGAAAACATTCCAATATGAAGAGAGCTTATTACTTAGCGGTTAATATTGTAAATAGCTATTGTTAATTGTCTTTCTGTTATTTAATTTTATTTTTGTCATTTTCTCAGAATTATGTATATGGGAAAGATATGGAAACACTCAGTTTACGAATCCATAATTATCTAGAAGACAATTTTGTCCAAATAAATTACTATAAATTTTCAAGCTGAATTGAAGTCAGAATTAAACCAATATATTGTGGCAAGTTTGATCGACTGCGGGAACGAAAATGTAAATGTACTCTTATTTTATTTTATTAATTTCAACTAGTACATGGAGAAATGCTATTGTGTTGTTGTTAGCCAAACTATTTTATGTTAACGTATATAGGAGTTTGTAATTATATTTTTCCCATCTATTATGAACAGTCACTACTGAATAAGTACGATATGTATTTATCATTTTTTTGTTTGTCTTGGGGAAAATTTATAGCCGAATGATCCCGCGGGGCTTCAACTCCGCCGCGAATTGACTGATGTTTCAGTCGACCTACTATAGTTCCCAAAACACCCTTCTGCCGCTCGGGCGGGATCCGAGCATTGTAAGCAGTCACTCATGGCCCGCCGCGGACCAAAAATAATACCCCATCCTCTGTAGACTTATCGGAGTTACGTATTAAAACCTGTATATTCTATTCGAAAATGGATTATATGAAGTCATCGTTGGGTGGGTTCCAAAAGTGAGCCTTATCCACCTTTGTTTTTTTATTTCTGTTTTAATAATATAAAAAATGGACGAATAGTTGAAACTTATTTCTTATAGATCTTTCTTTTTTTCAGATCTACATACTAAATACCCAAATCTAAAGCGTATTAACTGTTGAAAGTATATACTTCTACACAGTCTGCAATAAGTATAGTTTTGTTTTACTGTCTTTAATAGATGATTTTTTTATTATTATGGTAATGCTTCTGGCAGATGTTAATTGCGGATAATTATACATCAGTACTATTTTATTAAAACAGATATTAAAGTAATACTCAGTAAAAAGCACTACTTACAGTCAGTAATAACAACGTAGCATCTGCCGAAGTCTTCGTTATAGTACAGACGCCTGCGCATCAACCTATCCAAAACTGTCAAATTCTTCAATACATTTTCAATCATATAACATAGGCATAAAGTTCAAAGTCTATTGAGGAAATTTAACAGTTTGTGGTAGGTTGATGTGCAGGCCTATATACGAACAAGTACCTATACAAATGTAACAAAAACCCTGTCCGATCCGTTAAGGTGTTATTATTAGGTATCGAGATTCTTCTGATTAAGTAATTATTTTAAAATAAGAATTGAAAAAAATTTACCCCGATAAAAATTTTGTTAAATGACAAAACTTACATGGCAATACTTTTGTCGGCACTTCGGTAGGTAAGACCTTTGGCGCCGCCGCCATTGATGGAAAGTGTGGTCACATTTATAAAATTAGCATAATTTTAGGGTAATTTGAGCAATTTCGGTACAAAAACTTGCTTTTTAAATTACGATAATTTTTATTTTTTTGTTATAGTTATTTGTATGCCTATGTACCCCTTTTCGATGGGACAGGGTTTTTTAAGAAATTGTATATTGTTTTCTAAAGTTTACGCGAACACTACACATTGAAATGAAACAACTTTACGGATCTACTCGCGTTTATTTTATACATTAGTTTTAATTAAAACGTCGGTAAACAATAATTTGAACTAATGCATAAAATAAAAGCGAGTAGATCCGTAAAAGTTGTTTCATTTCAAAGTACCTATATATTTGTTAGTTTTGTTCATCTTAGTGCGTAGTGGTGATGTGCGCAGGGTACATGCGATAAGTCGATTCCTACCATGTACAGAACTGCATAACAACTCTTTATGATAATTATGTGTAGAACTAGTAAATGCACTTGTGAATGACAATAAACATGTCTCAAACAATGATTTTTGCTTATTTACTTTTACTAGTATATAGTTAAGCAAGTACCTCCAGCAAACCAGTGACTTGTGGCTTCTCAAATAACGAACTGTGTGCTTCCTTCTCCGTAATAATTGTTATATCTCGTGCTTAAAAGAACAACCAACAACGCTTCAACCGAATCCTTAAGCACCGTCGCACCAAATATGACGTTACCCGCGACAGAGATGGTGGTACGCTAGCCAGGCTCACCGAAAATATAATTTCACTATATTTTATAATTAGGTACATAATCACTCTTAGGTCTGTGCTTTAGCATTAGCTTAAGTGTCAATGCATAACTACTAGAATAAAACCTCACAACAATTCTTGCCCAGAGACTAGAACGCTAGAACAATATAGTTAAGTGCTTTACAATTTTATGTCACCGTCATTTTTAGAAAAACAGCAAAATGTCACAAAAATCAAATGTGAACATAGTAGAAGTTTTCTTGTAGTTCATAATTTATTTAATTAGTTAGTAATTAAATAATTCTAGGATATCAAAATTAAATTTATGGTTAACATTTATAAGCGAAATTAACCTATTAGTAGATACCAACATGAGTTGTGAAAAGCTACCAAAACAGCAAAAGCAACAAGGGTTTAAAGGAGTCGAACAGTTTTTACGTAGAGTTGCGTTTAACTTAGGTAGGTACCTAACAACTTAACGTAACTAGATACCTGCTAGTTTACAATTTATTTTTGTTGGATCATTTCTTCAAAATTATTTGTTTATTGCAGGTAATAGTCCCTCTCAGACAGAAGTTAAAATAATATCGTGCATTCCAATAGACGTGACAGATTTGCAGCAAAAAATCATTTGCCTGGAGAAAGAGTTGGAGTGTGCGAAAAAGCAAGCCCCTAATACTTGCTGTAACAACAAGGTGCAGGTCAGCCGCCCCAAATCCTCGGCCAACGAGACCTCGATGAAACCGCACTGCTGTGCCACCTCGAAGAAGCCGCAAGGGACCTCGCAGAAGCCGCGTTGTTCCAAAGACACGCCGAACGTGACCGCGCAGGCGCCGTGCGTCCAGCTGTGCGAGGGAGGCTACGTCAAGTGGAGCTCCGAGGCTTCTTGCAACTCGGCCGGGCCGCCACCGCTGTCGACGTCGCCGACGCCGCCGACACCACCGACGCCGCTGACACCACCGCCGCCGCCGCCGCTGCCGCCGCTGCCGGGATGCAAATCCAAGGAAAACTCAGAGTGCCTTTGTTGGCCGACCGACATCTCTCTAGACGGTGACTCTATAAATTGTTTTAAAAGAGGGTTCTTCAAAAGAAGTTCATCTAAAAAGAAAAAAAGTCAAAAGAAAAAGGTGAACTGCAAAACGCAATTTGTTTATTACGCACAAACGGAGAACAGCCCTTTTTCCATTTACGAAAACCAGAAAATCCCTATTAAAGATAACAATCTACCAAATAACGGAGGCATCAGCCGCGCATATATCACCGAGATGATACACAAGCAGTACACGGCGGTGCCCATCGCCAAGGAGTTGTCAGTGACGAGCCAGTTCTCGTCGCCGGTGTGTCGCGACGCCGACGCGGGCGGCTGCGACCGCCGGCCCGCCGCCTGCGACTCCGACCTGTGCTCGTGCTGCCGAGGGGCCTTTCACAACATCGACTGTGATACCACCAATAGGAACCACGCCTATATTAACAATGACCTGTTGCCGAACTGCTCCTATAATACCTACGTTAATACTACTGACTTTTACGATTCGAGTCTCTACGACATGGTACCTGTCAAAGAAAAACCTGTCAAGCCACCTAATTTGTATTATGAAACGCCTACAAGGAAAATGTTTAAAAATGATATGAACGTGTCACGGTTTCCAGAGAGGAATCGCCAAAAATACAGATATCATCCGTTTGTTGTCAATTATAGCAAAGTCTATAAAAAAGAGCCCCTGGTTAACAAAAAAGAGAATTTTCGCAGATATTCTCCAAAAAGAGAAGAGGTCACGAGAAAAGCAGAGCGAAATTATGACGAAGAAAGTGTGAGAAGTTGTAGCATTGATTGCGGGCCAGTGTACGCGAAGGTACACCCGAGCGCGAAAGTTCCGCCGGTGGTGTCCATCATGCCGGTCACTGTGAAGAACGCGGAATGCCTCACGTCCAGCCTCAACGACACCGAGTGCCAGACCAACACCACGCAGAGCGACTACGCACAAATAGGCTCCGATTTTTATGAGGATAAAAAAACTGAAGATACCCTAAATCAGATTAAAGTTATTCTACAGTCAGTGCTTACCGAAGTAAAAACAAATACACAGGTAAAACAAAAACCAGAAGATAAGCCTACTAAAGACGCGCTGGCACAACAAGGCCAGTCCCCGGGTGGCGTGCCCGGGTGCTCCAGCATGCTGAACAGTTACAACCACAGCCCCTACAACATGAACCCATACAATATCTCGTCTTGCTCGCAACAGATAAACCCCGGCGCCTGTTGCTACTCAAATGTGTCGTATGCATCAGGCAAATGTTTACAGAACTTCCCTGTTTTCATCCAAACTCCCGGACGGAACATGTGCTCAAGTTGCTATCGGAACAGTTCGCATGTCACGAAAGGAGCCAGCCCCAGGCTGGCAGGCACCCCCGCCGCCACCAACACCGACGCGGCCAATAACGATCGCAATAACGAAACAGCGAAACTGATCAAAGAAATTTACAAATCGATTACAGTAAACATGGAAGCTCCCAAAGACAATTCCGCCAGCGAATACGGTGGAGCCAAGAAATCGACACGTAGCTCTGTCAACCACTCTTTCGATCGTTTTCTAGATAAAGGTATGAAGATTGTGATGAAATCCAATGCAGCATCAATGAAAAACGAAGACGTGCAAAAGTGGCCCACAACGGTGCCAACTTTCAGCAGCAAACTGACCTCCAACTCGGTGAGTTTAAAGACACAGCGGACGCAGGCTTCAGATTCGACTGACACAGAACGTTGTTTAAGAAATAATCGTATCGAGAGTTTCCTAAAGAACATAGAAGCTCAGAAGTCGAGAAAGAATAAAATCGCGGAAGAATACGAACTGCCCACGCGCATCCCGAGCGAGGACGAGCTGTATTCCGATTACGAGAGCGAACGTTATAGTGCAGCGACTAGCAAACCACCGCAAAAGGTACTTTAATAATACAAAACGCAATATTGTATTGTAAAATTGCAATGTTGCAATTTATAACAATTATTTCAGTATTAACATTAATACTTTATTTCGTATTCCAGAAACCCGATAAGAAAGGACTGTTTAGCAAAATGTTCAAGAGATCAGCGAAATTATTCAGTGCCAAAAAGAAGAAGGAACGAACTAAGAAAAAGGAGGAGCAGGTGCAAGTGCAAGAGCAAGACGAACAGTGCCAGGAATCAGACGCGGAGTCTGACGACTACCAAACGCTATACAGCCAGAGGGAGATGCGGTTCGGGCCGCGGCGCGTGGCCAGCCCCGGGCGGGCGCGGGCGGCGCCGGCGGGCCCCCGGCGCGCGCGCGCCCGCCCCGACCAACAGACACATAGGTTACTAGGATCGGATGATTAAATTAAATACATTTAACTATCTGAATTCGCTAAACATTCGTTAGGTGGTAGACTGGTTTTAATTACGCCTGAAAGTCAATGCAAGTAGCATTATTTTGTTTCGACAGTTTCATCTCAATCTGCCTAGCCAGTTGTATAGCCAGTAGTTGAGGATTTCGGGTGAAAATCGGTGCGATGAATGACACTGGCTGAGGGAAAAAAGGAAAATACAGTAGCCTCGCTTATGGTGTTTAACGCTCTCGCAGTAATCGCAGTAACAGTCCATCTCTTGGTATAATTGAAGTTGCGTTAGTATCGGTTTATTACTTGCAGATACTCGTCCGAAACCTCTCGTTCGCGAGACACCGATCCGAGGAGGTGGAATCCGATGTACAACAAACACTATGAGGCTCGCAGCGCGCTCGTGAAGCAAAGCTTACGGGTGGGCGTGGGCACGGGCGCGGGCGCGGGCGTGAGCGTAGGCGTGGGCATGGGCATGGGCGCGGGCGTGGGCACGGCCACGCACAGAGAGGTCACCGTGCCGCGGGCGCCGGGCCCCAGCGTGAACGTCGCCGCGAAGGGCCTGTCGTGGCTCAAGCAGCACAAGATGGGCGCCCGCTGCGGGGAACGGTGGAAGAGATTCATACTGGAATCCTGACAGACACTGTGACATTTTGTGGTGTTAAATGTAAAAGTGTTGCTGAATAAAATTTACTGTTTCATTTTTCAATAATATATTATTTAAACGTCTCAACTTTAAAAAATATTTAACAAATATAACATAAGACTAGAGTTTACGTCAACTTTAAATCAGTTTTTTCGTTTAGCTTCGTCGCCTGCAAGTAGTATAGATCGTCTATCACAAACCTGAAACAACGATAGGTACCTTTATTCGAATATTCCCAGTAGTTCCCTCTAGCACTGTCCCCCCAGGGTGACAACTGAGAATTTTCCTCCCAGTTGTCACCCGGGTGACAAATTTTCCCAACTGTTCACTTCCGATTCGTACCAGAGGGGACAACCCGTGACTCCGAGGGGGTGACAATTGCTACGATTCCTTCCCAGTTGTCCACTCCGACCAGTTTAGAGTAAGGAGCTTCTCTCTTTTCTACGACATATAACAGTGTTCGCAAAAAATACTGTCCTGATTTGGATAAAATGTTATAAGTACATAGATAACAAAAAATACAATTATTTATAACTTTAATTAAGTCTTTAATCGCCGTGGTGGTCACCGGTGACCGACAAACAATAAATTTTCTATTGTGTCTGGTTTTGCGGCAGTCAACGTGTTAAATATAGAAAATTTGTTACAATAATCATCAGTGTCAGAAAACAGAACTCAAATAACATAAATATAATCAACATTATGTTTGGCTTATATACCTCCTAATTATAACAATTACTAAATCAATAAATGTCCGACAGACATATCCCCGTGCACAAATTCCATTTGCATTTCTTGTATGAATTGATCTTTAAGTATATTTTTCTTCTGCCTTTCTTTTATATTTTTCATTTTGTTTTTAGCCATCATATTTCGGACTGTGTACAATAATGGCCTAATTCGGCATTTGGAGTCCAAGCGGCCTATAAGCGGCCCGCTGTAGTACACTCACACATAGCGCGGCCGATGTGCGCGTGACCTTTCACCGACGGGTTCACTGAATAGAACAGAATAGTAATAGTATAATTTTGCGTATGAACAGGGTACATGAGGAGATGTTATAACATTGTTAGGCTCATCCTATTCAGCTAGCTATGCATGCAGCATGCATGCAAGCATGCAAAGTAAATTAGAGTAAAAAAATTTAATACAATAAAATTATAAAATTACAAACAAAACAAACATAATTAATCAAAGTTCTTTTGAGGCTGTATGGTGCAGTTCCTCTGCTTTTTTTTGAACAACTGCGTCAAGTGAAAATCTGTCTTTTCTATGGCGGAAAACTTCTTTCAAGGTTACGTTCAAGAGTACAGTAATATCGAGTTGTAAAAACAATAAATTGAACAATTAAATACCTATATCAAATGTCAATTGCATAAATTACTAATACAAGTGAAGAATCAAGTTATAAATACAATTAAAAAATTATTACAGTCGGTATGCAATTTAAAGTTACAAAATAATATTATGTCAATGCACACAATCAGACAATTTGGTAGGTACAATACAATACAACAACGAATATCACTCAATGCAATGCCAGAAATGTATGGCAAGGTACATGAATTGCAGCATTTGTGTTTTACATATTCTTGCACCGAGTAAAAGACGTGTGCGATAAGCCAACTATGATAATGAAAATGATATAATCTTTTTTCTCTTTTTACTATTTCTCAATAGTTAGCTGCCAGTTGTCTCGACTCGTGTCACATCGGGTGTAAACTCCTTTTAACACTCCGCCTCACGAGATGCAACTATGTTCATGACAGTCCTTAAAGAACCTTCATGAACTTTGGAGCTGGTAGTGCTTTTGTCAAAAGGTCTGCTTCCATGTCCTCTGTTGGACGGTATTTGACATCTATGCGCCCATCTTTCACAGCATCTCTAATGAAGTGTTCTCTGATGCTGATATGCTTCGACTTTGCACTAATTATTGGGTTTGTTGCGGTTGCGGTCGGATGATTAAAAGACGAGTACCACAGTCGTAATGAATGTTTATTAAAAATATTAGCCACTTATATACAAAATCTATGGAACATTGTTAACACTATTGCGGGTCAGCTGATAGCAAAAGAAAGGAGACCGACATGCGAGAGCTGGATAGCAGACGCATAAATATTTCGCGATGCGTAGTTCCTCGCCAGTGGTAACAGCGTGCGCAGGCTGTCACCACGTCGTTTTCGCTCTCAGCCGAATGCGATGCACGTAAATACCGCGGCACGCCGTTGCTCGCGCCAGTCTTGTTGGAAGCGCGGCGCGCGCGGTAGTGCGCAGGAGTATGCCATTTGTATGACACCGTAGGTAGCTATATCACTCCGCCCCCAGCGAAGCGTACAGGTGCCTTGGATATTCTGCCGCTTCTGGTCACGAAAGAAAGTTTGGAGTCCCCAGCGTCGTCGGCGTCGTCTGAAGTGTTGTGTGTTTCAGTGTTGATAAATGCAGGCTTGAGTCGTTCGATGTTCACATTCGCTTGTCTCAGTGGCAATTTCAGTGTGAAGACTTTGCCGTTCCGCTTTATCACTTGGAACGGGCCCGTGTAGTTCGGAGTGAGCGGCTTATGCACAGCGTCGTTTCTTATAAATACATGTGTGCATGTATTTATGTCCTTTTGAATATACGTAGGCTTAGACGATTTTCTTTGTTCTTGGGATCTGTACATTGCGTCTGTTAGGTCGTTATGGAACTGTGATGATGTGAAGGTACTCGTGCGTTCGCCGTGAAGTTCGCCGGGTAGTCGCAGGGCTTGATTATATAGTAACTCGGCCGCGCTGTAGCCTATGTCTTCTTTTATAGCTGCGCGTAGCCCCAATAGTACCGTAGGTAGCTCGCGCGTCCATTTGTTGTTATCTTGCAGGCGTGCTGTGAGCGCCGCTTTCAGCGTTCTGTGCCAGCGTTCGATAATTCCGTTTGCTTGCGGGTGGTATGCAGTTGTACGAGTGCGTTGAATCCCTAGTCGGTGCATTAGTACTTTGAATATTTCGGACTCAAATTGTCTGCCTTGATCTGTAGTAACGATAGCAGGGCAGCCGAATCTTGATATCCAGGCTTGATAGAAAGCGTCAGCGACTTTTTCTGCGGTTATTTCTTCCAGCGGGTATGCTTCGGGCCACTTAGTCGCTCTGTCGATCATTGTAAGACAATATCTATTATTATCGGATGTAGGTAGGGGTCCGATAATGTCTATGTGAACGTGGTGTAGTCTATCAACTTTTTCGAACTTTGCTATCGGCGCATATGTATGTCGCTGTGTCTTTGATCGCTGGCAGGGTATACAGGTTCGAGTCCAAGTCGGTATGTCCTTATTCATGGACGGCCAAAAATAACGCTTGGTTATCATTTTTCTTGTGGCTCGTATCCCGGGGTGGCTCAGATCGTGAAGTGCTTGGTAGGCTGCTTTTCGAAGTTCTGGCGGTAGGTAGGGACGAGCTGTGCCTGTCGACGTCTCACAGATGATAGGTGTTGCAGTGCCGGGTAGGATTATTTTTTTAAAATCGTGTTTCTTGTTATTCATTAATATTTGTAGTTCTTCGTCTTCATTTTGGCGTCTTGATAATGAAAAGTAATCAATCGGCGAGGGACACGTGATTTCTTCCAGGCGGGATAGGGCATCGGCGACTTCATTCTGTTTCCCAGCGATGTGACGAATATCGGACGTGAATTGTCCGATATATTCCAAATATCGTGTTCGACGAGGTGTTTCATTTTTACTGTTTGCTCTCAGTGCGTAAGTAAGCGGTTTGTGATCCGTAAAAATTATGAGATCGCCTCCTTCAAACATTCTTCGAAAATGACGTACTGCCATATATATTGACAGTAGCTCGCGATCGTAAGTGCTGTATTTTTGTTGCGCGTCGCTAAATTTCTTCGAAAAAAATCCGAGCGGCTTCCATATACCGTCGATCCTTTGTTGTAAGACCGCGCCTGCGCATATGTCGGAGGCATCGGTCATTAGTGCGAAGGGCGCATCAGCTGATGGGTGACTGAGCAGGACAGTGTTAGTAATGTCTCGCTTGCATTGTTCGAACGCTTCTATTGATTTTTCGCTCCAAACGATCGGAGTCTTATCGTTTTTTCTTGAGTTATGTAAGTATTCGTTGAGTGTATGTTGATGTTGCGCTGCGTTAGGAATGTTTTCACGATAAAAGTTAATCATTCCTAAATATCGCCTGAGTTCTTGCACTGTTTTTGGAAGTGGGTAGTTGGTGATGGCCTTTATTTTGTCTTCCATCGGTTTTATTCCTTCTGCGGAAACGTGGTATCCCAAAAAGTCTATGTTTTCTTTGCCGAAAATGCACTTGGCGGCATTAATCTGAAGTCCATTTTTATTTAGTCGCTTGAAAACTTCTTCTAATAGTTTTTTGTGAGAGGTTTCGTCTTCCGACGCGCAAAGCAAATCATCCACAAATGAAAATATAGGTAGTCCCCGCATGACGTCATCGATATGCCGTTGAAATGTTTGGCCGCTGTTGCGCAAACCAAAACACATTCTAGTGAATTCGAATAGGCCAAATGGTGTTATGATGGCAGTCTTCTTAATATCTTCTTCTCGGGTCTTAATTTGAAAGTACGATTTTTGGAGATCTATTTTCGAAAATATCTTCTTACCCCTTAGGTTAAGGGTAAAATCGTGAAGTGTCGGTATTGGGTACCGATCAGGAACGGTGATTGCATTGAGCTTCCGGTAGTCTCCACAGGGGCGATATTGGCCGTTTTTTTTTGTTACTAGGTGGAGCGGGCTTGCCCACGCGCTGCTGGAGGGCCGACAAATTCCTTGGTCCATCATCTGGCGGAACTCTTCTTTAGCCAAGTTGTATTTGTGTGGCGGTAGTGGTCTTGCTCTGCAGAATACTGGCGGGCCGTTTGTTTCTATATGATGTTCGACTTTGCTATTGCAGGTGCTATTTAATCTCGGCCTGGTAATCTCGGGGTACTTCTTTAGCAGGTCGTGATACGGCTGGCTGTCATCTAATGTTTTCACGCTGCTTTGTGTTGTAGGTATCATATAGCCGCTGGTAAATAAATTAGTTTGTTTATCTACCAATCTTCTTCCGTGCAGGTCAACTACGATGTTGTAGTATTGTAGGAAATCGGCGCCTAGTATTGGTCTTGATACATTCGCAACCACGAATCTCCATTTGTAGGGCCGGCGTAGTCCAAGATTGAGTATCAATGTCTTCTCACCATGAACAGCTATTGAGGAACCGTTTGCTGCGTATAAGTAATTATTCGGTGTAATCTTGATTTTTTCTTTCGGGCTTGCAGGTAGTACAGAAACATTTGCGCCGGTGTCGATGAGAAAGTTTAGTGCTGATATTTTATCTTGAACAAAAAGACGGTGGTTTGATATTTCAGCGACTCCAGCCCCCGTCGTTGCTTGAGTCGAAGTTAGTTTAACGAATCTTCATTATTTTGATTTTTCTTGAAATCGCACGGCTCCCGGCAGCGGTAGGCGTCTTTGCCAAATTTTCGATGAAAATAACAAATTGGGTTCTTTCGTATCTGACTTGATGATCTTGATCGGGAACGATTTCGGTTGAAACGGTTTCTTTTATATGGCCTGCCCTGTCGTGCCTGATTCATCTTCAATGATGCGATCTCTCTTGATAAAGCGTCGATTTTGTTGATTAAATCGTCGTTTGTCGTAGGCTTTGACGTGGAACAGGAACAAATTGAGTTGACTTCTTGTGGTTGTTCTGTCATCTTGTCTGCCATGTTCGCGAGTACGTCGAGCTTCGTTTCTGTGCTGATGGCGAGTACAGCGCGTACGGAAGCAGGTAGGTGTCCAGTCCACATGAATTTCAGTGTATTGTCCGGAATTTTATCTAACGCTAGGTCGCGCATTTTTCGCAGCAGCTGGGAGGGCTTCTGGCTGCCTAGCTCCATTTCTCCAAGCAACTTTTGAAGTTGTCTTGATTCAGATTCTTCATACACGGACAGCAGACGCGTCTTCAGAGCTCCGTACTTGTTGGTTTCCGGCGGGGAAAGTATAATATCTCCAACCTGTTCGATGTCGGCGAGTTCCAACTGAGCGACGACGAAATGGTATTTTGCTTCGTCTCCCATCTTTTGGTTAGCGATGATTGATTCCAATTGTGCAAACCATAATCTTGGTTTTTGGCGCCAAAACGGTGGTACGCGAGCCTTCAGCGAGATTTGCGCCATTTCTTCGTCACCCGCGGTGAGAGTGCTGCCTTTTTCTTTAGTGTTCATTTTTCTTCTCGGGGTCACCAATGTTGCGGTTGCGGTCGGATGATTAAAAGACGAGTACCACAGTCGTAATGAATGTTTATTAAAAATATTAGCCACTTATATACAAAATCTATGGAACATTGTTAACACTATTGCGGGTCAGCTGATAGCAAAAGAAAGGAGACCGACATGCGAGAGCTGGATAGCAGACGCATAAATATTTCGCGATGCGTAGTTCCTCGCCAGTGGTAACAGCGTGCGCAGGCTGTCACCACGTCGTTTTCGCTCTCAGCCGAATGCGATGCACGTAAATACCGCGGCACGCCGTTGCTCGCGCCAGTCTTGTTGGAAGCGCGGCGCGCGCGGTCGTGCGCAGGAGTATGCCATTTGTATGACACCGTAGGTAGCTATAGGTTCTTGACCAGTGTTTATGCAGCTTGATTATTATTGTATATATCAATTATGCCTGTCTCAATATTCAATTCCTTTAAAAGGTTCTTCTGGTATATAGCTTCTTTGGATACCTCTGTAAGAGCCATGTACTTTGCCTCAGCAGTACTCAGTGCAACAGTTCTTTGTTTTTTCGCTTCCCAGCTAATTGGTGTTCCACCATAGGTAAATATATATCCGGTGACTGATCGACGATCAATGGTGCATGATGCCCAATCTACGTCAGCAGTTCTTTCAAATCTCATATTTCCTTTGACGTAAGTCAGTCTCAAGTCCTTAGTTCCTTGTAAGTATCGTAGAACCCTTTTTGCTGCTTTGAAATGTTCAGATGTGTAGCAGTTATGAAATTGGCTCAAGTGACTTACTGCAAACATTATATCAGAACGTGTGGCAACTGCTAGGTACATAAGAGAGCGTATAAGATGTTGATGTTGCCAACTGGCTATTAGACTTAAGATCTTTTTGTATGGTTGTTTATGGTTTTCTTGTATTTTATATGTCTTTTTGACGTTTTTTATCATTAAAGCTGTTGTCTTTTATCTACTTGTTCTAAATGGTGTTTTTCTCCCTAATTATCCCGAAGTCCTAGTTTTCCCTCAATTCACTAGCCTTTCCGTAACATTTGGTCCTTCTACCGTTATTTTGAACATTCGCGTTTAAAAATTTTGTCCATTTAAATTCATTTCAAAATTTGATGATGAACACTAGGGCTCAAGCAAAACTTCGGGAGACCGAGGGAAAGCCAAGTAAAAGTGACAACATGAGCGATCCTGTGGCGTCTATATCCGCCGCGGTCGCTCCAATTTCGAGCGTAAGCTCTAATGCTTCAAGTTCCAGGTCTCGCTCAACTGGTACAATGCGCGCTCAAAAACTCACACTGCAGGCTGAACATGCACGAAAAATTGCTCAGTCTGAAGCAGCAGCAGCAGCAGCAGCAGTAGCAGCAGCAGCAGCAGCAGCAGCAGCAGCCTCAGAACGAAAGGCCGCCGACTTGGAACTGGAAGCGCAGCTCGCATCTTTGGAGTCTGAAAGTGGTAGGAGCCGAATAAGCTCCAGAACTTCAGTCCAAAACTGGTTAGAATCTATCGCTAATAATAATCAAGATGATGCTGTGTTAGAACCTTTTACGCCTACCGCTAAAATAGTTGAACAACCTTCTGTTAAGGATGTTGAATGTCGCCAAATCAAAAATACAAGTGGCAGAAGAAGCTCAAAAGAGCCAGTCCGCTTATCTGCTGCCACAGCGAACGTTCCTAATATACCGATACAAAATTCTAGCAAAGGTAGTGAAATAATACAACAGCGTTCTGACATCTCTTTATTAGCGCAGGCTATAACATCACTCGCCAATAAAGGTTCAAGATGTGGAGATCACCGGCTTCCTGTGTTCGACGGCAAGCCTCTCGATTGGCTGGCCTTCAAGAGGATTTTCGAGGACACCAAGACCGCACATTCGCCGAGCGAAAACTTGGCGCGGATTGGCATGGCCCTCAAAGGTGCAGCCAAAGAAGCAGTCGCAGTGCTCCTCGTCTCAGCCCACGACCCTACCGAGGTGATGAAGGCGCTAGAGTTGCGATTTGGTAGGTCTGAAATAATAGTTCTCTATGAAATTTCTGCGGTCCGTGCTATGGCTAAACTTAACTCGGACAGTTGTGACCTTAACAAGTTCTCTTGCAGAGTTCGCAACTGTGTCGAAACAATTAAACTGCTTCAGCAAAGGTGTTATCTCGAGTCACCGGAACTATTTCAATCTGTTTTAGGAAAACTAACACCTTTGCTTCGGAGCAAGTGGATCGATTACTGCGCTACACATTTCTTGCCTCAGGGTAAGACCAAACTTGAACTATTAGCACAATTTTTAAGTCGAGAAGTCGATATGCAGCTCAAGTTTGGTTTAATTCCGGAGCCCTCATTAATTCAAAAAAGGTTTGAAAAGGTTCACGCAGTTACATCCACTAATAGTATTCAAAATTCATCCATCAATGCTAAGTCATCACATAAACACGAAATTCCGACGAAAACATTGAATCGATCTGAAATTCAACAAAAAGCATGTTTGATTTGTAAACAAAATCATAATTTGTCAAAATGTGACAAGTTCGTAACGATGTCAATCGGCGACAGGTGGCAGTTAGTCAAAGATCACAAACTTTGCCATAAATGTCTGAAAAGAGGTTCGCATAGTTACAAAACTTGCAAATACTCTAAAGAGGTTTGCAATATTGCCGACTGCCGATCTCGTCATCACAAACTTCTTCACAACGCAGATTTCTTACTAGCGCATACAATAGTTGAAAATGAATCCGATTCTGACAAGCATACGCCCTCTTCAGACGAAGAGTCAGTAATTGATCTTCAACCAAGCGAACAGGTTGCCCACACAACGTCACCATCTGAGCCATGTAGCGGTAAAAAACATTTTAGGCCTCTGCTCAAAATTATTGGTGTTACTATTTCAGGTCCATCTTCTAATATTGACACCTATGCACTACTTGATGATGGTTCCACGGCAACTTTCATTGATTCACAGTTATGTGAACAAATCGGTGTAACTGGACCCGAGTCCCTTGTTCAGCTTGATTGCGTCAGTGGATTATACAAAAAGGTCAAAGTCCAAAACGTGGACTTTAACATAAAGGGTCGTAATTGCACCGACACATTTAAAATAAAAAATGCTAGATCAATTAGTGACCTAGGGTTGTCTAAGCAAACAGTCAATGTTAAAAACATTAAGGAGTATCCTCATTTACAAGATTTAGTCCCTATTCTTTGTTACGAGGATATTAAACCGAGAATAATTATCGGAGTTGACAACTGGCACCTGTTGATTTCTAAAGCAATCAGGAAAGGCACAAAGTCGCAGCCGGTTGCAATAAAAACTAATTTAGGCTGGGTACTATTTGGTTTTGACTCAAGCAAGACCAAACCCGTCGATTTAGTCAACCACATCAGATTTTCTCACAAAGCACATTCTGAACTCGGTCAAATAAACTCCCTAATACAAAATTACTATAAGTTAGATTCTTTAGGCATCAACAAGAAAGATCGCCTTAGTAACAACGATGCTAAGGCTGTAACTATTCTTGAAGAGACAACCCGTCGTTTGCCCGACGGCAGATTTGAAGTAGGCCTTCCATGGAAAGACGACATCTCTCAAATTCCCGACAGTTTTGGGCTTGCGTTGTCGAGATTTAAGAGTTTAGAAAGAAAGATGGCCCGGGAGCCAACTTACGCGGAACAATATAAATTAAACATTCAAGCTACCCTTGACAAAAAATATGCCGAGGGGCCTGTCAGTGTAAATTGCGGAACCTCGAAATGTTGGTATCTACCACACTTCGGTGTCACCAATCCCAATAAACCTGGGAAACTTCGTATCGTACACGACGCGGCGGCGAAGTCTAACGGGGTTAGTTTAAATTCTATGTTGTTGACTGGTCCGGACCTTCTAAATTCTATATTGGATTTACTTTTTCGTTTTCGTGAGGGCAGAGTTGGGCTCTCTGCAGACATTAGAGAGATGTTCCCTCAAATTAAAATACGTGAAGAGGATAGGGATGCCCAACGTTTCTTATGGAGGAACTCGCCTAACGAACCGGTTCAAGTTTTCAGAATGTCATCCATGATTTTTGGAGCGGCTTCTAGTCCTTTTTCAGCCCAATTCATAAAAAATAAAAACGCCTTAGAATTTCAAAGTCAATTTCCTGAGGCTGTGGACGCTATCCTCAACGATCATTACATGGATGATTACATAGCGTCTACACCTTCAGTGGAAAAAGCGGCGCGACTCGCTGCTGATATTGTAGCAATTCACAAAAAAGCACATTATGAGATGAGATCTTGGGTATCCAACGATCCAAAAGCCCTTTCTCTCATCCCAAAAGAGCTTTTACTAGATCCATCTTTAGCTAATGTTAATGTAGATTTGGGTAAAGTTGCAAATTCAGTAAGAACCTTGGGTCTGGTTTGGCAGCCCGCCGAAGATTTGTTCATTTTTAAAGTTAAAAGCTTCATTGAAAAAGTTGTTTCGGACAAATGTACAAAGCGTGAGGTTCTCTCTCTAATGATGAGTGTTTTTGATCCATTAGGACTGTTAGCGCCACTGACCATTAGAGCTAGAATAATGTTCCAAAATATTTGGCGTAAATCACTCGATTGGGATCATCAACTCGCACAGGAAGATACCGCTGCGTGGAAGGAATGGCACAATGTTTGTGTAAATTCTCTAAGCAATTTGAAAATTCCGAGACGGTACAACCTTAGCGATTTTGACGATACTCGCCTTGAAAGAGAACTTCACTTATTTTGTGATGCCAGTGAGTGTGCGTATGCTGCTGTAGCATTTTGGCGATTAATTTTCCCTGATGGAACTATCAGAGTTGCGCTTATAGGTAGCAAAGTTCGTGTAGCCCCATTAAAACCAGCCTCCATTCCACGGCTTGAGTTGCAAGGCGCCTTAGTAGCTGCTAGGTTAGCAGAGACCATTTGCAACGCCCACAAGTTGAAGCCAAGCAAAAGGTTTTTTTGGTGTGACTCAATGAATGTTCTAGGATGGCTTCGCAATGACGCTCGCAATTATAAACCCTTCGTGGCCAATCGCCTAGGCGAAATTGCAGAATTGTCTAATGTTAGTGAATGGCACTGGGTTCCAACTCAATTGAACATAGCCGACGATGCGACACGTTTGAGCAAAGATCCATTCAGTTCAGAGTCACGTTGGTTCGTAGGCTCAGACTTTCTACGTTCTGGTCAATGGCCAACTGAGCCTGTCATTTGCATACCAGTGAATAGTAAGTCTGAGTTGAAACCAAAACATAGAGTTCATTGTCATGCAACTGTTGAAGAACTATTTTCTCCATTAGCTCCTGTAGCGGCCAATCCTCATCGCATCAGTAAATGGCTTTGTTTAGTTCGAGCCACCGCATTAGCTCATTTATTTATTAGAAAGCTTCTTGTAGCACGTAGAGGAGTAGGTGATACGAGAATCTCTCCAAATGACCTGACAGCGCACGATTTGCATGAAGCAGAAAGGCACATCTTATGGCAAAGCCAAATAGACAGCTTCAAAGCAGAGATCGCTTGCATAGTCAAGAAAGCATCACTTCCCCGAGGAAACCGATTGTGTAGACTGTCTCCCACCATTAATGAAGACCACCTGCTTCGTTTGTCCGGACGCACCGCAGCTGCTGCTAACGTTCCATCGCCAGCCAAATCCCCAATCATCCTTGATGGCAAACATCCAGCCGTACGATTGCTCGTCCATAAATTTCACCAGAGAGCTGCACACGCCAACACCGAGACAGTAGTGAATGAGCTCCGTCAATCTTACTGGATAATCAGCCTTAGAAGCACAGTACGTTCAGTGGCTCACCATTGCTTGTTTTGCAAACAAAGAAAAGCGAAACCGTTTAACCCCCCAATTGGACAGCTCCCTCACGCAAGACTCGCACATCATGAGCGGCCATTCTCGTACACCGGACTGGATTACTTTGGCCCCATTCAAGTCACAATAGGCCGAAGACATGAGAAGCGATATGTTGCTCTGTATACGTGCCTGGTCATAAGAGCAGTTCATCTGGAGATGGTTGACAGCTTGTCAACAGATGCAGCTATGATGAGTTTAAGAAGGTTTATTGCTCGTCGGGGAGCACCCCGTGAAATTTACTCCGACAACGGAACAGCTTTCGTCGGCCTGAGCAGGGAGCTTAAGAAACTTTACGGGGAACAGGTATCA
Organism: Eudonia truncicolella; assembly: GCA_949315975.1. Lineage (NCBI taxonomy): Eukaryota > Metazoa > Arthropoda > Insecta > Lepidoptera > Crambidae > Eudonia > Eudonia truncicolella. The sequence continues at coordinate 940,202 of OX438831.1, read as the reverse complement.
ACCTTTGCTGCAAACCAGCTCATTCATTGGAGATTTATTCCACCTGCAGCCCCATTTATGGGAGGGGCCTGGGAACGGCTCGTCCGTAGCGTAAAAAGCGCTCTCAAGGTTACCCTTAAATCGAGATCACCTACTGTAGAAGTCTTGCAGACTCTTCTTTTGGAGGCGGAGGCGATAGTAAACAGCAGACCCCTCACGCACGTTTCTCCTGACCCCGACTATCCAGAAGCCCTCACTCCATTTCACCTGTTAATTGGGACTTCTTCAGGAAGCAACTTGGTCGTTCAGACCGAAGAGGGCGACTTGTGTGGAAGAGTGAAATGGAGAAAAGCCGCCAGAATGGCCGATAATTTTTGGAAGAGATGGGTAAATGAATATTTACCTCTTGTGAATGTTCCAAGACTACAAGGTCAGAAGCCAAATCTTAAGGTGGGGGACATAGTCTTAATTGCAGATAGCAACCTGCCTCGAGGAATGTGGCCAAAGGGGCGAATAACCTCGGTACACTGTGGCAAGGATGGTGTGGCCAGGGTCGCCGAGATATGCACCTCTGCAGGACTTTTTAAAAGACCTCTGAAGAAAATCGTGCCCTTACTTTAAAAAAGGGAGGATGTTGCCAACTGGCTATTAGACTTAAGATCTTTTTGTATGGTTGTTTATGGTTTTCTTGTATTTTATATGTCTTTTTGACGTTTTTTATCATTAAAGCTGTTGTCTTTTATCTACTTGTGCTAAATGGTGTTTTTCTCCCTAATTATCCCGAAGTCCTAGTTTTCCCTCAATTCACTAGCCTTTCCGTAACAGTTGATAAGGTATATCCTTTTCTTTAACAGGACTTGTTCCTTTTGCCAACTTCAGTCAGGTTTGCAATCATTGCATCCAAATTTTTCTAATACTGTCTCGATGTATTTCTTTTGTTTCAGGACTATTTAATCAGCCTTTCTTTCAAATGTTATGCCGAAGCAGTAATTTAGTTCTCCAAATTCTTCTGTCCTAGTTTTTCTGTTAGAATCAACTTGCTGTCAATGATATTACGACAAGGTGGTTTATTCACTATGGACCATGTCTCATTTTATAAATGTGCTGTTATTTCAGAAAGTATTGCATCATTCCATTCTAAATTGTCTTCTTCACTCATGGACACTGTACTTACATAATCTTTCGTCCAGAGTAGCGGTGCTCTAGATCTCGGAGGTCTTCCTAAAGATGGATTGTCATTATTCTGAGCTATGTCTGAATTGGTTACTGGAATATCATCAGTAGTATTTTCATCAACTTCTGTTGCCTCAGATCCAGATGATGGGTCATTTTCAAAAAAATTGTCTTCACTTTGCTCTATTTCATTTTCTTCATCATCATTGATGATATCAGATGACGATTCATTATCTTCTGCTGGTTGATACATTTCATCGTCTCTCTCTTCTTGTTGATCAAATTCAAAGTTATTGTCTTTTTTGTCAAAATGAACAATTCTATATAGTAAATCTTTTTTCGTTTTTGTTGTCTTTAACATCTACTTTTTTTTGAGTAGTATAAGATTTTCATTACTTTTACATCCCTGCTTACAATAACATTTTTTGTTTCAGGTACTAGGATACTGTAAGCTTTGCTATTCTCTGCATATCCAATACATATTCCTTCAGTTGCTTTCAATGTAAACTTTCTCTTTTGTTTTTTGTTTTTGTTTAGTGCAAATGCTTTTGATCCGAAAATTTGTAATTGTTGTATGGATGGTTTTCGTCCAACCCACATTTTAAATGGAGTAATCGGCTCATCTTTCCCTTGACACATACTTCGCATTCATTTAATTTTTGTTTTATATCAAACTTGAGTCCATTCAATCATTCATTCATTCTCGGGCTTGTATTTTCCAAGTATCACTGTTCCTGTTTAGTTGCTCTATATGATAAGATATTATATTCACTTTAATAACCCATAACCTTTTATTAAGAGAATAACAGTTGTATAAATAATATATTTTACAATTTAATTATGTGACAGCTTGACATAAGATCATAAAAGAAAATTATATAATCTCTTTTCTCTTTTTACTATTTCTCAATAGTCAGCTGCCAGTTGTCTCGACTTGTTTCACATCGTGTGTAAACTCCTTTTAGCATATACCTTTTGAAATACATGTTTTATTATGTACTTACCTTATTTTATTTTACTTCCCTAATTTTTTTTTAACGTGTAAGAATAGGTATCAATCAATTTTGCGCGTTAGAAAGCTTGGACTCTGTAGGAAATACTTACTCATGTGGCGGAATGCCGCGTGTGCGACGTCACGCATCGTACCTGTAGAACAGCAGCGGCAGCGGCGCCGTGCCAAGGTGCCAGAGCGCGTGCGCGTCCCAGGTGCCGGCTTTGGGCGCAAAGTCAAGAAGCTCGAGCGCCAGCGCCGCGCCCGATAGCAGCGTGAACGCGCCCGCGCGCCACGCGTGCCGCCGCCCCGCGCCCCACTGCACCAGCGACCACGACAGCCAGATCAGCGACCCCGCCACGCCTGCCGGCGACCACGCGAGGAACGAATGAACAAAACTGTACGAGTGGACTTCTTGGCGGGAAAGTGAAGAGTCATGTCTGCGGTTTTGTTTTATATTCTAAAATTTGTGTTATGTCGAATATTAATGTGAAATAATGGTGGATTATTAACCGTTAAGTGTTCGTAAGTGTGCATGAGTGTTGGCAAATGAAACAAAACAGTGCAACTTTACTTTTCAAATTCTCACAAGAAGTCCACCGAGGAATTAGTAAAGCCCCACATCTTTACTGAGATACTCGAGGGGTTGGGGGGTATATCATTTCTCCTTTCTCATTTTTATTATCATTCATCATCATACTGACTGGAAGGAAATATTGTATATTATTTATGTATTACTTGTAAGAAAAATTACTTTGACACTGGCTAAATGTGCTAATCGCACGAAGCCATCAACTAAAAGAAAGAAACTGTACGAGTGTACGTGGAACAAAAACCAACATGAATCAGTTAGGGACAATATTTTATAGAAAAGCTGAAATAAGTTAAAAATCTTGTTAACGCCATCGATACTCACGCATACTTTTTTCAGATGAAAACTTTTTTTATGAATAATGCGTCTGACTACCATTGAGATTTACATGTAGAAGATCAGCCACTTCAAAGTTAACTTCTTTCGATGGTACTCACCAAACACCAGATTGACGAGCATGTTGTAGTCGTAGTCGATGATGCCATCGTACAAGTAGCGCACGTGCTCCACGAAATACAGCAGGGGCAGCACCAGCATGCCCGCTACTATCTTACGCTGCCGGTGGAAGGCTCTACAAAGGAGATAGTAAATCATAAAATAAAATGGGGGTGTGACACAACATGTTTTACCATTGAATGTATGCAAAAATTGAGAAGGTGGCATGATGGGTTAACCTTGTTAAGTATATTTGTTCCAGCAGCATCATCATAAGCAGCCCGGATTGATCCACTGCTGGACATAAGAATCTATCTTCATCTGTCAGTGTGGTAGTCCATGAACATTAATTTGTTACATGACTTTAAACCCATTCCGTCTTATTATAAAAATCTACTATGGTTGTGGTTTAGACCAAGACTACGTGGTCTGGGTATGTTACGGTATCAAAGTTAGTTCGAGAATTAAAATGTGTTTTTATTACAAATCGAAGACCTTCCAAGGACTAGATAGTACCATAGTTCGTCCATGGTTTGAATGCTATCCACAGATAACAAACCACATTTCAATCGTTCATACAAGCATCATTCAAAACACCGTTTTGTTTCACAGAATGTTGATACTTTCTTTAGAGTTAAGAAATCATTATGCAAGATTAAAATATGATACAAATAATCAGAATTGTATTTTGATGCTACTTATGTCAATGTAGATGGCGATTGTTGACACATCAAATAAAACATGCGAAAAAAGTTCCGTGAGAACTCTCTATTCCCGTTACCTATATACTCCTCTATGCTACTGACATTGACGTTTGTGAAACATTAAAAATTATTCCTGCAATGCTTTGGATCTTTACTTCGATGAATAAAAATAATTATTATTGTCAAAGCCATTATTGTTTTAATGATTTTAGTCTTAGTACAATCCATAAAAATAAAATCAACGCTAACGTCAAAACAGATAGTTTGATGTTTCTGAGCTATAATTGTAGTCAGCCATATTTAGTTGTTTGATAAACTAGGGGTACGTGGGCTTATCTTTGGTACCATTGAAAGTCCACGGTCTAGAGAAAAACTTGATTTCGTAATAAAGTTTTTGATAGTCCAAGACCTAAAGCTGGAACTAAACCCCGTACCAAAGATAGTCCACGTCTTGTAATACGACAGATTATGGTAAACAGTAAAAGAAAAACAATAAGATAGTACCTTACAACAGCAGCAACATATAACGCTATCACCATGGACAGAGCACATGCGTAATCCATGAATTCTGTGAAACGGTTATCTCTTGTGTGGAATATGGCGGACCAGACCCAACCGTTTATACACACCTAAACAAAAAAACTTCTGTACTAACACCTATTTTAACTCCTCTGCAAAACATGATAAAATCAAACAGTGAAGCTTCCAAACTAAAGAAAAATTATGAATACTTCTTAACAATATTGAAATTAAAATACACAATTAGATTTCTTTTTCTCATGATTATAGTTCTTCAACCAGTTAAGTAGTTAAATTAACTTACTGCTCCAAAAATATACCAGAAGAGAACCATGGGTGCACTCTTAACAGAAAATTGTCTTCTGATCTCTGCAAGCATGTACATATGGGCTAGCAGGTTCAGCAGCGAAGCCAAAGTCGACCCGGGCTCCTGCACTCCATAAACCCTCACAAATGGCCACTGCAAAAATAGCAATTCATTCATCATCATTCATTCATAACATAGTGAAACTCATTTCCATTTTGTATTCTATGACTACAAAATTTACTAACTTCTGGATGTAATTAACTAATCTAATCTACAACCATAACAGAATTATCAATGGAAAACCTTTAATGCTTGTTATAACATCTATTGTTTCATACATTTTCTACGGGTTATTGCCATTAAAATAGTCAACACTAAAAATGTACTAATAAAGTGCTTTTTGATTAACTCAAGAATATCCAATAATCCAATCCAAAGCTTTCAATACTAAGAAAGTAAAACTTAAATGATGATAAACAAAATATTTTACCTTTCCATGGAACTTTGGGATTGTGTAACCTCTCTCCTGGAAGCCCTGCACCGTTCGCCACATGCATGTGTAGCGGCACTCGTCTCTGCAGTTCCATAACAACTTGCTCCATATATTAAGCTGTTCTAAGACACTACTTTTGAAGGTATATGCATCTATAAAAGGAAGGCATTAAAATCATTTCGAAGCAGTAAAAAAAATATAAATTGACTATCACTGTTTATTTATTTATTTTTAAAGTTACCTGCTTTACAAGTATCGGTTGTACATTTTTTTACACAATTTTGGTAAAATTGAGACCGGTCTCCTTCACTGGTTGAAATATATGAAACCTCATTAATTAAAACAATTACGATAAACGTAATTAAATTCATTTGTTCAATAAATAAATATTCGGATAGTGTTTAGTAGTTTTAATGTTAAAAGTTTATTCACCAGCAGCGCAACGAAATCATGTAATTTCTACTCCACTGAGCAAGTAATCACTACCACTGAGCAAGTAATAATCACTACGTTATATTCTACTCTTAAACTTCGGCACTGTCAATCAAGTGTCAAGACAGCGTCAGTAGAGTCAGAGTGTTGCCGGCTGCTGGTTTTTTTTTTTTAATTTGAAGTTGTACATGGCAGTGAGCCGGCTGCTGCATTTGTAGGGTTGCCGTACGCAAGAGACGAAATTACCGTACTCAAACAAAAATTGCCTTTTTTTTTTTTTATTTACATGAAAAAGAAGAATATAGACATGAAACACAAGTCAAACAAATAAAAAACCTTCTGTTTATGAAAAAGATGCTACTGAACCTAAACATTTGATAGAAAAAGGCACCACAGATCACTCCTCTCCTCCCATCAAACCACAACACCACTTAAAACATCTTCAGAGGCATTCTTTTAATAATCAGACGGTTTTTTATTTTCACTATCATTTATCAATTTAATCTATTCATTATGATCTAATTTTTAATTGTGATTAAGTATTAATTTTATATTAACTTTTTTTTTCTCTTGCATGTATTGAGTTCTTTCTTTCTTTCTTTTAGAGTTTTAGTTGATGGCTTCGTGCGACTAGCACATTTAGCCAGTATCAAAGTATTTTTTTTATAAGTAATACATAAATATACAATATTTCCTTCCAGTATGATAATGATGAATGATAATAGAAATGAGAAGTGAGAAATGATAAACCCCCCAACCCCTCGAGTATCTCAATAAAGATGTGGGGCTTTACTGATTGCTCGGGCGGACTTGAAAAGTGAAGTTGCACTGTTTTGTTTCATTTGCCAACACTCATGCGCACTTACGAACACTTAACGGTTAATAATTCACCATTATGTTTCACAGCTTCATTCTTTGCGATTTTTTTTTTTTTTTGGAGATAGATTGCTGATTGCCCTGCGGCATTTTCAGCTTCACCGGGCTTTTTGGGGGCGGCGAGGAACGTAAAGGGTCCCTCAAGCCGTGTGAAACGAATCACCTTCAGAGGTTATCTAGAGGGAACGGCATCGCGCACAAGTGCGCGTCCCCGTGCCCTACTAGATTCTCCGAAGGGTTCGGATCGGATCGGGGAGCGGAGCAACCCGAGGGCGCCTCTAAAGGCACGGACCTCGGCTCGGGTTGACCGGGCCGTGGAGGAGGAGAGAACCGACCAGGTACATGTCTGTACCTGGTGTAGAGCGTGTGTGAACCGGTTCTTCGTACCCTTGTTCTACGAGTACGGTGTCTTGGGCCTAAACTGGTGTGCATGTTTAGTGTATTCTGTAAATGTGTGCTGTCATTTAGAGGATCGGGCGGGGTTGCGATTTATGGTTAACAGTGTTGTAGCGCCCCCAAGCGTCAGCCTTGCACGGTATGTTTAGAGTTTTTTTTTAATATTGGCAACATTTTGTTGCCGCTTATATTCAAAAATCCTTACACCGAGCCTTCTTGTGGAAGTGCTTGTCGGTTTGAATCATTCTGCGTTTCCGTGTTCAAGTCTTCGCACATCTACTAACACTACTCATTTATAAAAGTATAAAAAACTTTAAACATGGGTAAGAAGAGAAAGCATGACGACGATAGGGAAGATAAAATAAAGCAAAAATACGAAAGTTGGAAAATACATTAAAGAAACGTCGTCATATTTTAAGTTACACGTCAGATTCATCGGATCCTGAACCCAACTGTAAGTAAAACTGAAATGAATTACCATTTTTCTTGCTAAATTATTGATGATTCAACAAGTGATGCGTGCTGCTAACTCTGGGCTGTCACTGTCGCTATATTTGCGAGCAAATAAGCTGGGTTGTCGCTGTCATTTTATTTTTTATCACGAATAATAAAAAAAAGAAAATAAAATAAAAGTGATGCGTTACTGTCGTACACAGGTTACATACTGTCACGTTATTGGGCTACTGAGCCACTAAAAATCGTTCGACGAGCACGCAAAATACCCGTTCTAAAAGAACAATGTATTTTCAGATGACCGCAGTTATTGGTCTCCGTCGCCACAAACCGCGATTGGTGGCCAAACTCCGACGCAGCCGTCGGTGCAGGACGAGTCACCACTGCGTTTTACATCACCGTGCGTGGCTCCAGATGTGCCACCGCCTAGTAGTGAGCTAACGACAGCAATGACTCAAGATTTGATGCCAGTGCAACAGTCGACCGCTATTCCTGGTGCATCAGCGGAAAAACAGGTAGAATATTGTTGGCACAAACAATATTGAGCTTGATGAAGATATTCTTCAATTTTTAGGGGAAGCCCCTAAAAAAGATATTGCCCTTAGACCGCCTATTCTCAAAGATGTCGCTGATAGATGGCAGGAAATATTAGTCAAAGGCCTTGATAAAAACGTAAAAGATAAACTTATAGAAGCTTACTTAGTTCCAAATAACTGCGAACTTTTATTGGCTCCTACCCTCAATCCGGAAGCAAAAGCTGCCCTCCCTGAGTCACTAGTAAAAAGAGATTTTTCAATAATGCAAAAGCAGAAGCAAATTGGCATAGCGTTATCGGCACTAGCTATTGTGATGGAAAGCGTTTTAAATAATGAGACATCAAACGGAAAAATTCTGAAGCCAATCAGCGATGCTTGTCGCATTTTATGTGACAGTCGTCATATCGAGACAAGAACTCGAAGAAATTTTGTTATATCGTCGATTAACACTGACCTCAAGGATACATTAATCGGCACGATCAGAGATAAACAAATTTTCGGTGAGAACGTTACAGAAAAAATTTAATCTGCTCAGTCTAATCAAAAATCAGGACAAGTCTTGAAGAACATTCCTAAATCTACAATTCAGGCAAAAAAATACAATAACAGACCTAATACCAACAATAAAAATCGTTTAAAACTTCAAGACCAAGATTCAAGATTTATGTATTACTTGTAAGAAAAATTACTTTGACACTGGCTAGATGTGCTGGTCGCAGGAAGCCATCAACTAAAAGAAAGAAAAAGAAAGGAAGAAATAAAGACCAGACTTCTTGGCGGGAAAGTGAAAAGTCATGTCTGCGGTTTTGTTTTATTTTCTAAAATTTGTGTTATGTCGAATAGTAATGTGAAATAATGGTGGATTATTAACCGTTAAGTGTTCGTAAGTGTGCATGAGTGTTGGGAAATGAAACAAAACAGTGCAACTTCTACTTTTCAAATTCTCTCAAGAAGTCCGCCGAGGAATTAGTAAAGCCCCACATCTTTACTGAGATACTCGAGGGGTTGGGGGTATATCATTTCTCACTTCTCATTTTTATTATCATTCATCATCATTCATCATCATACTGACTGGAAGGAGATATTGTGTATTTATGTATTACTTGTAAGAAAAATTACTTTGACACTGGCTAGATGTGCTGGTCGCAGGAAGCCATCAACTAAAAGAAAGAAAAAGAAAGGAAGAAATAAAGACCTGAGGCTTACTATGAGCTCTTAAAGCAGGACTTATATTAAACTGCCTTACTTTTTCGTACCATGACCTCGATTTAGCAGGCCTGCGGCAGGCCTGCTTCAATAGCCGCTTTAAAACCGTTCACCATTTTTTATGTATGGACAAAGCGTACCATGACGCGCAGTTTGACAGTTTGAGTGCTGTTTTTAAGCGTCTCTAATGTCATTTAAAGCAATTCATAAAAAGTTCCTACGTGATTAGCTTTTTCAAGATTGCTAAGCGTTTTTAGTTAAGTTTGGTGTGAGAAATAAAAAAAATGTAATTTATTTTAATATTTATTGACACTTGTGTGGTTCATAAGTGCTTAGAGTTAATACTTCTCTACTTGAAAACTATTTTTTAAAAGTGGCCGTGTTTCCCTGGCGCTTGGGTTAAAAAAATATGTATGAGTGTTTACTTATCTCTAAGTTTTCTAATGAAATATGTTTTTAGATGTGTGACGAGTATGAAGTATTTGAATATTTGGAAAGTGAACACCGCATGGAATTAAGAAATAAGCGTCGCCGCACTAGACAAATGAATGATCCTTTTGATTTAGAAGACAGTGACTTTATTAAGGAATATAGGTAGGTAGTATTCAATTTATTAAATTGGTAGTGACGCTAAGTAAGCATTATTAGGCTTAAGCCTCAGTCAGCACATTCCACCCTTTGTAACAATAGAAAATCTAGTGAATCTGAAAAACACTCGTGTTGGTTGGAACATAATCAAAACATTTTCGTTATAAATTTTACAGGTTATCTCCAGACTTAATTAGGACTCTTTGTGAGGATCTTGAGCCTATTCTCAAAACAAATCCTAAAAGGTCTAACGATCTCAGTATAGAAAGTAAGGTAAAAAAAGTATTTTTATGTTTGTTTTTGAAAAATAACTATTAACACAGTACAATCTTTATGACATATTTTTTTATTTTTTTAGATTTTGACAGCTGTATATTTATATGCACATGGTTCATACCAGAAACCTACTGGTAAAGCACAGAATGTGGCCCAGCAGACGGTGTCTGCCGTATTAGCAGAAGTTACAACTGCTATAAATAATATAGAAATTAGAAATAAGTATATTAAGTTTCCTCAAACTGCTGCACAACGTAATGCAAACAAATTAAGGTAGGTACTTTGCAAGTTTGCATTACTTCACCATCTTAAATTATACTTCATAAATAAATTATTTATGTACCTACCTAGTTGGTTATGGACTTTTCATTGATTTTCAGATTTTACGACAAATTTGGATTCCCAGGTGTTATAGGCTGCATTGATGGGACTCATGTAGCCATAGTGAGGCCAAATGAGCATGAGGATAGATATTTCTGTAGAAAAAGCTACCATTCCCTTAATGTACAACTAGTAAGTATAATTATAATTTTTAATAAATTAAAACAATTCAATATGGGAAAAACACTTTTAATTTACGCATAATACAGAAAAAAAAAATTATTTTACTTATCTGTCTATTACTTTAACTTAACTTTAATCATAAAACTTATTTTAGATATGCAATGCTGACATGGAAATAATAAGTGTTGATGCCAGTCACCCTGGGTCAAATCATGACTCATTTATTTGGAACAACCATCCATTAAAAGCACATTTAGAAAATTTAAGTACAACAGAAGCTTTATGGTTATTAGGTAAGAATGATTGTAATATAATTTGGATTGATATTTTTTTCATTTGTGAATACCACACAATTTTTGTTGTGTTATTTTGCCAAATTGTATGTATTTTTTCTGTTTAACTATCTTATTTCCTATATAAAACATTTTGGTAGCTATTGAATTACTAGGTCCTAACAGTTATTACTATTTTATGCAGCTAATTAAAGAAATGCATAAATAACATTAAAAATAAAAATAGTTTCCAATAACAACAATCAAAATCTTAAGTATAAAACAAAAACGTCAGTCTCTAATTTTAGTAAAACTATTGTTTTTCTTATTACAGGTGATTCTGGATATCCATTGAGAAAAACAATGATGACACCGATTTTGGATGCAGAGCCCAATTCACCAGAGGCATACTTTACCGAACGCCATGTCCAAACAAGGAATATCATAGAAAGGACTATTGGTGTGCTGAAAGCTCGTTTTCGGTGTTTGTTAGTGCATAGAACATTGCATTACCAACCGCAAATGGCTGGCTTCATTACCAATGCATGTGCAATTTTACATAATATTTGTAATGCAGCCAGCATACCATTAACAGAGCTTTCAGCAGACGAGGCGCGCCAGGAAGCATTTATGCAACCGTCGGTAGAGCACCTGGCAGAACCTTCGAATCGGCAGAATCAAGAGCTGCAAATTGGTATTGCCACACGACGGGATCTTGTTAGTCGACTCTGGGATCTTCGCCAGGCAACCTAAAAGAAAATATTATTGTTATACTATCTTGTAAAGTAATTTTATCCATTTTTTATTTTATATTTGTAAGTATTGTATAAATACATAGGTACTATATCAAACTATACTATACAAAATAATGTGTATCTACCAAAGTTTATATATTAGTTTTATTCTAAGTTTAATTTCATTGTTTATATTGACCAAATTAATTTGTATGAGCTGGTACCCGTTTGTAATAAACGTTTTTCTATTTCTATTTCTACTAGTACACTTGAATATATTTACTAAATTGATAAAGCACGTCATTTACCAAGTAGAATATTTATGTTTGTTTAAGCTACCTAAGTTTTTCGAAACTATATTGTGTATTAAATAAATAAATAAATTTTATTGAGTGTTATAATAATATTGCTTAGAACAGCATATAACACATAGCTATTAATATTTGCTTCAATTTACGAAATATTAAAATGCATGATACTTTATTGTATTTCAAAACAACAATTCAAAATTCATTTGATACAGAGATGGTGACATACACAATTTCAATACTAGAAATAAGACAAAACTTGTAATGCCACTGTTCAGGTTACAGAAGGTTCTTGGTTCTTTCTTGGGGCAAGGTATACACTATTACAATAAAATACCAAGTACTGTACTAGATTTACCTTTAGATAAGTTTAAAAAACATGTGAAGTCTTTATTACTTATAAAAGGTTATTATATAGTCAAAGAATATTTAGATGATAAAACAGCCTGGTTATAATGAAAAACACATACTCTATTTGAATTAATATAATAAAATTAATTTATATAATTGTTATACTGATATGATAGCCTTTATCAGCAGTGTCCTACAGATAACAAACAGCGTTGCGTTAAATAGATCATTAAGTTTTTATTTAGAGTATCTTGAGTATGTCATGCTCTCTTTATTTGTCTCTGCGGTGGTGGCGTGTGCGTCGGGTCGTTACGTTCCCTAAAATATGGTTGATCGAAGCGATGGCTGATTCATATGTCATACTCCTGAACGGGTGCTGCCTGTGGAGGCTGGTCTGCTCTTGCATACTTATCTTATTTTTAATATTATTTACTGTAGTTTGACTTGGTTTTTCTAAACCGATTTTTTTTAGAGTACTGTAGTGGTACTGTATGACATTGTGGAAATTGAAACTTTTAAGTACCTGATGTAAATTTGTTAACTTAGTTTTTTTTATTTGGTGATTTTTTTTTATTTACATGTTGTGGTTGTCTTCTATAATTTTGTGTTTATTTGTAATGGAAAGTGTCCTGCTATGATAGGGCATTTTCCAATATTTTTGATGCTGTAAGGGAGAAAAGAGCTGGACACTTGCTGAGTTTCTTGCCGGTTCTTCTCAGTACAAGATCTCCCGCCCAGAGTAGACTTACGAACCGATGGCATAGTGACATTCACAAGAGCTACTTGTAGCCTAAACTGAATAAATTATTTTGAATTTTGAATTTTTTTTAAATTTTATTAGTTTATTTTTATTGTAGTTAAAATCCAATATTATAAAACAATATGATCATAACACTTACTTCCTTTCAATTCTTCTTAAAACTGTTACAAGTTCATTTAAAATTGTAAGCGCCTGCTGTAAAGAGGCACTGTTTGCAGCTTCTGATTGAGCCCTCGTCTCAGAAGCCGACACAAGCCGTTCCCTAGCTTCCCCAGCTGTGATCCGCTTTTGTCGCACTTGCCGTCTCCTTTGTTGGATACTGACGCTGCTTCCAGCAGCAGTGCGAGGACGCGGGGGAACATGTGCTGCAGAAACAGGAGGCATTGGTGTGGATGGTGCCACTTCCTGAGATGTTTCCATTTCTGGCTCTTCAGGCAGGGGTTGTTCTGGGGCTGGCTCTATTACGACAGTGTCGTCGATTAAATATGGTGACTGAAAAAATATCACAAATATTATAGAGAGTTTCTCTTCTTTGTTTAGTGTCCTGTGGTTTAATAAGTACCTATTTTAGATGGATTCAAAATGAGTTTTCATAATTATATTTTATCAATTATAAAACCTATAAACCGATTTTTATCCTATTTTTGAAATATGTTTGATATCTACACTACAATAATAATTTTAAGAATTTCTACTTACACTGTCATCGAAATTAATATCCAGATATATAGGATTCTCATCCGTAGAGGTTGATGGATGAGGAGAACGCCTTTCACTAGGTTGCCGTGTTTGATTTTCCTAGAAAAAATATATTATCATTAGAACATATAAAATCACAATTGTATAAAAAGTTTTACCTCTTCTACAACTTACTTCTGTGATAACAGGTATAACTTGAACATCTGGCAGACCAACTCCATAGTCTTCTCCCATAAGACTTAAAAAATTTAATTCTACATCGCTCAATGGTTGCGCTGTAGAGGGGCCACCACCTGTACCAGTTCTGGCATCCTTATTCAGCCTGTTTTTTCTTTTCAATTTGGCTTTTAAGTCCACCCAATACTGAAAGAATATTGAAAACTTATGTCTCTGTGTCACTGCATGAGATAAATATAATTTTAAAGTTAGTTCAACTACCTAAGTAAATGTACCTTTGACCACTCGTTACCAGTTTTAGTAGCACCTTCACCAGTTGAGTTTAAAATGGATGCTACTCTGTCCCACATCCTTTTAGAGTGCTCACGTGCTTGGGCGGACTTATTATACCCAACTGCTACATCTCTATGAGAGTTCAAAAACTCCCATAAATTTAACAGTTGGGTATAAGTAACGCGACGTCTTCCATGCTGTTGATTATCACTAAAATTAAAATAAGAAATAATGTGACTCCATAAATAAATATTTTACCTATCGATTTTTGTTAATATGAATAATCTAAACTATCACCACCTACATAGTATAAAACAAATAGCATTGCAGTTAAATATATAAAGAGGTAAAGTTTGTGATCTTGTGACGTTGTAAAAGGTTGTAAAGTGTAATCTCTGGATCTACTGAACCGATTTTGAAAATTCTTTTACCAATAGAAAGCTACGTTATCACTGAGTGACATAGGCTACTTTATATCCCACTGCTGGGCATGGGTCTTGGTCCATTCGGGAAGCTAGTAATCAAATAAAGAAGAAAATAATATATTTTCTATGGATGTTAATTAATCAAAGCAATGGATAGTGTGCAATGAAATTAAAATTAAACAACTACCAAAAATTGCGTTAAAAATATAATACTAAAAAAACAGACTATTAATAAACTAATAAACAAATTTGTTTTAGAATTAGTAGAGGTATGAACTTACGACATTTTATTAGAGGTAGACGAGCACTTGAACACAACACAACCAAGAGAGCGAAATAGCCGAACGAAATAGTTTCGAACAAAATTTTTCACCAAACTCCGATAATAACCACTTGAGAAGTTTTTAAAACTTTTTTGTAACATTTTTCAAGCTAATTTTGAGGTCCGTTCACAATTTTATAATAAGCCAACAGTTGAAAATGCATCGAAAAGATAACACAAAGACACTAGGTTAAATTAAATACACACGATAATTAATAACTTTGTCAACTAATTTTATCAAAAATAAATATGAAGATGAGATAAATTTGTTTATTTGCTATGTTCTCATAAAATAAACTAGTATCTGTTTTTGAATTTTTCCTTAATTTTGAACGTCGTGGCAGACAGAGATGTAAAGCGATAAATTGTATAGCGTTATCTCGTTTTCCCTTTATGTCTACGGAGCAGACCAGAGACAAAGTAACCGTTCATCTTGAGACAAAACTATCCTTACGCAGTTCACCTAAAAGACGGTCATGGTACCGATTTAAGCAGTCCTGTTTAAGGCCTGCTTTTGAACTGAACGGCTTAAGGACGGATCCTTATTTGCTGATGGTAAGGGTCCAGACTTCTTGGCGGGAAAGTGAAAAGTCATGTCTGCGGTTTTGTTTTATTTTCTAAAATTTGTGTTATGTCGAATATTAATGTGAAATAATGGTGGATTATTAACCGTTAAGTGTTCGTAAGTGCGCATGAGTGTTGGCAAATGAAACAAAACAGTGCAACTTCACTTTTCAAATTCTCTCAAGAAATCCGCCTGAGGAATTAGTAAAGCGCCACATCTTTACTGAGATACTCGAGGGGTTGGGGGAGTATATAATTTCTCACTTCTCGTTTTTATTATCATTCATCATCATCATACTGGAAGGAAATATTGTTTAATTATGTATTACTTGTAAGAAAAATTACTTTGACACTGGCTAAATGTGCTAATCGCACAAAGCAATCAACAAAAAAAAACAGCAGCTGTAGTGATCGCTAACCTAAAAGTGACCCGGTTGCCATAAACAAAAGTTGAAGTTGAAGTTGAATTTTGTAAACATTTTAGTTACTACGTGATTAGATAGGTAACTAGCCAGCCTATACTCTTGATTCTAACCTCCAATGACTGGTTGAAAAAACATTAACAATGGTGTTAATATTCAGAAGTTTATGTGCCGTCAAAGAGCTCAAACGACCACGTAATTATCTTAAAAGTAAATTCCTTGATTCAGTAAGACTTCATGTAAAAGGCGGCACAGGTGGCACAGGCCTACCAAAGTATGGTGGTCTTGGAGGACAAGGTGGATGTGTGTATTGTATTGGAAAAGAGAATTCTAGTTTAAGGAATATTATGTCCATGTACCGCGGGAAGACACTTTGTGCCGGCCACGGCGAGGACAGCCGAAAAGCAAAAATAGTCGGGAACCCTGGAGCTGATATCAAACTGGAAGTACCACTTGGCGTCACGGCGTACAGAGAAGATGGCAAAGTATTGGGTTCAATCGATGCCGAAGGACAATCATTGATACTAGCCAGAGGTGGACCAGGAGGAACGAAAAATAATAATTTCCTTGGTCATTTTGGTCAGACACATCACGTAAGATTAGATCTCAAATTAATCGCAGATATAGGACTTGTTGGATTTCCTAATGCTGGTAAAAGTTCACTTCTAAAAGCGATATCTAGAGCAAAACCGAGGATTGCAAATTATCCTTTCACTACAATAAAACCAAATAAGGGTATAATACAATATGATGATCATAGGCAGATTTCCTTAGCAGACTTGCCTGGCCTTATAGAAGGTGCTCATATTAATGTAGGTTTGGGCCATAAGTTCTTGAAACATGTTGAGAGAACTAAACTACTTTTGTTTATAGCAGATGTGCAAGGTTTTCAATTAAGCCCAAAACATCCACAGAGGTCTTGTTTGGAGACGGTCTTACTACTAAACAAAGAGTTAGAACTTTATGACCCAGACTTGTTACAGAAGCCTGCAGTCTTGGCTGTCAACAAAATGGACTTGGAAGGAGCAGAAGAAATTTACAGCAAAATTGTCGAATCCTTTAAGGAAATAGACAAAATTATTGAATCTTTACCTGAAGAAGTCAGACCAACTAAGGTTATATTGTTTAAAGACATTGTAGGAATTTCTGCTTTGGGGAAAGATGGAAGTATACAAAAACTTAAAGCAACTTTAAGGAAAAGACTAGATGAATATGCTGATGAGAATGATCCAAATTTAGTTGAACCAGAAAAACTGTTAAAGAGAAACACAGCAATTTTAGAAGAAAAAGGCCCTAAGATTACCTAATAATTAAATTACATATTTATACATCCTTGTTATTCATTTTTGTAAATACATTTTATTATTTTTCATAACAAGTCTTTATTTATTGAAAATACTGAACTAGAATCTATTCAGTCTGTACTGGTTCTCGTGTAATGCTCCCTGGCCGGACCACCATTAAGTACTCAGATGCCTTATTTAGGAATAAAGGCTACCTTTAGTCTACTTTTCAATACCTATTTCAATAATTTTAAGTACTTCAAAGATTTTGAAATATTTTACAAATAAAGTGGTCCGGCCGTAGAGCTGTACTCCTTGGCTGCACCACCTTGACTTCAAACAATTCTTACAAATTTCCATAAAAGTCATTGACCTCATATTTAGTACCTAGTTTCTACTTTACATAAAGCATGTTAAGTACAATAGGTTTAGAATTTATAAGACATCAAATGTGGAGAGATTTATAATTGTAAAAAAAAAGATCGTTTCCGCACCGTAACGCCATGAGCGCTTTTATGAGGTGTACAGTACATGGAGAGATTTCATAACGAAGGTTGGCATTATAGGTTAATTTTGGTCTCAATTTTACTCAAAGAGCGATCAAAGTCGCGGGTAAAGTTAATTAAAAAAAAAGATTTCAGAGATAGCAATCATTATTTTATAAAGTATTCATAACTAATCACTGAAGAAAATTATATTATTCTTTGTATTCACTAAAAAGAAATCCTTCCTGGCTGCGACACATTATTTGCGCTTTATAAGAAAAACTACTTGAAAAAAAGAAATTAATTAACGTGAAGTTGACAATAGGTAGCAAGACTTGAATATAGTTACGCATAGTTGGCATTAACAATAATAATAAGTTGGTCGGCTGCAGAGTATGCTCTCCAGCCGGACCACATTTGATGTCTTATAAATTCTAAACCTATTGAGATTTGTTGTACTTAACGTACTTTAAGTAAGGTAGAAACTAGGTACTAAATATGAGGTCAATGAATTTTATGGAAATTTGTAAGAATTGTTTGAACTTAGTTGGCGCGGCGGAGTACAGCTCTACGGCCGGACCACTTTATTTGTAAAATATTTCAAAATCTTTTGAGGTACTTAAAATAGTAGTAGTAGGTATTGAAAAGTAGACTAAAGGTAGCCTTTATTCCTCAATAAGGCATCTGAGTACTTAATGGTGGTCCGGCCAGGGAGCATTACACCCGGTTCTCGCATGTAAGAGACTACAATAACAAAAATAAATGGTTATAACAAAAACATTGCTCCTCGATTATGGTACGTTTGATTTATAAACAAAGTTAGCAAAAGTTAAGTTGCCATGTCTATACTTTATCTACAAGGGGACATGTTATGTGCTCCCTGATAACAGAGTTGTTGAACAGAGTTGCTGCTAGTGACTAAATAAAATACAGAAAACATTAAAATTTACAAGTTTATTAAAACATAAATAAAAGCTCCATAATGATACGTATTCCAAACCTTATTAAACTTTGCATTACTACAAGTTTTGCAAATTAACTAGTAAAAGTCATTATCACAGTAGCTTAATTTCGAATCTTAAACAATCGCAATTGTCCTCACGACATAAGTGACGAATAGTTTTTGAGATTACTATTATTGAAATTCATATTTATACAAAATTAATCCTTAGCTGTCCAATTTCTTAAATTCACAACCTCTTAAAAGTTATAAAAGGTAAAAGCTTAAAAATAAAATACTAAAAACATCTACACAGCTTGTAATTTGAAGTTGGACTTACAATATTATTATATAAGTTTTAGTTTAGGCATAGCATAACATCAAAGTGGTTTCGCTAAGTGCTCCGTACGATTCACTACCACTATACACCAGGCACATAGTGTAAGTATTCGTTCTCGTTGCCCATTGAAAGATTTATAAATTAGTAACATGGCAAAGAGAAATACAACTCTGTCGGAGAAGACTAGAAAACATAGCTTACAGACTAAATAACTAAACGGCATCCTTGATTTACTCTTACAGCAATGAACTTGCAGCTTATATTTGTTTCTTAGTTCCTTAGGCTTGTAAACGATTGTGTATGAGCGAGTACAATAAGAGACGTCTCTCGACCGCCCGGTCCAGAGAGGTCTTTCAAACTATCTAAATTCTGTAACAGTATGATTAGTAAAGCAAAGAATATAATGAAGGAGGAGGCGATTCTGTAAATCACTTGCTATGATTTACAAAATCGCCACCATCGCGCTATATTTTTTAATAAGTTCGCATCTTCGTTGTTTTGTCAATTTTTAATAACCTCAATGAATATTGCAGTGTTCCAGAACGACGTGAAATCTAAATAAGCGAAAATGCTACTGATCCTAATCTTATAATATTGAAAATAGTGAACTCATTTAGTGTACTGACAGCATTAAGATTCCTACATAAAATGGCTTCGATTTCACTACACCTCTACATAATTATCTCGATCGTTTGCTAAAATCTGGAATGAAATCAACTAATGTTTGCCACATCGTCGTTCGAGAATTTTCAGCAGTCGCATAGCAAACACTTTCTAAACCGTCATAGTATAAACAAAAAAAAAACAAGCAACAAGTACGATCATGGAAGTCGAATGCAGAACCACCAATCAAGACTTGCAATAAAACTGACACTTCATCGCTACCTATAAGTGAAGTTGATGTTTGATGCTCGAAAGCGGGTCAACATTAAATTTCCATGGCCGTACATGTTTGCCGTCACTGTTCGTTAGGCGAAGTTTAGAATGTGTTTGTAGTGGCATCAGCGTGCGACACGAACCGTGATCGACGTTTTTTTCCTATGCTCATTAAAAATACGACTCGGCAACCGATTTTAATCTTTAGCAACATTTGAATACTGACAACCTGTTTCCGAGTTGTCATCACGTAAAGAAGATGTTTGATTTTGTATGGAGAAAATGCCAACACCTTGTACACAATACCGAAAGATAGGTAATGTATGAAATAAGCTTATTCGAAATGATTTTCTTCAAATCAATTAATAGTTCATGTCAGAATTATCTTCTTCTTTTATTTATATATTTGTGTCTACAACTGAACATAAATCGTCAGAATTATCTGAAACACTAAAATAAAATTACCTTCCGTGACGGCAGCGGCATTTTGCAACGTCAAGTAGCTGTCAAAACAACGTATGTCTTTCGGTTTCTTTTTAAATTTTAACATAAAAACGATAAAGCGTATTGAAGTATTTAACCAAATACATGTATTTTTAAATTTTTTTTTAGTAAATGTACAGGGTATTGGCATAAAATTAAACGATTTGACGACGATAAACGTGTCGCGATGACTTAAAGAGTTTCGAACTCTAATGCCACTAGTACCCTAGTAGGGCGTCGCTTCGCTCGTCGCTTCGCTCGTCCTCGCCGGCTCTCCCACCGCGGCGGGTTCAGTCGTAGCGCTCCTCGGCTTCGGTGGCGGTCTCGGCGGGCGGCAGCGGCGAGCGCGCGCACGGCGGCGGGCTGCCGCCCACGCTGTCTCCGTCCCCCGCCCCGCCCCCGCCCCCGCCCCCACTGCCCCCGCTGCCCCCACTGCCCCCGCTGCACGGGGACGCGGCGCGCGCCTCCGTCTCCGAACTTGTAGAGCCTGGAGCTATAGAAGCATACATATTGTATTTTAAAGTTTACGTTAACACAACGCATTGATTTAAAAAAAAAACGAGCGAGCCTTACAGTAGTCGCATATGATGTGTAACATTTGATATCTCAATTTAGTAATAAGCAATTTTGACATTATATTCTTAAAAAATGGGTCAGGTATTACATCATTTTATAACTATAAAATAAATGCAGTAAATACTCATTAAGACATTTGACATCAAAATGACCTTTGATAGTCAAATGACACAATATGTCACATTTATAATAATATGTTATGTTCTTATTATCGACTAAAAATTTAGAAAATGGCGCGCGCTTCCCCTACTTCCTGTCACACTGTTACACCTACATCCGTCACATTTCACGAAATCACTCCCACAAATTGTCTATATAGAAAGCGAGCGGAAAGATGTTACACATCAAAAGCGGATCTACTAGTGTTCATTTAACCAACTCAGTCTCCATACGACGTCTGCACATCGACCTACCACAAACTGTCAAATTTCCTCAATAGACTTTGAACTTTATCTCTAAAGCATATAGTTGAAAATGTATTGAAGAACTTTGACAGTTTTGGATAGGTTGATGTGCAGCTGGCCTTGCACAGGGTTCGACATTTCAGGATAAAATATACGCGAGCAGACTTGTAAAAGTTGTTTTATTCCATTGTACGTATTTGATTTATTTATTTACTTTTACTTTTACTTTAGCAGCTATATCACACCGGAATAAAAAATTTAATTGCCACGCTAAGCCAGTTTCATTTAACATAACACATAACTGCTATTTGTTAGAAGTTTAATATTAAACTTTGGACTGTAATATTGAAATAGAAATTGAGAGGTTACATAAGAACTTTAAGATCACAAAACCTGAGTATTGCAATTTTACAGCAGAACAAGGTAAGAAAGATAGCAATATTTTAGGGATGTCAGGTGTGTCAAATTAAACAAACTTGAATAGAGCTTTCATATCACAAAAACAATGCGTACGCGCCATATGTAACGTGCAACCAATAACGACATGTAAGCAATTGTTTCCCAAGCTTCATCTACTAACTCTTGGATTACTAACTAATATATTGGAGTGTTGCATGTTCGTGAAGAACCATCCCTATTTATTTATTGTTAAAAGTATAAACTCTGACGTATAAGATGTCCTGGAAAGCTGTTGTTACCCAAAATGCACACGGGCTTCTATAAGAGAAATAGTTGCATTAAAATATATAATAAGTTACCACACTCATTAATTGAGCTTAATTTTATTATATTTAAGAGAAAGCTGTTTGACTGGCTTAAAATTAAATGTTTCTATTCAGTTATGAAATATCTGAGTTCTAAAATTGATATAATATACATTTTATTCTATTATAATAATTAATGACATATAAACTTGTATTAATGTATAAATGGTATTGATGATGTAAATTAACGTATAATTCTTTTTTGTTCCGTTATCCACACTCACATGCCCTCCGTTGGTAAAATAGACGAACTATATTCAACTACCATCATTGTACCTACTCTATTTTCAGTGAATAAACAATTTGATTTGATTTAATATGATTTGACGAAAACTGTGTCGAACGCTGTTGTTAAAGCGTTGAACACCTTGGCCACTACCGTACGTCGAATAAATACTATAACAAGAGTTTATATATTATATTAACTGTGTATTACACTTATACTCTCGTATACTTAGTTATGCAGAGCGTTGCCTCCTGGAACAGGCGATTATAAGCCCAAAAGGAGGCTCCATTAACTTGATAATTTATGTAGGAAATAACTTATTTAGAAATTTTTGAATTTTGAACTATAATAGTATACCCACCAGTAATAGCCGGCGGCTGGTTGAGCCTGTGGTCGTGCGCGGGCTTCTTCTTGGCGGCGTCCTCGCGCGGCTCCTCCACCTGCGCCGGGCACTCCAGGTGCACCATGTGGAACACCTACGACCATCGCAATATCAAGTGGCGACGTTGGAGAAAAGTCGACGTTTGTTTCATCATCACCAGCGCATTTTATGTATGTATGATAGGTACACGCGCACACACGCGCCCAGTGCGGTCCGGTGGTTGTTAATACTGATAATGTAGCCGAACCCAACGGCTTCACGTGCCTTCCGAAGCACGGAGGCGCTCAAAATTATAAACATCCCCATCTGATGACCGGCCTTTGCGAAAGTTGCTTAACCTTAGCAATTGCAGACCGAGTGCATTAACTGAGCCATGGAGCTTCATGGGCGGGCGTATGTTAAATAGTGACAAATCATAGCTATTAGATAAAAAAGAAGAGGAACTTGACAGCGCAATGGTTAACGCACTCGGTCTGCGTTTTTCTGAAGTTAAGAAACTTTCGCAAAGGCCGGTCATCGGATGGGTGACCAAAACTTTTGCATCTCGAAAACCTTCGTGCTTCGGAAGGCAAGTAAAGCCGATGGTCCAGACTGTAGCAGTCGTTAGCAACTACCAATCCGCACTGGGCCCGCATGGCAGTTTATGTCTCGGTGTCCCATTCATCCCTAGGGAAAACTCTTGCCCCATTAGTGGGTTCATAAAGTGAGCTGGCGATGATGGTGATGGATAAAAATAACCTTAGGTCGGACTGGGATGCATAGCTTCTAGGAAACCAGATATTAAAAGGAAACAATTTTCCAATTACAAGAGTTGTTGCTGTCGATTAAGCCCTTTTTACACGAACTATTCAGCAACGTTTGTAGACTGGGAGACTATATTCTAACATTTAACAGACCGCAATTATGAAAAAACTTACCTCATTTACAGAATTGTTAGTGCCGACGATGCGTATAATGGACACCGGTCGCGGGGAGAAGTAAACCACTTGCCATGACCTGAAATATTAAGTTCGTTCCAAATAGAGGACGCCATAATATACGAAAAAAACACTAAATACACGCACAACACACTAAGTACACGCAGTGTTAGCCATTAGGCTGGCGGCTCATTCATTATTTATCTGGCCTATACGTATGACAAAATTCAGCGCTTTCGTCATCGCAATAGAGTTACAAAATCAGCCCACTGGAAAACTTTCCATTACGAACACAACAAAAAAATATCGGCCAAATTGATCGAACCTTTCTTAAATGATATTTAATTTGATTTATATAGATTTAACAAATGGTATTAATAAATAATTTTATTATCCTATTACAACAGTACAAAACAAATAACGTGACTATAAGGTTTAAAGAAACTTTATTCTCATAAGAATACAGTGACAAAAATAGTGCAGTGCCACCGCGCCCACCCGCCGCGGTTCTGTTCTGTTATATTACAACAATACATTAGAAATAAATTGGTAAGTACATAGGTTTTTTTTTTTTTGTTTTTTCAAACTTTTTGTTTTTGCATGTGTAAATCTGACCATGTATGGTATTATTATTATATTGTGTATCTATAGTACTTGTATATAGTAATATCATATATATTCTACTTTTATTTTATATATTTATTTAAACTTTGCTTTGTGTAATCTGTATATAAACACTTAAGTAAATAGTGTTTTGATGTGTTAATAAAATAATAGTAGTAATATTTTTATAGTTGGTAGATTATTGTAACATTTCAATATTAGTTAAATGAAATATTAAAATATTATATAAATTTTATATTGTCATTTTATTTTAGTTGTATCTTGTTACATTTAAATTATTTTATATTTTGTATCCGGTACCTAATTATGAGATGCAACAGAAATAGCGCAGAGGCAACATCACTATGCGTATTCATCGGTGAGCATCATTTTACAGTAGCAATATGGTCATTAGAGCTTATTTAGTTGTGTGTGCGCTATCTGTCCAGCATAGCACGGGAGCCCGTCTTCATAATGTTTATTATTATGAAAGTAGGAGAATGACAACATTTTACGTTTCGAAATGTGAAATATATTCTTTTAGTTTTTTTTTTTATAAATAATAATATTTTGGGACTCTATCGATACTATATCGATCGATCGATACTATCGATATCGAATTGTGAATAACAAAGCACACAGTTTTTACACAGTAATTTTAAAAACTATTTTAACGCAATTACGTCGTGCGATATCAGATTTTTATAATGAAACATGTATTTAAAATATTTGCACACAAACGAACTTACTGTCCACGCTTGAAATATAGTATTTAGAACTGACAAAATTCATCGTGCAACTGTTCATTACAGCTGGCACTGAGAACTGGCGCGCGCGGTCCTAGTACTAATATCAGTACGTTATCATTCTAACCTTTTTTATTGTTCTATGGGTATGACATAAGCCAGTTAATTTAAAATTAACAAATGTTAATAGTTACCCATGATTGGACTAAATCAAACGTCATCTATCAAGCGTAGGTGCCCAAAATGTTCAAATAATACACATTAGTCATTAATTGAAATAATTAATTCTAGAATTTTCCTTCAACCTCCTTGTATACTATCATCATTATCATCACCCTCATCTCAGCCAAAAGACGTTCACGGCTGGACAAACCTGCAGGTGTCCCTCGTGCGGTCGCACACCGTCTCCCAGTCCCAGTAGTTGAGCGAGGTCTCCACGTAGTAGGAGTAGTGGCGGTAGTCGCAGTCCCACAGCAGCATGCGCAGCGACCCCAGCAGGTAGGGCTGCGCCAGCTGCACCACGATGGCGCCCGAGCCCAGCTGGTGGCACGTGTAGCCCTGCTCCCAGTCGTAGTGCTCTGTATCGCCGTTGAGAAGCGCGTTGCGGGACCGGCTATGGGACAAGACATTGAACCTTATTATATGGACCTAAGTAGGGCATGGCAAATCGAAAAACCAGAAACAGAAAAAATCGGGAATCAGCAAATATGCATGTATTTTTAAAAACCGGTTATCACAGTAAAAACCGATAGCTTCGTTTTTTTTTAAATATTGACACGTCATAGTGACCACATCCTTCCTGATGGTAAAACTAAAGACGTAAGCTTATGATAGTATGGCACTGTTTACCTGATGCCTTCGATGACGACCGCCGAGAGCTCGACGGTGGCCACGTTGTGGGTGGGCCGCACCAGCCCGTCGCACAGCGGCGGCACGCGCGCCACGTGCATCGCCTCCAGCGCCACCGCGTGGAACACCTAAGGGGAGGCGGGAAACGGAAATCACCAACGATGTCCCAAGAGAAGGGGGGGAGGGGGGAGCTAAATACGCGTCGACTATAGACTATTATCTCAGTCTATCTTACCTCTTCCTATACAGTCATCCAACGGCTACGTCTAGACGGTGACACTCTAAAACGCATACTGTTTATTGTCATAATTTCGATTGCATCATATGGTATAAAAATCAAAAAGCATAATATTTTTTGGTATAATATTTTATTATGCATATACATAATAACGCAGAATTGTTGAAAGGCATAATGTAAAAAATCATAATCGTTAAAATCTATATTTTTGTTTGACATAATTTTATTAAGCATACTTTAAAACGCATAATTTTACAATGCATAACTGTTAACGTTCATAATTTTCAACTAAATAATATACATTCTATTTATAACAGAGTATCGGTGTGGATTGCTTGTTTGCGAGCGGTGCTATATACTAATACAATACTGCATCCAAACGGTATAAAACAATTATAATTTATCAAATTATTTGCTACATTAACAATACATACTTTAATTGCATTGTTGTTAGAAACGACCTGGCACGAACTTCTGTCGAAATCGTAACGTATAGTTTGAGACATACGAATTGATAATGGTCATAAAATCTATGAAATGTGCCTGTCGATTGTTAGTTCCATTTACGGACGTTATGGCGCTGTATCAATAATCCTATTTTAATCTACGAAACGGATACTATAGTTACACAATACAAGCACACTAGCATACGACCAAAACACCGTACAGGTAGAGACATGGGCCTGCGCGTTATTCCCCTCACCCACAGCATGCTTAAATCGCGTCTGAGTCTTCGGAGCCTTCGGAGGTTCCCTTGTATTCCACTGTCGTAATCCTACTTGAACGCCTCGGACTCTCCTAAGAGACACGCTTGCGTGGTGTTAGCTAGTAAACCTGCGGTCACTACAGCACGAGGGACAAATAAGTTACTCGTCGCACGTAAACCAGATAAGCTGGCAGATAAGGAAGTCAACAGCAAATTATTTTCCCAAAATATTAAAAAAATGTTACCTGCTTGCCGTTTTAAGAAGCGCGATGGGGTTATGTGAAGTCTTATTTAATTTTATACAACTGAGGTAATATACGAATTATGATGAATGTAGTGTACGAATAAACCTTTTTGGTTTCTGTTACACTACTTAGATTAAGTAAAACATGTATTTTTGTCCCTCCCGCCCGCTGTTCGTTTGCTGCTCTCACATACTTGAACGGTATTCGTTACCTTGGAGACCGGCCACATCGTAGAGGTCTACGATAATAATAATAAATAAATAAATAAATAAAAAATATAAAGTGACCTTGTTGACGGTATTGCTGGTGCCCACGACCTTGATGTACTGCACGACGCGCGGCGGGAAGTACAGGTTCTGCCAGGAGCGGCAGAAGTAGCTGCTGTGGTCCACCACGCGCGCCCAGTCCTTCTGGTCCACCGACACCTCGATGTAGTACGCGTACGACCTGCGCCAGCGCTTGCGTCACATCGCTATCAGCACACCATTACTAATACAAGCTGGTTGCACTGAGTTTGCTGTATTAGTAAAATAATAGCATTCTTCTTATGTAGATTATAAAAATAATCTGTCTGAAAAGTATAACTACATTAAAATTCTGCCATAGTTTTATTACATTTAGAAAATTATTATTATTTGATGATTGCATGCCGCGCGACCTATAATTAAAATAGCAATTAACTTTCGCTGAAAAATGCATATATTTTTTGTATTGATGAATATTTTGTTGGCAGTCCAAATCCACTCAAATAAATAAATAAAATTAAATAAATATACCAAAAGGTACACATAGAACATTATAAGAACCAAAATTTGAGGATATAATTATGTCTGTCTAATAAAATATTTTTGTAAATAGTGCAACTGGCCAAAAGTGGCATGATATAAGTTACGCCATTTTGTGGTTTTATCATTTTATAATTGTGTCATAATAATGTGAGCTGTAGCGTTTTGTGAACTTTATTATTATGTAATTAGCATTTTGTAAATTTTGTTATTTTTGTATAATATCATCTTTTTGGCACTTTGTGAATTGTGACTTGTGGAATGAAGTAATTTGGTAAATAGCGTTCGGCAGGCACCGGTTGTCGCGGTCCCACAGCAGCAGGCGCACGTGGTTGAGGATGGTGGGCGCGCGCAGGCGCACGAGGATGCCGGGGTTGTCGGGCGCGTCGCTGATGGTGTGGCGCGTGTAGCCGCGCTCCATGTCGTAGTTGTCGGTGTCGCCGTCCAGCAGCGCCGAGCGCATGTCGCCGGCGATCACGCGCGCGCCGCGCTTCGGCGTCGCCACGTTCTCCTCGGGCACTGCCCATCGACAAACGAATAGGGGTGTGCTTAATTGAAACTTCAAATGGCCCAGAATTGTAAACGTCGATACGAACTAGAAATACAGTATTCGACACAGCACCATGTAACTCACTAGATGTCTTGTTTGTTTGCATGTTTGTGGCGTATAATTTTTGTATTAAATTTTCTTACTAAGTCACAAATTTTGATAGTCTTGCAGATTTGAGAATTTAAATATATGGGCAACTGGTTTGTCTTATTGAATTAACGTATTATTGCCTCGTACTAGTACATCTGTAATTTTTGGCACTCTACTTAAAAAATAGTAGCACTCTCTATTATATCGTTTGTGGAGTTCTATCTAGAACCGTACAAATATACGTTAGTAACAATGCGCTAAACGAAATCGCGGCAGAGATCTCACTACATCTGTAAACCTAAAAACTATGCATATTATACCTATTCTTGCGGTCGAACAAAAACATAGTTGCTTCGGTTAAAGGGTGCCAGAGCTAGTAAGTCGAAGTCAAAGTAATTTTTTTTATTCAATTAAACTTAAGACGGCTAGTACTTATTAAGGACGTCTATTTTTTAGGTATGGAGAAGAATGACCGCAAGAAAGTAATATCACAGGGCACAGATATAAAACAACTGAAGCATCAGGGTCGGCAGTGCGCGCGTGAAATGAAACATAAAAGTATGTGCAGCGACTCACGCAGCATGCCGCGGTGCGGCAGGTCGGTGGTGTTGGTCTGCGTCTTCTCCTGGATGGCGTCGAGCAGCATGTCGGGCGTCACCAGCGCGAACGGCCGCACCACCGACAGCAGCTCCTCCAGGCTCATCAGCACCAGCCGCACGCACTTCAGGATTTTCACCTGCCACCACGCTCGACAACAATGAGACATAAAGTGTGGTTCTAAGTTTCTAACGTCGTCGTTCTTGAAATTGTTTTTTAGGGTTCCGTACCTCAAAAGGAAAAAACGGAACCCTTATAGGATCACATTATTGTCCATCTGTCTGTCAAGACCCTTTTCTCGGAAACACGTAGAGGTATCTAGATGAAATTAAAATCATATACTCAGGTCTGCGGTACCTTGAAGTTGTGAAAAAATCAAACTACGTAGTTAACGAAAAATTAAGATTCGTTAAGGTCGTTTATGTAGCAAAAAATGTATATTTCGACACTCTCAAGGAAATCAAAATTCATAGGGTACTTGCCGTCAATCTAGAACTATGAAGTTTGGCAAGTAATATCGTCTTATACTACAAATACAGGGAAAAATCTGAAAACTGTACATATTTAATTAAATCACAAAAAAAAACAGGGAACAGAAAAGCAAGGAACAGGGGTCCAAATTTTGAAGTAAGTTATTCGTGTCATGTGGGTTATCGTATGAGAGGGCTTCATTTGCACAAGCTTAAACAGATTTTTAATTATTTTTATGATGTATAGTTTTCTATTTATTACGAAGGATGAAAAAATAAATACCTTTTCCCACTTTTATATGTATAGGTACCGAATAACTTTGGTGTAATGTAGTACCTAACATTCGGGAAAAGTGCGTGACTCGATTCCTGAACTATATAATATGTACCCATAAATTTGTACGGAACCCTCTGTGGGCGAGTCCGACTCGCACTTGTCCGGTTTTTTTATTATTATTTAATAAGCAAGTTGAGTTGGACTCATGGTCCCAGAAAGCTACAGACCGAGAATATTGGAAAAAGGGAAGGGAGGTCTTTGCCCTGCAGTGTGACGATATAGGCTGAAAATAAATAAATAATAGTAAGCAAGTGCTTGGCCTACATCTCGCCCGATGCAGGTCATTCACAACGAAGTGGCAGTGGTCAGAAGCGCAGCGGTCAGCAGTTTTACTGTCAAACCGTTTTAAGCTTTATCTTTACTAGATAACGCTTGAAAGATTCGGGTTAGATGCGCGGCAGTGCTTTCAAGCGATACTATTCGTTATATAATAGAGATAAAATTTAAAATTGTTTGACAGTAAAACCACCGGCCGCTGCCACTTCGGTGTAAACTGACACTAAGTGATGTTATGGACGAAGGTGGAAGCGCACTTCACCCGATATCCTCAATGGTTGGGAAATATCTAATAGAAGTACCTACAATGTGAATACGATAGAAGAGTTGTGTATAGTTAATTTAGTTTGATTTTAATTTGATTTGATTTTAATAGTATTATGTACTAACATAGCCCTTATGTTCCATTTTTACTAACCATTATGAGTCTTTGTTACTTGAAATAAAATTAATAATAAATTAGTGAGTCCTTTAGAAGATAATCAATCATTGATACAGTCTGTCAAATATGTCACCTCGATCCTTGAGATAAATTGAGATTGACATATATTTTTGTCAAAAAGTCTAATTTTACGTTAAAATTTAATTTATTTAACAATTTGTTTGTTTTATAATAATATTGATACTTATATATATATATATATATATATGGATATAGTATTGATAATTTGGTGATTTGATTTGTTTTAATAATTTAAATGTAATTTTAACTAATAAATTATTTATAATTTAATTGTCATGTAGGTAGGTATTTGTATTAAATTTTATTGAATTTGTTAATTTTACTAACATAGGTTAGGGTAATTATTGTAACTAACCTAAATGAGGCATGATGCCTGAGAATAAAAATGAATAGATAGTCAAGTGGTTGTCAAGTAACCTATTATTAGTAATCTATTATAGAAACAGGATGACCGCCGTCGGGCGCAGACATATTAGAAATTCAATTGTTTGTCGGTCAAATGGCACTTAAGGTGATAATAAATAAGAAAATGTATTTACTCAGTGCACATTACGGTACAATAACAAGGAAAACTAATTACTATTAACTTATTTATAATTGCCAAAATACAAAAACAAAGTCGTAACATCCGACATTTGCTTAGATGATGTTTTAATTACCACTTGCGCCTGGCCGCTCTCCGACTTGACCCACGCCTGGTTGGCGCTGGACCAGCTGCACACGGCCTTGAAGATGTCCACCTCGGGTGCGAAGAACGAGTCCCTTTCCAGGAGACCTTGAAGGGCTTCCTATGAACAACGGTATGCATTAACATTCAGTGGTCACCCAGTGGTCGAAAAAACCGTAATTCATAAAATTTTATTTTAAACCGTTATTGAAGTTCTTTTGTCAAAGAGTGTAGGTGTACCTCTATAATCATGATATCTGAGTAACATAGGCTATATAAAAAAGAAAAGTCCACCCGTGCGAAGCCGGGACGGGCCGCTAGTATTAAATACAGGACTAGAATTAGGCCAGCGTATATTATAGAAACTACTTCGATTTTAAAAGAATGACGATTGTTATACTAAGCTTTACACAGGGATAGCGACTTCTACTTACGACAGACAACTGCAGGAAGGTGTCGTGTTGGAGCACTTCTGTCGCATTTCTGTCCAAGAAATTGTAGCAATAGTCCATCAAAGCATCGAGCCCGTAAAGTCTGTAAGCAAAAAGATAATATAATCAATTTACCGTATAAAGCGCATTAAAGTCGTTCAGTCCTTTTAAAAAGCGCAAAACTTATAAATATATGTCGGCGACATGGCGCTAGCATCGCTTAATGGTCTATACTTAGTGTGGTCTGCGCAGCCTATGCTCTATGGTGCGCGAAACGTCAACGGCAATTGGCTTGGCGCGACAACGGACTGGACACATTTGAACGAGAGCGGTCGGAGCGTACGCACGCGCAGAACTCACTTCGTTTTTAAAATCCATTTGCATCGGGCAACTGTTTCTAAATAATGTAATTGTGATATTAAAATAACATTAAAGTGACTGTAAGGAATACGACTGCGTCTTTATTTTGAAGATCCAAGATGAACGGTGTTATCGGCGAATCAGAGTTTGCTCGACCATCCTATCTACACAAACCAACCCCTCCCCGCCGCCGACATATATATTAGTCAGCTTGTCCCGTATGCGTTCCTATAATTTAATCCCATTGCGATGAAACTTTAGCAAGTTGTAGCAGGGTATCACTCCGCAGTTTAGGTACGTTCGGCCGGCGCGCCCTCCGGGCAGGCGTATATACAGGCACTAGGTTGCCGCTCGGCTCGCACGCTCCACGTCGCGACGAGCCGCGCGTAAAACAATCATATCTGTGATGTTTGTGCACCGAACAATGACTACGAAACGATCTTATAATCCGTATAAAAGATACTGTTGTGTTTACAAGTTTCTAACTAAAATTAAGAACAATGAATCAAAATTAACCTTAAATATATCCATGAGTGGGGAACGCTGCGCTCCTGACGTCAAATCGATATCGAGTCAGCGTTGCCTAACGGAATATGAACGCTCGGGTCACACGATAGGTTTCAATTTCGCGTGAAAATCGTAAGAGTAGGCCTTTTTTATACCTAAACTTGACTTCTGTTAGAGAGTGAGTCTTCTGTACGGATTAGTTATTCTGTGGTTGTAGTACGCACGCGTGAAAACATTTCGGATTTAGTATAACAATCACGAGATTAGTGTTTTGTGTTTCAGGGTAGTAGTAGGTATTCGAGAGTTCTGGCCCAATGAATCATCGTGTTTTAGTGGGTCGAAAACTCGTATCGAGATAGAACAAAACTAAAAAAAAAAAAAAAAAAGGAAACCCCTCATTTGAATCGATTGCGCTGGGTCCCAGAGCGATATCTCTTCAGGTTTTCGAGATAGCTTTAAGGATTTCAGACCTCCAGTACCCCTCATTAACGTTCACCTCATAATCCCATTGTTCTTAATTACACTATTTACGATATCGAACCTCGCTCACGAAGTATTGTCTCTAATTACGGTCGATTAGTCTTGTCTTAATTAGGGTGTGATTGTCTACAATAACAACGCATTCTTGTACTTCATTCTTTATTTAAACCTCCGTTTGAAAAAATCTAAAACCAACATATCATTCACGATTGTTTCATTTTCTTTAAATACGTTCGTAAAATCCAACATACTCTTGCTATGAAACTTGTAGTCCAAATACATTACACAGTACTCGCCACATACTGATGTCCAATCGTTTTGTATACTCTTCGTATTGAAATCCCACCGCCTACAATTTCGGTTCAAAAACGTACGGTGGAAGCCGGTAGGTGAACGTCCAAAGGAATCAAAATATTGTCCAACTCTCTTACTATCAATGTGTATGGCTACCCAGTGAGATCCTGGATGTGTATCTGAGTCTAAATTGCTTACTAAAAAAGTGGGTGCCTCGACATGGACTGGTAGCCTGTTTGCTGCATACACATTTTTATGTAAACACGGGTGGATTTTATATAAGCATTCCTGAATCTCCAGTGTGTTCATATTCCTTTACAAAGTTGTGTGCTACCTTGTGAAGATCAGTCTTGTAAGTGTTCAGCATGATTATGTTACTCAATATATAAAGGAAGTTGTAAATAAAAGAGATGCAAATTATGTTTCTTGTATTATTTATTGATATCACCCTTACATCTAGATTACAACATATTCATCTTAACTACTATAATCTACAATTACGTTACGGTTCTTATCTATTTCGATAACATTATCGAACTCAGCATAAACTATACAGTTGATAGTCTGAGACAGAGCGGATTCAAAACGAACTTCCAATCTCACACTACCATTCCTTATCAGATTCCAATGACTTGATGAATTAGCTGATAAATCAGGAGTTAAGTCAAAAGCTAGCAAACAATAACCTTTAGCATACTGTTCCCTAGATATTCCATTGCCTTCATTAAGAAAATGTATACCCGTTCCAGAGAATAACGTATGATAGGTTGTAGTGAAAATATTATTCTCGAATGATGGTTGTAAAGCTTTAGAAGGTATTTGCTGACCATCGATATATAAACAAAATGAACTCATATCATAATTTTCAAAATTAAAGGGATTTTTATTCATACTACCATTAAACGCTGCGTTATTAACAAACCCAACTATACATCTTTTAGGCACTTGCCCTAGAAAAATATTATCAAGGGTTTTTCCCTGAACTCCTGATGGTATAGTTAAAACTTTTACTTCGGCTCGAGTAATAGGATATTTCGCTGTAGTAGAGGCTAAAACTTTTTGATGTGCGAGTAAAACTGTTGGATTGATTCGAGCTCTACGGACAATGAGAGTTGCATCTGTAATGCATACTTTTAACTTTAAATCATTCGTAGAAGCCATCAAATTAAATGTTTCTCTGGATCTAACTAATTTCACGGACATGTCTACACCATTAATCAAAAATTTCTCTTGATTGAACAAGTCACCATGTAAATGTCCAATCATTTCGATTTCTTTACTTTCAGTGGCTAATTCTTGACGCTTGGTGAATCCTTTATTACCATCATCAGTTGAAAGCATTTTGCCAGATGTATCTTCATACCAGAGAGCACAAGTGAGATGTGAATTTTTAGCTGTCGGAGCATAGTTCAAAAGAGTTTCTATGTAGGCACGATAGGCATATGTATTGTTCGGAGGTGACACGAGTTTTTGATTCAAATAAACATCAAGCTGATTGAAAAGCGAATGCAACCAATTATTAACTGGAGCTACTACTGTCGCAGCTGTCAATCTGGTTGAGTCCTGATTCATTATTTTCGCCTTTATATGTAGCAACGTATGCGATAAGTCCATGTAGTCATCACCTGCTCCTGGCACTTGGAATTCTATGGGTCCATCATCAGCTAGAGATGAGATTGGTTTGTAGTGTATCCATTGACCATTTTCTATACTAGTTTGTGTGGACGGTAAAGCAAACAAATCTAATTCAGACTTAATACACTCACAAGAATTACTATGTAAAAAAGACATTTTATAATTAATCTAGGAAAAAATGTCTTGAATGACCTTCCTGTTTAATTTTGATTTACCAAGAGCAGCAATCACTTTGGTGGTTGAAGGTGGAATGATTGGAGGCAAGCGTTTCCTCTTAGTTATATATCCTGAACCTGACATGTTGATTCGATCAATCTTAGCGTCAGCTTTTCTTTTCAAGTTTGAGCTTGCTTCTTTAAGTCGGGATTTAACTGACTCTTCCATAGGACGCGAACTAACCATATCAGATAAAAGGCCTACACCTGCATTTAAAGCTTCTTTACCAATCACTCGAGCTCCGCTAGAAAATAATGGTAAGACTGATCTAAACAATCCCCCCAAAAAACTACCGATTCCATGTCCACGCTGATATGGTGCTCCTTTATAAATAACTCCGATACCAGATCCAGCCTGATGTGAATAATAATGTTCATAAGGACAAGTGATTTTATTATTTTGAGAATACATTTTTACAATTTTATAAAATGAAGTTTAATAGCCACAGTTCCGAACTGGAATGGGACTTTATGCCCTGTGCTTGTTCTTATATCTATTTCAATGATATCAAACTCTCTTCGCATGACCGGTAAGTAATGAGGTGGTGAAAATACATACATTTTATTAGCACCATAAATGTACTTGGATGGATCTAATGGTATTATTCTTAGCAATGGTGTCATAACATCACCCACGATTTGTGGTTCAATTATATCACAATACACAAATAATTGTGATGGTAACCCTAAGTGCAGGTTTGCTGGACATTTTCCCAAACCTATTTCAACTAGATTTCTATTTGGTTCGAATCCAAGTTGAAAAGATAACTGAGGCGATAGCGTTACTGATTTTATATTTTTGTCTATTACAGTTACATTAACAAATTTGGATAGTTCATCATAGCGAAATCTTATACCCTCTTTTATATTATTTAATGCTGACAAAATATGGTTAATATTATCATAATTTGTAGCAGGAATATGAGTTTTGTAGTACACCGTTGAAGGTGTTGGTTCGTTTGGCATCTGCATCATTTTTGTCATGTAAACAATATTCTCATGTTCTTGAATAGTAAACATTGTACATGGATATTGAAACTCAACAACACCGACATACCACCTTCCTTCAAGTATTACCGACTTTGGTAACTTAGTTGAAAATAAAGTTGTTTGGTTTTCTGGAAAATAATCCATGGAGCTATTGCTGAGTAACGTTAAATAAAAACTTTCTTTCATTATATTTGATTTAGGCTAGATGCCAAAATCCAACTGTTGAATTTAGCTGGATAACCTTTCCACTTGACTAACACTTCTTTTCTGCTACCAGATAAGCGGGAACGGATGATTTTATCTATTTTATAATTTAAGGTGGGGTCATATGTCACTATTTGAAGTTCCTTTTCATAGAAAGTTCCTACGATTGATTCATTTTGTAAATCCTTTAATGTATATACTACCCATGGTGATCGATCTATAACAGAAGTTATAATGAATATTTCATCACTCCAATTAGATTCATAACCTTTTTGAAATATATGTTTGTATTTCGTGATTCTAACATGGTCTCCTACATGAAACATTGGTGTTACTGTACCTATATTTTTAATATTTTTTTTCCTATCGTATAAGTTATTCCAAACAGTCATTATATTACTCGTATTAACATCACTTGGACACATTTTTATACTGGAATGATACCCATGGTTATAAGAATGTATTAAGTCTTGTAAAACATCTATGTATCTGTAAGTATTTCTGTGGGTAAAGTATCGCCACATTTTCATTTTAAGAGTTCTCTGAAATCTCTCCACGATGCTTGCTTTAATATCAGGATTGTTTGTTGTATAATAATTAATATTTTTACTTTTAAAGTATCTCTGCACATCTTTAGAAACAAATTCAGTACCTTTGTCGGATTGTATGTGTGTAGGGGTTACTTTAGCTTCATTAAATATGCTTTCAAAATATGTTTTTATGGTTTCAGAATTTTTATTTTTCATAGCTCTAACATATGCATATTTGGAAAATACATCAATTACACAAAGGATATAGTTATAACCATCGTTGTGCTTAGAATAAGTTCTCAAGTCACTTAAATCTGCTTGCCAGAGTTCATTAAAGTTAGATAAAACATATTTGTTTCTCGGAAATTTTCTATGTACAGGTCTATGTAAAGTATACGTTTCTTGTGATTGTAACCATTTTTTAATATCACTTCTAGTCATTCTGCCTTTCATTGCTTTTGTTAATTTTTCTATGCTACTATAACCAGCAGGATTTGAAACGTCGTAATATATTTGATGAATAAGTTCTGAGGGATCTTCCATATTATCATCTAGTAAGGAGTCCATTTCTCCCAGTCAAGTTTCTTGCGAATCTTCTTTATGTATTTATCAGAAGGCGTGCCAAATTCTTCACCTGTTGAAATCTCACCAAGTTCTTTCAATTTCAGTTTATTTATATAGTCAACTCTTTTAGGATTACCTAAGTATGTAAGTGGTATTTTAATATCACTCAATGCTTTCGCAAAGTTTTCCCAACCAATAGGATCATTTCTTTTAAGCGGTCTCAGTAAATCATTTATTAAATCTACGATATTGCTCCCCGAAACTTTTTTATCATCTATAAGTACTGTACCATTATCATCCCATTGGATTTTGTTTTTATTTAATGAAATCACATTTAATAATGATTCACCTTTCTTAGAATATGTCTTGGGTATTAAGCTCAAAATATGGTTTATTGTGTAAAGAGGACTGTTAGTGGATGCGGTGTTGACTTCAAGATTTTCTTCATCGTTCGATGTCTGAGGAGAGACTACCT
Organism: Eudonia truncicolella; assembly: GCA_949315975.1. Lineage (NCBI taxonomy): Eukaryota > Metazoa > Arthropoda > Insecta > Lepidoptera > Crambidae > Eudonia > Eudonia truncicolella. The sequence continues at coordinate 902,452 of OX438831.1, read as the reverse complement.
TTTTGGCTTCAGTTTCACCTTTTATATTTGATTCGGCGTTTTCTACATTTTTAGATATTATAGGTACTTCAATCGGCCGTCGATTTTCTTCATTGAAATGTAAATATCTTTGTAATATTTGTAAGTATAAAATACACTTTTTCCTGTCATCCATGTTGTTGTTGTTTAAGATTTCTTTCATGTCATTATCTAATCTAGATGTATGGTTATCTTGATTGTTATTTTGTTGTTGTAATTTTTCTATAAGACCAGGCTCAATAAGCAACATCTTTTTAGCGTGTTCCATTTTTATGATTCTTCTACTTTACAAGAGATCCAAGTAGCCCACTCAAGATGGAACCGAGTATTATGGGTAGAAATGCACCACCTTTTTGTATAATAATATTTTTTCTTACTTTGTTTGTTCCTTTGTGCACTAACTTTCGAAGTATAGATTTGTATTTTTTTAATTTTTTCTTATTTTTTTCTTCCAATGGTACTTTACCTTGCAGAACGTTATGAATACATTCACAAATACAATTTATTTCCCCCTTTTCACAAGATTTTAAAAGAGCGGTTCTATATTTTGGTTTCAGTGTATGGAGCGCTGACAATAGGTCTTTATACGTGTTGAGACTTCGTGACATTATTGATAAATGATGGGAATTTGTTGGTTCTTAGCGTATTTAAACCCCTTGGTAGGTACGTATACATAACAATACCCATCTGAAGGAAATATATTTGTCTTAATACGACAAATATCATTTGTGTCTTGTTTCAGATCAATCATCAAATACCCATGTGCTTCTTTGGTTGCATCTTTGTAAGCATCTTCTAAAAACTTGATGTTTTCTGGTGAAACCTGACGAGCTAAGTACCGGATTTGTGTTTTATCACGTGGGTTTTTAAAATAAATAATATAACTTGAATTCAAGGAAATATCTCTCTGTCCTTTTCCCTGATGAAATAGGTTTTGCGTTATATAAAATACACTTAGATTTCTATGATGACTACCTTTGGTGAATATATCAACAATTCGTCCATCAGATTCTCTCATTAGGTCATCAATTATTATAAGATTGGGATCTTTACCATTGAACATATTGAGGTCCGGTATACCCTGATAATAATTAACATTTTGTAAATTATACAATGGTTGCATTTCATCAAAACACCATGTGATTTGGTTAAAAGATGTATTGCAAACAATTTTAGCATATTTAATAAATCTTGTGACAAAATTTGATTTTCCACAGCCACTTGGACCGGCAACTATAGCAGTAAATGGATGGATAAAGTGAAACATCCTTTCACGTGTAATCACTAGCAGGTATGAGTAATAACTAACAAGATTTTATAATAAACAGCCCTTTTATTTTTAAAATTCGTCAATATATCTACACTTTTAACAGCTAATAAACTAAAAAATTTACAAACTAAAAGTTTAAAAACTTAAAATTAAAACTTGCTGTTACTATCTACAATTTATATACAGTTAATTTACAAATAAAAATGAGCTAATAAACTTAAAATTAAAACATACTGTTACTATCAACAATTTATTTACAGTTAATTTACAATTTAAAATGAGCTAATAAACTTAAAATTAAAACATACTGTTACTATCAACAATTTATTTACAGTTAATTTACAATTTAAAATGAGCTTGATATTACAAATCAATACAATACAATAAAGCTTGAATATCATTAAAATTATTTACATCTAGGTACAACATTTTTACTTAGGCAACCGCAATTTGTAATGACCCCATGCTAATGTGTCTACTTTATTAGGTAAGATATATCTTTTGGTGTCATTATAAGACAATGATATTTTATTGATTTGCTGTGTAAAAATTGTATGCTTAATTGATCGAAATCTGTACATGGTGTTGTATTGAATGTTTCTATTGAAAAGACATGATTTGTAATTTTTCATTGACATCCTTTGCGTGACGCTTTTATTAACACCCTTAGCTTTCGTTGTTAATTTTGTTTTCGTTTCAATTGCATACATTTTTGATCTTAACCCTACAAACTCTTTAACAATTTCACCATTGGTTTCGTCTTTAAAATATCCTAATTTCTTTTTGTTAACTTGTGGATACTCGTGGATATTATCTACAGAATAGTTAGATGTATCAAATCGTGTATCTATGTCGTTTCTAATATCATCATAGAAATTATTAGTAAATATTTGATATATGAAGCTATCGGTGTCTGTGTACAACAATTTAATTTTGTTGTAAAATTTTGTTAGCATGTATTCGTAGTGAAAATCATACATGAGAGTTTTTGATATGTCTAAAATAGAAAAGCCTAAATAGATTGGTTTATCATAGCAAACTCTAGTTTTTTGTAACTGTACTGCTACCAAGTTCTCTGAAAAAACTGAAATGCTTCGAAATTCAGGTTTAGCAATTAGATCTTGGACACCCAAAGTTTTACCGCGATTTTCCCAGTGAGTTAGTAATTTTACGTTCACTCTTTTTTCTACGTTTTCCATAGTTTTACCAAAAACAGAATTATTCATTAGTTTATAAAAATCTTTTTCAAAGTCTGAGTCTGCTTTTTTTCGTAGCTCGGTGTTCAAATCTATGTATTTTTTTAACCAGGGACTCTGTGTAAACTTCAATATTCTATGAATTTTAGTTAATTTAAGACCCAACTTAAAACATTGTTTTAGGTTTCTATAGTGAATTACATATTTTTGTTTATTATTTAAATTTGGAATAAGCTTTTTTTCTTTTGATCCCCCTGCGTATATATTTTCGGGACATAATGGTAAGTCTGAATGCAAATCATGAAGTTCTGCAGGATATTCCAAATCTACTTCTAATATGAAGCCATATGGAGATGTGTCAGAAACCTCATAGTTTGTCTCCGGACTCACCCACTCAAAACCTCCTTCAGGAAGGTACTGTGACATAGCCCAACCATATAGATTGTTTGCATCAAAATAAGCTAAATAAGATGTAGGCACATTCTCATCAAAATCATCTAAAAATGGGTTATTGGCCTTGGCATGTCGATTGCTACATTGAGATATACCCCCTCGGATCCCCGACTTGATAAAAGCTATCTGATCAATATTTGTTAATAACTCTAATTTTATTTTTGTTTGTTTAAGCATGGCATCCCAACTCAACCCCGGTGCTGTATAATAATGACTAGGATCCAAACCATAAGTTGTGAAACATAGATCGCGGAAATTTTCAAATACATCAGCTAACAACAAAACATCAGTTTTGAGATACAGGTTAGAATAATCCAACATGTTTTGACAACCAAAGTGTTGCCAAACATCTTTAGCACGATTATAGTCATCATTTGAAATTGCTGTATCGGTAAGTGAACTATAGAACTGATCTTGATTTGGCAAGGTGGTTAAATTAAGACAGTCATATGAAGTCATGAACTCATAAGGGTAAACACCCTTTTTCCGAAGACGATTGAAATCTTCTTTCGCAGGAAAGTTGTTTTTGAGTTCACGAAATTGTTCGTCTTTTAAGATTTTGGCTAGCTGATCTAAGCTGCATGGTAAAAATTTGAAAGAATCTACAAATCTTAAGCTAATTTTTTGATTGTTTATTGTTAGATGTTTAGTAAACGAAATATATTTTTCTTTATTTTGTGGAATTATATCGACATTTCCTTCAACAAAGTTCAGTGCATGTACAATAAAATGCGCATCGTAATTACTTAGATTGTGTAAAAAAACTGGAATATGACGGGGAGCACGGAATTTCTTTTCACATACTTCATGTGCAACACCTTTGAAATCTCCAGTGTGCCAATCAAAGACTAGAACTTTTTCACCGCTTAAATCAGTTTCACAAACGTGACAAGTTTTTGCATTAGTTACACTGTCAGTATCGACAGCTGAGAGCGGTTTAGGAGATTTTTGAAAACAATTCTTTTTACATATTAATTTTAAGTCTTCATGCAATCTAGACATAAACACTTTAACACAATCTGGTCCACTGTATGTTACATATTTAGACAAACTATCATCGAATGAGCATTTGATGTAATATCCAAAACTGTAAGGCTCATGTTTTTGAACGTTATTGGTGTACGGTTTTGATGATTCGTTAGAACAAGTTTGTAAAGGATTTAATAACGCTTCAAAATCTGCATACACAACAAAAGGGATTCTCATTGTTTTTTGAAACTTATCAAACGTTAATTCATCATTTGATACAGGTTTTCCAAACCAATTTATTAAAGTTTTCTCACTGTTTGGTAATGTTGTGGTTATGTGAGAGCAGTCATGTTGTTGGTGATAAACTAATCTATCTCTAGTTGTGAAACGTAACAAACATCCATCGCATATGTATACAGCACCATTTGTATTAGTCATTTGTTTACTAACTAGTCGGGATAAGTTTTTTATGTAACAATAGTGTCCATTTATCCCATTTTGCACATATAAAAGGTTGACATGTGTGCTTTTGCGATTTTTTGTAAAATAAAGAGGCCCAATGACTAAATGTTTCTTTGATTTGTTATCAAATTCTAACCCGAAAACATTAATACTGATGTTATTTAGCTGTTCAACTTTATGTATGTCATTTAACTTAACGGGGAACGATACACCATCAAATTTAAGCTTATTTAAATGGGCACTGTAGGAGGATGGTCGCTCTGAATGTTTGTTTGAAGGATATAACGCCGAGAGTAATGCCCATTTAAAACATAAATTATCTGCGTTTCTTACGTTAATAACTGCTTTTTTATCTTTAATATCTTTAGGTAAATCAATGAATGAGGTGCCTCGCAGTGGGTTAAATTTGTTTATGTTCAATTCTATACATATAATTTTAGTAAGACTCCATCCACTATCCTTTCTTTCAAAAGCACTTATTTTGTTCGCTATAGTATCGCATAAGGATGTCATGAAAATATTCAAATCATCGACTTGGGAAATTATAAAGTTATTGGTTTGAAAATCAAATGAATTAGATAAGTTCTTAGTTTGTTGAACAAAATCTGCATGTAGAACACAATTTATTTTAACAGTTACATGTTGTTTAAGGGTCTCATTAATTAAGAAAAACATATCATTTTTAACTGACTCCAGAAATGATTCCGGTGTTTGAAAGGAGTAGGATTGTTCTTTACTCTTAATTTTGTATGTAATAATACGCTGACCAAAAGCTGACTCTACGACACATACATTATCTAGAGAGTTGTGCGATTTTAACACTTTATTTTTATGTATATTGCTCTTAACATGATTAAAAAAATATCTTCTGCTAACATGTGTATTACAAGCTTCGCAATATACCTTGTCCGCCGTTGAAGTCGATGCATCTTCTTCATTTCGCGGTCTTTTGACATTACTTTCGTTTTCACCACCAGTTTCGATACTTCTTTTGAGCACTACTCCATGCCCCGTTTGATGTGTTTTTGATGATGCTAATGAGGATGAGGATGAGGATGAGGATGGTTGACTGTAAGAAAGAAAAAAAAAAAACATTAGTATCATACACACACACACACACACACACATGCATATATAATATTATCTCCGAAGAGTTAGTTACAAACTAGGCAATGAGGACAAATTTGTAGTTCTCTACTATAGTCGACTTTTCATCAAATAGCGACTGCATATGTGCTCAGCGTGACAGGTGGTGAGCCCATTGTCGCTTTATGTTGCTAGAAGTAAGTGTAGTCTTTAGTCCGTTAGCCACCTTTTACGGCACCCAAGGAAAGAGAGGGGGTGAAAGTATTCTTTCACTGCTACGTGACACGGTTAACATTAGTATCATGAAGTTGTAAAATCAGAGATTATGCTCGATGAAGTAAAGTAAATGTTTAGGTACTCACCAAACACTGTTTTCAACCATAACACATATTTGATACAGCTCATCGTCTATTTTTACAGCTTGTTCAACTTCTTCACAGAGCTCCATCAAGTCTACATTTTCACAAATTTCTATAAGTTCCGAATTCATTTCGTTCTCAACCTGATTCACGAAGAAAGCACTAACACATTCACGATCCATTTTGATAGCAAGTAGCAGCAACAACGTTGAATTGTAAGTGATGATCACTCTAGAGTTGAAGGTCCTACTTATACACCTAGTGCTAGGATTATCTATCACTAATCTTATTGTTATATTAACATAAACGAAGGTAATTATTAAAATACATTGTTAAAATTTAATTGTTATCAAATTCTTAGAAGAACATACCAACTACAATACAGATAACACCTATTAGTTAATTACTTCTCATTATTGTTAAAGTACATTTTTTTGCTCGACTCACATAATGAAATTTCTTTTGATATATTATATATTATCTTATTTATGTCCTCGTAACTTTTATTTTGTTCACTTGCATAGTATTTTAATCTAAGTTTTGTATTTTTCCATTGTTCGGAAGGTGGTATGTTCGAAATTTTCTTTAAATCATACACCTCAATTTTAATTAGATGTGTTGACACAGATGCGTCATCCTTATTTGTTGAAATAAAAGCAACACCACTGTTTTGTTGTGTAAATGATACGGAAGAGCTTTGAATTGGTCGTCTCTTCTTATTTTTAGTGAACTCAAATAACTGATCTAAGCTTTCTACTTCTTCTTCACGTTTTCTTTTGGATTTAGGAGGATCATTTTCTATAATCAAATTATTATCATTAGTATCCTCGTCTGACAACCGTGGTTGATAATAATAGTGCTTGTATGTGTTTTCCTCAAATATTGAACCCTAAAACAAAAAAGAAATCATTAAAATTTATGTTTTATCTATTACTAAATAATACATACATACATACATACATATACATATAATCACGACAATTATCCCGAAGGTTATGGGAACAGCAAAAGCAGTCCTATACCATAGTCCACTTTTCACCAAATAGCGACTGCACAATTGAATAAAACTTACCTCCATCACACCACTGATGAAAAATCACTGATACTTAATATATTAATACTTTCGTGGCTTCACCGTTCAATGTCAGTTGTGATTCTACAATGTGAGAGTACAATTGTAACGAGCTTATATAACAGGCATCACATTAAAAATAATTTCAACAAATCGTTAGGTAATGGGAAGTATTATCAAAATTCTTTGTATGAAAGCTGATAATATTAGTTAATTATATCATCAAGAAACATTATCATTTGGGTAGAACCAGATAACTCCATGGCATTAAGCAATCATATTTCAACAAATCGTTATTTAATTGGGATATGAATCAGGACTCAACCAGATTGACAGCTGCGACAGTAGTAGCTCCAGTTAATAATTGGTTGCATTCGCTTTTCAATCAGCTTGATGTTTATTTGAATCAAAAACTCGTGTCACCTCCGAACAATACATATGCCTATCGTGCCTACATAGAAACTCTTTTGAACTATGCTCCGACAGCTAAAAATTCACATCTCACTTGTGCTCTCTGGTATGAAGATACATCTGGCAAAATGCTTTCAACTGATGATGGTAATAAAGGATTCACCAAGCGTCAAGAATTAGCCACTGAAAGTAAAGAAATCGAAATGATTGGACATTTACATGGTGACTTGTTCAATCAAGAGAAATTTTTGATTAATGGTGTAGACATGTCCGTGAAATTAGTTAGATCCAGAGAAACATTTAATTTGATGGCTTCTACGAATGATTTAAAGTTAAAAGTATGCATTACAGATGCAACTCTCATTGTCCGTAGAGCTCGAATCAATCCAACAGTTTTACTCGCACATCAAAAAGTTTTAGCCTCTACTACAGCGAAATATCCTATTACTCGAGCCGAAGTAAAAGTTTTAACTATACCATCAGGAGTTCAGGGAAAAACCCTTGATAATATTTTTCTAGGGCAAGTGCCTAAAAGATGTATAGTTGGGTTTGTTAATAACCAGTGGTCGGAGTAGGTATATTGATTTTAGATACTTGCGTCATGATATCATAACATGGACATGCATTTCTTCCGGAATGTACCGGAGTTTCCAAAAATTTGGTAAATAGAGTAATAAAATAAAAAACCATATGTAAGCAAACAAAATTGTTTATTGTTAATACAAATAATCATTATTACAGTTTTATTAAAAATAATTATTTTTAATCCTCATCGGTTACAAGTTCTACATTTTGATTTTCTGTCTCTATACAATTAAAATAAATAACTATAATTTTTTCAATATTTTCTAATTTTAAGCTATTTCTTTTAACATCTAAGATCCATTTGTAAGTGGAAAATGATCGTTCAACATCTGTAGATGTCAATGGAGCGAATTTGAAATAAAGTTTCTGATTATTTGCTACGCTTTTTTCAATACTCTCGCTGTATTCTCTAATTGTATCTAAATCTGGATTTCGTTCCATAACTGATTCTATTTTATTTTTTATATTCTCATTATTGCACTCGTTAAGCGTAGCCCTTACTTGATCAAATACTAAAAGTGAATCAGCTAGAGATAAATTTTGTTTTTGTAACTCTTTTAGGGCTAGTAGTATAATAGAGTAATTTTCTTCAATATATTTTAAATCATTTTCTAAATTTTGTTTTTCCAAAATGTTTTTTGCGTTTCGTATGGCTATAGCATCAGAACTGCTCAAGCAGGATAAAACTTCTTTTATTTTATCTAAATGTTGAGCGTAGTAAGATGCTGCCTGTAACCAAGTACCCCATCTGGTAATGACTGGTTGCGGAGGCAACGGTAAGTCAGGATATTTTTCTTTTAAAATGTTTACCCTACTAGGAGCCTTTAAAAATACTTTTTTAACATTTGATATAAGAATATCAACATCGTTGTATTCTGACCTTATGTGCTCACTTACACGATGAAGAGCGTGCGCCAAACATGTCACATGCTTCATTTCAGGTAAGTAATGTTTTAAATTTCGCCCTGCAGATAGCATGTACGCTACACTGTCAGTGCAAAGCATTAAAATATTGTCAACTTTCGCTTCAAAAGTGTTTTGCCATAAATTTTCTAGACATTGCAGTACAAATTGTGTTATTGTTTGTCCATTTACTGCTGTTAGCATTTTACAAGCAATCAAATAAGGCCGGCCTGCACTATTACTAGGATGCAATGGTTTTATTAGGAAATTGACTATGTATCGACCAAAAATGTCTGTTGTCTCATCCAGCGATATCCATAGTTTCTCATTTTTATTAGTTTCATAAATCGAATTGATTTTATTCCTATAAAACTTCTCCAAATAAACTTTTCGTAACTGTGATTCGTCAACCACTTTACGATTGGTACAAACGCAACAACAAGTACTGCACATATATTTCTGAAAAAACTCTTTGAACGCTGGATTTTTCATTTGCGACCAAGGAATATTGCATAGAATCAGGAACTTAATGAGGTCGAAGTAAAATTCCTCTTGCGGTCTCTTAAATTTTCCTTGATGTACAGCGCCTTCAATGTGTTTGGTAATGTTGCCTCTATTCACAGCTTTCAAATGACTTTCACACTTTGTACAGTATATAGTGCCACTAGCGTTATCGTAAAGTAGCTCAGGATAGTGCAATAACCACTTTTGCACTGTTTCAGCCTTGACCTTTGCCATATTTATTTATATCTCACCTAAAACAATGATTTAAATTTACAATATATACATACACAACTGTAAAGTCGATAGTGAAATTCTGTTTCATATAAAGTGTTTTTTTTAACTGAAGCGGTGATAGCCCTGCGGTGTGCGTACCGGACTCTCATGCGCTGTGATGATTGCTATAAAGTGATTTTTTTAACTGTTTCCAAGTTCTAAAACCTTCTTAAATAGTGAAAATAATTAAAACTTACCCGTACAAAAACAACTTCAAATGGGCCCAATCCAAGAGTAATAAATCGATGTCCGTAGTTATAAGCCAAATTCGTCGTTTTAAGTAGATTTCAGAAGACAGTAAACAAGCCAGGGTCAAGTCAAGATATTCACAACACATAAAATAAGCGCACTCCACGAACCGAAATAAGTGAGTGAGCCACTTGGTCTGGATGTCGGTGCGAGCGCATTGTTTTCGAACAAACAGTCAATGAGTCATCCTGGATACTTGATTCTAATTGGTCAGATGCGTTGAGCATAGAGATAAGAGGACAAAAGACCCTGTTTGCCGGATGTCGTGTGTTGAAATGAATATTATTATTATATCATTTTATACATGCTTAGGCTTTTACTCCAACACTTTTACTACAACAAGGTTTTTACACACCAGTCATTTTTTACTATTAAATTCTGGTCATCTACGCCACTAGCAGCATAGCGTTGAGAGTATTGATACATTTTTAACTAGTTTCATGTAATAATTTCGATGTTTCGGTATTTTTATCATAATAATCCGGAAACTCGGAGGAGTATCCATATTAACATATACGTTTGATGTCAGTGACCTTAATTCAATATACCTACTCCGACCACTGTTAATAACGCAGCGTTTAATGGTAGTATGAATAAAAATCCCTTTAATTTTGAAAATTATGATATGAGTTCATTTTGTTTATATATCGATGGTCAGCAAATACCTTCTAAAGCTTTACAACCATCATTCGAGAATAATATTTTCACTACAACCTATCATACGTTATTCTCTGGAACGGGTATACATTTTCTTAATGAAGGCAATGGAATATCTAGGGAACAGTATGCTAAAGGTTATTGTTTGCTAGCTTTTGACTTAACTCCTGATTTATCAGCTAATTCATCAAGTCATTGGAATCTGATAAGGAATGGTAGTGTGAGATTGGAAGTTCGTTTTGAATCCGCTCTGTCTCAGACTATCAACTGTATAGTTTATGCTGAGTTCGATAATGTTATCGAAATAGATAAGAACCGTAACGTAATTGTAGATTATAGTAGTTAAGATGAATATGTTGTAATCTAGATGTAAGGGTGATATCAATAAATAATACAAGAAACATAATTTGCATCTCTTTTATTTACAACTTCCTTTATATATTGAGTAACATAATCATGCTGAACACTTACAAGACTGATCTTCACAAGGTAGCACACAACTTTGTAAAGGAATATGAACACACTGGAGATTCAGGAATGCTTATATAAAATCCACCCGTGTTTACATAAAAATGTGTATGCAGCAAACAGGCTACCAGTCCATGTCGAGGCACCCACTTTTTTAGTAAGCAATTTAGACTCAGATACACATCCAGGATCTCACTGGGTAGCCATACACATTGATAGTAAGAGAGTTGGACAATATTTTGATTCCTTTGGACGTTCACCTACCGGCTTCCACCGTACGTTTTTGAACCGAAATTGTAGGCGGTGGGATTTCAATACGAAGAGTATACAAAACGATTGGACATCAGTATGTGGCGAGTACTGTGTAATGTATTTGGACTACAAGTTTCATAGCAAGAGTATGTTGGATTTTACGAACGTATTTAAAGAAAATGAAACAATCGTGAATGATATGTTGGTTTTAGATTTTTTCAAACGGAGGTTTAAATAAAGAATGAAGTACAAGAATGCGTTGTTATTGTAGACAATCACACCCTAATTAAGACAAGACTAATCGACCGTAATTAGAGACAATACTTCGTGAGCGAGGTTCGATATCGTAAATAGTGTAATTAAGAACAATGGGATTATGAGGTGAACGTTAATGAGGGGTACTGGAGGTCTGAAATCCTTAAAGCTATCTCGAAAACCTGAAGAGATATCGCTCTGGGACCCAGCGCAATCGATTCAAATGGGGGGGGTTTCCTTCTTTTTTTTTTTTTTTTTTTTTTTTTTTTTTTTTTTTTTTTTTAGTTTTGGGCCAGAACTCTCGAATACCTACTACTCAGGGTGGGTTAAACCATCACGAGATACAGGTGTAATAATTAATGAAACCAGCAGCAAGCATATTTCTCATTGTTTTACAGTGGTCATCACTTACCTGGCGGCGTCGAGTACCGCGCACACGTTCCTGAGCGCGAGAACCTGGCGCAGGTAGTCGGAGATGGCGGTCTCTAGCTCCTGGAAGTTGAACTGGTGCGCCAGCCCCAGCATATCCAGCACCGTGTCCTCACGCAGCAGCGACAGCCCCATGTGCCCTGCGCCACACACAACTCATGGCTCAGGCGATTCACACACGGTAACAGGTGTCCTTCCAACGAGGAGAGAGAACGCAAGGAGTATAATACCGCACGTAGAAGCACACACGGGTAGAGTTGCCAGATGACCGGGACCTACCGGGATTGTCCCGGAATATGAGCGTCCTCCAAAACCCAGTCCCGCAATCCTCAAAAACGTCCCGGAAAAGCATAATTTCATTTAAAATACCACTAAGTCAAGTCGCAGCAATACTCTCTCGGCGCCCCGCGCCGTTTCTCAAATGTTTAGCAGAAAATTATTTCCGCTGCAAGAACCAATGATAAACATTTATAATTAAGCAGGTTATGTGTTTTAAATAATAGATAAATAAAGCTATGCTATCTTTATTATAGGTTTTGTTTTTTTGTCACGGAATTTATTTCAGCAAATCTGGCAACCCTACACACACACGGGTGACGTGCATTGACGCGCGGCTATTGTGAGGGAATGATGTTAGTCGTACGGCACTAGACGATTCACGATAGGCAAAGGTGCCGCATGACGTCGTTCTGACGTGTTGCAACGTGTGAAACTGTGCGTTCCGAATAAGATAGGAACGTCATCATAAGGTATATACTACCACCCATTTAGCGACAGAACGACACTGTGAAAGTTTATTGTGATCTTTTCCCAAGAGCGATTACACCAATTCAAAATCTTTGGCTCTAGGCTATGTCAAGTGCTTCCAACTCATTAAGACCTTATGAACACTAAATCCTGTATTAAAATTTAAATATTAAAGGAACATATTAAATATGACTTACCAGAATAGACATAGCGCAGCAAAGCTTTAAAAGCTTGCAGAGGAGCTTGCAATTCAACTTCAGCCTGTAATAGATTTTTTAATCATTTTACACTAAGTTTAATAGTAAGATAATGACCATTTAGTAAATTTTTAATTTTGATATATTTTATTAAGTATTTCTCAAACTGAGATTAAATATGATGATATAACTTAAACTTTATGAGTGTCTACTTCAGTGAGACTGACATATAGCATGGCTTCCATACCTGATTGGCTTCCCTCATCCCGCCATAGAGGAGTGCCCTGAAATAGTCACTGCTAGCCGCAAGGATCACTTTGTGGGCAGGAATGCGCTGCCCTTCAACTATCAGCGTCACATCTGAATACTCTGACGAGAGGCACAGGGACCCAATGTGTTCTGACAGGTGACCTGAATTATCTTAGAATTTAATTATCATGAACATTATTATTATTTTTGGACAACAACCTGTTAAGTAGCTACTTGACCTACTCTTAATTGAAATAAAATAGTAATAGAAGCATCATGTTATTTTCTAATGCTGGTACAACTGAATTACCTAAGTATGTGGAAACAACTCTTGTAAGTAGGTATTAATCTAAAACTGGTAATAGCAGTATGACGATAAACTAAGGGTGGTATTACAAATAGCATACTTATATGTTCTATGTCACCGACACGCGAGCTCGCTGCATTGTTCACGGTCATGTACTGGTGCTGGCTACTCATTGCGGCCAATACTGTTACACCCTGCGACAATTACATTTTACACTATTTGATTACATTACATAAAACTATAACATTATTTCTATGGATTGAAAGCTAGAAAAGTAAATCAAAATTTTATTAATGAATTATCAAAAAAATTGGAAAGGAAACATTCTACACATTATTTTTCAATTTTAATGAAGATAAGCTTCCTAGCCGCCATTAACAACATATTGACATAAATGCTTGAAAATTGTTTTTTTTTAATATATATTTTTTTACCACACAAGGATTACCCTTTCCACGCCACACTATTTTCCGAAAGTGGTGCCCCTCTTGAGATATAGTAGTGAAGAGACACTTTCTTATTGGGATTTCATAAGAAATATATTTTTAAGCATTATTCGAGTGAAAATATGCTTTGGTTTGAATTACAATGACCTTTTTACTCAAATATGGAAAAAATATATTTTTTTTTTAATAAATTCAGGAGTATTTTATTAAATTTATAGCAAAGTAAATTCTCAGAGATATTTCTTTTCACTGCACTATTTGTCTGATTTATCAGACTTTGGTGTATGCACACAAGCCTTTAAGTTTTAGTGAGGTGACTGCTTCCAGTGATAACATCGATAATTTTGTAAATATATTTGATCTCTATATATTATATAATTATTTGATATCCAATTTCAACTAAATATTTAGTTAACTTTTAACCGCCATGATATTCTGCAAAATAATGTGTCTCTAGCGCCAACATGTATATTCCATGCTGAAACTGTAGTGTTATATGACACATCACTATAATAAAACATAATATGAGGTTGAAATAAAGACTTTTATGAAAAAATAATGGTTTGCTAACTAAATTTCAATCTAACGTTATTCAAGGACTGTGAGTTCGATACCTTCCTGGGATTGGTTTATATTTTCTAGTAAAATACCTGTTGAACGTTAAAATTTAGTTCATTCAAAGTCAAACTCGTCTTCTCTCTCTGATATTTGAATTAATTCCTCGGTGGTCATTTTTGCAATTACAAGTGACATAAAACTAATGCGATATAATAATAGCAACGAATATGTCATTAATATGTACAGTACGTTTTAAAAATATATTTTGAAAATACCTTTTATTCTCATCACTAAATAATTGTTCTAGAAACATCCATCGTCTGTGACGTCACTTCCTGTCTGATATATCAGACATTGGCATTTAACACTGATTACAAGTTGCAACAAGATAGTGTTGGGAAACATGTGGATTGTTAAGCAAAATACATCACTTGTATGGAGCAAAACTTAATAATTTCACATAAAAGATCTCTTCCTAAATATCAGAAGAGAAGGCTCTTTCTAAATATCAAATGAATTTAAACTACTTAGAAATCAACGAAACACAACTAAAATAGTTACGATAATTGTGTATTGGTAACATCACTGTTGTTGGTCTCATATATCAAGCTTTGGCGCTGGATACTAAGGTAAAAATTACTTTAATTTTGGCCGAAAAAAGGGTTTGAATTTATTGGAAATCAAAGCGAAAAGACATAAGGATATTCTGCAATTGTAAGTTTATTTTATGGTTTAGACATTAAATGTTTGGAAATACCAACAAAAACTTTAATAAATTATTTCAGGCACTACTTTATATGTCTGATATATCAGTCGCTGGTGTGGTGGGCACTGAAATGGTTTGTCTGATATATCTGTCATTGGTGTTGAAAGCGTTAATAGTTTTTTATAACTGGCATTAGATTACTTAGCCAGTCAGGGTGTAATATCTCCTCTAAAAGCACTGTGTACCCTAAATTTATACTTTCAGAGTTTCATTTACAACAACAGAAACGCTTGGTTGGGCAAGCCGCAAGAACAACTTTAAAAAAAATTAAAGCTTTATTGAAAATTCTGTGTTAAATCATTTGACATATTTCAATGCTTTATACATGAATTGTAATTAAATATTACTGGATATGGTCTGGGTGTAGAAAAGGGGCCCCCAAAAAATAACTCATTTTTTTTTCACGAATAGCCAAAAAACATAGCCAACAAAAAGAAACTAAATTTTTTTGATACTCATTTTTTTTGTATGGCGCTACATTTATGTTCTTATAAAAAAAATAACCTCGAAATTCAAGACAATCGCTACGCTGCTGTGAAAAAATTTACAAGTCCTAGTTCCATACAAATCATGATCGAAAAATCGGCGGTCTCGGACAAAATTAAAAGAAAGAAATGCTCAATAATGATGCCCAAGTATTCACCATGTGTTTATAATACTTATACTTAGTCACAAGAGTAATTTAAGTATACATAATAATTAAAACATATGCAAAAATACAGAAATAATAAACAGAATTCAACACAAGGTTGTGCAAATAAACAAAGTCATCAAGGAACATTCTAGTGATTAAAATAGATCAAGAAGCAACTTTTTAACAACTATGTAGTTCAATAACGCAAATTACCAATATAATCCGATATCGAAACAAAACCAAGAGGTATGTAATTGCGTACAAATCGTGCAATAGGCATTAGTAAAATAAATATATTACGGTTACCAACATGTAATACTTCTACACTACAAGGGTTATAAGTACTTACTCGTATTTAGCGCATTATAATGTTAGTAATGCATTAATCACTTTCATCTAAAATTACGGTGAATAATAGATTATTATTTATATTTCCAGATTTGCAATGCAATATAAACTCTTGACAGAATTGTTTTTTTTTTAAGTGTAGTTCGTTCCTTGAGGAACCGGCTAAGGTCATAGACCATGCTGCCATGTCATTAGTTTCTTAATTTCATTGTAATACATAAATAAACAATATTGATGATGATGAATGATAATAGAAATGGGTAATGAGAAATGATATTACCCCCCAACCCTTCGAGTATCTCAGTAAAGGTGTGGGGCTTTATTAAGTCCTCACGCAGACTTCTTGTGAGAATTTGAAAAGTAATGTTGCACTGTTTTGTTTCATTTGCCAACACTCATGCACATTCACGAACACTTAACGGTTAATAATCCACCATTATTTCACATTAATATTCGACATAACACTAATTTTAGAAAATAAAACAAAACCGCAGACATTACTCTTCACTTTCCCGCCAAGAAGTCCAATATTCCTTGACAGAATTGTCCACACAACTTGTGTCAAATGCTGTGTTGCAGCTAGTCACTTAAAAAAAGTCCGAAACTGATTTAAAAATTACCCGATATTATGCGTTTAGTACATTTTATTTTAAATATATAAAAAAGGTACTTTCTTCTTGGCGGGAAAGTGAAGAGATGTCTGCGGTTTTGTTTTATTTTCTAAAAATTGTGTTGTGTCGATTATTAATGTGAAATAATGTTGGATTAAATGCGCATTAGTGTTGTAAATGAAATGAAACAGAGCAACTTCACTTTTCAAATTCTCTCAAGAAGTCCGCCCGAGGAATTAGTAAAGCCCCACATCTTTACTGAGATACTCGAGGGGTTGGGGGGTATATCATTTCTTACTTCTCATTTCAATTAATCGTTATTAGACTTAGACTCACAAATTGTATAAATTTTTATCCGTGTAATTACCATCCAATACTAGTCTTACCAGTGATCTCAAAGACTTTCGAAAAAGTAATTTATTCCCGAATAGAAAAATATCTTACCTCTAAACAAATTTTATATAAAAAACAATATGGTTTTAGACCTAGATCCAATACGCTCTCTGCAACAGTCGATCTTTTCACCAAAATTAAAAATAAGATAGATGAAAAACAACTTGGTATTTTAATTGATCTCAAAAATCTTTTGATACAATTTGTCACACAATACTTCTTAAAAAACTCTCTGAAATCGGTATCACTGGCAAGACTCACGACATTTTAAAATCGTATTTTCAAAACCGTAAGCAAATCGTTAAAATAGGACCAAATAAAAGCTCTGCTAGTCCAATCACTTTCGGCGTCCCTCAGGGCTCAATCCTAGGAACGCTCTTGTTTTTAATTTATATTAATAATATACAACATATAGGTCTAACAGCTAATATCACCCTATATGCAGACGATACAAGCTTATTTTACTTTGGTTACTCAATTAAAGCTATAACGTTAAGAGAACAGAGCGATTTGGATCTACTAAATAACTGGTTTCTATCAAATTTACTTACAATCAACACAAGTTAAACAAATTTCGTCACATTCGCCGCCAAAAATAAAGCAATCAATGATATTGTTCAACTTAAAATAAATAACGAAATACTTAAAGAAAAACCGCATGAGAAATATCTTGGTCTTGTTATTGATCGCCAGCTAAACTGGAAACAACAACTAGACAAAATCAAAACCAAACTAACATCATTACCCGTAACTGTACGTGACATAGCCAAATGTCTCCCACGTAAAATTAAATACATTATCTATAATTCATTAATAAAACCACACATAGATTATTTGATCGAAATTTGGGGTACAGCAGCTAAATCTAATCTAGAAATAATACAAATTGCGCAAAACAAATTGTGGCGGCGTCACCTACCGCATACGCCGCACATATTCGACATGAAGCAAACACCTTCTCAACCATGTCAATAGATGGCCCCACAAACGCATACCAACGACGTCGCCATACTACGACGATAAAATAGTATGGGAAGCCTGCAACGCGAAAGCGAAGTTTCACCATTTTCCTTCGCTATATATAGCACCTCTAACTAACCTTGGATCTCGGTACCCGAGCTATACCACCCAGCTCGGAGGAAGATCTTCCCTTTGGCCTTCCTCATTGTGGCGCAACATCCTACTACTACCATCCTACAGTGGTGACCCCGACGGAGCACAGAAGCAACTTCAACATCGTCGCAGCAGCGCCCATCCATCACTCCTCATCCATCCACTGAACGCGGCCTGCCAGAGGGAGAAAGCTCTTGGGCACTCCAGTCATATTGAGTCTAGCCACTATCAAGGTCGAAATGACAATGGCCCAGACTCGCTGCCTCCACACTACCCTGGCCCAAGGCTGTAATTAAAGAGTCGACTTCAGCCCATGGGAGAAGGAACTCCCGCAGAATTCAGTTTAAACCGATGTCTAAAGCAGAAGGCTCGGTAGCAGTACTATTCCATCAGATGGGGTCTTAGGACTAAGTTCTTGTCCTGGTAGAAAACGTTTCTGTCACACAGATAGTCTCACATATGGTTATTTAAATATAAAGGCACTCCATGGTATCGGAGTGCCGCTATTCTGGCGTTTGGGTGTTGGCAATGTCAATCGACACCGTCATCCTCATGGAGGTTGTTGTCATCAACAACCTCCTCCTGCCTCCATCCTCTATCCTTCGACATCTCGGGGTCTGCTGAAGTGCCCTTCGTCTCTAGAGTTCGCGGAGCCATCACAGGAGTAGTTGAGGAAGACTGCTGAAAAGAACAGTCCTCGTCCACATCTGTGATCATTGCTGGGTCCAGTGATTCCTGTGATATCTGTTTACAAAGCTTTATTGCCTCCATGAAATCGCAAGGAGACCTCAGTTCCTCCTCGGAATGGTTGCGCCTTTTATAACGCGGGAGTGGTCTTCTCGCTCTGTTACTGATGGAGTGGAGCTTAGCGTCCACTGACCATTAGTGTATTGCCTTTTTATGCGCTTAGCGCGGGGCAAGGTTGCATCAGAGACCCCTCGACTTGTTCCTGCCTTTGTCTGCCCAGCTGCCCACGTCTCTTACTTATTTTTATATTTTACTAGCTTTCCGTCTTGTGGTTACGCCCTTATTAAGTCAAACTTTCCCGTGACAATAATGAGTAGGGTGGGTGAGAGAGCACGGCAATTTATTAAAATACAAGTAAGTATTTTACGCGCGCATTTTTAAATTACTAAATTTTATTCTCGAAAATATGTGGTGCCAGCAAAGGCAAGCTCAGCGCCCCCTCGGACCTAGCGCCTTAGGCTCCAGCCTTATAAGCCTGTGTGTAAATCAGGCCCTGGGAAAGAGGGATGGGTATTGGGCAAGCCCAGCACAGAGACTGACTTTAATTAAAAGATCTAAAGGTATACCAGACACTTATTCTTCTCCCTATTTAGAAAGCCAAAATAACAATGCAGATGATTCAGATTAACCCAAAAGGTTGCTTTACTAATAAACTGTGATGCAGAATGTTTGCGTAAAATCTTACATTTTAATTCAATACCTACATACCTACTTAATAAGTTAGATTTTTTTACATACAAGATAGCTGATTAAAAAGAAACAATAACTTTTGATTATGTTGTGCTATCATAATTTATTATTAATTATTATCCTATTTTGTAGTATGGCTGGCAAGAAAATATTGAATATAAGTAATAGTTAATAATATCATTGATAATTCCTGAAATTACTTAAATGTTTCATTTAATTTAAATTAATAACATTTACTTTAGTGTAGGTAATGTTACTCGCAACTACTCACAAGTTGCAAAGATAATTTATATAATTTATTTACTAATATATACACTTAAAAATTAAAATCATTAGTAGGTAGGTACCTTTATTCAAAAGTATATTTTGAACATTCGTCGATTTACGTGACCGTTACTGGGGTCATGTTAATATTAAAATTGACTTGATTGAATATTTTACAAGTTTGATCGATCGATCTTTTTTTTGTCAAAAATTCTGAATTGCGATAAAAACCATTTCAAGAAAAACCCGTTTTAAATTGTAGCGGGAAATAATATGAAAATGTTCCATTACCGTTTCCGGTCATATAGGCATTTTCATTATTAATATGCTATGTTTATTCCAATGTGCAACAAAAAAATTAAAAATTATTTTTGTCCATTTCTAAGAAAGATGAAAAATATAATAGGTTACATCAATATTTTGATTAAAATAAATGGAGCTATTGCTATTGACATAAAGATCACGCATCAGGAAAAAAGCAAGTGCCATTCAGCATTTCAATAACCTTCTTGCATTAAAATGTTTTTTTAAACATTTTGTCACCGATGTATTTTTTTTAGTATGCAATTAATTAACAATACAATTATATGTAGACTTTTGCAATGAATATGTAGACCTCAAATAAAGTAAACAACTACAAAAGTTATCACAGTGCTTACTTTTTTAGCAGAATAATCGGGCGCGAAAGCTTCGTCACGTAAATGCTCTCACCTTATTGGTTTAGACTTTCGATTGTACCAACATAAAAATACACATCGCTATTTGGCAATGTTGTCAAAATTATTACCAGTCGTGCTGGGCAGGTAAATATCGTCGCGTTAATGAAATAAATTATTTTTCTTTAATGGTTTTCTGTCCGATAATGATACTGTAAATGTTAAATGATAGTTTAAGAGTTCTTCTTCATGCTGATACTGTTAAATGTAAGTATTAAATTTAGATTTTTGTGTTTGACGAACTTTTTGTAGAAGGTTGTGGCTCTGTAAAAGTAGCTGCACAAATTGATAGAGTGCGATCTTTGAGAAAGAAAATGTAACGAACGCGATAGTCACCTATTACTCTAAATAAGTAATAATATATTACTGTCCAATATTTCATTGTTTTTGTTACAATATTACTACAACTTAGACTCGTCTTATTTGTTGATTCACGAGACCTTTAGTGCGCACAGATGATTTTTGACTGCAATATTTTATTTTTATATGCATTACAGGTCATCAGTAATGGGTTGTAAGAGATAATAAAGTATCTGTAATGAATTCGCTAACGTTTTCGAAGTCGAGAAATGGAGAGACAGCAGTGTAATTCACTTCTAAACTTTGATGAACCTAAAACAGAAATTTTGAAAAAAAGACTATTGAAATCTACAAGCAGTTCGAGTATTAGTGCAAACTTTTCGCAAACCACGTCTCAGCACAATGTGCTATTAAATACGATTCGTGTGAGTTATTTTTTTGTATAACCACTTAAATTTATTGTGTTTGCAAAATTTTCAGGCCCTTAACCTTGTTTTTACTTTTCAGGCGCCAATATCGAGCAGCATGATCGTGTCCTCTGTGCATGCCTCACAGAGCTCAATGCCAATAACTCACAATTTAGTTACACATTCTATTGCCCCTGTAAAAATTCACACTACTAACTCCCCTTATCCTTTGCAACTTTCAACAGTTCATGTACCAGTACAGATACCTGGCTCCACCTCTAACATCAATGTTCCTGTCCAGTTGTCAGGACCCACTAGTAGTGTTCCCTTACAAATTGCTCCTGTGAGCCTACCGCTGCAAATGTCAGGGTCTGCTAGAGTCCCTATGCAATTGTCAGCGGGTGACACTATAAATGTCCCGCTTCAAATACCAGTGAGCCAAAATATTCAACTCACAGGGCAAACACTACCCTCCATGCCCCTGCTCCATACTTCAACTCAATCCCTCCATAGTTCTATCTTTCATGTACATATGGGATCTAATCAAAGGACAACAAACATGGATAGCAGCTCCGATATGACCATTTCTAGTACATCTCAAATCCATTTACCTGATTCATCGGGTGTGCAAATGAAATTAAGTAATTCTACATCTGTCTCACAAATGCAAGTTGGGACAAACTCTACTGTTATGCAGATCCCTAGTCCAGCTAACAACTCCATACAATTGGCTTTACCAAATAATGGGAATACTGGCACTGTCCAACTGCGTGGTGCGACTCGGGCTGTTCCTCACATGGTTTATATACAAACACCAAATGGACTTAAACCAGTGACCAGCACAGAAGTAATTAGTCAAGCAAGCACAAGTGGCAATCCTCCACAAATAATTGTTAGGAGACCGGTAAGTATTTATTTTAAGCAAATTACATTTTTGAAATGAAATTATATTTGCTAAAATGTTTTTGTTTTTGTTTATATAATTTTAACGCAAATTGGATGAGCACCTGACCCGGAATGTCAGAAGGGTGCAGGTTCAAATCCTGCTTGTGAAAATTTTTTCAACATTTGTGTTTTTGTAATTATATTTGCCTTCAAACATGGTACCTATTCAATGATGTTACATTTATAGCAAGTAGTTGACATGCAACATGTTTGATTATTATAAATTTTAGCTAAAAGATCTAACATTCATGAAATATTATAATAATATGCAATAAAATTTTAGTCACAATTTATTAAATTACCACAACTTAGTTTAATAAATATCAACAGCGCTATTTGTTAATTAATTTTGTTTTTTATAGTTTTTATTAGATTAAGTATAATTAATAAATTAAAATTATATGACTTTCTTACCATACACAATTCCTAATAAATATGATATGTTAGACGTTATGTTGTTTTGGTCAATGATAATTAAACAAAAATCTAACACTTTCACAGTAGATTGATAATAAATTTAAAATGCTTTATAATGTAAGTTAGTGAGGGACACAATAATGTATTCTCTTTGGCCATACAATAATTATATAAAGCTCTGCCTGATAATAAATCATCATCAATCAATGCAATGGCGATCTTATTTCTATTATATGAGCTGGCATTTAAATTTACATAATATTATGTTTTTAATTAATAAATTATAAAATGTAAATTTGAGTAATATTTGATGATAAAAGGGAACTTAACTAAATAGCTCATCTCTCATTCAATTGTAAATATTTTTAGGTATCAACTTAAACATAATTCAATTTTACCATAGCATAGTTCATTAATTAGCTCATTTTTGTTTTATTTATTTTTATTTATTACCAAATTAAAACATGTGTAATAATAACAATTATGTTTTAGTCGCATTGTTAAACCACTAAGGTTTGTCATAATGCAACTACATTCACAATACTCTTAACATCACTTTCCTTGACTGGTATTGATGGTATAATCTAATTCTATTGAAGCAGTTATTATGATTAATTTATAATAGTTGATAACAAAGTTTCACCTTCAGAATATATGTATAAAATTGTCTTTTAAAGATTTTTGTCTAATCTTAGGGTTAGTTGTTTATTCCAATATTTAAAAATAAATTAAAATACATTCTGTAAATAATCTACAATTTTTCCATGAGCCACAATATACATTGGTAGTGCACCTGACCTGTCCATGTCATGGGGTGCAGTTTTGAATCCCGCTTGTGGATTTTTTTCAACACATTGTCTTTTTTAAATTTTTTAATTATTTGTTGAACATGATTTTTATGTTCTATTTTCTTTAAAATATTTTTATGCTTTGCAAACATAGTCTCAAAAGATGGGCAAAATACGTTAATAACTATACTTTAAAATGTGACAGGAAAGCACCTACTCATATTATTTTCTATGTGAATGCCATTATGTACCTATGCTGGCAAAAGCTGGATGAGAGTAGCCGCGGATCTTGCTCGGTGGCGTGCACTTGTTGAGGCATAGGCCTCACTAGGTACATAGGCATACCATCTCATAGGCTCTGCTGGACATAGGTCCAGCAGTGGTCTAGTAAGGCTGATGATGATGATCATGAATGCCATATTAGATATTTTGGCTCCGGACACATTTGTACAATTTCCACATTCGTACAATTCCACATTCGTACAATTCCACATTCGTACAATTCCACATTCGTACAATTCCACATTCGTACATTTTTTTATAAACTGATTTCCACATTCGTAATTTTTTTTATAAACTGTTTTGAGACTGCATTGTAGTTAATCGAGAATAAATTACCCTTGGTACGAAAGAATTTCTACACCAGTAAAGTAGTACTCCAGTTTTGCATAAAGTGTTTAATCACAGCTTAACTTTACAACCATTTTAGGGGATATCACTGAGACATATATCACATATATCACGGGATATCCACTGAGTCTCAAAATATTCTATGAGCAATCTTATTTTCTCTGTTTCTTTCTTGGATTCCTTAATTGTTAATTATGCCTCAGGTATACAATAACTGGGTAAAAGGGCTAGTGCAATTGTCAAATACATAAACTTTAATTAAATACTTAATTAATAATTTAAAATTACTTAAAATTCTTTACTCTTAATTCAAATTTTATCTAAAGAGATCGGTTGTCATGAAATTAGGGTACATACTATCAATTAAAAACTCTTTTCGAAAAGTCTGAAACTAAAATTGTACAATGTAAAGTGTAAAGTTATAAAGTTGAATGTAGAGTCCCTAGATTGTGACGATTGTGATGTCACGTCATCACCAGTCCGCTGCTGGACCACGAGCCTCTCCCATTGTTCGGGAGGGATAGCCATAATCTCACGCTTGGCAGGCGAAATGTAGATTGCAGTATTTATAAAATTTTACAGAAGGCGCTGCTGTTCGAACTGTACAAATGTGGAATTGTACAAATGTGGAATTGTATGAATGTGGAAATTGTACGAATGTGTCTGGAGCCGATATTTTGTGCTACAATTCTAAATTTATTTCTCTTTTTTAAATCTATAATCTAACAAAATCTTTATATACTTACAGTGGTGGACTTATTTAGAAACACTTCATATGAATTATGAAAGTTTGAAGTCCACATACAAAATTCGTGAAAAATTTACAGATTCAATATTTACTAATCATGCAACAATATAGCCACTCAATTAGAATACTCATAAAATACATAAAAAAAACAAAACTATCTAAACTTCAATCATAAAAAGAGTTTAAAGCATACATAACTTATTTTCTGTTACGGCCGCTTGAACGCCTAATTAGAAACACTTTAGAAAAGCATGCACGGCATATTCCATATTTAAAATTGAAAAAAATATACTTCTTTCTTAGCTATTTCCATCGTTTTGGCGGCAATCGAATATCAAAATGGAATTTCGTTTACAATTTTTTGTTAAAAATGGGCTAAAATAAAAGTTGTGACGCGTCAACTAGGCAAATAATTGTTAATTTGCACATCGACCAAAAATGGACGTACAGGAGAATAGCTGATCATTTAAAATGTTCCGTTATAAAAGTTTTTAATGCTATTGACCATTATATAAGACTGCTAACATCTGTTAGGAGAACAAAACAGAATACAGACTAGACCAATTGTCTCAACTGCCTGTCTAGACAATAATAATAATAAATTTGTAGAACCTATAACATAATTAAATCTTTATTTTTGTTTCTATTTGTTCCAGGTAACAAGTAACCCAAATATACATGTTATCTCCAATGTCAGTAATAAACCTAATATTGCACCTAAAGTGACTCAAAACAAATCATCTATTCTTGCCCCAGTTAATGCCACACAGCCTATTGTTATTCAAAAACCAAAATCTAGTGATAAGGTGATAGTTCCCGTGAGCATTGCACCATCTACACAAGGCAAGCAAGCAATAGCCTATCTGGGCTCAGTAAAAAAATCTGCCTCTAAAAATTTAACTGACAATCAATCAATACTTATATCCCACAATCAACCAAATGTCCAAGCTCCAAATAATCAAAATCTTTTCTTAACACCCATGAATATGCCGAAGATCCAAAATACAAAATTTATATTACCTGTGAACTTACCTGCAACCATGGCATCGAAAGGGCCTATAATAAATCTTCAAATAGCTAATGGCCAAATCCAAAATGATCCTCAAGGGAATATAACTGTTATGAGAGACACAACTTCTATGGAAACCACAGAGATGCCTCCTTTACAGCCTCTTGCTAAAATGGTCAATGTTTTTGGAAAAGAAATGAATTCTATGTCTCAAAATCCTAAAAATGAAAAGTCTTTCACAATGTCAATCCCAGGATCAAGAGCTGAGCCCACTGGAGAGCAGGGTGAATATACCCTTTCCATTCCTGAAACGAATGCTTCGATGAATGACGACATCTACACCGTGTCTATAGCTGATGATGAAGGCGGGCATTCACGGGAAAAGTCTTTTACTTTAGCTATACCAGAGAAGGGGAAAAGCTTACTTAATAAAAATCTGATGGACAGAAACGAAATGTGCCTAGGTCCAGCAGCCCCCGCGATATTGAGACGCTCTAATTCTGACAATAGTGAGAGAAAGACTGCTAACGCTAACATAAAGAGACGCATATCTTTGTGCACAGATAACTTTTCAAACAAAAATTTTAAATTCAATTTACCTCAACCAAAGGCTGTAGAAAAGCATATAGAATTAAATGAGCCTGACAATAATGATGACCACCGTGTTCCATCTCTGTTTTGTGATGAGAAGTTGGATAAAGATTTGGAGGCTAAGGTCAATTTGGGTGATTCAGACCCTGATGATTATAAGGAAGGTAAAGCTGATGTCTCCTTGGACAAAAGTAATCAAAACTTGTTTTATCATAAATTTGAAGATTTTGTCAGGAAAGATTCCTCATTTAGAGTGAAAATAGAAAGTCTTGATAGTACTTTAGATGAAGATCCACCAGGACTGATGTGGAGTAATGGAATGGCTTTACTGCAAGGCAGTAATTTGCAGTTCCAGACTAATGAGTTCGGTCTCATTGATGTAATTGAAAACAATGATTATGACGATGTGCTACTCAACCCACGCACAAAATACCACACACCATTGAAGCAAAGAATCGAGAGAAACAGTAGAGATAAGAAACCCACCTCTCCAGAGGATATGTACCGATGCGACGGGTGCGGTTGTCATGGCATGGCGGCAGAGTTTATAAATCCAAACTTTTGTAGTCTCACTTGCCAAAGCGACGTTAAAAAGGCTCTACAAAAAGAAAGGGTAGAGCTGATGAAAAAGAGAAACAAAATGAAGAAATTGTTGTTGCGGAAGCAGGTATCAGATTCCGATCTATTTCTGGACAGCGGCGACAAAGCGACGTTCAAGCATTACGACTCCGTGCCATCCGATGGATTAACCGACGTGTTGAAGATGGGCGAAGATCTAATAGAGAACGAGAAATATCCATGGATGTGCGGCAAGAATGGTTTCTCTTGGATGCGGTATTTAGACGTGTGCAAGGCTAAAGCGGCCCCGGTGAAGCTGTTCAAGGACCCGTTTCCGTACAACCGCAACGGGTTCAAGGTAGGCATGCGCATGGAGGCGATCGACCCGCAGCACCCATCGCTGTTCTGCGTGGTGTCGGTGGCCGAGGTGCAGGGCTACCGCATGCGGCTGCACTTCGATGAGTACCCTGAGCAGTACGACTACTGGGTGAACGCGGACTCGCTGGACGTGTTCCCGCCGGGCTGGTGTGAGCGCAACGGCCGCGCGCTGCGCCCGCCCGCCAGCTGCAGCGCCGCCTTCTCGTGGCCCTTGTATTTGAAACAAGTGAAAGCGGTCGCCGCGCCTAAACATTTGTTCTCGCACGTCACCAGCGCCGTGAGTATATCCTTGAATTTTTATAAATTTTTACGAAACAAACAGGTACTCATTGAAAATATTTTTGTTTTAGATATTTAAACCTAATTGTTTCCGTGTGGGCATGAAGTTGGAAGCGGAGGACCGCAAGAATGATCTAGTGTGCGTTGCGTCGATTGCGGAGATGATGGACAACCGGATGCTGATCAACTTCGACAGTTGGGACGAAATGTATGATTATTGGGTGGACCCCACGTCGCCATACATCCACCCCGTGGGCTGGGCAGAGGAGAATGGGGTCTCTTTGACCCCACCTAACTGTGAGTATTTATCATCCTTTAAAGATGTAGTAAAAATTATTTAAAATATGACAACACATACACACCAACAAATTAAAAAAAAATGTTACAAATACAAATATATTTATTTGAACATTCTTACTAAATTATATTAAAAAAACATTGATTAAGATAAAATTAGTAAAACACGATTTTTCCATGAATTTTTTTGTTTTTAATAAAATTAAAATAGTGTAGGTTTAAATAAGTAACACTTTGGTGTCAATAGCCCGTATTTCAAATTCAATTAAAATATTTAGTTTCGAATTTTGTGGCAACCTTAGCTTATCTGAACAAAGCATCAAAGATGATAAGGAAATAGGGAAACCCTTACTAAATAGTATATCACTGTGGACCTGCATGATAATATGAACAATACTCATCATAACATAGATATTTTTATAAAACAAGTTTTGGCTAATACTAATATAAGTACTGATTAATTAATTGTGTTGTTAATTAGCAGGTACACAAATTAAAATGAATAACATTGTCATTAGATTAAGATTGATACACACAAAAGCCTAACTACTTTTCGTTTTGTACTTGGTTGTCACACCGCGTCCATCTACTTTCGAGCGCATGCAGTCAAATTATAAATTTTAGCGTTATAAAACAACAATTGCCATCTGCTCATGAACAAAATCCTATGAGCACACTCGCATGTTATGCTCGCGAGAGTTGCGCTGTGATAACATGTTAAAGCTTGAAGTAAACATGGACATTGTTTTGCCAACAAACGGGGAAGTTTGCTGACAATACCCCACACGCTGGCCCGTGTTTCCCTGTTCAATTGAGGATAGTCGTCAGTTGATGTGTGGTGTGTTGCTGTATCGTGGTTGATAGCATCGTCTAAAGTTTGCACTAAATTCGGACTATAATGCTCTTGTGTATTTATAAAATGCATTTTATTGTGTAAATGTGAGTAACATCTTCCTAATCCAGTTTTGTGTTTTATGTATTTTTGTTTATTGTTTACTATTATGATTGTATATGCGTAAGTTTACGAGAACACACTTTGTAGTAATACTCATATAGAGACTGACCAGTTTCCCTATGACCACGGACAATACAAAAGGTTCAAGAGGATAACGTCGGCGGCGGCGTCGAGATAAAAGAAAATGTTAAATAAAAACGAGTATATCTTTAACATTTTACTCAGAACTTATTTTAATATCAATAATTTTACACACTAAAAAGTATATTTTTATGCATTTAGCGTTTACGTAAACAATACGTTTACAATACGTAATACGCTGCGTTACATTCAAGTGATGGAAAGTGGCCACATTCATGCTAATTTACTTTGGATGGCAATTGAATTCATTAAAGTGGTACGAAACAGCGCGCGCGCACGCGTCGCGTCGCTTGTGTTTTTGTTTTGCTGTTACTTCTATTCGCTTGCATAACAATGCTGATTTATATTAATCAATATTTGTTTTCAAAAGTTATTATTAAAGTGTTGTATTATCTTTAGAACCTTTTTTTATCTTTGCCACAATTTTAATTTACACTTTTATAGAATACTATTAAGATACATTGATTACATGTTTGTGAGTTCTCTTATCGGGTCCTACTAAGCTATTGCAGTGTAATGGACTCGCGTCGCCGTCGTTTCGTATAGTGACTGCGGCATCGCTCGGTTTCTTTAAAGTTTCACGCGTTGTTGGTTAAAATTGTTTTTTAAATATTATAAGCTTTTACTATAGATTTAGTACAAAGACCAAAGTGCAACAAGGTTGGATAAGTCTTTAATAGCTGATGTCTCCGCAATTTTAGAGTTGCCATAGCAATTGCCTGTGTCCATTGTCAAAGTTGTTTAGAATCCGATAGCATACAGCGCACCTTAAATGTAACCACTGAAACAAAACACTTTTTAACGATGTTATTAACATTTTGTTTAACGTATTATTTTATTCCTTTCTGATATGATGAGACAACCGGCACCTCGGTCTTCCTGTGACTGACCACACACTCTAATCTAATGTAACCACTGTTTGATACACTTCATTACTTTTTGGCCGTCTCTGCATGAGGTGTCGCGTTGCCTCGCCAAGCATTAAATTCAGAGTAAAAACTTAGACTTAAAAGAATAGAAGGATTTCAGAATTTCAATTAAACCACAGGTATTTTCGATCATTGCCGTCTTTGGTGTACAGGGTGCCAAGTGCGAGTTTCAATCGCCATTCGATCACGTTAACGAAAATGAGAATTTGTGTGGCGAAATGTTAACTCTTCTCGTATGTAAACAAAAGTCAGACTAGGCACCCTGGGCACGCTATCGCTTGGCATTGAGTGTGGTGGTCAAAAGGTTAATTTGTATATTTTGGTGTGTGCCAGTCTACAAGGACCCTGACACGTTCTCGTGGGAGAACTACTTGTCGGAGACGGGCGCGGCGGCGGCGGCCCCGCGCGCGTTTAAGCCGCGCCCGCCGCACGGGTTCAAGCCCGGGATGAAATTGGAGGTCGTCGACCCCAAGGTCAGTTTTTTGACAGAATCCTTTTATATTAAACTATGTTTTATGGTGCATAAGCTTTTTATGTTTAATTCACCCCCTTTTATGTGAAGGTTACGATTTTTTTATACTTGATGATCTTGATTTGTAGATAACTACTATTAAAACCCAATTGAACCACAACCGCTGCTTTTCCTTTAAAAGAATGTAAAACGTTTTCTGCTTAGAAAATGCTAGTAAAACAGTTTTAGATAGTTTATTTTAATGACAAGAGTGAAACAATTTATCATCGTTCATAATTTCATTTTATAGGTGCATCGTGTCCAAGTATGAGCAAGTTTATTGCAAGCTTATTTTATTTAGCAAGCCAGTTTATTTTAATACTAAGATAATGTTAAAAAAGAAGTACGCAAGCAAAGCAGAAATTGCATTATTAAGAATCAGTAGTTTTATGCAATCCATAATAATGTTTTATTGTACAGTCACAAGCAGTATACACACGTACAGTTTACACTTTTGACTAGTTGTGTCTCTTATTCCATTGCATTAAAAGTGCACGCACGTGTAGAAAGATTGACAGTATGTCAATCTTTCTACACGTGCGGTCTGTGGGTAAACTTTGCGCA
Source organism: Eudonia truncicolella (assembly GCA_949315975.1). NCBI lineage: Eukaryota > Metazoa > Arthropoda > Insecta > Lepidoptera > Crambidae > Eudonia > Eudonia truncicolella. The sequence goes on along the minus strand of OX438831.1, from coordinate 871,348 downwards.
GCGTTCGTAGAGCGCACTGCGTGTTCAATACAATAACGCGTTCAGGATATTGTTTGGGCTGGCGCGATACTGTAGCGCTTCCACTATGTTTGCTGAGGCGCGAACCGATTGCTTTTACGCAATAATGCGCAAGAGAAGCTGGTCGCTGCCAAAGCGCGTGCGCGCCAGCCTGAACAAAATCGTGCGCGCGCTTGCTGGGACTCGCCGCAGTAAAATCGCACACGACAGTCGCAACCTCCTAGCGTCTTCTAAATATAAAATAATGTATGTATTTCTTGTTTTTTTACTAACTTAGGTTATGTTTCAATGTTACTAACACTTATGGATTTTATATTCGAACTAAAAATATTATATTAAGAGTTACACTGTTTACATGATAATACTCGTGACTGTACGTCGACCGCGCTGCGTAGGTGCCGTTCCTGATCCGCGTGGCGTCCATCACCGCCGTGAAGGGCCACCAGGTGCGCGTGGGCTTCGACGGCTGGCCCGACGAGCTGGCCTGTTGGCTGGACGACGACTCGCCCGACATGCACCCGGTGGGCTGGTGCCTCAAGACCGGCCACCCGCTCGAGCCGCCACTCAGTCAGTATTCATACCGGACTTTCTATTGAACTTACAATAGTTACCTCCAATAGTTGTAAATAGTTAAAAATGATAACGTTGCTTAACATTTTAGTTCTTATTGGAAATAAACAGTTTTTCATTTATAAACATATAATGAAAATGTTGAAAAAAATTTCACGAGCAGGATTTGAACCTGCACCCTTCTGACATACCGGTATTCTGATGTTAATGACGGTAGTTGTTGACATTGAATGGGCGCCTTTGGCTTTCAAAGTAAAAAAGTAAATAGTGTTAGTGCAATGAGTTGCCATCCAAAGTTTTCCCATTGATCTACGACATGGACTCTTTTAAAAGGGGTGTAAAGTGGTTTTCACAATAAAAACACCTCTGATGTTGTCCATAGGCGGCGGCGGTGCGCTGACTGCTCACCATCAGGCAACCCGCCAGATCGTTAGCAGACTTATAATTTATTTTAAGGAACACTTTATATTAGAACCATTTTTATTTTATTTTTGAAGTGCTTGCTGCACTGTAGCACAATTAAATATTTATAAAATTTATAAAATACAGTGAAATAATTAAACGCCCACCGGACCCCAAGCCTTCCCGGTAGCATAGCGGTCAGTGCAGCCGCCCAGATTGCGGAAGACCCAGGTTCGATTCCTGGCTGGGTCGAGTGGGCGTTTAATTTTTTTACTGTATTTTATAAATTTTATAAAACATAATAATACTGATAATAATCAGTACAAACTTATGTATTTTTTTAAATCTTTATTCTTTATCTCTTGTAATGATAGTGTCTCGCTTTGTCCGCAGCGGCCGAGGAGCTGTCGGCGACGGGTCCGTGCGGCATGGGCGGGTGCCGCGGGCTCGGGTCCAGCCGCGGCGGCGCGCACAAGCAGCACAACGCCGCCTCCGCCTGCCCCTACCGCCCGCGCGCGCCGCCGCCCGACCGCCTCGCGCCCGCGCCCGCGCCGCGCGACCACGACCACGTGCTGCCGCGCTCGCGCAGGTACTCGCCATTCAATTCAATTCTTTATTCGGGTACAATATACATTGTGTTAAACATTACAATTCTAAAAAATAATAATAATAAATCAATAGAAATTAAAATTAATACAAACAAAATTGATTAAAATACTAAATTTCAAAATAATAATAACAACATTAATAAATTAATAATAGCAAAAATAAAAAAAACAACGCACCGCACATACGCACCAGCACCGCGCCGCCTCCCCCCGCCCCTACCGCCTCGACATACACACGCAAGCGTGGCTTCTCTATACCTGTACGGGACAATGACCGTACATTCAGCGCGGTCAGCACTTTACGTGCGCAGCTAATATAAATAAATAAAACTTTTCTATACTCACACCAATTATCTAGCCCAAGAGAAGCTTCGTTATGAAACTCGTTAAACGGTTACTAGACAACGGATAAACATACTTAAAATACTTAAATACATACTTGTTATACATAGAAAACACCCAGACCCGAGACAATTTAGAAAAACAATAATTTCTATATTGGCCCGACCGGTGATCAAACCCGGGACCTCAGAGATGGCGACACCATGAAAACCGGTGTACAAACCACTCGATCAAGGAGATCGTCAAATTTTGTAACAATTATTGTTATTAGTTCACACTCAGCAATCATATCGTGTACATATTTTTTTTGTATTCTTTTTAAATGAGACACCGTCACACGTTGTTCTGACCAAGGTAAGTATCTAAAGCACTCGTTTCATGGAAATCAGAAATAACGACGGTAACGAAAAGTTCGTTCGGGAATCGAACCCGGGACGTCAGAGTTAGCGCCGCCCAAAGTCTGGCGTGCAAGCCACTCGGCTACGGAGGTCGTTATTGATCATTAACTTAACATTTTATAATTTTGTTATTAGTATCATTTAAATAATAATTTTATATATTCATCAATTAGTATTCAACAGACTCTCATATAATTTCTATCAGTTATTGTACAGATCATGTACAATACTCTCACATTACCAACTCATTGTCCCTACTGCTGGGGCACGAGCCTTCTCTATGGATGGATAGGGAGAACGGGACATAAACCACCACGCGGGCCCAGTGAATGATGTTAAAGACTGCTAATGCAGTTGGGACCAACGACTTCACGTGCCTTCCGGAGCACGGAGGAACTCGAGATGATACAATAGTGGTCACCCATCCGATGGCTGGTCTTTGCAAAATTTGCTTAACTTCAGCAATCGCAGACCAGGCGGCGCGACCACGCGCCATCAGCTCCTTAACTCGGGTTTGTTATAAAAGTGACCAACTGACAATTACGCTTTCTTTTCAGAGTATTGGGTAAAACACACAAATCCATCGATATGAGTACTCCGATAAATACTTCTGCCAAAGATACTAGGTACGTTGTATCAAATATTTGCTGAAAAGTAATGATACGTTTATCGCTAATCGATAGGTTGTTATCAAACTTTGTATGGTTGTGTGTACAGGATTCCAGCGCGAGGCCGACCCCCTAAACATAAGCGCGTCGAAGAAGTCTCCAAAAGTGATGTGGTATGGCAACTAAAAGTATATCCTTATTTATATGTAAGGTTGTAATTTAATAATTTTATATCGTGCCACTTTTTGCTTTATTCACATGTAATATTGATAAGCAACGTAAGTAAAACTAGTATGTTATATCGATACTTTTAGCTATATTTGTTGTTAACGCTCACTAGATGTCCGACGACGAGTCTGTGTCGAGCGGTGGCGGCAAGCGCTGGCGCGGCAGCGACGGCGGCCACGGAAGCGATAACGGCCGCAGCGAGCAGAACGAGCACAGCGAGCATCACGAGCGGAACGACCACCAAGAGCGGGACGAGCTCGAGCACGCGCCCAACGAAGAGTCGCAGCGGTCGCAGGATGTGACGAAGGATGCGGAGACGCGGGATTCGCGCGAGTCGCAGGCGCGGGCGGCGTGCGAGCCGCGTGCGCACCTCGCCCGCCACATCGCCGAGCTGGAGCTGCCCGCCGACCCTACCACGTGGAACGAGGTCGGTGCACCCCATTCATTCAGCTATATTAATTTTCCAGCCCTATTCCCTTATTTTAAATCTAATCAAAATCTTTATTGCTAAGTGTATAAAAGTTAATTTAAAAAATATTTTTTTTAAATGAACTTAAACTTAGTCGCCCTTTTCGAGCACGGCAATTTTATAGAGAGCTCACAAATTATTTTTAAATAGAGCTATGAATAATATGTCTAAAAGTTAAAAATTGAATAAAATAATATAAATTTTTTGCTAAAAAATAAACTAAACCTTAATGGCTTCGAGCGGTTAGCAAATTTAGCCAGTTTCAAAGTTATGTTACATACCTATAGTATACATTTTCTGTGTTAATTAATAAACGTTCATGGTTGGTAAAAATATTTTTTCCCCCAAATCTCTTGAGTATCAGTCAAGAGGCGGGGCTTTATTGAGATTTCACGCTTCTTGAGAGAATTTGAACAGTGATGTTGCACTGTTTTGGTTTCATTTATTATTTAACACATATGCACGTTCTCGAACACTATATGGTAAATAATCCAGCATTATTTCATATTAATATTAGACATAACACATTTTATTTTTTTGTAAATAAACCAAAACACATTTATCCTTGACGTTTTACCTTTCCGGCAAAAAGTTCGGGTAACATAGAAATGTTACTTGGGATTGGATCAAAAATATTTGTTTTTTAGCCTCCCTCCTCCCTTCCCTTGGCGCTCCCATTTCATTCATGTCAACTATACAAATACGCAACCTGCTTTTTATCTATAGTACGTTTACTGTATATGACTACTAAAATTAAAGTGTATTTAGCAAGTTTAACAGCCTACGCACAATGACGGTAATGTCAATATTGTCATTATGTCTGTTAATTCAAAATAAACACTTTTATTTTTATATCCACACTAACTTAGTTAAGATGTATTTCTAAGCAGTCGCTGTTATATAAATACTTTGGAAGTTTTACCGGAAGATAACCTTTTTACATAGAGACACGAAAGCACTACACCGTCATTGTTGATATGAGATTGTTTAGTTCGAGCTTTCACCAAGAGATGACGCTGTATAGTCTGACATAATATGATGTATGTCGTACTGTACGGGTGGGGGTACGGGTGCGCAGGAGGAGGTGTCGGCGCTGGTGGCGCGCGTGTGCGGCGCGGGCGCGGGCGCGGCGGCGGCGGGCGCGCGCGTGCGCGGGCGGGACCTCGTCATGGCGTCGCGCGACGAGCTCGCGGCGGCGCTGCGGCTGCGGCTCGGGCCCGCCGTCAAGGTACGAGAACACTCGTGTACTAGCTCATCCGACAATGTCTTTTTTTATCTAAAAGGCTGGACCAATTTGGATGATTTTTTTGTGCGTGTTCAATTGGATTCGAGAATGGTTTAGATTTACAATTGGACCCGGTAGGTGGCGCTGCTATAGGGGTCTATAATTGGATACAGATGTTCTTAAGACGAATGATTTGTTTGTTTTGTTGTCATGGAAACTGTCAAAGCGGTATGAATTCCGCCGGTCAGCTAGTTTTTATAAAAATATAGTTTATGCACGTTTAGCTTATTTAAATGTTTAATGCAAACAAAATTTATTCCTTCCTTCTTTGGAAGGCATAGAAGCCGTCGGTCCCGGCTGCATTAGTAGTCGTACAATCACCGAACTTTGCCCGCGTGGTGGTTTCTCCCTATCCATTCATAGGGAATGCTCGTGCCCCAGCAGTGGGGACATAAAATGAGCTAGTGATAAAAATTTATTCTGTTCTATTCATCTCACTTAATGTTAGGTAATGATAAAGTCGAAGATGGAAGCGCACTTCACCCGAATCCTCAACTACTGAAGCACTGGCCATCCTATCTTTAGCTGCCGGAGCAATCCTTTAAACATTTATACAACGTTAGTCAGAACGGGAGTACTAAGCCGAAAGGAGGGTAAAGTATACATTATAATGAATAACTTTTGTCTAAGAACTTTTCCTTAAAAATGGATAATTTTAGATTAATAGCTTTTTTAAGATTTCAAAAGAAATTACGCTGTAGTAGCCCTGGCGGTCACAAAAAAAAAACAAATTAAAAGTTAATATTATTGGATACATTAGTCCAATTATGAGAGAAAACTCGACTCTTTACAATGCCCGTACATTGACATTAGAGGTAAACTTATTTCTTTCTTTTAGTTGATGGCTTCGTGCGATTAGCACATTTAGCCAGTGTCAAAGTAAATTTTCTTACAATACATAAATATACAATATTTCCTTCCAGTCAGTATGATGATGATGAATGATAATAGAAATGAGAAGTGAGAAATGATAGACCCCCCAACCCCTCAAATATCTCAGTAAAGATGTGGGGCTTTACTAAGTCCTCGGGCAGACTTCTTGAGAGAATTTGAAAAGTGACGTTGCACTGTTTTGTTTCATTTGCCAACACTCATGCACACTCACGAACACTTAACGGTTAATAATCCACCATTATTTCACAATTAATATTCGACATAACACAAATTTTAGAAAATAAAACAAAACCGCAGACCTGACTCTTCACTTTCCCGCCAAGAAGTCAGTAAACTTATTTGCTGAGAACCTACGTGTAAACCGTCGCCTACTAGATTTTTGTAGACCAATCAAATGTAAATAATAAAAAAAAAAAGTTATTCACTATCATGTATACTTTATCCTCCTTTCGGTTTAGTACCCCCGTTCCGACTAACGTTGTATTAAAGCGACATATTTTAATAAAATGGTGGTAGCTAGCCAGGCGGACAAACAAGCCAACCAACCAAACCGAACATGTAAAACGTTCGGAATCGAACTTGGGACCTCTGGTCTTAATCACTAGACCGCCGAAGCAATTAAACCAGTTCCGTTAAAATTTTAATGTCCATTATCAATACCGTGGTAATTTTGAGTTTATTAAAAAACTCGGTGCCCCTTTTCAAGTACATTGCCCGGCCCGCACGGAGATGTGTAAGCTTTGGCTGAGGTAAAGTCAAAAGAAAAGGAGTGCAGGAAAATAAAATGTATGTATATTATGTGTTACATTACGTTGTATATTTAGTGAAGGACGGTCGCTGGAAGTAATAACTGTGTGCGGCAGGTGTACGCGGCGGTGCGGCTGCTGCGCGAGGCGTGCTCGTGATGCCGGTGCGAGCGCCCGGCGCCGGCGCCCGCGCCCCGCGGCGGCGCGGAGCGAGGCCGTTTCGCTTTCACGCTCGTCCGAAGCGCGCGCTACATACAAAAACTAAGCGGTTCAATTCGAGCATTTTTATAGGTCATGCCGAAAAACTAGCGCTCTCTGGATCGTATCGGGCGATGGCGTCCTTCGGTTGCAGCGAAACTATAAACGTTTTTTGGTTTTGTCAAAACCGATGTGTATAAATTTGCCCTTCGCTGATAGTGTATTGTTCGAGTGCTCCGACTCGTATCGTGTTCTAATTAGAAAATAACATATTTATGTGGTGTCGATGTAATTTTTAAACGTTTCGCCTTCGATGACTTTTATGTTCTCTCATTCGAGTGTTCGATTCCTAGAGATGAAGCACAAAATGGATTAATTGAAAATCGTGCTTTAAAAGCTGAGGTTGTGAATAAACTGTCTATTTTGTGTCGAGTTTATAAAGTCTCTTAGAATATTCTAAGTTAAATAATGTTTTAAGATGAGTATTTTAAATGTGCTGGAAATAGTAAAATTGTTTCTTTTTCAAAATTTATATGATGGTGTTTTTACCATAGTATAATAATCGGATCACTAAAATAAATATTAACAACGATGACCATTATGAACACTGAAATCATTTAGTCAAAACACAATATACACAGACAAATCAGGGATGTCATTGTCTACGTGACCTAAAAAAATATTTATCATTTAAAGTGTTTCTTCCTAAACATTTTAAATTATTTATACATTACACACATTGACTAATTTTTCATCTTAACAAAATTATTCTATATAACCCTTACCTATCTAAATTAATGGACAATTGAAGCCTAGGTTATAATAATTTTGTACATAATAATTATTAAGTTTCTTGTGCAATTTATTGTTAGAGTAATCGTTTTCTTTACATGTTATAGATGTGGTACCTACTTGTGCTAAATAATTTAGTTGTTTGGTTTTATAAAAAAAAATCATTCAAATAGAATTACCGGGATGAACTTCAAATGACGTTAATAATGACCTTTAATAAAAAATAACAATTACCTAACTATTTCCATATGTGAAATTGTTTCAGCATAAGTTTCTCCATATTTAATGTATTAATTATATAAGTTTAAAATTATTTAACTCCTTAAGTGAAAGAAATATCAATATCCCTATTTATAGGAAATTATATTATGTTTTACGATTTCAGTTTTGAGTCATTAAAGTAAGGAGTATATTTTTTTACATAGTTAGCATTATAGACGAGGTGTATTTATTATAGACGCGCTTATTGTGTTGAAGCTTTGAAACGAGGCCGATCATTATTTAATTTTCAGTTGTATTTTTGTCAGCTCTTCCAAGTGGAAAATTGTTTATAGTCATATGACTATTGAAGAATAGTTGATGGCTTGTACGTTTGAACTGATGTAATGAAATTGTTTATTTTGGGAAATTCTGTAAATATTAACACACTTTATGTTATAGGCTACTAAAGTATTTCTACTGTGGCCATGTACAAAGTGAGATAATACATTTAGTGTAAGTTTTTACACCACAGCTAATGTTAAGAGAAGTGTGCCATTTTGTTTGGCGCATATTATTCTAAGCTGTTGTTCTGTAATGTAATAAAAGTTTTGTCAAAGTCATTGTTTATTTCTCTCAAAACCATAATAACTATACGTCATTTAGACTGGTTCCAGCGCCATTACATAGACACAGCTGGTTTCTGGAATAGGGGATATAATATCAAAGGTATAGGTTTTAAATAAAAGTTAGTGTGGCTCATCTTGGCGTGGTGCTACTTGTATTTACTGGATCTAAACAAGTTAGCTGCTAGCTACATTTTGTGTTACTGCGACGGGACTTGCGTCTTACTTCTCGACTGCAGGTAAGTTTGATCGCACTTTTCTACGAAGATTTCTAGCGTAGGCAGTCAACAACAAATGTAGTGTTATTTAATTTTTTTTTAATGTGTAGCATAGTGGTCAGTGCAGTCGCCCGGATTGCGGAAGACCCAGGTTAGATACCTGGCTGGGTCGGGTGGGCGTTTAATTTTTTCACTATTTTATAAATGTTTGATGTGTAACATCTTACCGCTCGCTTTCGATATAAGCAATTTGTGGAAGTGATTTCGTGAAATGGGACGGAAGTATGTGTAACGGGAAGTCGGGGAAACGCGCAAGCGCGCGCTATTTCGTATATTTCTTTTATTTATGGCATGTTTTGTGTCTACAGCCGAACACAATTCCGCCAATATCACGTAGGTAGCCAATACACGGACGGATTCATATAAAATCGATGTTATGAACATTACACATTATTATTATATGCGACATATTGTCATTTAATTTAAAAAGTCATTTTGATATGTCAAATGTCTTCTAATGGGTATTTACTGCATTTATTTTATAGTTATAAAATGATGTGATACCTGACCCTTTTTTTCAGAATATAATGTTAAAAAGGTGAGATGTCAAATGTTGCACATCTTAAGCGACTACTGTAAGGCTCGCTCGTTTTTTATTTTAATTTCTTAAGTACCGCTTGATTGGATAATAGGTTGGGTACCTAGTAGTCCTAGCACTACGTACTATAATGTCAGGATTTAGGAAATTTGTGGCAACAATTACATGAAGTAAATTGAAGAAGTAAGATTTCATTTTATCAAAGTACCTCGGTGGTCTAGCGGTTAAGACCACAGAACATAAGAAAGAGGTGTTACCATCACTCTCAGATACCCTGAGGTCCTGGGTAACCTGGATTCGATTCTTAGCGCGAGGTACATAATTTTTTCACAAAATAACTGCTCTATATGGCGGGAGCGCGCGCTGTAGGTCATTAGCGATTTTATTATTTAATGGGCAGAGCGTGTTGAAATTTTTCATTGGTTTTCGACCTTATGTTAAGGTAATAAAGTTAAAATTATGGTGTCCAATATATGGACACAGAGCCCTATAAAGGGTGCTACTACACGGTGCTATTTTGACAGTCTTAGCCGAAGCCCACTTAATTTATCTAATAACTACTTATCTTATCATTCATGAAATAAACCTTGGTTATATTATCTTACTAAAAAGTAGAAAATAATTTATTGGTAAAAAATATTTCAAAACATCTTGTGACGAGCACGGTGAGAAAAGAACAACGAGTCAGGGGTGAGGGGCGCGTGGGCGTCACAAATCATAGTGCTATCGAATCATTACACGATTTAGACGTGAACTCCACTCGTGAACTGATGTCCAGCATACATTGGCTAACTACATTTTAGTCTAACCAATTGCGAATACGACTAGCACTCGTAGCTGCAAGATAAAAACTTAAAAAACAGGATGATTCGTAACTATCTTGATTATTTAATCCAATATTTTCCAAAGAGGCGTGATTATATGTATGTATGTATATTTTAATGAGTGTTTAAAAATACTACGTACAGGTATTTTATAACCGATACATAAGATAAAACGTCATAGTCCTAGGAGCAAACTCTGACATTCTATTGCTGTGGAAACCTAAAACTACCAGAATAATAAAAGAAATTTAACTTAAATCACCTTCACTTTTTATGTACATTTCAGTAATTACATTTTTGTTATAAAATCAACAGGTTGTTTGCTAATCGAAAAGTGCGCTTTAACTAAAAAAAATATTAATTTTCAGCCAGTTGGTAAACTTTTTCATTTAGCTCCACTACTCTTTATAAGTGAGAGTAAGTTAGATCAGGTTCCAGGCCATTTCTTCATAAATGATGACCACCTTTTCTCCCGAATCACACCTGAAAATAATAAAACGGAAGTCTGTTACATGCAGCTCGATGGCGCTTGTGCGTTCGAGTTGCGCTCTTGCAAGTTAAGCAACTCACTTAATGCCAGCGGTCGGGTGGTCAAATTATAATATCTCAAGGTTTCGTGCGTCGTCGGAAGGCACCTTAAACTGTTGATCCCGGTTGATGTCGTAAGATTCTCATTAGAGCGACCCACCCGCATTTATGTATGATCTCTATGAGCTTTCATGTGAGGCGATCTTTAAATTTCACTGATGATCTTGAAATTCAAAGTGTCATGAATTTGCATTATTTACGATTTTATATTAAAAATACATACCTTACCTACTTTTGAGAATAATCGGTGTCAAAGATAAGATACCAGTGACTTACAATAAGAGAAAAAGGAGCACACGTTGATTTGATTTGATTGATATCATAGCGGGAGAATTACTCACCGGTTCAAATATCACCCCACTGGAGAGGGCGTTTCTAGGCTGATCATGATAATGATGGGTACACTAACGAGTGCAAAGGCCAAGTCAAACGCCATGTACTAGAATATAAAAATTAAGACATACTTACTTTTATTTTCAATAAAAGTTAAGTACAATTTTCGTAAACTTCAGGATTTACATCTGGTTCCCCAGTCAGCTGTGTGACTAGTCTTTTCAATGTGTTTCGTGATGGTAAAATGAAAATCTGTTGCAAAAATCTGTAGCATTCAGGATTTTTCTTATAAATTCCTAATGAAAATGTCTTTTCCTCTTGGCTAAACCTTCTTCCTCTATTCTTTTTCATGCTCATTTTTATTTGTGTCCAAAAAAGGGTTTTGGCATATTCATTCATTTTACTAGTTAATCTTTCAAAACACTCTTCTTTGCTAAACCGTTTCCTTTTTCTAGCTTTAAGCCTTTTTCTTAACTTTTTGTTCTCATCATAGAGAAGTTTACAGTCTGGTGACATTTTGTGAACATTATGTACTACTAACTTTTTATTATTTTTGGCAATTCTGGGTGAAGAAACTGAAAAAAAACATCATTGTTAAATAATAATAAAAAAAACAAATATAGGGCAAGAAGAAAAAAAAACAATATAAAATTAAATAAATAAGTAAGCAATCATACCATTTATATCAGATGAGTTTTGCTCGCTGAGCAAAGCGTTGCCTATTTCAACTTGACAACTCTTAGAAACCAACAATGCTTGATCTGCAGCTGTTCTGTTTTGTGACTTAAATGTTATAAACTCTGACAAAGATCCGTTATCTGGGGTTGTTTCTCTAAACGGTGTTGAATCTGGAACAACATAATAAATGTATATAGGTGGAAGAATAGGTTAACAACAATTTTGCGGCGATCATGCCCTAGGAGCATTGACGGAGATTCTAGCCTCAACGTCCGTCAGAAAAACAGCCTTTGCCCCGAGGAGGTGAGGAGGGACTGGCAGCAAGATCGCGATGCCCTCGAGAGGTGAGTGGACTCCATACAAGATCCCCGACTTAGTAAGCACAATGGAGGCGCTCTGGCTAGCCCTAAAGGATTGACTGGAACACAAATATGGTGTTATCTCTTTCCATCGCGTCCAGGTGCTGTCCGGGCACTGGTGCTTCGGACCTTGGAGTTCCACTTCAAGATCGCAAGGAGGGAACCAACGTGGTGCTGCGGATGACAAGCCGATCACACCCTAGCGGTGTGTGGAGCGTGGGATGTGCAGCGTCACACCTTGAGCGGGACTGTCGGGGGTGATCACATCATATTTACCGTGGTAAAGCCATGCTTGATAGCAAGAGCCGCTTTATTCGGCCGCTAAATACGCCAGATATGGATTTTTATACAAACTTTAGCGGCCTCTGCTTGCGTAAATTTTGCCAGTACAGCAAGTTCGATAGAGAAGTTTTACAAAATAATAATCAGACTATTATGTTTGAGAAAAAAATATTATGTGTGACGTGAACAATTAGAACATAAAAATAAAGTATTAATATTAGATAATTAAACAATGATGGCTTCATTTTCCTAGCCTCATGGGTTTTATTCAGGTGGTAATTTTGTTACATTATTTATTATACTCTTTATTTATTTTCTTTCTTAAAACTAGATTTTTACAATATTTTAATATAAAAACAATAAAACATATTATTATTATACTCTTTATTTATTTTCTTTCTTAGTCTAGGTTTGTTATAATATTAATATAAAAGTAAAATACAAAAGTACATACAAAACATAAAAATATTATAAAAAACCTAGCCTAGGGTGCCGCCGGCAACGGGGCAGGGCTCAAGTTGCCGGTGGTTAGGGCTGCAGAGACAGGAACCTTCGGACTATCCGCGCCGTGTCCAAGAGTACCGCCTTCTGTATCTGGCCCTTGATCCAACCATTAAGCGAGAGTCTCTTAAGGTGTTGGTCGAGACTCTTCGCTACCAGACCGTTCGCAGACACAACTATCGGCACAATGATTGTCGAGTCAACATCCCACATGGCGGTTACCTCGTGAGCCAAGTCAAGGTACTTGCTAGCCTTGTCCTTCTCGGCCTTTACGAGGTTCTCGTCATGCGGGATGGTGACGTCAACAAGCACTGCCCGGCGTTGCGATCGATCTATCAGCACGATATCAGGCCTATTAGCTATAATAGTCCTGTCCGTGATGACAGCTCGATCCCAATAGAGCGTGGCACGGCCGTTTTCGAGAACCGGCGCAGGTGTGTACTTGTAGTACGGCACTTCGAAGTCCACAAGACCATATAGAAGAGCAAGTTGCTGGTGAATAATCCTAGCTACCAGGTTATGTCTGTGCAAATACTCACCATTAGCAAGATGAGAACAACCGGAGATAATGTGCCTGAGTGATTCCCCGGGACGGCGGCATGCCCGACAAATGTCGACCGTACCGTCCTTCAGGATATATCTCCGGTAGTTATTCGTCATGATAACTTCGTCCGCAATTGCACAGACAAAACCTTCGGTTTCTCCGAAGAGGTCTATATATTATTATTATTGTATATATTAGGACAATAAAAAGATAAGCTCAATCATACCATTCAAACCAGGCAACTTTTGCTTGCCGAGCAAAGCACTGCTCATTTCAACTTGAGAATTCTTAAAAACTAATAAAGCTTGATCTGAAGCAAGTGTGCTATTCTCTTTCTTAATTGTTATAAACTCTGATAAAGGTTCGTTATCATTATCTGAGTTTGTTTTAATAAACGGTGTTGAATCTGGAACAATAAATTTAATGTTTATAAATGGATGTTTTTATATTGTTAACCTGTTTGTTAACAATCATTTTGCGGCGACCATGCCCAGTGAGTGATGGCGGAGATTGTGGCGTCAACATCCGCCAGGAAGGCAACCTTTTCCTCGAGAAGTGCCGACAGTGCGCCAGCAAGCTCGCGAGGCCTTCGAAAGGTGATGACAAATAGGGGCGAGCTGCGGTCAGTCCCAAAGCATTGGTTGGAATACAAATATGGTGTTCTCTCCTCTCACTCTCGTCCAAGTGCTGTCCGGAGACTAATGCTTTGGACGCTCCTATTTCGAGATAGCATGGATTGGTGTCCAATCCCCGTGTGTGGAGGACACAGCGGGGCAGGGCCCAAGCTATCGGTGGTCAGGGCTGCAGAGTAAGGAACCTCCTGATAATACGTGCCGTGTCAAGGAATACTGCTCTTTCTGAATCTGACCCTTTATCCAACCATCAAGCGAGAGCCTCTTAAGATGTTGGTTGAGGCTCTTCGCTATCAGACCGTTCGCTGAAACGACTATCGGGACAATAATGGTTGAATCAACATCCCACATGGCGGTCACCTCGTGAGCTAAGTCAAGGTACTTACTGAGTTTGTCCTTCTCGGCTTTCACGAGGTTCTCATCATGAGGTATGGTGATATCAACCAGTATTGCTCGGCGCTGGGATCGGTCAACCACCACGATATCAGGCTTATTGGCGACAATAGTCCTGTCCGTAATGATAGAGCGATCCCTGTAGCGACAACGCTCTAATTATAGAGAAAATTGGCTTCTAGCTAAGAAAAAAATATATAACAAATAACAATAATAATAATTAAACAATGATGGCTATATTTGTAGATCCTCTTAGCTTTTTTTAGGTGTAAATTTCAAACATTGTTTAGTGTATAGTACCTAATAGTAGTTCTGTTCTCATAGAACAATAAAAAAGCAAATAAGCTCATACCATTCATATCAAGTGACTCTTGCTGGGAGAGAGAATTGCTGCTGTTTTCAAATTGGAATCTGTCAGAAACTAATAATTCTTGATCCAAAGTAGGTATGCTGTTTTGTGTCTCTAATGTATTAGGCACACACAAAGAACCATCTTTGCTTGATTCCATAAATAGTGTTGGATCTGGAACAATAAATTGTAACGTTTATTGATGTAATTTGATCTAAATTCAGCATATTATTTATTTAAATAATATTTTGATTTCTTTTAATATATTTACAAATATTAATTTTGGCTGAAATAGAAGAAACCATGTTTTCTTCAACTGATATTGAACTTTATGTTCAACACTAATTTGGGTTGGTAATTGTGAAGATGGGAATGGGAATTGTGTAGATTTGGTGTTTAAGGGTAAAGTCAAATTTATTAAATAAGCCTTCACTTAAAAACTATAAAATAAACTCAACTAAACTTTTGAAATCAACCACCAGTTTGGATCTTGTGAGAGCCTTCGACTGAGAAGAGCTGGTAATAAATTGTACTAATTTACTTTAATTGTACTATTTGTACCTACTATTTTATTTTGGGTGTTATTTAAATGGTTACCAAAGTATTCGTATTTTTGTTAGCAAGCGCTGTGCGTATTATCGGCAATGCAGAGGTAACTAATACTCTCGAACACCTGCAATTGCGTAGAGATATAGCGTCACTCAGCGTCTTCTATCGCTTATATCACGGCGAGTGCTCTGAAGAACTCTTTGACCTCATCCCACCTTCTCTCTTCCTCCATAAGAGTACACATGCTGCTACTCTCCGGTGTCATCGCTTCACTGTCACACATATCCCATTGCGCACAAAGAAATTTGGTGACTTGTTTCTTTGTCGCACCTCCAAAAGATGGAATAATCAACCAGCACACGTTTTCCTCTTTCCTATGATATGGGGTTCTTCAAACGAGGCGTGAAGAAGCACCTTGTGGGCCGGCAGAGTGAAGTTGACTGATGCTGCGTTGTTATCACGCTGCACCAGTTGTCTTCGCGTCTGGACTCTATTTCCACTTAGCATCAGGTGGTGTGGAGTCATTTGCCGTGCTAAGTATAAAAAAAAATGCTAGTTGGGCAGCAACTTATGGTCAGCAAATATTTCTAAATCAGTCTGCAACTTATATCATTCTGAACAGCAGTCTTATGCCGCTCCCCCCTTTCGTGACTGGCCCCCGCAACGATGCTTCGCTCGGGAATAAAAAATTAACTTAACCTAAGCAACAGTAAGTATTTCTCATGCTGACCGATTATATAATTCTCCTGACCAAATAATAATTTTGCTGACCAAATATTTATTTTGTAATACAAATAAATTATTTCCCTTTTATTTTACTGCCCTACATACCATATATTTTTAATCATATATCTATCAAATTATAAACGATGAACAAAATATACCTGTCTTTATTTAAATAAATATTTGCAGTTGCAATTGGCAGCTGCCATTAGAATTGGTTTTTACATACCTGGTAGACTTCCATGCTGTTGTAAATTTTCCAAATTCTCAATTGAAATTGCCTTAGCATAGTTGTGATCATAATGTCTCTTTGCAAAATAATTATGTTCTACAGTCACTTTTTCTGGAACATAAAGTGAACTCAGCTATTCACAAGAATCAAGCGGCTCACACAAATTACAATAAGGCTTTCAAACAAAGCTGCTGCATTGACGTACATGTGCATATTTCTTTTACTTATTAACTTCCATTATTTTTATAACTTAGATTTATGAAACTTGGACAAAACCCACTAAACATTTTTTTTTAAGTGTCATTCTCATCTGTTTTGGTTGAGATGTATTTTGCCAATGACGACTTTTATTGGTCACTTCGTTCGGAGAATGTTCGATTTAAATAATTTTATCTGGTTTTAAGCAAATAAGTAAATATGGTGGTTGGAACCTAAACTATTAACTTGTTAAGGACAACATAGACATAAAAAGAGGATGTTATAGGATAGGAGACAAGTTATAAACATTAAAGATGTAATGACCAGGAAAAATAGTTAAATTGAACTATCAAAGTAGTATATACATAAAATGTTATGTGTCATGAGACTCATGAGCATACGGGTTGTTATTGCGAGTGAACAAACTCGCCACAGACTAAAATGATGAAAATTAATTTCTATTTTCTTGCTTTGTATTACATAGTATAAGTTTTCTTTAAATTAGATTTAAACATGATAGCAGCTATATTTATTATTCAAATTTTGCATTCACAATGCTAAATAGTTACAAAGATAAAATTTTAGTAAAACATTTTACTAAAAAGTATGGATAGCGCATACATTGGTACGCGTAGTCGGTTACGTGTGTCCTGGAACGCCATGTCCATACTTGCAAGTACGCTGTATGCGTACTTCTCTTCTCTTCTCTTGGGGAACGCGAGCCGCGCAAGCTAGCTCGCAGGCGAGCCGCCGTCAGTCGGTTGTTGGTCGCGCGTCAAAGGGAACGTGCACGCCTGGGTATGCTATAGACGGCAAAATGGATAGACACGCGTGTTTATCAAGTTTCAATAATGAAAATATGACTGGCGGGGCTCGCGTAACGCTGTGGATCGATTGACTTCGCGTTCAGGTTCGCGGTGGTCCGTATAGGAGCTGTACGCGTAACCAATGTACGCGTGGGCACCGTATCCCGACTACGCGTAACACAGGAACGCGCTATCCGTACGAGTCAGATATTATACAGTAACAATAAGGCAGGCAAACTTTGTAATACCAAGGTACTTACGAATTTCACTGGAAATAAGTGGAATACCACAAGAAATCTCGGTCTCCGTAAACAAAGTTGGATAGGCTTTAGAGTAAATACGAGTTCTCTCGCGATTAGGATTAGAAACGACAAACTTTTTCTCAAAGTGTTTTAGGCACACAAACTGCTTGTTCAGATCTTGTCGGCTCAAGCTCCGCAATTGCTCACAGTTTATAAATTTCAACCACTTTTGAAGATTATGCTCTTGTTTAGGAAATCTAAAAAAATTGGTACCCCTTCGCTTACTTGCACAACTCACAATACAGCAATTGTTGTACATTTTGCAAATTTATGGGGTGTTATTATCACTATCACAGCTTAATGAATCGATCAACTGAGTTTCTTGCTCAGTGTACTAAGTTTTACATATAGAATTGCTATAACTAATTTCAAAACTGAATTTATTGAAAAGTTTCTGATAAAAAGTTTTTGTTTTGTTTATCAATTCAATTGAATTTCTTGTAAAATGGCTCTCGCTACGATTTAGCCAGTGTCTAGTTTTAGGGCAGCTTTGTTTTGTTTATATAATTGTAACAAATCAGTTCCAGGTGCAGGTTCAAATCAAAGAGTAGATCAGTAGAGATGCCAGTTCTGGCAGGCACTTTTTTTTTTAAGTTTAGTTCGTTCCTTAAGGAACCGGCTAAGGTCATAGACCATGCTGCCATGTCATTAGTTTCTTAATGTTATTGTAATACATAAATAAACAATATTGATGATGATGAATGATAATAGAAATGGGATGTGAGAAATGATATTACCCCCCAACCCCTCGAGTATCTCAGTAAAGATGTGGGGCTTTACTAAGTCCTCACGCAGACTTTTTGTGAGAATTTGAAAAGTAACATTGCACTGTTTTGTTTCATTTACCAACACTCATGCACACTTACGAACACTTAACGGTTAATAATCCACCATTATTTCACATTAATATTCGACATAACACAAATTTTAGAAAATAAAACAAAACCGCAGACATGACTCTTCACTTTTCCGCCAAGAAGTCCTCTTCTGGCAGGCACTTGTGTCGTGTTGTGTCACTCAACACAACAATTTCTGAGTCAATTTTTGGGTTGCCAGTCTGAAACAAATGATAATCAATGAAAACTTCGAAATCATTCTTATAATCGATTTAAAAATCAATATAGACATTGCGCAAAATGGAATTGAAATAAAAATACCGGATTTTGACTAGTGGATCTAAATATTTAGACACCTTTATTATAAATATATACCTAACAAATTGTATTTTAGGTTTTTTTTAAATCAGAATAATCGATTTATAATAATACTATTATTCTATGGCAGCACAGAATGATTCACATGTAAAAGACGTTTTGTTTTGTCAAATAGACTATAAGATTAGCGTTTCGTTCAGGGAAAAAAAGATACTACAATCATGTTTTTCCAACTATTTCCAGCTTCCATAAAAACATTCTAAATTGAAAAATAACTACTTCATTACGACCTTTAAATTTCATATAATCAGATTTGGGCATGATAACTTTTAAGAATTTGAATAGGTGGTTCCCAGTTTCGATTATATAACCAGTAAAATATGAACCATTAAGATTATGTGCAAATTTTTTGGTTTACGAACCATAAAGGATTTCAGACATTGCGGCGGGACTATCTCGACGTAATTACTGTCTGATTAAAATTTAAACGTGCATCAGAGTAGCCTGTAGGGCTATCGCGACGCATGGTATGGCTGAAAAATATTATGAATATTGCCCCAATATTGAAAGAAGAAAGAAAGAAAGAAGAAAGAAGTGGTCTCTGCCTACCCCTACGGGAAATAGGCGTGATTATATGTATGTATGTATGTATGTGCATGAAAAAATAATCGTTACTTATATTAGAATAAAAAACCACTTGCTACGAGTTAGTCCCTCAGACTACTCTGATGCAATTTTATGAGTGAGTTGTTTAGTGCACTTGTGGAGAGAAAAAACAACGTGATTGTGGGTACTTACTGTTGAAATTTTCCTGAATATTAGGTGTGGAAGCTCTCGACGAATTAAATGATGAACTGGAGGATCGACTAGAAGTCGATGAAGAACTTAACCATAAAGTATTTTTATTACGCCGCGACCGTTTAACGTTCTTCTCATTTTTTTTTTGCAATAAACTCTTAACTAGTTTCCACTGACCGTTTCGGCATGATTGCGAAAAACTGTGGAGTGAATGAGCATTAAATTGTGAATGAGACCTTAGTTAGTAGCAGTGGTGCCAGAGCGCGGCAAGCATTTATGACAGTAGATGGCGCCACCATTGAGTTTAACTTTAATTTTTTTTTATAAGTTTAGATGAGTTTAACTTTATAAAAATGAAAAGTGCCAAATGAAAATTCTATAGTGTTGCTAGTGCAAAATAATCAATTTTTTATCATATACTCCATATTTTCTCAACTTTAGTGATGAGGTGGTGTCACTACTAGAGATGAGACGTACTAGGCAATTACGCACCGAGTCACAAAAATACTTGTTCCAGAAACCTGTTCTACGAGTACTTAGAAGTATGCGTTTTTACGTACTGGTTTCTTTCATACAAGCTTAGCGGTAAAGTCCGTAAACACTTAAATAGTACACACGGCATAATATTCTGAATTTATAACATACATTGCTTATATTGCTTGCTAACACTACCTACTTAATAGTTATTTACAATGTATTCCATTCCAACACCATCATTCGTATTAGCGAAAGCACTTATTAACATTATGTTAATCCGACAATCCTAACACCACCAAACTGTCTGTTGTATTAATAAATCAAGGATTGTGTTTTATACGCCCAGCCGCCACTTTATTACGCATGTTATTATATATCCACGTACATATTTATACCTACGCGTTACGATTACTTTTGCCTCCTTACAAACGTTGTAAGGTGTGTTATGTGAGTCAGTCACTCAATAAAATCAAAGCAAGCACACGTCTGTTTCATTAAAAACTTCCCAATAAAGTGAACCTTATTACCATCAACACTGTCTGTTAATTCAAAATTCAAATTTGCATAAAACCAACGAATAGATAAATAATCGTCGCCAAAGAAATATAGACTTTATTTTTAATGAGATACAGTCTTAATGTCTAACCGCGCAAAAAAGCGAGATAGAAAACACCAGACTCACTTTCACGCAGTACGCGGAGATACGGAGACACCTACTCATGGTGCATACAAAAAGCGGTTTTAACTTCAACCTCAACGCGTCTCGAGAACGCGTATTTGAGTTTCGGATTCGGTACTTATTAGAAATTTCAAGTTTGTGTGCGTATTTGAGTAACTGTCAACGTATGCGTCATCGATACTTGTACATACTCGGTACGCGTTGGACGCTGAATCGATAATGAGTATTTATACGTAGTACAAAGCAAATACTAGCAAATACTTGTTCCAAAAACTTATTCCAGTAAATACGTCGCATCCCTAGTCGCTACCGCGTTTTTTCATTGTGTCTTATAATACCTGTGAATGTTACTAATCTTGAGGACGAAGCACGAGTATAATTTTAAGTAGGTAGTTAAATTATTATCTTGTTTTTGTCTTTGTTTTTAAATAAAAACCTATTTTGTTTACATTCGGGTTTTTGAAAGTTTCGTTGTAGTATCCAAATCCAACATGATTTTATTGAAAATCCACTAAATATAGTCAAAAACTGCCTATGTCCAGAATTGGACAAGTATAGGCTGATGGTGATGATGATAATGATAGCCAAAAACATGTGGAATTGTAGATGGCTGAATGGCTGTATGAGACGTCACGTTGTCTCACCTTCGGAAAAAGAAAACTTAAAAAAAATAAATGCATTCATTCAAATCTGAAATCATTCACATTTTTTTCACAATTTTATTTTTCTTACGCAAAAGATCTTGTTTGCTGAAACATTAAAGTGTTTCGAAATTATTTGAACTTTGCCGTGTAAACCAGCATTAAAAATGGCTCTTTACTGTGCCAGTAAGTACTGCAATAGTTGATAGCTTTATATTTAAACGTTTACTGTGAATTTTAGACGCGGGAGCCGGACATTTGTCAACAAAAAGTTTCGAGTTCGCCTCAAAATGTAATCAGAATAATGATTTTCTCTACATAAACGTAGAAAAATATCAATGCGATTTGCTTTGTTGTGTTATTGGTATAAATGTGTTTAGAAAGTGCATGTAACCTTACTTTTATTTTTGCAGTATCCAATGAAGTTCCTGAAGCGCCAGTAGTGTCCCCATCATCAGGGGCTGTTTTTGAAAAGCGTATTATTGAGAAATACATTATAGAAAACGGTGTGGATCCAATAAGTGGGAAGGACCTTAGAATAGAAGATCTAATAGAAATTAAAAGTAAGGACCTTTGCATGATAATTATTATAGTATTACAATACTAGGCTTAGCCTACCATGAATCCTTATTTCGGTAAGTTCGGTAAGGTTGTAAGGATATCTACATCATAACATTCTGGAAGAGATAAGCTTATAATATATATGACCACTGGCCATAGATAAGATATATGACCACTGGCTTTCGAAATGATTTAACAGTGAAGGGAATACGTTTTTTAAATATTGTTATTTTATTTATTTTATCAACAGTTACATGTGAAAAAGTAATCTTCAGTATTGTGTCCGCATCACACCCAGCCATCACCAGCTCATATTGGGCACAGGTTGGCTTGGTGGTTGATTACCCACTTAGCATGACCAGGTGTATAAATATAGGTGTACCTCTATAAATATTATAGCTGAACACAAATGTAATACTATTAGAGGTACATCTGTAAAACTTTTAAGAGGTCTTATAAACTTATTTATTATATTAATATGTGAAGCAAAAACTTGGTACCCCTTTTTACGAAAATTGTGCGGATGGAGGAGTATGAAATTTTGCACACTTGTAGTTTATATAGAGAACAATTGCAAAATGTTTATATTTTTTTTAAATTATGCATAAAAAATACATTAAATCAATAAAACAAACATTACACACGCATATGTATTTGTCACACACGCATATATACTCTTTTCTGAAATCTGTCAATGCCAATCCAAACTTACATTCTATCTTTTTTAGTTATCATTGCTTAGGATACAATCCGTGCAGCCTTAATAAAATTACGGTCGAATTTTGACCACTGGGCGACCACTAGTATTTAATAAAGGCACAGCTTCATGTGTCCTTATCATCTGAATGGAAATTTGTATATGTCTCAACTGATGCATACAAATCTTAAACACTAAATGATGACTTACTTTTAAATAGAATAAAGAAAAAAGATTCACAGAAACTAATGAAGATTTGGGGAAAGTCGCAAGCAACATTTACTAGAACAGGTATGCTAATATTGTTACAGCCCCTGCCATTGTGAAGCCAAAGCCCCCTAGTGCCACATCCATACCGGCAACACTGAAGTGCATGCAAGATGAGTGGGATGCTCTCATGCTACACACATTCACACAGCGCCAGCAATTGCAGACTGCGCGGCAGGCAAGTACAACATTTCAGATGATTAGCTTTGTAGTTGACTTGGTAAGAAATAATTAGAAAAATAATATTACTTTGAAATGATTTAACAGAGCAGTGTAATACATATTTATGTTATTTTTTGAATTTTGCATTTACAATGCTATAATAGTTAGTGTTCTTTCTACTGTGAGGGTAGTAACTTCACAATTACACCGCTGGCTTATAGCATGAATCACAAACTACTAGAAAATTCAACGAGTTTTCTGGGGCCTCGGTAGCTCAGTGGTTCGAGCATTGGACCTTATCCAAAGACCCGCGTCCTTTGGATTTGATTCCCACACTATCTTCCAGAGACTGGTTGATATTTTCTAGTAAAAAATCAATAATATCTCTTAAATAAGTGTAATAAATGTATATAATTACACAAAACTTATATGTATAGATAAAAATAATTAGAAAAAAAAAAAATTGGTTAAAGTTACAGTTTTCCAATCAGGAAACAAGTGCTAGTCTAGCTAAAGGTAAGCAGTTGTCGCACATAGTCTTGATAGTTTATCTATAATATTCTCTAGATATTTTTGACTTTTTTATTTTTTTAATGGTGGGGGTGTTTCTGTTACACAATTTGGTATGAGAACACGTTAGTATGTGTGCAGGAGCTCAGCCACGCCCTGTACCAGCATGACGCGGCATGCCGCGTGATCGCGCGCCTCACCAAGGAGGTGACGGCGGCGCGCGAGGCGCTCGCCACGCTCAAGCCGCAGGCCGGCATCGCCGCGCCGCAGCCCGCGCACCCGGTACGTTTTAAACATGCCATCTATACCATGGGCTCTTATTTAAACCATATGTTCACGCATAATTTTTTAAATAAGGATAAATATTCTTTAATGCATAAAAACGTGCGTACAGAAGACAAATGTAAAAACAATGGCTAGCAAAAGTAGATTTAGCTATAATTAATTGTATAACAAGTTAACACGTTCACTGCCAAATACACGGCGTCGTGGAGACACAATAGAAATTCAATTGTTTGTCATTTCAAGGCAGTGAATGTGTTAATAAATTTGTATGATTTCTGTCGCATGGTTATTGCATCTTAATAAACGAATATAAATGGTGAGTTTCTAAAAATGGTGTATTCAAAATTATATGAAAAGCTAAATACTACCCAAAATTTGAACTTTATTAGCGACATCATTAAGATAAATTCAACAGATTACTCTGCCAACGATAAATAACTACTTTTTAAAAACAAGATGGTCCTGTGTCGATTTTGAAAAAAAAGAACTAGCCTTTGAGAAGAAAGTGTTGAAAGCTCAAAATGTATTTGCTAATCAATAAACGTAATACGTAACGTAGCGGATCATGCTCAGTGGCGTGCACTTGGATAGGTCAATATCCAGCAGTGGACTAGCGGACTGTCCGCTGAATCGCTATCGTTTTTCATA
Organism: Eudonia truncicolella; assembly: GCA_949315975.1. Classification (NCBI taxonomy): domain Eukaryota; kingdom Metazoa; phylum Arthropoda; class Insecta; order Lepidoptera; family Crambidae; genus Eudonia; species Eudonia truncicolella. Next base: position 846,978 of record OX438831.1, on the reverse strand, counting down.
AAATGACATACAAATGCGACGTTGCCGAACTGACGCTGACGGACGATCAGTGTGCGGAGGGCGGAGCGGACGCTGAAGTCGAGCTAACCCGCTAATGGACTACTGACCTTCTGCGTAGTGTGTCCGATGACAGCAAATTATATGCAATGAAATATGAATGTGGCGCTGGCCTAAGGCTTAAGGCCAAACGCGCTTTGAATGCGTTTTTTGTACGATTAGATACGATATTGAATGTACGAATTAAACAATTGTTATTAACAAAATAAGTTTAAAAAAAGGTATTTATTTTTTTGCAATTGCAATTGCAATTTTTTACGTGGAGTAAAATCCTAACAACGCCTTTTCCTAGATGTCATTCCGAATCGAATGAGCTATTGCTCATATTTTTAGGGGCTTTATCTCTATTTTTCACGTTTTTCAACTTGTTGACCGGACTATACTTGTTTCCCTCCTACTAATATAAAAAAAAAAAATAACAAATAGAAATTTTGATACATGGAGAAGCACAAAAGGGCGATATCTCAGTGGCTGATTTCGCTTATATACAAAAATATTTAAGCGTATAAGCAAATCACTAGTATTCTGCTATTACCCAAAAGAGGGTAGAAGCCGAATCCGAAGAGCGGCTGGGCTAAGTGTGTGGGCGTGGGCGTGGGCGTGGGTGCGCAGGTGGAGGCGGCGGGCGGCGGCGGCGGCGCGGCGGCGGCGGTGGGCATGTCGGCGGAGGTGGTGGCGCGGCTGCAGGAGCGCGCCACGTCGCTGACGCAGGAGCGCAAGCGCCGCGGCCGCACCGTGCCCGACGGGCTCGTGGGGCCCGACCAGCTGCGCGGATTCCTCACGCTCGCCTCGCATCCGGTCAGTATAACATGAAGATTTGTACAAAGATTTTATAAAAACAGTATTATGTCCCAAACATGGCCCTGCAAGGGCATTGCAACAATAAACATAATTTATTTAATACGTTTAAACTTAATTAACTTAATAAATAATATCTATTTTGTTAATAAAATATATTATGATGATGAATGGTAATGAGAAGTGAGAAATGATATATCCTGTAACCCCTTGAGTATCTCAGTAAAGATGTGGGGCTTTACTAAGACCTCATGCGAACTTTTTGAGACAATTTGAAAAGTGCCGTTGCGCTGTTTTATTTATTGTTTCATTTGTCAACACTCATGCACGCTCCTGTGACGGTAGCCAAAGTAACATTAAGAAAACGATAGCGAAGTTCGAAAAGAAAAAATCTATGGGATTGACATAAGATTGACCACGTGATTGAGCGCGGCTTATGTCAATCCCATACATTTTATTCTTTTCGAACTTCGCTATCGTTTTCTTAATGTTACTTTGGCTAAGCCTATAAATTATTTAACGGTTACTATTATTTCACACTAATTTTTGACACAACACAAATTTTAGAAAATAAAACAAAACTGCAGACTTGTCTCTTCACTTTCTCGCTAAGAAGTCCTTGTGTCTACTTGTCCATAATACTTGTGCATAATATGGTAAATGCTTTTTTATATATACTGTTATAATAACACCCAAAACTGACATGTTCAGTGTTCAATGATCATTGAAAACTGAATTTATGTAATGTAAAATTTAGTCAGTTTTTTATCAATGTAAATTACATTTTGTAAATTTTAAATAACATTATTAATGAAGTAACGTGTGTGTTGTGTGTTGTGTGGGTGCAGGGGCTGCACTCGGCCAGCGTGCCCGGCATCCTGGCGCTGGACATCAACCCGTCGGACCACAGCAAGCTGCTGACGGGCGGCAACGACCGCAACGCCACCGTCTTCAACAAGGACACCGAGCAGGTACCCTCGCCACGCCTTTAATGGGCACACCTTGTACTTTTTGTTCGTCCTTATTGTAAGGGTATAAAGTTGAAATTAAGGTATCCAATGATTCTACAGATTAAAAAAATGTATAAAGTGTTAAACATCTACAATCGTGTGTCGGTAATGTCAAAATAAGGCTACTAACGCGTGTTTTAGACAGCAAACTAGGACTCGGTTCGGACTGAAAACCCCACCTTCTCCCTTCATAAGAGTACGCGTGCTGCTCTCCGAAGTCACCGCTGTACGGTCTCTCTGGACTACATTTCCACTTAACATCAGGTGGAGTGGAGTCATTTGCCGAGCTATGTATAAAAAAAGACTAAATAAACTTAATTCTGCCTGGAATCCTATTTGATTTTTATAGGTATTAGGTCATCAAGCTGCATATGGCTGCAATGGCATAATCGTATTTATTTTACATAATTTCTAATGGTTACGTTATCCGAGTTATATTTTAGGCGTCCAACAAGGTGGACCGACGATCTGGTAAAGGTCGCGGGAAGCCGCTGGATGCGAGCAGCACAAAACCGGTCGTTGTGGAGATCCTTGGGGGAGGCCTTTGTCCAGCAGTGGACGTCTTTTGGCTGAGACGATGATGATGATTATCGAGTGTAGTTTATCGCAACGCTTTGGTCCGTAGGTGGTGGCTATCCTGAAGGGGCACACGAAGAAGGTGACGCGCGTGATCTACCACCCCGACCAGGACACCGTGGTCACCGCCTCGCCCGACCACACCATCCGCGTCTGGAACGTGCCCACGTAAGCCTATCTGTTATACTTGTATTTCATTATGAAGTTCGTTCTTGTGGGAAAAAGTAAAGGGAATAACTAGAAGAGCGTATCTGGAATAAATTAAAGAGAAAGCGGTTACCGTGTGTTTTAAAGAAGTAAAATAATTATCTTCGGATATAGATAACTGGAAAACGCTATACAAAAACCACTGGGGCGATTTTTCGATACGTAACCCGTAATTTGCGAGCGTGTAGATTATACAATAATAAAAAAAAACCTTAAGCCAATACCCATCAATTGAACGATTTAATGATTGCCCAGCCGTGGAACAGGTATGTAGGCTATTTATTGCAAACATAGTTGTAAGATTTATATATGTTATTCTTCGTTAGTCTGTAAGGTATTTATGTTATTATGAGCTTTTGTTGCCTGCTTTAAATAAATACTAAACAAAGATAATGGAAAAATATTTACTATACTTTTTGATAATTAAGAGTAATATTAAAGTAATAGTAATTTGTTGGCAACGAAATTTGAGTAAAATTATGTATATACTTATTTATTATTATACTATTAAACCAGGGCTTGATACCTTACCAAATTCTCACTATACGTGCCGGTAATGCAGGTAACGTTATCTATAAAAGTACCGCTACTTTTTTCGTTACCTAATGCGCTTTGGCCAATCCGCGTAGATCGTTTAGTTCATTTACCGGTATAAATGCCACCCAGGTAACGATACCAAGCATACCGGTACTTTTTTTACCGCATCTTCGTCTGACAGACCCATTTTTGTACGGTATTCAAAGCCCTGTATTAAACTACATTTACTTACACTGGTTAAACGTGCAAACGCGTCGTAGGTCGACGACGACGGCGATCCTGCGGCCGCACGACGGGCCGGTGACGGGGCTGTCGCTGCACCCCACCGGCGACTACGTGCTGTCCACCTCCAGCGACCAGCACTGGGCCTTCAGCGACATCCGCACCGGCGCGCTGCTCACCAAGGTGCGCGTCCAACTCGCACTCAAATCATTTATTCAACATAAGCCTTCACAGGCACTTATTCACGTCAATACTATAAAATCCAAATAATAATAAAAAAACAAAAAATCGTTTAGACAAAACTACTGAATCTACCCACCAGTTCGGATTTTGAGAGAGAGCCTTCGACCGAAAAGAGCTGGCAAGAAACTCGGGAGGCTTATTTCTTTTTCTCCATATGATTTTTTATAACAAAATTTTTAATCTTCTTGTTTCACTCGAGCTGCTGATTCAATGCCATTCCTCAACAGATAGTGTGTTTTTGATTTGCTTTCTAATAGTAATTTGTGCATGTCGTGGCAATCTTTAAGTATGACAGCGTTTTAAAATGTAACCAATGTGTTGTAAATGTAAATCTATCTATTGTAAATGTGAACAGCGTTTGTTATGTTGGTTGTCCTTAAGTAAATAAATATTCTGCTCCTTTCGTTGCTAAGGGGCGAATTGTCTTATCTTCTAAAGACGCTTGGTAGATATCCGGCTCGAAGGACCAATGTAAAAGTCGATTTTACTGTAGTTTAGTAGGTTGCCATGTGATGTGGTAGACAATAATAGGTCATCCCTAATCCTAGCGCTAACCTATCGAGCTGGATTTAATGCAGAAAGTGCAGGTTCAAATCTCGTTCGTTTTTTGCAATAAGTTGGTATCTGTGGTCAGGTGAGCGACGCGGCGGGCGTGTCGCTGACCACGGCGCAGTTCCACCCCGACGGGCTGATCTTCGGCACCGGCACCGACAACTCGCAGGTCAAGATCTGGGACCTCAAGGAGCAGAGCAACGTGGCCAACTTCCCGGGGCACGTGGGCCCAGTCACCTCCATCTCCTTCTCAGAGAACGGGTACGTTGGCTAACGATACGATTTCTCGTAATAAAATAGGCAAAAATTTAAAAAAATATATTTTAATGTAATTTGTAACCGATTCTTTTTACAAAATCTTGCTTTAAATTATTTAGTTGATAACACTTTGTAGTATATTATATAATGCATTGCATAAATGTCATACAAATCTTCTAAAACAATTTTCAAACTCTAAAAATGTATAGCATGATAAGTCTTTTTTTATGGTGATGATAATCGAGTGTTGAGTGTTAGTTAAAAATATACTCTAGTCACATAAACGTAAAATTTGTTTTTCCTAAAAACCAAGATATTATTGACGATTTATAATGTATTGATTGATTGGATGCTATCTGTAAAGCTCATCTTATATCCAAGCCTTTCTATGGATGGTATCAACACAGGGAGAATGGGCCATAAACCACGCAAGCTCAGTAAAGATTGTTGGTTGTTGACCAACGGCTATATGTGCCTTCTGTATCGCTATCTGTACACACGCTTGCACATCAAACTATCACAAACTGTCAAATTTCCTCAATAGACTTAAAGCTTAAAACATTGAAGATATTTGACAGTTTTGGATAATCGGATGCGCAGGCGTCTGTACGTTCATAAGTAAACGAGAGCCAACGAAACAGGTACTACCTGGCGACCGCGGCGGAGGACGCGTGCGTGAAACTATGGGACTTGCGCAAACTGAAGAACTTCAAGAGCATCCAGCTGGAGGAGGGCTACGCCATCCGCGAGCTGTGCTTCGACCAGAGCGGCACGTACCTGGCCGTGGCGGGCTCGGACGTGCGCGTGTTCCTGTGCCGCCAGTGGCAGGAGCTCAAGCTGTTCAACGAGCACACCGCCGCCGCCACCGCCGTGCGCTTCGGCCGCCACGCCGCCTACCTCGCCTCCACCTCCATGGACCGCACGCTCAAGATCTACGGCATCGAGTAACTGCGCACTCATATTGTTATATACGTTACTTTTGGATAAAATATATATTCCACCAGCTTAGATGCCTCCACTTTCGAGGAACGCATGCTCAAAATCTACGGTATCGAGTAGCTGCTGTATACCTACATTTCCTATTCAAACGAGCAATTTTTTATTTTTTTTATCTCCAGTATAAATATATTACTATGGACAAATTGACAGCGATTTCTGCACTGGAAAAGTATTCTACAATGTTTGTAATGTCGTAATTTATAGGTGACTTGTAATTGTAGCGTTTAAAATATGCGAAAAACAAAAATATAAGAACTTGAAATGAAAACATGGTAGTAACATATTTATATACGTGACTGTACAGGCGAGGAAGTTCTGTTCTGAAGTGCCACAATAGCCGCTTGCGCCTGATTCTGGTAGTGGAAGGCGCGCGACCCAAATATTCGTCATTAAAAACATTTGACCCGATATAGCATTTGTGTTTTTTTTAAAGTCATTCATAGTAGTTTAAAGCATATGCGCAAAGTACTTTGATACAACCGGCTGCGTGTCTTACAACGGTAAACGTGTATGCGATATATTACAAATATCGCCAAAGTATTGAGTCGTTTCGGTATCACATGCGAATTGAGGACGTCGGCGTCGTGCGCGTGCGAGTGACGGATAAGTCAGGTCTGTGATGTCACTGCTTGGCGGCTGATAACTTCATAATATACCGTCCGTGCTTCTCGCCGGTCTGACATTTTTGGAAAGCATACAGCTTTACCTACTGAATTAGTGGTATTCATTAGTAACTGATACCAAACGTTAACGAGTCAAATGTCAGTAGGGCTTAGATTCAGCTTCATCAGTAATATGAAGTATTTTTTTATGAGAACTTGTGAGGCAGACATGTCGGCGGCGGGCGGTGTCTAATTTGTCTATTTGAAATGTTAATGACTTAGTTTTAAGATTAGTGTAAGAGACCGGCTGAAACGCTACCATAGGTATATTTAGATGTTAAGGGTCTGTTGTTTACATTCTGTTCTATTTTAAGCGATAAGTATGTGTTTTGACGAATAATGGTGTCATTTTTGTGTTTATTGAAAATTCGATTTAGTTTTTCTAATCAATAAAGTAATCGGACCGATATCGAAATAGTTTTTTATTTTACGTGCATCAATGTTCGCTTTGAGTATCTACGAGGCCATTTAAATTGTTCGTCATAGTAATTTACCAATGACGAATTAGGATTTCCTGACAGTTAAAAACATGTTCCAATAATGTAGATTATTATTGGGTACTATTACTAAATAAAATGCCCATTTCTATAGCATTAGGTATCTTTATTTTTTATAATTTAAACAATTTTTCATCCCATCACAAGATATCTTTGAAATAATTCAAATATATACACTTATTATACAGTAATATTAACATAAAAACTTATCTACCAATTTATATATAGATGTATTTCGTATGCAACGAGTATGCCAATTCGTTTCGAGTAGTTACAGTATATTACATATAGAAGTCTTTCAAACGTAACTATATAACTAACAAATTGTTTTACTTCATTACCATATTATATTTTACACCAACCTCATTGCACCGTATTACAACTCTGCGCCGCAACTTATTCTATGACGCCTAAACATGTAACAGCCGGTTCGAACCCGCACCCAATGACATACCGGGTCAGGTGCACTACCAACTATGCTGTCGTATCACGTGCGGGTTCGAATCACCCTTGTGGAATTTTTTCAACACCTTGTTTTTTTTTCAAATTTTAATTTGTTCGCAACAATATATGCGTAAAATTATATGTAAATAATCATGTATCAGCCGGGATTGAAGATGGATAGGTCAAACAAGGGTGTGTACGCCTCACTCTAAACAATAGGGTTGATTGTTTTAACGTTACTTCTGTTAAATTGGATTCGGAATATCCTTGGTTTTTAGCAATATTTTAAACCAAGAGAATTGGTAAGATAGTCAAAGGTAGGGGTCCCGCTTGCTCTATTACAAACGACTTCAAACTTATGCATTATCCATACAGATATCCTAACAACTCAGATGTAATTTTAAAAGTCAAACTGCAGCAAGACAATAAACGCGTAGATTGCCGGAGCGTCGATATTTAGTTACTTAATACACCTTAAAATTTATTATCAAATTAGCTTAAGCGCCTAGGTAGGCGAGCCGCTTATGACACGTGCACAAAGCTATCGACATAACATAATTAGCGCTGTGGCTTATAAAACAAGCTTAATAATGCACTCATCGGCCTCCAGCCTAACGACGGTTAAAGGTTAGATGTCGTTTACGATTTAAGTAACTTTGTAAAGTTGAATCATTAATGATAGGTTAAAACTTAAACACTTATTTTTAATGATATTCAAAGTCCTAGGAGTCATGTTCTAGTACAAAATCCGTGAACTCCGTTGAGTTAGGCTCTGGACTCGAGCGTCGATGAGTGCGGCGCACTGCGCGTCACTAGCGATGCGCGCCGGCCGCCGCCGCTGCCGCCTGCGGGCGCGGCGCCTCCACACCCTGGGGTCATGCGAAGATCAGCCACAGCACGAACAGTATTGCCACCCACAGGAATATTTTTGAGAGAAACTGCTCTTCTTCGTACTGCGCAGTGCCGCGAGGCGCTGAAACAATTTTTATTAATTGTAAAACACTATCTCATAGTAAAGAATGTTAACAATAAACTCAAATGATAAGTTTGTGTCAACTGTTAAATTTAGCCTATACATAATAAGCAGACTTTGAAAATATCACAAAACGCTCACGATAATAGACTAATTTCAAACAAAAAAACAAACTAGGCATATAATATATTCACCATATTTAGCTGTATCTATGTACAGCTAAAAATAATTATAAAAACATGTTTGTGATGGCCTATAATCTTAGAGCATTAAACCAACCGGAGACGCCACTGACAGGAGTTCCCCTCTGCCAAAAGTATAAGACCGCCGGTCATACCGTTTATATAAAACTAGTCCCCGCGTGATCCAGTGTCATTAGCAAATCACGGTGCACGCGTTAGGACGTGAGCAAAAAATGCCAAATTGCAGCGTGTTTCCGTGTAAAAAGCGATCAGAAACGTCGAGTCGTTCAAAAGGATAACGTTACTTTTCATCAAGTATTATTTTGTCTTAATATTATTAAATATTACTAGCGCTAAGTAAAATTTATGAAAAAATTATACTCGAACAGTTGATGTTATATTTTAACACAAACAACGTTTTACATAGTAAGCAATATGGCTTTACTAAGGGTCGTTCTATTACTGATGCAGGTGTTGCTCTAATTAAACATATATTTGATGCCTGGGAGAAGTCTCAAAACGCTCTTGGAGTTTTTTGCGACTTGTCCAAGGCTTTCGATTGCGTTGAGCACTGGACTCTGGTGATGAAGTTACATTATTACGGTCTCAAAGATTTTGCACTAAATTTAATACAGTCATATCTCAGCTCTAGAACACAAACTGTCGATATAAATGGTACTAAATCTTCTGGTTCTCATGTACAAATGGGAGTTCCACAAGGGTCGGTTCTTGGTCCTTTTCTATTCTTGATTTATATTAATGACTTGCCATTATTTGTAGAGAACTTCTGTGAAATTGTATTATTTGCAGATGATACTTCACTCATTTTTAATGTAACTAGGTGTAGGACTAATTATGAAAATGTAAATAAAGCTCTTTCAGAGGTACTCCGATGGTTTACTATTAATAATTTACAGCTTAACGCTAAAAAAACAAAATGTTTTAAATTTATATTACCAAATGTCAGAAATTAACCAACCGATATTAGGATAAACGGTGATCAATTAGATTTGGTAGATTCTACAGTCTTTTTAGGCATAACCCTTGACTCTAAACTTCAATGGAATCCTCATATATCGAAATTGGCCGGAAAACTCAGTTCTGCTGCTTATGCCATTAGAAAAATTAGGCAGTTAACAGACGTTGAAAGTGCTAGAATAGTTTACTTTAGTATTTTTCATAGTGTCATGTCGTATGGCGTCCTACTGTGGGGAACAGCGGCTGATATTGAAAGTATATTCATTTTACAAAAACGAGCAATAAGAACAATCCATAAACTCGAATCACGAACTTCCTCAAGAAATCTTTTTAAGGAGATTGGTGTCCTGACAGTTGCATCTCAATATATTTGTAATTGTATAGTTTTCGTACGTTGCAATATCAATTCCTTTACTAACATGGTGACGTAGGTACACAATTTCAATACTAGAAATAAGACAAAACTTGTAATGCCACTATTCAGGTTACAGAAGGTTCTTTTTTGGGGCAAGGTATACACTATTACAATAAAATACCAAGTATTGTACTAGATTTACCTTCAGATGGTACACAATTTCAATACTAGAAATAAGACAAAACTTGTAATGCCACTATTCAGGTTACAGAAGGTTCTTGGTTCTTTCTTGGGGCAAGGTTTATATTCTTTGACTGTATAATAACCTTTTATCAGTAATAAAGACTTCACATGTTTTTTAAACTTATCTGAAGGTAAATCTAGTACAATACTTGGTAATTTATTGTAATATTGTATAGTGTGAAACCAAGATAGCGGGACCCATCTTGGATATCGAATTTTCATTATTTAGTTTCAATTTTGTGTTACTTTGTGCCCTCATTTTCAGAATTTGTCATTTTTATTATAATAAAGTACTAATATGCATAGGAGAATTATGGCTTTTTTTCCAACCGATTTCTGGAAATAAAATTCAGAGGCCTCTCTCTCTCAATGTTTGGAAACAATTTATTGTCTGCCAACATAATGTTTTAACACTTTATTTGTAACAAAATACTGCGAACAAGAGCGTTTAACTTTTTGTCATCAGTTAAGTGTTAGCGGATCTCTAATTCACAAAGGCGATATAAATCAATAACTTCTTTTGATGCATACATTAGGCCAGCACGACTTTTTTGGTATGTTAGGCTTTTGTCATGTGGCTCTCCACATAAACCCTTGATGCATGTACTGCATTAAAAAAATTTATAGTAGAAAATACTACGAAGCCTGCTTTATATTCCACTACTTTTCTCCAAATGGAGATAAGTATGTTTCAACCTCTATTAATATATATATGTATTTAACTATATTATTATTTTTCTTTAAGATCCTACGTTACCTACAAAAAATAATATCTGTATGGAACCATGAAAGTACATGTTGTTCAGTTTTTCGGTTCCTCCTGTTTGAGTTAGATAGCAAACTATTTTTTCATAATGAAAGAATAAGATTGCAGCTTTTCTTAAAAACAACAATTCATAAAATTATACAGATATATTTTGCAGAGTCTGACTTATCGATTCAACGTCTGTCCGTTCTGTCGATTTTACGATAACGAAAAGTAAAGTGCCTTAATTAGCCATACTGAAGAGCCTGAATTTAAAAAAGAAATTCTCATTATTATTGGCATCGACAAATTTAATCGATAGTGTGTCTAAACTCGTGCACGGACAGGTTATCATGTGTGTGAATATATTAGTGTGCGTCTAGTTAATGCTAGTGTTTAATAATTTTGTCGTTTGCGTGCGTAGCGACACGCAGAAAATGACAGACTTTTTTGGATAGAAATTAGGGCGCGCGGCCTCTCCGGTTGATTTAATGCTCTAAGCCAATAATAGGCAATAATTGTAATTATGAGTGTCTGCATGCTAACTAAATCTATTGTATATTTTACCAAAAGGTTAGAATTTGTCGAAATATTTAAATACTGTGGTTTGATTGGCTAAAGGAGTTTAAATTGAGGTCTGGAACAGGTTAAGATAGAATATTATATGAATTGTATATTTTACTAGTTGTCGCCCGCGACTTCGTTCGCGAAAACTATACTATCCCACACAGGAACCTGTTACCGGGATAAAAAGTCATATGTCCTAGTTCGGGTCATGGTCTGTCTATGTGCAAAGTTTCATCCAAATTCGTTCAGCCATTCTCGAGTTTTGCGCTTAGCAACATTCATTTGTATTTTTATAGATAGACTAGCGGCCCGCTTGAGTGAACACCCGTATCCTATAGAACCCTAAAGCAGCGCCACCTACTGGGTCCAATTATATGCATGTATTATATATATAAACCTTCCTCTTGAATCACTCTATCTATTAAAAAAAACCTCATCAAAATCCGTTGCATAGTTTTAAAGATCTAAGCATACATAGGGACAGACAGACAAACAGCAGAAACTGACTTTGTTTTATACTATGTAGTGATTAAAAAGCCATGTGCACGAATAATCACGCATTACCAGGCGCGGGCGTATAACTAATAATTTACGCCGTAACGATATGAAAATGGTACTGAAGACTAAAGATACATTTCAATAAATAGAACACCCGAAGACAATAAAGTAAAAGCTACACAGAGTGCCTGATATAGTTTGACAAAGACGCGAAAAGAAAAATATTGTAACTAATAATAGTTACCTAAAACTAATCATATCAATTTAACAGATATATTTTAGTTTATTACTAAAGCACACATACAGAAATTAAAAACATTATTAATTCTTATTTCACCTAGATTTTGTTTTATATTATTAGTATTTTTGTTAATTTATTCTTAAATTGACATACCCGCACTCGGTCTCGGATCGCCGAAGTTAAACGTGGATGTGAACACGCCAAATGGAAAGGCGCCAATGCCGAAGGACATGTGGAAACCTTCGCCGAACCCGAAGCCAGGGAATCCACTATTGTTTTCAGGTTCCGTACGCTGCCCTGCCGGCCGTGGCGGCACCTGCAATACAATCGGAATAGTACATGTCGAAAGGATCAGTGTGGAGAAAAATTGGAAAGGGATACACTCAGCAGTGGACATCACTATGCTGAAAGGAAGGAAGGAGGAAGTATATGTCAACAATCAATATTAACCGATTCATTGCGTATCCCACTTTTATGTACTTTTGTCCATGGCTGCTAACAAATATTCTGTCCGCCTCCGTGCGTCAGCCGCCACCCATTAAAGTGACGCCCTAGCGCGTCTTCAGCCATGAGTGAGCAAATTTTGCTTTTTGTTTTGATTTTGGCTTGTTTACATGTGATTACATTCAGTCGGCATCGGATGTCAAACGTAAAGGGTTTGCTTATTCGTTTAGTGTGTTATAAAGTGACTTATCTACGAGATTTAGCTGGAATGGCTGGTAAGTGATTTATTTGGATCAGTTGTTGCAAACCTTTTGTGTATTTTTTTGTAGGGGTTTACAAAAGGGTGTGAAAGGAGTACCTTTATTTAGGTTATTAAATCTAAAAACCATCATGACATTCGCAACTTGCATCCAGGATGTTCCTGCGATCTTTATCAAGTCGTCTGTCCACCTTATGTAATAGTTGGACGTCCTCGTCTGCAGTTTTAGTCAAACGAAAGGTTTGACCTTTTCTGCCCCAACAGCCATCTGTTCAGCACACGGCGCAGGGGCGCCCACGCCGTGTGCTTGGTTTGTCTGTTTCGTGTAAATTCATAGTGCAGCGCTGCATGAGGCAGGTCGCCCGTCGCACGTGGCGCGGGTTATTTAGATGAAACAGCACGTTGGCCGCTTGTTCGTGCTCCATTCACGATCCGTTGTGCGGGTTGCGGGATGGTTGCGCGACGCTAAGGGCTTGACGGCCGACCAGCCGCGCCCTTTGAATTGCCATTTGGTGTCAAACACCATACGCAAAAGATATTAATGACGCTCCATGGCGTCATCCGCAATGAATCGGTTAAACAGAACACTTATAACTGTTGATTAGACTTCTTTGAGCCACCGGTGGCTTACATTGTTAATGGTAATTTTTTTTCTTAGTCTATTAATTAGTAAAAAGATTGAAGTGTAACAAAATTGACATTGCGAGGAATCAATATAATAATGCAAAATATAAAATAAATAAACTAAAGCAGGCTTACTACAAATATATATATTGAATGAATGTGCTATGCTTACAAACCTTATTCCTTGGATCCTCCTGTTTTGTGTTGCCCCTGCCATAGAGCGGAATGACTTTGTCCCTGCTGATGGCAGCCTTGCACACAGGGCACACCTGTCTGCTGGGGCGCGTCTCCAGCCATTGGTGCAGGCAGGGCCAACTGAACCATTCAATTAATAACATTATAAAAAACTGAATCAAATTGACAACAGCAACATATTTATCATAGTTGGTTCTAAAAATAAATTTCTCAATTTTATTCAAATTACCAAAAAAAGTTACGAAACATTTTGATTTCTCCTATAAATTGTTATTTTCTCTGTTGGACTTTATGCTACCATTAATTTTCAAACAATCAAGAAAGTTCATGCTTATTATTGCTGATTTGAATACCAAATTTTATTAAAATCACCACTATAAATAGGAATATTTTCATATATTTTTATAACACATTTACTTAAGTTTGTGAAGTGTTCAAAGAAAGGATCTATACTAGCCTGTGATGTGATTACACAGAAGGTCATAGTGAACAGAGGCTTGGTTTTAATTTTGAAGCCGAAGTCACAAGTGTTTGGTAAGCCCAGAAAGAATAATGCCTACCAGAAGAGGTGTCCGCACATACTGACGACAGCATCCCGAGCAGTGTCTAAGCAAATGTTACATTCCAACATGCGTTCATCGTGTTTGTCTTCGTCGCCCCCAGCGTCACCGCCAGGCGCTGACGCCGATGCGCTCGCTTGTGCTTCACTAGTCTCTGCCATTATTCTGTTAAACAAAACTCATTTTCAATGTTGCCTTTGAACTGAATACTAATTTGCATTACATGATACCTTAACGCATCACTGCAAGGAGACTGCCAAATATTTAAATAACAAGTCTACTTTTAAGGTTTATGATATTTACAGATAAATAATAAAAAAAGGACACCCACTACTGTTTAATTTGCAAGTATATAGCCTATTCTCACAGGAATTCAACAAAATAAATAGATCACATCGCCAATCCCCCGTTGGTTGGTCTGCTGATGATCTGTCATTTTTCATTTTACAAAGATTAAAATAGTTTTTTTTTTTTTTTTAAGTTTAGTTCGTTCCTTAAGGAACCGGCTAAGGTCATAGACCATGCTGCCATGTCATCAGTTTCTTAATTTCATTGTAATACATAAATAAACAATATTGATGATGATGAATGATAATAGAAATGGGAAGTGAGAAATGATATTACCCCCCAACCCAACGAGTATCTCAGTAAAGATGTGGGGCTTTACTAAGTCCTCACGCAGACTTCTTGTGAGAATTTGAAAAGTAACATTGCACTGTTTTGTTTCATTTGCCAACACTCATGCACACTCACGAACACTTAACGGTTAATAATCCACCATTATTTCACATTAATATTCGACATAACACAAATTTTAGAAAATAAAACAAAACCGCAGACATGACTCTTCACTTTCCCGCCAAGAAGTCCAGATTAAAATAGTGTGTGTCAGCAGTGTCAGTCAGAAACGTACAGGCACAGAATAATTAATGTTTCAGTACTCAGAGGGCTACACAATGTTTAACTAAACATTAGCCCCCTTAATCATAAAAACTATTTAAGCATTATTTAGTTAATCATCGTTTTCTCTTTTTCTAAAATTCAAAATGACGTTTGTGTGACGTTGACCAAATAATATTTAACTAAATAATGCTTAATTAGTTTTTATGAATAAGGGGGTAGAACACGATTAGTTTTATCGATACATACATATTAGTTTTAAAACAAAACATTTGTGTTTTTCTTTCTTTTTTTTAGTTGATGGCTTCGTGCGATTAGCACATTTAGCCAGTGTCAAAGTAATTTTTCTTACAAGTAATACATAAATATACAATATTTCCTTCCAGTCAGTATGATGATGAATGATGATGAATGATAATAAAAATGAGAAGTGAGAAATGATATACCCCCCAACTCCTCGACTATCTCAGTAAAGATGTGGGGCTTTACTAATTCCTCGGCGGATTTCTTGAGAGAATTTGAAACTAAAGTTGCACTGTTTTGTTTCATTTGCCAACACTCATGCACACTTAGGAACACTTAACGGTTAACAATCCACTATTATTTCACATTAATATTCGACATAACACAAATTTTTGAAAATAAAACAAAACCGCAGACATGACTCTTCACTTTCCCGCCAAGAAGTCCCATATTAGTTTTAAAACTAAACATTTGTGTTTTTCTTTCTTTCTTTTAGTTGATGGCTTCATGCGATTAGCACATTTAGCCAGTGTCAAAGTCATTTTCTTACAAGTAATAAAAAAAAAATTATATACAGCGCGTATTGTATTCCCTATATCTATCAAATAAAGACACGTTATTCCATTAACATCAATTAAATTGAACATTCTATGATCTCATCATAATAAAATAAAATTAAATTCACCATTCGAAAAAATATCTAATTTCAAAGTTAATAAAACTGAACCTATGGTTTGTTTATAAACACGATGAGATTTTTTGTTTTCAATTACATCGTGATACTGAAATGACGGGTTTGGATTGGCAGTTCTTTGTCAGTTCTTGACCGATATTGCGATCGAAGTATTGAACGTTTGAAACAAAGAAAACATATTAAATTTTGGCAGGTTTCGTGCGGCGTAGGTGCTGATGGGATATTTCGCTGGTAAAAATTGATATTCATATCTTCAATATCACCAAATATTGTTTATATATTAAAGACTTATTCATGAGAGCCCCAAGATTGCAAATTTTGTTTATTCTCGATCTCTTAAAACATCCACGAGTAATAATTATGTTGAAAAACAACTGTGACGTCACGAGTTCAATCAGCTGAGGTGTTGGTGGAGCGGATTCTGGACAGCATAAAATAAATACAGGCAAAATGGGTGGCGCTGTGAGCTCGGGACGCGACAACAATGAGTTGATCGACAATTTGATGGGCGGAAACTATATTCGAACACGGACCGTCGAGAGAGTGTTTAGAGCTTTAGATCGTGCCGATTACATGACACCAGAGACGCGAGACCAGGCTTACAAGGATCTTGCTTGGAGGAATGGACCCCTGCATATGTCAGCACCTTGTATATACAGGTATAACTTTGAATTTCTGTTTATTAGTTTACCCACATCTATCATTGTGATTAATTCCCACTGCCACAGTTTACCATTAAGATCAATGTCAACTAGTAAACTTAAAATAAATGTGCTGATTGCTGTTTCATGGTTTCTTTCTGGGCATATTATGGTACCTATAAGATTAACACATCAATTAAATGGATGGTTGTAGACCAATGGCCTATATCCTTTTTTTAACAGAATGGTTACTTGTAGGTATAAATTAATAACAAATTTTATTTACTATATTACAAAATGTTTTTCAACATTTTTTTCTTATTGTAGTTTATACATACATATAATCACGCCTCTTTCCCGTAGGGGTAGGCAGAGACCACTTCTTTCTACTTGCTACGATCCTTACATACTTGTTTCGTCCACTTTCATTATTCCCTTCATACATGCTCTTCGGTTTAGGGTACTCTTGACCTGGCCTTTTTTCAAGACGTCCCTGATTTGATCTCGAAACGTCCGCCTAGGTCTACCCCTACCAACACTTTCATTCACACTCGCCTTATACACTTTTTTCGTCAATCGTTCTTCATCCATTCTCTCGACATGGCCAAACCATCTCAGCATGCCTTTTTCAATTTTTGTCACTACATCTTCTTTCAGACCACAACGTTTCCTTATCTCACTAGTAGTAGTTTATCAGTGTTAGAATAGTTTTAAATAAGTTTTAAATAATATACCATCTTCCATTCACAGTGAAGTGATGGAGGGCTTGGAGCTTAGGCCAGGGCTCTCTTTCCTGAATGTTGGCTCGGGCACGGGCTACCTCAGCACGCTGGTAGGGCTGATCATAGGCTCAGGCGGCATAAACCATGGTGTTGAAGTGCACCCCATGGTTGTGGAGTATGCAAATAAAAAGATGAGCCAGTTCATGGAAATCTCACCTACGTTGGATGAGTTTGATTTCTGTGAGCCAAAATTCTACCATGGTGAGTAAACAGTGATCATTTTGTTTTATATTGTTACTTTGTTAGATCTGTTTTTATCCTGAGAAAGGTACAAATGATTATTACAATACATTGGTTTTTCACTATTGTGTGTGTTTCCATTACTTATAAAGTTAAATATCATGACCTAAACCTTTTTTGCAGGAATTTTACAATGAGTGAAAGTATAACTTTAAGAATAATCACCAGGTAATGGCCTGTGCCTCACCCCACTGCAAGCGCCCTACGACCGTGTCTATTGTGGAGCAGGCTGCCCCGACGAGTATCAAAATTACTTCAAACAACTTATCAAGGTACTAAATAAATTAAGAGTTTTGAAGATAGCAATAATATTCAAAGAATTGTAGTGGAACAAAATATATGGTATGGTATAATCAAGACTATTAAAATCTGCAAAAGTGTCTATACTTGAAAAAAAAACATTTTTTTTTATGAACATGACATTGTTATAGTCACAATAATATAATAACCTAAAGTAACTAAAACTTAAGAAACTAATATATACTTCTTACGAAACTAAAATATGGCTTCAAAAAATTGCTCCGCGTCGCTGTCGACTGGTAATGTACCCAAGAGACTGGCGGCATTGCCACGTTGTATGGCAATGCTTAGCCTCTGGCCAAGGTAAAAGCCAGCTCTTGGGTCATGGGAAGTGTCAACCAGCCGTTTGGAGATGTCATTAAACAAAACATGAGCACTCGGACCCCATGGCACAAGCCCATGGCCATGGTTTCAACCCCAAACAGCTCGAAAATATAATTGCCGATAAGGTTATTATACTTTCGCCGCCTGAGGTTTTCTGTAGCCGCAGCAGCAGCACCAGCACAGCACGCTGTGCTAGGAAGATGGGATGCTGAAAGAGTATCGACACAAGTTGCATCCCATATTAAAGGACTACCCACCTTCCATGGAAATAAAAACATGCCGTCCGGTTGCTTGCCATCGTCGGGTGCCAAGCCATTGGGTTCTAATACAGCTGGAACGCCGACGGTGAAAATTAATCAGTGTGGGGGCTAGGATTTTCCTGGTTAATTTTTCGGTGCCATGGACCGAGGGTATGAAAGCCGTTAAACGAAATTTTGCGCCGAGGCCTCCCATGCGAATGGGAAGAGTAGCTTGTGCCCAAGATCGGTTGTCCATGGCCACATTTTAAATCGACGTTAATGTATGCCACATAGTTTGGTCCATTTTATGTAAAAGATGACTGTGCATCCATAAATGGGAAGAGCGAAGGAAATTTATTAATTTAGGGCCGAAACAACAGTAACATTAAGGTTGTAGCCGAATGCATGTAATTTGGAATAATCATTCCGAAACGTCATAAAATTTTGTATTTTTTCCTCGATAAACCCGGGAAAGGAATTTTCGAAGATTGGAGACCCAAGGAGACGAATCGAACTTTTTTCAACAATTTTGATTTCCGGAGCTATTGCGTTAAATTTGGGAAGTGTCAGATGTCTGTCAGTACTTTCTGTTGAGTATAGTTCACATTTCGAAAGGTTTAGATCAAGGCTAATGGAATGAAGTTCATTTTTAAGGAATTGTAGGTCATTTAAAACAGTATCTACATTGCCTCCGAAGGTTCCATCGTCAAGATACCAAACGTTAAATTTGGAATTTAGCCGTCGAATAATTGGGTGAATGGCTAAACTGAAAATCACAGGCCCGAGGGGGCCACCTTGTTGACAGCCAACAGCAGATTCCAGAAGGTTGTCCCGATACAGTAATTTAGAGGGGTATCTGTAGCATTGCCAAAGGAAACTATAGATTTGGGGTATTTCTTTTTTAGTTTCTATCAGCAAGGTGAACCTCACCATAAAATTTACAGCAAATCTTGGCTGCCATACGACGGTAAGTAGTTCCCACGGCAATGGGGCGAACAACGCCATCGCTCTTACTCAGGGCGCATAGATTGGCCCCGTACAGAACGTCGATGACGGCCTCGTTCACCTTGCCGGAGAGCATAAGGTTTTTTTTTCTTGCGTGCATACATCCGAACGCACAAATTGTACTTAAAAACAGTAATGAAGTAAAAAAAAAGATATTACCTAACTATTGCATGTTGTTTGTGTTTGTTGTATTTTTCAGTTTTATATTATTAGTGTGATTTATTACTTTGACCAATCTAATAAAACTTAAGCTTATCAGTAGCTTGTTTGGTTAAATAACTACTATTATAAACATAACAATCATAGTCAGGGGCATTTACTTATCTTTGGAATTGGTTTTGTCTTACAAGTGTAATTGTTGTTGATTGATTTCATCAATTAATTGTTAGTGTCAGTTAATTTTTAAAAGCTGAGATAGCTGACACGTGAGTAAACATTAACAAAAATGCAACTTTTGTAGTAATTTTTTTTGATGTTTTCATCATCATCCACATCAAAGCAACAAATATACTCAAAATTCAAAATTCAATTCAAAAATACAAAATTCAAAATTCAAAAATCATTTATTCAGTTTAGGCTACAAGTAGCTCTTGTGAATGTCACTATGCCATCGGTTCGTAAGTCTACTCTGGGCGGGAGATCTTGTACTGAGAAGAACCGGCAAGAAACTCAGTAAGTGTCCTTTTCTCCCTTTTAGCGTCAAAAATATTGGAAAATGCCCTATCATAGCAGGACACTTTTCATCACAAATAAACACAAAACAATATAGAAGACAATCACATGTAAAAAAACAAAATTAAAAATCTAAATTAATAAATTTACCTTAGGGTACTACAAAGTTTCTTAACACCATTTTGGTTGCACCATGCTACTCACCATGCTAAAATATATGACGTGTCTTTCAATGCATGGACACATCGTCAATATCGACATCATTACATTTCTAGAGTTCACGTAATAGCATAAGGCTATCTGCTTGTATTAGAAATCTTAATTGCGTGAACTCATTATGAAAAGGTAGGTTTAGTAATGATTTTACTATAAAAAAACGTAAATAATCATGGCATATACGCCGGCTTTTATCTGTCCGGGGCTGTGTATATCAATTGCCCTGGGACCAGGCAATATTCAAGTATTACTGTAAACCAGGTGGGTGGTGTGCTGGTGATGCCGCTGAACGACAACCTGCTGCAAGTGCGGCGCGTGGGCGAGGCCGAGTGGGTGTCGCGCAGCCTGCTCAACGTGTCGTTCGCCGCCCTGCGCATACCCACCAAAGAGGAGGCCGGCGAAGTGGTCAAGCTCGGTAAGGGCACGGTCTAATGTCTAGGTAAAACTTTTTGTCTTGAATATCGCTCTGTGTTTTTTATGTAGTTTATTTTACTTGTTATTAACAGTGGGCTCCATCTGAATTATGCAAACTCAACTAAGCTAAATAAAAATCTCTTAGATACACGGTTTTTTAAACTTAAAATCAGTTAAAATGTTGTTTTTTTTTTGGTGGTATTGATCGTTGCATCAGCATGCAATCCACTCGACCAGCATCGACGGTAGCCAAAAGGGTAGCACTTTCAGCTCGAGTTCAATCTTATAGGTTCGTTAGACTACTGACTGACTTGAGGAATTCTAACTTAGTACAAGCGTTTTAGAAAGGTCAATTATAAGATGAAATTCTTCAAACGGGGCATAGAGAGGAACCCTTGTGGGCCAGCAGAGTGAGGGTAACTTATGCTCCGTTGTTTTTCACGCTGCACCAGTTGTTATTGGACTGCATTTCCACTTAATATCAAGTCTCCCTGCGGACTCATATGCGGTGATTTAAAAAAAAAACTGATTTCTGAATGTGTTGGTGATGTGCGCAGAGGAGCAGTGCCCGCCGCGACTGCAGGCGCTGAGCCGTGCGGTGGTGCGCGCGGGCATGCGCGGCGGGCTGCTGCGGCGGCACCCCGAGCTGCGCGAGCCGCCGCCTCGCCAGCCGCCCGCCAAGAAGGCCTGTCCGCGCCGCATCTGCATCCCCATCGAGGACGACAGCGACGTCGGTCAGTCACGCGCGCCCGCACGCACACGCACGCACGCACGCACGCAACGCACACACGTACACGCAATCAAAACAAATATGATATTTACAGCAAGATAAGAGTATTGCTTCCTCCAAGTTCTTTGCTATTTATAAACTGAATGAATTTTATATAACTTTTTACTTAATGATACTTGATAACTTGATAAAATTATTTTCTCATGTATGAAAGTTATGTCACAAACTTCATATTCAAGCTTCATACAAACATGCACGTGCAACACACATACAACCTCTCACGAACACAGAATCCCGCACCAGCTGCACTGTTCCGAGCTGTTCCGAGACTCAGTGTCCGTGGGAGGGTGTATGCGTTGTTCACGGGTGGTCTGCCTGAAACTTACCTTTTGCAGTTATCTTATTTTGTGGTTTTGTATTTTTTTGCCTTGGGGAAGGCCTTTGTCCAGCAGAAGACGTCTTTTGAATCTTTGAGATTGATCAAGCTCTGTGTTTCATTCAATTTATTCCTATAGCTTGAAGTGCTACGTTAAAAAATATACCACCTTTTTTACACACATAACCTAGAAATGTTTATATTTGCCGCATGCTACTGTGTTCCACTGCTAGGCAAAGGCAGTAAGTATAAAAAAGGGCGGCGCCCGGAGAGTAGCGAGCCGTCGTCATCTGGTAAAACGGAAAACCTGACATAGTCGCCACGAGCAGAACCCGAGGAAAATCGCGATCTATTGGTAACGGACCAACGCCACTCTGTCGAAACGTTAAGTCCGCCTCCCACGGAAGATACTAATACCCTACCCCAGGACAACGGCCGATTCGGTCAGTGCCGCACGACGACGGGCCCGGCCCGGCCGCATGGGGGTTGGTAAAGCATGATGGTTAGGTTACTGTGATGACCCTGAAACAGCTTTGTGCATCATACGAATATGAAAATGTCGCTTCCATACACAACTAAAGATTGTACTAGTAGATAGACTACACGATTTTGGTACTTTAAATCAAAATACATATACAAGTGCATGTTGTTTTAGAGGGCCTCAACGCGCTACACGATTTGGACCGCGCGGACGGCGCGCACGAGATGAACGCGCTACTGAGCCTCGTGCTCAGCATGGGGCAGAACCGGGTGGCGGGCGCGCTGCGCTTCGACCGGCTCGACTCGCCGCCCAACGAAACCTCGTCCGACGACGGCGAGGACGACGACCCGCGTGGCGGCGGCGGAGGTGGCAGCGGCGGCGGTGACGACGACGACGACGACGACGGCGGCGGTGGCGGCGGTGGCGGCGGTGGCGGCGATAGCGGCAGCGGCGGGCGTGGCGGTGGCGGGCGCGGCGGTGGCGGCGGCGGCCGGCGCAGGCCGTTGGCCAAGGACGCGTCGCCACCCGAGCGCTCCCGACAGGAGCCGAGCAGCCAGGCCAGCAGCGAGGAGAGCCCGCAGGCGGGCGCGCTGGCGGCGCGGTCTCGGCGCGGGTTGCTCACGTTCGAGTTCCGCGACATGATCGACTCGGAGCGCTCGGGCGCGGCGCACTCGTCCTCGTCGTCGCCGCCCACGCCCAGCGACAGCGCGCCCGACCCGGAGTCCGACCGGGCCAGGGACCGGCGCCACGGCGGCCGCCGCGACGACAGCCCGGGCGTGCCGGCCGAGGTGGAGATTTACCTGGGCAAGTCGCGCGACGCGGAGGCCGGGCCCTCGGGCCTCATGGAGTGGGAGGGCGAGGCAGAGTACGAGTGCTCCAGCGACGAGGAGGCCGCGCGCGCCGACAAGCGGCAGAAGCTGGACAGCGGCATCGGCGAGGAGACCACGCCCACCAGCGACTCCTCGCCCGCCGCGCCCGCAAAGTCCGACGACTCGGACGCCGACGCCGAGCGCCCCTCCGACAGCCTCACCGACGACGTCGACTCCGCCAGGATCGCCAGTGAGTTAGCTCATGTTTTATATTAAATTTAAACTTAATAAGTTTTTATTCAAGTAAGTTTTCAAAACAACATGGACTTTTAAGGCAAAGGAGTACGATATCCAATCTTTTGGCATTTAATGATTACGTCTCGTCACACATAGACTCAGGACTGCAGGTGGATTGTATATTTACTGATTTCAGCAAAGCTTTTGATCGCATTGATCACCAGCTACTTCTTGAAAAACTGTACAAATCTGGTATACACGGTAATTTGTACAGGTGGTTTTTGTCGTACATCAGCAATAGATCTCAGGCGGTTGCAATAAATGGGTTTACATCACAGACGTATAATAAGAAGCAGACGTAAAATTACAACAAAAAAGCGTGCCAATTACGCCTACAGACATTTCACGAACACATTTACAATAAAAGAGGCCGAACTCAGGCACGCAAGGGACCTCAACTATGTACCTACATCTATAGAATTGTTATAAAGAGGATAATATTATAAAGAGATTTGAAGAATTCTTTCGATTTAAAAAAATCTTTCACCAGTAGAATGCTACGTTATTTATCATTGAGTGTCAAGCTATATCTCTAACTATATCTGCCTGCGACCGCACATCAATAACTTAAATAAAATGTGTGAAATAGTAGAACACTTTGGTAAACTAAAAAAAAATTAAATAAATAAAAACAACAACATACTTACTTGCTGTAATTTTATTAATAAAAAATTATAATTACAATAAATAATGTCACAATTTTTAAAACCAGTGATAAGACCGCCGGGTGGTCGTGTAGTCAGCGACCCTGTGATCCAGTAAATGAGCTTCAAAATGCTTTGAACACAGCACACTAGACGATTTGGGCTGCCAATGTTCTCTTTTCATATAACTCAACCAGGCATTATTTTAAATAATCATCTTTTGGAAACATGAAAATAATTTCATTATTAAAATGTATCCCTAAAGAAATAATATATATCATACTTTTAATCTAACCAATCTCAAAAATATACCTAATAAACAAAACTGGAGCCTAAATACGGCCCTGTATAATTGTACAAGTATACAAAACGTCAAACGGGATTGGAGTTAATAAAGAATTGATTATAATACCACAAGAATCGTTCAGAAACTACTTTACGTTAAGTTTTTAAGAGATTTTCACTACAATTATTTACTACTTCCCACAATGACGAAAGATTAATAATAATCACTCAGTGACTAAAAACCCATTATGAGATTAGATGGCACAACAACACTTACTGATGGAAAGTAATTGCAGGTGTTTTTCTATATGAGGAGTTGCCGCACAAAGGTGCACTACACTTCACCATTTTATTTTAGTACTTTAGGCTCAAAAATTTTATTAAATCGCAAAAATAAGCGAAAAGCAATCTCCTGTACGCCGATTGATGACAAGTCTAGAATGACATTTGTCGCTTATTTGTAGCTTGTCAAGATGGTGTTTTGCCTCACGTTCGAGATAGTCTTAATAATTTGTGGTTGGAGAGAAAGAAGTAGCAATAATAGTAGAATATTACCTTTAGAGAAAAGACGACGAGTAATTGACTTAATCAGTCTGTTAAAAATTGCGAGTGGTACTATTGATTGCCCTTCTTTATTGGAGCAAGTTAACATCTGGGTACCACGCAAACTACCGGTTAGACGAACTCAACCACTAGCAATACCCAGATTTTATACTAATCGCCGTAACTCTTTCTTTATTCGAGCGAGTAATCCCTTCAATGACCAGTCAAGAAGCGGGTTGCGAGTTGGAATTGTTTCGGACCAAACCCAAAAAAATTATTAAGTTCTATACTCAGAGTTTTTTAAGTCCCACGCCAAAATTGCTGCCGTCACTTAACATGTTTTATTTCAGTTAGTTTTTATATCATTTTATTTTTAGTCTATTTTTTCATCCATGCACATGCAAAACATCCTCTCTCCTGTCATACCTCTAAATGTAATTCGTTTAAGTTAGTTAATGGTATGTATTTGTATCCGTCAAGGTCGTCGCCGCCTGCAGAAGCGCAGTCGCATCAGCAGCGGCGTGCGCTCGTCCACGTCGACGGACGGGTCCGGCGCGTCGGGCGCGAGCGGCGGGTCGGGGGGCGCGGGGGGGCCGGGGGGCGCGGGGGGGCCGGGGGGCGCGCGGCGACGGTGCAAGCGGCGCGCGGGGGAGGCGCCGTCGCCCGACGCGCGCCGCGTGCGCCTCTCCGTGCTGATGAAGCGCGGCGTCAAAGAGCTGCCGCTGCCGCACGCGCTCAAGAAGTACGTCAACCTGGGCAGGTGCTTCGAGTTCTAAAAAGCCCCGTTGGGAGCTGTTTTGTATGAAGCGCTCTGTGGTCGTTCGGATTAAAAAGCTAGTGTGGCCTCGTGTGCGCGGACTCGACGATGTAGCGGCGCTTCCTAGCTCCCGCACGCGCTCCGTGCTCGAGAGCGGTGTCCAACAGCTGCCTCCACGCTCAAGAAGGAAGTTGAAAGACGCTTCGAATTTTGGTTTGAACATTGCATTGAATGTGGCGTCGTGAGCCCGCGTTATCTCTATCAACGTTTTGAATTTTAAACCGGTTGCGACCGTTGCTGCCTGCGCTTGTCGAGTGTGGACCACCCTAGTCGTTATCCGGAGCCTGACGTTGTGCAGTACACGGCGCCGGCGCCGGCGGTTGAACGGCACACTATAAACGAAGTCATTCTATAAAGGCTCGACCGGAATTGAGAGCTGAAGTGCGGGACTGTGCGCACT
Source organism: Eudonia truncicolella (assembly GCA_949315975.1). NCBI lineage: Eukaryota > Metazoa > Arthropoda > Insecta > Lepidoptera > Crambidae > Eudonia > Eudonia truncicolella. The sequence goes on along the minus strand of OX438831.1, from coordinate 821,000 downwards.
AACGGGACGGCACTACGAGTTACAAGTTGGAGTGTCTCGCTTTTGACTGTAAATACATATTAAGGAGGGGGTTTGTTAATAAAATCGGGGTCTTCCGCGGCGATCGTTATAACAGCGGGCAGTCGTGAAAACTGCAGTTAGTGGTTCAGCGTTGACGGCCGTCGTGTGACGTCACGACCGCAGCGGCGGCAGCGCCCGGGGCGTCGGGGGGCGGCTCACGGCGGCCAATCAACTAGTTAGGTATCAGTAATCATTGCTCAGTGCTCTATTTCATATAACGATTAGTATGTTTCCCTGCAGTGAGCGGGCACTGGCGATGACTGCTGATACACCGGTTTACCACGTAATTGTATGAAGCCCGGAGTCGCACGCTGCCGCGCTATATTATTTACTTGTAAGGCAATAAATTGTTTTGTGATCTTGTGTATATAATTAATATTCTAATCAAGTTTGACTGATATTTTTATCCTTTATTTTTCAATGTTTTCGTATTTTTGGGACTGTTTCAGCCCCGCAGAGGTTATACTCGAGACACGTCGCGTTACATTTATTATTATTATTATATATGTAACGTGACGCGTCGCGTCCACGAGGTGTGTCGATAATCTGTATTGGCATAAATTAAGTTCGCTAGTCGGGAATATTAATTTGAAATTTAAGTGTTGCATTTTGTTGATGAAGGTTGTTGTACGGTTTCTGGTATAGTGCGATGCAAACTTTATGACGGTCGTGAAGTAAGGCGCGAGTCTCGTCGCAGTGACCAATCGTCGATGTACGCGCTATTGCGTGTGCGGCTAACTTCACGGCGAGCGTACAGCTTGCCCCGCTCTGCGTGCGGCCCGGGCTGGTGGGCGGGTGTGTTAAGATGTTCCATTGTAAATATTATCCTTTGTTTTCGTTGCAACTGATTATAAGGCTAATTTTCACTACGATTAGAGCGAGTGCTGGTGCTTAGTAATTAGGACAAAACGCGTGTAAACCGCAATCGATTAGTGCGAGTGATTGGTAATCAGCGAAGTAAAGTGAGTAGAAGCGTGTTCTATTTAGTTGCGAGTAGCCACGACACGCGCGCACTTCCTTCCCCGTCAGTCGCAGCGTGCCTGCTACTAATCACGTTTAGACAACTATTTATGATATTCTTACCATGTTTATTATTTGTGAGTATCCGATTTTTGGGCACAGTTACATGATCACGAAATTACTCCCACACAAATATAATAAACACGGTGAAGAATCCCGTTAATAATTACAGACCATGCTTGTTTAGGTAGTAACCCTTCTACTATAAAACAGTGTCTAAAGTTAAACAATGGCTAAATACGTGTTTAAAATATTGTGTCTCTGTCTAAATATATAAGTTAATAAGTGACAGCATTAAGTTGAGTTAGTGTTCTTGCTGTTCGACGCCTAACAACAAAATGTTGCCTAGGCGCAGCAGCTAAACAGTATTGGACACTACTCACACTACATATTCGAACTAATCACTTATCAGCTGCACTCGCTCTAATCAAAGTGAAAAATAGCCTATATATAGGATTACTGGTTATTAGACCGGATCCTTTTAAAGGGTCATAGGGGAGGTTTTTTGCGACAATTTTTACCTTATGATGCATAATCCAAAAGTCAACCATTTTCGTGATAATTGAATTTTGAGTTGTAGTTTTCCTAAAAACCAGTTTTCTTCCTTCAAAAATTCATTTAAAAAAGCTAATACTCAGATTCTAACTTTCTACAAAGTTTAAAAGAATTTACATTACATTTCCTAATAACAAATCATAACATCCTCATAATCTGTATGTATACAGAAAGTGCGGGCGGTATCATAAAAATATACCATAATTTATGGTATTATGGCCTGTATTTTCTGTATGGATTAGAATTACTACGATTTTATAATGTTAAGAACCGGAATGAAAAATCTATAAAACTGTAAACAAAATTAAAATGGGAGCATTCGTTTCGTCGTATGTAAATCAATTTTTGAACGAATAAAATTGGTTCTTCTAAAAAAAATCCTTAAAATTCAATTTTCACGAAAATGGTTGACTTTGGGTAATATAATATGGGGTCAAAATGGCCGCAAAGGACCTCCCTTATAACCTCTTTAAAGGATCCGGTGTAATAACAAGTAATCCTGTATAATTTTGTTAAGAGAGTTACTGTTTTTACTTCTGGAGATTTATTGATTTGATGTTTTGTTCAATATATTGAATGAAATGCGGGTAAATGCTCTATAGTTGTAGGGTATGTCGGCAACGGTCGAGTTGCGATTACCAATGCATTAGCCTCCGGTCGGCGCGGTCTAGTTTTGCAAAGCATGCGCATCGGCAGCGTAACGTCCGGGGGCATTACTTTTTTTATTTGTGTTTAAAGACTGGTATTGATACTGCATTTGTAGTCGCAACAAGAATAAATTATTCCCTGAAGTTTTCGCCATGACTACCATGTAGTCCAGTCATTTGGTAGTTTTACCTGGAAAGTTTTCCGGGAGTTTTGAAAATTGGTGATTCAAAAGATTTCGACGTGCTCTTTTCGAATTTTCAATTTTTCACTTTGCCACCTCGTATCTTTGCCGCTCGCGCCGCCATATTGGAAAAATGACACAACGTTTTTTCTCGTATGCTGAAACTAGATTTTATAAAAAAAAGGTTACTACATAAATTGTAGGAAATTTTCTCTTGTTTAATTTATTACATAACTATTTTTATCGTAAAATGAGTCGCAGCGGAGGTATTCTCAAAAAACTGTTTTTGAGCGCCATTTTTCCAATATGGCGGCGCAAGCGATGGCAAAGTGCGAACTAACACGAAAAACTTTCCAGTTAACCCCCTTTTTGAGCACCAAATGACTGTACTAATAGTGATAACCAATATTAACAAATCTCGTAGTATCACCATGAGTGAAGTGAAAATGTGTTGACAATATCGAAGTGAATATTTTTGACATCACGTGAGATGTCGTATTATTATGAATATCAATCGATGTGTTTCTCTGAACTATGTCACTACGCGTAGATAATTTTATCGATAATGTTATTTTTACAATCGCCAATTTTATAGGTGTCAACATAATAATGTATCCGAATCTTAAGGAGGACTCAATAAAACAGTCATTTTAATAATATTTGTGGTTTTTATATCATCGGTATCCATCTCGGGTGTAAAAAACTATACAACTAGACTTAAATAAATACACTTTACATTTAGTGAGTATTCACGCGGTGGGTGCCTCTGGCCGTGCATATATTTACATGATGAGTGTCGTTTATTTGTTTACAAAATCAACGTACGTTTTGTACGGAATGGATAAATAAGCCTCTTGAGACGCTTTCCCACGACGACAGGCGCGATCCTTCTGTATCGGTATCCGTACGGAAACTCCCGGGGGGACAGCGGTGGCTAGCACCACTTGGCGGACTGCACGAGCGCGCGGCGCGGCGCGTGCGGCGGCTCGGGGTACAGCGCGTCGGCCGCCGGCGCCAGCCCCGGCAGCAGCTTGCGGCTGGGCCGCGGCGTGGCGCGCACGTCCCGCGCCCGCTCGCGCTCCCGCTCTCGCGTCCACTTGTCGGCCGCGTGCGTGCGCTTCACCGGCCGCTTGCCCGCGTCCGCCTCCGACGGCGGCCGGCTCGGTGTCTCCGACTCGCTACCGTTGAGCAGTGAGTGCGCGCTGCGCGCCTTGTGCAGTGACAGGCGCAGCGGCTTTCGCGGCGGCGTGGGGCGCGGCGCGGCGTCGGCGCGCTCGTCGTTCTTGCGGTAGTGGCCGAGCCGCGCCGAGCACGTCTCGGAGCCGTAGTCGGCGCGCGGCGAGCAATACGCCTCGCCGTTGGGGAAGTCCGAGCATTCCGACTCGAACTCGGAGGACTTGGCGCTCCGCGAGTGCAGCTTCGATGACCGTCGGCTCGACTTGTGCGCGTTCTCGAGCACTTTCCCGTCTATCCTGTGGTACATGTAGTGCTTCTCGGTCTCGAGCCGCACATCCTCGGCGCTGTCTGCCTTTTTCGCCTTTCGCAGCCGCTGCGACCGCTTCAGCTGCTCGATGATCGAGAGCGTCTTCCGCTCGGCCCAGTTGGTCTTCTTGATGCTCTCCTCGATCCGGTCCGCCGCCTTCTTGATCTCGCGGTGGCGCGGGTCGGGGCCGACGCTCGAGTGCGAGTGCGAGTCTTGCGCGTCGAGGTCGCTGCCCGAGCGCAGGTAGTCTTCCGCCTTGGAGCGGTCGAGGCGCTCGGCCTTGAGGCGCTGCTTCTCGATGTGGCGCTGGTTGCGCTCGATCATGCGGATGGCGGCGTCGGTCTCGGCGCTGTAGTCGGCGTGGATGCAGTGGTGCGACAGCGAGTGGCGCATGCGGCCGGCGCGGTGCTCGAGGCTGTGCGAGCTGTGCGCGCGGTGCGGCGGCGGGGAGGGCGGGGAGGGCGGTGTGCGCGCGGAGGCGCCCGATGCGTTGGAGCGCGGCCGCAGCAGCGGCAGCGGCTCGCCGCCGTCCAGGCCGGGCAGCCGCGCCACTAGCGCCGTGATGTCGGGCCCCTTCTGGAACACCTGCACTTCGCCACCGCGGCGCGCCGGCTCCGACGTTATGTTGATGTTGGTCACGTTCTTCTTCGTTTTGTTCACCGTTATGCAGCTGCTGTCGTTGCTGCTGACCGGTTGGAGCTGCAATAAAATGTATACGTGAGTTTTACGACACAAACACCGCGCAGTAGGGAAAATTTCCAATATGAAAAATAGGTAACTAACATGCGGATGACCTTAAAACACGCAATTCAATATAGTTTGGGAGTGGAAGTTTAATTTTGTATTGTCGCGTCCGTGCTTGTGAAAGTATGAGTAGGTGAGTAACCTGCGCGTGGCGGGCGAGCAGCTCGGCGACCTGCTCCTCGAGGTAGGAGATGCGGTGCGTGAGGCGCGTGTTGTCGCCGCGCAGCCCCTGCTTGGCGCGCTCGGCCTCCTCCGCCGCCGCGCGCAGCGACGCCAGCTCCGCGCGTAGCGACGACGCCTCGTTCTGAAAGTGTTATTAAATCACATCATCATTTATGTACGGGTACATTTAAAGTTACCACGCTGTTAGATATATGCGAGCGTATGAGCATATTTTTACCAATGCTAACTGAAGTACAGACGAGAAAATATGTTTTCAAAAGGCTTTTGTATTTAGTATGCATCCTGATGCTTAAAACGAGCACTATTATGTTCTTCGTATTATTACGGTCTTATTCAGTCTTCGGGGTAATCGTAGGTCTCCTACCTTATAATAGTAATGTGGTTACCTGGGTGAAGGTCGCTGGCGGGGGCTGCGCGGGCGACGGCGGCGCCTGCCCGGCGGGGGGCGGCCGTAGCAGCACGAGCCGCGCCGCGCCCCCGCCCCCGCCCAGCGCACGCTGGAGCTCTTCCTCGCTGCGGCATGCCACCATCGCTATGCCGTTCACTTCCACTAACCTGCGGAAATGAACGAGCTCTTTAGTAAACTAGTTTAATGCCTAGCCGCTTCACCCAATCCAGGCGTTCCTCATACTGTACTGTATGGAGGACTCGCGAGCGACCAACCATGTAAGTAGGTACTAAGAAGAGCTTAAGAACCTTCCCCGGGGCGGGCGGTGCGCGCCGGGCGATACCATCGCTGATCCGCCCGATAGTGGGACTCTAACCTCGGCCCTCGCTGCGCCAGAATAAACCCACATTTGAGGAACGTTCAAGTTCCCATGCATTTACCAAAACTAGATGTTCCTTATCTTATTATCTAACTTCTAAGTAGGTAGGTACTGTTACGTGAATTTTGCGTCAAATACCGGTCGGTACATTTTTATACTTTCGCATTCCCTTTTCAGTTCTAACAGGTACAACAATGCATCAATTTAAGCCATTACCTATAAAGTCATCGGTAATCGATCACGTCGCGTTCTCATACTTTTCATCATTTTATTTGACCCACTACATCTTTGTGGTCCTTCGAGCCGGATCTAAACCAGCGGCAGGCTATGGATTATATATGGATCAACCTACTCTTAAGACATCGTTGACAATATGTTTTAGAAAACTTTGCTATTAACTAGTTTAAATATAAATGATTATCCCATGGTTAGCGTGGCAGTGTTTTACCAAAGACATTGCAGGCATGCCTATAGACCGTTTATGATACCCGTAGTGTCGTTTAAAAACATTTGAATGTCAATCCCATGATCGGTGGTGGCGTGAGCCGTGTACAGACCGGTCGCCGGGGCGCAGCGCCGCGCCGTCGCCGCACCAGTCGACGCAGAGGCCGGGCCCGCGCGCCGCCGCGCCCCACGAGCCCTCACGCGTCTCCGCCGCCACCAGCGTCGCCGACCCCCCGCACTCGCGCACCGCGCTGAATAACAAACAAAAGTAATACAACATCTGATTAAAACAAAACGCAATGTCTGTACCTACATTAACTAGAGAGGAAGTTTTAGTTATAAACCAATTACAAAAATAAACTTAAAACCAATATTGAAGACGCAGGCATTGTTCATCATCATCATCATCATCATCAGCCTACACACGTCCACTGCTGGACATAGGCCTCTCCAAGTGCACGCCGCTGCGCACGATCCGTGTAGGATATATTATGTCACTATGCCTATATTCGTTAACTTAGGTATAATTTATATTTGAAATGGTCTCGCAACGATGGTTACATCAGATAACACTCGTAGTACCTATGTATATAACAATGTGTAGCTAGGTAACTACGTAATAACGTGGTAATAATAATGTTCATGACATTGCGGTGAACCGCTGGGAGTAATCTGTTGTTTACATCTAAAGAGTTATTGTAGTACCTACCTACCTACCTACATTATTACGTAAATTATAATATATTTAAGTGTATTGAAAATATAAGAGAATAATCATGAACAGGAATAATCTGCCAATTACAAAACTAGGATAAGCTCGATTGAAAACGAATTTGATTTAATCGAAAATTAAAGACAATTCCAATAACCTGACTGAATAGGTCTATTTGTTATAGTCAGCAGAAGAAATAAAGTAATAACTTTGTGCAATTCTTATTGTTAATCATTCAATTTTATTGTAACATGAAGTTTGAATAGTTATGTGTTGAATTGAATTGATTTACAATAATAAATTGACATTTTACGAAACGAATGTTGAAGGAATTATAGTTTTTGGTGGGGCAAAAATGAGGCAAAAATAGCACATTTGACTGACAGATCAAATGAACTGAAATTAAAAATTAGGCTAAATTATCTTGCATCTCTACAACGTTCGGAGTTCCATTTGCATGTTCCGCGTGCCGAATCCCGTCCGATTTCTTATTGGTGTTGTTTTGAAACACGATACGTGTCCGCCAGCGGCCCTATTATTAGATTACAGTCCGGCGGATTGTGCGCAAGCGCAAGGCATTGTGCCTGTCCAGCCAGGGCTCATCACGGTGCGGTGCACTTGGCCCCGGGTACCACGACGGATAGGTACATGTCCTACGTATTTTGATGTTAATACATTTTAAAGCCTGTTATGTATATAACAAATGCGCGCGAGATGCGCTGATTACAATGCATTCTATCTTAAAATTCCGTGACATTATTTGGTTGAGCGTTAGCGTCTGCGCTTATTTCAAAATTAAATTACTGTAATCTTAAAATTTAATGCAAAAATCTTTAAGTTATTATACTTCATAGTTTTAGATATGAACTTTATATGCATCCTTTTAAAAATTTTGCGTACAGAATCGGATTCATAGAAATTGCGCGGTGGAGTGGTGGAGGCGCGGAGTCACGCGCTGGGGCACTTGTCACTGAGCCGCGGCCTTTGACTTCGAATGTACAATGTATTTTTAGACTAAACATCTAACCATAATTTTATAACAAAATAATAAGTCTTTAAAAATTTGTAAGATTTTTTATTTAAAAACAGAAATGTAATAGAAATTAATTAACAATGTAAAAAACTTTCACCTCCTTACAAAAACACAAATGTTGAAAAAAAATCCACGAGCAGGATTTGAATTTTTTCAATTGTGGTTTTGTAATTTGTTTCGCAACAAAATTTGCGTTAATATAAGAATAAAATAGAATAGAATAGATTTATAAACGAAGGTGATTAAATATTGTTTATGAAACATGTTGCCACTTTAAAGTCAACAGGTGTGGACGTGTGTTGCGCGAGTTTATTAACATGAAAATAGTGTGGTCCAACAACCAGATTTCGATGGTCATAGAGCTTCAAGTTTCAGAAACAGTGTTTATGGTAAACTTGTTTATAAACTCGTCATAAACAGTTTACAAATAAAAAACATTCTCTTTGCTAACACTTAAAGGCTTTTGTCAATGTTGCCCTTGTTATTTATTTATATTTTAAGAAAACAAACAGGTGACAACACTATAAAAAAAAATGCACCAGAAAAAGTATTGAGGTACAACTCGATGTTTGATAAATATTGTCCTAAAACATCTCAAACACGCGGTATGTTGCTTACAATCAAACCGGTCACAATTAGGTGTTTCCCACGACAGGTCGCGCCCGAGCGGGGAACACTCGGGACACAAAACTACTACAGCGCGCAGCGTAGCGCCGCCGGCCGAACAGCAGGTACCTACCTTCCGAACACGTCAGCTGGAGCCAGCATAGGTACAGCTTATGGTTTTTATTGCCGTCCCATTACATTTAGCACCTCTAGGTTTTACTTACTCGTAAATGAAAAACAAAACTGTTCTTTTTACGTCCGACGATAAAAAGAGGTGTTAATGCATAACACCTCGTTTGGAGGCTTTGGCTTGTGGCTAAGCTTGCGGTTTTATTAAGGTGTTCGTAAGGCCTCATTCTTGTAAGATAGGTTACGTGATAACAAGAGATAATATTCAGCTCTCAAAGTAATTTTAAAAGGATATTTGGCTATATTCAAGCTTTAATTTTAAGTTATAACTGCATTCGCATCAAAACGAGCGTCACACATTGATCAACATTGAAAAATCTGGATCTAGTAAAGAACCCCCTATTATGGCCCGTTCTCCCTATCCATCCTTAGGGAAGGCTCGTGCCCAGCAGTGGGGACATAATGAGCAGGTGATGGTGATGAAAGAACCCAACGCTTTACAACGCTTAAAATACAGACAAGATCATCTTGTAACAGCTTTTTGGTCTGTTATTAATGTGCTGAAGGTGCAGCAGATTAAAATAGAAACAAGAACTTATCGTGCCGTCAGTTATTTATAATAATATGACTAACAAGTTTCAATATAAACATTGTTTTGTTTGATATTGTAGGTAGGTAGCTAACTTTTTTAGTGTCTTATTTAAATTCACAATTACTTAGAAATACATAGTAATGGAAAAAAGAAATGAGCGTGATAAAAAAAATTCAGATATATATGACGCAATAAACAGCTTTCATTTTGATCTGTTCACGGGTATTTAAGCAATCCCATTATAAGATCATTTGTCACGTTAGCCCTGCTCGTTATCTGCGCTGCGAGCTGCCAGCGGCGGCGGCGGCGGCGGCGTGTTGACGACGCATCGAACGTCGTGAAACCGTGCGAACGCGAGCGTCAGCGAAGCCGCCGCGAGGGACATGCGATCCTTTGATTAAGAGCGCGTTACCAAGAAAAATGTCAGTTCTAGAACGTATCCACAGTATCTTCTAGTTAAAGGTAGATGGGTATTAAAATATGCTATCATACAGTTAGCGCTAGCGGCGAAGGAAGTAATAACTTCACAAGATAAGTTTATATGGCTGTTAATCAGTTTTGATAGCGTGTGTAGTCGTTTCACGAGTGGTTAAGAGATGACTAATGAACTTAGCTCTATCTATAGATTGGAGGGCTAAAATACGAGCTTCAAGTGCAGTAACTGCGCTCAACGATACAAAATATTGGCGCAAAGGTCACGTGCATTAACGAGGCGAGGCGGCGCAGGCGGCGCGGCGCGGGCGCACCGCGCTCGACACGCGGCTCAAACGAAGAGGATAGGCCTTCGGTCGGACACGATCCACGCAAGATCGCGCAATTTTACTGTGGAGAATTTAAAGATTGCAATATCATGCAGAATTTAGCATATATTCCAACCGTTACAAGGTAGGTGTTATGCTTCATTACTACGAAAGATAAACCTGTTAATTATAGCCACAGACGTGGTGGACGTACATTAAACTGCAAAGATGTATTATGCATAGAGAGAAATATGACAGAGAGTGGGAGCCATCAAATGTTGATTTATTGATTTTGTCCCGGACAATCTTTCCCTGGTTCCTGGGTGCCCAGGACTAAAACAACTCACTAAAAACTTCACAAATTTATTCAAAATACACCAAATACCAACTCGCTACAACATCTTATTTGATCGTCTTATGACTTTCTTTTATATAATCATAGACAGTAATAATAAAAAAGTTTGAACATATTGTTCTGTTATAAACAGATCTTATGGCCTCTGTGGTCTAGTGTTAAAATACGGCACCGATCTAGAGGTTGAAGATTATCCAACATTCGATTCCCAGCTGGGGTAAATATTGTGCCTGGATTGATTACCGGGAGGGCTAGTTCTAAGGTTGCCTGATCGCCAGCTACCATCATCTTATCTAAGTCTATCGTCATATTAACAATATTAACAATTCCATGCCAATGCTGTTTATAAACCTACGAATTTTCTTAACGTCAAATCCCGCAAGATGATCGACCACGAGTGAAAATTGTCGATTTTCGAGTGTAACGGTAACTAATAGTCTATAAAAGGAAATCAAAATTGTAGTAGATAGTTTTTGATTAATTATTATCGATTCTGATAAATAAATATAAGCTTATTCAAGTCTCGTAAGCTTCAGCGTTCCCAACAAGGCCGCGGGAGGTTTTGCCGAGCCGCGGCCCGCGCCGGCCGCGTCCCGTCCCGCCCCGCTGAATATCCATGAAGCCTTCTGGCCGAGACGTCGGCGATGGGAGATCGATACCTTACAATATTGATAACACATTAGCTATCTGTGGGGAGACGACTGACACATGTGTAGATATCTTTTTATTACTGTAGGTATACGCAGTGTATGTTGAACATGTAACTCTGAAGCGCCTAGCTATACGCGGTGGGCAGGAGGTGTCTTTAAGATAATGTTTAAAAGATTTATATCATAACCCCTTGAATTGTAATGGCTTAATTTATTTGAGATTTAATTTAGATTATTTCGGTCGTTCGTTAAAATAGGCTTGCGAAAAAATCGCTCGCAAAAACTTGCCGACCTAATCGTGTTATAGCATGAAGACACACTTTCACTTATAATTTAACTTATTACATTCATATAGCTCAGCCGGGAAGTTCCCACAGATAAAATTAAAAGTGCTAGCTAACCCGAACAGTTATTACACCTCCTTCGGCGAAAACGTAACGACGCCGACGCGCGTCGGCGCGGCGCCGCGAGACGTCGCAACAAAGATGTGAGTCGGTATCTTCAAATAACAATTATTACACACTTTATAGCTGCCTATACACAATGCCGAAGTTTTCTATTTTGTATAATGGAGCGTTGTTGATGCGATAAAGATGATTTCAGAGATTTGTTACGTTCCCATTTACTTGAGTCTTTTAATTGTAGTCATTATTATAACGACGTAAAAACGTGCTAAAAGTAGATAAAGTAGGAGATTATTTCTTCTGTGCTAGAAAGTAACAAACGAATGCATAATCACAATGTTTGTCTTCGAGGTGTTCTGTTGTATGAGGAATAGATCGCATCGAAATGAAGAATGACTAATGATTCTTGATTCATTTATTACTAGTTAATTATACATGACCAATTCTCGTTTTTATCAACATAATCGAATGGCAAATAAAACTTGCATTAAGCACTCGTGGTGCCAATGTAAGTTTTGTTTACAATCCGTATTCTTCGATTACGTTTACGAAAACGAAAATTATAAGTATGGCATTAAAGCAGCGTCTCGTGGCGTACTATTAAAGAAGAGTTAAAATTTTGCCATACAAATTCTCGTTTACGTTAACGTGATTGAATGGCGAATGAAACTCGCACAAGGCACCCTGCTCTCAGGCAGGCGTAGGCGATCTAACAGCAGAATTCATTTTAAAAATAAAGTTTTCTTACGTAGTATTTTTAATCAAATTTAAATGACCTACGGCGGCCAAGTTAAGCGCTATAAATTGTATAACTTTGTAGAGATTACACGATTCCGTAAAACAAATAAGTGTATGCGTGGTTAGACAATGTAATAAAACATTGCGCGATTGCGAGATTCCCAAAGCTATAAACTTAGGCATTTTCGTACACACGCCCAATGGGTGGGAACCTGGTCGATGGCTGTCTCACATGATAAATGACTGACTGACTGATTTAGTTTATTGAATTTGCTAACATTGGATTGCTGACCTTATTTAGTTTTACAAGACCTTCTCGTTGTACTTACGAACAATTTCCAGTATCAGTATTTAATAAAACTACAGTGACTCAGTGTATATTTCTTTTTAGCTAGTAATGCCTTGTAATGCTAACGCTACGCAAAAAGGTACGATTTGCAATACGTTTCTCAATTCAAATCATTGCTTTGTGTTAACTAGTCATGACTGGCTTTAAATTGAGAAAATAGGTCAGTGTGTTGTGTGATCCAAGGAGATCGCAGTGCGGTGTGCAGGCGCACCGGGGCTTCAAACCGCAACCTCTGCCCGCACCCCGCACCTACCCGTTGCCCCTGCCCACGCCTGCCGCGCGCGTGGGAATCCAATACCGATCATATTAGCAGCAATACTAAATGAATCGCTTCATTGTCTCCGAGTGCTTGCACGTACCAATTTCTGCATATATTGTTTATGATGGTTTTGCACCAGCGTAACTCATAAAATACAATTAAAAACCTAGTATACTGTGTTAGCATTGTTGCATCCAATACAGTAAATTTTCGGTGGTTAGGGGTCCACTTATGCGATGGGGGCCAAGCAGTTATCCGTTGTGGAATAAATAATTAATCTAAATGAAAGAGTAAAGTAAAAAAGAACTACATAAACCATGCACTTACTATGGCTGTCATCCCTATAAAGCCCGGTGAAGCTGAAAATGCCGTTTAAGGCAATCAGCAAACTATATAAAAAAAAGTCATCCCTAAACCTAATTCAAATGTTATAAGGCATATTATGTAGTTATTTATATGTCGAATATATCGAATGGTTTAAGAACAAGATTATCCTCCTCTTTCCTCTTTTATGCAGTATATAAGATATTTGGTTTCTACTAATGTTTTCCCGAATTTCAAATGCAATAATTTTGTTTGTTATAATTTTGTTGACATATTTTCATTAGAAGTAACGTTTCATTTGCTATAATTATCAAATTACATTAACTTATTTTCATTGGTCATACATAACATAACCAATAGAGTGTCATAATATTTTTAATCCATAATTTTATTTGCCATACTTATATATTATTTTTAATAATATTATTTTCAAATATTTATAAAATACAGTGAAAAGATTAAATGCCTACCCGACCCAGCCAGGAATCGAACCTGGGTCTTCCGCAATCCGGGCGGCTGCACTGACCATTAGGTCTAATTAACTAATTTTTTTATTGTATTTTATAAATATTTAATTCAGCTTATGTGTAGGAATTAGCACTTTAAAAAAAAGTAAAATTTAATATTATTTTCCAAAACATTTACTTACCATAATATTCATTTACAACATCTAAAATAATAATAAAGGTCAGTGCAGGCGCGTGAGAGAGCATGTAAAAAATAAACTTTTCGACAAGATTCGCCCCGGCTATAAAGATTGCGTAAACACTTTCTTCATAGCGGGGGGCCTCTGGTCCCCCGACACCCCGAGCAGGGGGGCCAGCCATCCTACATCCCCCGGCAAGCACCCTGCAAGCAAGCAGGCATACAGCATGCATTGCAAGCACGCATGTAAAATGCAAGCGTGAACATGCAAGCAAGCAAGAATACAGCAAGCAAACAAGCAATCTCCTTTAGCTTCGGCCTGCGTGTGGTAAAAAATCTAATCCTAACCTAATCTAACCTAATTCATTAATAGGTTTTATTTACAGGGAAACATGCAATATGCAAACATTTAGTATTATGAGAACTAATAATTATGACATTTGTTATTATGGCACCTAATTTTATGGCCATTTCCGAGAATTAGATTATATAAATTATTATACAAGAATTGCTCGTTTAAAGGTATTAGATAGTGCAAATAAATATTTTGCCCGACGATCATTAATGGCAAATCAAAATAGTACAAATAATATTATGGACAACAAAACAATACCGAGATATATAGATATGATTCGCTTAGCATTGGCATGCTCTAGTGAAGTGGTGAATAGCGCCAGCTTTCGTGCCGGCGCACAAAGGTGTTACTTTTCAAGACCTCGATTACACCTCTAATTATCGCTAGCAAATAACAGTGCACATACAAAACTGGTGTAAGGCTTTCTAGTATTGACGGATTACCCGGATTGTGCGGTGAGATGGTTCCCAACGATAGCGGCCAGCAGCCGGTAGAAAGTGTCCCGCCCCCGCGGCCGCCCCGCCCCCGGCAATGGCGGTGACGTAATAAACATAACAATTACCGGCGATTTGTGTGAGCCGTCGCTTATCCGCGATCTTCATGGTTTTCCGGCAAATGAGCTATTAGCTCCTCCCGCGGCACCGTTTACACGACCCTGATTGCTTTTGTGTGGCACTAACTCGTCAACTTTCAATAGAGTCGTGTAATTTCAAGAGTGTCTGTTACCACATTCGCGCGTAAAGTTCCCATGCCAATGAGATGCGGAAAAGGAATTAAGTACCTAGATGCATCTAGTATAAAAAAACACTATTTGATTGGGAACAATCTCAAGGCCCCCTTTTTTGATCCGATTGGGAACAATCTAAAGGCTCAGTTTTTGATCTACTAATTTGGGACATCTTCTACGAGTTTATACAACAGACGAAATCTTATATCAATCTGTAGCAGCAGCATAAAAGTAGAGATGATCATTCTGTAAAAACCAAGTTAACTCGTTCTTTCTTTTCTCTTCTGTGCTATAGTAAACAGGTCCAAGCACAGAGGATTACGGAACTCGAACGTATCATTTACTTTGACGCAAGTCGCATCGCCTTGCGGAAGGGTGCAGCGGAGATCGCCCCGCTCACCACGCCTATCTGCACATCTGTGCGTTATTAGTTTAAGATTAAGAGTACCTTCATTAAGGGGGGAAATCACTTCTGGCTGCCCAGTTGTACCTCTATTAAGTCCAATAACATGATAGTACCTGTAGAGCGTGACGCGCTCGCTGCGGCGTGCGGCGGCGTCGCACTGCTCAATGAGCTGAGCCAGCGCGCGCGCCTGCTCGCCTAGCGTCAGCAGCTCCAGCTCCTCGCGGCCCAACTTGTACTGCAGCTCCGCCTGCTGGATGCGCGTGTCGATGTTGCTGCTCAACACCAAAACGTTACACTTTAAATAGGTTCTGATTAAGAATATTGTTTTGAACTCCTGTATGTAAGGGGGTAACGTGCAAGTTACTAAGAGTTTTTCAAATAACTGAATTATGGATATTTTTCAGACACAGTCAAAACATCTTATATCAGGTCTTCAACAGTTTTAAAAGTACATTTACTCGGTGACGTGCGTCTTGTCGAGGCGGCGCCGCAGCTCCTGTATGTTGTCGCGGCGCGCGTCCAGGTCGGCGCGCACGGCGGCGGCGCGCTCGTCCAGCGCGCGGCGCTCGTCCACGGACAGCGCGGCGCACGCCTCCGTCCGCGGCGCGAGCGGCGCCGGCGACGCCGCCTGCGCCGCCAGCCGCGCCGCGCTCAGCGACGCGCTTAGCTGTTTTTTTAAGCTGGTGGTAGGAAATTCACAAATATATTAAAGAGTGCTAGAGAGTTTTTGTCAGTACGTGATCGAGTGTTAATAAACTTCATTTTAAAGCGAAATAAAGTAGCACCATAGTGACAATGACATTTAACATGTTCATCATTAGCTGGCGCAGTGCCAGCCAACTAAAATAGGTAGTTACGTTATATTGATTCAATGAAATAATGAAGAAATCAATCCAAGGAAAGCATGGAAGAGCAATTATTGGTAACTACATGCTTCTTAGTTTTATGGCAATAAGCTAGAATGCAGCCTAGTAGGTACCTATTGATGAGCGAGTCCTTGTCGGTGAGCGCGGTGCGCAGCGCGTCGAGCTCGCGCGCGGCGTCACGCGCGCCGGCGCTGCGCCGCCGCGGCGCGCCCAGCGACACCTCGATGCTGGCCATCTGCAAGCACGCTCAGTTACTCTGTGCATCAAGGGAGCCCCTGATATTATAGAAAAATAATCGCCCGATTCGGTAGAAAGTATAAGTATACGTATCTCTCTACCGAATGAAATTCGATCGATTTCGTATTCGATGCCCGATACCTTTGCCTTTCGTAATAGAAACTTGGACGTTTTCATAATTATTTAAGATTTACGTCTGTATTCTAAGTTGTAACGGCGGCTACTTGCGCAACCGTCCATTAGTTCGCTTGAAACTTTAGATTAATGACGGAGATGTCAGCGCCCGCCCGCCATACAAGATGTTGGTTACGAAAACCATCCGCGCTCGGCAGCAGCGCAGTGTCGTGACGTATGAAGTAGCCTGGGCAATGAATTTGCATATGAGCTTTTACATACAGGGTATTCGTTTTAAAAGGTCAGCGTTTAAAACTAGTAGAAAAAGTATTAGTTGATTATACGGGAGTAAATATGGAGCTGATATGGAAGTAGCTTAGCACCAGATCTCGCAACAAATATAATAACAGCATAACAAAAGTTTTACAGTTTTTATTATTACTAAAGTAGTTGTCTAAAGCAACAATTCCAAATGGCATAAAAAACACGAGCCAAAAAAGACCACGAGTTGAAAATAACTCCAAGCAATGCTAAAGTGCTAATATATTGAATTCCGTAAGTCTTTTGCTACGGTACTATATGTTGTGTTTTGGTTTCTGTACAATAGGGTCATCTCTAGCGGTTATTTCACTTATCCCCATAGATTGAATGGATTTATTGAGTCATTGGGGATAAGTGAAAAAAACCATCTCTATGTCCCGCTACAATATCAGCATTGCAGCGTCTGTCGCTGTAGCCCATGCTGAAGCTGGCGCCTAGTCAGCCATGCTTTTCCTTTTTTGTTTATATGTAACAGTTTTTAGGTATAAGGTATGTGATCTTACAAATAATATCAGTTCTGTTGTTAATTTTTGTTACTTTTTATTCAAATAAATATAGCACGTGAAAGCACAAAGCTGTATTAAAATAATTTCTTACGAGAAAGACGAAGTTTACCACGTCACGGTCAGTACTTTAGTGTCCAACGCACTGCACGCTTGGCTCGGTGGCAGACTCATTTCCTCTTAATCACAAGCGCGGCCTCAGCTGTGGCGAGATGCCAGTAGGTACTACTTACCTAATTTATCATTAAAATTAATGGTTAATGTTTACTATTCACATTTTAAGTGAAAAAAAACTAAGTTTTATTATGACAATGATGGACTAAGCAAAAACAATTGTTGAAAGATTTTTCTACTAGGTAGGTACTACTAGAGAATGTACACTTCGTAGTTTAAGTACCTACTTAAACTTCTAGAAGCGTACATTTAAGGGCAACATTATAAGTTTTTTATGTTACAGATCGAACCATTACTTCCAGAAACAATTTTACAATCAAATCTCCGTAACTTTGACTACATCATTCAATACAGTGGGTAGGTACAGTTGTGGCAGACGGCACCAGGAAATTGTATAATTCATTTAGTCACGAGGCAGGAGCAGGCAGGCTGCGCAGATGGTATCGCCCACCCGGCGCGCACGCGCATCGCTCGTACGAAGCGCGCGCAGCGATCACAGCGAGCTATCGCAATATATCTCGTAGCAGTCTCGTTTCTCGTCACAAGCTGCATTCTGTTGAGATTGCTTGTAATCCTCAGCAACGGAGAAACTGATTATCATACACTATTCCTAAATGATACTGGTTACCTTTTATGGCAGTCTAATACAATGTTCCAAGAAGCCCGCGATACAATTTGCGACAGATTGCAATTAAAAACACACGAAGCCGCAAGATGTATAAAATAAATAAATAAATAAATGTCGTAAAATTATGTTACGGATACTTTTGAATAACAAAAGTGAAAATTTGTTAAAACAGTAGTGTTAAGGAGAACAGCTTCCACAAGCTGCGCGGCGCGACCAGCCCGCCGCCCGGCGCCGGCTCCCACCATTGTGCGGGCCGTAATGCATCAACGCCCTTTTTTCTCACAAATTATCTGTGAGGATGATACCGCCAGATCACGCAACCCGATAGTTCGCGCTCATTGTACTTAATCGTCAGGAAGATCTAGCTGCTTCGCGCTTTCTAACTGTTCTCTTTGTCGTCACAATAAGTAGATCTTCCCTTTGTCTTTCCTCATTGTGGCGCACCATCCTACCACAGGCTTCCTACAAGTAGCTCCCTATTTCAAATGTGATAATATAGTCTCAGTTAATTGTAAGGAGGCTATTAGGGGGCATCCATTAATTATTGGAGGCATTCAAGGGGGGAGGGGGTTGAATTGAATCTCATCTAATCTCACTTTGGGGAGGGGGGGGGGTTGGTCTCGGCAAATATGACGTATTTTTTTTCCGCTAGAAACAGGAAAAAGTTACGAGAATATAGTTTTAAATGAAGTAAAATATAATTCTTTACTAAAATATGGCCAAACCGTGCACAATAAACGAGATTTTGCGATTGCCACAAAAGTTGCACAGTAGCTCGTCGATTGTTTACGCGCGACTGCCAGCCGGACGCGGCAGGACGCGCGACTCGACGAACGTTGTAACGTTCGTCGTCGTTCGGCTGTAGCCAGAGTGAACGAGACAAGAGTGCGGCAACTTCATACAAGCGCTCCGAAACGCACGCACACAAGCTCGTAGTTCACCTACATTAGCATTGCGTTCACACTGTTACAGCCACTTACAGCGCCCGAGCTAACAGGATGCCAAGTGCGAGTTTCATACGCAATTCGATCACGTTTTAACGAAAACGAGAATTTGTATGGCAAAATGTTAACTCTTCTCGTGTGTCGCCAGGAGGCGCTGCTTCAATGCCATACTAATTTTCGTTTTCGTAAACGTATTCGAATGAATACGGATAGTAAAGAAAACTCCCCCTAGGCACCCAGATCAACGTATCTGGTTCCGACCTGCTTTGTCTATACTCGTAGATGTTTTGTTAGTCGACGACTCAGTCAATGCTATCACTCATTTAAAATGAGTTATCAAGATTAGTATAATGCATAGGTACGTAAAAAGATACGTCAAAAAAAGATTGAATCAAATTTCACAAAATCTTACTAGAGGGGGGGGGGGGGGGGGATAAAATAATTTCAAAAAATGCCTCACGTTATTAATGGACGCCGCCTTAGAAAAGATCTTGGGAGTTCCGTTAAGTATGTTTTTTATAAATTGTAATTGCCTAAATATGTTACCAGTTGCTAAACTTTAATACGAGTAAATATAAGTTCTTTTTAAGTAAGTAGAAATCATCACATTAACATAAATACTTGAAAGCAGAACCACAATCCGCTCCCATAAATTAAAAGTATTATTTGAGCCGCGCTAGGCACTTATCTGCTTCATTAAAAGTTAGTGATCCCGCCGCATTCCGGCGCAGTCCTGGCGGCGCTCGGCAGCTCAGGGTTCCAAACGAAGGCCTATCTGTGAGAACCCGACAACTTGCAGCCGCAGCAATTCGCTCTCATATCTTTTTTCGCTTATTAGATAACGACGAACGGGTTCAGCTCGAGTTTGACTGTAAAAGTCATGTTGAGTAAAATCAGTATGCTAATTTGTAATCACGTATCATCAGCACATACGAATTCCAGCTACTGATTCTACACGCTAAGTAGTCTGCGAGGAATATGAATAATAACGGTGTGGCCAATGTTAATGTAATAGCTGTGAATTAAAATATTTAATACACCTTTTAAAAGGAGTTGTTGCCTTTGCGTCTGGTGGACTCCATTTCCACTTAACATCAGTTATTTGCCAAGCTAGGTATAAAAAACTCAATACTAGTGATACCATCAAACAATATTTATATAATTACTACCTAAGTTACTTTTTATATGGCTTGCAAGTGTACGCTTCCATTACCCCGTCATGACTTACGCTAGCGTAGTTTTCGCGCGCACCGCGCCCTCCTATTTGTATCGGTTACAAACACTTCAAAACCGTTTCATGCGTGGTGCCACGGGTTGCCCGTGGTACTATCGCAATGTAGATCTCCACCGCGATCTTGATCTTCCCACTATCAAAGATTTTATCAAGGACGTTTCCATACGTTACTTTGATAACGCCCCCCACCACCCTAACCCGCTTGTTGTGGCGGCCGCCAACTATAATGTTGGAAGCCTTCCACCAACAAAACGGTTCATGTCTACGCGTCCTAAGCACGTCCTAGATGACCCCGACGATCCCATAACAGTTGCGAACGCCTCCCCGCCCGATCCTCTAAATGACAGCACACATTTACAGAATACAATAAACATGCACACCAGTTTAGGCCCAAGACACCGTACTCGTAGAACAAGGGTACGAAGAACCGGTTCACACTCGCTCTACACCAGGTACAGACATGTACCTGGGCGGTTCTCTCCTCCTCCACGGCCCGGTCAACCCGAGCCGAGGTTCGTGCCTTTAGAGGCGCCCTCGGGTTGCTCCGCTCCCCGATCCGATCCGAACCCCTCGGAGAATCTAGAAGGGCACGGGGACGCGCACTAGTGCGCGATGCCGTTCCCTCTAGATAACCTCTGAAGGTGATTCGTTTCACACGGCTTGAGGGACCCTTTACGTTCCTCGCCGCCCCCAAAAAAGCCCGGTGAAGCTGAAAATGCCGCAGCGGCAAACAGCAATCTCTCTCAAAAAAAAAAAAAGCTTCCATTATGTTTTCATTTCGGGGTAAAATCTTAGCTCTTATGAACGTCACTTCACCACTTATCTACGCCACACGCTACCATCGGTTCGTAACTTTACGGAGGCGGGTGGCCTTTGCTTTACTAATAAACTACTAACACTAGTATCTAAGCAATTATTGTTACTAACTCTACATGTGGACTACGGTCTGTTTTCTTAAAAATTGAATTGAATTTTTATTGGAAAGATCTGGCGAGAAACGTCGACAGCATCTTAATATTGATACCTCTCAGATAGGATCTCTTTCCGGAGTAGCGTGCTTACCAATTCGGTCTTTTAAAGTGGTCATTAGCATGTAAAGACGTTAGACAATTTTTTGCACATTTCGTGCAAAAAAAAATGTTTTCACAGAAATAAAATATAAAGATATCCGAAAAGGTATTTATTTTTATTTATTTATTTATTTATTTATTTATTGAGACATTATTTATTTATTATATATATATATATATAAATATATATTGATACGACCACAGATATCCGAAAGCAATACGACTGTGCCTACAAAATAAAAATACTAACTATACTCCCAAGTAAAACAATTTTAATACAATTGGCAATTATTTTTAATTATATTATATTATCTATATGAGATAGTCGTAATAATTTGTTTCTGATCGTTAGAAAAACAGGTACAGCTACGTGATCGTGTTTATGGGAAAATGGAGCGCCGCCCGCAATAGTATGTTCAATGGATGCGTTTAGTACGTAATAGCTGTGCGAGTTCATTGCTCTAAAACCCTTAATGCCTTACAAATAAACAGAGAATAAGTTTCGTGTAGTTATTCTGTGTTTTGTCTATCTACTTTAATTTGAAATGAAGTTTACATGACGGGAACAAAACACAGAATAACTAGTCGCAGCTTCTATGTTTATTTGTAAGACCCTTAGTTGTTAAGTTATTAATTTATATATAAATGTTATCGTTTTCTACAGTTTATGCGAACACTACACATTGAAATGAAACTACTTTCACGGGTCTACTCGCGTTTATTTTACAGATCAATTTGTTTAATCACATTTGTTTATGTGTATGTATATTGTTTTAACTTGCGAGGAACTGTTAATGGCTTTTCGTAGCTATTTAAATGTTTATTTAGATATGGTGGTTGGTCTTCCTAAAATAAAATAAATAAATAAGATAAGAAGAAAACAATGACCATAAGATTGAACGAACGAAACCAAGAGCAACACAAACAACACATGTTGAGTACTAACAAGGAAAGAGTTAACATTTTAGAGGAAAGTGGCCAATGGAGATGGACTGCCAATAAACATCTGTTAGTACTTCACTATTGACAGCTTTGATCCATTAAAGTTTGATAATCATAATATAACGTCATTAAGAGCGGAGTCGATTTTAAAACGTGCGAGACGCTCATTGGCATCGAAATATTTTCCCTATTAAAACGTGGTGCGGGTTCGATACCCGGCTAGGCAGGCCAGCGCTCGCCGGCCGCGGCCGCGAAGCCGTAAACATGAGTTATTTACAACACTGGTAACATCATACAGGATAAATTGCGACACACAATGTAGTGGGTCGCAAGAAAAATCGATTGCAATAACACTCTTTGCTATCATCCTGTATGGAGTGGTTACGTCTAGGATCAATATATTATTTATATGATTAGCATTGAATAAAGGCCTCCGCATAATGTTTCGGCTTAACCACCTATGCCTGTAAAAGGGTGCGAAATAGTAATTGCGAACGAAAGCTAGTTTACTATAAAGATTTTATAGCATAAACCTTTTGTTTAAGCATTTGTATAATTTACTAAAAATTTATATTTGTTTAGAATAGAATAGAATAGAATAGAAAAGTTTTTTTTGGTTCATACTTAATAGAATTAGAATAATTGTCTCTTGACAGGAGTAATTAAACGACACATATATTAGCATATGCCTACAATCCTACTTGCTTTAAGAGCAGACCTGTACCAGACAAACGTGTATCATTAGCATCGGCAGGCATTAAAGGCATTCGTTAATGAGAGCTCATTTTGTCGATCGACACAAATATTTCTCCAACGCTTGAGGCTATTCCTAGGCTAATTACTTAATAAAATATCAAAATCAATTACATATTTTAAAAAAACCTTGAAATTTAATTGTCAACGTCATTTGAGCACATTTATCAGCTTTAGCGAACAAAAAGTCGGCGCGCGGTCGGTGTTACAAATTGAATAATTGTAATCGAGCCGCAATCGCCCGCCGCCGCTGCGCCCGCGCCGCCCGCCAGCAATCTACAGATAACGACAATCGATAACGCGCAATGCAAAATGACGTCCAATCGATACCAATCCAATTATTGGAAGTGTATAAAACGAAATTGAATTTTAGTGGTTTGCTATAATTCACCTGGACTATACACTCGGTGCTAGTTTTGTTAACTATTTGTATTATTTATTGGAACTGAGACGATTTTCATCCAACATGCTTGTTACAGTTTTATTTCATTTTGTATTTTATGTCAGATACATGAAACACCGTCGTTTTTTCTAATTTTCGTAACTCATGTACTAGCTACTTAGCTTGAGATCCGAATAAAAGTGTGTTTTTTCCATATTGATTTATTAGTTTAATTACAACATTAAACATTTCATTAAGTTTTTATTTAGAGTAGCTTGAGTGTAGCTCTCTTTATTGTCTCTGCGGTGGTGGCATGTGCGTCGGGTCGTTACGTTCCCTAAAATATGGTTGAGTGAAGCGATATGGCTGATTCATATGTCATGCTCGTGAACGGCTGCCGCCTGTGGAGGCTGGTCTTCTCTTGCATACTATTATTTTTATTATTATTAACTATAGTTTAATTTTGTTTTCTCTTAGACAATTTTTTACCTTTATTAGTACTGTATGACATTGTGAAAACTTAAACTGGTAACTGATGTAAACTTGCAAACTAAATGAGAAAAATAATAATATCTATATTATTTTTCTCATTTTTTTAATATGTTGTGATTGATTGTCCTTTATATTTTGTGTTTTTATTTGTGATGGAAAGTGTCCTGCTATGATAGGGCATTTTCCAATATTTTTGACGCTGTAAGGGAGAAAAGAGCTTGACACTTGCTGAGTTTCTTGCCGGTTCTTCTTACCAATGGCATAATGACGTACATAAGAGCTATTTGTAGCCTAAACTGATGATTTTAAATTTTGAATAATTTTATAATACGTCAGCCTTCCCGGTAGCATTATGGTCAGTGCCGCCGCCCGGATTGCGGATGACCCAGGTTCTTTTATAAATATTTAATTCAGCTTCAGTGCAGCAATTAGCACTTAAAAATAAAAAGCAAAATTTAGAATAGTTAGAAAAACACAACTAATCTTTTAATTTTTTACAATCATGATGTTTAATATCCAGCTGCGTCGAGGAAATTAAAATTCTATGAAGCATATCAATATTTTCTTTAAAGTGACATCGTAAGTGAAAAACGTAAGTTTAGACTACATTATGCATCACAACCTGTCGGGATATCACACATCCGCCGGAACCAGCCACATCAACAACACGGCGATAGCCGACCGCGACCACGAGACGAGCCACTCGATAGTGTAAATATTATCATTTAGACTGAAGCAGATTCTTCAGTCCTTACATAAAACTTATTATGGTAAAGATATACAAAAAAATTGAGGAGGTTATCAATTCAGTTGTACCTATATATGTTTTTTATGTATGTTCGCACATATCTCCGTCATCTGTGCACTGATTTGGATAATTTTTACAAAAAATGTCCTTCCCTCATTTTTTATCTTATCTTATAATTACTAAGATACTAATACTATTACTACAAAATCAATTATAAGTTTTAACATATTATAGGAATTAAAGCTGTTTTAGTGAATTCACACAGAGAACAAATGAACATGTCTGTTTTCTCGGCTATCCGGTTGAGTGTGCGTATGTCTGTGGTACGGCCCTTGTCAGTGGGGCCTTGTCAAGAAAGTTACTCCTTCCGTGAGGCAGGAGCTGCGGCTGGCGCCGCCGCTCCACATACCCATCGGGAACACGAAAATCGACTAAACCCAAAACTGCAGCGTTGCATTTCTTGCCTCTCAGAAGTTTAAAGATGTACAACACTAAAGCCAGGGTTCTCCTTACCCGCAGTTCATTGTACCCGACCATACCTAAAGTAAATAAAGGTAGGGTACATCAATGGATAAAACGGATATACCCCATCTTATCTTATCTTATCTTAGTGGGGCCTGCCGAGGTTTCCCTCTCGCAGTAACACCTCGACCCATCGGGATCTTTTGTGCAACCCCATCCTTTCACTCTTCCTCCTCCGCAAAGATAGAGGCCATGAGTTTGGCAACGTCTTTAAGAGCGAAGAGCCTGAAGTCCTCCGGTTTCGGATAGGCCGATCCCAGGAGTCCCATTCTTTTCCTAGCCAGAGAGTCGCAGTCACACAGTAGGTGCTGCATCGACTCCGTTTTCTCTCCACACGCCCTACACAAACTATTTGTTGAAAGGTGCATTCTATGAAGCATTTGTTTTGTGGCATAGTGCCCTGTCAAGGCACCGATGGTTAGTCGGGCCTGCCGTCTACCGCCTCCGCATATGAACTTACTCCGTCCTAAGGCGTTTTCGCCAAGGAAGGATTTGGAGTGTTTCATACCCGGCTGCTCCTTCCATTCAATGCCGTGCCTGTTTTCGATGTAATCTTTAAAGGCCTTGTTGATGGTACTTGGTGCAAGTGCCACGAACGGCTCAGGACCAATGAGCTGGGTCTCCGAGCCTTCCCTGGCAAGCGCATCCGCCATCTCGTTACCGTGGATTCCCATATGGCCTGGGACCCAGATCAATCGCACCTTGTTATGTCTACCTAGCTTGTTTAGAGCTTTTGTGGTTTCTAGAACAAGGCCAGAATCGATTCTGGGCGATATGAGTGACTTGAGCGCAGCCTGGCTGTCACTCAGGATGAATATATTTCGCTTTTCCATAGCTAACTCTATATTCTGCTTTGCGCATAGGAGAATTGCGAAAGTTTCTGCTTGGTAAACAGTAGCAAATTTTCCCATGCTTTGACTATGCTTGAAGTCATTATTATAGACGCCTGCCCCTGTGCCCGACTTCATTTTTGATCCGTCAGTATACCAGATTAGGCTGTCTTTCTCCGGAGACGGTGGCCCTCGTTTCCATTCGTCCCTGGTTGGAACATAAACTTTGAATTTCTTTTCGAACATGAATATGGGGGATATTTTATCGCACCCCATTTCCATGACCCTGTCAGGAATATCACTTGGATCCCATTTTGTGTGTCTGGTCAGAGGTTTAGATTCGTCCCATAGTCCGGCCACCTTTAGTCTATGTAACGCTTTCTTTGCCTCTGTCTCTATCACAATGTGCAGGGGTGAAAGGTCTGTGAGGACTTCCAGCGCTGCCGTTGGAGTGGTTCGAAAGGCACCAGTGATTGCCAGACAAGCTGTTCTCTGAAGTTTGCTAAGAGCATTCTTACAGATCTTCAGCCTGGTTCTGGGCCACCAGACGATGCTGCCATATGTGAGGATCGGTCTCACCATCGTCATGTAGATCCACCTAATGATCTTGGGGTTGAGTCCCCACATCTTGCCATATGTAGACCGACACATGCCAAAGACTCTGTAAGCCTTGGCTACGGTTGTGTCCACATGCTGTTTCCAAGTAAGTTCCTTATCCAGCGTTAAACCTAGATATTTCACTTCTTTGGACCAAGAAAGCCGGGTGCCATAGAGTGTTAGGTTACCCAGTCCCGTAGTGTTTCTCATTCTTGTAAAGGGGATGGCTGTTGTTTTCCCCGGGTTTACAGAGAGGTGATGGTCATTACACCATTCCTCTAGCAGACCCAGGGCACGTTGCATTAACCCCGATACCGTAGAGGGAAATTTCCCACTGACTGAGATGACCAGATCATCCGCATAACCAACCGTATAGAATGGTCCTTTGTTCAACTTTACTACAATTGAATCAACCACAAGGCTCCACAGAAGTGGCGAGAGAACCCCTCCTTGCGGGCATCCTCTGGTTGTTCGTGCAATAAGATTGTCTCCTAGCAGTTCAGAGTTGATAATTCTACCCTTTAACATGCATTCAATCCAATTACAGATCGGTTGTGGCACACCATGGTTCTTGGCTGCAACCTTGATGGATTCAAAGGTAGTGCGATCAAATGCACCTTCGATATCTACGAATGTGCAGACGCAAATCTCTTTGTTTTCCAGCGCAAATTCCGCTCGACTCACCACATGATGAAGAGCAGTTTCTGTTGACTTCCCTGCCTGATATGCACATTGAAGTCCATGGAGTGGGAATCTTTTCAGTGGACCCGCTCTGATATATTTGTTTCTCCAGGGTCTTCAGGAGAAAAGATTGTAGACTTATAGGCCTAAAGGCTTTGGGTTCTTCGTAATCTGGTATCTGATCTGTAATCTGGTAATATACCCCATACTGCCTCAGATACAAATATCGAATAAATTTTTGTATCCGTTCTAGCATCAGACTGTACTCATTTTCACTAGGATTCCAAATGACTGCATTACCCTCGAGGTGACTTCTCACTAAAGCATTGTACAATGCCACTACTGTCCTCATATTGGTGAAACCATAAACCCTATGAAACAAAAATCCTAGATTTCTGTATGCGTTTTCACAAATGCTGACTATGTGGTCTTGAAACTTTAATTCTGCTTTAAAACCCACTCCTTAATCTTTGACTTCATAATATAATCGTGTAAATTGGAATATGCTTCCTAGTATAAGAAATTGTTAAACTTTTGGACGTATTAAACTGCAGCTTGTTTTTCTTACTTCATAACACCAAACGGTTTATGTCGTTTTGCAGAAGTAAACAGTTTGCGATGTCATTAATCGGGAGAAACAGTTTCAGATCGTCGGCAAAAAGCGAGCAGTGTGAATCCTCAATCACCTCTGGTATGTCATTAATACAATGAGAAATTCGAGGGGTCCACGATTACTTCCCTGGCTTACTCCTGACCTAACAAAATATGTATTAGACCGGTAACCAGCATACTCAACATCCTGCTTTCGATCCATCATATAACTGCAAAAAAATTCAACAACTGCGGCGTAACCGATCCCACGAGGCTTCCTAAGCAATATGTCATTAACCACATAGAACGCCTTTCGGAAGTCGAAATAAGCTGCGTCCACCTGCCCCCCGTCATCTATTGCCGATGTTAGTTGAGCCGTGTAAGTCCCGTGATTGCTCGTAGTGCTCCGCCCTGACCGGAGTCCATGCTTGGCGGCTGTTAAGTGTGCACTCACTTTCTGAAATATGCTGCTATATATGCTATATGTATGGCTGCTTCGAACGCTTTTGCTGGAGTTGACAATATTGCCACCGGCCTATACCCGTCAACATTAATACACGGTGACGGGCATGTAGTACAAAAGGTGGTCCTTTTTTAACATGTGAAGTTCAATTTCTGCACCAACGAGTTATAACAAATACCACAGATCTACTATTGACATGGTCCGTGTCAATAGTGTAATATTCACGTAGCGCGTTGAAGTCTTTTACTCGCGCGTCCGCCCCGCACTGGCATCGACCAAACGCAAATTAAAATATATCCAAACTGTAGATAGTTATTAGTGTATGGTGCAACCCACGTATGTTACTAATTATTTTAAACTAATTATCCATAATCTTATTAGCTAATCATGCTAGCTAGACATGTTAAAATATAAGATTTAGTTACGAACAGTAGTCTGCACAGCGGCTTATCCTAATCCTACTTCCTAATTCCTAATCCTATCCGCCATGCTTCGGTAGACAAGCTAACATTTGGACAACGTGCTTAATTAGTCCGCGCGAGTGGGCAGACAGCACAAGCGTCTCATTTGCACGGGAAAGGCTATACGCTGTCAGGTACAGGCTATCTACACAGGTACAGGCACTGGTCGATTGACAAATAAACTTTTGACGGAGTCCACTTTTATTTATGTATCTAACGAGTAGTGAGTTAACGCTATAAAATTAATACAAATCATAGTCAAAAATTGATAGATAGATTTATATTGTCATCTAAGATAAATTATCTTTTTTTTAGTTTTGTATTTATATGTCTTAACTAAAGTAATGTTAAAACACAGTGTTTATATTCAATAAAGCATTTTGTGCATACATCTTGTAGGTAGTAATAATCTAGCATTTAATTGTACAATAAAATAAATAAGTTCATGAAAGTTCTATGATTGTATCCAATTTTGTAAGCCAAATAAATAAATAAAAAAGAGTACAATTTAAGTGCTCACCAAAATAATTTTTATAGCCTAATATACGCACATCAAAATAATTATACGTTTTGTATATACATTCTTTTTGCTTGCCAAAATGGATTAATGCTCACCAAATGCTGTTTTACTGAAACAGTAACATTGATACCAACAATTTTAACACTATTATTCATGGTTGAGGATACTAGCTGCCCTACTCTTGTAGGTCACGTGATAGGTTAGAAATTTAAGACAATCGTGAAGCGCAGCGTAGCGATTGTCTTGAATTTCGAGGTTATTTTTTTTATTAGACAACAGGATGCAAAATTTACCAAATTGAAACTCGAGGCAGAAAATATTGGTATTATCTATTTGGTGACAATATAACATATTTGGTCTGAAATCCAGTTAAAAGGTATTCATATATTTTTAAGGCATTTAATAAAAATATAAATTGTATTATTTTTATAATATTTTAGGAAACATAATTTGGTGATCATTTATCCAGTTTGGTAAGCGTTTTGACTTTTATTGGTAGTAAAATTGATACATTTTTGGTAGGCGTTTAAACACAAGCCAATAAAAAATATACAATTTGCCACACTTTGAATGAAATGTTATGAAAACAAGAAGCGTGAATATATTTGCATTAAGCAAATGTAATATTGTAATGCTCCCTAACCTTGGCCTCCAGGGTCTCGAGGTTGGCCACGCCCCCTCCGCCACCGCCTGTCTCCAGGGTTTGCTGCAACAAACGAAACAAAATAAAAGTCTGTGAATTAATCTAATAAAATGTTTAGTGTAGGAATCTTAATCATCAGCTGTTTTGAGTCCGTTCATTTTTTATTTAGTTTTGATTTGTTTTTGTACATGCATATGTACACGTTTACCCTACACTTTTTAACGGTTGTCTTGTTGTTAGATAAATATGTAAGTTAGAGTTCATGATTATCTGTAATTAATGTGACATGATATTGATTGTGTTGCATATTTTAAAGGAACTCTTTGCAAAGTATTTTTTAAACCACAAAACTACGCCCAGTCTTAGTAATTCCTACGGTCGGCGGAGACTTTGTACCGAAAGGTATCGCTGAAGGTATGTTACAATAAACTTGGGTATAAATATGTGGTTAGCCACCATTAAACACCTCCGATGAGAAATGATTCGCAAAGCACTTGTTAAGCAACTCGTATCTGCGGCCATGTTAGCAGCGCGCCGCCGCGTCGCCGTCGCTCGTCATGGTGGTTATATCTCGGTGCGATTAATCTCAGTGTCCAACACGACGTCTTAATTGGTTTGACAGTGGTAACAATGCAACGAAACATGGAAACATGACGAGTTCATTTAGAGCAGACGCACACAGGCAAGAATGTCCGAATAATGGTGAGAAAGATTGATAACATCTATGAAATATAATAATTAGATAACTAAAATTATTGATGCCAAATAAATTAATCTTTTGTTTATATTAACTTGGATTGTATAAGTTTAATTAATGTTATGTATTTACGTATAACAATAACAATCTTCCTTTTAATCGTTAACCGCCTAAAGCCATGATCAGACTCTGAGGTCACGGGTTCGGGTCACAGCGTCAGGTATTAGTGTACTTGGTTTGGTTATCCACCTGGCTCGATAGATACCACAAATCTTAGTGACTTACAATATCAATGTCAGTGGCATTATTGTTTCCATTTTCAGCCTTATTGCCACTTACCAACCATACGATCAAGCAGGATGAAGGCCATGCTTTTTCCCGTTGCTTTTTCGTTGTTTTACGTACCTATTTACGATTCAAACGAGTACACAATTTCAATACCAGAAAAAAGACAAAACTTGTAATACCACTGTTTAGGCTACAGAAGGTTATTGGTTCTTTCTTGGGGCAAGGTATACACTATTACAATAAAATACCAAGTACTGTACTAGATTTACCTTTAGATAAGTTTAAAAAACATGTGAAGTCTTTATTACTTATAAGAGTTTATTTTATTATACATTCAAAGAATATTTAGATGATCAAACAGCCTGGATATAATAAAAAACACATTATACTCTATTTGAATCAATATAATAAAATTAATTTGTATATTTTTTATATTGATATGATAGCCTTTATCAGCAGTGTCCTACAGATAACAAACAGCGTTGCGTTAAATAGATCATTAAGTTTTTATTTAAAGTATCTTGAGTGTGTCATGCTCTCTTTATTGTCTCTGCGGTGGTGGTGTGTGCGTCGGGTCATTACGTTCCCTAAAATATGGTTGAGCGAAGCGATGGCTGATTCATATGTCATGCTCGTGAACGGGTGCCGCCTGTAGAGGCTGCTCTGCTCTTGCATACTTAACTTATTTTTAGTATTATTCACTATAGTTTGACTTTGTTTTTCTTAAACAATTTTTGACTTTTACTAGAGTACTGTAGTGGTACGGTATGACATTGTGGAAATTGAAACTTTTACCTCATGCAAATTAGCTAACTTGGATTTTTTATTTTGTTTTATTTTACATGTTGTAGTTGTCTTCTATATTTTTTTGGTGTTTATTTGTAATGATAGGGCATTTTCCAATATTTTTGACGCTGTAAGGGAGAAAAGAGCTGGACACTTGCTGAGTTTCTTACCGGTTCTTCTCAGTACAAGATCTCCCGCCCAGAGTAGACTTACGAACCGATGGCATAGTGACATTCACAAGAGCTACTTGTAGCCTATACTAAATAAATTATTTTTAATTTTTATATGTGGTATCAAGAGAATTTATTTCGATAATAAAAGTGTTTATGATTCCATTTAGCTTTAACCTCTAAAAATATGTAAAAACAAAACCTTAAAGGTTGAACGACCCGCTGTTAAGTTTAATCGCTCATCTCGCGCGCGGCCGGCCGCGCTATATGGCCGTGCGCGTAATTGCGCGCCTGTGCCGTAATCGCCGCGCTCGTCGCCGGCGCTCAGCCACCGAATCCTGCACATGTGAATGATCGCCCAAAACACGTTATTACCGTGCCCGAAATGTACAGGTGCCGCAGATGATTTAATAACGCCGGTAATTATAGGCGCGTGGCTACCTAATTAGTGTGAAGCGAAACTTGTTTGCGTACTTTTTTACGGTCTAGTAGTTTGATCCGTTCTTATTTGTGATTAAATTAAATTAAATTAAAAATATGCAATTACTTTACCCCGTGTGATGCCGGGGATAAAGAATTGCACCACCCCATCTCTTCCCGTGGGTGTCGTAGAAGGCGACTATGGGACTTTCCAGAGGATGGGCAGCAGCGTCTCTCTGTGATTATTTTTACCTTACGGCGATCGCCAACTTCCAAGCGTGGCGATTATGGCAAATACCCCTCAAAATGAGGTTATTGATTTATCCTTGAGGGAGGCCTTTGTCCAGCAGTGGACGTCTTTTTGGCTGAGATGAGATGATGATGATGAATTGCTTTATGGTGCGACTTATATTAACTTGTAAAACCATTATTAAAAAAAATGTGCAAACTGTAACTTCGATTAGTGTTATCGGCAGAAGATGTATTTTTTAAAATGTTTTTGTTTTGTTTATATAATTTTAACGCAAATTTAGTTGCGAAACAAATTGCAAAAAAGTGCCTTTGGCTTTCAAAGTAAAAAGTAAATAATGTTGAATAATTTCGGCGGGCTGGTTAGAACCACGATAGCTCAATTGCAAGAGCACCTGACCCGGTATGTCAGAAGGGTGCAGGTTCAAATCCTGCTCGTGGAAATTTTTTCAACATTTGTGTTTTTGTAATGTATTTTTTAGCTTTTGAGCCTCGCTTGCAACGGAGAACGAAGCCTTCGTTACGTAGCGCAACCATATTCGGCTGCAAGATTTTATTTACATTTGGGCCGACTTGAAACTTAATATTGGCCATTCGCAGTCTGTTTGTCTGCGCGATCAGGGTCGACACACGACACGCGACACCCTGCAACAGTAATACCTGCGGATTACTAAATCCGTACACATTCTATTGTTCAGGGTTTCAGATAGAAATCATGTATTGAAGTGTCCGTCGGTAGTGAACGAATTTGTGTGTGGGTTGAATGTGACAAATTGTAGTTCAATCCCCACAGGTCCCAGACTACTGACGTAAGCCCATAAATTACGAGTATATTTCTTTCCAGGTGGAATGGCAGAACTGTTATAAACATGTTAATAGCGCATTAATAATAATATTTATATAGAGTAAACTCCATGTTACCCAGTTCTATGTGTGAAACAAAAGCGCGTGTTTGGTGCACGTAATGCATATGTATTGACGTCGCTGATTGCCCGCGGCTCACCGCTGGACGTTTGTGGGGCGCACCACTTGTTAGAGAAGTTACCAGCCCGTGGCGCGGCGCGGCGTGCCGATGACCTTACATAACTAAACTGAAAACTAGATACAGACAATATAGGAAGGTACACCATAAACCTACATAACAATATTAGTATAATTTCACATTTACATAATAGCCTTTATATAATTTTGTCTTTGGTATTGCTGCTTGGTGAGTTGTAGTAGGCAGTGAGCTTCCTTGCTAACTCCAAAAGGATGCTCATTGATTTATGATTCCAGGCAGTGTTGTAATGAACTTAAATATAGTTTTTGACATTAAAGTCTAAGATGTTTTTATACTTACACTAGTTGTTGCCCGCGACTTCGTTCGCGAAGACTACAGCAAAAAAAAAAGTATCCTATATGCTGGTCTGGGTCATTGTCTGTATATGAGGAAAGTTTCATTAAAATCCATTCAGTAGTTTTTACGTGAAAGAGTAACAAACATCCATCCATACTTACAAACTTTTGAGTTTATAATATTAATAGGATTACATAATGTATGTAAGCATTATGTAACCATTATTTTATTATTTTAAAAACTTCTTTCGATTACGCGCCATTTCAAATATTTTTTCGTGTTCATTAACAAATTACAATATGGAATGGGGTGTTAAAGGAAATAGGATTGCAGTGATCCCCTTGTATAAAGTGGGTATGGAGCCGTCGGTCATATTCCAGACACTTCAAAAGCTTGGTATCAGCCATATGTTCGTATATCGTACTATCAACAGCACTTCCTCTGTCGAAGATCATAAAAGATCGAGACGGCCGCGTGCTGTTAGAATTACTAAGGCTGTTAATGCTGTTAAAGCCAGAATTCGTCGAAATCCCATTAGGAAGCAAAAAATCTTATCGCGAAAAATTAAGATTCCCGCTAGGACTCTGTCGCGTATTATAAAACAAAACCTGAAGCTCGGTGATTATCGTCAATATACAGGAAATGCCCTAAATCAATCTTAAAGAGAGTGGATCGATCAAAACGCCTCCCTGTCGCGATACGCAGGTGAAGGGCACAGAAATATCCTCTTTACCGATGAAAAAAATTTCACGATTGAAGAGCACTACAATAAGTAAAATGATAAAGTGTACGCTTACAGTTCTAAACAACAACGTACAACGTACAACGTGGTCATCCTGCGTCAGTGATGGTTTGGTGGGGCGTGTCTTATCAAGGCGTCGCAAAGCTACAAAACTTTAAACAGGAGAAATATCAGGGATCTCACGGCTCACCCGTACCCGTAAATTATGAATTTCTCATGTAAAATGTATGTAAATTTGTAAAAATAACTTTTTTAAAATTATTATAATTTAATTTTTGTAGTTGATAACACCGTTGGTTTTGAACAGCCAAGGCGTAGTTGTAACGTTGAAATTACTTTCGTTTTATAATTATGAAAAATTAACTATGTGATTGATACGAATACAGGTCCTGTCAGAATAACAGCGCCACTGTGTCATTCTGAACATCCATGAATGACACAGCAGCTTATGCTGAGACAGGGCCCTTTAACTTCACACTGCCTACCTATTTTATTTTCTGTTCTTTTTTTTTTCTGCCTGTTCTAATATTTTTTTTTTCGTTTATTGTTGTATTATTGTATAATTAAGTGTGTAAGTTAATAAAAACTTTCTATTCTATTCTATTCTATATGCATGTACACACGCCTGCACATCAACCTACGACAAACTGTCAAATTTCCTCAATAGACTTTGAACTTTATTACTGAGAGGTATGGTTGAAAATGTATTGAAGAAATTTGACAGTTTTGGGTAGGTTGATGCAGGCGTCTGTACAATCACAGATAACCGATGCGGTTATGACGTGACTGACTCTCTTATTTAGCAATGCTATGTCATATTATGATACCTAAGATCGCCAACATGTGACGTCTGTGTAGAGTCAACTCTATATAATCGTTGGAAAGGTAATGGATTCGAGAGAACGACCTCACGTTCACATCATATTATTAGCACAGATCATTTAATATTTGTTTTACTGCAACTTGTTCAAAAATCATTGAATAACATTAACAACACATTATTTTGATAGTAAGAACTTATCTCATTCACGATAACTGGAACTCACGATATCTCCAGTTCTACTCCACATTGAACTCTACATTGATTAAAACTGGTTTCAACACAAACAAATGCAAACTTTGTATCTTCAGTGCAACTAACTGAAACTGTATCATTGACCAACACAAATTAGATCAGTACAAGCCAAGTAGAAACTTTAGACGTAACTTCTTTTGCGTGAAAGTATGTTTCTATCACATCTGACTTTCTTTATAAAGGTGCTAACGTTGTTTTAGGGTGCCGTACCCAAAGGGTAAAACGTGACCCTATTACTAAGACTCCGCTGTCCGTCCGTCTGTCTGTCGGTCCGTCTGTCACCAGGCTGTGTATCTCATGAACCGTGATAGTTAGACAGTTGAAATTTTCACAGATGATGTATTTCTGTTGCTGCTATAACAACAAATAAAAAACAGAATAAAATAAATATTTAAGGGGGCTCCCATACAACAAACGTGATTTTTTTTGCCATTTTTATAGATAATGGTATGGAACCCTTCGTGCGCGAGTCCGACTCGAATGGGCCGGTTTTTTATATTAAGCGTTCATACATTGACAGACTTCTATAATTGTTACTGAATTAAAGCCATCGTAGTTACAATAAACAAACGTAAAACATAAATATGATATTGCTTGTAATGTTTAATAGTAACTAGACAACAATGGATCCATTGTTATGATAACAAACACCCGAAAAGTGTCACAGACACAATGCCGGCCGCTGAGCGTGTTTATCCACAACCTGCGCACTTGACACTGTTAGCTACAATGGGCGGTGCGGCGAGCGGCGACAGCGGCACGAAACGCTGCTTCTTGAACGCATTGCAGTTCAATTGGCATCGAAAAAAAACTTTCGCTATACTGGGTCACCAGATGGGTGACCAAATGAGTGACCAAATGATTTATTTCGAGTTCCTCTGTTTGCTTTAGATGGCCGTTGGTCCCGGTAGTTGTTGTAGAGTGGCCGTCGTTAATACCCATTAACATGCATAAGGCCAGGGTGGTTGAAGGCCTGAGCCGAGCAGTGGGACGCTTATACGCTGGTGATGATGTAAACAAAAAATATTGTTAAACTTAATCAAGTGTAAAATGACAATCAAAGTACCGGTCGTTTCGCGTGAAATACAATGAATAATCGTTTTGATTAAAATATACAAATCCTCACAGAGTTACATCGTTAGAATTGCATGAGCGACAATACTCGTGATAAAATATAAAGTACTCGTAATGCTGCGTCATTTGATAAGCCCAAAGTCATCATGTTAAAGCGACCGCCTCGCATCAGGCCGCATCAGGCGCAGTGTAACAACAAACAGATTTAATACAGTAGGTAACAGAGCGGCTGTTAGAGACTATTTCATACAAACACTTTTAGCTGGGGCGCTTGTAACGCCATTTAACGTTGAAAAGTAAAACAGCCTGCACCCTTCTGACATACCGGGTCAGGTGCTCTTCCAATTGAGCTATCGTGGTTCTAACCAGCCCGCCGAAATTATTCAACACGGCAATTTCGGCGGGCTGGTTAAAATTATATAAACAAAACAAAAACATTTTATAAATAGCTTGCCTATTTCTTAACTGATCTTTAGTATTTGTAAAAATATTATGATCAGATGTTAATGACGGTAGTTGTTGACATTGAATTGGCGCCTTTGGCTTTCAAAGTAAAAAAGTAAATAGTGTTGCGGTATGTCAGAAGGGTATGTCAAAAAGTCAAACTGTCTTTTGAATTTTATTTAAAATATGCAAAATTTTTGAGTGAAATTACCAATTAAAAAATTAAAAAGTAAATAGTGTTGAATATTTTCGGCGGGCTGGTTAGAACCACGATAGCTCAATTAGAAGAGCACCTGACCCGGTATGTCAGAAGGGTGCAGGTTCAAATCCTGCTCGTGGAAATTTTTTCAACATTGTGTTTTTGTAATATTGTATACAATTTCTGGAATTGTTTTCGTAGAAAAGGGACGGAAGTAGGGTCGTAACAGTGTGATCCTGTAACTGTTACGTGCTAGTCGGAGAAGCCACCAGTGATCGACACTTCAAGCCCATAACCGTTGTAGGTCGTAATATTTGTGGGAGTGATTTCGTAGAAATTTGATCGTTACAGTGTAACAGTGTGATGTCTTCTAATGAGTATTTACTGCATTCTCTTTATGATTTGTAAATCTTTATTCTATTTTCTATTGTAATATTGATTTCAACCATTACGTGTTTTTCGTGTTTCGACTTTTAAAATATATTTAAAAAAAAAAGAAAAAAAAATAAAAAAAATATACATAATTGTTAATTCTATATTCTATTTACTATTGTAATATTGATTTCAAAAGGTGAAATGTCAAATGTTACACATCTCGTTATTTTTTTAAAATTTTATAGTTACTGGTGTGGTGATAGCTGGTTCATATTTATTTTGTTAATATTGCTACTATGAGTATACTAAAATGTTGCAGAGAGCAGGCCACTGCTTTTACTACTATTATAGTTATATGTAACCCGAGCCGCGTGAGTGAAATTAAATTACACTGTTAATTATTAAATTACACGTAGTTTTAAACAGCCGTCAACTACAATTAGGTACTTTGTCAAGGCCTCCGTAGAGATAAAACGTCATTGCAGGAGACACGCGGTGATAAGAGTTACATTGTTATAGCATTAAAGAAAGCTGTTATGAAAAAAAATATATTTTAAAGTTAAAAAAAAAATTGTTCTCGCCTTTTACTTATTAAATAATAGTATTACTTATTACCTTCTATTATTACTTCTATTGATTACTATTACTTTTCATATTTTATTTCATTCTTATTTACAGGTATTCCTATTTTCTATTTATTATCATTTTTTGTTTTCTAATATTTTTACTCAACTTATTATGTCTTAACTTATATTATATAATTTTGTGACTTTGTTTCTATGAGGAGGATAATCTCTGGAACTGGTCACGAAGTAGCGGGCAAAGTACTAGTATCTCATAAAGGTATTTTAATACAATGATCTGCGACTGTTAAGCAAAACGGTACCTACACGGTGAGAATATGCAGTGATGCAGACAACACTTAGGGCACGAGAAGTCTTTGACCATGGACCACTACAGTCGTTCAATTAATTTGCAAACTAAAACAATGAGCACGATTCTTTACGAACGGCATTAACAGTTTTATAATTCGTCTGTACACAACAGCGCGGCGGCGGCGGTCCCTCCGGCACAGGCGCGACACGTAATTAATCATAGTGGGCCCGGGAACAATAGTTTGCCCAACCGAACCGGCCAGGGACCCGGCCCACTTTCCTCGCCCAACAACCGCTGATGACTTAATGGCTGCTACCGTTATGTATAATACAATCGGAATTACATTACATTGGATGTGAGTATTTTATAAACTTCTTTTGATCTTCAGATTTTTAAGACAAAAGAAGTGGAAGTATTTAAAGTTATTTCAATTTAACTTTGGGAAGAATGGATTTCAACTCCGGTAAACAGTAAACATTCATAGTGCCTTACAAATAAACAAAGAATAAGGTCCGAATAGTTATTCCTTGTTTTGTTCTTGTCATGTAAACGTCATTTCAAATTAGAGTGAAAGAGACAAAACACAGAATAACTATTCGGCCCTTATTCTTTGTTTATTTGTAAGGCACATAGAGTTCAGCGTGGACCATACATACTTAATAGTCCGTCGGAAAAGACATTCATTTATGATTCATGTCCGTGCTCCCTCCTCTTGTCTTGCGAGCAAACAACACTATTCACACTATTTATAAATTCTCTCTTTACTAAATCATTAAAACATAGTACAGAAAAAATGTGTACGATAGACGCTGCAGAAGTTTATCTAGAACTGTGTTGCAGCCGCTAGCGCCCACCTCCGAAAAAAACATATTTTTCAATAGCTATTCAATAATCCTTAAAAAAATTCACACTAATTAGGGTTTAGCATTTAATATATTTTTACAAATGTCTGCTAAGATAGTTGTGCGTGTGCCTGCTTAACCCTACGACGTAAATATTGGGATCAGTTTAAGAATATCATTAAAAAAAAAATAAAAAAAAATAAAAATAAATAAAATATTTTTAATTCAGATTTTCATCCATATATAGTTAGTAACAATGAAAGCTTATGAACTATGTAAGTAGTACATTAAGGCAACATTTTTTTTTATGTAAGGAAAAATCCTTCCTGCCCCTCCGGTCCACCAGGAACGTCAACGTGTATATGAACCCAGTGCCTCCAGATGCGACATTCGGGCTTCTCTCGAACCACACTCAGAACACTGTTGGAGCTTCCCCGCACCCTGAACGCGTTGTTGTATTGTACTCGGAGAGCGTTAAAAGCCCTCTGCGTATAATTGACCCACAGACTGCACGTGTACAAGTTCTGACAAAAAGCTTTGAATAGAGTTATTTTTACCTCTGTACTACAACGCGCGAATCGGCGGGCCAACATATCACATCGGATTGCCAAAGCTCTCCTTTCCCTCTCTACGTCCTCGTCATCCTTCAGGTTTTCTGTAAAACTATTAACCCTCTGAAGAGTTTCACCATTTAGTTTGTTGTGTGTCAACTTTTTGTTTTTGTTTTTTTTTTATTAGAAGGAGGCAATCGAGCATGTGGGTCATCTGATGGGAAGCAATTACCGCCGCCCATGGACACCCGCAAAACCAGAGGAATCGCAGATGCATAAGCTCGTTTCTTGAAGATCCCTAAGTCGTAATGGTCCGGAAATACCGCCGCTGAGAGCTGCTTCCACATCACTGTAGTTCGTGGTAAAAAATTACGTGAGAAACGCACAGTAGTAGACCGCCATCCATCAAGATGGTGTGGATGTAAGACAGTCGATTGCGCGTAGTGCGGTGCAGGAAATCAGCGGCAGGGATCAAAGCGAACAATTCCTCAGAGCACTCCCCGTGATAAAGGCGATAAAATATACAGAGAGACGCAACGTCTCTCCGAAGGGCCAGTGGATCGAGCCGACCAGAGGTTACCACGTCGTCGACAACTCGAGCAGCTCTGCGTTGAATGCGGTCAAATGGGAGGAGTTGGTACTGGGGCGCTCCAGCCCAAAGATGGGAACAGTATTCCATATGAGGCCTGACCTGTGCTTTGTAAAGTTGTAAGCGATGGGTCGGCGTGAAATACTGGCGTGTAATACTATTGAGCACACCCAGCTTTTTCGAAGCTAATTTAGCTTTACCTTCCAAATGACCGCGAAACTGAACGTCACTCGAAATATCGACGCCAAGAATTCCAATGGTCGGTTTGGTATTAAGGGGAGCTCCTTCAAAGTTTAGAGATACGACAAAGGGATGTTTTTTAGCGGTAACTACGCAAACTTGTGTTTTGGAAGGGTTAAAATGGACTAGGTTAAGTCGGCCCCAATTTGAGACATGACTTAACATGTTCTCAGTGTCAGTCACAAGTTTATTTAGTCTCGATGACGCTTTCCAGAGAAATATTAGTACGTCCGGTGTAATAAGTAGCCAGAATAATTCACCAGCAACTTGCTCTTGGATATGGCCTTGTTGAATCGGAGGTGCCGTACTATAAGTACGCACCTGCGCCAGTACTCGAAAATGGTCATGCAACGCTCTATTGGGATCGCTCTATCATTACGGACTGGACTATTGTCGCCAATAAGCCTGATATCGTGGTGGTCGACCGATCCCAGCGCCGGGCAATACTGGTTGATATCACCATACCTCGTGAAAGCCGAGAAGGACAAGCAATGATTTGTTTTTGCTTTTTCAAACTCACAGCGCTCATATTCTCTCTTCAACTTTTTGATTAAATTGTTATGAAAATATCTATATCGTGTGTAAATTTTAACAACTATATCGTTGTTGGGTTATTTTTTGTGTTTATAAACAACTTGTCACAATTGACAAGACAAAACTTTCAAGTTTTAGCTCAAGTTCCCTGACAATTTGGTACTTCCTTTTTGTTCCATCTCTAGCACTTCATATTTTTGCGCTAGAAAATGTATTTAATTTATTTTACTATATTTACATTGATAATTACAGGCTTAAACCTAATACAATCATGTAAACCTCTTCATATGATTACATACAATTGTATTACATACATAGATATTTAGTGCATAATGTAATACGTTCATTATTTTTACTTAATAATTTTATATGAACACGTAAACAATGCGGCCCTTGTAAATTCACTCAAAGCCAAATCCACCGTCGGTCGTACGCATTCTTCAACACCTGAGCACATATTGTCAACCTTTTCCTCTAGTTGTACTTTAATGTCTATGTACATTTGTCTAACTTCCGTCATAAAGTTGGAAAGCTTGCTATACTCATTTGTTAGCTATCATTTGGTTTTGCGAGTGGTGACATTCGTTAGAGTGCTGTCCTCTTGCTGTTCAGAAGTAACAGGTGTGTCAGGCATGGCTGGGGTAGCTTTTGAGAGCGCCGCAGATGGAGCTACCGCCGAGGCGTTGGAGCAGGAAATTTAGTTGGAGTACGTTTGAGCGGTATTATTATTTATTTATATTTTAAGTATGCGCTTCGGTTATTGAAATTAAAAACAACTATAAATCCGCGTTCACAATCTATGGGTGAAACTAGAATAAATAACATTCATCACGAGGGATTATGACTTTTTACCTTATCTAGAATTTTTAATAATAAACAGAGATATAATATTTCCCAAGGCATCTTGAAAAAGAACTTATTACGTTCTGTTAAGATATTTTTTTCAATAGTTATTGTTGCTTAGTCATACCTACTACATTTTGTGTGATTTGCATTTGCCCCGTGGCTCGGTCTTTGTGCAGATAAATCAGCTTCGCAGGCGCTAGGACAGGCCTATACAAATCGTTGTAAATAAACTGCAAACGAGCAGTTACGCGGTAATTACACAGGTTATACGGCGCGCCGCCACCCGACGGCCCGGCTGGAGGCTGCGCGCTCCCAGCTCAGACACGTAGGCAGTATGTTATGTAGTATGTGTAAAAATCTACATGGTGCAGATCTATCTACAAAGCGCATAAGGTGGCGGTTAAATCGTTGAAAGACTTAGCTGGAAATATGACAATGTGTTTAAAATATTTTGCTTCTCCATCGTCTACATGATCTTTGAATGTGGTTTACATAACTTTCAAATGAATTTCGTTGTTACGATACGTTTCCGTAAGTAGTTATAAATCTGTGGCATTTTTTACTTTACTTTTACTAAAAGTGTTTAATAAATGGAATGCAATGGGATTTAGAAAATGCTGTAATTTTTTTATTTACTACATCTCCATCTTATCAGGTTTTACAAAAAGTAGTGTCTTATTGCTTCTTTGAGATTCATTTGAAATATCTCGTCATCTGTGATAGATGTAGTATTAGTAGATGTAGATTAAGTCGTATTTCTAACGACAGACGTCACTTAGTTGCCTTCGGGAGTGAGGAGACTGTTGCTATACAGCTTAGCTTACGCACCGGTTGCCCGCCCGAAGCTAATAATGTTAATGCGCGGATGAATGGAGCGGCGCCTGCCCACGCCGCCAACACCTCGGCGCTGTTGAAACCGCCGTCGCAGCCAGCTCACACCGCTCCGCCCCGGCGTCGGCGTCGTGGGTAAATACCGAACGCGACGCAACGATATCATTCCAATTTAAATTTATGCACGCCAAACATACTATTAAATGCATTTGCATGTAGCGCCCGTTCCGAACGGAGCCTGCAGCTAAACGAATCAGATGTTTTGATCTGCTTCATTTATTTAATGATTTAAACGTACAAAGGACAATTTTAGTTAGGTACACAACTATGCTGTATTTATCTAACCATCTGTTTTGAGAAAAATAAACCTAACACACTATCAAATAAATATAAGAGTTGACGAGCAACCAACACATGGAGACTCGGCTTCTTTAACTTTTTAACTCCAAACATGATAAGCCGTTTGCAAATGTGACACTAGTGTGCGCAAAAATTAAAATGAAAGTGTAATTAATGAGCTCACCAGAGAGGCGGAGCGCTGCTGCTGCTGCAGGTCGGGCAGCGCGCGCGTGCGCCCCTCGCCCGCGTCCGACAGCTGCCCCGACTTGCGCGCGCTGCACATTAACAAATAGTTAAATTAGTTTCACCAATTTCTGAAGGAACTGACAGATCTATACATATCTTCTATCTTTCAAACGATGTATGATAACTCTTAAATAGCCTATAAAGTGAGGAAAGTGCAAAACAATGTGCCTTCAAAATATTAATGTTTTATCTAATGTTGTTGTGTGTAAGTAATTTTGTATAAAAAGTTGAGGTCGATGAGTTACCCTCAGACGATTTTTATAACGACTTAGTTTTTACAACCTTGAGGATAATAAGTTTTGAGTCACGAGAACAATGTTCTTACGCGTGATATTTATGGGTTTTAATGTTCTTAATTTAAGCCTTAGATTACAATTGAACAATACCGAGAATAACTAAGTAATTCTCCTTGAAAATAATATGAAACTAAGATACAAATCTCAGTAATTGCGGTTTTGGATGGTAAATGTGGTATTTTAATTAAGTAGTAGATAAACTTGAATGAGCTTAGTGCCGCATTAGCGGTGCCGTATTGTGAGGTATAGGAACTCTTTTATCGCAAAATTTCGGCATAAAGTATTGCCCGATATTATAAAAAATTTACTCGGAATCAATGCAAAACACAAATTAAGTTTTTCTTTTCCATGTGACCAAAAAGTCAAACTGTCTTTTGAATTTTATTTAAAATATGAGAACTTACGCAACATTTTTGAGTGAAATTACCAATTAAAAAATTAAAAAGTAAATAGTGTTGAATATTTTCGGCGGGCTGGTTAGAACCACGATAGCTCAATTAGAAGAGCACCTGACCCGGTATGTCAGAAGGGTGCAGGTTCAAATCCTGCTAATGGAATTTTTTTCAACATTGTGTTTTTGTAATTACCAATTAAGTTTTTTTTAATATAGTAGAATCGGAATCCCCTAAATTGGATTCGGATTGGAGTCAGACATAAATACTATCTTAACTATTGTAATGCGCGTAAACAGGAAACTAAAATGTATTTCTATTTGGCGAATAGACACTATGTAAATCCTTTATATCGTTGTCATATTATTATTTGCACATGAACAAGAGCGTCTGGTAGCATCATTCCCGCGCCGACTTATCTCGAAACGATTTCGTTTCGAATATGGTAATTTGACGCATGCCTCCTGCCAGCCATCCATCGCATGACTGAGACAAATTAATTTTCACCT
Organism: Eudonia truncicolella; assembly: GCA_949315975.1. Lineage (NCBI taxonomy): Eukaryota > Metazoa > Arthropoda > Insecta > Lepidoptera > Crambidae > Eudonia > Eudonia truncicolella. Next base: position 776,226 of record OX438831.1, on the reverse strand, counting down.
AACTTTTTGTGGAACAATCATAAGTTGGTCCGAAATAAAGAATTGTATGTATTTGTTCAATTATGTACCACTGCTACAGTTTAATAATAATGTAAGCTTATATTCGTTTTAGGTAACTTGAATGGATAGATAGTGTAGGTAGGTGTTTATATAGCAAGAAGCTGTGATCCGGGAATCATGAAGGGGTTTTCTCCCGACACCCTTCCTCCCCTCCACCATTCCTCCCTTTGCTGTTGATCACCAACAGCGTGCTCATCACCGCGACTCGACATCGGATCACTGCACCATCAGAGACATGGTTACCTGGAGGCGAGCTTGCGGTGCGCGCGCCGCCCGCCGCTGATCATCGACAGCGTGCTCATCACCGCCGACATGGCTGCGGCTCACTGCACCATCACACCTGGAAAAACACAAACGTTTAAAGCTACAGATCTAAATAAAACGGCCTAAAAATATGGGCAAAATATTTTTTTTTTGCAAAATGATCTAAGACTTGGCTTGTTTACCCATTCAACTAAAGTAGGTAGCTACTGCAATACACTATCAAGCTCCTATAATACCTTATTATATGTATCTAGTATAAAACTGTTATTAGGTATTATTTATTTGACATACTCATTTGTTACAATTATATTCGTAGAAGTGATTATTGAAATCGTTATTTGATTACATTTTAGCAGGTTAGATTCAAAGTTGTTTTGCAGTGTCATCGCGATCGTTGCCGTGACATAAACGCATGTAAATCGAGCTCCGCGCCGGGCTCGTGTCGCCTGACAAATTGCTTGATACCGGCAAAAACGGACAATGTCCTGAAATGGACGACTGAATCAAAGTAACAAGTGCCTTAGACAGGCCTTAGAGAAAATAAGCCAATGTACAAAAATACAAAAAGAAAATAACATTCAGATTATTTTTATGCAAGATCTTATATACAACTAGTGGCCCGCTCGCGACTTCATCCGCTTGAAAACACCCGTACCCCATGCCATCATGAGGTGCTCTTATTTCAGCGCCACCTAACGGGTAAAATTGTAAATCTAAACCATTCTCGAATCCACTTGAACACACAAAAAATGTCATCCAAATCGGTCCAGCCGTTTTATGGAGTTCAATTACAAACACACGCACAGAAGATTATATATTTAACGATGATGGTCTCCTGATCCTGATGTGTGGTGTGTTTATGTTTTCGCATTGCTACTATAATACATTTTCTGTGTTATGTCGTGATAGTTAAGAGTTTTAAGAGATCTCTTAAGTTGTTGTTGCATGTACCTTTTTCGATTCATTAAATTAAAGACTTTGTGTAGACGACCGAAGGCGGTGTTACAGAAAAGTGATGTTAGGGCAAGATGGTTTAGGTCTTCTACAACTATTAGTGGGAGCTGTATGTGATAAGCTTAAAGTTTTATGTTATAAAAATGCGAGTAAATCTGTATTTTTAATGCAAATAAGTAATTCATAAATCTAACAATCCACTACAAAACAGATGTATTATGTAACCAAATTGCCCCGGAAGAAAGTACCTAATAAACTTTTTTTTCTTACCCCAAACCCATCCAGCGACATGTATAGGGTACATTCACTTATAAATACGGCACACACGCCTGTGTACACATGTGCACGTGCGAGTATTCATTGCAAAACTATCACCTATCATGATGTTTTCAAATGTCCTCTTTCCTAATACTGTATTGTCATTACGGAGTTTAGGGAGCGGATGAAAAAACACCGTTGGTTCATGGTCTTAATTAGCCTCGACCTACTTATGTTGCGCCATTTCCTTTATACTTTTTTAGAATTAGTAACTTGTTTTCTTACAAATAAACAAAGAATAAGGTTGAAATACTTATTCCGTGTTTTGTTCCTGTCACGTAAACGTCATTTCAAATTAGAGTAAAAGAGACAAAACAAGGAATAACTTTTCGGAGCTTATTCTCTGTTTATTTGTAAAGGGATTAAAGTTTAGTTTTTAAATTGTACTCTACAGTTGAATGTTCTTTTTATGAAAACTAAAACAAATGTTATTCTATTTCTATGCTTTTGATATGCTTGCCCAGTTATAGCAAAGTTGCGTTATCGTTTAAATATAGAACAGTATAAATGAATGATTTTTGTGGTGATTGCGTGCTCATTTTCTCCTAAGTAAGTAACTCCTGAGCCAAAGAGACGACAGGTGACGGCTTAACCTCAGAATAATAACTAAGGCTTAACTCTGGCAACTGTGACCTAACATTGTTTCGGAGTTGTCGTTGCCTGTAAAAAGGTTTTAGGCCACATAAGCTGAGTTATGATCAAAACTTGAAGCTAAGAACCTGAAGCTTGACTCCTTTGTTTTGTCAGGAACAGCACTTACTCCAGCTAGATGCCCCAGGCAGCACGCCGGCGATGGGCTTTAGTAAACTGATCCGCCACGGCTCTACAAGGAGCTCCCCTCATTATAATATTATTTGAGAGTATAATTTCACGAATAAAAAGGTCTGGCAACCGCCAAACTAAGCGTTCAGAATCGTCTGAGAAAAACTAGTTTTGCAACCTGATTTTCGACATTTTTCGCTAATGCTGCGCGCTTGGCGTGTAATGCAACTGCTTTTACACTTCTACTGATTTCCCTTTTTCATATTACGACGACGATAAGCATGCTTCATGCTTCAAGCATGATAAAAAAAAATTATACATGTTAATTTGCCAATGTTTTTAAATTTGGTTTTTGTTTATTTAATAACGTCAAAAATGAAGTTTGACGAAAGCCAACGTTGGAATAACTTTATTAATAATATTATATTATATATTAGGTATTACATCTTCTATTTTTGCATTCAAGAATTACGTTTTGTATGAGTATAAGGAAGTAAAGCAAAAGAAGACTCGTACGAAAACGATCGGACAACTTATTATAATTCAAAATCGATTAGCATTATTGCTCACATTATTGCTTCGGATTTATTATTAATTTATTTAACGATCTCTGAAGTGGCCTCAGCAGTGGGTGTTAATGGGCGAAAATCACCGCGGGGAATGTCCTCAGTGATTTGACAAGACAGTTTTAAGTTCGACTACGACGCGGCGCGTGTTCGCGCGCCAGTAAAGCGATCTCACAAGTGTTCAGCGCGCGAACCGGGAACATTGTATTCAACGATGCCTCTTTAACTTAGTGATAGTATAGTTTTGTATTAGCGAAATAATTAGTAACGGTAAAATCAGTGATCCCAATTTCTCTTCCAATTTTTTTTCGAGTTTTGTAATCAAAACTCGCTGCTAATGTTGTAGTTGTAAACAGACTGTTAGGTTACTAGAAATATAAAAATGACAAAACTGTTTTGTTACTGGTTTGACGGTGTATTTATGCTTAAACGAACTATTTGAGAACATTTGGCTAACTTATTTTAACAAGCTGTAACATAGTATTCGGTTAACATAACATAACCTCTGTAACCAAACTGGGCTTGGTGAGAACGTTACACGGAGCTCGGTAGTCACTACTTCTAGACTACATGTAGACAAAAGTTTGGTTACATTAAACAATTTTTTTTTTCAGTGTACTATTTTTGTTTGCAGGAGTAGGCAACACTTATTTTATATGTTTTCTGTCCAAACAAAGTTATTGAATGTAATTTCAATTCGGCGTAGTCTATATTCGGCGTAGTCATCTATCTACACTAGTTCCCGCTTTTAACAACGAATGTCAGCGTGTTGCAAATAGGCCCACTAAATGTAACGTTCCTCGCAGCATGTTGTTCCGACTGTTGCGAGTAATCATATCAGTTGCATTCCTCCGTAATTCCGCGCAGCACGCGCCCGCGCCTGCGCCGGCCAGGGCCGCCATCTGATGTGGGGGTTCTTTTAAACATTTGTATTGCATGGTATTGCGAAACTGTCAAACGGGGACTGCAAGCAATCTACTAGGATTTTAGGATTCAGGCGTCGCTTGACAACATTTATTCTTGTTTTTGTCACAGTTGGCACGATTTTTGCACACAGAAATCAAAAGGGCGCCAAGTAGCATAAGCTACTCTTTATCCAGGTATTTGCACATTAGAAATATATTTAACGCTGCAATAAAAAATATTGTCATAATTATCATGACATAGTAGTTATTATATTAGTCTAACAGACCGCTCAACTTCTGAAATAGTTTGTTTTGGCTGTCGGCCCTGGCAGCAGCAGCAGCGGTGTTCCGCACGGTATTATTACGGCGCGCACGGGCGGGCGGGTGGTACCCCGTATCCACACGCACGGAAACTTCTTTGCTCTACTGTGGTAATGACCCACAGCTCTTCGCTAGTTTTGCAGCACTTAATAGTCGGTTGGGCACACAGAGGTAGCACCAACACAAATATACACTGAACAGATTGTTGCCATAACAGCTTTTTTAAACATATGGGTTTTAAAAGTTCTGTGCTCGGTTTTCAGTGTGCATTTAGTAAGCCATGTTAAAGTGCAAATTCATATACTTAAGTGTTAGCAAAGTCAACAATGATTTAACCTGCAACAAAAACTTCGAGAGAAGAGAGTATATCCACCTCTTTATATTAATATTATCATCTCAATAACGTCCTATTAGAATTATGTATTTTGTGTATGTTTATATATATATAATATTTATGTATGTATTACATAGTTACTTACAATCATATATCATAATTGCACCTACCAATGTTATCTCTGCACCACCCTATGGTTGACTGGTAGAGAATGCCTCAGGCATTAAGTCCGCCATGTAATATTTATGTTGCAAAAGTTTAAATAAATAAATAAAGCTTTGTATTTTTGTAAACTCAAAACTACTGAACCAATTTTAAAAAATCTTTCATCACTAGAATACTACATTAGCGCTGAGTAACATAGGTTATATAAAAAAGAAATATCCACCCGTGCGAAGCCGGGACGGGCCGCTAGTTGATTATAAACCCATGTAAACTACTCACTAATGATCATTTGTATCAAGGTGAAGCAATTAATGTTGTATAATAAAATAAATTAGGTTGTACGTGAATGAAAATTGATAGTAGAATATTGAGCGTCTCTCGAGATGGCCAGCCACATGCTCGTGCACGCAAGTTTTAGAAGGCTTTAATCAAAATAAATATAGCACATTTGGCTGAAATTATAAATAACAATTAACTTTCTGAGCTACATTTATGTGCGTCCGCGCGCAGCGACCGACCCTAGTCTATAACGGTCGCGAAGCTAGGGCCCTTGGGGACATAGTATTTACTTGTTCAATTACTGTGCTTTACTCAATGAGACAGAGCGCGGGGAAATAGGCTAGCCTCGCGGTGACGTCGCACGCGCCGGCGAGACGAGCTCGTAACAGCACGTTCAATGTTACCCCGCGGTAGAATTCACATAGGTCTTCCAACATAAATAAATCAGGAAATATCGATGTCGTTCTTGCTTACAGCGATTTTTCCTGAGTAATCTGCCTTTCTATCGAACGGACGCTGTGAAAGAATCCGTCATCGCGTCTTTGATAAACACCCCAGACCGAGGGGTGAGCGGAGAGAAATCGCAAGTCACGCGCCGAGTAACGCAACGCGGATAGCTACGAATAACCTAAATTTCATCGTCTTAGCGTAGTAACTATAAGATTAGATTTATGCCTCTGCTAACCCTGCTTCCTCAAGGCGCATTATTTAGTCTTTCATATCCTACCCTCGAAAATCTTACAATGTCCGAAATGAGACAGCTTGTATTATCAGTGTGCGGGCGGGTCTATCGTAAGGCCAGGCGGACGGCGGCGTCATGTGCGGACGACAGATGGTGGTAGCCCTGCCCGCAATTCGTACCTGCCAGTCTACAGATATAGATATAGATCACAATACTGTAAAGAATACTATAACTAATCTGCATTTATCAATTTAAAAACATTGAGACGTCTTACTACCTATCTACTTCAGCGTCAGAACATGTTCCATTTTAGCATTTAAAATTAGAAAAGGCACAACACAGACACTGTAAAATCCATTTTAAAGTCTTTGAAAACGTGTTCATTTCTTTTCTTTTTTCTAGATAGTAACGATGATAGTTGATTTATAGATTATTTAAATCCTCTACCTTCTTACAATCACCTGGCCATACTTATTAAATCTTGTTATACTTACACTTGTTTGTATAAAACTCTGGCTCAAATGTTTGTTTTTATCACACAAACAAATACTGAGACTAGAACCCGGAACTATTGGTAAGCTAGGTCACAATGCTTCAATAGTATCCAAAGATGATGTATCAATGAAATAAATATTAATTTGTTATACCTTTAGTCTCCTCTAGCCCTTGCAGTTTGAGTTAGTTAAATCTTACGGTACTTATATAAATCATGTGGAGCTTAACATTTTTATCTGCAGGCTTTCTTATTAATTATATGGCGCTGCTCGTAACGCCTTCTGTGGTTCCTAATAAATTGATTCACCAACAAGGCCGTAAATAAGGCGTTTCTCAATATCCACTAATAACGACTCGTCTAAATGCAAATGCGCTTAGAATTCACTACTAAGCTATGATGAACTGTAACGGGGCTGTGTGACTTTACATTAAATGTTTTTGCGATCAAGAGTCGAAATATTTTATGAAAAGAGAGCACGAGACTATCTGAAATGTGGTGGCGTGTGCGTCGGGTCGTTACGTTCCCTAAAATATACTTTTTCCCGTGGGACGGGAAAAGTAGAATGGCTTTGATGATTTATAACGAGAAAATAAGTTTTACGCTTTCTTGGAATATAAGGAACATGCAACGTTGCAAGGTGATTTTACCCCGGCACGGCAGGCTACGCATTTCTAGCGAGATAAATGCTAATGTGCTATTGTAAGTAACATTATACTCGTAATCGCTGATTTTCCCTAAAGGTAGGTGCTTGTTAGTTCAATTTTATTTGAAACAACTTCCTTCATAAATTAAATAATTTTATGCATTTATTATTTTAGTAATAAATCAAATTGAGGTTGCCGATTTCCTGTTATTTAAAATAAGTAGCTTTCACTTACGTAATAAAGTTACAGAATCCGAACAACTGGACTGGACCATTGAGTTGAATTAACGGAATTTTAAGTACGGCGAAGGGAAACGCTCCACACGAACGAACAAACCGGTCCAGGCCGACCGGGCCGACCGGGGCGTCCGGGGAGATGCGCTCGGCAAGTTTTACTCTTTAATCCAAATTGGGACGATCGTGTTTGTCTAAAGTTGTCATTCAAAAATAACTTTCTAATATTTGGCTCTACAAGATAAGGTATGAATTGTAATGTTAACCGTGTGATGCAAAGGTCATGAGACCATCCCAAAACGGTGTTGGAGATGGCCGCCATCTGGCCCGCGCTCACGAATTATATAATTATACAATTGATTTTATTAATTACATTCAGGGCTTTGCATAATGCATAGGCGGTGCCGCTGTGATTAAAGTCAATTGAAGTAACAGTCGTTACTTTCCGCGCGGTGCGGCGTTCCGTCAGAGACACCATTGTGCGCACACACCACCAAAGCTGAGAGGACTTTGACTTTGTAGTTACTATGTATTGTAACACTGCACAATTTGTTATATACTTACTTAATAATTTTATAAAAACTGAAAGAGATAGGTAATGAGTACTTTAAAATTGGACCTATTTTATAGGCAATAACAAATATCTTAGGGTAGAGTGGCACTAGAGTTCGACAGTAACCAGTAATCAACACTGTTTTTCTACAACCATAAAAAATATCATGTATGTCCCCATCATCATCATCATCAGCTCATTGTATGTCCCCACTGCTAGGGCACGAGCTTTCCCCATGGATGGATAGGGAGAACGGGCCATAAAACACCACAGTCCGGTGCGGATTGGTGGTTGTTAACGACTGCTAATGCAGCCGGAACCAATGGCTTTACGTGCCTTCCGAAGCACGGAGGAGCTCGAGATGATACATTTTTGGTCACCCATCCGCGACCGGCCTTTGCGAAAGCTGCTTAACTTCAGCACTCGCAGACCGGGCGCGTTAACCATTGCGCCATCGAGCTCCTCGATAAAAAATATATTTAATATATACTTTTACTTTTTAAAGATATACTTTAGCAACAATTGAATTACAGACCATTTACTTCCTAGCTGTCATCATACTAATATTATAATGAGGAAACCTTTGTATGTATGTATGTATGTATGTATGTATGTTTGCAATGAAGAAACTCAAAAACTACTGAACCGATTTAAAAAATTCTTTCACCATTAGAATGCTACATTAGCGTTGAGTAACATAGGATATATTAAAAAAAATGTCCACCCGTGCGAAGCCGGGACGGGCCGCTAGTCCGTAATATTTCAATGAAATGCTGTTATTTTTAGGTGACGAGAACAAGTGTCGGATACTGGGCTTACTGTGTCTCACACGGGTGCCACTACGATAAATATACTTCTCAAATAACTTTAACGCTGAACGCTGATGCGATGTGCTCCGAGTTCACTGACGATGACGCCAACTACAAATAATAAACACTTTTGAAAAGTTACAAACTTACACATGGCCTTTTTGTCTTTCAATTTGTCTTATTTGTCAATTAACTCACTTTTTACCTGAGGAGGATTAAAACATCAGCACTGAGTAACTATATTTATTACTAAACACAACACAACACTTTTCTTTCATAAGAAAATACGATTGGAAGGGTGGATGCGAATAGTAATAGCGCGTACCACGGGGACATATGAACATAAAACCGCAGTTTATGTTTATTTGTTAATTTAAAACTATCGTAGAGAAGTAAATAAAAAGTGGTCAGCGAAATATGCGAATTTAATAACGGCACGTCACATGCGGCATTGATTGGCAGCCAGCAGTAGTTACGGCACCGGGCGTCGCGTCAATGCGATAACTTTAATTGCTTTCAGCACTCGAAGGTGCATTTTATAACACTGCAACAAGTTACGCTCTAACAAGAAAGGACAAGGACCCTAAGGCCGGCTTATAAACCAAAACTATAAACCAAGAAAAATTGGGAGGTAAATGCTGGGCTGCCTGAGTTTCGTTGATAGAGTTACTCTGAGCCCCGCTGATTGGCTGCCATCGTCTAAGCGTGCGTCTTTACGTTGTTTTATTCCGAGACAGTTTCTCAGTCACTGAAAATTCCGGGTTAAGTGCAAAGTCGAGCTTATCGTCACTTACCATCAGGGGCTTCAACGTTGTAAATAATACAGGAAAAAGATGGATTTTCATTCAAATGAAGACCATGAAGCCAGTAATTAGAGCTCTTTCAATCGTGTGTGGTTAACGGTTGACAAGTTTTGATGAATTATTCACTAAGCGGTGCAGAATCGATTGCGGTAGTGGTGGTGGACGCAGCGCCGCCGCGGCCGCGACGCGACGTCTCCGTTTTGGCGCACGGTCGCGCTTCGCCGGCGACCCGTAATGCTTCCTCTCCTAACTTCACATTTCCTCATTGTCTATTTCCACCGGGAAGTAATAACGTGTATGTTCTGTATCTTCTAAATGGATCCAGTAGTATTACGATAGTTTATTTCCTTCCTAATAATTATAGGATAAGACTACAAAGTAGGTACTTAAAGCAGTACAGATTAATTAGTTTAGTAGTAGCAGGTTTTAGAATCTAAGCTACTTCTATCAAAATAAAAGTATTTTTAAAACTAGACAAGCGTGACACTCGCGTTGTTCCGCTCCCCGATCCGATCCCCGCCCGATGCTTTAAGCACACATTTACAGAATACACTAAACATGCACACTAGTTTAGGCCCAAAACACCGTACTCGTAGAACAAGGGTACGAAGAACCGGTTCACACGCGCTCTACACCTGGTACAGACATGTACCTGGGCGCTTCTCTCCTCCACCACATCAACCCGAGCAGAGGTCCGAGCCTTTAGAGGCACCCTCGGGTTGTTCCGCTCCCCGATCCGGACCCTTCGGATAATCTAGTAGAGTACGGGGACGCATCGCGCACTAGTGCAGTGCGCGATGCCGTTCCCTCTAGAAAACCTCCGAAAGTGATTCGTTTCACACGGCTTAAAGGGGACCCTTTACGTTCCTCGCCGCCCCCAAACAAGCCCGGTGAAGCTGAAAATGCCGACTGAGGCAATCAGCAATCTCTCTCCAAAAAAAAAGTAAAAGTGACACTCGTAGCACTTTGTAAATTTTAACAAAACAAGTTCACAACCCAAATACTAGAAAACTTGATTTTTGGTAACTATAGCGTAAAAAGTTTTTTAAAGTCATAGTCAAGTCCACGATTGTTTGTTACAATGTACACCAGCTTGATCTTGTCAAATAGAACGTAACGCAATATTCAAAGCCGGTGTTTACTTACACTATAAGTAAAAGAAACAAAGTTGTATAAAAAAAGCCTCCACAGTATTGTGTGGAGTGGTATTGTGGCAAATAAGGCGGCAAAACAAAATTGCATTCGCAGCAGGGGGCAGTTTAAAGCCAATCCACGTCCACAACCGTTAAATTCCGTAAGATATTCCGAGCAATGGGATGCGCACGTCGTAATCGAACCCGAAAAACAATCTTTTTATTACTGAGTAAAGCAATTTCTTTGTAAATATTGTATTTAAGAAATTCCTTGGAAAAAACAGCGGATGGATTTTGAACTAGATATTTGAATATTACTGAGGCGTCCGCGGTATCTTGTGTTCTAATTTACTTACATATACGTAAATCATGTATAAAGACGCAGAAGTATCTAGTTAGTTATTTGTTAATTTGCGCTATAAGGTAATAACTATAGTGTAATCTTTGTGTGCGTGTAATGATAAAATCTCCAAATGTGTTCATTGTCAGTCTATAAAAGTCCGACAGCTACGCTCTCTCTTTCTTTAATAGCCCCCTCACCCACCAATAGAACTAGCCTAAGCGAGTTATTGGTGGTTGTTACGGCCCATAACGTTCAAGAACAGCCGGCATAACGGCAGCAAGGAAAATATATTTTTTTAAAAACAAAATTTCACGACCTGGTTGCTTAGTATTTACAATCATAACCAACGCAACGCAATATGCTTTAAAAAGTTTCCTAAAAAATTAAGCCGTCTCTGTTCTGATTTATATCAATCAAATCTTTATTGTTTTTAAATGAGCCAATTAGTAAACTTTATGTCATCATAAAAAAAAAATTCAACTTTTTATCTTGTATTCTTATAGGTGTTTGTGCGAACTTTTTTAGCATTTCTGATTAATGTAGCAATTATGGTTTTGCTTTGGTTTTCTTAAGTTTTAGTGTAGTTTTAAAGCATCTTAATTTTTTTTATGTTTTAAAAAAAATAACGCCTGATATTGAGCAACTTCTTGCTTCGGGAAGGCATAGCAAACCGTTGGCCCCAGGTCTTTGTCGGAAGATGGTAGCTGATATCAACCACCAGGCTACATAGCAAAGGGTTAGCAGTGGATTACGTGAGTAATGAAATGAGTTCAACAGTGGTAACTTTGGTGTCTGTAGCCGTCGGGTCGCGCACTTGTCGGGTCGGCGAGGCGTGTCGCAGGCGCAGGTGCGAGGGCGGAGGGCGGAGGGCGGAGGGCGCGCGGGCGCAGGGCCGCCGACCGTGACTCCCAAGCGCCTTTGTGCCGCGCTCCCACGCGCCCATCGACGCTTCCAAGAGACTACACTTGCTTCTTGAATGAACTTGCAATTCGCCCAAATGTTCGTGTTAAGTAAACCTCTTTTTGGTACAAATTTTACCCTTGACAAAGTCTTTCAGTCACACTTCAAATTAATTGAAAATGTTATGTTTTTATTTACCTAACTACATTTTTTTTATATTAAAAGGAGGCAAACGAGCAGGCGGGTCACCTGATGGGAAGCAATCAGCGCCGCCCATGGACATCCGCAAAACCAGAGGAATCGCAGATGCGTTGCCGGCCTTTAGTTACTTGGAAAAGAGTACCTACTTTTTGGCGATCATCTCCAGCCCAAATAGTTAAGATGTACAACCAAGATGGACGAGCACCTAGAGTTAACAAGGTTAAAAGGCCAAAGCTCTGCTACTTTTAGTATTATGTAATTGGTGCGGTTGCTGAGGTCATTTTCTTGTTTTCAGCTTTTATGTCTTAATGAAGGCAAATTAAGGAGACAAATATAATGCAGTTTACTAATAAAAGTTGGAAAATTACTGATTTAGAAATAGTAAATTAAGTAAGTGTATTTGACATTCACAGGAAAGTTCAAGCATCCAATTTAGTTGCTCTATAATTAAATAATATAATATACACTCGCTCGGAACCGATGAATCGACGGAAATTAAATATTTTTTACCATAAATTAACTATGAAAAATGTTCACATCGTGCCATTTAATGCATGGATTGCTTCACTGCCAGCATATGTGCGGTAGGTCGACACATCACCGCCACGTTGCAAGAATTACCTCACGTGGTGCAAAAGTAGAAGTGGACTTTTAATTCCACAATATAAATACCTCAATCGTGTCTCTTCCTTCGATTAACTTGGACTAGATAACTACTTTGTTGTTTACTAAAGTAAATGAAGGACGCGTTTTGTAATCGCATTTAGTAAGTCATACAGAAAGTAACCTCTCAGCCGGATAATACTAATAAGTGTCCAACAAGTACAAGTACAGGAAGTATCTCTAAACTGATTCGTAATTAGAATCGAAACAAAAGTATCAATATCCTTCTATCGGAATGTGCCTCGCTCTCATTAAAAGCTGCACGAGTATAAGGATAGAGTTTCCAGTTGATGAAGTTTAGACTTTACGCAGTAAATATATAAAACTAAGTAGCCTGAAAATTAAGAAAGAACACATAAGCTTATCCGCGGTCAAGATCGGACGTAAATCTGCGACTAATGAACGGCGAATATTCCGATGCGCCTGTGCCGACGACGAAGCCGACTGATCAAAGAACAACGATAAAGTTGCGATACCTACAACTGCTTAAATGTTTCTCATACATTGTGTGGTCTTAACATAATTTACTTTGAGAACATCCATAGAACATTTCAAAAAACTGGAGCCATGTTTTCTAATTGAAAAAAGTTTCTAAATTTGAATAACAAATGAAGTTCTTGCACCTGGTTAAACAAGAGCTGTAAAGAGTTATTGTCGAAATTCAGCGTCGCACAATCCCACCGTTAGTGTATAAAAGATTTGTTGCAAACAAATTACCAACATCACAGTATCGGGTTACTAGCACTCATTTTAACGAATGTATTAGAGCTCTCTAGGTACAAACACAAGAGATTTAATAAAGACCCTATGACTACGACCGAGTTCACTCCCCTCGCCGATTTGGTTTGAGTTATATAAATGAGTGTTTATTCATTGTGCAGCCCGGACCGGTGGCGCTACCATTGTCAGAACTGGTTGAGAAAAATGTAAGCTAATAAATTATTTATGTTTTTTATTCACTTATATTAGCTTTGGCTGCATGATGGGCGCGTTGCGTTACATTTGGTTGATAGAGATTTTAAAACATTTACTACCGAGTATTTATGAGAAGGCAAAATATTTAGTCAGGTAGGTATGTATGTATTTGTTTGTATGTATTTTTTTATCGAAAAATATTGTATTTATGAAAAGTTAACATATTTATTATTTTGAATTGGGTGTTATTTAAACGGCTAGCAAAGTATTCGTATTTTTGTTAGCAAAAAAATGCTAGTTGGGCAGGAACTTATGGTCAGCAAATATTTCTAAATCAGTCTGCAACTTATATCATTTTGAACAGAGGTCTTATGCCGCTCCCCCCTTCCTTGACTGGGCCTCGCTACACTGCGCTTCACTCGGGAAAAAAAATAACTTAACCTAACCAACAGTAAGGATTTCTTATGCTGACCGATTGTATAATTCTGCTGACGAAATAATAATTTTGTAATACAAATAAATTATTTCCCTTTTGAATTTAGTCACAAGATAACCACTCGAGCTTCCTGAAACTGTAACATTTAAATTTATCATAAAAATTTAAAAAATACTCAAATTAGGATTCTGAGTTTTCTGTCATGCCCAGATTAAATAACATTAAAATATTTAATACTAGCGGCCCGTCCCGGCTTTGCACGGGTAGACATTTCTTTTTTAATATAGCCTATGTTACTTAGCGCTAATGTAGCAAGCATTCTAATGGTGAAAGATTTTTTTAAATCAGTCTAGTAGTTTTGAGTTTATTCGTTGCAAAAATACAAAAATACAAAGCTTTACTCTTTATAATATTAGTATAGATATAGATAAATTATTTGGTTCGAATTTAAAAAAATGAAAGAATATTTTTAAATTGCTCTTCTAAGTACAATATAACTCTAATACGCTTGTATAAGGACAGCACAGAGTAGCACACAGCAAAAGTCTAACGTGGCTACGATAATTGAATCACGATGTCTCGTCGTCCAACCAAGCATCGTGTGACTAGGGACGCATCGAAGCTTTAAGTTAATTAAATTGTGTCACCGGCAATCTTTTAATAGTCACCCTCCGGATAACAGCGCTTAAGGGGATCAGGGACAGTCGCAGTAACAGCCCATTGTGTAAGTGTTACATCAGCAAAAAAACTCCCCCAGCGGCGCCGGCGGCGCCGTTCTGGGGGCAGAAGCCGGCTTCCGGGCTGCTCGACATGACACGGAGGCGTCGAGGATGCAATCATTTGTATTGGTTGATTTGGGTCAACAAGCAGTGTTAGTCAATATACCTACATATAGCCACAATGAAACCTTATGATTAGAACTATCTGTGTAAAGCACCGAACCCCAGATAACTCATAAGTGGGAAAATAACCGCGCGCGCAAAACCGCTAGATGCGAGCAGCACAAAACCGTTCGTTGTGTTGACGTCGGACGGACAGTGGTCGTCTTTTGGCTGAGATGATTATGATTAAATATCAATTGCCTTCTGGTTTTAGTGCCAATAACGATCGCCTTCCCTTGTGGCTTGGGCCACGCGCGACGATTATAACGGCCGCTCGCAACAATACGCAGGCGCCGGCTACAGTTTATGTACCGCGCGTTGTAAACGTCACTCGAACTCGACTGTCGCGGCGACGTCGTCGACACGCATCGCTCTCGAAGCTGTAAAGGCACATAATATTATATCAAAATCAAATGATTTGTCACAGTGTGATACTCGATGACGGCATTGTTCCGCGTTATTGCAGAGGGCGACGGTTGCAACGTTGATAGATTGATACCAATCAATTTTATTTCACTTTTATGACGTAATAATAAGTTCTTTTTAAAATTTTACGATTATACCTTTTCCATTTATTTTTTTGACAACAGTAAATTTTTATGTAACTTGTAAACAATTTCTAAATAAACTAACTAAAAAAACCTTTGTTTGTCCTGAATTTGTAATGAATGAATAACTCAGTAGAATTTTAATAATTATAAGTAAATGTAGGTAGATACGCATTTTATTATTACGATTTCTTTAGTTTCCCTTTCATATTTAACATTCCATTGTGTTCCAATTAGATAATTATATTCTGAGTTTAAGACATTTCCGTCGCCTATTTATCAAGTGGGCGTAACAGACGTCACGCTGAGATAGTTTCACAAATCTGCTTCTGCTCTCGTACTGCTGGTTATGGGGCGCGAGCAGCAGCGCGGGCGCGGGGAAACGGATCGGATTTCACCATTGTTTGGACAACACAATCAACTCGTGAAATGGCTCAAAAGTTCAAAATAAGGCGCGTAATCGGACCTTACGAAAACAAACGCGGCGGCGCGCGCGCAGTCATTGTGCGCGCGATCGATAGGACAATACGGATGCCGATTGTTCTGCGCCAGCTCCGCCGCACCTGCAGCCTTTAAACTCAGGAATTAGGTTGGGAATTCAATACTTCACTGCTTGTTGGGATTATTGTTGGTACAATACTGTTCCGCCCTTAGCGCATTATCCATGCCGTTATTGTTCTGCGCCTGCGCCATACCTATGCATCCCGTGGTAACGCAATGCCTTGTTGTAATAATTGTGTGCTACGTCATTGCCATTGTCTTATATGCCAACTAAATCTAGCATTAAATACCGAATATCTTAATTATCTCTGCGAAATGTTTAATTCAATTGCCTACTTCCTTTTGAAATATTCTTGAAGCTCACGCTTTTTAAGCATATAGTTTATGTTTCCGTATTACTACCTAATTAACGTGTAGAATTGAATTATTCAAATTAAACGTTATGATCTCACAACTACGATGGAGCTAATAGTTCCGTCTTTAAAAAAATATAGTTACAAAAAAATATACTTGAATTTGAAAAAAGACAAAGTGTTGAAAAAATTCCTCGAGCTCTATTCGAACCCGCACCCCATGACATGCCGGGTCAGGTACACTGCCAACTATGCTATCGTGGCTCAATCCAACTCACCGAAATTAAACAACACTATCTACTTTTACTTTATAAGCCAAAGAAGCCGTATTCAATCGAATCCCGCTCGTGGATTTTTTCAACACTTTGTCTTTTTTCAAATCCAAGTATATTTTTTTGTAACTATCTTTTTATTGTAATTTGTTCGCAACAGTATTTGCGTAAAATTAATGTAAATAATAATAATACTTAAATGTTAAAGTACCAGAAATCAATAATAATATATAATTACAAAATAGCTAATCAAAACCCCTACAAAGTGATTTGTTATCATAATAGGACAAAGGGAAACGCCACCTCTTATTTCCAACTTTCAATTCTACGTCAGATTTTAATCTAAGACGTTATTATCACCACTTGTCATATGGCTCATAAAGTTCAAATCGTTGAGGACTTTTAAAACGTTACCCTATCACAACGGCATACGCTCTTAATTTGATTGAAATAGTTTTTTTTTTGTGAAGGTAAAAAATAGACGCGTGAAATAATAGAGGCACCCAACGGTTTTGCTATAATCAAAGGCTGTTTCCTGCTGGCGTAATGCGGGGCGAGGGAAGGCTACCAACTGCGTGCCGTATTCGGGAGAATTAATTAGAGGGCCGGAGTCTGAATGGGAAACTAAAAAGCATTTAAGAGCTTTGTATTATGAGAGCATATGCTCTCTTAAAATAAACCTCTTATTAAAAATAATAAGTCCTGTTAGAAAATTTACTTGTTAATTTGTATTTTTGTAAATACATTACAATATATGTTAGAGTTATTATAAAATTATTATTTCAGAATTGCAGCGGTAGCAAGCGATATCATCATACATAAACGTTACGTAAGCTATACTAACTCTTATAGCATTTGACAAATGACAACAGTCGCATTATTAATAAGAATATAAAACAATTTGTACATATGAGTATTTCATGGAAAGTTAAGAACAAAAGACATCAACGCGCTCTACAAGCAGAGACGGCACGAAATAATAAAGATGTTATAAATAGTGAATAATATGTAGGTGTGTATTGAAAGATGTGAAAAAACTGTGTGCTTTGATACCTCTTTTTGGATATCTTATGTAGACTAAAGATATTAGTAAAAATATATTTATAGTATACCAACAGATTTTATATATATTTTTTGCACAAAGCGATATATTATTAAAATTTATATTATGATTCGGAAATAAGAACTTTTTTTGTTAATCTTTTGTTAGCACAATCGAAAGGAAGGCTGAACTAGTGGTAATTAATTGCTGCCATTCAATACAATCAGAGGTCTTAAGAAAACGAATGAGCATGCAATCGGCAAAGACAATGGGCAGACGCCGAAACGCGCGATCCCACACAAAAACAACAGGATTGTTACTAGACCGTCTCAACGCCGAGCCGACCACGTTTTTGTTAGTTCGAGAGACATGATTGCATGATACATTGCAATCATCTTCATTTGTGATGCTACAAATTGATATTCTTTGTTAGAATTTCTCCCTTTGTTTGTTTCCTAGATTGATATCAATTGTTAAAAATTGATTATTTATATTTATTATTACTATTTGTATGTATTTAGTAAACTTTGAAACTACTAAAACATTTTATTAAATAATTCACTAATAGAAATGTACACTATACCTGAATATACGAATACAGGCTACAACATTTCATGTTCAGATACAGTGTTCTGAGTTTCACGCGCGGAAGCCAGTGCTAAATTAAACAATGAAGACGAGTCTACGTAATAAAATTAATGTTATATTCTCACAATCTCACGATCGTTACGCACATAATCAGATTATCTACACCATCGAGACATCAGCTAAGTATTAATTACCAATGGGGAGCGTCCATACAAAAAATTAGGAATGATGTTAGAAAAAGCCTGCAGCCACCGCTCGCGTGCCGCCGGCTTTCACATGCTCCGTGCGTTTGCGCAACTCAGCCCAGCTCGTGGGACGCCACGCTCTTCTGCACAGCGCCTGATTATGCTAATTCCGCGAGTGTGGGGCCCACTGCGCGCTAAATGGTGTCGTGACGTGGGGCCACGCGAACTCTAGCTCATTAAAGTAATAAACTACTTATGCCCGTGCTCTACATACGTGTGAACATCATGCAAATTGTTTGTGTGCTTTCAGCTAATAGAAAATTTTCTACAGTAGCACTCTGAAACTATACATGTCCTTTTTTTGTACATGCTTTTTGATATTTTCATACGGTTAAGTAAATAATTGTAATTTTCACGGAATAAATGTCATAGCTAACAGGTGCAATCATTTTGCACCGGCTAAGCCTGTCTGCACTTTCCCTCGCATTTAAATGCACATCCTATCAACCTTCTAATTCATTCACAGGGAACAGGAAGGCTTATAGGAGATCAAGCCTCGGTCATAATCTTGTGACATTTCGATCAACCCTGCCAATACTGGTTATCTTATCTTATCATATCTTAGTGGGGCCTGCCGAGGTTTCCCTCTTGCAGTAACACTTCGACCCATCGGGATCGTTTGTGCAACCCCATCCTTTCACTCTTCCTCCTCTGTAAAGATAGAGGCCATAAGTTTGGCAACGTCCTTAAGAGCGAAGAGCCTGAAGTCCTCCGGTTTCGGATAGGCCGACCCCAGGAGTTCCATTCTTTTCCTAGCCAGAGAGTCGCAGTCACACAGTAGGTGCTGCATTGACTCCGTTTCCTCTCCACACGCCCTACACAAATTATTTGTTGAAAGGTGCATTCTGTGAAGCATTTGTTTTGTGGCATAGTGCCCTGTCAAGGCACCGATGGTTAGTCGGGCCTGCCTTCTACCGCCCCCGCATATGAACTTACTCCGTCCTAAGGCGTTTTCGCCAAGGAAGGATTTGGAGTGTTTCATACCCGGCTGCTCTTTCCATTCGATGCCGTGCCTGTTTTCGATGTAATCTTTTAAGGCCTTGTTAATGGTACTTGGTGCAAGTGCCACGAACGGCTCAGGACCAATGAGCTGGGTCTCCGAGCCCTCTCTGGCAAACGCATCCGCCATCTCGTTACCGTGGATTCCCATATGGCCTGGGACCCAGATCAATCGCACCTTGTTATGTCTGTAAGCTAGATAGACATAACAAGGTGCGATTGATCTGGGTCTGGGTTTAGAGCTTTTGTGGTTTCTAGAACAAAGCCAGAGTCGATTCTGGGCGATATGAGTGACTTTAGCGCGGCCTGGCTGTCACTCAGGATGAATATATTTCGCTTTTTCATAGCTAACTCTATATTCTGCTTTGCGCATAGGAGAATTGCGAAAGTTTCTGCTTGAAGTCATTATTGTGCCCGACTTCATTTTTGATCCGTCAGTATACTAGATTAGGCTGTCTTTCTCCGGAGACGGTGGCCCTCGTTTCCATTTGTCCCTGATTGGAACATAAACTTTGAATTTCTTTTCGAACATGAATATGGGGGATATTTTATCGCACCCCATTTCCATGACCCTGTCAGGAATGTCACTTGGATCCCATTTTGTGTCTGGTCAGAGGTTTAGATGCGTCCCATAGTCCGGCCACCTTAAGTCTGTATAACGCTTTCTTTGCCTCTGTTTCTATTACAATGTGCAGGGGTGAAAGGTCTGTGAGGACTTCCAGCACTGCCGTTGGAGTGGTTCGAAAGGCACCAGTGATTGCCAGATAAGTTGTTCTCTGAAGTTTGCTAAGAGAAGACTGGTTATGGTTATGTAACTAACTAAATACTGGTTATGTAACTTATTTAATTTGAGTTAATTTTCCTCTTTAATAAACTGAATCGTTTTGTCAAAGAGATAAGATTACGTTTACCTACGACAACTAACACAGTAAGGTAAGTACGAAACTTTCACGATATCTAAACAATATATCCATACATTGTCCTTGTCGCATCACCAGCTCATCAGCCAGCGTTCCCTATGGATGGACAGGAAGAGCGGGCCATTAACCACCACGTAGGCCCAGTGCGGATTGCTGGTTGTTAACGACTGCTAATGCAGCCGGGACAACGGCTTTACGTGCCTTCTGAATCACGGAGGACCCCGAAATTAAAAATTTTTGGTAACACATACGATGACCGGCGTTTGCGAAAGTTGCTTAACCCTAGCAATCGTAGACCGGGCGCTTTAACCACTGCGCCATCGAGCTCTCCCACATCCTCTGTCGCATAGTCAACCAATTTTCCATATCCTATGGTTGACGGAAATGGTAGAAACAACTTTAGCAAAGTCTTTGTTTTTTGCAATAAAGATTTAATAAATTAACAAACACCTTAGATTTATAGAATCGTTATTTTAACTTAACGGAAGAAGTAATTAAAATATACCATTTAAGATATAAAAAAGTAATCAAGCGGTGCAGTCCAGTAATCTCGGAGTAATCGCTGTACATCGTATTGAACTTCTTTCTTTTCTAAAGACGTTAATTATTATACTTAAAAAGGTACCTAGTTATTTATTGTTAATGTCTTCCATAATGTGAAATGGCACGTCGCCTATTAAGTTACCTATTAAGCCAGAGAAACTATCATTCAACGAACTGCCTCTCGTCTTTAGAATAATTACGTATAGAAAGATAGTCTTCATACAAGCGCTCTGTCAAAAGTGAAGCACTAAACCGATCCACACTTTCGTGACGATTACTTGCTTCTGCTTGCGCTCGGCGACACGCACGCACAGTAACTCCGTAGTGTACATTGAAAACTCTGCGTTTGGAGGTGCTTCAAAATGGGCGCGCGTACTTACTTTCTATACGCAATTATTCTAAGCTCTCGTCTTAGATTCTTCAGGTGTTTCAGTTGCCCATAATTTCGATTTGTTATTTTACATACATTTTAATTCGCATTAGAAAAAGGCCTGTATATATTATGTCCTCCAATCGGCACCTTGATGTTTCCCACTTGAGCAAAATAGTTGTCCAGATTTACCTAATTGGTTTTAACAGATGCCAACGTCAGAGGCCAAGGTTAGCGAATTAAATGAATTACTGTTTACTTGGATGTTATCGCGATGCTGGCGCGTCCCTACTACGGAGATGATAGTGGATATTAGCAACGGCGCAGTGAAATATCCATCACAGCGTATCTTTACGGTTCATCTTCACGCTACGACTCCATCATATAAATAGTGGTCGTTGAGGAAAGCTATCTAATAATTTGAAAGTAAAGTAATAAATCTACGCTGACATGGGCCCAGCAGCGTGCAGAGTGAGAGCTCTGATATCTTCCTCGGAATATTAACGCAGTTTAAAAGATCTCGGTAAGTAATAAGTAAACATTGGCGTTCAACATTTGAAATGCAACAGTTCTATTTCTTAAGGCAAAAGATAAAATATTTACATGAAATAAACGTTCTTATAAGTTATGTTTTAGGGTCCTGTATATCCAATGAAACTCTTTTTCATATGAAAAATTACATTACTTTATTTCTGAAACAACACAAGTATGTATAAGCTTAAAAAACATGTCATTTCATTTCATTTTACGAAAAATTAGGTATTAGATTTTGTTTACCTAATGTAGGCAACCTAGAAACCAATAACGATACTTTCAAGTTTTCTATCAAAACTATTATAAGTTTGTAATTTCGTATTATGGCTGTTTATCATTTACATAGCCATTACCTAATAACAATTTTTATGTACAGATTTTTATGACAGCCTTTGCACGCGAGTAACTTGCACTTGACCGGTTATATATTTTATTACTCAAGGTAATATATATTTGTGTTAGTAGGTTTTATAGGCGGTTTGCCTAACAAACGATGAGTTGAGGGTATTTTGTTGGCGCCCAATTCGAAAAAACCGTTAAAACATCCTTAGAAGGAACGTTTACATTCAACACCTACCTATTTAAAGTTGATGACGTTGATTAAAAAATGTAATAATTACAGGTAGATCTTTAATTATCATTTATAATTAAAATAAATTTAAAAGTTTTTTTTAAAGTGTGCCACTTACAACAAATAATACGTTTCACAAAAATCCTTTGCTCCTCAATAAAACAGCACTTCAAATCACATGTCACATCCACACATATTCATTTTCCACAAAAGAAAATGTAACTGAACAAAGTTAACTAGTTCGAAAAGATTACGTTAAAAGAACGCGCGCGAGTGGCGTGGAGGCACGGCCGGGCGCGCGCAGGGCCGCGGGTGGACTGCCGCTGCCATACACAACACTATGTATGCCGGTATTGCCGGTGCCGCTGCCGGCCGCGCCGGGTCCGCGCTCCGGCCAGCGCGGCGCGACCCGCGGACGGTGCCCGCGGCGATACAGCTTTGTTATGCACACTCGCGGAGACATGAGCCCCGCTTGTTACGATACACTACAAATTAAAATCCATTTGATCCCACGATGATGCTCCTACAATTTAGTTACCGTGACACGGTTTCACTGTTGTTTTGCGATAATGATAGGTCGTTCAACACTCAACACATAATAAGACAGTAAATTTTAATTTTAATTGCAATTTCTTTTTTGTTATTTTTTTTTCATAAAACCAAAAATTAACATGCCTATCGCATGACTATGATTCAAATATTCAAACAAATTTCTGGCCGTAACGTCACCAGTGTGCAATTGGGTCTATCACATGATCGATATTAAACTTGTCTAGCTGTCTGTGTACAAAACCGCACTTCAATTGTTGCTCCGTTTCAACGTGATGAAAGGATAAAAACCTTCGCATTGATAATATTGTTTAGATTTATATAATGTTGGTGTATATCCCCAGGGCTAGCCGTGACCCGTGGCGCGGGTGTCGGCGGCCGGTTGTTTTGCTCGTGCGCCCGCGCCTCCGCCGTGGTCAGGCCTCTGCCTTTTTTAGGGTTCCGTACCTCAAAAGGAAAAAACGGAACCCTTATAGGAAGAATGAAAAGAGAAATACCTTTTCCCTCTTTTTTGTATAGGTACCTAATAACTTTGGTATATGTAGTACCTAACAGTCGGGAAAAGGTCGAAACTCGATTCCTGAACTATAAATATGTACCCATAAATTTGTAGAGAACCCTCGGTGGGCGAGTCTGAATCGCACTTGTCCGGTTTTTTCAATCCCTTTCGCTCTCTTTACAACAACAATGATTTTTGCTGTTTTATTTCCAACTACCACTCCGCGTCACGACGCTTCGTCACGACTTTTTACAAATACTATGAAAATAATAAATCACCAACGGTTTCCTCTGTAGTATCGGAACGTTCTATTGTTACACTTATTTTACTATTTAACTTTATTAGAAACAAAGTTTATAATTTTACGCCGTTACAACCTTTTTTTGAACAATGTACTTTTCAAATTCACAAATATACGATTATTCTTAATATTTAAGATAACCTTCAACTTCAAAATTATTTTAAGTAAACGAACTCCGATCGCACAACAGACGAAAAGAGTGTTAGATAGCACTTTATTTGTTAAAGTTATATCGATTTATGAAATACTTTGTAAAAAGTGGTGTGCACAAGCCGTGCCATTGGTACAATCAAGTTGGATGAATTACCACCTGTGTGCGTCATCACGGAGCAACCGCGTCGGGATCTTACATCTGTGCTCACTTCTACTAAAAGTATCTGACTAAAAATATTAATAACAAATGCTGTGGACGCCGGTCATTCACGTAGGCCTTTGTGTTTGTGCATTATCTGTTGATCATTCAT
The DNA here is from genome assembly GCA_949315975.1 of Eudonia truncicolella. NCBI lineage: Eukaryota > Metazoa > Arthropoda > Insecta > Lepidoptera > Crambidae > Eudonia > Eudonia truncicolella. The sequence goes on along the minus strand of OX438831.1, from coordinate 752,307 downwards.
AGTCCTAGTGTTTGAAATGATAAACTACCTACCCATTATGCATATCTGTGCAAATCGTGTGGGTGTAAAGGTCATTTTAAAAATTGCATCAGCCTACCTCTTCACGTAGTCTTTTCCGCAATGCCAGCAGATCAGTCCGATGTACCTAATCGTCTTGTCCACCTAGACAAGAATCTTCCACCGCTTGTAATGTTTTCCTACCTTATTCATTACACTCAATAAAAGTTCCTTTATTTTCATTACCAAAGAGCTCCAAAAACTGTTTTCCATACTTTTCTTTAGAATGATTCAAATGTTTAAACAATCTCCAAATTCCCGTTTTCCGATATAAGAAGTGTTCTAATTGGTGCTCCGATTAAACTGCTATAGTATATTGCTATGATAGGTTTCATTAATATTATTTTAATAATATTAATATGATTTTTTCTCGAAAATTTTTTTTATGTATAAAATTTGAGTAAAACATTAAGTCGGCGAAATTGTCATTTAAAAAAATCCATACCTTTCCTATCTTACCTTAATCTTCAGGCTTATGTTTCCGAAGTAACTATTCAATTGCGTCCAATCATTGAAAACTACTGAAGTCAACTGTGCTGGAGATTAAATATATAACATTAGTACAGGCGGCGGCGCTACCAACCGACAGCCCGTGTTTATTGGCAACGATTACAACCACGTAACATCTGCATTAGAAATCGCTCCTTCAAACAGACGGACAGACAGCCGGACGCACTCGCCAAAGTTACATCGGAAGCATGTCGCTGTTTAATACCATTTAAGCCTGAAAGCATAATTCAAATGATTTATGCGTATAGTTTTTATTAGTAATTAACTAACGGATACAACTAAAACTTTGTATAAATTAATACAAAATCGAATGCACGTGCCTACAGTAAGATTCCATAAGAAGTCGAAGGTAATTTCTGGAATTTTTATTTATTTCAGAAGTGGCTTAAAGCTTGGCTGCTGAGCTTCAGCATGTCAAGCACGTACTACTACAGGACAATAAACTGAAAGTACCACGGCTTCGTCACAGAAAACGCAATAAACCAACCACAGTCGAGCGCCAACCTGCTGTACTTCCATATATGAAAGGTGTCTTCAATCAAAACTTACTTCAAGCCGCCGAAGAAGATCAATCAATTTTTACGACCTGTCAAGTGCATCATACCCCTTCAAGATGCAGGCGTGTACAAACTGGACTGCGACTGTGGGCTCTCTTATATCGGGCAAACAAAGAGAAGTGTAGGAACCCGCGTTAAAGAACATATAGCCGACGTCAAGCATAGGCGCGAAAATAAGTATGCAGTATGCGAACATTCCCTAGAGGGGCCCAACCATTACATTAGATTTGATAAATCACAAATACTCGCTAGAGAACAACGATTCATCCCTAGGATGATACGCCAGGCTATTGAAATTAAAAAATACCCTAATTTCAATAGAGAAGATGGTTGAAATCTACCACCAGCCTGGGATCCCATACATAATATTCATCATCATACAAAATATTAAATCCCAGCCCCAACACCATACTACCAGACCAAAAGATACTGTAAGCTCTTTCTGCGTAAAACGGAACGCACCTGATTAAATTTAAGTGCTGTTTAAATACAAGCTACTAACTAATTATGAGACGACCAACACCTCAGTCTCCCTGTGACCACGGACTCTGCAAAGGGTTCGAAACGTCAGGATAAACATTAATTAAAACTAATGTGTAAAATAAACGCGAGTAGATCCGTAAAAGTTGTTTCATTTCAATGTGTAGTGTTCGCATAAACTTTAGAAAACAATATAGTTGCTTAAAGCTCTTTTTAGACAGAAACCATAAGCAACGATCTATAATCGATGGTTTTATTTAATTGAATTAAATTTTAACATTTGAAGCGTGCTGACTGACATCGACAACTATTTATCCCATCTTAATATTAAATAATGTATGCCCCTTACCTTTACTTATAATTTATTTTAAATATAAAAATAACGATACCAGTACAATATTTAACGGTTTCAAACAATCAAAATGTCTACGTAAATAGGCCGATAAAAACAAGTTTCAATTTCAAAGCTAGAAACCCAGTTAGTATACTGCATACTTATAGAGAACGTATGATAAGCACTGTAATTAGTGGCTCATTAAAAACAAGAACTAGTTTAAACGCATATCCTAATCGTGGATGCGAAGAAAGCGCACGATAGAGCGGTCCTCGTCACAGCCCCATTGCGCGCGCTCGTGCGCGTGTGACGGTGACCAGCACGCCCGCTATTATAATTACGATCAAGTTCCACATTTGCTCACTCATTATTTTTTCCAAACTTTATTAGGAATAAGCAAATGATACCCTGATTTGCTGATTGAGCATTGAGCGCAATTCACAGGACCATTAAAACAAGCCAAGCTACTGTGCTGTAGCAAATAGACACACAAAGACAAGCGAAGCGGTTTACAATAAATATATGTTGACCAAGTCAATATCTAGAGAAAAAGCCAAGACTAGTATTTTTCACTACCATTACTTTGTGATATTATTAATTTAACACATGTAAAACAACTTTTACGGATCGACTCGCGTTTATTTTACACATTGATTTATATTTTTGACTGACTTTGCAGGTCACTGGGAGACTCCCTGTGACCGCGTATCCAGTAAAGTGTTCGAAACGTCTGGATAAGATAATATGAATCAATATGTAAAATAAACGCGAGTAGATCCGTAAAAGTTGTTGTATTTGAATGTGTGGTGTTCGCGTAAACTTTAGAAAACAATTTATGTATTTTTATGACATTTAATTAGCGCTCGCGACTACTACACCTTTGCATTTGGAGAACGAAGACCGAGTTTCATTAATGGGTGAGCGAGAAAACATGTATTTATATACCTAGATATTAATGAGTATCTAAAATTAATTAAATAAGCATTATCTTTTTATACCCCGTCATAGGGGTTAGTTAAACTTCGTTCAAAACTAAATAATAGTTAATGCAACCGAGGACCATCCTTAAAAGTCAAAGAGACTTTAATAGCGGTCGCAAACCGAACGCGCCAGACGCTGGGCTGCCGCGCAACTGCAAGTCAACACGAAGAAACCATTGCAACAAAGCAAAAACACAATACACGCATATCATACATAGAACAATAACCCCATTATATTTCTATGGAAATTCGAGATATCCAACAAAAAAGCCATCATGAACTCTTTAAACTTTCTTTCATTTCTTACAAATGAGCCAGTTTCCATTTCTAATTATCTGTTCGAACGTTACGCGTAGATAAATGGTATTAGCACGCCGATCGTTAGCAGACTTTCGCGGCGTCATTCAGGGTGCCTCAATCGTTAGAGGATCTCTTTTAATATCTCCTTGATGATCATCGATACACCGAAGCTTCAGCCTTAATGTAACGCAGGTAAAGTGAACACAAAACCACTCTATGGCATCACGCAATCGTGCGGTGTCCCCGTTCCCTACTAGATCCCCGATGGGTTCGGAGCGGATCGTTTTGAGCGGGTCGTGAGGGTGCGGAGACGCGCCCAGGTCTTTGGTCTACGCGTGTATGCATTATGCATGTTTAGTGTATCATTTGAATGTGTAGTTGTATTTTCGGGATCGTTCGGGGTACAGTTATCGTATTTTCAAACGTGTACATTACTCTGTAGCCATAGCACGGAATAAGTAAGTATCGACGGAAGGGACGGCTAGCATTAGATTGGATCGTGAAGCTTTGAGGCTTGGGGGTTTAAGGGAGGTTTTGCAGGATTTGGGACGACTGAGAAGAAATGTTCCCTTATCTTGCGAAGTTAAGAACTCCGCTTGGGATAGCCATCGCGTGACAAGTGCCCAAGGGCGCGCGCACTCGTAAGCCTATGTAACTTTACAAAGCGCCTGTGAAACTGAAAACCGGCTTCGTATTGTTCGGTGACTATCGGTGCCATCATCCCATGTGCATACTATGTGTCAGGTGTAAGTATATGTTGCATGGAAATCACGTAGGGATGTTTCTAGGGTAATGAGGTTTGTTAGTAATGTTTACATATATACATATAATAAAACTAAAGAGGGTCGAAAGTCTGTACATGGTAGATATTCGAAAAAAATTGGCTGGTGATACTTAGAATCGATAACAGAACACGTTCCAACAGTTTTTAGAATTTTTGTGTTTGTCTGTTTATTTGACCGCGCATCACGTGAAACCTTTTTACCTCAGGTAAAAGTTTCAATTTCCACAATGTCCTACAGTACCACTACGGTACTCTAATAAAAGTCAAAAATTGTTTTTAAGAAAAACAAAGTCAAACTATAGTGAATAATTGATTGATTGATTGTCATTAACGTATAGCTTATTTTGTTACCCTCTTAAGTGTGTACATAACCTTGTAAATAAATAAATAAACACAGAATGACATTTAAGGTGTCTGGCGATAACATTGTTTTATGTACGTCAATAATAGTCTGTGTTATTTGTAAAGGATAATAATCTGTACGTAATAAGCATTATACGTACGTAACAATCGCAGCGCGTCTGTCGATAGCGACGAGCTATAGAATAGTAGATTATTGACCAAGGGGATAAAGCAGTGTCTTCTGCCGCGGGTGACGATTTAAATCGCGAGCGTAACGAAGGACTCGAGGTTTACTCCCGAGCGTAGCGAGGGTGATAAAAACGAGTCCGGAGTGTAGCGAGGGATTTAAGTTCACCCAAGACTAAGACACCTTTATCACCGAGGAAAATACTCTACTTTTCGTACCATTTGCGAAAAAATTACAAAAACATTTATAGACAACTATTTATTTATTCATGCTATTATTGTTTAAATCGTAAATACCATTTATAATGTGGAATTACGTCCGCTCAAGTATGAGGGTTGTGTCTGCGTATCTGTGGTTGGTACAGAATGTGATAGTGTCAGTGTTTCTTAATTTTTTTATATTTATCTTTCTTTATTCTATCCTTGCTTTTTGCCTTTTCATGACTGTATTTGTACTTCTTGCTGCTATATTTTGCTTCATCGTGATTACTGTTATAGCTACTAGTACAAGAGCCATATATGTCATCTTCTTGTTTAATACACATTTCATCACTATATTGCCTAGTGGTTTTTGAACTATGGGCATATTTATCAGACTTATGTTTTGACCTGTCCCTCTTGCCACTCCTTTCTTCTGCACAGGTTCTACTATATGCTTCATGCTTGTAATGTTTAAAATGTATATCAGTCTCATTGTCTGTATCGGAGTAACCTTCAAAATGCTTTTCTTGTTTCACATTACAATAGCCCTCGTCAATATCGCGCTGCGTTGATTTCCTTCTGGTTTCATAGTCTCTTTCGGATCTTTTTTCTGTCCCGCGTTTTCTTCGTCTTTTGTTATTCTCTTCATATTCGTCCTTATAAAACTGATCTGAATAAATTTTGGAATATTTTTGACTTTGGGAATATTTTTCAAACCTTTCCCCTTGTTTTACATATCTGTCAGTTTCACCAGAATGACTGGAGTGCCCATAGGACCGACCGTCTCGCCGAGCCTTGTGGTTCGGTTTGTCCTGCCCACCATAGTGATGGCTACGCTCTCGCGCGCTGGCAGTTGCACGTTGATCATTGTTAGATTGCTTCATGTGTAGTTTACGTTGTGTGTCCTGCTGTTGTCCAGCTTGCCTTTCCTTAACATCAGTATACACTGCCATCTGTAAATTAAAATAATAATACTAAACAAGTTGTCATGTTACTTTGATTTTAATTTATTATTTAATTCACTGATTTTACAGATGTTCACAATAGTGAGTCACACCTGCAGTGAATAACAATTTTGTACAATAAATACTATTTAAGCTATTGTTCTATGTATATATTAAAATATATCTATAATATTGATTTGATACAAATTTTTAATTGCAAAATATGGCCGTACGTACCTAATATATAAATCTTATATGGTTCTTTTTCTACCGATTTTTCATAAAGTCATAAAAACAGTTATGTAAACACATTTATCTACACTAATGTTGTAACATTCTACTTATGTTTCCAATACTTGACTTATAATTACTACTGTTATAGCGCAGACAACAAAACACTCAATTTAAGCAATTTCACATGATGGTATAATATCCACATCGATATCGTAAAATCTCATTATAACATCAATAAAACGCGACCAATTAACCTGGCGAGCCTTATGTCAAAATCCTCATACAAGTTGTATAAAATTTTGATATTAGGCTGGCTTTTGAAAACAGTTGGGTTATACGTGAAAACTTCGTCGAAACTACTAAACTTACACACAAAACTCTTTGGTAAGATCTTGTGCCAATTAAATAAAAAAAGAACAGCGCGCGCTCGCTCCTGACTGGCCCTGCGCGCGCAGCTGCGCTCTCATTGGTTAGATTTTAATGGCGGCAAGTTCACTGTGACAATACACGTACGCGTGAATTTAATGTTTCGCAATGTGTTTTGTTTTTAAAATACAAATTAAAAGTTAAAAATGGACAGCGACGATGATATTTGTACGCCTCCGGATATTCTAGAATTGGCAACAAAAGTAACTCACAATCTTTTGCCAGAAAAATCTAGAAAATTATATGAAAAATTAACATTAACTTTCAAAATGGTACCATCCAAAATTTGAACAATTATTATAAATAAACTATTGTCAGCTTTTACTCTTGTTGTTTGACTAATTGCATTAGTGAAGATAAAGTAGTGTATGCAACTGCATATAACACGGGTATTAAAACACTCGTTACTATTATGAAACTCGCTGCGCTCGTTTCATAAACTCACACTCGTGTTTTAATACCCTTCATTATATGACAGTTGCATAAACTACTATTAATGGTACGTTTACAGGCTTGGCAAGTCTCGACAAGCATCCACAAACACAAGCGTGCGAACTGGGTGTTTGGCGTGGCTTGCATGAGCTTGCAGTGTTGTCGCTGATCCGGACCAGTGTCGGTTTTTGAACACAGATCAAAGGAAGCTTGCGACGTATGTACACGTTGGCGCTTGTTTAGTGTCGATATTGCGTTTGATAGTTACCTGTAGCGGTTTTTATGGATTTTTAACATCCACCATCTTCTCGGCCCTCGGCCGAATTTTACGCTTCCTTTGTTTTTGTTTATATTTTAAATAAAAATATGTCAAACCAAATGCAAGCGCCGAAACAATTTCGACGTCCGTTATGCCGCGTCCGCACACTTGGCACTTGCCGCAAACTCCAAACCTTTACAAACGTTTGGATTGATTTGGGGAATTAAATGTCGCCATCCACACGCTTGCGAGTGCGTTAGTTTGTTCTGAAGAGGCAAGCATGACAGACATGGAGGTTGTTGTGTCGGTTGTTTTTTTTTTCTTTATGAACCATCTGACCAATTTGCTAACTTCTGCCGGATAAGCTTTACTGGTTTTGAATTTTTGCTAAGTGCAACTTTACCTATAATTTCAAAGAAAAATACAGACTTCAGAGAAGCTATACCAGCTAAATATCGTCTGGTAATAACATTAAGATATTTGGCAACTGGTGACAGTTTCAAAAGTCTACACTATCTGTTTAAAGTATCTACCCAGGTTATATTGGAAATTAGCACAACATACAATGTTCGCCACCAGTGCACAAACGAGACTGAGTGCGCAAACGTGTGGACGGTTCGCAAGCGCATGCGGCAAATTCCCTTTGATTTGTGACAAAAAACCGACTCTCGACGGATCGGCTACAAGTGCTTGAGAAACCTACGCAAACCAAGCCAAACGCTCTATCCACACGTTTGAATTTGTGACGGCTTGTTGAGGTTTGCCAAGCGTGTGGACGCGGCATTGTGGCGCGAGTCCCGACAACCAAGCTGGTCGACACCTTTATGAGGGCGTGGTGTGCCGGCGTTTCCGCGGAAGATTACCCGTCAGCACCGCCGGAACAGCACAAGCTAGTGCTTTATACTAACATAGTTATAAGTTATATAACTACTAACAAAAATTGTTTTATATTGTATGTATGTTGGTCTGTAAGGTATTTATTATATGGGCCCCTTTGTGTTTTTACTATCTTGTACATTGTGTGTTGCCTGAAATAAATAATTTATTTATTTATTTTAAAAGTTGTAGCTTGTGGACGTTTGCCAAGTCTCGGCAAGCGTGTAAACATACCATAAAAGTTAACTCTTAACAAAATGTTTTTTGTTTTGTTTATATAATTTTAACGCAAATTTTGTTGCGAAACAAATTACAAAAACACAAATGTTGAAAAAATTTTCTTTTTTTAAATTTGCGTTAAAATTATATAAACAAAACAAAAACATTTTATAAATAGCTTGCCTACTTCTTAACTGATCTTTAGTATTTGTAAAAATATTATGATCGGGTGTTAATAACGGTAGTTGTTGACATTGAATGGGTGCCTTTGGCTTTCAAAGTAAAAAGTTAATAGTGTTGAATAATTTCGGTGGGCTGGTTAGAACCACGATAGCTCAATTGGAAGTGCACCTGACCCGGTATGTCAGAAGGGTGCAGGTTCAAATTCTGCTCGTGAAAATTTTTTCAACATTTGTGTTTTTTAAATCTTAACACTTGTGACTCTTGTCTAATGACAAAAGTCACAAATTGTAAAATGTGTTGACACTTTAAATACTTCTAACTGAAAACTGAATGTCTTCATGCACAGTTATCAGTGCTAGAAAATTTAAAATTCAAAACTTAAAAATCATTTATTCAGTTTAGGCTACAAGTAGCTCTTGCGAATGTCACTATGCCATTGGTTCGTAAGTCTACTCTGGGCGGGAGATCTTGTACTGAGAAGAACCGGCAAGAAACTCAGCAAGTGTCCAGCTCTTTTCTTCCTTACAGAGTCAAAAATATTGGAAAATCATATCATATATCATAGCAGGACACTTTCCATCACAAATAAACACAAAAAAAATATAGAAGACAACCACATGTAAAAAAACCAAATTAAAAATCTAAATTAACAAATTTACTTCAGGTAAAAGTTTCTATTTCCACAATGTCATACAATACCACTACAGTACTCTAATAAAAGTCAAAAATTGTTTAAAAAAAACAGTCATAGTGAATAATACTAAAAATAAGATAAGTATGCAAGAGCTGACCAGCCTCCAAAGGCGGCACCGTTCTCGAGTATGACAATTATGAATCATATCATCATCGCTTCGCTCAACCATATTTTAGGGAACGTAACGATCCGACGCACACGCCACCACCGCTGAGATAATAAAGAGAGCACGACACACTCAAGATACTCTAAATAAAAACTAGAAGCAGTACATGCCTGAGCTTTAATAACATCCCGCAGTATGTCGGAGTAGCCGCGCTTCCCGGCGGCGGCGACACGGTACTTGGTGCAGCGGCGCTTCATGTCTCGAAGTTCGGCCAGAATTTCCAGACGGGACTTCTGCTTCACATTCTTAAGCTCCTCTCCTCTATTGCTGAAATATAACCATTTGTTAAATGAATTCTCAAGCTCTAACATTGTGTAAATATAAGACATAAGACTGTTGTTATAAAAGAGTTCTGATTAACACTTATATCTGCAATATGCTAAAAATTACCTTGATAAAGTCAAATCAGTGAGGTCGTGACAAGAGGGTGCAGCATTGACAACAGCGTCATGAATGACCCGTCTCTCATCTGCCGTGTAGGTGGCTTGAAGGCGCTCCAAAGTAAAAGGCTCTATGCTTTCACATCCTGAACCTTGCATTGAGGAAATCATTTATATTACTGGTATGTCATTATTAATACTCAGATTCTGGTTACTGGTAATATATTCAATGTAACAAACGAGGATGCTTAACAGTTGGCACGCAGACTGACTGCAGGTAGCTAAAGATTGGTATCTCGTTTCAAACGGTAAGTTTAAGTTTGATTATAAATGATCTTAATCCAATTCAATAGCACAAGCGGTAGTATTATAAAGGATACAGTGAAGGTCAGTTTTACAAGACGTAAACTGGATAACTAAGGGGATGATGGAGTATGACCGCAATTTCACATCTTTTTGTAATTTACCTTTTTTAAATGACGGGTCATCTTTGGCAGCCTTGTTGATTATAAGTTTTATATCATTTTTGCCTGAAAACAATAACATGTTTGGTAAAGTCAATGAATTTTTTTTTTAAACAAAGTTACCAATACTTTAGAAAAACAAAACAAAATATTACTTAATTTAATAAGAGTATCAGTATTGGGGTCTATCGGATCAGGTAACAATATATCTTCCTTTGAATACCCATTGCTCCATAAAAGACACTTTTTTTCATGAGCATCTCTACAATCAATAGGAATTCTGTGGTTTGTATTATATTTACAATCCACCATAGAAGGTCTCTGTAAAAAATTTAATGCCAAATAATAAATACAGTGGACGTGTATAGTCTGATGATGATGATTATGAAATATAAATGTAGACATTGTTTCTTTCTACTTTCTACCCACTAACCTGAAAGAAAAATATTAGTGTTGGTAAAAAAACGAAATAATAGTGTCAGGAATAAAAATTAAAGACACTTTACTAAGTATTGACCGTATTATTCAAAAGATTAAAGATGTGGATTTAAAATCTTTATCATTTAGCCAGAAAACTAATATAAATTTTATAAAAACACCTGTATTAAATAACTTTTGTCCCACTGTAACTGCTGCAGTATTATTGTCACTTCTGTATCAACTTTACCAATAAAAGATTGTAAGTCAAATAATTCTTTTTCTCTGGAACTCATAATAGAACATTTAGAAAAGGTACAAGGTAAAAATTTAAAACAATTATTTACTATTCATTTGAGTTTTGATATTTTGTTTGTAATTGTAATGTTCGCACGCAATCCATCCAAAAACTAGTTTTTTTCCACTGAGCAAGTAATCACTAGGTAGGTAGGTACGTTAAATCTTTTCTTTTCTTTTTTTTTTTCTTGTTAGCGAGAGATAAGGCATAATGATCAAGTCCATACGGCCAGACTTTAAGTATAATTTTCACATTTTCTTTGACACACTCTTTTAGGCACTCCACAAACGGTGGAAGGGCGGGCCGTTGCCTGGCGGTCCTCCGGTGTCCTGTTGCATTGCTTCGTGGTCAAAAAGACCGCTTTGCCTATATGGAGTGCCTAAATCACACTTTTCCTACAAGAATACTGTGTTTCTATAAACAACACCCGTCCGTCTCTATCTGTGAGAAGTAGTGAGAACCTTTATAGGTTTTTTTAAACTGGTAAGGATATATTTTGACAGTTCAGGGACTGCTCCATGCTAGTTTCTTTCCGTAGACAGAAAATTCATCTACTGTCTACGTTTTTATCTGTTTTTCTCTTTTGAAAAGACGTGTGCTTTTGGAAATAATATCCTGAATGACTGAAAAATGGCAGATTCAGAGGTTATTTTTGTAGCAATTTAAAACGAATACAATCGCTTTTATTTTAATGTTTTAATAAGTTTTACCTTTGGTTTTAGGTACTTAGGAAATTAAAGGATATACCATTCAAAATACAGACTGCCAGCATAAAAGAAAGACGAGCAGTAATAGAAGAAATTCAAGATGTTTTATTAACACCAGGTATGACAAAACACGCCCATTTAAATTCGCGACTAAATTTTGGTCAGATAACCTAGAAGACATTAATACACTATAGTCTTAACAGGTGTGTAGTGCATCTAGCTTTATTGATCCATCCCAGAGCTGTTTTCCCAGGCGCACTAGATATGCCTAAAGATCGCCCGAAGTTAATTAATATGATGCAATTGATGCATGCTTGTTCATATTGTCTAGGAATTTTGTATTGTTCTAAAAAGCTTCATAGTCGAAATTTTATTTTTCCGTCTAATTAAGTGCAACAGGTGCACTGTTAAATCATTTAAACTCTTTTTTGTATTTTGGATATTGGTGGTCTTCATATGTTTCTTTTGTACTCTTAAAGTTTTATTTACTTCGTTAAGTAGTTGCAATTTATGATCATCAGACTATAAAGAGCCCACTACTGGGGCCTACAATGTGGGTGGTGGTTTTTACAACTGTCATCTAACAACAGCATGGCAAACAGCTTAACTTGCCTGCTGAAGCATGAAGGACCATGAGATATATTTTTAGTTTGTTTACCCATCTGGCATTATGTTAATTATTACTCAACTTACTTGATTTCAACACAAGCTCACAATTCCCTGTACTATTGTGCTCTGTACATGAAGTACATATTGTAAAAAATATTGCGGGTCTCATGCAATACTCAAAGAGGCGTTCATGCAAAATGCTTTATTTTTTTATTTTACTATTTGGTTTGTCTTCCAGGTACCCAGGTACAAATCCACCATTTGTCATATTTTTAAAAATAATATTTTTTTGTGTAAATAATAAAATTTTAAAAATGTATAATTATATCTCTAATGAATATATCAGGCATCAGAGACGTATAGTGGGTATACACCCATAATATTATACAATAAATTAATAAGATAGTAGCTTCATTACTACATTACTGTGGGGTAATACTGGCGTATGTTCATATGACCTTCTATCGAATTCTTCTGAGTAGCAAGGATTTTTATTTATACAAAAATATTTCTTGCTTTTTAAATGTTGCTAAACTGTACGCCTGTCCTTCATTCCTTATTAAACTTTATTAGTCATCATGCCAAAGAGGCGTATTAATATGGCTAAAGTGGAAATTATTAAGAAATATAAATATTTTTTCGTATGGTTGAATAATTTAGCATTGAAATATTATTATCTTATAATGAAAATTTTATAATGATCAATAATTTTGGAGTAAGTTTTTATGCCCTAAGTAATTTAAATGAATTTAGTATTTATTTTCCTTAGTAGTGTCACAAATGTATCATGTAAGAGAGGAGTAACCACCAAAACTACAGTTTGTTAAGCTCCAAATGCATGAGAAAAACAAAAGTTAAAGAGTGTTTTTTTGTCGTGTATAGATGTATTTATGCTGATATGCCCCAAATGTGTGATATACAAATACATGTTTTTAAACATAGCAACCTGATCACAAATTTATTCATGTAAAAAACTGTATTGCAGTATCCACAAAGTGTTTATAATAATTCTTGTCTATTATATATATATTAAACCTAACCTAATTGTATAGACGTATATCATCATCCTTCAAGCTTTCTCAATGCTCTTTAATAACATTGTTAAATGAAATGGTATTTGAAAACATGCCAATGTTGTAGAAAACATGCGCAAAAAAAAAATATACCTATATACAATTTACTTTGCAGTAATGGCACATGAATTAATACCCGAACAGAGTCCAAGCTTCCTTACGGCGTGCAAAATTCATACCTACTTTGGTGGGATTGTCACATAAAAGAATAAGATAAATGAAACAAGATATTTTATTTTATTTTTCAAAAATTTATAAATTACTTGCTCTAAATATTTTCTTTTTATTGTTTTTGTTTTTCAATAAAAAATCTTTTTGAAATATTTAATTGGAAAACGCTCACATGGCAGATCAAATGTGCAGTAATTTTACACGTTGAGAAGCTTCCACTGCCAATATTTATGTTTGCTTTGAGTTCGCGAAACTACGTGAAACAGGCAATATTTTTATATTTCTAGCATTGTTTACAGTAAACCACTTTAATTTAAATCAAACACAACAAAACGTCAAATAATTACAATATTTTACGAGCAATGACAGTTCACAACATGAAACAACGCGTGTTACACTCACCAAGATTGTCCGCTGGCTGTGCCTGTGTATACCGGTTTGTCCTCTTACGGCGCGTACGTGAACCCGTCGGTGAGAGGTCACACATAACCACGCTATGGTAGTAGTGTACTTGTGGCAGTGCGCTCTAAAGAAGCTTGAACTCTGTTCAAGTATTCACTCATGTGGTAATGGCAATTGACAATGCCACAAATTTAGCTTGAGACAGGTTGTCCAAATCTGTGGGGTAATTTTTTTACATGTGCCAAGGAGTATGGTCAATGTCAAGTTATTTTTTTATTTTAACTACTTAAATCATAAATAAAAAACTGTTATCGTTGGTCGGCAGGCATCACAGAAGCGGCCGTTCGGTTTGTGTGCCGCGTGGTGGCGTCGACGTTGCACCGCTACCGCGACTCGACGTCACAGTCCTACGTGAAGGGTCTGCTGGCGCACCTCGTCGCCCACCACCGCGAGTGGACGCTCAGGAGCCTGCTGCCCGTGCTGTATGACATCTCCGAGCAGCTTAAAAACACAGCTACATCGTAAGTTTCAAAATAATATCTTTTTCTAAATTTTACTATAAGTTTAATCAAATTGTGACAACACCAATTTAATGATATTGCATTTATGTTGATGATATATAGAAATGTACAGACACCTGCACATCAACCTATCCAAAACTATCAAATTTCTTTGATAAATTTTCAACCATATGACATTTATATAAAGTTCAAAGTCTATTGAAGAAATTTGACAGTCTAGAGTGTACAATCATTTAATTGATTTATTGGATATAAGTTTTTATTACACATGCATCTTTTTAAAACAGCTAAAGACATATATCCACGTTCAAGCAGAATGTTAATATATTAGTAATGACTCATATTCCTAAAACCACACTATACAATAAAAGCTGTCTAGCAATGTTGACATTGCTAGACAATCAAACTCTGTAATAAGTTACCAAATGATACTTAAGTAAAATTTAAACACTGAAAAAAGACGACAACCTCAGGCGGGAATCGAACCACGCACCTTCCGCATTCCGGGCGGCTGCCTTAACCACTTGGCTCCCGAGGTCTGGCTTTCACCCGTCGAAATTTTTCAGTGCTTGATGCTTATGTTTTTAAGTCAAGGTTAAGGCAGCCGCCCGGAATGCGGAAGGTGCGTGGTTCGATTCCCGCCTGAGGTTGTCGTCTTTTTTCAGTGTTTAAATTTTACTTAAGTATATTTAAGCGTTAATAAAACGCTAAAATATATAAAAACACTTACCAAATGATGTTAGACAATCACTATCTATTCCCATATTTAAGTCTCGGTTAAAGAATTTTTTTTTTATGTTAACGGGTAAGCACAGTGCCTTGATCTCACCTGATGTTAAGTGATGATAAGGCCAATGATGGAAGCGCACTTCACCCGGGATCTTCAACTAGTGACCTCACTAGTTACTAGCTATTTTATCTCTAGCTGCCGGAACACAGCAATGCTACAAACATTGATGTTATGGCGACATATTTAGATAAGATGGTGGTAGCTAGCCAGGCGGACAAACAAGCCCTACCACCAACCAAACCGGGTACACAAACATGTACTCCCCGCTGGGAATCAAACCCTGGACCTCTAGGTCTAAACCGGTGGTCTTAGCCACTAGACCACAGAAGCGGATTAATTGAACACTGTTTCTATAGTGTTTCAGAGTTTTTAAATATGTAAATGATACAATAATGTGCGATTATTCAATAAAGTATAGTAGGATGTAGTAAAAATATATGACAATTGTAATTTCTGTTTTACTATGTGTTTGTTCGAATTTAATGTATAATAATAATAAATAATATTTTAGAATTTGATGTATGACATAATAAATAATATTTCAGAATTTATTCATTTGTTTCTATAGGTACACAAACAGATTACAATCAATGCATGAGTACAGTAACATATTTGGTTAACCTTACTAGCTACACGGTAATCCAGAAGGAGTGTACACAGCATGACATTTTGGGTATAATTTGAAACGCAACAATGCTGATATATTTGATGTGATATAATAAATAATATTTTTGTAATTTTTGTTAATAATATTTTTTTAACTTTAACTATAGTACTGTAGTGGTACTGTATGACATTGTGGAAATTGAAACTTTTACCTGATGTAAATTTGATAACTTAGTTTTTTTTTGTGTTTTTTTTTTTCCATGTTGTGGTTGTCTTCGATATTTTTGTGTTTATTTGTAATGGAAAGTGTCCTGCTATGATAGGGCATTTTCCAATATTTTTGACGCTGTAAGGGAGAAAAGAGTTGGACACTTGCTGAGTTTCTTGCCGGTTCTTCTCAGTACAAGATCTCCCGCCCAGAATAGACTTACGAACCGATGGCATAGTGACATCCACAAGAGCTATTTGTAGCCTAAACTGAATAAATGATTTTGAATTTTGAATAGTGTTTTTACAGATAGTATATAAAAAAAAAGAATGAGCCTTACAGTAGTCGCATATGATGTGTAACATTTGACATCTCACCTTAGTAATAAGCAATTTTAACATTATATTCAGAAAAAAATTGGTCAGGTATTACATCATTAACTATAAAATAAATGCAGTAAATACTTATTAGAAGACATTTGAAGAGCACAAGGAAAGAACGATCAAAGTCACCCTAAAACTACTTTAAGTCCAGCGGGACTTACGTTTTTATTATTTATCGAAATCACGTTATATTTTTTACATAAAAGTTACTTATTAGTGATCATAGTCTAAGTTGTAAAAGTTAAAAACAACCAGAGTCCTAAGACTTTGATTGTTCTTTTTTTTTTCGAACGTATCATCTAAACGTTTATTTTATTATTATTATTATTATTATTTTAATTATTAATTTAATCATAAAAAATAATTTAATAAATTTTAAATTATTTTTTTTTCATTTTGATTTGTTTTTGAATATTTTCACTAAGACTTTGATCATTTATACGATTTATGTTTGGATCTGAATTTGAAAAATATTAAATAATATAATTGGGTAGTTAATTGGTAGACAAAAACAACAATTAATTCCAGAACAATAAACGTTTAAATAAAATCACGTAACAGTTCTTTCTAACATTGACCAATTTTTTATTTACAGCCTATGCATGAATTTCTGTAACCAAAAGAGTTATTAATAAACACTCAATAGACGAAAAGAAATATCTCTCCTCTATTAAAAATAATAGTTTTGACAGTTGTTAAAAAGTTTCTATATTGACTAACCTAATTATAACTTTATTTTTTTAGTAAATTATATGACCAAAGTATTAGCAGTGAATTTAAGTCAGAAATTATTATTATTGTGTCATTTTTTCAAGTACTTATGACATTCTTAAGAAATCAATTATCTTTAAATTTATAAAAAGTGACTGATCGGTTCTTTCACTGTGCTCTTCATTTGACATAACAATGACACAATATGTCACATATAATAATAATATGTCATGTTCATAATATCGATTTTAAAATTACAAAAAGGCGCGCTTGCGCTCTTCCTCGACTTCCTGTTACACTGTTTAACTGATACACATACTTCCTTCCAATTTCACGAAGTTACTCCCGCCCGATCCTCTGAATGCCACTACACATTTACAGAATACACTAAACATGCACACTAATTTAGGCCCAAGACACCGTACTCGTAGAACAAGGGTACGAAGAGCCGGTTCACACGCGCTCTACACCAGGTACAGACATGTACCTGGGCACTTCTCTGCTCCACGGCCCGGTCAACCCGAGCCGAGGTCCGAGCCTTTAGAGGCGCCCTCGGGTTGCTCCGCTCCCCGATCCGATCCGAACCCTTCGGAGAATCTAGTAGGGCACGGGGACGCGCACTAGTGCGCGAGTGCGCGAGTGCGCGATGCTGTTCCCTCTAGAAAACCTCCGAAGGTGATTCGTTTCACACGGCTTGAGGGTCCCCTTTACGTTCCTCACCGCCCCCAAACAAGCCCGGTGAAGCTGAAAATGCAGTCTGAGCCAATCAGCAATCTGTAAAAAAAACTAAATTACTCTCACAAATTGCTTATATAGAAAGCGAGCGGAAAGATGTTACACATAAAAAAAATTAAATGTTTATAATTTTTGTTGCAGGAAGAGTACATGCCAGAGCGGATTATACGCTCTGCGATGGTCGACGGTGGTGGCGGAGGGCGCGCTGCAGGCGGAGGGCGACGACGTGGACTACACAGTGCTGGTGGTCACGCAGGCCAACCTGCTGGCCGCCGTCACCGCCTATGGCGACGAACGGAAGAACGAGAAGGCTTACTCGGTGGTCAGCACTTCACTGTGTGTCTATCTAGATAGATTAACAACTGTGATATCGAAAGAATCGTCGAATAAGTGGCGGCTAGCATTTTATTATTACTATAAAATGTGTATCTTGGTTTATTTTATTGTGTGGTGTTACTCACATCGATTCGTACAAGAAATAATTTTATTAAATTTTGATGCCGACATCACGGTATGGAGTTTGCTTTTAAATTAGTAACATTCACTACAGTATGTATTATAATGTGTGGCAGTAGATTGACGTTATATTACATTAACTTAAACTACAATATTATTGCATCAATCACTCTACTTATCAGTTATTTATTATATTGATCAATTTGAAAGGTATTTAAAATTGTTAGTTAAACATTATTTAGAGAATATGAGAGCATGTAATCGTAAATGTATGAGTGTGTAACGGTGGGCAGCTGCACTGGTGGTGGGCGGCGCTGGGCGCGGGGCGGCGGGCGCGCTGGGCGGGCGTGCTGGCGTCGCAGCCGGCGGGCGCGGGCGCGTGCGTGGCGCTGGCCGCTCTGTGCCGCTACTGCCGCCAGGAGGCCGACCTGGCTGCGATCGAACCGTATAAGGTCAGTCGATATACTTTTCATAATAAAGGTTTTTCAAAAAAAGTGTCATGAGCCAAGTTGGCAACAGATTGGTAGCCAAACACAACACGGAAGCGCCGCGGAGATGGCGGGAAGAACTGGATATATTTAACCAAAATTTAAATTGAAGGGAGGCCGCAATAAGTGGAAGAAATGAAGAGAGGCCTTTACCCAGCAGTGGGACAGTGAGGGCTAATAAAAAAGTAAAAAAGTCGAGGCAATGGGAATAAGAGAAAGATTTGCTTTTGAAATGAAATAATGAAATGAAATGAAATATGAAATGAAATACGAAATGAAATATGAAATGAAATGAAATGAAATGAAATATATTTAATTTGCGCTTGAGAAAGGTACATTTTTGGTCTTAATCTATTTTTCTTCTCTATCTCAGCTGACCATGTAGCATGCAAATATCTTTTACCTTTTTAATTTTATAAATAACAATGACTATTCTAATTACATACATATAACAATACAAAATTAACACTCCAAATTTTCAAAAACCAATTAAATTACATTACAATAAAAATACAAAATTAATATACTAGAAATTGTCCATAATCAATAATAATATGTCAAAACAATATTATAACCTGGCAACCTAACTTATAATCTATGGAGCTTATAAACTTCACTTCTCTATGGCAGTCCATAGAGAAAAAAAGAAAAGTTTGTGAAAAGTTACGCAGAAACAATTATTTTGCATACGAGTGCTTTTTGGAACAAAGGCCGACACCAACCTTTTTCCATTTCTGGTGTTTCGGGGATACATATCTTGTGCTGTTTCAAAATAATGTTAGTTGAGTTTGACAAATTTGGCTATTTCAAAAATGTATAAACATGGCAGAGGTAAGACTTTTAACCTTTTAAATAAGGGTGCACATGGCTCATCTGGTGCAGTGCCACAGATTGCCCTAATACATTTTTTTTGAGCGATAAATGCTTTATTCGTATCTGTGCTGTTTCCCCATATGATTAAACCATAACGGAGGATGGACTCGATATATGCAAAGTAAGCTGTGAGTGCTGCACTTTGAGAGGCTACTTTAGTGAGTTTATACAGTGCAAAAGTAAATCTATTTATTTTACAACATATGTTTGTGATCTGCTGCTTCCAGTCCAACTTATGATCAATTTCTATGCCCAGAAACTTAGTTAAATTTGTGCCATGTAGTCCTAGTCCTTCATAGTGTACATTTAACGTTTGATACGGTATTATTAAAATTCATGAAATAAGTTTTGTCAATATTAATTAAAAGGTTATTATCTTTAAGCCAATTTATTATTAAGTTGATTGTATTGTTAATTTCATTACTATGGTCATTTAATGTCAATTTCTTATTTGTAGTCACTATGATCGAGACATCATCGGCAAATAAGATGCAGTGGTGCTTTGTCAGTTTTGGTAAAATATTTATATAAGTGAGGAACAAAAATGGGCCCAAGACACTCCCCTGGGGCACCTCAAACTTGATTTCTTTAAAGTCAGATAGATATTTTTGGGTTATATTATTTTTATCGAGTTTAGCTACTTCAACGGCTTGCATCCTATTGCTCAAATAAGTTTTTAGCCAATTTAGTGCCGGCCCCCTCATGCCGTTGTATTCCAACTTTTTCAGTAGGGTGTCATGTAAGCAATAATCGAACGCTCTAGACATGTCAAGGAAAAGAGCTGTTGTGTACATATTTTCATTTATGTTCATTAGTATTTCATTCACTAGGTTGAATATGGCATGGGTTATGAATTTCTTTTTTTGAAATCCGAATTGATCATTATTTAGTATACCATACTTTTCAAAAAACACCATCAGTTTATCAAGTACAATTTTTTCATAAACCTTTAATATGATTGAGATTAGTGTAATGGGTCTGTAGTTGTCAACTACTGTTTTTTCATTTTTTTTATGCAAGGGTTTGACTAGTGAATACTTAAGCCGGTCTGGAAAGGTCCCAGAGGTTATTGATAAATTTATAAGAAATGTTAGAACAGGGGCTATTTCTTCACTACATGCCTTCAGAACGTTTGTACATATTGTCATACCCTTCGGAGTTTGTGTTTTTGAGGAACTTAATTGTTTTCCTAACACAGTACTCATCAACAGGAGTCAGATGAATAGAATTTATCAGATTACTTGTTTTCCCATGCAACTCATAATTTATTTTCGCATGCGTGACACCTGTGATATTGATAAAATGGTCATTGAACTTAATGGCAATTTATATTATGTTGATTTATAGTCTATAGTTTCAATATAATTGTTACATGTCGGTTTGGTATTTGTCTCCTCGTGTATAATTTTCCAAGTAGCTTTGCATGTGTTTTTTTTTCCTATTATTAAAGATATATTTATTATTTGACTGTTTTTTTTTACCTGTAGTATGCATCGTTTTAGTATTTTTGAATATGTTTGATATTTCTTTTTTGTGTTGTATGTTTTCCTTTTATAGTGATTGAGACGGTGCGCTCTACTTTTTGCACAGCTTTTTTATACCCTTAGAGATCCAGTGCAGGTTAGAGTTTGTGTTTATCGTGACTTTGCAAACTGGAAAACATAATTTATAAAGTAAACAGAACCAGTCATGGAATTTATTAAATGCTTCAGTTGGATTACTTTCATTATATACATCTGTAAAAGTGAGGCATGAGAGATGTGTACTGAACTTAATGATATTTTCGTCAGAATAACCTCTCTTAAATGTATGTATTTGTTAAGCTATTTGTGGTTTTCTTTTGATGTGGAAACTAAGTATCTGTGCAGTATCATGGTCAGATAACCACAAAGGGAGGATTGTGCTCTTTGCACCTTTTACATTACTAAAAATGTGGTCAATGCATGATAAGCCTCTTATTGGTTGGGTTATATGTTGCATCAGATTATAATTATTTAATATGTCTTTTAGTTTAGTGGTAATGTTGTTGTTTTGTAAAGTGTTGATATTAATGTCCCCAACAATCATTATTCTTTGTTTGTGATGTTTGTGTTGGTATATGTACAATAGTTGCTTAAATTTTTCTAAGAATAAATCAAAATGTCGTTTATTTGAAGCGGTTGAGCTACGGTATAGGCAAACAACTATAATATTGTATGATGGAATTGAGATAGAGCAGCATTCAAAATGAAAATTCACCGGAAGCTCATCGAAAATGTTAACTTTATTGTAAATAGTCCTTTTTTTACCAATATACATGTGCCCCCTCTTTTTTTATTTCTCCCATAGTGTATAGCTAGTACATAATTATGCAAAAATATATTCTTTCCCTCTCCATTCATAATAAAAGTTTCTGTAAAGCACAGCACCTCAGGACATCAATGAGAATCGAGCTCCGCTAGGGTTATCTCAATGATATCTTTTTTAGAAAGCAAACCTTGGATGTTTTGGTGTAGAATAACAAAATCATTATGCTCATTAGCCACGAAAACATTTTGAGCTTGTCAGTGTAGGTGTTATACTATTTTTTGTAATATTAATCTTAGAAAAATAATATGGTATTGTCCCCTTTTTATTTTTATTTTCCAAAGCAGTTGAGGTGGATATAATACCTTTTTAATCGAGTATAGAGTTTTGCAATGATTTTCTTAATTTTAATCCGTCGTCGTTTAGTCGATTTCTACATTTATTTTCAGGCTAATTTTCTTTTTTATTGATGTTATATTTTGGTATTTATGCAGTATTTGTTATATGTCAATATAGTTACAATTATAATATTTTTTTATTAGACGATTAATATGTGTGTTAAGTAATATTTAAACAATAGTTATATCTAACACTTAGTATTAGTATCCTGCCCTTTTTCAATTTACATAATGTATTACACAAGCTCGACATAATGGTATATGGATTTTTATCATTAGAACCTACCGAGAGCACCAGTATATCACCATCTGACATAGTTTCAGATATAAATTCACAGCTTGATAAGACTTGACGCATACGCATACAGCTTAACAATACTAGTAACGTTGTAGCTGTCGTTCCATTTTCCGCACCTCGCATTTCTTATCTCATCAGCTAGACCGCAGATTTGTTGATCGCCGACTATGTAAATATGTTTCTTTTTATTACCACAGGTGCCCTCTGTTGAGTGATTAGATGGACTAAAATCCGCGACTTGATTTGGTAAGATGATACTGTCAGGTTCAATTTCAGAGTTCTTGTCATGTTTTATTGATGGCGTTGTGCATAATTTCTCTTCTTGTTCGTCGTGTTCAAAATTCAAAATAGTCTTGTTAAGGTTCTTTCTGCTTCTTCTGAGGGTTACATTTTTCTTCTGGCTTTTACACATTTCTGTCAAGTATTTGGTTTTTTTTTTCTTATTTTGTATTGTTTTTTTTTAAATTAGTATTTTCTAATAGCATATTTTTAATTTCATTTTCTGCAATTTGCAGTTTCTCCTTAAGGTCTTTATTTTGTTTTATTAGGTATTCTAGTCTTTCTTCGATATTTATTCTTCTTAAATCTGGGCAGCTTCTGTTTAGCCGGCTACTTTGTGACGTTGAGATAATATCTTTGTATTCATCATCTGATAAAGATTCAAAAGAGTTTGCCGTAGATATATTTATTCTGAAGTTGTCATTTTTATTTTTATCTATACATTTGTCACATTTCCAGTTAAGTTTAATTTCTTTAGTCATTAGGTAGAATCTTTTGGTCGACACATTCCAACAATCAATTTGATAATTATACTTACAATTCGTGCATATTATGTATTCACGATTTGTGATTTTGCTATTACAGTTATCGCATTTTAGCGCCATCTTACGGACCAATTTGGTATTTAATGTAGTATTCAACTTATAATCCTTTAGTAAGTATAGCGTGCTTTTTATGTCAATTTGGTTTCACGGGAGTGTGCGTATTTTCGTGTCTAAGATTGTCGCCAGATGTCGCTAGAAGTAATTTCTAAGTGCATGAAATCTGACAGCTGATGAGTCAGCTGTCGTCTGTTTACTTATTTGAAATTTGCAAACGATCATTTAGCACTATAATTCACAATTTTCTTCTGTTTACACTGTTAATTCTTGCCTTTTTTATGATGGATATAATTAATTGTTTACTTTTACTATGTTTTTATTAAGATCACTTCACTGAGATTGTTTAAGCTACACACTACACTTTAGTTGTAATTGTTCTTGGCGGACAGCAATTTATAATTACGAAGAATGATAGTTATGTTGCACTAAAAGGTTTTTGTTGATAACACTGGTACCACTGTGTTGTTGTATGTTAGCTGTAATAATACACTTTTTTAACTGATTTACGCTAGTTTTGATTTTTAATTAACTTTTATACACAGACTCGATCTTACTCGTGGCAAGTAGCGCCATCTACTGTCTTTTCTTACGTATATTACGTCTTATATTATGTATATTAATGTGAAATAATGTTGGATTATTAAGTGTTAGTGCTTCCAAATGTGTAAGAGTGTTAACAATTAAAGCAAAAGTGTTTTTGGTTACTACTTTTATGTTTTACAATTATGTTTTGATTCCCTGTAATTGTAATGATGTTCAAGAGACACCTATAATCATAATACCATCTGTTTACTCAATCCATATGTTCTAGCAAATAAATACTATTTCATTTCATAAAATAATCATAAATTGTAGGCAAATTAATTAGTTAATTAAAAAAAAGGAAAATTATTAATATTGTTAAATAAATTAAAATTCTTGATACATAATTAATAATGTTTATAATAAACTGAGCTGTCCCATATAAAAACATAGGTCTGTTTCATATCTTTTTTAGACTGGGTCGTCCCTCTCTTTACCAAACAATGTTAGACAATTTTTTTTTAAAAACTTCAATGGTCTTACAAATAAACAAAGTAAAGCTTCAAATAGTTATTCCGTGTTTTTTCTGTTTTACACTAATTTGAAATGACGTTTACATGACAGGAGCAAAACACGGAATAACTATTCGGAGCTTATTCCTTGTTTATTTGTAAGGCACCAAATTTTTTCTGATATATTATGTACATCTTATGAAAATACAGATTTCCCTATACTGTCCAATTTAATAAAAACACACTGTATATGAATAGCTTTAACATTCATTCCGTAGTCAAAAATGCTGGAGTGCTTCACCAAGAGCCTGATCAGCGTGAAGTCCCGGCCGAACTCCAACTACATCGTGGCGTGTTCGGAGCTGCTGCAGCAGCTAGCGGCGGGCCCGGTGCGCGACGTGCTGCTGCCGGCGCTGCACAAGGCCACGCTGCGGAGCCCTGAGACCGCCGTGCAGGCCGTGGCCGACGTGTTGCGGGCGCTGCGCCTGCCGCTGGACGGCGCCGCCGCCACCGACATCGGCAAGAGCCTCATTGGTCAGTCCTGACACCAATCAGTAAAATTGCAATACACACCAAAACATAATCTTACAAAATTTCTCAGGACATAGCTGAACTGGGCTGAGCTAAGCAAAAGCTGACTAAGATTTTTTTTTATGTTAAAAGGAAGCAAACGAGCTGGCGGGTCACCTGTTGGAAAGTAATCACCGCCGATTACATTCAAATTAAAATGTATTAATTTTAAACCTACATATTCTTTATCTATCTAAACACAGTAGATATAATAACAAAATAATTTATATTGCAATATTAATTATACAATATACTCACATAACATGACCCCAAGGGTATTTCGGAAAATTCTGTCGTTCCCTTTTGCCTTGTCGTCAAAGGGGCTTGTCTGTTTCGATCGATCAGCTTCACTTTTTATTTTGAAGATTAGATTATAAAATAAATTTGATGAAAAATTAAGGAACAACAGTTTTGGATATTATGTTTTATAAACTTTTAGTTTTCAGCATTGACGGTCGGCCGAATAGGTCAGTTTCTCAAAAGAGACGGGATGAAACGGTAGTAGTATAATATATCTTCCCTGTCGCAGTGAACCTACATTCCAAGGACGCGTGGGTGCGCGGCGCGGCGCTGGAGGCGTTGCGGCGGCTGGCGCACCGCTGCGCCGACGCCGCCACCGCGCGCGCGCTTCTGGACCACGCCTTCGCCGAGTACCACGGCGCCAGCGGCAAGCTTACCTCCAGCGAGGACAAGATCGCCGTCCTCAACGTGAGTACCGACTGTTCTATATTTCACACATATATGTTTTGTTATTTCCATCAGTCATTTTGTAACTAGTTAAAAATTTATCAAAGGTTTTAGCATTGTTCGGTGCCCGAACACCGTTGTTGATGTCACTAGGAGCGCCGCCGCCGAGCGCGTGCGTTTGTGAACCACATCATCAAATTAGTGCATAATCAATTATCGTCGCGATCGGGTGCATTCATTTATCAGTTATCATTATCATCAATAGTTATAGATTTTAGCAATAAAGTAAATTTTACTTATCAATCATTGGTTTTTATGTTCTTAACTGGAACAGCATTCTTATTTCATTTCTTTATTCTGATTTTGGCTCAACAGACCAGCCCCCCGACCGCCTAACTTTATCGCCATCGCTCTCGACATCGCGCTCTATAGTTTATGGCGTCATCTTGTCATTTCAAAATCGATAAGAAAGCAATATGTAATCAATATCGAAAGCTATAGCCTATAGCTTTCCGTAATTTACAAAATATACAATGTATATAAGACACAACTATTACACAAACATTTTATCTATCTGCACTCTTCCATATAAACTTTTTTTATACCAAATCTGACACTCTGGCGTGCACGCAATATAAAAGGAGTATAACATTTTTTCTTTGCGTATTAACACTATAATAATGTACCGCATTTAATACGAATAAATGATTTGATTCGAGTGATTGATTGATTGAATAAATAGGGAACAAAGTTTTTTCTTTACGTATTAATAAATAGATATAAAATGAATAAATGTTTGCGGTCGTCGCACAGGGTGTGAGCGCGCTGAGCGAGCTGGGCGTGGACGCGGCGACGCGGGAGCAGCTGTTCGCGCTGGCGGCGGCGCAGGTGGCGCGCGTGCTGGACAGCGAGTCGCACGAGCGCACGCTGTGCGGCGCGCTGGACGCGCTGCGCCACTGGGCCGCCGCACGGGCCGCGCCGCTGCCCGACGTGTTGCTGGAACTTTTCCAGGTACCGCCGCTTTATTTATTTATTTACTCTATGGTACAAAAGCAGCTTGCAAAGTAAAATAATAATATTTACAGTTTTACAGAGATTTTTGAAAGCCTGAAATCGTACACAACGTTCAATTAAACAATTTACCTATATATTTATAATATAATATTTTAACTTACTAATTAGTTAATATAGGGACTGTGAAAGCGCATATTTGAATTCTTTGATACTTTGATGAAAGATATCAAATGGGAAGGAGAACATTGTACAATTCGCACTTCCTGTAAACGGGACTAGTTTGTTGTTTGTAACTGGAAAAAGCCGGGGGTTCCTTATTGATCGTCTGGGGGTAATGTATAACATGTATAATAAATGCTCACTGAGTAGACCATTGGCAATTTTATGTAATAGGCACAGATCACATACTTTTCTTCTCGTCTCAAGACTTTCCGAACCAAAGTAGCTCATCCTGTTTGAGTATTCGGGAAGAGTACGCCTTTTTCCTGATCTTATAGACAGATATCGCAAGAAACGAGCTTGCACTGATTCTATCCTGTTGATGTCGACATTATATACAGGTGTCCACACTGACGAACAGTGCTCAAGTTGAGATCGCACAAGAGTATTGTACAAAAAAAAAAGGTTTTTTTTTTAATGTTCATTATTCGAAAAATAAATGCAAGCATCCTTTTTGATTTTCCTATTATATGATCATAGTGTGATTTGAACGTCAGTTTGAGATCTCTCACAACAATTACCCGTTGCAATGCCATTCCATCAACATGATAATTAAATTGAAAAGCGTTAAGCTATTTAGTAAAAGTAATACATTGACACTTTTAAGCACCGTCGTTCAAAATATCTATATTCTTTTGGAGGCGTAAACAATCTTCCAGTGAAGAGATGACACTTAAAAGTTTAATGTCATCACCATAGGCTAGGCAATTGCCAGTGAACTGATCCAAGAGGTTGTTGATAAAAATCAGGAAGAGCAATGGTCCCAGGTTAGACCCTTGAGGCACACCCGAAGATGGAATAAAAGGATGAGACTCATATCCGTATATAGCAACAAGCTGTGTCCTATTAAGCAAATATGATTACAATCATCTATGAAGACTACCGTGAATGCCAAGATGCTGGGCTTTGATACGTAATATGTGATGGTTGACGCGGTCAAAGGCCTTTGAAATATCCGTATAGATGCTGTAAATTTGCATTTTTTTATTAAATGTTTTAGTAAGGTAATCTGTATAACTAATTAAGTTTGAGCTAGTTGGACTTACCGCTCATAAAACCATGCTGTTTATTACTCAGGACGTGTTTAAAGTGAATATATAAATGATCATAAACGAAGCCTTCAAAGATTTTCGCAAAAAATTTCAAAATACTAATCGGACGGTTGTCAGAGGCATTACTTTAATCGCCCGATTTAAAAACGGGTGTTATTTTTGCCAGTTTCCATAAGTCAGGAAAGATACTTATTAAATACAAAAGTGTGGCTAGTGCTGAAGCACAATTTTTAATAAAAATTGTTGGTATTTCATCAAAACCTGCGCTCTTTTTACTTGAAGACCTTCCATACGACGAAAAACTTCTTTGTCAGTAAATAAAATATTTGCTAACGAGTAGTTCGCGGGGGGAATGAAGGTGTATATGAAACAGCAGAAGCGGGGCCGTATACTGAAGAGAAATATTCGGAACGTCTGAAGCACTGTTTGCTTTTCTACCATTATAAAAGATATTTTTAGCAATGCCGTTTGTTATTTTCATTGATTTTGTATAAGCCCAAAAAGCTTTAATGTTTTGGGTCATATTATCTTCTATTTGGTGAATGTACTTTTTGTAACACTTGTTTCTTTTTTTGACCGTTTGCGTAACATAGAATAAGTGTCATAGTCACGTGGATTATGGTTCCCATGTAAACGGTGATATTTATTTTGTTCCTTGAGAGTGTGAATAAGACTTTTAGAAAACCAGCTAGGGTATTGAGAGTTCTTTTTAGAACATAACGGTGTATATTTCTCTATTATTTCCCAGATATGATTATAAACATTATGTAATAGTTCGTTATTGTAATCCTCCATTAGTTTGTTGGTCCTTCGAGGCAGATAGACAATATTTTATTAAATACCATGTGTGATACAGGAACTCTCCTTTGTGTGTTAGCTTTTCTCGTTACCTTGAACACTTCGGTACCAGTTCACCCCTATTTATCGACAGAGAAGGCTAGTGCCCCAGCGTGGGGACATAAAATAAGTTGAAGATGTGAGACGAGATAACCCTTTAAGTATACAAGAGAACGTCTCAATCGTTTTTTTTTTTTGAGAGAGATTGCTTATTGTCTCTAGACGGCATTTTCAGCATCACTGGGCGTTTTTGGGGGCGACGAGAAACTTAAAGGTTTCTTCTAGCCGTGTGAAACAAATCACCTTCGGAGGTTTTCTAGAGGGAACGGCATCGCGCACTAGTGCGTGTCCCCGTGCTCTACTAGATTATCCGAGGGGTTCTGATCGGGTCGGCACGTCTCGATTGTTGATGCAGAACATCGTATATAGAGCTTTTTGGTTGTAGAAAAATATGTCGGCAAAGAGCACGACGCAACTGGTGCGCATCGCGTACACGTCGCTGGTGACGCTGAGCTTGCGCGCGGGCGGGGCGTCCGGCGCGCACGCCGCCGCGCTGCGCCCCGCCTTTGCGCGCGCCGTCGACAATGCCGCGCACCAGCCGCTGCAGGTGACTCCACACACTTTGTTACCTATGTTTTAGGCATGCAACTGATATCTCCAAAACGAATCAACTTCAATTCCTTGTTAACGACAATCTTAACCCTATAACCACAACATAGGGTCGTGGGTGACCCCATCTTGATTTTTCTATTTATTTTTGCGAGAGGTAGGAATAAAAACTTATGCATCTCAGTACCTTCCGTTTTTAGCTATCAGTAGCACGTGTCACTTTGCGAAGTGCACACGTTCATTAGTTCTTGAGTAATCACTTCAAGTGCTCGCTGCTGATTATGTCCTAGGTCTAATAAAGACAGAAAGGGCAGAGAGCGATATCTATGTGCACAGCATAGGTTACCGATTTGTTTCCAGTGTGTTTAGTAAGGGTTTTCTTTTCATAATTTTTGTTTCTAAAAATTCCTTAAATAAATCCAAAGACATGTATTGTGTTTGTTAAAGACAATTAAAGCTTATAGTGTTCTATAAAAAGGTATTTTTGTTTTAGGGGTCACCGGCAACCCATGTTGTATTTTGTGAAACATGTTCATGTGTTCATGTTGTGGTTCTAGGGTTAAAATACATCGCGTAAGGATCATGCTCCTATCGATATTAAATTTAATAGGTTGAGTTAAGTTAGATAGTTAAATTAAAATTATTTTTAATTTAACTGTTTTGTTCAGTTTAATTAAAAAGAAATATTGTGATATGTGCCTTTCGGTAGTACAAATAAAATGCAATGTAATCGTACCTTAGAAAGGGTAAAGCGGAAATAAGACGAAATAGTAATACTGGCCAATGCACCCGAATTCAACTTTTACTTTGAGGCGACAGTGCTGTATTGGGTTAGTCCTGAATATGATTTTATCTCATAATAAAATAAGTAATTTAGATGCCCAATAATCATTAAAAAAAATGACGTGTGTTTGTGGTCGCAGCACCTGGTGGTGAGCGAGGGCGTGTGCGCCATGCTGGGGCTCGTGCTGCTGGACTCGGAGCGCGCGCTACCCGCGGGGGGCGGGGGCGGGGGCGGGGGCGCGGGCGGGGGCGCGTGGGCGGCGCTGGTGCACCCCGCGCGCCACGTGCTGCTGCACGACCGCGCGCTGGCCGCCGCGCCCGACGACGGTGAGCCCGCACGCCGCCGCGGCGCCGCCCGCGACCTGACGCGGGGCGACCGGCCACAACACAGCGACTTCTCTTCAAATGAAACAACTTACGGATCTACTCGCATTTGTTGTATACATTCATTTAATTTAAGTTAATCCTGATGTTTCGAACCCTTTGCAGGGTCCTTTGATTATATGGAGTCCCCCAGTAGATCCGTAAGTAGTTTCAATGTATAGTGTCCACGTAAACTTTGACGACCTCCGTAGCCGAGTGGCTTGCAAGCCGGACTTTGGGCGGTGCTAACTCCTGAGGTCCCGGGTTCGATTCCCGGTCGGGTCAATATCGAAAACGAACTTTTCGATATTGTGTCGGGTCTGGGTGGTTGTGGTACCGTCGTTGTTTCTGATTTCCATGAAACGAGTGCTTTAGCTACTTACCTTGGGATCAGAACAATGTATGTGAAGTTGTCTCATATTTATAAAAAAAAAAAAAAAAACTAGAAAACAATTTGAATTTTCTACTCACTCCGCGACCGAAACACATACCATGTATTAGGGATTCGCTAGTCGCGCCGGCCGGCTGCCAGGGCGCGGGCGGCAGCCTCTAGTGACGCTCTGCAAACGAGTGCCCCCGCTATATATACTCAGTTGATTGATAGAATGCAGCTTAAGGTTTGCTCAGGTTGATGTCCTTCTGACATGAAATAAATAAAAATTGAGTTTATTTCATCATAATAACCAACAAGCACCCGTGCAATATCTATTTTGCACGAGTGTTTATTGACATCCGAAATAACGTTGTCAGTTCATAATAGTAATTAAATATAACTTTTGTATTTTTTTATGTGGACTTTGTTGATTTTATATTTACCACTCTTAGCGTATATTTAGCATCTCATTTTGTGATTTAATTTATCGGCAATTTTATTTTGTCATTGTGAACTGTGTCGCTTTTTATTTGAATATAAATTAACACGTCAGTAACTAAACAATATAAAAAAATTGATTAACAATGTTTTTTTTAATCTATGTTATTCTTAATCAGTTGGACAGTGTAAGGCAAAAAATGCATGTATTGCATCAAATGTGTCCTTATTTTCTTAAACTCTGTTCGTCCACTGCTTCCCTCGTAGTATCGATGTCCATACATTAGTTGATAAAAATTCGGGTTGCACTATAACATTCACCCCTTTATAGTCCTAATACAGGTGGTGTTGCTATGCAGGGCTGTTTTGGAAAACTACCCAAGTGTAGCCAGCGAGCCGAGCTCGCCCGTGTACAAGGCCTTTATACTAGTCCTTTTGTCGCCGATCAAGGCCGTCCGCGACACGGCGTTAGAAGAAGTTAAATCTCTATTAGCTCACGAAGACAGGTCCCAATTGGCAAGGTATCTGATAGACAAATTGAATGAAATCTTAGAAGAAGGAAAGATATTCACATCCAAAGAGAAAACTCCCCCTAACGAAGAGAAGGCGTCAGACGTCACTGGCAAGATAATACTGGACTGCATACATGCGCTGTGTTCATATAAAGGTGAGATATATATTTTGTTGTTTTAAATTAAAATAGATTTTGCACGTTAAGAGGAGTAAAATTTATTATTTTATTTTATTTAACGTGCTGAATTCGGCAGTTATTGTAATGTTTAACATGCTATAATAAGAAAAAAAATAACACTGTTACTCTTCATCAATAGTAGTGCTTAAATTGTTTGAGAGAGATATCGATAAATTGGATAGTATTGTAAAACTCCATTATTTTTGATATTGTACCGATATTTGGAAGCTTACGAGGTCACGATTTTTATTTGTATTTCATTTTTAGTTTTTTGTGCCCCACAAATAAGTTTACCTCTGGACACCGGGGTAGGAAGTGGATGCTAGATGTAGGTATAAATCACTCGGGCGGCTGACAAAAATTATGTCAGAATCCTATGCCTACACACCCCCCGGGGATGCCTGCCTAGATAAAGGTTTATAGGCTAGCGGAGGTCGAGGATCGAGGAGGCGACGATGTCACTCAATCCGAGCATACGCCGTGGAACGATACAACGCTGCCTCGAATAGAACGTGCAGCGATGCTGCCTTTGCCAGACTGACTTAACTATGCGGCTGCGAGGCCTGTCCTGTGCCTCTAGCAGACGATGCAGGTGGCACAAGCAAGCATGTTTGAGAGAGAGAGAGAGAGATAAACATTTATTGACCACACACACACTAATATACATAAAAATAAAAATGAACAAACAACAGGTCAATCAGGAGCCCGCCTCAGCTTGTGTTGTTGCGAACGAAGCGTGTCGCAACAGCGCTGGTATTCTGGCGGAGCCTGCAGAACATTAGTATGTTTGTTTGTGAATACAGTTGTGATTGGTGTGTGTTGGGCAGAGTACCCCGGGGCGGAGGCGCAGCGGCTGGCGCTGGGCGCGCTGGCGGGCTGCCAGCACCCGCTGGTGCGCGCGGTGCGGCGGCGCGCGTGGCCGCGGCTGTGCGCGCGCCTGCGCCAGGCGCCGCCCGCGCTCGTGGGCCAGCACGCCGCCTCGCTGCTCGACACCTACGTGCGGGGCTACGTGCCCGGCGACCCCGCGCAGGTGACGCAAACATGCACACTTAGGGCTTTACAAATAAACAGAGAGTAAGCTTCGAACAATATTTTCGTGTTTAATCCCATCATGTTAACTTCATTCACCTTCATTCATTTCCATAAAGTACCTAAAACACAGGCTGTACGAGCAAACCCGTACAATTTTGTATGTTTACATATTAGGCTGACGTCGGCGTAAGCGCTGTGCGCTGCCCGATTTACGTATCGATATGTAACGTGAAACAGTGCCAATAAATTACTCATTGAAGCAACACCTTCTTATCATTTTATCAAACATCGGTAACAATCCCTTTATGTAAGGTTAACAGACCGTACGGTCGCTGGTTCATATCCGGCTCGAAGGACCATTAATTATGTCGATACGTAAATCGGGCAGCGCACAGCGCTTACGCCGACGTCAGCCTAATATGTAAACATACAAAATTGTACGGGTTAGCTCGTACACAGGCAATCATTATGCTTAGCTTAGATATTACATAATTTATTTTATTGTATCCCCTAAAATTAATGATATACCTAGCCTAAGTATTTTTTGTATCTAGGCTAAGTTTTATACAGCAATAAATTTATCTTTCTATCTTATCTATCTATTCCAAATTAAAGTACATGAAACAAAACTATCCGAAGCTTTCTCTGTTTATTTGTAAGGCTCTTAGCGAATGGCGTCTAACTTTTGTTTTTATTGTCTTTTGATTGCCTTGATTATTTAACCCCGTTTTGATTGTAAGATAACCCTCATTAGAACTTTAATAAAATCACTACTTGACTAATTGACGATACCTTTTCAACTTCCGGTTTGTGCCCGAGAAAATTTTAAAAGCTTAAACATAGAAGATATTTATTATTTATTTGATAAAACACGCCAT
Organism: Eudonia truncicolella; assembly: GCA_949315975.1. Taxonomy (NCBI): domain Eukaryota; kingdom Metazoa; phylum Arthropoda; class Insecta; order Lepidoptera; family Crambidae; genus Eudonia; species Eudonia truncicolella. The sequence continues at coordinate 718,408 of OX438831.1, read as the reverse complement.
TGGCAATATCATTTCACATAGTAATAAGCGTATGTAATCTACTAAGAACTAGCAGCATTATATAAGGTAATAAACGCATTAAATAAGTTACAAAAACACAATGTTGAAAAAATTTCCACGAGCAGGATTTGAACCTGCATCTTTCTGACATACCGGGTCAGGTGCTCTTCCAATTGAGCTATCGTGGTTCTAACCAGCCCGCCGAAATAATTCAACACTATTTACTTTTTTACTTTGAAAGCCAAAGGCGCCAATTCAATGTCAACAACTACCGTCATTAACATCTGATCATAATATTTTTACAAATACTAAAGATCAGTTAAGAAGTAGGCTAGCTATTTATAAAATGTTTTTAATTTGTTTATATAATTTTAACGCAAATTTTGTTGCGAAACAAATTACAAAAACACAATGTTGAAAAAATTCCACGAGCAGGATTTGAACCTGCACCCTTCTGACATACCGGGTCAGGTGCTCTTCCAATTGAGCTATCGTGGTTCTAATCAGCCCGCCGAAATTATTCAACACTATTTACTTTTTTACTTTGAAAGCCAAAGGCGCCAATTCAATGTCAACAACTACCGTCATTAAATCCTGCTCGTGGAAATTTTTTCAACATTGTGTTTTTGTAATTTGTTTCGCAACAAAATTTGCGTTAAAATTATATAAACAAATTAAAAAGCATTAAATAAGGTTATAAACTAAAACATACATACATACATTATCAACAATTTTTGACTTTGCCAGAATTAATGTAACTAAAAATGTATGTGGTTTCTGTTCTTCCAGACGATGTGGCACGTGGTGCGGACCCTGGTGGAGGCGAACCCCGAGGCCATCGCGGGTGCCGCGCTGCAGGTGGCGCTGGACGCGCTGCAGGAGCCCGCGCTGCTGCGGGTGACGCACGAAGAGTACTTCACCTACCTCACGCCCGCCGCCGAGCTCTACGACAAGGCCGCCGTGCCAGGGTGAGCGAGCCGCACGCGACTGGCATCTGTACCATGACAATGGACGACAATCACCCGACTTTAATTACTAAAACATCGCTTTTTTTTTAAATGTCGCTTAGCTTGATAACATAATATAATAAAATTTCTTATTTTGATAGGATAATGAGATGACAGTCAACAGTGTAACCACAAAGTAAAAAAGAGAATCGCGATATAAAAGTGGGGTCATTGTCCTATAATGCCATGCTGTTTGGCATACACTATAGTCGTAATTTAGTAGAAAAAATTATATCGACTTATGATCATGATGTTAACTATTCTTTTTACACCACAACGGGGAAGCGCTCGGTCTGCGCCACGCCTGATGGTAAGTGACGATAAGGAAAAATAACGAACTCATTTCACCCTGAATCTTTACCTGTTGACCACATCGTCTTTTCTCATGCTTTAAAGCGCATTAAATCCATCCTGAGATATTTTCACTGTAGTGTGCAGATAACCTGTGCAAGTTCTACCATGGCTGATATAAATAATTGAAAGAAACAGGGGAATATGACAGAGGCGACGGCGGTGGAGGGGCTTAACGACCAAGGTGATCAGGGCACCAGAGGGCGCTGCTTCAATGCCATACAAGTTTTACTGTATGCAGTTCTAGATTATAGTCGGCTAACGGCGACATTGATCGCAGGAACGAAGACAGCAAGGAGATGAACATGAAGCGCGAGAGCAAGGCGTACAGCTACAAGGAGCAGCTGGAGGAGCTGCAGCTGCGCCGCGAGATCGACGCGCAGCGGCGCAAGGAGGGCAAGCTCAAGGAGGTCGCTACGCTCTACGCATACTTTACATGCGAACGTATTTGAGGCACTTCATAGATAACAAACGTGTGGCGGTATTACAGGTGCCGTTGTCGGCTAAACAGAAGGAGGCCGTAAGAGCACAGTCCGCCAAAGAAAACGCGATACGAGAGAGATTAAGCGCCGTAAGTAGAATTAAAGTTTGTTTAGATAACAAACGGTCTCTTACAGAACATAACACTATTAAAAAATATAAATAATGAATGTCAGAATTAAAATTGATTTTCATTCCCCATAAATATTTACCTATTCAATTAATATTGCACTCATTCATTTCCTGTAACTTGTGGTAATGTCAACATCGAAATCGACCGAGACCTACTATCGACTTACGAACGACCTCAAACAAAAACGTCAATCAAAACTGTATCTGACCATTATTAACATAAGGTTATTTTTTGTTCATTCAGATCATTGTAAGGCTAGTAGCATCGATTTATTTTTGAACATTGCTTCGATCGAACAGAATAAAGACCCCGCCGGTTTGAATAAATTATACGTATGGAGGTTATGTGATTTCTAATTTCCTACTGTGTTCGAGACTGAGTGTGTTATGTGTTCGCGCAGCTGAACTCGCGCGTGGTGGCGGGCACGGAGCTGGTGTCGGCGGTGGGCGCGGGCAGCGCGCGCGCGCTGGGGGCGGGGGCGCGCGCGCTAGTGCCGGCGCTGCTGGCGGCCGCGCGCAGCCCGCTGGCCGCGCCGCACGTGCTGCCCGCGCTGCTGCGGCTGCGGCCCGTGCTGCTGCCGCACCACGCCGTGCTCGGCGACACCGTGGCCAGGGTCATCATCAGGTACGACGCAACTGGTCGAGTCTACCGGCACACGTTTTCCCTCCTTCCTATGACATTGGGGTCCTTCAAGCGAGTCGCAGAGAGGCTCCTAGTGGGCCGGCAGGGTGAGGGTCACGAATGCTGCGATGTGTGAGTGGAGTCATTTACCGAGATGTGTATAAAAATTTAAATGTGTTTTTCCTTACGCTTCGAATCTTGCAGTCATTATAAAATATATGCGAGTAGATTGGAAGTTTTCATTTCGATGTCTTTGGATTATGAAAGTATAAATGTGATGGTGGTTTTGCGGCAGACTGCAAAACCCGCAGTGCGACCTGGCGCCGGGCTGGGAGGAGGAGGGGCTGGACGCGGCCACGCTGCGCTGCATCAACCTGCTGCACGCGGCCAGCGGCCCGCCCGCCGCCGCGCCCGCGCCGCGCCGCTACTTCACCGCGCCAGGCTTCTGCTACGTCTTCCCGCTGCTCAAGATGGGTGAGAAAATGCGTTTTTTTTTTCAAGTTAGTTGTTGGCTTTGTGCTGTGCCTGTCACCACATTTACCCAATGTCAAAGTAATTTTGTTACAAGTTATAAAAATAGACAATATTTCTTTTGTTGATATATGATGATGATGATGAATGATAATAGAAATTAAAATTAAGAAATGATATACCCTCCCCCCCCCCAACCTTTTAAGTATCTCTGTAAATATGTAGGACTTTACTAAGACCTCGCGCGGATTTCTTGAAAAGTGACGTTGCACTTTTTTTAGGGTTCCGTAGTCACCAAGGGAGGCGTGATTAATATGTATATCCATGCCAAATTACAACTTTATAGTACTAAGAGTGTATGAGCTAGGCTGGGGACAGACAGACAGACGGACACGGCGAAACTATAAGGGATTGAAACTGTCCCTTAACCCCAGCGTAACTCTTAGTACTATAAAGTTGTAATTTGGCATGGATATACATATTAATCACGCCGACAAAGTAAAAAATATTTTTTTTCACTTTCCCGCCAAGAAGTCCAACCTGAATGTTGATTCCAACCTTATTGTGTTGTGTCCAGGGCTGACGCGGTCGGCGACGCGCGCGGACGAGACCACGATGGTGGCGGGGCTGGCCGTGGTGGCGCACCACGCGGCCGGCGCGCCGCAGCCCGAGCTCATGCCCGTCGCCGGCATGTTCCGCCTGCTCATCGACCTCATCAGTCAGTACTACTCGTTTATTCATAAAATATTCTTTTACAATGAAATAAAATAAAAATGAATAAAATCATGTGGGTAACTAACATATTTGCAAATTTAGTGCCTTATGTTCGGTACGATATAAATGTCTTGTTTAAGCACATAAAATATGAACACTTAATTATAGTTTTTTAATAATTTTTATTTTTTTTAATTTTTTTTTATTTCCTGGAAAACAAACGGCTATTTTACTTAACAATAGTGCAGTGTTTCTTACAAACAAAAAGCCTTATACAGTTTTCACAGGTAGAAGAAAATATTTGCATTACAATTACATTATGTAGGTACCAGGAATGAACAGTATTGTAACGGTACTTAATATATATATATATATATATATATATATATATAACGCTATGACAAGCTATGTTTACAATGAATTTAGATAAGAGAATAATACATATAAACCAATAAACCAATAAAGCCATACCAACCCCAAAAGACAAAGTATTATTGATTGAAAAATTTGTCATTCATCATTTTCACAAAATAATTTTTACCTGCCGCAAACAAGTCACTGTCACGAGAATAGTTATTATTAAAACTAGTAGTTACACGATTGAAATAAGAATTATGTCTATAGTTAGTTGAACTATAGTCAGTATGGAACCTGAGATAGTTACGCCTTAAAACTGTACGAGATGGCACTTGTAATTTAACCTTAGACAGGAGATGACTACAGTTCGTTCTGCCGACTACCAAATTATGAAAAAACGTAAGATCAGCGACATCTCTCCGCCTCACAAGCGGGAGCAGATGGTGGCGTTTGCAGGTATCATCATAAGCGAGATTTTTTTTTGTTGCAATAAATCTCAAACTTATAATTAACAAATCTCAGAAACTTTTTTTGGATTCTTTCGATCATATCTACGTAGACATTATAATGCGGGTTCCACACTTGGCTTGCATACTCTAACTGGCTTCTCACTAAGGAGCAATATAATAATTTTAAGGATTTTACTGACTTGAAGTCTTTATTTGTTCTGAGAACAAATCCAAGTGTTTTAGAAGCTTTAGATGTGATTAAATCAATATGTTTATCAAAGACGAGCTTAGAATCAAGAAGCACACCAAGATCTCTCACGCAATCAACACGTTGCAATGATTGGTTATTAATTGTGTAGGCATTGTGGACCGCGTTAGGGGATCTATATCTATAATAACTATAATCTGGCGCAGGCAGCACGAGCGGGCGCGTGCAGGCGGCGTGCACCGTGGCGCTGCTGGAGGCGGCGGCGTGCGCGGCGCGCGGCGGCGTCTCGCGCACCGACGTCGTCTGCCTGCTGGCCGGCCTGCAGAACCCGCTCGAGGTCAGTACCCCGTGCAGGTGTCGTGAAGTGGCCTCGCACTCAAATCTATTGAAGAAAAGCAATTCTTTTTTCAACCACGTTCGCATCCGTTTTAATAATTAAGCAAATGAATCATGGCGTCAGGTGGTGCGCGACGCCGCACTGCGCGCGCTGCTGCGCGTGGCGGACGGGCTGCCCGCCGTGCTGGAGGAGGCCGAGGGCGCGCTCGAGCTCACCGAGCGCCTGCTCGTGGCCACCTTCGACGTCTACGAAGACAACAAGTCGGTCCCTCGTTACCTTCGTTGCATTTTATTCTTTCGTTCTATAAAAAATATTGATAAATATTTAATATCGCCAGAAAATTAGCCGAAGAACTTTGGGCGAAGCTGCCGCTAGCCCAGCAGTGGAGCCGTGAGCCGGAGGTGCTGGAGCTGGTGCTGGGCGACGTGCAGCACCCGGGGGAGCCCGTGCAGCGCGCCGCCGCCGCCGCGCTGGCGCAGCTCGTGGCCGCGCACGCCGCGCACGCCGCGCCCGCCGACGTCGGCCGCCGCCTGCAGGACATGTACTCCGCCAAGCTGCCGGTAAGCGCCACAGCCTCTCACTTCGGCCTAGCAGTTTTACACTCTTCTAAGTTATTTAAATTTGTCGGAGACGGTCTGATGCGAATTTACACCTGCGCACGAGCACGAACCGTGTGCGCTACGCTTCACATGCATGTCACTACACTTGCGCGATCGATGCGAACATGAGCTACGTTCGTACGCACTGTTGGTGCTCATGCGCCAGGTCGTGTCCGGTATGCGGATGCTGAGTGGTGTGTTGCGCAGCTGATCCCGGCGCGGCTGGACCAGTTCGGGCACGTGGTGGAGTCGGCGGTGGACGAGTGGGGCGCGCGGCGCGGCGCGGCGCTGGCGCTGGGCGCGCTGGCCCCGCGGCTGCGGCCCGGCCAGGTGCCCGCGGCCGTCACCTTCTTCGTGGAGCGCGGGCTGGCCGACCGCCACGAGGCCGTGCGCGCCGAGATGCTCAACGCCGCCATGGCCATCGTCGAGCTCCACGGCAAGGTCAGTGCGCTCTCTACTCTACTTCCACGATCCGACGTGTGCCATCGTTATGCTCGGATTCTAAATGATTATTACATCGAAACTCACTATTCGCGGTCGAACTAAGAACTGATAAAGGACATGAAACAGATGTATATTTTAATAAAACTATGAAATAAATATGAATGGATGAAAATGCTACGAGTACGCGTGACTTGATTGCTTACTGATTGCGAACTAAAATTATACGGAAAATAAGTAATAATTAAACTAGGTCAATTTAATCAATGTTGATGAATGCTTGCTCGTACATATTCCCGAGCGAAAAAATAGGAATTAGTGGCTATAATGAAAAGTTGACATGTATTAAAACCTTACTCTTCATTAAAAGACCATAGGTAATTAATGTAAATTATAATTAACAGTTTTTTTAGAAAAACAATCCTCCGTAACCTATATGCTAACCACAGATTTTTTTACCCTCTTTCTCAAACGTCATTCCTCAATGTTGCCATACCTTGTTTTCAATATTAGTGTTTAAACTAAAAGTTATTTAATAAACACAAATGTTGAAAAAATTTCCACGAGCACGATTTGAACTTGAATTTGAATTTGAATTTGAATATTATGATCAGATGTTAATGACGATAGTTGTTGACATTGAATGGGCGCCTTTGGCTTTCAAAGTAAAAAAAGTAAATGGTGTTGAATAATTTCGGCGGGCTGGTTAGAACCACGATAGCTCAATTGGAAGAGCACCTGACCCGGTATGTCAGAAGGGTGCGGGTTCAAATCCTGCTCGTGGAATTTTTTTCAACATTTGTGTTTTTGTAGCATATTTTATGTTATCATTAATTATATTATCATAATTTATTTTGTTACAATTATAAAATTTTTTAATTATATATATTTAAGTTTTAGTTTAAACACTAATATTGAAAACAAGGTATGGCAACGTTGAGAGGAATGACGTTTGAGAAAGAGGATAAAAAATCTGTGGTTAGGACATAAGTTACGGAGGATTATTGTTTTTCTAAAAAAACTTAATTATTAATTACCTATAGTCTTTTATTGAAAAGTAAGGTTTTAATAATTCAGAAGTGGGATAAGTCAAACACCTACAGGTATGTTTTTATCACAATAAGCTCATAATATGTTTTTAGTGTTTAATCATGTAGTGTTCGAACGTCTTGACCTTGATCGAGAGTGATCTGAACCTAAGAATGAGGTGTCGGAATTCTTGGTTGGCCTCGATGATATACTGCTACTTGAACTATCTTGTCTGTATTACAGCTTGAGGATTTATCTGATTGGTCGCGATTTCTACGCGAGTTGTTTGGGCGCTTAGTGCGCGAAGGTTTCTGGAAAGGAGTTTGTTCTTACGACGACGTTCCCGTTACGAAGAATCACTACTATATCTACGCCTCATTTTTTGATCACGTGAAGCACATCTAGATCTCGCTCGCCCTCTTTGTTCCCGTGACTGGTTTCGTCGTCATTTAGTGCTTGGTGAAACTGTTCTACCATTCCTGTTTCTTTTCCGAGCATCATTTGATAGTGGAGTATATGCACTACGGTCAGAGTTTGGCATTTTTAAGTCAGTGTCTTAAGCTAAGGTAGTTTCGTATAGAATGTTAAGGGACAATAGTAACATTATTTATAAGTATTGAAGTTAGTTGATTCGTATTATCACGCAAAGAACGACATCAAATTTAATGGAAATCTATCTAGTACTGACAAAAACAATATGTAATTAAAACTTAGTTTATTTATTCAATAAAATATTTTCAATATATCTCTTATAACAACAGCGCCAAAAGGTTATAATAAAATTGTAGTTGTAAAATAAAACAAGATAAAATAGATAAACAGACTATGATTTTAGTTACCTTACAAGTAGGTATTATCTTTTTGTTACTTTGATCACTTAGGTTATTTTTACACCAGAAAACAATAACTCAAATAATTGGTTGTATTGTTGGTAATGTGGTATATTGTTGGTAATTGTTATTGGAAATTAATAAAAAATAATTTAGGAACCCTATATAAAGGAGTTCTGAAGCGTAAGCACAATAAAACTCAATATCCGTCACTATTTTATTTATTTCTGTAATTGTATTACACTATAATTCACTTAGCAAAAGTTAACGCTGACAATAATCTTTTTAATACTTGACCACGTCCGATGACGGCCGTACCATAGATTACAGCTTATGACAGCCACTAAGTGGCGTGTCTGCCGCCAAGATGGCGACCCAAGGAACAAAAATTATACCGAAGTAGTCAAAAGTTAACATATATTGTACGATTCCGAGTCGCGCCTAGCCGGTTGTAGCACAACGCCCATGCCTCGCGTCGCGTCGTGCGGTCGGTTTACTGCCTGTGTCCCATCTGTTTTACTTGAATACATTTTGACCAGTCATTCGCTTACAAGTAAAATATTATAAATAACAATGTAATTAAGCTTGTATAAAAAAATTTGGGTTTGATAATAGACTGCAACGTAATCGTGACTATAGATAGTTATCACGACAGACAAAATAGATAAAATACCTATTGAGATTGTATAAATATCCGTAAACAAATATAAGCAAACTATGTTACTCAATTATTGTAGTCACTGTAGTTGTGTCGGCAGAAGCACATACACAACACTACAATGTTTTTCTCTGTGCCCGGTATCGTTGTGGTCGCACTGATAGCTGCAGTTTACTTTTTCTTGACACGAAACAAAAATTACTGGAAAAAGCGGGGCGTTGTGGGACCTGAACCCGAGTTCTTCTTTGGCAACTTCAAGGATGTGGTGCTCCAGCGCAAGGTGGTCAACGAGGCATTCCACGAAGTCTACAATCAGTACCAGAAGGAAAAGTTAGTGGGTGTTTACCGGCTGACAAAACCTATCTTGCTAGTGCGAGACCTAGACATCATACAACACCTGATGATACGCGACTTCGAGAACTTCGTAGATCGTGGCAGCGAATTCGGGAAAAAAGGCCTCGGAAAGAACTTATTTTCGGTCGACGGAGATCAATGGAGAGTTCTGCGTTCGCGTCTGTCACCCATCTTCACTTCTGGTAAACTGAAAAATATGTACTACCTCATCGAGTCACGTGGAGATCAGTTTATTGAATACCTAAGGCCTAGCTTAGAAGAGCAGCCGGAACAAGATGTCTACCCGCTTATACAGAAGTTCACCATTGCCACGATCAGTGCGTGCGCATTCGGCCTCGATATTGATATGAAAAATTACGATGTTGATACTTACGCCAAAATTGATAAACTTATTTTTACACCTTTATACGCTTTGGAATTAGAATTTTTGATTCCTGGAATCTTGACATTTTTAAACTTGTCCTCGTTTCCCCGAGTCATTACAAACTTTTTCTACAATCTAGTGGATACGGTCATTAAGCAACGAAATGGCAAACCGTCTGACAGGAAAGATTTTATGGACTTGTTATTGGAATTAAGAACTACTGGTGAGGTTCGAGGTTCCAAAAAGTTTGAAGACGAGAAAGACCGCTCGCTGCAAATCACGGATGAGGTGTTGGCCGCGCAGGCGTTCGTGTTCTACGCCGGGGGCTACGAGACTAGCGCCACTTCGCTCTCCTTCCTGCTGCACGAGCTGGCCTTGAACCAGGACATCCAGGACAAAGTAATCCAAGAAATAGACGAAGTGCTCCAGAAATACGACGGGAGGGTTACTTACGAATCCTTAAAAGAGATGACTTACATAGACCAAGTCTTTGATGAAACCCTGCGCCTCTACCCGGTCGTGGACCCGTTAAGGAGGCAGGCGGCGGCAGCATATAAAGTTCCAGGAACTGATCTGACAATCGAGAAGGACACGTTGGTTATGATATCGGCGCGCGGAATCCATATGGACGAGAAGTACTATCCAAATCCTCTGAAATTCGACCCGGACAGGTTCTCACCTGAAAACGCGAAGTCAAGACATCCGTGTGCCTTCATGCCGTTCGGATTGGGACCGCGCAACTGCATCGGTGAGTATGGTAACAGCGGTATTTGATTGTGTCGCGGCTGTGCGGTGTGTTTCACCTACTTGTGTTGTGCAGGCATGCGGTTCGCGAAGGTGCAGTCGCGCGTGTGCCTGGTGAAGCTACTGCGCCACTTCCGCGTGCTGCCGGGCGCCAACACGCGCCGCGACTTCACCTACGACGGCGAGCGCGTCATCCTTGGCTCTAAATACGGCGTGCCGCTGAAGATTGTGCCTAGATCGACAAGCACACAAAACTAAATGTGCTCTTTATCGTTATAAATATTGTTTGTAGACAACTTTCGATGCTACTTAATAATATATTGTAACGACAAGATTATCATAATCTTTTAATTTATTTATTTCCACGGTTCTACCAGGTTACAATTTTTTTTTTATTTAACTTTTATTTCAGGCGTAGCCCACAAATTGTGTTAGTAACAAATAAAACTTATTATCTATTTTAGTATTACATTGTTTTTCCTTAATTTACGTTGGCGTGGGCAGTATCCCAGTGCCTCCAATTAGGGCAATCTGGTTTATCTGCTAATGCCATCAGGATGCCATTGGGGCTGCACACCGCACCAGCAACGCTCTGCGCTCCCGCTCGATATCCAGATCATCAGTTAGGTCATCGGTGACGATATGCCCCAAGTACCTGAACTGCGAAACTCTCTCCAGAGAAACACCGATAAGTGTCACAGGCGGAACGTCAGTGGGAGTATTACGTCCCGCCCGAAACACCATCAGCTCACTCTTCTTAACATTATATATGAGACCGTGTGACTCGGCGTACGACTCACACAGCCTCATGAACTTTCTAAGGGCACTGATCAACGGGCTCAGCAACACCATAATTATCGTCTGCGTACCGGTTGTTATTTACGGTTGTTCAACCAATGGAACATCCAACTTTGGTGTTGCTGAACTCGACGATCAGCTGGTTTACATAAATATTAAATAGTGGGGGATAGCAGCCCCGCCTGCCTCACTCCACACTCCAATCTGTACATGTCAGTTTAAAAGCCAGCCCATCTAATTTGGTTGATCTGGTACCTTATGAACTTATCAGTATATTTAAATACTGGTATAGAAGTATTTAAATATACTGATAAGCTCATAAGGTGCGTTCAGTTCACGAAGCTTTATCCACAGATGTTCATAGGAAACTAGATCAAAGGCCTTAGAGTAGAGATGACGTTAATGGTTGAAAATATTTATTAATTGCAAACCTCATTCATTGTAATATCAGTTAATAATTTTATCGAAGTAGTAGTTTTAAAAACATTTACGTTAAATTGAATAATTATTTTAAAGTGTTGCTTTAAATTAAAACCATTCACTTTCCTTCATACTTTAACAGGCTTAGGACTGTCTAGCATAGTGTTTCCAACTCGAAATTTTAAACTTAGTAGTAGTAATTAGTAATTTTAGTTTCTTTATATGATAACGTTTTTCTGTAGTACATGCATCATGCAACTTTGTCCTCTCCACTACACTTTTCAAAATGATTCCAAAGTTCTGTATGACGTCTTGGCATTTTGTTAATGTTCAATGAAAACTTAATTACCTACTTACTTAATTCCCTAAGAACTGTATAAAACTAATTAACGTCAGCTAACAACATCTATGTTGCACTCGAATCGCCACGCAAACTTATCTACGCAACGATTAACCACCGACTGCTAAACAATATAAAATATCGATGAGAATATCAGTTTAAAATATTACATCGCGAACGAACGATAAATCGTAATAAATAAAAAGACTTTTATTTCGATAGTGAAAGAGCATACAATCGAGTGCATCCAAAATTATTCAATAAATGACAAGTTGGAAAAGAATATAATATAAAACATATCAAAGGAAAATGTGCCTTAACTAATAATTGTTAGGAATCAATTTCGATTTTACGTCAATTGATAGCTGATGTCGTGTCTGGGTGTGTAATGTTTGGTATAAGTATATTTGATCTAACATTTAAGTGATATAAATTCATTTAAGATAATCTTTTATGATATAACAGCTCATTTCATATAATAAACGTTTGATATAAATTCACGAAATCTAATTTTATTTGATATAACAATCAATAACTCTAAACTTCATTTCATATAATGTTCAAATATTATAAACAAGTGTAGAAATTTTGTTATAAGTATATTTAATCTAACATTTAAATGATATAAAATCATTTAATATAATGCTTTTGTGGTATAACAACTCATTTAATATAGTTTACGTTTGATATAAATTTACATTGTCTTATTTCATTTGATATAACAATCACCATCTCTAAAGTTCATTTTATATACTATTCAAATGCTATAATTATTATTCAATGTAAAATTGATAATATAAGTCTCATATTGTATAACGCCTGCCCTACATCAAACAGCAAAAATGTCAAATGCAGGCATGCAGCATGCAGGCAGGCAGCATACAGACATGCAGCATGCAGGCAGGCAGCATACAGACATGCAGCATGCAGGCATGCATTTAGGTTTGCGTGTGCTCCGACGCTACGGGTAGGCAGCCCCTCCACCCTGGCGTAACAAGACACACCGGCGCGGCGGCCGGGCCCTCCGTAGCGGCTGAGGCTGGTCGCCGAAGGCGACCAGCAAGCCGAAGCTGCGAAGGGGTGGAATGTAAATGTAAACAGCGGGTGGGGGCTGCCGCCCTCCGCGTCTCCGCCTTATTGAATTACACTCTAGGGGTAGGGCAGACAAGTACCACGTGGTGGGAGAGGTTGACTGAGTCGGATTCGCCCTAAAGTAGAAATAAATTCCAATTTTTTATAGCAAACTATTGTTATATCTCATAAAAGTTATAACATTTAAGCACTAAATAAAATGATTTTTATATCCCATGACTGGTATACAAAATGCTTTTATAACACCTGTATATTATATCAAACAATGATTATACGAAATTAAATTATAGAAACTGTATTTATCTTAAGCAAAGTTATATTAAATAAGCGTTATATCAATTAAAATTTGTTTACTTGTTTTTCTATCAAATGAAGCATTATATAAAATGAATTTTATATCTCATGAGTGGTATACAAAATGATTTTATAGCACCTGTTTTATATATCAAACAATAATTATACGAAATGTAATTATAGGAATTGTATTTATTTGAAGTAAAAATTAAATAAAATGAACGTTATACCAGATAAAATTAGATCATTTAATTTTCTATCAAATAAAGCGCACCTGTCGTGTCTCCGTCGCTCTTCGTTTGTCGGGCGCCTCCGCGGCTCGCTCGGGCCCCGTTCGCCGCACGCGACAATATCTAATACTTCCAACCATTGAACTGATATTGTTAATTTCGATTATTGAATGTTAGCGATATTTTTTTTATTAGTTTATTTTATTGATTAATTAATATATTTATCATCTCTACCTTAGAGAGGTCTAGAAAGGCGGCGTACACAGGTGTTCTCTTATCGGTATAGTACCTTATAGTACGCTTGAGCGCTAAGATTGCACTCTCAGTAGATAAGCCAGGTCTAAACCCGAATTGGGCATCATGTTGTTTTAGATATCTACTGAGGCGACGCTCAAGCATACCATCAAGCACTTTAGCCACTATAGTTGCTAAGGAGATTGGCCTATAATTGTTTATGTCCGAGATGTCACCAGTTCTGTTTTTCAGTATAGGTACAGTCGAGTTCATAAATATATGAGAAAATCCAAGGCTTCAAAAATAATTGATCATAGAAAGGTACATAGGCATCTGAACAGATTTACCAATCAAAAATATGTAAACTTATTAAATAAAACTATAAACATTAATTAAAACTAATGTGTAAAATAAACGCGAGTAGATCCGTAAAAGTTGTTTAATTTCAATATGTACACATATCACCTATCATATTAATCTGAGCAAGTCTCACAATAATATGTAAGCAACTGAAAACTTCAAAATTATTCAAAAGTGTCATTAACTTGCAATCAGTCCAAGTAATCTAATTGTTCGTTGTATACCTTCCATTCTGTGGAACAAAAATATCTGTACTAAGGTTTTACACTTTTATGTGAACACGTGGAAGTTCATAAATATCTAAACAAACATAATACTTAACATTTTGACAATCATCGAAAAGAGTACCGTATCGTCAAATCATACATTTGTCTCTTTCACTTTAAGTGTGACGTCATAGAAGTGTCATTAGTGTTTGCTTGCGGCTTCTTACCTATGTTTGCTGCTTTCTAGTTTCGATTACGATATTGTCTTAAAGGAGGTTGTTATCATCTTTAATGACTGGCCACTTAATTTTTTTTAATTAATAAGTTGTTCTTGAAGTCAGTCTTCAATTGTCATATTCAAATTGTGATTCATATATTCAAAACATGGCTCTTGTTGTCGATTCTTTATATTCATTGTGTTTAAAAAAAATTACAGCTATCATGAATGATAATATCCAAGATATATCATGGAACCTTATCAAAACATGGCAAACAAAGATTTTTCAGCTGCCAAAATGCGTATTACGCGATATTTTCCTGGATGTACTCCAGGACTTAAACTTTAAGTTAAACTTGGAAAAAGAAATGGTATTATTTATTGGCATATGCAGTAACTGCCATTATAATGGATTTTTGGACGATGAAGTCATTTACCAAGAAGACGAATTTGAGGCCGGATTCTTATTTTGTTAATTATGTGCTAGTCCCTGCTTTATAGAATGTCGTCATACAACCAAATTGCACTTGTGTCGAATATGTGACTAGCTTAGGTAAATAAAATTATTTGAAATATTTATAATTTGTGATTTTTTTGTTTGATTAATTGATTGATTTTATTGATTCTTTTAAGAGTGCTTGATATAAAATGTGTAGAACATCGCTAGTACCCTAGAGACGTGCACTCCAGCGTACAGCAGGCGCTCGGTGCTGAGACCATCATGACATGGAGACTTACCTCGAGTCATGTTTTTAATCACAGACGACGCATCTTTCGCAGTAACTCTCTCCGGTAAATCCAGGAGACGACCTAAAATTAGGATTCCACAATAATTTTTATATGTCGTTAGTTTTTAAAAGTAAATATAGTAAGTTATTTAGAAGAGTGTAACGCTAAATAATATGAAATACTTACATCATTTTGATGATCTGATGGGTGACCAGAAAAGTATCGTCTCGAGCTCCTCCGTGCTCCGGAAGGCACGTAAAAGCCGTTGGACCCGGCTGCATAAGAAGTAGTTAACAACCACCAATCCGCACTAGGCCCGCGTGGTGGTTTAAGGCCCGTTCTCTCTATCCATCCATAGGGAAGGCTCGTGCCCCAACAGCGGGGGACATAAAATCAGCTGGTGATAGATGTCATTATTTTGGGCATTTCGAAAAAATGTAATTGTGAAATCATTTCAATTTCCTTTTTATAGACGCCGAAATACATAAAGAAAAAAGTAGATTTCTAGCTTTTGCCTTCGTAAATTACTGTACGTCACAAAAGTCTACTGCTCAGTACTGACGAAATCAAATAAACCCGCTCTCCGGCTTTCCAACTACTTCTGTGCATAGCAAAATTTTAGTATAAGGATGTTGTATGTTTGAAGCCGTCTTACGGGAACGACTTTGTACCTTTTAAATAAAATAACAAGTATAAAATAAACGCAAATATATCCGGTAAAGTTGTTTCATTTCAATACTCATACAATTACAATTAAACTAATTTATATAGATTTTTTTGTGTTTCATGAGTTCTAATAATATTCATTTGGAGCTTATGTAATGTTTATAGAAAAACATTATGCCAGAAACAAATATTTTGCCTGATAGATTACCTGACACTTATCAGATTCACAAGTCACAATGATTAATCAGAAACATTACAGCACTAAATAATTTACACCTTTTCCGTTTTTGGGAATACTTCGATGACTTTGGTAATTTTTATCATCACAAGCCACAACTTTCAATATTCTTGTTTGGATTGCACTGATAATCAAATAATATTAAAAAATTGCTTAAGACTGCCGAACCTTATATTTTGCGAAACGAGCTCTCGCTTGTCCAGTTTTAACACTTCGCTCCATTTATGTCGCGTCGCGCGGTGGGCTCACTGTCTTAATCCCATTCGTTTTACTTGAATACCTTTTAACCACTCATTCGCTTACATGAACATTATCTGAAATACACTATGCAATAAAGCTTGTGTGAGAACATGATGTTTTGGTTTCAACGTAATGGGTTTGATAACAGATTGCAAGGTAATCTTGACTATAAAAAGTCATCATGACTAGCAAAATAGATAGCATACTTTTTGAGATATGCATAAACGTCCGTAAACAAATATAAGCGATCTATCTTACCCAATTATTGTAGTCACTTCTTAGTTGTGTTAGTAGAAGCACATACACAATACGAAATGTTTTTCTCAGTGCCCGGTATCGTTGTGGTCGCACTGATAGCTGCAGTTTATTTCTACTTGACTCGAAACAAGAATTACTGGAAAAAGCGGGGCGTTGTGGGACCTGAACCCGAGTTCTTCTTTGGCAACTTCAAGGATGTGGTGCTCCAGCGCAAGGTGGTCAACGAGGCGTTCCACGAAGTCTACAATCAGTACCAGAAGGAAAAGTTAGTGGGTGTTTACCGGCTGACAAAACCTATCTTGCTAGTGCGAGACCTAGACATCATACAACACCTGATGATACGCGACTTCGAGAACTTCGTAGATCGTGGCAGCGAATTCGGGAAAAAAGGCCTCGGAAAGAACTTATTTTCGGTCGACGGAGATCAATGGAGAGTTCTGCGTTCGCGTCTGTCACCCATCTTCACTTCTGGTAAACTGAAAAATATGTACTACCTCATCGAGTCACGTGGAAATCAGTTTATTGAATACCTAAGGCCTAGCTTAGAAGAGCAGCCGGAACAAGATGTCTACCCGCTTATACAGAAGTTCACCATTGCCACGATCAGTGCGTGCGCATTCGGCCTCGATATTGATATGAAAAATTACGATGTTGATACTTACGCCAAAATTGATAAACTTATTTTTACACCTTTATACGCTTTGGAATTAGAATTTTTGATTCCTGGAATCTTGACATTTTTAAACTTGTCCTCGTTTCCCCGAGTCATTACAAACTTTTTCTACAATCTAGTGGATACGGTCATTAAGCAACGAAATGGCAAACCGTCTGACAGGAAAGATTTTATGGACTTGTTATTGGAATTAAGAACTACTGGCGAGGTTAGAGGTTCCAAAAAGTTTGAAGATGAGAAAGACCGCTCGCTGCAAATCACGGATGAGGTGTTGGCCGCGCAGGCGTTCGTGTTCTACGCCGGGGGCTACGAGACCAGCGCCACCTCGCTCTCATTCCTGCTGCACGAGCTGGCCCTGAACCAGGACATCCAGGACAAAGTAATCCAAGAAATAGACGAAGTGCTCCAGAAATACGACGGGAGAGTTACTTACGAATCCTTAAAAGAGATGACTTACATAGACCAAGTCTTTGATGAAACCCTGCGCCTCTACCCGGTCGTGGACCCGTTAAGGAGGCAGGCGGCGGCAGCATATAAAGTTCCAGGAACTGATCTGACAATCGAGAAGGACACGTTGGTTATGATATCGGCGCGCGGAATCCATATGGACGAGAAGTACTATCCAAATCCTCTGAAATTCGACCCGGACAGGTTCTCACCTGAAAACGCGAAGTCAAGACATCCGTGTGCCTTCATGCCGTTCGGATTGGGACCGCGCAACTGCATCGGTGAGTATGGTAACAGCGGTATTTGATTGTGTCGCGGCTGTGCGGTGTGTTACACCTACTTGTGTTGTGCAGGCATGCGGTTCGCGAAGGTGCAGTCGCGCGTGTGCCTGGTGAAGCTACTGCGCCACTTCCGCGTGCTGCCGGGCGCCAACACGCGCCGCGACTTCACCTACGACGGCGAGCGCGTCATCCTTGGCTCTAAATACGGCGTGCCGCTGAAGATTGTGCCTAGGTGCCTAGTGCCCAGAACTACAAGCACACAAAGCTGAATGTACTCTTCATTCCATTTTATTGGTTATGTTTACTGCTTTGGGGCGTGGTGGCGGATAACAATCCGAAACACAGTTTTAAACTTAAGCGGATAGCTGTTTCTGTAGCGGATATAGCGGATATACTTTACTGTTAATGGTATAACCATTTTTGATTTTAATAAACACATTTTATTGTTATTTCAATGATTATTACTTACTGGGTACCACTGGGTAGATCGGCCACAAAAATCCATATTAGAAAATCCAGTCCCGGCGCAAAAGATTTGTATCCTCAGACTTGAGAGACTAATAAAAAAAATCTTAACTATCACTATTTCTATCGGGTGGCCGACAGTATGTTTAGCCCGGGAAGTTTTGTTGGAGTCCTCATTAAAGGAGTCATTTATTAATTATCGTTTGCGAATATTGTGTTTTCGCGCTCAAGATTATCACAAACCCTGGAAAGACATAATATAATAAAGTCACTTGTTTATTGATTTGATCGTAGTAGTACCTACATAACGTTGAAGTTCTTTGGCTAAAGAATAAGAGCCTTACAAATAAACAAAGAATAAGAATAGTTATTCCGTGTTAATTATTTATTTAAAACACTTTGTAAGGACAAAAATTTTGTAAGGACTGACCATTGAACTTGGCACCCATTTAAATCTTACTTCTTTTGTCGTTGAAGTCAACAACCAACGCATATATCATTCATTCATTCGCTCTCATTGCACAATGTTTTTGATGGGATATCATTACTTTTTGTAAAGAATTTATTAGTAGGTACTTATTCATAATAAAATTAATACCAAATGGTTTTTGTTATTCTACTATATTTTCCTACGTTTACGGGGTATAATTGTCTTTTTTGTGTTATTTTCTATATTTTCTTGTACCTTTGAAATATTCTAGCTGTCATCAATTTTGATTACTGATTCTTACATTACAGGCATTTATAAGTAAGTGTTATAATAAGGCATCTAACTAATATAATCAATTAATTGAAAAATATAATAAATTGATAAAAATTTACTTGTTTTTGATTTAGTATTTGTATTCGCCCTACTACCTATCTGGATGCCAAATTTGAACTTTCTAGGTCATCTGGAACTAGGTTAAAGTTTTGATATATAGGTCAGTCAGTCAGTGATAAAAATGTCGATTTTTGGACGTTAATATTTAAATAACCGTTTGAGGTGTGTTTATGAAATTTGGAGCACATATGTATCTCGCAAGTCTCAATATACAAGCCAAATTTGACATGTTTATAGTTTTTGAGTTATGAGGGGGTTAAAAGTGGCTGCTAATGGTTCGTGTAATATCACACACGGTGCTGCTCGCTAGTTATGTCAGCTTAAACTTGGCTTTCCACGCTACCGCGTATCTAGATAATGTTTTGTGTTTATATTCTGGATTTATTTGTATGTACTGTGTGCATGGTATGCATAATCACGACTGTTATACATAATATTTTGCTCAATAAACAAGTTTTTAAAGAAGAGCCTAAAAATTTACTCAAGCAAAAAAAAAAGTGTGCCACTTGATTAAGATAGTGATACTTTATATTATTTTTGTTTTTTTAAATTAATTAATAGACAATTCATATTAATTATATGTGTATATTTACTATTTGAAAAAAGACAAAGCGTTGAAACAACTCCACGAGCGGGATTCGAACCCTGCGCCCCATGACATGCCGGGTCAGGTGTCATGGCCAACTATGCTATCGTGGCCCAATCCAACTCGCCGAAATTAATCAAACTATCTACTTTTGTTTTATAAGCCCAAGGAGCCCTATTCAATGTCGACAACTACGTCATCAACAACGCTTCTTTCAACGCTTTGTCTTTTTCCAAATTGTAATTCGTTTGCAACAATATTTGTGTAAAATCATATATAAATAATCATATTAAATATTATATATATAGTTACAAGATGAAATTATACTAGAAAAAATCAACTAGCCTCAGGGAGCTCGTAAAATTGTATCTTGTAACTGGATAGTTATAAAATGTTTTTAATTTGTTTATATAATTTTAACGCAAATTTTGTTGCGAAACATGTTACAAAAACACAATGTTGAAAAATTTCCACGAGCAGGATTTGAACCTGCACCCTTCTGACATACCGGGTCAGGTGCTCTTCCAATTGAGCCATCATGGTTCTAACCAGCAGTGGTGGGTGCAGGTTCAAATCCTGCTCGTGGAAATTTTTTCAACATTGTGTTTTTGGATAGTGATAGTTTTGAATGTTATTTATTCTCTAAATACTTTTTGTTTGCGCCGTGTTATGTTTGGTTTATATACATTATTTAAAATTAATAAAATATTTTTACACAACTTTGTAATTATTATTTTTTTCTATGAAATTAAACTGATAATTATTATGTTGGGGCTAATTTCTTAAAAAATCCAAGTGTATGGTATAATTATAATGTACCATGTATGACAAACGCATGTTTATGCAAACAAGTATGTTCTATTCTATTTATATTGCCTACTTTTTTATCTTAACAGGGGTTAGACATGTTAAGTTACCATTTCATATTTAAAAAAGAGATAAGAGTCAAAAAAATTACATTTTTTCCTTTAGCATTTAGAATATAATAAATAAAAACTAATAGTAGGGAATACAATACTTTATTGTACACAAAATACAGATATCTCTTTATTTCCCTTAAGCATAGAAAGTTAAAATCGGCTTATGGTTTATAAGAATTGAGAGCTTTGAAGTTTGCATAGAAAGCTAAAATGTGAAATTGCGCTTTATACATAGTTTTATTGAAGTAAATACAACAAAAGTTTCTATCGATCTTAAAAGTTATTTTTGTCTATCGAAATGACGATTCATAAACACATCTTGACACGTTCCTAAACAAAGTTTCATTACGTATTACATTAAATGTTGTATGGTTTGGTGACGACACACTTTTTTTGTAAATGTCGTTACTTCTATTAAAGCTGTGGAGCTTTTAGCGCCCATTCTTCTCCACAGCTAAAAAATAGAAGTTTTGAATGGGTAGTAGGTAAAAAAAATATGGGCGATTCAAAAGCACTTTTCTTAAGTTTATTTGAATAAAAAATATTGACTTTGACTTTGATAATGGTTTTCTGTATAGGAAACACTCAGCAGCCAACTGCCGGTGTTTGAGAATTTCCTCGACAAGGCGCCGAAGTCGGGCGGCTACGACGCCGTGCGCCAGAGCGTGGTGCTGCTGGTGGGCTCGCTGGCGCGGCACCTGGAGCCCGGCGACGCGCGCATCAAGCCCATCACGCTGAGGCTCGTGGCCGCGCTTTCCACGCCCAGCCAGCAGGTGGGGTCAACGTAATGCTAAGTTATAATCTAGCTACGTTATAGAAAAATATATATTGTAGACTATTAGTGCCAATCATCATTATTTTATATTTTAGTAGATACAATTTGTCATGTCGTTTAGTATTAGAGATAGTAAAAATCTTTATCTTTAGGTTCAAGAAGCAGTCAGCAATTGCTTGCCCCATTTGGTAAGCTCGCCCGCGCTCGAGGATGAGATTCCCGCCATCATGAATAAGCTCATGAAGCAGCTGCTTACCGCGGAGAAGTACGGCGACAGAAAGGTGACATTCCAATATAATACCATTTTTGGCATTATTTTAAATGAATTGTGTACTTCCGTCGTTGCTAAACCTTTTATTACAATAATGGTATTCTTAGGGTGCCGCTTATGGAATTGCCGGAATAATCAAAGGTCTAGGCATCCTCTCCCTGAAGCAACTCGACGTCATGGGCAAGCTCACGGAAGCCATACAGGAGAAGAAAAACTACAAGTACCGAGAAGGTAACATTAGTGGAGTTAATTCGTCGATTTTTGATTTTCCGCGCAAACATAAAAACAGTAGTTAACAATTTACGACGTGCAAACAATACCGTTAGACAATCATCATGTTATGATACACAGTATATTTATTAGAAGGCTACATAAAATATGAATGAACTGTTTAACGCTGAGTAGGAGCGCTGTTCGGGTTCGAGATGCTGTGCTACAAGCTGGGGCGGCTGTTCGAGCCGTACATCGTGCACGTGCTGCCGCACCTGCTGCTATGCTTCGGTGACAGCTCACAGTACGTGCGTGCGGCCGCCGACGACACCGCCAAGCTCATCATGAGCAAGCTCAGCGCGCACGGCGTCAAGCTGGTGCTGCCCTCGCTGCTGCAGGCGTTGCAGGACGACAACTGGCGCACCAAGGCCGGTGCGTACGCCCCCCGCCCCTCAGTGCACGCTAACCAACACACCCACATACGCAAATAACAAACGTTACACACAAACACCCGAGCACCTCATTGACCCGCGACAACGTTAGCGTGGACCTTAGTTTTACTTTAACAAATTGCTTATACATTTATTTTCATAGGCACCTAGAAAAGGATTATTTACCTATAGATGTCTTCGGTTCGATTCCTTCGATTTCTTTCATCTAACACTTGATAATACCGTATTTATGACGCTTTTCGAAATCAAACTAGTGATAAACAAAAATTTAAATATTTTAACAATAACATGATGAAACGTTTAAAAATATATTTAATTTAACATGCCAAAACGGCGTCGGTCGTCACCCCGTTTTATTATGCTGTGAAACGTGGATGTCAATATTGTGTATATGTAGAAACGTCGTGTTTCTTAGCGTGGGCACGCTGACACCGCAAACGTAAGCGAAGGTAACGTGTACGCTGTTGGTGGCGCAGGTTCGATCGAGTTACTGGGTGCGATGGCGTACTGCGCGCCCAAGCAGCTGTCGTCGTGCCTGCCCTCCATCGTGCCCAAGCTGATCGAGGTGCTCAGCGACTCGCACATGCGCGTGCAGGAGGCCGGCGCCGAGGCACTCAAGGTCATCGGCTCCGTCATCAGGAACCCCGAAATCCAAGGTATCGTAGCATGAATGATGGTGCATTAATAATGTTTTTTTTATAGAAAATTATTTAAACTCAGCAGTATTTGTATAATTTAATGTAATCTATCAAAACAAAGTTGAACATGGTTTTTCGACATCCGATTACTAGTTAATAGAATAAACTATTCACGGGACGTCACTCCGGTGGACTCTTTTCCTTAGGGTTTTGAATTTCACGCCACGTGGACAATATAATGACTCGTATTAACATAATCACCTTCATGTTCGTAAGAATCTCGTAGACGTGAGTGTGAGAGTGAGGTGTGCCCGCAGCGATCGTGCCGGTGCTGCTGCACGCGCTGCAGGACCCGTCCAATAAGACGTCGGCGTGCCTGCAGACGCTGCTCGACACGAAGTTCGTGCATTTCATCGACGCGCCCTCGCTGGCGCTCATCATGCCCGTGGTGCAGCGCGCCTTCCTCGACCGCAGCACGGAGACGCGCAAGATGGCCGCGCAGATCATCGGCAACATGTACTCTCTCACCGACCAGAAGGACCTCTTGCCCTACCTGCCCAGCATTATCCCAGGTCTCAAGAGCTCGCTGCTCGACCCCGTCCCGGAGGTAGGTACAGCCTAAAACATCTTGTTTAAAAGATTATCATCGTCGCATAAAAGTCCCGCTCAGCTGAGCTCAAGCGTACCCACGTGAACGATAACATTCGGAAAATCGAGAAGTAGCCCACCAGCCTATCCGTTGTGAATTAGTAGGTTTTAACGACTCACAATAACGACAGACACCGACCGTTTACAATGTTCTAACACACAAGTTGGAATTATTTGGCATACATAAAAATAACCATTTGTTATATAATATGAGATGACAATAGACTTAGCTAAAACGGTGGTAGCTAGGATTACCGTGTGAAATATGAGCCCGTGCTGGGTATTTGACATAGTTAGATCACAGAATGTAACAATCTTATTAGAAGCTTCTAATGGTATTCTAAAATATGCTCGCACATGAATAAGATAATCAATTTTCAACTCGACTTGTATAGCGGTATACACGGGCTTAATAGGTAGATTACTACCTACTACGCCCGTGTATACCTTTAATCATAAAGTACAAAACCGCACGGTCATTGTGAATATCAATTCATGATGACATCCATTTTATTTAAAAGCAAATCACTCTAGGTTGAATGCCATCGCAACTATTGATATACAATAGTACTGAGTTGGTCAAGTACACTGAAATGGCTAGACGGGTGCTAGCTACTGCCAAGTAGTTATAAACCAGTAAGCTGGCCCTTAACGAATTTGTTTTAAGTTTGGGTTTTAACCAGGACAATACATTTTACTGTGTTACTTAACCCGAAAACGCGACTAATCAAAATATTTAACAAGTAAAATAAAAAGTGACCTTGATTTTTTTATATCCAATTTAGTCTTATTTTGTTTGGTCATGCTTCTGATAACCATTCAAATATTTAAAGTAAACCATAATAATTACCTACTAAAAACGCCTCGTCATTCGTCGTCACGGTCACCCGCGGGTCCATCAATATATTTTTTTTTTTTTTTCAAAGTTACGGCGCGCGATGTTATATTATAAGGATAGAGGACTCATGGAAAAATGCAAAATGTCTACTAATATGGTCACTGAAATCCAAGATATTTAAGGGCAAATACAAATATAAAATAAAATTTCACTATTATAACCGAAATTCATTAAAAATTAATGTAATTTAACAAAGTATCTATCTACAAATTATTATTTACTTAGATTAATCAAATACTATAAAAGTAAAATACTTTTTTAAATTCCTATTGTAACATATATACGATATATGTGTTTATATACGAGTATTGTATTGTAAGTGACATTTGGGTTAAAGGGTAAAATGGGAGTTCGTACATGTGGCTATTAGATAAAATATAATATCTGTTTGTGTTGGGGGCCTGTGAAGACAATAATAATATTTTTTATTTTATATTTTTTTTTAATATATAAACATTTGTTTCTTACCTGAAGTTTCTGGCCTACAGGCTAACAGAGGTGCCCCAGTAGTACGGCGTTGCCGTCTTACTTAGTACTCGTAGTATTTTTATTTTTGTTTCTGTATGTTTATTAATGCTAAGTAATAATGTATTTTTTTATTGTTCATATGTTTTGTTTTTATATTGTGCTGTTTCTTAATATAACGGGGACTATAGGTTTACATTTAAGGAAATTTTATATATTTTTTTTCTTTGTGTTATAACTGTTTGTCTTTTAATAAATAAATAAAAAATATAACTTTTTAATGATGTGGTGTAGTAGAAATGGGCTCCGCATGAATATTTTTGATATAAACCCTCTTAACCCTTCACGGGCAATACAGTTTTAGACTTGCATTGTTTTTCAATCTTATTGCAAGTGCACCAAGTTCAATATCCGGAGGCAACAGGTACCACTGCTTTCGAAAGGGTCAAATAATCATTAATTTACCGAGTCACTGTTTTGTTCATTCGCTAAACACTGATTTGCATTTTATAAATAAGATAGTAATAATCATACGAATTGTTCAGTCATGTTGATGTTGCTTTTTATTCAAAAATAATAATTCTATTTTTTGCTATTACCATGCGTCAAATTCGCGCGCTGATATATTTGACGTGGCACGTGCCTTTTCATAGTATAGTCAGACCTTTGTAATATTATTTCTCCTTAATCAGATTTTTAGCTAGTATACATATAAAGTTCGTTATTGCCCAATTTGTAGTGAAAAGCTAAAGTAAAAAAATATATTATGGCTATATAATATATATAAAAATATATTAAATAAATATATAAGTCAAAGTTAACCAGTAGGTATATTAGCAACATTCCAAAACTAATCCTAAAGAGATTGCCGAAACTGTATGACCCTTTGCAATGCCATTTCGTGGTAAAGGCTTTTTTATGTAACTGCAGACCAGTTGGGTCTCCAAAACTATTTTGAGTACTGACATTAAAATCACCAAAAATTAAGATTATCTATGAAAGCTAGATTACGGCTAAGATGAGGCGCACGGTTTAAGCAAACAAATTGTCTACTAATTTATATTACATGTTTGTACTGTACCTAATATAGTTATGTATGCATAACTATATTTAATATTTATTAAACTAAACAATTACGATTAAATATTAATTATTATATGGCTATCATTGAGCTATTTATTGGCTCATATTGAGAAACTCCGCCCACTTTAACCGTTTATTGCCGATTTTTCATGATTGCGGTAATTTTAAATTGTTGGCTGACAATTATTTTAAAATGTAGATTATCAATACTTATCAATATTATATTTATGCTGACCGATTGTATAATTCTGCTGACCAAATAATAATTTTGCGTTGCAACTATTTATTTTAAACACACATAAATTTGAGTGCTGACCAAAGCTTATTTATTTTCTGACCATTCTTGATTTAGTTGCTGGCCAGGCGTTGCCGCTGGTTTCTTTTTATTGCCGACAAAAATTTATTCAGCTGACAAAATATTTTTTTGCTGATCAAATATTTAAAATAAATACCATTTAGTTGCTTCCTTATTAATATAAACACTTATGATATATATAGAGTGCCCCTAGCCTCTGGGCAAATACTAACACTACACGTTAATTAATTATAACAATCGGTCATAATTATATATAAATATTATATATATAATATAACAATTTACCGAAAAATCAATGTTTTTCAAATAATCACTTTAAAGCAGCGTATATGTACATGTACCATTAAACGGTCATAACACATTAGTAGTCATTTGGTTCACATTTCATTCTACTCCTGAAGCTGCAACTTTGATACTTGACTCACGCACACACCTTGTTTGGCATTGATAATGTGTGTGTCATGCAACTTAATGTGACTTTTTTTTTTTTTTTTTTTGGAGAGAGATTGCTGATTGCTGCTGCGGCATTTTCAGCTTCACCGGGTTTTAATTAATGTGACACTCCGGCCTCCGCTCATGTGATCATTGTCAATGGTTGATACAGAATGTTACTATTGTCGTTTAGTTAGGGTTAAAATTGTAAAATTTGATTTTTGTTTCATCTTCTAATTAAAAAATGATAACTTCACAACATTTCTGAGAAGTAACGTTACACGGGTTTTCAATATTTGTCCGGAGCGTAAGGTCACGTTGTATATGTTTCACTGTTTTTATTTTTAGGTTTATTTAGTTTTTATATCATTATTGTTTATATTATAAGGATGTCTGACGTTGTGGCGGCAGGTGCGGTCCGTATCGGCGCGCGCGCTGGGCGCCATGGTGAAGGGCATGGGCGAGAGCAGCTTCGAGGAGCTGCTGCCGTGGCTCATGCACACGCTCACCTCCGAGTCCAGCTCTGTGGACCGCTCGGGCGCGGCGCAGGGCCTGTCCGAGGTCGTGGCCGGCCTCGGCGTGCACAAGCTGCATAAGATCATGCCGGGTCAGTCCATACATTCAGCGTACACTTTAGCCGCTCTGGTTCAGTTTGGTTTATAATACAAAGAACACTTTCATTACAATGGGTCGTGGTTGTGTTTTGGATAAAATAGTTAATGCCTTCAGTAAAAGTGATTTTTTTGAGTTAAAAATAATTTCTCTTCTTATCGGTTAACATTCTTCGACAGATATAATAGCGACAGCGGAGCGCACCGACATCGCGCCGCACGTGAAGGACGGCTACATAATGATGTTCATCTACATGCCGGGCGCGTTCACCGACGAGTTCACGCCTTACATCGGGCAAATCATCAACCCGATCCTCAAGGCGCTGGCGGACGAGAACGAGTACGTGCGCGAGACCGCGCTGAAGGCGGGCCAGCGCATCGTGACGCTGTACGCCGAGTCGGCCATCACGCTGCTGCTGCCCGAGCTGGAGCGCGGCCTGTTCGACGACAACTGGCGCATCCGCTACAGCTCCGTGCAGCTGCTGGGCGACCTGCTGTACCGCATCTCCGGCGTGTCCGGCAAGATGAGCACCGAGACCGCCTCCGAGGACGACAACTTCGGCACCGAGCACTCGCACCGCGCCATCATGGGCGCGCTGGGCGCCGAGCGCCGCAACCGCGTGCTGGCCGGCCTCTACATGGGCCGCAGCGACGTGGCGCTCATGGTGCGGCAGGCGGCGCTACACGTGTGGAAGGTAACTATGCCACCGCGTGCTCAAAGTATCCGTCATTTCAGTATAACATTTTAACCAAGCCGCACTAATGAATTGTACTAATGAGTTGTATTGTAGTTTGAAATGATATATTTTTTATCTAAAGTAGTAAACAGCATTGTCATAATGAAACTACATATTTTGTTTTTATTTGTTTTTTGTGCAGTTTTAAGTCTTATCATATAATCACTCAAATTTTTATAATACTATAATAAAATATGATAAGCCAGAACATCTGGTTTTGTTTGGATAGGGAATTAGAATAATGTTATTGTAAATTATTATGTATAAATAAATTAGTTATTTGGTAACAGGCTAAGATAAAATTAGCAAGCAATTGGGTAGTTGACTGGTTAGTAAATAGATAAACTTTTTAGCAACGGTCAAAACGTTTTATTTTTCAATAGAAACTGTATAGGAATGGAAACTATGTCGTCGGCCAAATGTGAAATGGTGTTTCGCTTTCGCGCAGGTGGTGGTGACCAACACCCCGAAGACGTTGCGCGAGATCCTGCCGACGCTGTTCGGGCTGCTGCTGGGCTGCCTCGCCTCCACCAGCTACGACAAGCGGCAGGTGGCCGCGCGCACGCTCGGCGACCTCGTGCGCAAGGTACTACGCCGCTCGCTACTGGACGGTTCGACTGGCTATCTAAGCTATACATTTCTACTCATTTCATTCAGTAATTTACCATTCACTCGACATTGTGTTGGGGCCTTCCCATTCAAACACTAAAGGAAGAAAGATAACTAATTATATTTGAAATTATTTTAGTTGAAAAAAAATAAATTGTTACTTTTTCTCATTATTATCAGCCTATATACGTCCCGCAGCTAGACCCAGGCCTTCCCATGTGGATATTGGATAATTACCCACTACACGGGCCCAATGTGGGTTGGTGGGTTTAACGACTCGCCTCATAACAATAACCAGATCCAATGGCTTCACGTGCTTTTCCGAAGCACATGGTGATATTTCGGCGTTGTGAAAGTAACTTTACTGGCAGATCACAATCAGAACGTGCAAGTCGCTGAGGCATCGAATTCTTATTAAGTGTAGCGTTTATAATTTTAAATAATTACTTGCGTAAATTATGCTTACCTATACATTGTCTTCGGCCAGCAAACCTTTAGGCAACTATATAATGTGCCTTCGGGTTATATGCGGTAACAAGATTGTAACGTTCTGTCCGCTAACGTGGTGCCCGTGCTGCGGCAGCTGGGGGAGCGCGTGCTGCCGGAGATCGTGCCGATCCTGGAGCGCGGGCTGCTGTCCGAGCGCGCCGACCAGCGGCAGGGCGTGTGCATCGGGCTCGGCGAGATCCTCTCGTCCACCTCGCGCGACGCCGTGCTCAGCTTCGCCGACGGCCTGGTCAGTAAATGATACACACAGGTCGATGGCCACTACACTCGGATATAGAACGCGTATGATGCGCATTCGATTTAGCAGATAATTCGGTAAATTTTATGATAATTTTATTAAACTGTATCGTTAAAATTATACCTGCTCACATAGCTTCATATAGAATGAATAAAAAAAATGTTATCTTCTTATCTCGAATTTATGGTAATTGTTCCGTTAAATCGGCCGTTACAAAACGGCGTGACATCTAAAATAATTTTCTTAATAAGCCGATAAATTGTTTCAATTACATTATGTATGCTTGAGGTGTAGAAAATTGATAGGCGTTTACAATATTTTTTACGCTACTGATTTTGTTAATTGAGTCCGATTACCGTCTATATTATTATTTTTTCAACGGGTGCCATACAGATAACAAAATATTTAAATATTACCTTAGTTATGTCACACTTCTTCGCCAGCATGTAATCACAATCTTTCGGTTTTCTGTAATCATCATTTACGTCGTTGCGTAGGGAGTTCTACACTGGGCTAGCAGAGTCAGTATGGCTATGTTGCTTTCACTCTTCACCAGTCGTCTTCGCGTATAAACTCCACTTCCATAAGGTGGAGAGGAGTCATTTGCTGAGCTAAATATTTAAAAAAATATGCTCGTAGCATCACTGTTCGATGTTTAGATCCATAGGTCGCTGGTTCAAATCCGGCTCGAAGGACCAAATTGATGTACGGGCTGTACACCAAACGATGATGATGATGATGGATTGATATGACAATTATCTTGATAGAAACACTGATATAACTGATAACTGTTTATTTATATGAACCAAGGTATAGATGATACTAGCTAGGAGTACGATTGATCGCGAACTAACTTAAAAGTAGGTAAATTATGAAAAGTGTTTACAATGCAAAAATTAATAATTATTTACTTATTAACAAAGTGCTGAATAGACAAATGTTCGATGTTTAGATCGTACAATCACAAAACGCATTTGTTTATTTATTTACTATTTTAAGGAGTTTAACAGCTCACTTAACAATATGTTTACTTTATAAACTACTATAAGCTAATGTAAATCTCCAATATGTCTAGTCTAGATTGTGAGTATGTGTGTACTGGTGTAGGTGCCGACGGTGCGCACGGCGCTGTGCGACCCACTGCCGGAGGTGCGGCTGGCGGCGGCGCGCACGTTCGACAGCCTGCACGCCACCATCGGCAACAAGGCGCTCGACGACATCCTGCCGCACATGCTGCGCGCGCTGCACGACCCCGACCCCGCGCGCGCCGACGCCACGCTCGACGGGCTCAAGCAGGTGCGCCACGCCAAACCCGCCGGTACCGACGCGCGCGCACGACGCTGTACACGGTTGAGCTCATATCAAAGTCACTATAGCTTCGGTTAGTCTACGGCCGGTCTAGATGTCGAGAATAATCTTTTGTTCTAATCTCTGAAATTTTCCATTGAAAATCAAAATTCAACTATAAAAGTACATATTGCAAATTTAAAAGCTTAACATATTAAGAATTACTCACTAAAACACCGGGTTGTTTCCGTCGTATTTTTGAAACGGGTCCAGGGATTAGTTTTTTTTTAACCAATCTTATTATTTTCCAAAACCTACAAGACTCTGTAGGAACGCCGCAAAGTAACGTGTTCCCGTGCGCAGATAATGGCGATAAAGTCGCGCGCGGTGCTGCCGTACCTGGTGCCGGTGCTGACGGCGGGCGGCGCGGACGGCGCGGTGGACACGCGCGCGCTGTCGGCGCTGGCGGCGGCGGCGGGCGGCGCGCTGGCCCGCCACCTGCCGCGCGTGCTGCCCGCGCTGCTGGCCGCGCTGGCCGCCGCCGCGCACACGCCGCGCGAGCCCAGGGAGCTCGACCACTGCCGCGACGCGCTGCTGCCCGTCGCGGACCCCGCCGGCGTGCGCTGGTGAGTCACACACAAGCGAACGTATTCGTTGGCGGTTGCTGCCTGGAGGAAACATTGTGACCAGATTCAATCTGTTCCGGAAGCAATGAGACTAACCAAGGCTATCTCTACAACAAAGGCGATTCCATTAACCACGTTAAGGAAGGAAGATGGAGTACGTACAGAGACAGGGAGTGAGACATTGAAGGTTATGTTCGACACTCATTTCCCTGGATCAGAAGTCATCCAAGACGATCATGATCCAGTCAGCTGGAAGGAGCAGCAGAGAAGAACCTCCAAATATGACTGGATAATAGCGAAAAGGGTAGTAGATGAATGTAAGGTTAAATGGGCTCTGGGGAGTTTCCAACCCTTCAAAGCGCCAGGACCTGACAACATTTATCCCATTCTACTACAGCAGGGCGCCTCCATCCTGGGACCCCATCTCTGCAGGCTGTATAAAGCATGCATAGCTTTTGGACACATTCCCAGAACATGGAGGCGTGTTAAGGTAATCTTCATACCCAAAACGGGAAAACCAGATTACGAAGAACCCAAGGCCTTTAGGCCTATAAGTCTGCAATCTTTTCTCCTGAAGACCCTGGAGAAAATGGTAGACAAATATATCAGAGCGGGTCCTCTGAAAAGATTCCCACTCCATGGACTTCAATGTGCATATCAGGCAGGGAAGTCAACAGAAACTGCTCTTCATCATGTGGTGAGTCGAGCGGAATTTGCGCTGGAAAACAAAGAGATTTGCGTCTGCACATTCGTAGATATCGAAGGTGCATTTGATCGCACTACCTTTGAATCCATCAAGGTTGCAGCCAAGAACCATGGTGTGCCACAACCGATCTGTAATTGGATTGAATGCATGTTAAAGGGTAGAATTATCAACTCTGAACTGCTAGGAGACAATCTTATTGCACGAACAACCAGAGGATGCCCGCAAGGAGGGGTTCTCTCGCCTCTTCTGTGGAGCCTTGTGGTTGATTCAATTGTAGTAAGGTTGAACAAAGGACCATTCTATACGGTTGGTTATGCGGATGATCTGGTCATCTCAGTCAGTGGGAAATTTCCCTCTACGGTATCGGGGTTAATGCAACGTGCCCTGGGTCTGCTAGAGGAATGGTGTAATGACCATCACCTCTCTGTAAACCCGGGGAAAACAACAGCCATCCCCTTTACAAGAATGAGAAACACTACGGGACTGGGTAACCTAACACTCTATGGCACCCAGCTTTCTTGGTCCAAGGAAGTGAAATATTTAGGTCTAACGCTGGATAAGGAACTTACTTGGAAACAGCATGTGGACACAACCGTAGCCAAGGCTTACAGAGTCTTTGGCATGTGTCGGTCTACATATGGCAAGATGTGGGGACTCAACCCCAAGATCATTAGGTGGATCTACATGACGATGGTGAGACCGATCCTCACATATGGCAGCATCGTCTGGTGGCCCAGAACCAGGCTGAAGATCTGTAAGAATGCTCTTAGCAAACTTCAGAGAACAGCTTGTCTGGCAATCACTGGTGCCTTTCGAACCACTCCAACGGCAGCGCTGGAAGTCCTCACAGACCTTTCACCCCTGCACATTGTGATAGAAACAGAGGCAAAGAAAGCGTTACATAGACTAAAGGTGGCCGGACTATGGGACGCATCTAAACCTCTGACCAGACACACAAAATGGGATCCAAGTGATATTCCTGACAGGGTCATGGAAATGGGATGCGATAAAATATCCCCCATATTCATGTTCGAAAAGAAATTCAAAGTTTATGTTCCAACCAGGGACGAATGGAAACGAGGGCCACCGTCTCCAGAGAAAGACAGCCTAATCTGGTATACTGACGGATCAAAAATGAAGTCGGGCACAGGGGCAGGCGTCTATAATAATGACTTCAAGCATAGTCAAAGCATGGGAAAATTTGCCACTGTTTACCAAGCAGAAACTTTCGCAATTCTCCTATGCGCAAAGCAGAATATAGAGTTAGCTATGGAAAAGCGAAATATATTCATCCTGAGTGACAGCCAGGCTGCGCTCAAGTCACTCATATCGCCCAGAATCGATTCTGGCCTTGTTCTAGAAACCACAAAAGCTCTAAACAAGCTAGGTAGACATAACAAGGTGCGATTGATCTGGGTCCCAGGCCATATGGGAATCCACGGTAACGAGATGGCGGATGCGCTTGCCAGGGAAGGCTCGGAGACCCAGCTCATTGGTCCTGAGCCGTTCGTGGCACTTGCACCAAGTACCATTAACAAGGCCTTTAAAGATTACATCGAAAACAGGCACGGCATCGAATGGAATGAGCAGCCGGGTATGAAACACTCCAAATCCTTCCTTGGCGAAAACGCCTTAGGACGGAGTAAGTTCATATGCGGAGGCGGTAGACGGCAGGCCCGACTAACCATCGGTGCCTTGACAGGGCACTATGCCACAAAACAAATGCTTCATAGAATGCACCTTTCAACAAATAGTTTGTGTAGGGCGTGTGGAGAGAAAACGGAGTCGATGCAGCACCTACTGTGTGACTGCGACTCTCTGGCTAGGAAAAGAATGGGACTCCTGGGGTCGGCCTATCCGAAACCGGAGGACTTCAGGCTCTTCGCTCTTAAAGACGTTGCCAAACTCATGGCCTCTATCTTTGCGGAGGAGGAAGAGTGAAAGGATGGGGTTGCACAAAAGATCCCGATGGGTCGAGGTGTTACTGCGAGAGGGAAACCTCGGCAGGCCCCACTAAGATAAGATAAGATTCGTTGGCGGTTGGCATGGTGAACGCTTTCATTTTCGGCGCAACAACTAATTCACTAGGTCATGTTATGTCCCCACTGGTGGGGCACGAGCTTACATGCAAGAATAGCTAATGCAGCTGGAACGATCAGCTTTAGCCACTGGAGCAGAAGTGTTCTTGAATGGCAAGACGCAGTGTAGGCAGACCTCCAACAAGGTGGATCGACGATCTGGTGAAGGTTGTTGTGGAAACCCTTGGGGGAGGCCTTTGTCCAGGAGTGAACGTCTTTTTGCTGAAATGATGATTTGAGAGCGTTTAGTTTCGAAAACTCGGGCTCGATGGCGCAGTGGTTAACGCACCAGGTCTGTGAGTGCTAAGGTTAAGCAACTTAAGCAACAGCAAGCATCAGATGGGTGACCAAAAATGTATCATCTCGAACTCCTCCGTGCTTCAGAAGGCACGTAAAGCCGTTGTTCCCGGCTGCATGAGCAGTCGTTAACAACCACCGATCCGCATTGGGCCCGCGTGGTGGTTTACGGCCCGTTCTCCCTATCCATCCATAGGGAAGGCTCGTGCCCAGCAGTGGGGACATAAAATGAGCTGATGATGATAATGATGAGTTATGTAAACGACTTTACATCTAGAAGATTGTGTCCTCATGATGTTGTGTGTATGTTGGCTTCTCTTACTAGGCTTTAGTTGTGGACATAATTAGTTTTGTGAACCTTTGCAATAAACCTGGCGGTTCCGAAGCAACGAACATTCAGGTCCTTTCCCAATCATGCGTCATTTTGCACGTCTGTGAGCACACTGAACACAGGTACGTATATTTTGTAATTTTAATTATACTACTCAAAACAAAATAAGGGCCACGAGGTATTTTTTCATTTTGGTGTAAATTATTAAACATTTAAATATTGAAAGTAGTAAAATATTGAGTATACAAACTCTTTGATACCTAAACTTTTTAATATTGTAGTATTCATCTAATGCTGGCAACAATTTTAAATAAAATTTGATTTAAAATTATTTTTGAAAATTTTGATTCCATTTTCTTTGACGTTTTGCTTTCCTTAGCTTCTCGGTTTATTAGAAATTATCAGAGTTCATTGATATCTCGAGTCAGAAACATCTTTTGCAATATGCCACAAGCACGCAGGCGTCATATGGACTCGCTGACAGCAACCAGAGCCGTTACAATGATTGAAGAAGGTCATTCGCAGCGATCTGTGGGTTTGCAATTGGGATTTTCTCGAAGAGCTATTCAAAATCTATGGAATCGTTTCCAAGAGACCGGCAGTGTTAGAAGAAGACCTGGTTCGGGCAGAGTTCGCATTACAACAGCTCAAGAGGATCGTTACATTCGATTAAGTGCGCGCCGAGATCGCACAACGACGGCCCGCAAGCTGCAAAATCGTTTACGGCTCACAACGGGTACTCGTGTCAGTGACCAAACTATTCGTATTCGATTGCATGAAGACCAGCAGGCATCAAGAAGGCGAGTTGTCCGTATTCCATTAACCAGAAATCATCGTGCAAATCGTTTAAGATTTTCCCGTCAACATTTGGACTGGGACATAAACCAATGGGGCATGGTGCTCTTCACAGACGAATGCAAAGTTAAATTTTTTAACGACGATCGGCGTATTAGAGTATGGAGAAGACGCGGCGAGAGATTTTCAGAAGCCTGCATCCATGAAGTCGATCGTTTTGGTGGTCCAAATGTAATGATTTGGGGCGGGATAAGCTTACACGGCAAAACTGAGCTCGCTATTTTAAATGAGGGTACTGTTACTGCTCAGCGGTATATTGAGGAAGTCGTCAGACCACATGTGATCCCATTTGCCCAGCGAGCGGGTCCTGGATTCATCTTGATGCAAGACAATGCTCGTGCACACACGGCTCAAGCGACTCGGTTTGTACTGGAAGCGTCTCAAATTCAAGTCTTGCCGTGGCCGGCGAACAGTCCGGACTTAAATCCAATAAAGCACATGTGGGATCAGTTGAAACGAAGAGTTAGAGACGGTGATCAGGAAATCCACAACCAACAGCAACTCATCAACGCTGTTAAAAGGGCCTGGGAAGAGATTCCAATGGAAAATGTCAGGCATTTGATTGAGAGCATGCACTCCAGGCTTCAGGAGTGCGTAACGAAACGAGGGGGGCATACCCGTTACTAAAAGATGAGCATGGAGTATTTTCTTTTGTTTTCAGTAACTTTACATTGTTTTTATTTTTAACCTTAAATGTGTTTTTTCTTTCAAAAGCAAATAAACTTTTTAATCATTATTATTGGAATAAATTTATTGGTCTACACGGTAAAAACAACATTAGTTTTCGTTATGGAGACAAAAAAATTAATATTGGTTTTATTATTTTCGTGGTACAGACAAAATACCTCGTGGCCCTTATTTTGTTTTGAGTAGTATATAATAAAATATTTGTGTATGTCACGTTCC
Source organism: Eudonia truncicolella (assembly GCA_949315975.1). Taxonomy (NCBI): domain Eukaryota; kingdom Metazoa; phylum Arthropoda; class Insecta; order Lepidoptera; family Crambidae; genus Eudonia; species Eudonia truncicolella. Next base: position 681,768 of record OX438831.1, on the reverse strand, counting down.
TCTAAAGCAGTATTCATGATAGTGCCGCGTCCCGTCCGCAGCATAATCGACACGCTGCTGGAGCAGGTGCGCGCGGGCGGGGGCGGGGGCGCGGGGCGGCGCGCGGGCGCGGGGCTGCTGTGCGCGTTCGTGACGCACACGCGCGCGGAGCTGGGCGCGCACGTGCCGGCGCTGCTGCGCGGGCTGGTGCTGCTGCTGGCCGAGGAGGAGCGCGACGTGCTGCAGATGGCGTGGGAGGCGCTGGCGGCGCTCACGCGCACGCTGGACCCCGAGCGCATGGTGCAGCACGTCACCGACGTGCGCCAGGCCGTGCGCTACGTCGCCGCCGACCGCCCGCCCGGCGCCACGCTGCCGGGATTCTGTCTGCCCAAGGTCAGTCACCCTCTACCGACCCGATCCGAACACGTCTAAGAGTCTAGTAGGGGACAGGCACTACGTGATGCCATGCCCTTTAGAGAACTTCTGACGGTGCTTCGTTTCACGCGGCTTGAGGAACCCTTTAGGTATATAGCCGCCCCCAAAAAAGCCCGATGATGTTGAAAACACCGCTCGGAATCGGCAAACTCCAAAAAAAAGCTCTCTTTTGTAGAAATACTTCTATTAACCTCCTTTGCCCTGATCTTATTTTAGTGGGGCCTGTCGAGGTTTCCTTCTCTAAGCAGCACTTCGACCAATTGAGATATTTTGTACAATATTGTATTCTATGACCTTAACAGCGTTACCCGTTTTTTTGTTGGTGGCGAGACAATTAAAGAGTTGAGAAACCCTTGCGTGCTCTTCATACACGTTCTCGCTCGACTCCCATCGAAGATTCGAATCAGTATTCTTCTTGACAGAACACAGTTTTCAGAACTGGTGGATACAAACTAAAGTTTCGATCAATAATATACTAGATTCCCGATGAGCGCTTGAAAAACGGTAGGCGATTTTTGGGCCACGGAACCACAATGACGTTTGTGGCACTGACCTAAATTAATTCTTATCCTTAAGATTTAAGGTTCACATTGAGCTGAAGTTGTTGGTGTTATCTAATGTTTTTTCAGATTTTGTTATTCTAAATTAAAATGTACAGGTATGAGCCAACAGGACCACTTTGGAGATGCATTTTTGTTATACTGGATACTGGATGGATACTATTGATCGAAGAACTACAGGCAGATGTTAAGGAAATTAATGCCTTTTGTATTTTATATCTCTCAAATAATGCTAAACCGTTCTAACAAATTACTTTTAAATAAATTATAATGTAATGAGATCTTAGCACCGGGGTTGATGACGCATAAGTTGCAATTACCCTCAGTTCGTCATGTCTCCAATCAGATGAAAGTCAGTTAAAAAGTATAAAAACTAGTCGCTACGACGTACAGCAAACGTATCAATGTTTATAATAATATATTTGTATTTGATCGCGCAGGGCATCGCACCTATCCTGCCGCTATTCCGTGAGTCGATCCTGAACGGGCTGCCCGAGGACAAGGAGAACGCGGCACTGATGCTGGGCGAGGTGATCAAGCTGACGTCGCCCGCCGCCATCCAGCCCTCAGTGGTACACATCACGGGCCCGCTCATCCGCATCCTGGGTGACCGGTTCAACTCCAGCGTCAAGGCCGCTGTGCTCGAGACGCTCGCCTCGCTGCTCTCCAAGGTATAAACAACATACAACTTGATAACTCTTTAATATAATGCTGTACCATATGGCTATAATCTAAAAACTTTTATCAATGCTATCTTTGTGCTTTGTAAAGTAAAGTAAACATTGTTCAAAGTCGATAATTATTGTTTTCAAATATCGCGCGTGGAAAAAAATCTATTGTAAAAGTTTTAACTACTTATTATCATTTTTGACGTTTACTACGAGTATTGTGACAAAAATAAATGTTAATGTGTATAAAGCATAATAGGAAACGATGAATTAATTAAATCGTTTGATTTGTTTCCCAATTGTTTAAATGTGATTCTCATATCGGCAGGTGGGAGCGATGCTGAAGCAGTTCCTGCCGCAGCTGCAGACGACGTTCCTGAAGGCGCTGAACGACCCTAACCGCGCCGTGCGCATCAAGGCGGGGCTCGCGCTCTCGCAGCTGGTGCTGATCCACACGCGCGCCGACCCGCTCTTCGTGGAGATGCACAACGGCATCAAGAACGCGGACGACCCCGCCATCCGCGAGACGATGCTGCAGGCTAGTTTTGACAATTGACTAAAGTTACTGAAATTGACTGACAGTAATTTATGGTTAAAGTAGTCAAAAACAGTGAATTTCCCGTCACTTTAATTTTAGTGGTTTAGATCGTTTTCTACATCCCTTCCCCTACGACACGGCAACCCGAGTCTGCCGACATCGTATGTTCTACAATGTTATATAAAATTTTAAAAAGTAATGATAAAAAATTTCGAAATGTGTGTCTTATACAAATTTCAAAACTCCACTCCATCTGATGTTAAGTGAAAATGGAGTTTAGGCGCGAAGACAAACACAGCATTATTTCTGGAAACTTCTCTATTACGTGTTAATTACTATACGTAGAACTTTTAGTACCATTTGTATGCTAATATCATTGACTTGCACTAGTGTCTTTCTTTATTTTTTTCTAAATAAAATGGAGTGTATGGATCAATGTAACTTTTTTTGACTGAGGTGATTAGCATTAATTAGCCACGTGTCCTGCAGGCGTTGCGCGGCATAATCACCGGCGGCGGCGACAAGATGTCGGAGCCGCTGGCGCTGAGCGTGCTGGCGACGCTGAGCGGGCCGCTGCTGGGCGCGGGCGAGGAGGGCCCGCGCGGGGCCGTGGGCGGCTGCCTGGGCGCGCTGCTGCGGCGGCTGGGGCCCGCGCACCGCGACGCCGCGCTGCTGCACCACGTGCTCGCGCCCGCGCCCGACCCGCTGCTGCTGCACGGCCGCTCCTGCGCGCTCTTCGTGGCGCTCAAGGAGGCGCCCGAACTCGTCTACGCGCCGCCCAATCAGGTGCGTTTAACTCTCTACCAGTGAATGATCAACGTCATTTAATCCTTACGGTTATGACATCGTGAGACTGGAAATTAATTCAATATATATTACGCTGTTTCAGTTTAGAAATTTAAATTTATGAAGGTTGTATCATAAAACTATTTATCTGTCAACAGTTTTTAAAAATGTTGTTGACTGAACACACATGTCATGTTTCACTAACCGTTGAATGTTTAGATGCTATTTATAGTTCCCCATTATTATGTCACCGATAATTTTTTATTCATTCATTCATTCAAAAAAGTCGAAACGTTAACCATATTTATTTAAATTTTACTTTTTTATTTTCAAGTGCTAACTGTTGCGTAAGTAAATCTGCATAGCCATCGGTTGCAATAACCGTTGGATAGATGGTGCACTGTGCCGCTATTAGCACTCAAAAATTAAAAAACTGACAAAATTCAGCACTTACGTCAGCCTTCCCGGTAGCATAGCGGTCAGTGCAGCCGCCCGGATTGCGGAAGACCCAGGTTCGATTCCTGGCTGGGTCGGGTGAGCGTTTAATTTTTTTCACTGTATTTTATAAAAATGTATAAATTTATAAATTAGAAATTTATATGCCTTTCGTTCTATAAATTATTAAAAACTACAAATTAAGTTTCCGGTATTAAAACACTGGTACCATAAAATAATGAAAACTGACAATACCTAAATAAAAATCTACAACAGAAAACAGATGGTAATGGATAGTAGAGCGTAATTTAACGCGGTGCGCCGGTTGCAGGAGCGCGTGGAGCGCACGCTGCTGGCGTACCTGGCTAGCGAGCACGTGGCCGTGGCGTGCAGCGGCATCCGCGGCGTGGCCTACCTGATGCGGCACCTGCTGCCCGCGCAGCCCGTGCCGCCGCACCTGCTCTCGCAGTTCGTCAGGGTGAGCACAACGTTCAACTTTACCGCCCATTTTTACTGAACACCCGCTTTGTTGCGACGTTTTACCACCACTGTGGTCTAGTGGTTAAGACCGCCGATTTAGACTCACAGGTCCCCCGGGTTTGATTCCCAGCGGGTGGTACATGTTTGTGTACTCGGTTTGATACCAACCGAACCGAGTAGAGGCATGTTAACCCGCCTGGCTAGCTACCACCATTTTTTCTAAATATGTCGCCATAACATCTGTTGTGTTCCGGCTGCTAGAGATAAGATAGCCAGTGCCTCACTAGTTGAAAATTCCGGGTGAAGTGCGCTTCCACCTTCAGCCTTATCGTCACTTAACATCAGGTGAGACGAAGGCCAAGTGCTTACCCGTAAGACATATAAAAATATTTTTAAAGTGAACCTACAATACAATTCCTAACATACTTGTCGTTGTACCATACATATTCATTTAACGTGATTGTAATCTTCAATATAATAGGAAAATATATAAGAGCACCAAATTGTAACTTTGTAAATTATTTATTTTTTGTTCATGTTTATAATTTATATTGACCTAGATTTTAATTAGCTAGTTTAAGCATTACTTCGCTTATTAATTCACAATTCTGCTATTTGGTGAAAGCAATATTTTTTATCTTTCCCCACTCACCGTCTGGAGTTACGCCGGCGCCGTGTTGATCCATCCTATGATGTTTATTTGTTTCTGTTTTTATTTATTTTAACAATATAGTCTTCTTCTTCATAAAGTTCATGGCTTGTTTTGTGTCAAAAGCCGAACAAACAAGATTCACGGACCTTATTTTAAATCCGGAGTAGCGAAGGCATCTAGCGCATCGAGCGTATCTAGCGCATCGAGCGTTACTTATTCATTTATTTTTTGTTTGTGTCTCAATATATATAATATTTCTTTCAATATGTTTATGTAAATATATAAATTAGACATTTTTTAAACATTTATATTAAATATGTATGTAACTATGTTTTATATTATATTATCTCTATATGTACACGCACACACACAATACCACAATCACTCACCATAGGCCCTGTCAGAATACCAGCGTCGTTGTGGTGGTGTTTGTTTCTCAGCACCGCAACGGCACAAAGCTGAGGCAGGCTCCTAGTTGGCCTTCACACACACTCATCCTTCCTTATTGTTATATAATTATTATTTTTATTAGTTTCATTATTTATGAAATGTTTTCTTATTCATTGTTTTTTTTCTGTTATGTCTGTGTGATCGTCAATAAATAATTTCTTTCTTTCTTTCAATAAAGTTAGTGTATATTCGTCACTCGTCGGGTTTAGTTGTTTTAGCTCTCTTCGGAGTCACCACCCTTCAGCATCCCTTAGCGTTTCTTAGTGTGCGGTTACTACCATTACAAGTGTTGCAATAAAAGTATTATCTATCTAAGAACGGGTCGAGTTTCGTTCCGTAGACGTTGCCGCTTTCATCATCATTGTTAAGTAAACATAACGAGTGTTTAAATTCCAATAAGTGATGTTTGTCAGTACATACGCAGAATTACGCCTTTCGTTACACACCGCTATCGAGCCATAACAAACGGTGATATGTGGTTTATTCAATGACATCGTATCACCTTGTTATTTTTGAAGGCCAGTTCCTAAAATGAAATGGTAAAGTAATATTAAATTATCTGTTTTTCTAACTTTTTTGTTTGTTATGTTATGTTATATTGTTATATTTTCTAAAGTTTACGTGGATACATTTAAATAAAACGACTATTACGGATCTACCTACTCTCTTTTATTTACACATTGTAATCTTGTAGATCTGTTTGGTATTTAGTAGCTTGTCTGGCAAAGTTTTTTTTCCTTTTTTGTTTTAACCATACAGTTTTCCTTAAATTATAATAAAAATACTGTAATATTATAGAAAGTGCTGTACGCTTGAAAGTAAAAATGGAAATAAATAGTAAATAGTCTGTAATTTAAAATTTAAAAAATTACGTTTCTTAAATTAAGGTCTAAATCATGTTAACAATTCGGTCGGGGAGTGTATTAACCGGTGGGGAATGTGTCGTAGAGCATGAATCACTCGAGCAACGAGGTGAAGCAGCTGATGGCGCGCGCGTGCCTGGCGGGGGCGGGGGGCGCGGGGACGGGCGGCGCGGGCGGCGAGGTGCTGCGCGCGCTGCTGCCGGCGCTCGTCAACGGCACCAAGGAGAAGAACACCTACGTGCGCGCCAACGCCGAGCTCGCGCTCCGCGGCCTGCTGCGCCTGCCGCACGACGACCTCTACCACCAGGTACGCCGCAACACCCTCTATCTACTGTATGTTTCGTCTGTCCGATAGTTTGTCTGATGTTTCCTACGCAATGGTCTATGTTATAAATGCGACTCTTCGTCTATTTGTAATTTTTCTGTAAACGCTTTATTGAAAAAGTTCTTAAGAATTAATAAATTATATTCGTCTCCGTCGAGTCCTCATGACTGAGGGTCACGACTCTCGGTCATGAGGACTCATGCTGCGTCCATGAGGTCCTCGGCATCGAAGAAGCAGCATCGGGAACCACGGCTCTTCGAGAAGTACTGTCCTGGGCTAGACAGATAGCCGTTTGCGTGTTGCATTTCAGGGCTTTAAGAAGAGTATTCGTCCGCCGGGCAAGCGCTCAGCTTAACCCTTTAGAATGCTTCTCTAAACTCTACAGTGAGCACGAAATTTCTTTCATTCGTTGTGTTGCTCGCGATATGGAAACGCTAAAAATATAACGAGTCGAATGTTAAATAGATGTAATGTATTTTTCTAAAAGCATTTAAGCAGAAACGTTAACCTCGATCGGTCTGCGTACTTTTATACTATGCATAGATTCTCGCCAATATGATAACCGTTAAACACAGAGGTCGTTTAAAATAGTGTCACTCGAACAGAATGTCTAATACCAGCACGTGCAACAAGAATTTTTAGTGTCAGTTAACATATTATAAGGTTTATTTTTATCAGTTTCATTGACATACTATATCATCGATCTTGTTTAACCAGTACAATAAATAAGAAGAAGATCATCTTTTTTTCTTAGTTAAAATGGTAATATACAATGTAGAATGGCTTGTGTCCGTTGCAGCAATGCCTGGCGCTGCTGGAGGAGGGCGCGCGCGACGCGCTGGCGGACGTGGTGGCGCGCGTGCTGCGGCGCGCGCACTCCGAGCCCGCGCGCGACGACGACCTCGACTGCACGCTGCTCACCTGAGCGCGCCCGCCCCACACTTACATTAATATATTTAATTCTTTCAAATTACATCTGCCGTTTTTGTTTTACTCCTTTCGAGATTTCCTTTTCCCATTAATCCGAGTGCTCTAGAAGCATTTTATCGATCGGATGAACCATTCAACTATACAGGTTGTTTGCATGCACATGTTAGTTATCATTGTACGTGTACAATAACTGCTGATTCACTTACATTTTCATTTCATAAATTTGTCAGCTGTACTGCTGTTTATATCTCGTGAAATACATCTGAGAATTTTAAATTCATTAAAAATTTTCAAACTGGTATGTGGTAGTTGATATGCCTAAGTGTTAATATTTCTATCCTTTGTTACTATACAACACTGGGTAAAATATTTTTAAGAAGTGATACAAATGTTATTTTATGATAATAACTAAGCTCAAGAGATTTGTCTGCTTAACCTTCCTATACCCGCGTTGGTCTGTGAGACCACCGAAATACTTTTTTGTTTTTCTTTTTCTTTGAATAGGTACTCTGTGAAGTCAAGTCAAGTTGCTAGCTGCCGGATTTGTTGATAGCTTCACCTCAGCACATATATATATATATATATATATATATAGTATCCCGCGAACGCACGAAGTGTACTAAGGTGAAAACATAGTGATTACTTGCTCAGTCATCTAAATATATAAATATATATATATATATATTTATATATTTAGATGTTTATTTTTGTTACGGAAAAGAAAAAAGTTTTAGTTCAGTTTTTGTAGTACATAAGAAAAAAAAGTAGATTTCAAGGCTATTGATTCGATGACAGTCTGTAAAAAAATTAATAAAAAAGCAAGTTATTAATACCTATTGTTTCATTAAATCCTATAATTTTAGGAAATTATATTATCTGCATAGGGTATTCAAGTAAAAAAAACCAAGAAATAGGGTCCTAATGTTCGGTCCGTGAAACCGTGCGCGAGTATAGGTGTTACAAAATTTGGTGCAGGTATAGGAAGGTTAAAAGAAAAATAATAAACAGAATATTATCTTTGTAAGTAGGTATATATATTTTGTTCACACTTAGTACCTATACAAATTAATTACATATTCATAATATTCCATTCGATTTTCGGGTGTTTAAATTGAAATAATTTCAAAGAGAAGAGAAGAGAACAACCGAAGAGCTGGCAGCTACCTCGGACAAAGAATTAGTCTAGCTATTCAAAGGGGGAACGCTGCCAGTATCTTTGGAACCTTGCCTAAAGGGACTCCTTTTATTAATATGTTTTAGATAGTTATTATATTTCAAACTATATTTGAATATTGTTAAATGTGCATAACTATGCAGTGCATTCCTAAAATAATGGCATTACAGTTGATAATAAATCTGATTCATTAGCAGGCCATTGCTATTATTATTATTTTACTACGTATGTATGATCTTTATTTGAAGTTTTGGATGTGTTAATGAAATTAACTAATATATGCTAAAAAATACAAAAACTGACTAAAGATGACACAGCACTTTAAAACTTATATAATAAAACTATTGGAATGTATAATCTTAGTGAATGCCTAATAAAGTTTCACAGTACAAGTTAAAATTCTGAATTTTTATCCTTCTTAGCAAAGCCTTTACTCTTTATGAGGTCATTGCATTCCTGGCGGCCGAGCTGCGACAGTGGGAGGCGCTCGAGCTCGCGGTCGCCGTCGCCGAGCAATATTAGTTCTGGCGGCGCGCCGGTAATGAACTTCACCTCTACACGCTCGTAAAACGGAGCATCATCCAATATGAACTTTTTTACATTAGGAAGCCGATTGAGTGAACATCCTCTGCAACTCTAAAATAAAACAATGTTTTACTGCTTTTACGGTTCATAGCAGGCAATATCGGATAGTAGCCTATATTTCTTACCTCAATTCTAGCAGAGACAATATCAGATATTTCATAAGTGGCTACAATAAGTAAAAAACATGAGACAATCACAAAAAAGGTCTTCATTTTCTAATTTCAGAATATTTTTTTCTAATAAATGCGAAGGCGAACTAACGAAGCAGCGAACAAACTATTTTTAAAGGTAGGTAGTAACCTACCACCAAAAGCCAGATTTTTTTTCTTTTTAAGTTTAGTTTGTTCCTTAAGGAACCGGCTAAGGTCATAAGACCATGCTGCCATGTCATTAGTTTCTTAATTTCATTGTAATACATAAATAAACAATATTATATTGATGATGATGAATGATAATAGAAATGGGAAGTGAGAAATGATATTACCCCCCAACCCCTCGAGTATCTCAGTAAAGATGTGGGGCTTTACTAAGTCCTCACGCAGACTTCTTGTGAGAATTTGAAAAGTAACATTGCACTGTTTTGTTTCATTTGCCAACACTCATGCACACTCACGAACACTTAACGGTTAATAATCCACCATTATTTCACATTAATATTCGACATAACACAAATTTTAGAAAATAACACAAAACCGCAGACATGACTCTTCACTTTCCCGCCAAGAAGTCCCCAAAAGCCAGAATAAAACTGTCAATGTCATGTATGGCTTTCTTTTCTTTTCTTTCTTTTCTTTGATGGCTTCGTGCGATTAGCACATTTAGCCAGTGTCAAAGTAATTTTTCTTACAAGTAATACATAAATATACAATATTTCCTTCCAGTCAGTATGATGATGAATGATAATAAAAATGAGAATTGAGAAATGATATACCCCCTACCCCTCGAGTATCTCAGTAAAGATGTGAGGTTTTACTAATTGCTCGGCGGACTTCTTGAGAGAATTTGAAAAGTAAAGTTGCACTGTTTTGTTTCATTGCCAACACTCATGCACACTTACACTAACACTACGGTTAATAATTCACCATTATTTCACATTAATATTCGACATAACACAAATTTCTGAAAATAAAACAAAACCGCAGACATGACTCTTCACTTCCCGCCAAGAAGTCCTATACGGTCACGAAAACGGTCACATCACGTGTACGCACCGTGTGACACACTGAGCAAGTAATCACTACGTGTGTACGATAGCTTGATATAGAGATGGGCAATCAACCCAGTTTAAACCCAGAAGTTGAGTGTTTATTCGGTTTAAATCGTATTTCTGGATTTTGTTTGATAATTGGGTTTATTGATAATAAATATTATCGAATTAGCAACATCATTTACAATAGTATACCATACTTTAACCTCTTTTGCATTATATTTTGTAAGATTTATTATGCTTCGTTCTAAAAACCAATTGATGTTTTAAAACTTAATAGAACGGGGTTAGTTATTGTAAATTAAGTTGATGATTCTATAATATTAAAGTAATCATCATAATATCATCATCAGTCTAAACAGGTTCACTGCTGGATTCGGAATGAGGACGTTTAAAATACATGTTTTTTTAATTATATTAAATACCATTCTTTTCTTTAATTTTATAGCCGTGTAAGCTCTCATTTTAATAAAAAGGTACCTGTTATACCTTTATGTTCCCTCGACGCGGCCGATGTGCACAGGAACAGGGAAGGCGTAATTAATTAACGCTATCTTCTTATCCGGAAACGGACCTTACAATTGTTAATATTGGACGATTAAGTTTTTGGAAACAATGTGTTCAATTGCAGCAACATTTTTGGCAGCAATTGCACAAGCAGTATTTAGTTATGCTGCAGAGTAGACCTAAGTGGAGAAATGAGTCTCCTAATATTAAGATAGGTTCTTTAGTTTTGTGTTTAAAACCGCTGCCCATCTCTAATTGTGATGCCAGATGAAAACACACTAAAAAAGGTCTTAAGATAGAACGAATGAATAGGCTTGATGAATTTCATCCGAAGGCGTAAAAAAATTTAAAAAAAAAATCCGTCCGTCTAACGTCCGTCATTCTCATTCATTATTGTTTTATGTGTAGGTAACTGAAAGTAGTGGACAGTTCTCTGTTCGTAGGGCTTTTCTCTTTCTACTTGCCTCTTACGTTCTGCAGAAAATATTGTACAACTAGTTTAAGATACTTTAAACTACCTTAATAAATAAATAAGACTCCACTTTTGTTTCGAACCATATATATTGTGCAGGGTAACTGTTCTTACAATGGATGATGTTCATCGCAGAGCCATACAAAGCAACTTCGTTTCACTTGTAGAACAGACGGATTTGGACCTTATGGTGTCAGCATTGTACGAAAAAGGAGTGTTTTCTGAACAGATGATCGAAAGATATAAAGTAAGTATGCTGATACATATTAAATTAACTAAAATTGTTTAATTTCATTATCAAACTACATGTTTACAATATTGTGGTGACGTTCCTGGTAAGTATAATAATACCGATATCAGGCGTCACTGCTCTTCCAATTTGTCTTATCTGACAGGTATGTGAAATTCAAATAAAAGAAAAACAAATTAAAATTATTGTGTGTGTGAGGGTGTGTGTCCTTTCTTTTATAAATAATCATCTTTTTAAGTTTTATATATCCAGATTATCAAATTTTCTGTATCTATATAACTAAGCGACTTTAGCCAGATCATTACAGCTTTCTTACAGTTATGATAGTTTAATGGGTACATATTAAGTTTTTTATTAAGTTTGTTATAAAAGTGATTAACTTGTATGTCGTATTGTTTAGCAGCAAAAGCTGTTTTGCTCTAAAAGCTCTATCTTTTTTTTTTCTTTTTATTATACTTTGATTGTAAGCTGTAAATGTATGTTTTTTGAGTATGGAATTTAGTATGTAAAGTTTTGAACGGACAGAAGGTCCCCATATGTAAATAGTTAATTAGTAGAAAATCTGAATGGTATAAAACACATCACCTTGAGCAAAGCCCTTTGAGTGCGCTCTAATTCCATTTAAATTTAGTTTTGGTAGCCCCACCCCATACAGGAATACAGTAACTTAGTACGGATTGAGCCAGAGCAACATAGATTCTATTAAGTAGTTCTTTATTAACAACATGCCTGAGCTTTTTGAAAATCCATATGAGTTTTCTAATCCTACCCATAATCATTTTGATGTGTAAATGCCTTGAAAGGCATTGATCAACTATAACTCCTAGCCTATATTTAGCAGAGGTGACTTTATCAATGAAGTTACAGGAGCATGTTTGGTTTTTGGGATTTTTGCTGTTATGGATTTGGATTCCAAAATCGCTAGTTTCACTTCTTTTATCAGTTGTAAAGCATATATATTATATTAAGTGTGTTTTCTTTGTAGCTATCTGCTAATAAGTTTCTGATTTTTAATCAAAGGATACTAGGAATGATGTTCGCAGCCGTAAACGCCAGCTCTACATAGATATAATGTTGAGGGGCCCAAATGCGTTTGGACACTTGACAGACGCTCTCCAGGAAGCTGGATACTGGAACCTAGCTCGAGACCTAGACCCTAATAGCTCTCTACATATACTAGCTCCTCATATTAACCCAAGCAAGTATACAATATATTATTATTATTTTAATGATGTACCAATTTAAAATAAAACATTTTAATGTACACAGTTTTATTATTAATAATTGATGTCATTATCATTACCAAGAATATAAAACATAAAAATCTAAAAACATGTATTGCTATAGAAAAGAATCCAAATGGCTGCCATTCTTAATATAAGCATGCTTTATTTTACAGAGCCTCCACCTCTTGCCACTGGTGAAAATCAATTTATAAGTATTAGCTCTGAAAAGAAAAAGACAAAAAGTGACATTGAAACACAAAAAAGTAAGCATAACTTATGAACAACATTAATTACTTTTAATAGTTTTTATCTAAATACAACTATCTCAGTATTCAATATTTAGTTCTTATGTATATTCGTTTTAGATGAAGCAAGAACACAATTAAATCCAATTACTTCAGAAGAAGCTGACCCGGTGGATGATATACCACATTTTCATGTGAAAAAATCTACTAAGTTTATGGATGACAATGGAACAGGTGATAAAACAAAATTAAATTTATTTTTATTCATTTTATATCATCAACAAGGTAATCAATCAGTCATTATTATTTTTCTGTATTATTTTACGATACAGATTGACTTTTTTGTCACCGTCCAAACCTTCTGAGATGACTCCTGTGATATACACAAACAACTCTTACTATTGGACCAACTCTCTAACTCGAAAATAAAATTCAGCTGTTCCATACAAAACATCAATATTCATTCGACCAAAATGTATGGAACAGCTGAATTTTATTTTCGAGTTAGGGAGTTGGTCCAGTAGTAAGAGTTGTTTGTTTGTATCACAGAAGGTGGAGTCATATCAGAAGGTTTGGAAGTTGGAAAAAAAGTTAAACTGTATATTTACAAATGAAGACCTTTAGTTTCATATATTTATACAGAGCAAATACCTAAAATCATTGAAATTTTGAAAAAATTAAATGCAATGCAATTTTAAAGTTATACTTAACATTTTATAGTGCAAAATAAATCTATTTGATTTGATTTGATTTATCAACATTGAGGAGCTCGATAGTAACAGTGGTTAACAGGTGCAGGGTCGCGATTGCTAAGGTTATGCAACTTTCGCAAATGTCGGTCATCGGATGGGTGACCAAAAATGTTTCATCTCGAGCTCCTCCGTGCTTCGAAAGGCACGTAAAGCTGTAGGTCCCAGCTGCATTAGCAGTCGTTAACAACCACCAATCCTCACTGGACCCGCGAGGTGTTTATGGTTCGTTCTCCTTATCCATCCATAGGAAAGGCTCGTGCCCCAGCAGTGAGGACATAAAGTGAGCTGGTGATGGTGAAATCTAATTGAATTTCAAATATAATCAATTAAAACTACAATAATTTCCTGATCAAAGAATATGAAATAAAAATCTTTACAATTCTTATTCTGCTATCTGCAGAAGCCACATGGTGCTTATCAAATTGTTTTCTATTTTTTTTGTGGTTGTGGCATATTATTAATTAAGTCTCGTACTACCTATATACAGATTTATTTATTTATGAAGGGTACACTGACAGATTCATGTCATTACAAAAGCATACAAACATATTCCACATGATACGACATGACAATAATCTTAACACCTTAAACGCCATATGTCCGACAAACAATTGAATTTCTATTTTGTCTGGGCCTGTCGGTGGTCAGCCTGTTAATGTAGCATACACATCATGCAATCACTTATGGAGCATTTTTGTTTTTAACTTAACTCAACTTTACTTACATTTATAAATAATATTTTTAGAAATAACCGTTTCTGTCGTTATTAAACCATTAGGTTAGACCGCCGGCAACAGTTTCAGATCCAATAGCCCTGAGTTGGATTCACAGCAGGGGTCCGTTAGTTTGGTTGTAGGGCTTGTTATTATTCAACCCAGCCTAGAGTGCACTACGGTGCTAGGTGACGTGCTTCCCACTTTTAATGCTATGAGGGCGAAAAGTAATACCCTTGCTGAGTTCGTTGCCAGTTCTTCTCAGGACAAGGTCTCCTGTGTAGACTTACGAATCGATGGCATAGTGAATATACTTAGGAGAGCTTTTCTTTTTATTATTTGGGCCTTATTTATTACTTATCATTCATTACTATGATCCTCAATCAAGACCATCTTTCAAAATAAGAAATATTTAAAAAAAAAAGTAATTTTATGTTATGACATAAAAATGTTGTTGTGTTTGAGCAGACATCAAGCTGTACCGCACGCGTGGGCCGCGCGGGCGCCGCGGCGTGCTGCTGGTGTTCAGCTACATCGAGTTCCAGTACGGGATGGAGCAGTTCCGCAGCGGCGTCGACGTCGACTGCAAGAAGCTCAAGTACCTATTCGACGAGTTCGGCTTCACCGTGCTTTCCTACCTCAACCTGACCAAAGAGGTGAATGCCAAAGCTCACTCACTCCCCCGCCGTCCGTATAACAGGATACCAAGTCATTGCCTAACGTTTTTCAAAACTGAAAATCCAGTGGTTCCTCTTTGGCGGCCAAGAGAAAATTAATATTTCTAATCTTTGCAACAAATTTAAAGGCAATGGTTCTAGTACATTTGCTGAATGAAGACTCATACTCGTTGCCTTCGGTACAGCAATGCCAATGCAGGGAATGCCGCTGCGGCAACTCGGGGCTGGATGTTGCATACTAACTGTAGTCCCCGCACGCTGCGGCGCTGCGTGCATACGGGGCTCCTCTCATCAGCATTTATTGCACAGCTTCTAATAAAGATTTTCACAAGGTGAAAAAACGCTTTCATTTTAAAATGATGTGGTGTTGTTTAGAAAACTGTACAAACCCTGAAGTCCCTGAACCTGGTTCTGGCGGGCGCGGAGTGCGCGTTCATCGTGGTGTCGTCGCACGGCTACCGGCGCGGCGGCTCCTCCGACGCGGACTTCCGCTGCCACGACGGCCAGCTGCTTTCCATCTACGACTTCCTCGAGTATTTCAACAACGAGAACCTGCCCGGCCTCGTCGGCATCCCAAAGGTGTTCATCTTCCAAATATGCAGGTAACGACTAGCGAAAGGCGAAAGCATACGAGTATCCCATAACGTTAAGATAGCAAAATAGATAATCGCAGTATGCCTCAATTGACCGGAAGCTATTGCGCTGCGTTGTAGTTGCTTGTTTGGTCAAGAGTTAAAGCACGAAGTTGTAAGTATAACCACCTTTCGAACGTCGTCCGTACGCGAGTTGTGAATGGCGCCTTACAACCAGCCGCGAGCTGATCGTCCGGTTCTTATCGCCACATCCAAATTGTGCTTTAGTTTTTGAAAAATATGTTTCGTATATGTTTGTAAACAGGTATGTATTAATGAGTATATAACATCTACCACATCTACGTTTGGTCGTTAAAAATGTTCGTAAAAGCGTGGAGATGCGACTCACTTTTATTTTCGCCATCAGGGGTCCGAACGACGAGTGGCATCAGCTGAAGATGCCGACGACTTCGGAGGAGGCGGGGGCGGTGGCGGGGGCGGGGGCGGGGGCGGGGGCGGGGGCGGGCGCGGTCACGGACGGCGCCGTGCCGTGGTCGGAGCCGGCCGCGCCGCCGCGCCCGCCCGCGCGCCCGCGCGCCGCGCCGCCCGACGACGTGCGCGCGCGCCTCTACTCCGACATACTCATCGCACACTCCACGCTGCCGGGTAAGTGCACACAGAGCCGGCGACCAATTTCAAAGATATATGTAGATATCTATACAGATGAGATCCTACTAGGGAGACCTAGCTTCTGAAAAAGATTGGCACTACACGTCCATTTACCGATACGAGAAGTATTATAACAATTGGTCAAGTAATTTGTAAGTAAAATTGGGAAGAATTTAGCCCACTCTTTGCTATACTTATTGTATACTTTTACCACAAGTATCTTAAAGTACGGCAGCCCTATTTGGTCACCGCACTACAAAGTACATGTTGATGAAATAGAGAGAGTACAGAAGAAGTGTTTGCGGATGTCGTGCTGCCGCCTACAGTTGGGACGTACCAATTATAATTATGAAATTTGGTTAGTTAAATTTAATGTATTACAAAGGCTAGAGATCCGGCGAAAATATTTAGAATTCATATACCTGTATAAAATCATTAATTCTCTTTAAACACTCCTGAATTACTTTCCCAATTTACTTTTAATATTAAGTATAGCGCACGTAGGTCAGATAAGTCAAATCTTTTTGCCCTACAGACTTATAAAATAATATATCCTATTACAATCCCCTGGTTAGGATGGCTCGTCAGTATAATGAATTAGCAATAGATAACATAGAGCCATACATCTTTACTTCTTAACTCACATCTTTCATTAAAACACTTAAAGATATCCTCTACCCCAAACTAGTCAGTCTGGACTCGACCTCTGTGTTGACTCCAGACTAACAGCTACAACCAAATGTTTCAGGTTGAATATTTCTCCCAACTAGCCATGTTGAAAGTGCGCACTTGCACCACCTGTGGTTATTTGCAGATGTACATTTAGCATGTAAAACCTACAATTTGTACTAATTAACTTTAAATTATGTTAACGTCCAGCTCTTTTTTCTGATCGAGATTACAACCACTATTTTTATTGTATAATTTTGTAACAATTGTAATGTCTTGTGTATGTAAATAAATAAATATCATATATCATCAATGTTTTTCAAAGAATTATTTTGGAGCGCGTGTACATATACTTTTTAAGTGATTTTGTTCATGTTCGATTCTACTCCTAAAGCTGCAATTTGATACTTAACACAGGCACACACCTTGTTTGGCATTGACATGTGTGTGTGTGTCATGTTAGGTATTGACCATATTATAGTCTGTAGCCTTAACCCTGCCTAACACAAGCAATTAGCTTAATATGTGGGTTAAAAAATACTTTACTGCATTTCTGAGAAGTAGCGTTACACCGATTTTTTATATTTGCCTCACGATGCGCAGGGTTCGTGTCGCGGCGCGACAGCAAGACGGGCTCGTGGTACATCCAGGTGCTGTGCGACGTGTTCGCGGCGCACGCGCACGCGTTCCACGTGGAGGAGCTGTTCACGCTGGTGGACATGGAGCTGGCGCAGTGCTTCCTCATCCAGACCTCGTCCGTGGACCGCTGGGGCTTCAACCGCCGCCTCTACCTGCACCCCGGCATGTACGAGTGACCGCGACCCTAACCGTTTAGTTCGTTTATTATGAGACATTATTGTACTGACTGACGCACGAAGTTGATCTTTCATTTATTTATGCTATAGTGAAATAAGAGTATTTATAATTACATCTAGCCATGTGTCGAATATGCGTGCACATATTCATTTCTTCAACCGAGCCAAGTCGATATACCAATCATGGTTTAAAAAAAACGGCAACCTAGAGTAAAGGAGTTATACGAGACTAGCTGACCGGACAGTTTCCATGACAACAAAACAAACAAAACGTTGACAGTTTCCATGACAATAAAACAAACAAATCATTCGTCCGCTTATGAACACCCATATCCCATGATGGACCCCTATAGCAGCGCCACCTACCGGGTCCAATTGTAAATCTAAACCATTCTCGAATCCACTTGAACACACACAGAAAATTTGATCCAAATCGGTCCAGCCGTATAGAAGGAGTTCATTAACATCAACGCACAGAAGATTTTTATATACAAAGTGGAGATGACTTTACGACAATAAATGAAAATATACCAGTTCATAGAAATAATTTGAAACTATCAAATAAATCTTAGCACTGGAATATATTCTTTTGATTTTTCAAACAAACTAAATAGCACAAAAACGCAAGCAAAATAGAACTCCATTTAGAAATGTGATAAAAGCGGCAACAGCGCAGTGTCAGGTGACGACGTTTTGGCGCCATTAATGCCGAATAAAATCACAGCGTTGCACTTGTAATAAAGGCAGAGTAATAAAAAAAGACTAACTTGTTATTATTCGTAGTAAGGTAACTAAAACACTAAAATATCATAGCGTCGATTTCGCACAATTCAGAATCACTGAACTAGACGCCTAATGCTACTTTACGTGTCCTATCATCACTAACAAACAGTTATATTTTGCACAATTCCCACTGCGTCTATATCAATCACTACACTAACACAACAATTACAAACAAAAGGACACCGGGCGACGGCGGCGGCGCATCAAACGCGGCAAACCTCGTTCCGATTGCAAACGTAGACGCGTATTACGACGTCACAGGATCGCGGCGATACTGAACTTGGCATACAAAAATAAAATAAATATTCACTTATCATCTGATCGCCGCTCGAGCCAATAGAAAAAAAACTACCACAAACAAACTAATATTTGTCCCTTTCGCACATACTGAATTTTCGTTTGACACGAGTCATCACGAATGCATCACTTACGCATGCAATATTCTTCTTTCCGCGTAATTTGGGTTGCTTGCTTTATGACTCTTAGAGCCTCAGCGTTAGGCATGATATGCTTTGATTTGCATCGGGATTTAACATCTAAGAACAGATGAAGTTTTGCGATATGTGTATAACACCGATGAGAGGTCTTTAACCTGGCCGTACTGGTTTAATAACAGATACAGCATGTGGAAATGTTACTAATAAAAATGTCCTGTGGCTAAATTATTGAATGTTTTTTTTTGTATAAAGGTTGGGAGCGTCATTAGGTATACAATGGGTAATTTATTGTCGTAGTGTCATCTCCACTTTGTATAAAGATAACGTATGGGCGGCAGACTTGCACTCGGGGACGTGCCTAGTATGCCCAGCTGCATGTCAAATAAATCACTTAACTTTAAGAGATTTGTTATACTCGTATTTCTTGAGTTATTGGTATCATTACCGTAACTCATGTAACGAAGCCTTAATTGAATTGCTCTTAAAATAGTGAAGACGACTGTGAAATAATTTGCTTTAAATGTTGGCATGTGCAATCTGTCTGCTTCATGTATAAGAAAGAAACCCTTCTTTCAATGAATTTTACACGCAGACATGTAGTGGAAAAACTTGTCATGTTCTAATGTAGAAAATGTAATTGAAATTTGTTATTTTTATATAATTTACCATGAAATGTTACAGGATAATGATATGGTAATAAATAAATGTCATATGTATTTACGTATTTAGAAGTAACTTCTGTGATAATTAAGTATTAAGGAACATGTAATTATTTTTCAGCATTTATGCGACAGTAAAGTTGTGAAATACTGACTATTTTATAAGCAACACAGCTAGCATATATTTTTCTTCTTTTTTAGCTAAAACAAAATAAAAGCTCAAGTACTTGAGTTTGGTCGTGTTATATCAAGTTTCATTGATTTGGTTTTATGTTCGCAATAAGACTAACCACGTAGTGTTTTACTGCAGGTGTGGGATGTTTGCTATTATGATGGTGTTAGATTTTGTAAGTACAGTCGCGAACTTTAATTTAGGACCCATCTAAGGTCGAATATCGTCTGGCAAACTAATACCTTTAAAACGAAAAAAAAAAAACATGTTTTTTTCGACAAAATAACCTACGAGTAAAATAAATAAACAAAGTAACATTCCAAATAAACGAGTTTTCAAGTTTTAGTATCGCGTGTATCCATTGTTATTTTCGATGACAGCCAAGAGACGTCTACGCATGGTTCCAACCAGTCGCTCGTATATGTCATTTCCACAGAAACCTTCCCAAATCGAATGGCAGTGCTCTACGAGTGCTGCCCTGTTCCTTTCATTTCGATTGCTCCACCTAAGCACCATCAAGGCCCATAAGTTCTCTTTGGTATTTAAATCTGCAGACTTGGCCGGAAAGGGGGTAACCATTAATTGAGGGTGTTCAGAGAACCAGCTCCTAACAATCCGTGCCGTGTGAATTGGAGCATTATCTTGCACAAAATTTATTACTGGTGTTTCTTGCTCAGAGTAATAAATTCTCAAGGTGGGCAGCACACATTCATTTAAGAGATCGACATAACATTGAGCACTCGCTTTGGGAGGCAAGTTGACCAGTTCTCCGACACCATCTAAACTCATCCAGCCTGAAATGTTGGCAGTGATGTGACCGGACGCATGGTTAGCAATAACGTGGTCTTGCGTATAACGCGTGTTGTTAATTCGCCACAGATGTAACCTGCCTGTTTGCGAACACTTAAACGTTTTTTCATCTGTAAAGGCAGTCGAGCCCCAGTCAAAGTCTAAATAATCACGTACAAAGTTAAGACGGGCTGTCTTGTGATTTTCTGTTAAATGCGATCTTTCGTGCCGGTCGCCTGTGATGCTGTTCCATACTATGTAGGTGTCTTCTATTTGTTAACGGGTGGATGTCAAATATCTCTGCAAAACGCCTTGTAGGCGTGAAACCATCTATTTCATACTGATTTTGCATGAGGTGCCGTTGGTCATCGATATTACCTTCCGTTTCATACCTTCGAGCCCATCGACGAACCGTCCGGTTATTCCACTTATTTCTACCAAAGTATTTCTAATGCAATATGCTTTATATATATATATATATATATATATAAACAACATGCTTTATAATGTCAATGTAGTAATAATCGTAATAACACAAACAAAAGTCTTTATATAAATAAATATTTATAATATTATATATATAATAATATTATAAGTAATATATATTTTTAAACAAACAAAAAATGAATTCCTTTCATAATTTAAAAACTACAAGAGACACCGAGTAGTTACTAATTGTAGTATTAATTAAATTAAAAACTTATTAATTGTGCTCACGCGCATCGGTATGAGCACATGTGAAGCTTTCGTGAGCCTATTGTTGAATGCTTCGTCATCTGGATATCTGTATTTACAATATCTTTAACAGCGTCATTTAACTTGTTGCTCGGCTCACTCTGTGTTTCTTTATTTAATATACTTGTCTCTGTTTGTGTACTCATATTGGAAATTTCAATATTTGTTTGCGTCTCAACACAGGTAAATAATTCTGGTGTTGAATAGTAACTCCTTAACTGCGACTGATCTTGAGGTATAAAAGAGAGATATTCTTTAATATGGTACTCATTGTTTGATCTTCCCATATTTTGTATTATATCTGTATACTACTGTAAGACTAATTTTGATACTATTTAATTTTTATTAATATCAGGTTTACAAAAATTACAATGCGATTTGGAAAAAATAACATCATTCTGTAAAAAAAACAAAGAAAAAATCACCTTAATAAAGAGGAACGCAGTCACTAGTTAGCGCTAGTAAATAATTGGAACAGGTAGATACTTACTTTTGTGGTCTAACTTCCTTTACATTTATTTTTTGTAGTTTTTGCACATTTCCAATATTGAGCGTCATTAGATTTATATTTTTTCTTTAGATGGTACCCTTCATAAAGTAACGCACCGCCTTTCCCTCTATTTATATATTTGATTTCTTTGTGCCAGGTAACGGATTCATTAAAAATGAGTTTTTTAAAACAATTATGTACAATGAAATCTAATTGAAATACATATTTTAATTTATCGTCGCAAATAGATGACATTAATTGCAAATGTCAATACCGACGTATTCGAGAGATAAGTGCATGAAGAATGTAACAAGTATATATACTACTCAAAACAAAATAAGGGCCACGAGGTATTTTGTCTGTACCATGAAAATAATAAAACCAATATTAATTTTTTTGTCTCCATAACGAAAACTAATGTTGTTTTTACCGTGTAGACCAATAAATTTATTCCAATAATAATGATTAAAAAGTTTATTTGCTTTTGAAAGAAAAAACACATTTAAGGTTAAAAATAAAAACAATGTAAAGTTACTGAAAACAAAAGAAAATACTCCATGCTCATCTTTTAGTAACGGGTATGCCCCCCTCGTTTCGTTACGCACTCCTGAAGCCTGGAGTGCATGCTCTCAATCAAATGCCTGACATTTTCCATTGGAATCTTTTCCCAGGCCCTTTTAACAGCGTTGATGAGTTGCTGTTGGTTGTGGATTTCCTGATCACCGTCTCTAACTCTTCGTTTCAACTGATCCCACATGTGCTCTATTGGATTTAAGTCCGGACTGTTCGCCGGCCACGGCAAGACTTGAATTTGAGACGCTTCCAGTACAAACCGAGTCGCTTGAGCCGTGTGTGCACGAGCATTGTCTTGCATCAAGATGAATCCAGGACCCGCTCGCTGGGCAAATGGGATCAAATGTGGTCTGACGACTTCCTCAATATACCGCTGAGCAGTAACAGTACCCTCATTTAAAATAGCGAGCTCAGTTTTGCCGTGTAAGCTTATCCCGCCCCAAATCATTACATTTGGACCACCAAAACGATCGACTTCATGGATGCAGGCTTCTGAAAATCTCTCGCCGCGTCTTCTCCATACTCTAATACGCCGATCGTCGTTAAAAATTTAACTTTGCATTCGTTTGTGAAGAGCACCATGCCCCATTGGTTTATGTCCCAGTCCAAATGTTGACGGGAAAATCTTAAACGATTTGCACGATGATTTCTGGTTAATGGAATACGGACAACTCGCCTTCTTGATGCCTGCTGGTCTTCATGCAATCGATTACGAATAGTTTGGTCACTGACACGAGTACCCGTTGTGAGCCGTAAACGATTTTGCAGCTTGCGGGCCGTCGTTGTGCGATCTCGGCGCGCACTTAATCGAATGGAACGATCCTCTTGAGCTGTTGTAATGCGAACTCTGCCCGAACCAGGTCTTCTTCTAACACTGCCGGTCTCTTGGAAACGATTCCATAGATTTTGAATAGCTCTTCGAGAAAATCCCAATTGCAAACCCACAGATCGCTGCGAATGACCTTCTTCAATCATTGTAACGGCTCTGGTTGCTGTCAGCGAGTCCATATGACGCCTGCGTGCTTGTGGCATATTGCAAAAGATGTTTCTGACTCGAGATATCAATGAACTCTGATAATTTCTAATAAACCAAGAAGCTAAGGAAAGCAAAACGTCAAAGAAAATGGAATCAAAATTTTCAAAAATAATTTTAAATCAAATTTTATTTAAAATTGTTGCCAGCATTAGATGAATACTACAATATTAAAAAGTTTAGGTATCAAAGAGTTTGTTTACTCAATATTTTACTACTTTCAATATGTAAATGTTTATTAATTTACACCAAAATGAAAAAATACCTCGTGGCCCTTATTTTGTTTTGAGTAGTATATTATAGTCTCTTTGATATTGACTCGCGTTTAGAATTCTAGTATTGCAGTAGGTATACGGTATGTGTTTACATTACGTGATATTACCATCACTGTTGAATGTCGACGTGACGGTACATAACTAAATAGGATTTTCTGATAATGTAGTAAAAATTAATGGAAATACTTTGGTAGAAATAGGTGAAATAACCGGACCATCGATCTGGTTGCGTTACATTGTCGTGCTATTTCACGCATCCCTAACCCTTCCTCGCGTAATTGGATTATTTGAACTCTTAACTGTTCCCGATTTACTGCAAGCATTTTTATTTAAAGTTATATTTTTAAATTTCTTCAAATTATTTTCTTTGACACTGACACATGTCTCTTTAAAGATATAAGTCCGAGATTATTCGATGTGGTAACCTTTTTGAATAGCCATTTAATAAATTAGATCATAGTAATGCCTTATCTGTCTTTCGAATAGCGAAGCTATTGATTTAGTGTTTTCGTCCTTATTGCGAATGAGTGATTAAACAAATGTTCCGGGATGTGGGTCTTAAATTAAAGTTCGCGACTGTACATTTGTAACAATTTTACACTTTGTATATTTTTTTAGTAAAATAAAATTTTTTAAATATATAGGAAGTACTTTTTATTGAAAGTTATAAAATAGATCACAGGTATAAGTTAGTGGCCGGCGATGTGATAACTCGGTCACTTTCAAACTTTTAGAAAAATATTGATTACAGTCACTTATGCTTGGTCAATGTACTTTTGTATTCCAGGTGAGCGTAGTCGGTGCGGTATATACAGCTATTTTACTTTCTTTTTTACTACATATTTACAATTCATTGACAATTTCTACTACTTCAATAACAATAGTTTGTGCTTTAAAACGAGGACTTATTATTTATAATCCAAATGATGCGCAGATTCATCGGAACAAAGGTTCACTAGAAATATAGTTATCGACAACATTGTCGTCATTTTGCGTCTGCAAGCCATGAGTCATGGAGTCTTAACAAAATAGAAATAACTGTAGCAATGCAAAAACGAAATCTCGCCGTATCACGAACAACACTCACTAGAAAGTAGAACGGCAAACGACAGTTTATAATAAGTACGCTTCGTTATGATCTAGTTGCATTTATTATGACGTTCGCTCGATTGGTTTCTATCGGTCCCATGCGGAAATGGCGAGACCGTCGAGCTTGCTCAGGTTGAGCCTCCGGCGCGCGCAGTGCGCCCCCGCGCCGCAGCCCCCGCCCCCGCCGCGCCGCGCCAGCTCGGCGTACTCGTCGATCTTCTCCAACCATCGTTGCATAGGGTTGACGAGCGAGCTCTGGTACAGCCAATTCAGAACTGAAGTCTTAGACCACCACGTGTCAGGGGCCGGCTCGCCGGGAGCGTCGCCCCGCGGGCGGGCCGCGCCCGCGCTCTCGCGGTACGTCGTCCACTTGGTGCAACAACTCAGCTGGTCCGGCGCGCCGTCCGTATCCGACTGGAAGAAGGCGGCGTCGAAAGCAGACAGGTCCACGGTCGCGTTGCCGGCGGTGGCGGGGGCGGGGGCAGGGGCGCGGGCGGGCGCGGAGGCGGGGGCGGGGCGGTCGAGCGTGCAGCGGGCGAGGCGCGCCAGCAGCACGGCGGAGGCGAGCAGCGCCAGTGCGGACGCCAGCGCGGCGAGCGCCAGGCCGGCGGCGCGCGCCAGCTGGGCCAGCTGCAGGCCGCCGCCCGCGCCCGCCGCCGCCGCCGCCAGGTCCGCGTACGTGAAGAAGCCCCGCAGCCGCGCTTGCCGCAGCGCGACGTGCCGTTCCAGCCACCGCAGCCCCGCCTCGAACGATTTTTCGCTCACGAAGACGTTCCAATCCTACGACAGAGACGTTTCTTTGATTCGGTAGTCAAATGACAGCTCTAACTACCGCACTCATAGACGTCAATTATTATCATTAATGATTACTTAGCACCTACATTGTTCAGTCGAAAATGTGCTTATAAAGTCACTGCTAGAGACTATTTTACAATAGACAATTTTAGATACTAAGTAATCATTCATGATAATTGACGTCTTGAGTGCGACAGTAAGAATTATTATGTTAAAGATAAAGGAATACTAACGATTTCCTGAATAAAAATTTATGAAATAGAAAAAAAAAGGTAGATAATTAGTATTGAGCGTTCATAACGTCAATGGTTACTCGAATTTGTTATAAAAAAGTGCAGAAATGAATATTACAGAGGTTTGTTTGCATGCTCAACGTTTTGAAAGAACTACTAACAACTTGTGAGACATCGCGACGCGCCGGAGGAGTTTTCGTTGTTCTAAAATACATAAATCCATATCTGTACGTACGATCGCGGTGAGAAACTCCAGTTCCAATTTCTTCAGCTGGTCTAGGTCGACACCGCCCGAGGCCGCCCACTCCGAACAGATCACTTCGTCGTCTTCGCCGTCGTCTTGCAAGAATTTATTTCCCACCATCTGAGGGACACGATACGGTTTAACGGATTGAATATGAGACATCTTAACGGTAAATTTCTAATTAATCTCTTGATTTATTCGCAACGTGTTGTTATATCTCTATGCTTCATAATATATATAAAAAATAATACCAATGAAACTAGAAAGAGGTCGTTGGGGGCGGTGGCGGCAAGGTAGTCGGGGTTGCAGGCGTGCAGCCGCTCAAGGTAGAGCAGCGCCAGCACGAGCGCGCACGGCGACACGCAGGCGCCGCGCGCCAGCCGCGCCGCCGCGTCAGCGTGCAGCCGCCGCAGCGAGCGCCCGCGCTGCGCCGCCGACCACACCGAGCACGAGATCTCTGCAACACGCACCCGCACCTTGCAACCCTGCATCCCGATACACATCATCCATTCCATTTCCATTATTAAATGTTATTATTATATTATATGTTATTTTTCGATAAGCTGGATATGCTATAGCTACAGATTACGGTTGCCGCAATTGTAAATAAACTTTTTAATCCTATAACCGCCAGATTTCATATCAGTTGTCGTGCCCTCAGCGCCAGGCACGTAAATCTAAAAATAAATACCAACAACAAATAGGGATGTTCAATGGTAGATCGATAAACAATAAACACTTTGACTTTGATATACCCGTCCCAACTACGCACGGGCATGCTTAAAATTTAAAATTTCGGTCCGGGTGTAGAAAAAGGGGGCCCAAAAAAGTAACAAAATTTTTTTTTACGAAATGCCAAAAAACAGTGCTAACGAAAAGAGATTTAGATTTTTTGGTTTTTAATTATTTAAGTTTTATTTTTTATATGGAGCTAAATTTGTTGTCTAAAAAAAAAATAACCTCGAAATTCAAGATTTCGAACCTATCACGTGACCTTAAGCAAAATGTGAAAAATTTTACAAGTTAGGACTTGTAAAATTTTTCGCTCCTTTTTGTTGACCTCCTCCTTGGTCGAGTGGTTTGTACACCAGTTTTCATGGTGTCGCCATCTCTGATGTCCCGGGTTCGATCCCCGGTCGGGTCAATTTAGAAATTATTGTTTTTCTAAATTGTCTCGGGTCTGGGTGTTTTCAATGTATAATAAGTATGTATTTATGTATTTTAAGTATGTTTATCCGCTGTCTAGTAACCATTTATCGAGTTTCATAACGAAGCTTCCCTTGTGCTAGATCATTGGTGTGAGAGTAGGAAAGTTTAGTTTTAGTTTATAAAAAAAAGAGACTCTCTTTGCTACACCCTAACCCAATTTTCATCTAAATAGCTTCAGCTAGTGATGAAAGAGATTCAGTCTTTTAAGACTTTTCATATTAATTAAGACTAACAGCTACTTCAAGAAGATTATTGGAGCCCCATTTAGATATTTCTAATATTAGTAGGTATTTTGGTAACCCAATGAAACAAAATTTGATAATAAGAAAAAAATTCTTTATAAATAAAAGCGTGTTACATTGTGATTGTAAAAGAAAAATAATAAAGGTGTAATTCTAAGGTAATATGCTAACTAATATAAATACAAAAAATACAAAATATTTTATTCACAAAAATACAGGTTTGGTAAATACAAGTGGACTCCCTCCTTTTAAGTTGAACAATAACCTGTATTGGGAGAGAGCTGCTCTTCACTAAGAATAACTACACAACTGTATTTAGTAAGGAATTACCTAAGGAAATCTAAATTTAATTTTTTTAAATACATTTTTTTTTACTTTTATTTTAATACAAGTATACATTTAGCTTGACGCTAAACGCGTTAAGACTCAAGGGTCTTACGCGGGAGCAGTGAGTGCCTTTAAGATGGTCATCATTGCTGATGACTACCCGGCAACCATGCTTGAGGAGAGTCACTATGTGGCAATCCAAGGAACCATTTGGAACCTGCTGGAGGCCACACCTGACCTTCTCCCAATAGTTAATATGGGAGGCATTTCGTCGAGAGCCATCCTCTTCACATGTGAGGGGAGTGGTTCGGCGAAATGGCTTCGAGCACAGGACGGCCTAACCGTAGAAGGCGTGCTGCTCAGGGTGGCCGATGCCAAGAACTTTCCAAAGCCAGAAAAGATGGCATGGAAATTCCGAAACATCAGCCGCCTTGACACGGGTAGTCTTGGGGATGATGCAAAGGTGCCATCCCGGTTTGAAGACCTCGGGCTGGAAGATCGTCGACACTAAGGTCGAGGGTCTCACGGATGTCCTGTCTCAGTCCCAACCTGAAGGGACCTGGTATAGAATGCGACTGAGCTCCTGTCCGCACCACAATATGTGTGGTCATCAATCATGTGATTCCACAAATTAATACCATAATCACTTTGAATGGTATCTTTTAGCTCAGTGTGTCAGTGTGCTTTTCGACATAGGCCTCCTTTGGCGTTGACCATTGCTCTTACCTAGAACAGTCTAGGGTCAAGTTTATCTGGTCCCTGTATCTTCTTATCTGTCATCATTGACACTAAAAATTAAGACCCCCTAAATATTTATAAAATACAGTGAAAAAATTAAATGCCTACCCGACCCAGCCAGGAATCGAACCTGGGTCTTCCGCAATCCGGGCGGCTGCACTGACCATTATGCTGCCGGGAAGGCTGACGTAAGCACTGAATTTTTCCACCATTTTTATTTTTGAGTGCTATTGCGGCTATAGTAAATTTTACTTTTTATTTTTAAGTGCTAATTACTGCACTGAAGCTAAATTAAATATTTATAAAATACAGTGAAAAAATTAAATGCCTACCCGACCCAGCCAGGAATCGAACTTGGGTCTTGAATCTGGGCAGCTGCACTGACTTTTATACTACCAGCAAAGCTGACATAAGCACTGAATTTTTCCACTGCATTTTAATACTACTACAATAAAATATTAATTGAAACAGACCAGTGACAGGTAGGCTTAGACAAGGCAGTGTGGGCAGCTCCCCGTAGTACAGGGTTTTAGTGATTCGCTTCAGGAACTCTTTGTGGTCCCCCATGCTCTGTACCAATAAGAAACACAGTGGTAAATGCAAAATATAGATGCTGGTTTTACCGTCACGCCAACCAAAATGGTTAGATGGATTTGGATAAAGTTGGTCTTTCTTCATACATGCTAGTGAGTTTGCTCTTTGTTAAAAACAAAATTTTGCTGAAGCCAGAGGCAAAAATTTGAACCTGCACCCTTTTGACATACCGGGTCAGGCGCTCTTCCAATTGAGCTATACCGCATTAAAATTATATAAATAAACCAAAAATCTTCTTAACTGATCTTTAGTATTTGTAAAAATATTATGATTGGGTGTTGACGGTAGCTGTTGACATTGAATGGGTGCCTTTGGCTTTCAAAGTAAAAAGTAAATAGTGTTGAATAATTTCGGCGGGCTGGTCAGAACCACGATAGCTCAATTGGAAGAGCACCTGACCCGGTATGTCAGAAGGATGCAGGTTCAAATCCTGCTTGTGGAATTTTTTTTTTTCAACATTTGTTTTTTTGTATTTTATTTCGCAACAAAAATTTGCGTTAAAATTATATAAACAAACCAAAAACATTTTATAAATAGCTTACCTACTTCTTAACTGATCTTTAGTATTTGTAAAAATATTATGATTGGGTGTTGACGGTAGCTTTAATCTAATGGTATCTTAACTGATCTTTAGTATTTGTAAAAATATTATGATTGGGTGTTGACAGTAGCTTTAATCTAATGGTAATATGGTTGGTCGGTATGTCAGAAGCGTGCAGGTTCAAATTCTGCTTGAGGAATTTTTTTTTACATTTTGTATTTTTGTAATTTGTTTCGCAATAAAATTTCTGTTAAATATTATATAAACAAAACAAAAACATTTTATAAATTTAATTATTTATTTAATTAAATAACACGGCAATAAGCCAATTACATTATTTAAAACAAGAAACATTAAAAATACATCAAACAAGTTGAATTAAAAATATAAAATAAAGTTAAAATTAAATTAAAAATATAATAAAAATATTGGCATTGAAAGTCATTGACATCCATTCAAACATCACTCTCACAAAACTCTAAGCATTTAAACAATAATTTCATCCATTTGTCCGCAAACAAGTCGCAGTCTGGGTTGGAGTCTAGTAGAGCGTTGAGTGCGGCGAGGGTACGGGGTATCGAGGATTGAAGCTTAAATAAATAGCTTAAATAGCTTGCCTACTTCTTAATTGATCTTTAGTATTTGTAAAAATATTATGATCGGATATTGATGACGGTAATTGTTGTAAACAAACCAAAAACATTTTTTAAATAGCTTGCCTACTTCTTAATTGATCTTTAGTATTTGTAAAAATATTATGATCGGATGTTGATGACGGTAGTTGTTGACATCGAATTTGAATTGCCTTTGGCTTTCAAAGTTAAAAGTAAATAGTGTTGAATTGAATTTCGGCGGGCTGGTTAGAACCACGATAGCTCAATTGGGAGAGCACCTGACCCGGTATGTCAGAAGGGTGCAGGTTCATATCCTGCGAGAGGAAATTTTTTCAACATTTGCATCCTGGTTAAATCACATGCTAAAATCTTAAGACGCTTTCCGTTAATTCCTTTAATCCGGCCCTGCCTTTCTTATGAAGAATTTAAAGTCAACATACTTTGTGTTTTTGTAATATGGTCAAATAACTCAAGGTACGTAATTTTACTTGAAAAATATGTTTAAATTGTACCATATTTTCGCTACTTGTCTAATTAATTGTTTAAATAGCCTAAATAACAATAACTTAAAATACCATTGGCGTGACGTGAGCTAAAAAGCATGAGCCATGGTAATCGTGACCTCTTTCAAACCAACCTTGATCTTGGCCTTCGATCCTTCTTTTCTTCTTTTCGATATATTCGACATTAAGATATGAAAAATGTATTAATTTTCACTCCAAACAATCCAACTAAAAAACTATTTTTATTTATTATTCGGTACACACACACACATAGCCTAAAACATTTATTTAACAAACCATAGATAGATTAAAGATAAGTCATAGTCAATCGTAGACGTTGTTTTTAGAGGTGTGTAATAGGACCCTATAGGACCTCAGTGGTAACTAAAGAACTAAATAACACTGTATGTAAAATGTTTTTTGTTTTGTTTATATAATTTTTAACGCAAATTTTGTTGGAAAACATACTTATTTGCGTTAAAAATTATATAAACAAAACAAAAAACATTTGCTTTGCCTACTTCTTAACTTATCTTTAGTATTTGTAAAAATATTATGATCGGGTGTTAATGACGGTAGTTGTTGACATTGAATGGGTGCCTTTGGCTTTCAAAGTAAAAAGTAAATAGTGTTGAATAATTTCGGCGGGCTGGTAAGAACCACGATAGCTCAATTGGAAGAGCACCTTACCTGTATGTCAGAAGGGTGCATGTTCAAAACCTGCTCGTAGAAATTTTTTCAACATTTGTGTTTTTGCAACACAGTATGTGTTTGATTCATTTGCCTTTCACACCTGGTAGAAGAAAAGAAATCAAGAACTGACAGTGGGTAGGTTTATTTTTTAGGTGTGAGGACTTAGTAAAGCCCCACATCTTTACTGAGATACTCGATGGGGTCAAAATTTCTCACTTCTCATTTCTATTATCATTCATCATCATCATCATCATACAGGAAACAAGACAGGAGAAGTAACAAAGAAGTAACTAATGAAACTAAGAAACTAATTACATGGCAGCATGGTTTATTACCTTAGCCGGTTCCTCAGGGAACGAACTACTCTTAAAAAAAAAAAGAAAAAATATTTTCTTTGTAGACAAGAAAGACCTCAGAAAGACAGAGCTTACAAAGATTCGTGTGATTTGTTTAAAATAGAGCTATTTAAAGTAATAGTTTTACATATGATTCTGTAAAAAAGTTGTGTTAAATAGTGGATAACCTTACTCATTATTTTTTAATGACTCGTAATACGTCCATTTACCTAAACTCGATCGCGGTGTGTAGTCTGTCAGGGTTATTGATTTCTTTTACTTCCGAAAGCAATATTTGTAATAGTTGTGCAAATACCCCAGTTATTAAATCGTGATAATGTAACATCGGCAGATAATGTTACCATACCAAATAGTGTAATGTACTCCCAACATGAAAACTAAAAGTTTTCTCCTGTTTTCAACATCAGTTTTCGCGATCAGTATTTACCTGATAGTATTTCATTCCCAGCCACCTCCGTCTATACAGAACATTGTCACCCAGACTCATCAGCACATAAAGGATTTTCAGGTAAATTGGCATTGTTTTGATACTAGTATTTTCTAACATAGCTTTATTATAATATTTATTTAAACATATTCACCTAAATTTAAACGTATAGATATTTTTTGCTCAACTTTGGCTGTATTTTTTAACAAAACAAAACAAAATAAATCTTTCTAATTTTTTGTCAGTCTATAGACTCAACTTTTGATGCCATAGTTTTGTAATGCAACTCTTTATAGAAATAAAGTATAGAAAAAGTATTCAATTATAAATAATGTACGTACATTTAACTTCTCAAAACAAACTCAGTAAGAGATCAAAATTATAGCAAAATTGGCAAAAAATATTATAACACCTTACTTTTTTTTTAATTCAGCTTTGTCAAAATCTGGCAGCATTGGCTAAACAGGTTTTAGGTGTAGGTGAGGGTCTAAGCCAATAGCCCTAAGTCATATTATTATCATTATTATATTATTTAATGCCAAAAAAATTACATACAATACAAAATATGAGATATTTTATTGGAGCTTACAACTTTTAAAGGTGTTGTGAATTTCCGAAAAACTATTGACTCATCTTTCAATTTTCTCTTTATCCATATAAATCACGATGCATTGATTTCTTTTACTTTATTTATTCAGCTGATTAAACATTACATTACAACAAAGACATTTAACCACTTACTATAGACAGGACATAGAGATTGAATCATTGCTATATTGCAAATCCCGATAAGGTAAAACGGCTGAACGTGATTACAGTTTATTTTCGTAGGAATTTTGTATATTTATCCAATAATCAGCCTTATAATTTCCAATAAATTATTCTAGAACATTTGCCTATGCCCTATACCAACCTCTAGTGGTAAAAAGCAAAAACACTACTTCTTGGTAAATGTAGACTTTGTAGATGATTTAGTGATGTTCAAGTGATGTTGTTTTATTTATTGATTAATGTTATAGATAATATTTTTTACTGTTATGCATTTTAACAGCAACACTAAGTGATACCACAGCGGTCCCCCCACGCAATGATCATTGAATCAGAATGTTACTACTTATATTAAACTTAAAGGGCCAATACGGATTTTAATTTACATTTCTTTTTTTTTTTTAACTTTGACTACCGGCTGTTAAAGTCGACCATTATACCTTATCATCCTTATCTACGAATTGATGTAAATCCAATCACACAACCATGTTAGATTTTGCTTTCAAGAATGCAATGGCCCATGGCTCATTGCTGCCTGGCGAAACACTTGCGATGGACATCGGTGGAAGTAATTACGGCCACGGCTATTTATTTATATACTGCTACAAGTATACTTGTGTACTAATATTATAAAGAGGAAAGATTTGATTGTTTGTTTATTTGTTTGTATTGAATGGGCTTCGAAACTAATGGACCGATTTGAAAAGTTATTTTATCATTAGAATCCCTGATGAACATAGGCGATAGAAGAGCCTCGTCTGAATGATATGATATGCAATAATGTGGGTACGATATTTTCAGATAAATGATGCATGGAATCGCATTGCAGACTCCCTGCAAATTCCTGTTTCGGAACTAAAAAAAGAAAGATATTTATAAAATGTTTTTGGTTTGTTTATATAATTTTAAGGCAAATTTTGTTGCGATACAAATTACAAAAACACAATGCTGAAAAAATTTCCACAAGCAGGATTTGAACCTGCACCCTTCTGACATACCGGGTCAGGTGCTCTTCCAATTGAGCTATCGTGGTTCTAACCAGCCCGCCGAAATTATTCAACACTATTTACTTTTTTACTTTGAAAGCCAAAGGCGCCAATTCAATGTTAATGACGGTAGTTGTTGTAAACTGGAAAGTCTCTTCATTGCTCCACGATACTGACATTTTGGGCGATCAAAAATTCAAACTAGCATGCAACAAAAAAGTGTACCCGGTCAGCGGTCGGTGACGAACTAAACAATGAGCCATTGTGTGACCACCACAC
Organism: Eudonia truncicolella; assembly: GCA_949315975.1. Taxonomy (NCBI): domain Eukaryota; kingdom Metazoa; phylum Arthropoda; class Insecta; order Lepidoptera; family Crambidae; genus Eudonia; species Eudonia truncicolella. The sequence goes on along the minus strand of OX438831.1, from coordinate 647,550 downwards.
CAAAAGCCATGCTACGCCACAATTCCTTTGAAGTGTGCCCAAAAAACCCACTACATCCCGTTTGCGCCCCCCAGTTCACAATGGCGTATACTGGCCCACTGCAGGCCATCACCATTGTGTACTGGGGCCTTTAAATACATCTCAAAAACTTCTAATAATAAACCGGTACAACAGCTGATATCAAAATTATAATACTCTAGAGATATTTTTCTGTACATGACAACTGTCTATATCCACATTTTGAAAATGTTCCTGACAAACTTTAGTTTTAAACACTTTACTTTTAAACATACAAAACCAAATACCAGCCAGCAACAAACCAGATAAAATTCTACTAAATCAATATTCCAACAAAGGGTACCACTATCTTATTAATAGAAGGTTCTCTTTAACTCGAGGTAATATAGTAACAACATTAACATGGTTTTTGAAATTGTTTTAAAAATAATTTTCATCGTCTGACCTTATTAAATTTATTTAATCCCTTTTAAAATTCATATGCAACCTGAAGTATTAAAAAATTAATAATACAAAACTATTTTAATATATTTTGGCGTTATTTTTCGAAACTTGCAAATTATTCTTGGTTAGTTTATCTCAGTGCTGTTGCATCATCTTATACTGTTTGCATTTATTGCTTGTTTGCAGTATTTAAAGAAGTACATCATCATCATCAATTCATATGTTAAATCTTAAATACTGCAATGATGAATCTATTTATGATGAGTTTATTATAATAAGAGCAAATTAATACTAACACATTATGAGTCTTGGTCACTTTAATAAATTAATATTCTATTATCTATACACAATTGAAGCCTAACTGTAAATATGAATTTATCAAGTACAATTTCTACTGAAAGTCTATTCTAAAAGGAACAAAACCATTATTATAAATGAGTGTTGGTTATTCTGATGACATAGATGTATCACCACAAAACAGGTGTCTGTGTCGCCACAGGAGAACCTGCGCGATGTACAGGAAAACCACCTGGTGGCAGAGGAGCGCTACTTCCGGCTGCTGGGGCTGGGCGAGCGCGAGGAGGCGTGGCGCAACACCACGCGGCCCGTGCTGGTGACGCACGCGCGCGGTGACGCGCACGCGCTCGCGGTCAGTTTCGTGCGCGCCGCCGCCCGCCTGCCCTACACCGTGCTCTTGTACAACTTAGGATTAAAACCTTATTCATTGGCTGTGGTAAATACACTTTTTACTTTTCATCACTAAATTAGAGGTGTATTTGTTTAGTGAAACCAGTCGATTATTCAAAACTTAATAATGTGATAACTATGTTGCCTGATTATAGAATGATATCTAAAATAAAAATTACCTATGTTATACTCTTTAGATAGATTTGCCATTTAATTTTGTGCAGGTGTCAAATTACTGTAATTCATCCAAGTGTGCCATCATTGACTTCGACTTGGAGGCGTTTCCATCGCACGTCAGCGACGAGAGCATCCACGCCTTCCGCCCCCTCATCATACAGGTAAGTCGGATGTATTTATCATGACATTCAAGACTGCAATGAAGATTGAAGGGTAGAATAGACTTGCTCTTACTACATGAGTGACATTGGCCACAGCTTCGGCGGAAACGATTTATTAAACTAATTTAAGAAGGATGGCCCAACCTAATCTATGACCCCTCATATTGTGTTGCTTAATTGGATATTTGCTTAATTTAGTGATTCAATTCAATTCAATTCTGGTTGTGAGCCACCTGCTCTCTAGAAGACCAAAAGCGGCAGACACTGTCGTGTGCATGGCCGGTTTCTGGGTCGGGAAGATATAAGTAGGCTATTGACGCGATAAGATGAAGAAGTAGTCTAATGGAGCTATGTGGATCGAACTATAATTTCTCTCATTAAACCTGAGTAGGTTTGGCCATTGGCGCTGATAGGTGTAGTATCTATATCTTGATAAGATTAGACTCAACAATTAGTATCAGGTAATTAACATTGATGACAATAGTCTAGTTTTTGAGGATAGTAATGCACACCTTGCTCAAGGTTTTTATATTGTTAATAGCTGACCCGGCGGACTTCATACCGCTTTGACAGTTTCCATGACAACAAAACAAACAAATTATTTTGTATTGGAAAATTAAATTTGCGTTTTTAGTATTTTCTGTTACTTATTATTTATGTTTCTCACCGTTTAAAACCTTCCCTGAATTTCCAGAAATATATCAAAATCAAAATTAGCCAAATCGGTCCAGCCATTCTCGATTTTTAGCCACTCAAACGAGCAGCAATTGATTTTTAGAGTTAGTATCAGTTGTTCTAAAACTCAACTGGTCGAAAACGCAACTGGTCTAATTAGCGATTGGTCTAAAACTGGAGTGGTCTGTAAAATAAAATATTTTAAACTACTGAAATTATTTTATATTAATTAAATTTTAAAAAATATGTGTGCTAAACTTAAAAACATATATCCTAAACCAAATAACGTTTTTATACTTGAACGTTATTAATATTTCATATTATATTTTTAAAAAGAGGGTGCTGATCTTATAACAGATATTTCATCTTTAAACCAAAAATATTCTTTTAAACGATTTTTTTTTAACCAATTAAAAAAAGGAGGAGATTCTCAATTTGTCAGAATCTTTTTTTGTATGTGTGTTCCCCGGTTTCTCGAAGACGATCGGACCGATTTGGATATTTCTTTATTTGTTTGAAAGGGTATACTTCGCAGGTAGTCCCGTAGTCAGGTCTGATGATGGGATCCTGGAGAAATCGAGGGAACTCCTTAAATTTCATAGGCATAGATGAAGCGATTTGGGAAAAAAATAATATATATATATATGAAAAGGGCAACATTTGCTTTTGGAAGTTTTTTTAGACCAGTTGCGTTTTAGACCCACTGATACTAACTCGATTTTTGTACATATAGATGGTTATTCAATCGGGCTGCAACGGGCTCGCAATTTCCGTGATTTCCATCGATTCGCGCCGGAAGTGGGTTACCTACATACATCTTGTCCCATAAAACACTTGCACATCAGGGTGGTCACTTCCTGGGCACAATCAATAGAATTTGTGCTAAGTTTACACATACAAGTTGGAAACATGTGGACGCATAGTTCTTGTGATAATGGCATTAATAACTTCTGGACAAAAAAATGAATTGATAACGTAGGTACCATTTCCCATAATTATACTAATACTATAATGTTTTTTTGTTTTGTTTATATAATTTTAACGCAAATTTTGTTACGAAACAAATTACAAAAACACAAATGTTAAAAAAAAAAACATTTTATGATGATGAGAAAATAATCAGATGTTAATGACTGTAGTTGTTGACATTGAATTGGCGCCTTTGGCTTTTAAAGTAAAAAGTAAATAGTGTTGAATAATTTCGGCGGGCTGGTTACAACCACGATAGCTCAATTGGAAGAGCACCTGACCCGGTATGTCAGAAGGGTGCAGGTTCAAATTCTGCTCGTGGAATTTTTTTCAACATTTGTGTTTTTATACTAATACTAATAAAAAAAACAATTTTGGCGAATTTCCACTTCAGACTGGGACTGTTGCATTAAAAACAATCAATGGTACCACATTGTCCAGTTGTATTTTGTTGTACAGGGCAACACAGTTCACTTTAACCAGTTATCACTGAAGAAAAGCTTTATATTCAAATCAAAGCTTTATGGTATTCAACCAAACTTTCGATATCAGTTCTAAGATTGTTCATTGCATTTGATCAAACACAAAACAATCCGCAGAAAGACCGTTTCACCATCACTTTACGCGCTATTGACTTTGCCCGATTTAAAATGTCATCATGGTGTAATTATGTCTTAGGCAATAGATAAGATACAATAGAGTCAGCAATAAAAATGGGATAGTATAGGGAAGTTCGAAACTAAAGGATAGACGGAAAATTGTTTTAAGAAACGTACCTACGTACTGAATCTCAGTGTTGTTAAGGAATGATTGTGTTTTATACGTCCCGCCGCCACTTTGTTACGCATGCTATTATTATATAAACGTACGTATGTATACCTACGCGCTACGATTACTTTTGCCTCCTTATACACGTTGTAAGTGTGTACATCAAGTCAGTCACTCAATAATATCAAAGCAAGCACAGGTGTGTTTCATTAAAAACTTCCTAGTAAAGTGAATCTTATTACCATCAACACTCAGTCTCAAAGCAATCGATTGCTTGTTTTATTTCCTTTTTTCAATTATGATATCTAAATATTACAGTTAACTTTCAACTTAAATCGTTTTCGTCCCTCGTCAGATAAATAATAAATATTGAATCGTTCGTAGGAAAACCGGTCGATATATCTCTCCAATAAATGTTTCAGCACGCGCTGGCGCGCACCGGCGGCGTGGTATTCTGCGAGAGCGGGCAGGTGTGGGCGGGCGGCGCGGGCGCGCTGAGGGAGGTGTGGGCGCGCGCGCGGGCCTCGCGCGGCGGCCTGCTGGCGTGGCCGCGTCGCGCCGCCGTCACCTCGCTCACGCACCCGCGCATGTTCCATTACCTGCACGCGGACCTCGACGACTTCCTGTTCGTGCAGATGGTGGACGCGTCGCGGCTCGTCGTCGCCGACAAGCCCGCCGTCGCTGACGTCATGCGCCCCTGGATACAGTGCGCGCTCACGCTCGACTGCATCATGCCCATAGGTGAGCTCGCCCGCCGCGCTCGCGCCGATCGTTCGGCTCGCGGCAAGACCGATCATCGACGTAGATGACCGTCGTTTCGTTTCAGGCGCGCAGTCTGGCGGGTGCCGGTTCGACAAGAAGCCGCAGTACCGGTATTCGGGCTGCCACGGGCAGGACGCGTCGGCGCTGAGCATCATCCTGGGGCTGCGCTCGGGCTTCGAGGAGGCGCAGTACGCGGCGCGCGGCGGCCGCGGCCAGTGGCGGCGCGTGTCGGAGGCGGCGGCGCGCGCGCACCTCGACGCGCTGCTGCGCAACGACACGGACGCGCCGCGCACGACCGCGCCGCACTCCGCGCCGCACGCCGCGCCGCACGCCGCGCCGCACGCCGCGCCGCACGCCGCGCCGCACGCCGCGCCGCACGCCGCGCCGCACGCCGCGCCGCCCAGCGCGCCCTAGGCACGGCGGCGGCGCGGCCGGCACGCACCTCGACTTCACTATTATTTAGAATTGTTCCTCGGCGCCGCCGCCCCTTCTCTTCCGAAGTCTCCCCGCCGCGCCGCCGCGGCCGAGCCGGGGCAGTCCCGTGGCGCACTCCGCCGAGTTTTGCTTTCGCTCTCCGTTTCCGGCACGCGGTTTCCTTTTCGTATTGCGTTTCTGCCGGGCGGTTCACGGAAACGAAACGCTCCGACTTATTTTTTATATGTGATCTGTATATATTTCGTCTACTTATTTTTAGTCAATTTTGTAGTTTCCTACTTCGTTTACAATTTTTATATTATTACCGAAAATTATGTTTACGATTATTCGTTCCTATTCGATGCGAAGTTAAAGATGATGTTCGAAGTTTTCGGCTGGCTGTCGAACGGTGATATTCTGAAATATGATTAATTTTAAGATGTAATACTTAATTAATACATGTTTAAATTGTGGGTGAATGGTATCGTAAGCCGTAGCACGATCTCCGAGTTTCCCTGCCAGTGTCTCAATGTTGAATTCGTTGTGATTGTAAACAACAAAATTGATGTGAATAGGATTTTGTGAGTGGTTCACGTTTAAGAAACATCGCAATTATAATTTATTTATGTGATGTGAATATTGTAGAATTAGTTAACGTCGCGGTTGTACGCCGACGCGAAAGGAAGCGCATTATTTCCTTAAACTATAGTTAGTTATTATTATCTTTTTACGCCCGCTTTCATTTGAACAGTCGACCGCTAGCATATAATTACACAGTGCGAGGACAAATAAGCACTTAAAACTACAAGAATTCAATTATTTACTATATAAAATGTTCAAATTAAGTTTAACGCTGGCTTTAGTCATATACTCAGTCGGTCCTATGCAACTTGGCAATAATATCGGGTATTACATTAAGAAATATCTCCTCCAACATCAAATAAGGCAACTTCATAGAGCAGGTAGCTCCGAAAATAAGCGGAAGCTGCGACATGTGCCGAGTGGGTCGCGGTCTATTATAAGTTATAAGTATAACGTGTTTAGGACCTAAGTCAAATTATAGGTACTACGTTGATCACATGCTTTGATTTTGAAAGACTACGTTAAGTTTTACGTAGTCTTAGTTCCGTTAGATCATTGGACATAATATGATGAAACATGAAAACTCGAGAGTGTACATTGAGACTGAGAAAAATTACTGAGAAACAAGGCCAGCGTTATGAAGCATTGCGCACTTTTTGGGTATCATTCAATGACAGGAACATCTCCGATGATGTGTGTGTGTGTCTACAGCTTATTCATAGTCATAAGAGAAATTCTAAGCATACCATATTTTAGAGCATAATTAGAGCAATCAAAGGTTTCAGTCATACATTTGGAGCCACCACAACTTCGTTACTATGAGTGGTTTTTTGTGTGTAAGCTGGAGAAATGTGTCTCCAGCTGGCACATGCATAAACATTCCTAAATTTAATAGACTTTACTTTTCTTTTATGTTAACCAGTTTATCAGACGGCTCCTAGTCTTAACATTTTTCAGTACCTCAATTAAAACGATCGAGAGCGCAAATTAAAATGACTCTAATAATGCTAGCTCTTAAGTTCAAACTCAATTGCAATAGTGTAGCGCACGGAACGGCAACAGCGCTCTTACCCGCTTCCGAGCCACTATTTTTGAGTTTTTTGGCGGGAAAATCGTTTTTGGTTTATAATCTGGAAACTAAGAGACCCAGAGATTTGAAATTATGCCTCGTGTGTGCTGCAATTATAACGTATTATTTGATATTTAAAACGAAACTCTAAGTGATATTGTTACAGTAACTCACCATGTGTCAGCCCGTGTCACGTGTCACCAGCTTACACATACATATCAGTTCGTAGCTCATAAACTATTAGAGCTAAAGTTTTGATAAATTTGGAGCCTAATGCTCTAAATTTGGCTCTAAATTTTGAGGTATAATACAAAATTGCAGCTTAAATAATTACGAAGATACAGATGTGCAAGCCAGAGACACGGGTCTCCAGCTCGCACAGTTTTATGATCTTAGTTTCAACAGTATTTGAGTGTGATGGTTAGTTTTTTTGGCTCTCATTACTGCAATTATGCTCTAAATTTCTGCATGTGCCAGCTGGAGACACGTTTCTCCAGCTTACACACAAAAAACCACTCATAGTAACGAAGTTGTGGTGGCTAAACCTTTGATTGCTCCAATTATGCTCTAAAATATGGCATGCTTAGAATTTCTCTTATGACTATGAGGAAGCTGTAGACACACTCCGATGATGGATGATACGGACTCGCATAGCAGTCGCGTAGCAGTGCACAACAGTTGCAAACGGTTAACGGTTCGATATTATCGCAAGAGGTGTAGAATATAAGTTCTAAAGAGGTTTTCCCTTTATTCAATAGAATCGTGGGCGTGGTACGGGGTAGGGATTGGGGGGGGGGGGGGGGGGCCTGGAAGCGGGCGAGCTCGTGGAGTACAATGTGATATAATTAAGTGTTAGTGTTAGTCTGTGCGTTTCGTGCGACCTATAATGTATGATTGTTTTTGTTTATGAAGCCGGTGTCGGTTGGAATATTTTTTTATTTTGCGTTGTTAATTTTAATTTTTTTTTTTTATGGTACTTGTATGTATATTTTGATGATGGAAGATATTTTATCATAAATATGAAAGAATATCCAATGAAAGGCCACAGATAATAATAACGAGCCTCCATATTAGAGATAGCTCTGACATATAGAGAGATATAAGTAAACAAATTAGGTCGCGCGGTCCGTGCGCAAATTCAAAGGTTTAGATCGCGCCAAACTTCTAGTTCCCTCTGAAGTTGCTTCGCGCAGCTGTACAGTCAAGCCCAGAATATATAAGCCAATTTAAAAAAAATACTTCGGAGGGGACTAGAAGTTTGGCGCGATCTCTAAAATTTAAAGATCTCATTGTTACGTAAAGATAATGCTAAACGTCCCATAAATCACTTGTACATAATTAACAGTTTTGCATAAAAGACAATTTGTATTAGTTCGCTATCATTTTACATCCCGAGGGCTTGGTGCGAGATTTTTTTTACTATCCGATCGAGTTAAAGTTGAATATCTAGTACAAATCTACTTGAGCTTAATTTTTACATTTAATTTATTTACTGACGTTTTGAAATGTTTACACTAATGTTTTACGCAATGAGCATACAGTATCTTTCGGTCTTGCAGTGTGGTGAAGGTTGGTTGCAGTTATATACAATTAGTATGGGATGCAAGAAGCGCCGCCTGACCCTTTGGTTTCACGAGTTCGTCGCTAGGCAGCGCTGCTTCCATCCCATACAATTTTTTGGCAACTTTAATTCGATCGACAAGTAAAAAAACTCACTTGGCGCTCATCAGATGCGATGGCTTAACGTGTTATAAACTATATTGATAACTCAGGAACTCGATAAGAGGTTCTTTTGCGATTATTATAAATCACATACATAGGACTATGTCGATTGTGATAGTATAGTTATAATGTATGTTCAAAGCGTACCGCGTATCTTGCATACTAGTTTATTATACTGATTGTAGTGTCATCACTCACCAGTGTTTGACACTAGGCCCATTGTTTGACACAGTTTTCGTCGCAAAAAAAAAAAACATAGATTGTAATTGAAGTTTTACGTAATGCCGCTAGAGAGCAGCGGTCTGTACGCAATTGTTGCTTAAGACTAAAAACAGTTGGTGGCCCCTGTTTTTAAAGGATTAAAAAAGCAAAAGAATGCCGGCCGCTGGTGCCACTCACCTATCTATTTTTACCAGTGTTTTGCATAACACTAACTTGTACACGTAATTCTTTTATAAATAATTACGATACAATTTTAATAGAGACCGAAAACCATACGCTATTTGGAACACCGCAGTCCCCAAGTTTAATGACGCTGAAAATGCCACATAATGATGCCATCAGCAAACTCAAAAAAACCGCAGTTGTAGATGAAGCAATGTCAATAACATACAATATACAATACAGACTCTAAAGCGAGGTGCCACATTTAATTATTAATATTTACAGTAAGTTGTCTAAAGCGCAACTGTGGGTGTACGAGACGTTCCTTAGTTGATTTATAGGTTGAGGGCTCTCAATATTTAGTAGCTTTTAATTAAGCAAGGTATAATACTTCTGTCGAGTGGTTCTGACCTGCCTAATTCACAAGCCTATACGTAATCACAGGAGTGGTGTATTTTATCTAGTCTTACAGCATAATATGGACTTGACGATCCTTTCATACTTAGCAATACTTGTTCTACTTGTAAAATACGGCATAATGCAACAATATTGTATTGTAATAAATATAAATATCTTAACTTTGTTGATTTTTATCTCTTTTTTTCTGTAAAACCTTTAAAATCCTGATATCTGACTTGGTCACTGTTGGCAAATTGAATTTCGCCTTTACAATAAGTTATGTTAACATAACCTACGCTGCAGACTGGTGACATAAAAGCGTTGCTAATAAGAAAGCGATATGCAAAAGTAACACTATAAATTTAAAGAGACTAGTTAGGCATCAAATTGATCGACAACACAAGTAGTCCACCGTTTATTAGAATTTAAGAAAAACCAACCTTACGTTTCGAATTCGATTTCGATTCGAAGTTTATATTAACTTTATTTTACAACGTGAAGATCATAATTTTGACTATTTATTATATTTTTATTTATTATACTTCGACCGTTTGATGCTGATGCAGTTTACCGAGTAGTGTCGCGCGCGCATGTGTTCACAGCGTGGCGCGGGTTCTGTTGTAAATCATCGTAGGCAGCTAGATTTATTTCCTACAAATTTGTATATTTGAATTATCTGAACAGATCCGATTTAGGTAAGACATCAATGTTTATAAAATCGATCACTGCATGAGCATATAAGTGTCTAACATAATTTGTAGCTGATCAGGTAATCAAGGCAGCTCTGAAATGTGTTATATTTTGTCGGCACATTAAACTATGGATATTTACGACAAATTTGTTTTATTTTTCTAATGGTTTGTATTCCTTTAGGTGATTATATCAAAATCCAAATCATTCTAAATAGGTATATTTAATTAATCTGAAGTCATAAAAGTACAAAATGCAAAACATTCAACAATAGTAAATAAAATTCATCAGAAACTGGAAACCGCAAACTAGTTCTCTTAATAAAGCATCCACTTCTATTTTTATTATATCCATACACTACATTTTACTAACTACTCAGAACATTGTTTGGTTTTATAAAATCGCGTAATAAATAAATAATTTTAGCTAATTCACCTACATACACCATACTGGAGTCTGACACAAAGGTCAATATTTGAAAAATGTGGAGACTATTTAACTTTAAATTATTTATTTACAAAGTAAACTGTAATATCACATACAATTGAATTTCTAAATAAAACAAAGATTGCATGAGATAGGAACTTCCTGTGACGTGTTAAGTTTGTACTGAATCTTACTGCTGACTAGCTAGACATTACCTAAGTGATTGCAACTTATTCAAGCAATTGACTAACATTATAGACAATTATACAACCATTCGAGGCATTTCGAGGTGTGCGCCCAAGGCACAAAATTATAGCCACATCATTAAATGATCATAGGTTCACAATTACCAATTGTAAATACTTGGATGGTCTTTGTGTTTGATTTATATAAAGGTATCCAGTAAATAATGCGTAACCTTTTATATGTGGATGGGTCTGTTTGCACTCTAATATATGGCAAAATTGCGATTTAGTAAAAGTAGCACGGTTTTCTTTTTTTGTGGGATCCAAAATTTCCTAAATGATAACTTTACAAATAATATTTTTAACAAAACGTGTTTTTCTCTGGGCACAAAAAAAAAAGCATTCATTTGATTTAGCAAGTATCTGTGAGTGCCTATTAGAAAAAAAACAAAAAATATTATAATTTGTAGAAATACAAAAAAGAGAAATCCATTTTTTTTTTTTCGAAAACCGTGCTACTTTTACTAAATCCAAATTTTGCCCTATCTTAGAGAGCAATCAAACCTAACCACATTATGAAAGGTTATCCATTATTTACTGGACACCTGTATAGTACTACAAAGTACACTTAAGAAATTACTTTGCGAATATATTGGGAGTTTAATTTTAGTTCTGTACTACAAGAGAGCTGCCAATGGCAAGTACCGAATATATATCACAAGTTTTATACTTACTAAATAACTATTAACATTCAATTAAAATTGTTTGATTAAAAAAAAGCATGATCACCTCATTACAAGTATGTAATATAGCGCTCACAGCTCGGCCCGGGAGCGCGTCAATGGTTCCTTATATTCACTGTATTGTTCAATTCAATATTACTGAGTCCAAAGAGATTTATACAGCACATTTCAACTTAATTAAATAAATCACAAATAGTATACAAAAAATCATAATAATATCATGCTGCTCGCTATAAGTGGTCAATACTTTCAATAACAATAAATTTGCGTGTTTGTATTTAACTATAAACACCTAGTCTATGCATGCCCGCTACTACAGCATAGTCTGCTTAGTATGCAAGTGGGGAGCCAGACACTAGAAATATTAGTAAAATAAATTACAACTATTTACACATTTATGATACACAATAGATGAAATTTATAAAAACACAATGTTGAAAAAATTTCCACGAGCAGTATTTAAACCTGCACCCTTCTGACATACCGGGTCAGGTGCTCTTCCAATTGAGCTATCGTGGTTCTAACCGTGTCGCGTATCGTGGCGCCTTTAAAATTTACAATATTTACTTTTTTACCAATTTTAAAGGCGCCAAAAAAAAAAGCCTAGCGTTGAATAATTTCGGCGGGCTGGTTAGAACCACGATAGCTCAATTGGAAAGAGCACCTGACCCGGTATATCAAAAGGGTGCAGGTTCAAATCCTGCTCGTGGAAATTTTTTCAACATTGTGTTTTTGTAATTTGTATCGCAACAAAATTTGCGTTAAAATTATATAAACAAAACAATAACATTTTAGATGAACTTTAGTTAAGAGGTAAACGCTCAAACAATTCGAGCAGCGTTTCTTTAGTTCCGAAGGTATGTCGGTTATTTCACTTGTGGTTTGTCCGGATTCGGTTCTTTTTCGTCGTCTTTGAACAGCAGCGGTATCATGCCCAGGAAACATCCTATCGTTATGCCGACCACACGACCCTGCAAAACGAGAATTCTATTTAGATTCTACGGATCGGACATCGTGGGTGTTCTACACATAGGATGTTTTTTTGCTAACTATAATACCATGTTGGTGAAGCGCCGGCTGACCGGCATGTCGAGCTGCACGGGCGACAGCGCGGGCGCGCCCAGCCCCACCCAGGCGGCGGCGCGCTCCACGTAGTACGAGGAGCCGATGCCCACCACGTCGCTGAACGTGTTGCCCAGCGCCGCCGCCGCCATCGTCGACAGCGTGATGTACGCGCTCATGCTGCTCTCGATGCGGTCGCCCTGGGGACACCACACCACTGTCGTTCGATCACAACCTATTACGATATGTACTATCTTTATATATATATCTTCTGTGCGTGTGTTTGTAATTGAATTCCTAAACGGCTGGACCGACTTTGATGAAATTTTTTGTGTGTGTTCAAGTAGATTCGAGAAGTTTAGTTTTACAATTTGACCCAGTAGGTGGCGCTGCAATAGGGGTCCATCATGGAGTACGGGTGCTTTCAAGCGAGCGTCGCGAGCGGGCCACTAGTATTTTATACAATTGTGTTGAGCTGACACAAGATAATTTTTTAAGTTTTAAGTTTAGATTTAGTGTATTACAACAGCAGGGAATAAGAGTAGAAGCATAGCTAGCGTATCTGCTAATGTAAGCTAGGATGGCTTGTGCCTAGCGCTTTACTATATGTAATAAATTAACCAACGCATTAAAATTATAATTAACATATTTTATTGGACAATTTAAAATAACTAAGCTATGGGAATACTTACAGCTATTATCATTATGAAATTATCCAGAAAACCGAAACCAATAAATGGAATGGAGTTTGATAATGACACTGCAAAAAAAGTTAAATATTAATGATGCTACTTACTACAACACTTAAAAATAAAATTACTAATAAATAAAAAAAGGATCCTTGTGTTCAATGAATGTGTTCTTCTAAGTAAGTAAGTAAAGAGCCCATTATTGTCCCGCTGCTGGGCAAAGGAAATCAAGTCATCGCTACAATTAATAGATAAAACATTGAACCACTGATCCCTGACTAGAATTTCCAAATTTGTTGTTTTTTATTATGCGGGTGAGCACAGCGCCTTCATCGCACCTTATGATAAGGCCAATGATGGAAGCGCACTTCACCGGGAATCCTCAACTATTGAGGCACTGGTTATATCTTATCTCTAGCTGCCAGAACCAACAATCTCTAGCTACAAACATTGATGTTATGGCGACATATTTAGATAAGATGGTGAAGGAGCTAGCTGACAGACAAACATGCCCTGCTGCCACTGGGAATCGAAATCGGAAGTGCTGGTTCTGAGACCGGATGTCTTGACCACTAGACCACATTGGCGGTTGCCGTGGTTAGTTGGTGGTAAGGCTTGTTAAGTTAAGCATAATTATAAGTCTGTTGCAATTACCGATATGTTTAACTAAGCTATGCTGTGTTCCAACAGTTAAAGTAGCTTTCTACTTTCACTTTTATTATCACTTATCAGGTGTGGAATAAAACAAACAGCAAACATAAAGCCTAAAGTTATGATTAAAGTTTGGCCGATATAAAATAAAGAGAGTATCAGATACCGATATATAATAGAGTATCAGAAGGATAGCTTCATACATGACGCGCTCGACTAACGCACACATAGACATCTCTCACGTCACGGCAACGGCACGGAATCTCGCAACACCGAGTGCGAGTGATACGCGGCACCACGAACTGCAATGTAATCTTTCGCTTCGCGGGGATTATTGCTAAGTTATCTCTATTTTAAGTTTCATTTTGAAGTATTAATTCAAAATCACGATGGAACTTGGATAAAAAACATTGTTTCTGCTTAGTCAGCAATTGTTTAAATTCAACTTTAAACAGTGAATTTTGTAATACTTATTTATCTACGTTATGATTATGATGAAACACTGTTGGGAGTGTGGTTTTTTATATTTATTATTATGTATGAAGATCAACAGCTTAATAATAAATAGGTAAGTACCTAACCTACTGTTTTAAATCTCAACTATTTTTTTATTATATAAAAAAACCGGCGAACTACGAGTCGGACTCGCGCACGAAGGGTTCCGTACCATTATCTATAAAAACGGCAAAAAAAATCACGTTTGTTGTATGGGAGCCCCATTAAATATTTATTTTATTCTATTTTTTAAGTATTTGTATTATAGTGGCAACAGAAATACATCATCTGTGAAAATTCAACTGTCTAACTATTACGGTACATGAGATACCTGATGACAGACGGACAGACAGACAGACAGACAGACAGACGGGACGGACAGCGGAGTCTTAGCAATAGGGTCCTTTAAATATTTATTTTATTCTGTTTTTTTGTATATGTTGTTATAGCGGCAACAGAAATATATCATCTGTGAAAATTTCAACTGTCTAACTATCACGGTTCATGAGATACAGCCTGCTGACAGACGGACGGACGGACACCGGAATCTTAGTAATAGGGTCCCGTTTTACCCTTTGGGCACGGAACCCTAATATATATAAATAAGTAGTGATTTGAAATATTATGTAATAGCTAATAACTAAGACATAGCAAGATTGTTTAGACTTTTTAAGTTTGTGCCTACCTAAACAAAGAGAACTATTTTTTGCACCACACTTGTTGACAGCTCTAGCGCTATTGTGGAGCATACGTATATGAAGTAAAGTACATACATGAGCTTAACTTCTGATACTCTTTTATTTTGTGGTTTTTTTTTTCAAGTAAGTAATAGTAATTCCTTATTTTCTTTCCAATCTTAAATGTACCTACATCATAAGATACAATAACAATGTTTTGTTACAAATAAATATTGTGAGAGATTGGTGCTTGAGGTAAGCGTTAGCCTGTCTCACAGGCACCAGGTTTGACTTTGATAACAGAAAATAATAAATACTTACAATGTAGCAATTCCCTAGTTGATGGTTTTGGCACTGTAGAAGCTGAAATAATAAAAATTCACATCCATTAAATTAATAATTTTTTTTTAGGATATCAAAGGTAACAACAACAAAAACAAGGTACACAACAAGAATTAATCACACAATAACATTTTCAAAGCAGATAATATAGTATAACCTGCACAGTACCTAAAAAATACATAAGTAATAAGAAGGATAAGATATAAAAAGTAATAAACTTGCAATAAAGTAGAGTTGCAGAAATTTAACAAGAACTGGATTTGATCAAGGCGACACTCTGACCCAAACTAGAGTATGCATTTATAATAATAAGATTGTAAATCCACATAGTTGAATAACTGCCAATGGTACAGCACTAAATCCATATTTACTCTCATAGAATTAAACCAGATAAAACTGGATTAACCCTTTAACCGCCAGACTTCATATCAGTTGTCGTGCCCTCAGCGCCAGGTACGTAAAACTAAAAATAAATACCTACAACAAATAGGGATGTTCAATGGTAGATCGATAAACAATAAACACTTTGACTTTGATATACCCGTCCCAGCTACGCACGGGCACGCTTAAAATTTCATCTAAATAGCTTCAGCGAGTTATGAAAGAGATTCCGTCTTTTAAGGCTTTTCATATTCATTAATACTAACAACTACATTCATAGTAAGACTAACAGCTAGTCTTAATTTTAGAGCCAAGTCGTGTAAAAAGAGGCGAGTCTTATTTTAAATGGCTAAAGGACTCGAGTCTCTTTCATCACTAGCTTCAGCTGGTTAAGCTTGAAGAGGTAACAGACAGATAGAAAGAGTTACTTTGTAATTTATTTTAATTTAATTTCTAATATTAGTAGATATTTTGGTAACCCAATGAAACAATAAGCCCATTTATCGATAACACGAACATAATAGGTACACGCTTAAGCACAACACCAATGGAAAATTCCAGAAGGCGTCGTTTATGACGTCAGACGCGGTAGTCTTTCTCCAACCGTGGCGCGGGGAGTACTAACATCATTCGTTTCTAAACATGCAAGCTAGGGATGAGAATCATCAATTCAGTCACCGACATTTTTAAACTTATTTTCAATGAAATAAAATAAAATAAACAAATTTATTTCTACAGTAACAGTTGCTTTATTTGTTTTGTAATAAATTAGCTGTGCCCGCAACTTCGTCCGCGTGGAATAGTGATTTTTGGCAGCTTATTTTTTAGGCTAATTATTTTGTCGTATTTATTTATATCTAATCAAAAGCCTAAAAAATAAGTTTCAAGCTTCTCGCTTCAAAAATGAAGTAATTTCCATACAAACTTTACCCTTACAGCCCTCTTTCGCATTAAAAAGTAGCCTATGTCCTTTCTCTGGCTCTAGACTATCTCTGTACCAAATTTAATTTAAATTGGTTCAGTAGTTTAGGCGTGATTGTGTTTTACCTAACTCAGTCCGTCTGTGTGTTACAGACAGACATTAGGTAAAACTTTACAACCACGTAACCAAAATTGGGGGAGGGGGGGATCCCCTCAACACCCCCTTATTACTCCCCCCCCCCCCCCCCGCCCCGAGAAAACGCGTACCTAGTTTCAGAGATATGCAATAAAGAAATTTTGAGGTTATGAATCTATAAAAGTTACATTATTATACATTTAAGGAAAGAATTCTCTCTGCCGTGACTGCGCTCGCCCCTTCCGTAACTGACCCTCCCAACGCTGCATTTCGCTAGGTAAAAAAAAAAAAAATTAACCAAATAACAGTAAGGATTACTGTAGTAGGTTCGATTGATCCCAACAGCTAGGCGAGGTGAAGGCGAATAAACAAAAACTGATGACGGCTGACAGTTGGCAGCAAAATGGCGTCGTATTTGCGTTTCGTTATACCGCAGTAAAACCGACAAACACAATTTTACTATTACAAAATTTCTCAAATATCGTAAATTTAATACTTTAACATAAGTACACATATTTTTAAGTATACATTTGAATTATGTATGAGATATTGTTTGTGAGATTTTTGGATTTTTGTATCAGTAAATCTTTGTTTATATCCCATCCCTATTGTCAGATTTTTCCGACAGGGGCGTTGGACATTAGTACACATGCCTACACATCAACCTATTACAAACTGTCAAATTTCCTCAATAGACTTCGAATTTTATCACAAAGGAATACAGTTGAAAATGTATTGAAGAAATTTGACAGTTTTGGATAGGTTGATGTGCAGACGTACAATTTTATAAGAATAATATCAGTCATTTATCTAACTTCAGACATTATTTTTAGGTCTTCTAATTAAGACTAAAGAGACTAAAGTGTAATCAATTGTAAATGATTACTTGATTAACTATTTACCAAATATAAACATTATTTTTATTTAATACAGCATTATTATCAATGATCGGAGTAGGTAGAGCTATTTTATGTACTTGCCATATGATAGAATAATATGGATATTCCCCGAATGAAAACCATACACTTCCTATAAGTATAAGGATAGTAGAATAAATAGATAGAAACTTGATTAATTAAACCAATATATATTTTTATGTAACAATTTCTTATATTTATACAAGAATCAACAATCATTTAACATTTTCATTCTGAAGTTGTACAAGAACATACCATACAAATGATTTGTTCCTCAAAAATCGAAACATGATTGAAAAGCACTCTGAGAACCGAAGTAATCAAGTGAGACAACATTAAACAACATGTTACTTTCGAAAAACAATTGAATGCCAGTGTTGCAGAAAGAGACAAAAACAGGAGCGTTACTCTAGTCTAGCCACACCCGTGACACTGCCTGTACGTGTGAGCAAGAGCGCATAATGCAGCGATATCACAGTGTCAACAAATCGGCAACATCGCGCGTTTGACAAAAACCATTTACATATACCATTTTTTATACTTATTGATAAAAATAATTATAATAATCGAATTCCGGAGTATTAGTCGGAATCCCGTGGAATATCCATATTAACATCAATGTTTGCGGTCAATGAACCTAAATAGCTCTACCTACTCCGATCACTGGTTATTATACAAAAAAAGGTGGTTAAAGGGTTAATGTAGTTAGGACAAGGAGTACCTCACTTACCATATTTTTTCTTTAACCAATCTTCAGGAACTGGACAATAGCTGCCCGTAGGATCTACGTCGCCTAGGGATGGCACTTTGCTTGGCCTTCCGAATTTGCTTCTCCACCTCAGACCAGCTAGTTTATCTGCAATTTCCTAAAGAATATTAATCGGACGATGTGCCAAATGTTTTAAAATTTTACTTAATAACGATCTTATTTACCTTCATACTCCTCCTTTAGTCTATTTGACTCATACTCTTGCAGTGCACTGAACAATAACTTCCTCTCTTCGTCATTCATGTGCAGGACAAGCTCAGTAGCATGCGCTTTTGTTAACGGTGCTGTAAGTTGTGTGGGTTCTTCGAAGTCCTTGGTAGTAGGTCCTAATCCTAGATTGCGCGCTTTTATAGCTATCGGGACGAATAAACTGGATTTAGAACCTACAGTAGCACTGTGACGAACTTGCAGTTTAAATGCATTTTTATGGCAGAATACACTAATATTAATAACAGAAGGACTACATATACTTCTAATAAGTCGTGCTGCCGGCATCTTTGACCTATTTTATTTGAAGAATATTGCAAAATACAGTTTAGGACTTTTTCCGTCCGATATGTGTGACACTTACTCATTGATAGTTGAGCTTATTTGATTGAATTTTTTTTTTTAAGTTTAGTTTGTTCCTTAAGGAACCGGCTAAGGTCATAGACCATGCTGCCATGTCATTAGTTTCTTAATTTCATTGCAATACATAAATAAACAATATTATATTGATGATGATGAATGATAATAGAAATGGGAAGTGAGAAATGATATTACCCCCCAACCCCTCGAGTATCTCAGTAAAGATGTGGGGCTTTGCTAAGTCCTCACGCAGACTTCTTGTGAGAATTTGAAAAGTAACATTGCACTGTTTTGTTTCATTTGCCAACACTCATGCACACTCACGAACACTTAACGGTTAATAATCCACCATTATTTCACATTAATATTCGACATAACACAAATTTTAGAAAATAAAACAAAACCGCTGACATTACTCTTCACTTTCCCGCTAAGAAGTCCCTTATTTGATTGAAGAAACTGTCAAATGTCAAACCACAGAATACAGACGCTACGCTTACGCTACGTTCGTAAAGGTCGTCCGATGACGATGCAACACCCGTTCTAAAATTGTCGGTGCGTTCGTTCGCTCGACGATGATGAGTATGACGCACCGGTCGCCCAGCCAGTCGCCCGAGTTCTCGGGGTGAAAGCCGCCCAGTTTATTGAATTCAGACAAATTACTTTATTTGATACATTTTACAAGAAATTGAATTGAATTGAATTAAACGTTCTTTCATACTTTGTGAGGTTATAATTTTTTCGCTCGCTTTTTTTTAGTTTGTGATACGCTTTGGTCTTTTAGAATTGATGGCTGTTTGATTTTGTATTTGCGATACTATAAATTCTTCTTCACTATCGCTGTCATTTTCTTCAAATAGTTCGACTAAATGGTTTATAGTTTGTCCAGCTGCACAGAAAATTAGTTTTTCCATTAAAATAGCTTTCAAACAAGATTTTTTTTACCCGTTTCTTGGAAATTGAAATTAATTCAAAATTCAAAAATACAATATTATTTATTTTGTTCAGACGCCCAAATAGAGTTACATACGTGAATATTTCGCAATCCGAATAATATTGTATTATACATATGTGTTGAATTGATAACCTCCTTTATTTTTGAAGTAGCTTATCCGAGTTGTGAACAATATACCAAAAAATGCTTACAAAATTATCAATTAACAATTATTTGGAATGACAAAACATAATTTAAATTAAGTCTACCCAAATAAAATTTAAATTGGAATGACAAAGTTGCAATCGTTTTAAAGACTGCGAATTTATAAACATATTGGACTGACAAAGTCACATTTGTTTAAGGACTGCGAAATTATAAAAGTTTTGGACTGAAAAGGTCACAACTTGCTTGAACGACTTTGTCGGTCCAAATATGTAATCATGAATTAGGCACAAGTGTACTTAATGTGTCATTGTCGCTCCAGAAATAAAAAACATCAAAGGGCATATTTACCTTAATGACCTTAGCGCTCCAGTTTACGTCTGCTTCACTCACCGCGGATAGCGTGACCAATGTGCCTTTGTCGCGCCAAAACACTAATAAAATGGCGGCAAAACGACATAGGCACTATTTCCCCCTGGCGGTTTTTGAAGGAACTTAACGGGAGTCTTTGTTCCAACGGAAGAAAGGCTATTTCTAAAACAGTTTGGCATACTTAAGTCATTTTTGAACTTTTGGTAATTTCTGCCCTTGTTCCACCGAAGGTGCGATATAATATTATATAATAAATAGATCCTTGAACGAAATCCATTGAGTATAGCTTCCCGAAAACTCGGGCACCTCGATCCGTGGTGTTGATCTTTCATAGTGTCCCGCCGACCAAATTCTACTGTTAAGCGTCTTCTTCATTTCGTCATACTTGTCTTCGATTTCTATGAAAGTAGCGTAATACTTTTCACTACTCTCTCCCTTCAAAGATGATTCGACGTCCCAGTGGTATTTTTCAATAAGTTCCCACTTGGCCTTCAGTATGGACAGATGATCTTCAAACTCCCATTTTTCGGAAATTTTCTTGAGATCGATCTTTGACATAGCTCTGTCAATGGCCTTGAAGTTATTTTCTTGTTTGTTTAGCAGGGCTTTGATGTTTTCAGTTGAATCTTCTCCTGCTAAACCAGATATATCAAACTTTACCTCCCTATTTAATTGAGCGAGTAAAGCTTTCATATCACTCTTAGTTGTCTCGTACAAGATTTTAGTTTTCTCATATATGCTGTCCGAAAAGTAATTTATATTCTTGTCATCAATTTCTTGCAAAAGAATTTCGTGTCTCTCTTCAAAGTCCAACCACTGTGAGTCTAAAGAAACAATACGTATGGTTAAGTATTCCTCAGTTTTACGAATTTTAGAATCTTTCTTGTAGTTAGTACAAAGTGTTTTGATGTTTTCAAAGCACGTTTGTTGAAGTTGTAGTTTTTTCATGTCGATGATGGTAAAAGCTTGCAAGGATGAAAACAATAAGTTTAAGTTGAGTAGTTAACTTGCCTCTTACACGCAGTTCACGTTGGAAGAGACGAAGCTTGAAGTTGTATAGTTGTGTTAGTTTAACACAAAAGTTCAATGTTGACCTTCAAAGTCGGTACTGTAGACACTCGAAGGGATTGCTGGTAGTCAGTATTTAGTGTTCTTATGGCTCCGTAACAGTATGTGCACCTTCTCAATTTGACTGGTGAGACCCGCTTGTGGGAGGCCAATCAAACCGATTTGCTACTTGTCACAAACACACTAGTCACACTAAAGCACTTATAGTTGTCGAAGGACCATAAAATGTACGAGCCAGTATGACCACGTACACCTGAGATGATGTTAGATGTAGTTGGAGCACGTAGGTAAAGAAATCACCCAAGTTAAGACAGTTTGTTTATTGTAAACTCACACGTCACAGTTAGTTAAGTTATAGGTAGGTAACTCTTTGCTCGACCGTTCAGTGCAAGCGTAATTGCGTACTACCAAGTAAATAAAATATAATATTAAATCTAACAATAATGACGCGAGCCCAAAAGTGGGTCACGAAGTCAGCAAATATGTCCGGTGGTGAACCGTACAATGTACTTTTTTTTTCTTAAGATATATATTTAATAAAGAGAAGAATAATAATTAATAATAATAATAATAATACGGCACGCATTGTGAGGAGGTTCCTGTTTCTGGAGCCCTAGCCAGGTAGCTTGGACCCTGGTCCCGATGCCGGCGGACCCCTATTTTTTTATATATTTTTAAATGTTTTATTTATTTTGTTTTTAGAAAATATTTCAAAATGTAAATTTATATGAGAAAAATAAATAGAGATAATAATAATAATAGATAATAATAATAATACCTTATGATAAGAACCTCGTGAAAGCCGAGAAGGACAAGCTCAGTAAGTACCTTGATTTGGCTCACGAGGTTACCGTCAGGTGGGATGTGGATTCAACCATTATTGTACCAATAGTCGTTTCGGCAAACGGTATTTTAGCCAAGAGCCTCGATCAACACCTAGAGAGGCTCTCGCTGAAAGGTTGGGTCATGGGTCAGATGCAAAAGGCAGTACTCCTTGACACGGCACGTATTGTCAGGAGATCACTCTGCAGCCCTAACCAACGATAGCCTGGGTCTATCCCCGCTGCCGGTGGCAACCTAGGTTAAGTTTTTTATAATATTTTATTTATTTATTTATTATTATTTTATTACATTTTATAATAATGTAAATATGTTTTTACATAAAATATTGTAAAAAAATATTCTCTAGGTATACATATATTTAATAAAGAGAATAATAATAATGATAATATTCAGCGAACGGTCTGATAGCGAAGAGCCTCGACCAACATCTTAAGAGGCTCTCGCTTGATGGTTGGATCAAGAGTCAGATTCAGAAAGCAGTACTCCTTGACATGGCACGTATTGTCAGGAGGTTCCTCACTCTGCAGCCCTGACCACCAGTAGCTTGGGCCCTGCTGCTGCGGTACTCTAAAATTAGGTTGTTGTAATGTATTATTGTTTTTATATTAAAATATTGTAAAAATCTAGTTTTAAGTAAGAAAATAAATAAAGGGTATAATAATAAATTCATTTATTTAGGCAACATAAACCTCACAAGAAATAATTACAAAGTTAGTATAACAAAAAAATTAAAACAAATTACAATACAATTTTAATGTCAAAAAAATAAATAGAAATTCTAATAATAATTAACACAGATGTATAATTTCGATGTCAAAACTTTAAAAACTATAACTAAGCATTTAGAAAAAAATAATAATAATAATACTTTTTATTCAAAGTCAACAAATGGACT
The DNA here is from genome assembly GCA_949315975.1 of Eudonia truncicolella. Classification (NCBI taxonomy): domain Eukaryota; kingdom Metazoa; phylum Arthropoda; class Insecta; order Lepidoptera; family Crambidae; genus Eudonia; species Eudonia truncicolella. The sequence goes on along the minus strand of OX438831.1, from coordinate 624,391 downwards.
AAATAAAACTGATAAATTACAAATTATTATAAATTAAAAATATAATAACTTAAAATAGATAAGATTAATTAATTAATTAATTTCAATGCCATGCATTGCCTGCCACTGCACCATGATCCGGGCTTCCCCGTTTTAAAAACTATTCAGCTTCACGGGGCTTTTTTGAGGGCGGTGAAAAACTTTTAAGGTTCCTCAAGCCGTGTGAAATGAATCACCCTCGAAGGTTTTTTAGAGGGAATGGCATCACGCACTAGTGTGTGTCCCCGTGCCCTACTAGATTCTCCAAGGGTTTCGAATCGGAACCGGCTGAACCCTGAAAACCGGCTCGTCGTACCCGTGTTCTACGAGTACGGTGTTTTGGCTTAAACTAGCGTGCATGTTTAGTGTATTCTGTAAATGTGTAGTGGCATTTAGAGGATCGGGCGGGGGGGCAGTCGCAACTGTTTTGGGATACCACTATCATCATCTAGGACTTCCTTGGGGCGTCTAGATGTGTATCGTCTTGTTGGTGGTAGGGCTTCAACAGTATAGGTAGTTGGCGGCCGCACAACAAGCCGGGTTAGGGTGGTGGGGAGCGTTATCGAAGTAACTTATAGAAACGTCTTTCATAAAATCTTTAATAGTGGGAAGATCAAGATCACATCATGGTGGAGATCTACATTGTGATAGTACCAGGGGCAACCCGTGGCACCACGCATGGTTTTGTAGGGTTTGTAAGGGATACAAATAGGAGGGCGCGGTATGCGCGAAAACTACGGTAACGGATGTCGTGATAGGGCGCACGTACTAGTGCGTTTACTAGATCACAGAACACATAAGTATTAGATTCTCCGAACCCGGTGCGGATCGTATCGGGAAAGAAACAACCCGAGGGCGCCTCTAAAGGCTAGGATCTCGGCTCGGGTTGGCTAGGGATGGATAGGGAGAATGGGCCATAAATCACCATGCGGGCCCATTGCGGATCGATGGTTAAATAACGACTGCTACTAATTAAATGAAGCCGAGACCAACGGCTCTACGTGCCTTCTGAAGCACGGAGGAGCTCGAGATGATACATTTTTGTTCACCCATCTAATGACCGGCCTTTGCGAATGTACCGAGCGCGCTAACCACCACTGCTAACCATCGAGTTCCTCAAGAACTTAATAGCATTCCGTAAACCGTGCCCGTGGCTCGATCTAAAATCATTAGCCCAGCCAGAAACCTTGAAATTAAACTGTCAATTAAATCTTTACGGTTTTTAATATTATGTTCCATCACCATTAATCATTAAAAAAATACTGAAAATTGTCATGTCTGTATTGGTAGATTCCTTTGCCGTTCCTACATCAAGCCGAAAAAGAAAGTTGTCCTTTCTGTCACATCTGTCATGTAGAGTTGGGACTTAGGGCCGAAACACATAACGCAAACTGCTTATTTTTGCGGCGCCGCAACGCCAAAATCGGCAGTTGCGTTGCCGCGTTGCGGCGTCGCGAAACAGGGCATTATGGTAGGGTAACCATTTTCTCGTGATTTTTGAGTGTGGATAGACGTCTCTCTGCGATGGATCGTAATAAACTTATTGCTTATTTGTTATTAAGAAGACATTATTCTATCTTAAAAATACGGCAAAGAAGATACTGGATACATCCATTAAGTAAGGGTATGAAACCAAATGGCGAGTTCTTTTCTAAAAAATACGAAGCATTAAAGATAGACGAAAAAAAATTTGTTGCCTACTTTAGAATGAGTATATCATCATTTGAAGAGCTATTAAGCGAGTTATCAAAATATATACAGAAGAAAAAAAAAAAAGGAAGGAAACCAGTTACTGCTTTGGAAATGCTGGGCTTAACTTTAAGGTAAAACAAATAGGTTTCTTATTTTTTTTTTATTGATGTTTATGGCACTCGGAATCAAATGTTTAGTTTTATTTGTACCCCTGGCTTTATACACCTGTGGTACTAGCGGGGTGTCGATAAAAATTTTGCATCACTAGTGTTCATGGTTTGGGGGTACCTAGTGGTACAAAGCCAGGTTCAAATGAAACAAGACAGAATCAAATTAAGCTTTTTGCATTATACAATTTTCTTACTTTAAGAATACTTTAATAGGCCTTAAAAAATGTAATGATCAATTTAAGAAAAATCAAACTCCTCATCTTGTGAAACATAGGAAGTAGCTGACGTTTCGTCCAGTAAAAATGGTGAATTTATTGGACGTTGTTGGTTTGATGATGAGGTAGTCCTCTGTTCAGTAATCGAACTTCCAGGAGTAGAAGTGTGGTAGCCACTCTGAACCGTATTATCGTATCTCATAGTTGAATATCCTTGATTATAACCCTGATGCTGATATTCTTGATTATAGCCGTGATGTGTATTTTGATGAATTGAAGGTTGAAGAATGTCCGTTAATATTTGAAGCACCCGACTTTGAAATATCAATGTTTGATTCTTTTTAACGATTGTAGAGATGGTAAAATCCCCTTGAAAAAATGCAAATGTCTATTCTCCGGTGTTTTTAATATTGCCAATAAATCTTCTTCAATATCATCCTTATCATCTGCCTTTCGTTTTCGTGGTTGACTTTTATAACGAGGCAATGCCGTTATTTCATTCTCAATATCTCCTTCCGCTACACATAAACTGGAATCAGTTGCATTTTGTGAAACCTTTTTCAAAAACTGTAATTGTTTATTCAAGTGATATTCTTTAATTTTTGCAGCTCCAGCTCCTGATCGATTGGCATCTTTTAGTTTTTTTTGATATTTAGCAAAATTATCTTTTATGGCCTTCCACTTCTTGACTAAATCATTACCTGCAACAAATAACTTCACAAGTGAAAAATAGTAATAAAGACTAAAATTCCCTAGATTCCATTTATACTACATATAAAATTACATATAAAATTTGATATAACTTTCATAAGTACTTTCGGTCCATCCAATTTCATATAAATGGCTGGCCGCCGAAAAAGAACAATTTTCTGCTTTTTCTTGACTTAGGCAAGTTAAAAACTGATTGACTTTGCCTAGAACAACCATAATGTAAAATATTTCTTGAGTACTTCTTTGAAAAACTACCTGTCTATCTTTGAAAATCTATTCCTTTAGCAACACTATTACCTGCGCAGTTTGAGTTTGATTATACCTACATTTGTATTATTTTATTATTTGCCTACTAATTATTATTTCATTTTAGATTTCTAGCAACCGGCAGTGACTTTAAAACCATGCATACGAATTACTTCCGAGGAGCAAGTACAATAGCAAAAATTGTAAGGACAGTTTGTCGCGCCATATGGAAACATCTATCAAGTCAAAATATACCTCCTATAACAAAACAGGTTCTAGAAGATGTCGCTATTGAGTTTGACAAGAAAGCAAATTTTCCTAACTGCATAGGAGCTCTTGATGGTAAACATGTCCGTATTACATGTCCTGCGCACAGTGGATCACTGTTTTACAATTATAAGGGCTATAATTCAATAGTTTTATTAGCTCTTGTAGATTCTAGATATAGATTCATTTTTGTCGATATAGGAGCGTATGGCAAGGAAAGTGACTCCACCGTTTTCCAGAACTCTAAACTTTATGATTTGATTATGACACGCAAATTACCTATTCCTGTACCAAAGCCTTTACCAGGTTCTCAAAATGAAACTCCATTTGTTTTTGTAGGAGATGAAGCATTCTCAATTTCGAATAACGTCATGCGCCCTTACTCAGGGAAACATTTGTCGGTACAACAAAGAGTTTACAATTATCGACTGAGTCGTGCCCGAAGATATGTCGAGTGCGCTTTTGGCATCCTAGCCAATAAATGGCGCATATTTCATCGATCTATGAATGTGCAATACGAATTTGCGACAGACATTATCAAGGCATGTTGTGTAATGCACAACTTTGTTTTGAATCGAGATGGAGTACAAGCGACCGATGACATTATCTTTGATGATTCTGATCTGCAAATGTTGCATTTGCCCACAGCAAATGAAAATAATTTAAGCCCACATCTAATACGGAATGATTTTTGTAATTACTTTTCCAGTGATGTTGGCGCCCTAAGTTGGCAATTAAACAAAATATGAATGTTCGTATACCTACTCAGTTCAAAATACAAATAATACCTTAATACATTTGATTCAAACTATTTAACATGTTGTGAACTGCGAATAAACAATTTAAATGGCAATTTGGTTTTATTTATAGTATTTGTTTACCTTTTTGAATAAGAGCGCGAGAAAAAATATAATTTTAACTTAGAGAAAATCTTTTGCATAGGGCATTAAAATAAATGGTGTATTTCATATGATTAAAAAAAAAAAGATACATGCTACTTACATTAAACTACAATTTTTACAATTTAAACCGCGGATCAGATTTTTACGTTTTTACTACAGTAAAAATTGTAGTTTTATTGTGAATAGTGATCGCGTAAACCTAAGACAATACTATGTTACTACTTACCCAGTTTTGATTTTTCGGTTGAGTTTTTTTCCTTGTAATCAACATAAACGATCTCACAAATGCTTTTCCATGCTTCTTGTTTTATAAATTTGTCTTTATAGGTTTCGTCACTAGTATCCCACAAACAACGGTGTTCCTGAACCGAAGATATAAACAGATCGACGTCAACGTCAGACATTTTAATTTTAAAACTGCTTCTCGGTTGACACGTGTTGTTTGCAAGAGTGTTAGAAACAAACTGCATCATTGTCAACAAGTATGACGTCATAACGCTGGAATTCGCGTCGTGCGTTGCGGCGCCGCACCGCTATAGCGCACTGCCGATTTCAGCGGCGCGGCGCCGCAACGCGCTTATGTGTTTCGGCCCTAATAGCTTTGAAGTTTTTTTTTTTTTTTTCTTTTAGTTGATGGCAGGCTTAGAAGTTAGAATTAAAAAGGCACAAGCTTTTCGCTTAACTAAAATAAAAAAAAAACAACTTGGACTTCCTTAGTAAACCCCCACATCTTTACTGAGATACTCGAGGGGTTGGGGGGGTAATATCATTTCTCACTTCCCATTTCTATTATCATTCATCAACATCAATATTGTTTATTTATGTATTACATAATAATATGAAGATAGAACGAATGAATAGGCTTGATGGATGTCATCCGGAGCCGTAAAACAATAAACAAAAAAAAAAACTGACTGACTGACTGAACCTCGTATTCGATTCGATTAATCGGGATCTAACAAGAATCTGTCTATAAGTTACGATAGGTATGTTACGTACGATTGTGCCAATATTTTGGTAGTTATTATTGTTATTGTACGAGCAAAAAAAAGCAGAAACTCTTAAAACGATTTCAATAAGTGAGTTAATTGCGCAATTCATTAGGGAACTTTTGTTATAGTTTGATAGGTTAGTGATTTATGTAGATACTATTGTAAATATGAATATTTACTTCTTACCCTTGCGCATTCTATGTTCTTTCGGGATTGGGATCCATTTGATTAAAACATACTCGAAATCACTTGACCATAATTTATTCTAGGTACTTCTTCATAATATATTCATGATTATTTACTCAAACATTTCTTATAATAAACAACCTAAACAATATATTTATAACATTATGTAAAACTTGTCTCGACCAAATAACCGTAAGCATTAAGCAATAATAATTTTTCTTTACTTGACAAACAAAATATTTAAATCTGTTCCAAGACAACTATTATTTTTAACTCAACTGAATGCCAGCCAGTAATAATAGACATAAAATTCTACTAAGTCTATATTCCAACAGATACCTCAGTTATATGATGCAGAATACAACTTCTAAAATTATCATTTAATTTTAGAGTGTTACAAACTAACAGAAGAGTTTGATAAGACCACCATGCACGATGTTGGAAGGTCTGGTGGCTTGGGTTTTAAACAACTACCTCGGAAAATATGTGGAAAATTTGAATACAGATCAGCTGAGTGTGGCTTTACTCTCTGGTGAGTACGGAATTAGATTAAGTTTTGTGACTTATAATAGAAACAATAGATTTTCAAGACCTATTATAAAAATTGTACATATTCAAACTAACATATTTTTAATTATGTAGGCAAAGTAGAACTAGAGAATCTACCACTAAAGAAAGATGCATTGCGACACCTGGGCCTGCCCGTGGAAGTGAAGACAGGCTTCATAGGCAAGGTGCAGCTGCATGTGCCAGTCCGTCAGATACGCTCTGCGCCGTGGCTCATAGCCATAGAGAAACTTTATGTGGTGGTCACACCTATCAATCTGGATGAAGTAAGTCTTCATTTAATTATTATCACAGTTACCTGTTTTCTGAATAAATGGCTATAATAATAAAAACAATTATCAGCAAAATCTCTTTTCCATTTGCTGTCAATAATTATTGATTACATGATGTTGATCTATTGTTTTATGCTAGTATTGAAGTGGCTACTGTGTGTAGTATTATTATAACAATTTATAAAAAAAATGATGTGCTTTATCAATTTCTTAAAATACCAACCTTGGCTGTCCAAAGATTACTGCTAAGCTACATTGCTGTCAATATCAACAAATATTTCATCATCGGCCTATCTTAGTCCACTGTTGGACATCCTCCCCTAATGAGCGCCATAGCGCCCTGTTCTCAGCTTGATGCATCCAGCATCTGCCTGCAGTCTTTCGCAGGTCATCATCCCACCGTCGTGGTTGTGGAGTTGTGGTCTCCACTAAAGAAGACGTTTACCCCAGCGGTTGTCGGTTCTTCGCCAGGTATAGCCGGCCCACTGCCACTTCAACTTGCTGATTCTTAGAGCTTCAATGATATTGGTTCTCTGTAGGATGTATTTGTTACGAATCCTATCCTTCAGTGAAACTCCCAGCATAGCTCTTTCTATAGCTCGCTGAGTGACTTTAAACTGGTGGACCAGCCCTACCGTGAGTGTCCACGTCTCAGCTCCGTAAGTCATGACGGGTAGGACGCACTGATTAAAAACTTTCGTTTTCAAGCATTGCGGTATGGATGACGAGAAGACTCGATGTAGTTTCCCAAACACTGCCCAGCCCAGCCGGATCCTACTCTTGGCCTCCTTAAATTGTTTCTACCTAATTGCAGAATCTGCCCGAGGTAGGAATATTCGGAAACGATTTCAAGAAGATGACCATGTACGACCGGTATTGGATCAATGTGGCCATTGATCATGACTTTGGTTTTATCCAAATTCATGCTAAGACCGATGCGTCGCGAGGCTGAAGCTAGGCCGTCTAGCATCCGGTTCAGCTTCTCTAGCGACTCTGCCATTAGAACTATGTCATCAGCGAATCGCAGGTGTGAGATGTAGTCACCGTTTATGTTAATGCTCTGCGCAATTGGATGGGTTTGGAATGCTGGCCCTGTACTTGGACACTCATGGTGGCGGATTTGTAAAGACATCTCAACACCTCGATATAACGACAGTCCACTTGGCATCGCTGTAAAGATTCCAGAACAGCCCAGGTTTCGACAGAGTCAAAGGCTTTCTCATAGTCCACAAAAGCCAGACACAGGGGCTGATTATACTCTTCAGACTTCTGTATAATCTGCCTCACTGTGTGAATGTGGTCTATGGTACCATATCATCCAAGAAAACCCGGCCTGTTCCGGTGGCTGGAACTCGTCGACTCTCCTGGCGAGACGATTCGTGACCACTCGTGAGAAAAGCTTATAGACATGGCTCAGGAGCGAGATGGGTCTGTAATTTTTAAGTAGAGTTTTATCTCCCTTCTTAAAAAAGAGCACCACCAAGCTCCCGCTCCACGCCTTTGGAGTTCTCCCACTGTGAAGGACGGCGTTAAAGAGCTTTTGTAATTCCTGTATAACAGGGGCTCCTCCAGCTTTCAGAAGCTCTGATGTAATTCCGTCCTCACCGGGGGCTTTTCCATTTCTAAGCTGTGTCAGAGCTAACACGATCTCGTCTTGACTGATGTCTGGCAGGTCGTCGGTGTAGTGACGTGTCAGGGTGGCTCTGGAATCGTGGTCGTCTCGTCGGGGAACGAGGGGCATGTGCAGCGTATAATCGGCTATAGAAATCCTCTATCTCGGCGGAGATCTCCGGCTTCGACAATAAGGTCCTCCCGTCGTGCGTTTTAAGCTTCGTCAGATGGCTCCTGCCAAGCTGCTGAGTGTATACTTTGGACCCTTGGTTTCGCTCTATCGCCTCTTCAATGAGGCGTGTGTTGGAGCTCCTAAAGTCGCGCCGTACCATCTTCGGAATCTGCTTGTTCAGGTCTGACCTCTCCGACGAAGTCGTTTGGGTGGTTTCCCGTCTTCTTGTCATCAGCCCAAGTTCAGCCGAAAGTTTGGATTTCTTGCCAGTACGCTGTTTTTTGCAGAACTTAATGCCCTCGTCCCTCAACGTTTCGACCAGATTTTTTAGGGTCTCGTTAGTGTCATCAGTGGGTTCCAAGGCAACAAATCTGTCCTCGAGAAGCTGCTGGAATTTCGCGGTGCCCGCCATGATTTGGATTGGGTTAGGATGGAGCGTGGACTTCATCAGACGGTTTCTTTCAAGCTTCAAGTTGATATTCAGAGAGCCTCGGAGGAGTCGGTGATCAGATCCGGTATTGAACCTGTTGATCACTGAGACATCTCTGCATATGTGCTTGCTATCCGTCATGATGAAATCGATCTCATTTTTGGTCACAGTGTCGGGACTTTGCCATGTCCACTTCCTTTGAGGCTGCTTTTTAAAGAAGGAGTTCATTAAGAACAGCCCCTCTTTCTCGAGGAAGTTGACAAGCATTTGCCCCCTGTGATTCCTGACTCCATAACCATGCGGTCCTATCCGGGATTCGTTCCCAGTCTGGGTTCCCACCTTGCCGTTAAAGTCCCCCATAACAACGTTGAAATGAGCCTTAGTGGTGTTATGCAAGTCTTTGGATATGTCTTCGTACATATCCTCGACTTAATCATCTGAGTGTGTCGAGGTCGGTGCGTAAACCTGAATGACCTTCATGCTGTAACGCTTTGACAGCCGAATAATCAGGTACGCTACCCTCTTTTTTTTTGTTACGGAGTGGAAAATCTGCTAACAGACGCACCAGCGGGCAAAGAGGGGTCCCGCTGGCTGTACGAGGATGGCTAAGACTCTGTTCCAGGGTCGAAGCTCTAGAGAAAGCGAGTCTAGGCCGACTCGGTAAAAACCACTCCGATGTCCTACCGTCACCTTGGGACTAGCAAACCGGCGATCATCGCGTCGTCCTCATCCGAGGGGACGCATCGAACGCCGGCATGGTGGAGCCTGACGAGGTCATGGAAACCCTTTCGGACACCGCCACAACCCCGTCGGTGTCTGCTCGCCCTGTAGATGGGCGAGCCCCTCTCCCGCCCCTGGTTGGGGCGGGTGACCGCCCTCGGAAACGATGGGCGGACACACCTGACCCGTCCTTATAGACGGGTCGCCGACGCACCGAGACATACGGGGCATCGGCCCTCAGTGGGGACCCGTGCAATGCACGGTCAAAGCCCCCCCCTAAAGCTCGGACCGCGCTGGTTCCCCACAGGAGGCGTCTGCGGCGGCACGGATCCGCCAGGGGGCCATGCCCCCCGGCTTGCTCCGGCCCCTCCGCTGACCGCCTCCCAGGACCTCGCCACCGAGCATGGACAGAACCACGGTCGGCAGGGAGAGGTCCGCGCCAATCACAGCGACCAATGCGGAGCGCCGGACATCGAACGCAGAGCACACCATTAGGGCGCGCTGTGCCGCGTTCCCCGCCGCCCCGCAACGGTGGCACCGCGGGGTCAGCCCTCTCCCGATCCGGTGCAAACAGCGTCCGAACGAACCAGGACAGTAGACAGTAGACAGTAGACCAGACAGTCCGGACAGTATCCGCACCAGATGGTACGTGAGCGACCCATAGCGCCGCTCCGCCCATACCCGGAGGACGGGACGCAAGGCCTCCAGACTACGCATTTGCGTAGCCGAGACCCCCAAACTAGGCGGAACATCTCCTCTCGTGCTCCCTCAAGAGCAGAGCGCCTCCCTTGGGGGCCAGTCGACCGCCGCCGGCCCCCTCCTCCGCTCGCTGCCGGTATGCTAAAAAAAAAAGAAAAGAAAGAGACGAAAAGACACAACAAATCGCGAGGCCTTCAGCCCTTCTTTGGTGACCCGGACCCCGACTCAGCCTCCGACTCGGACCACGAATCTGACCCGACTCGGACTCCGACCCCCACAAACACGCTCGACGTTCGACACCCGAAGTCGTGTCCTACAACAAAAAAAACCCACAAAGACGGCGCTCAGAAGGAGCGCCACCGAGATTCCTCTCAAAGCTGCTCAGAAGGTGCAGCGAGTTGAGCGGCCCAGAGTAGGCACGCACATAGGAGAGGCAGGGCCCCAAAAGCCTGCCTCCTGCCTTGCCAGATGTTAGCCGACTGGGTCCAACTTTCTCCAACGGAGATCGTTGGAACCACTCGTTGCCCAGGATGCACCACGTGGAGGTATCTGACTCGCACCCCAGGTACGCTACACACTGGAGATTTCTTTAACGTTGTTAGAGAGGACCTTATTGACGAGGAAGCCTACGCCACCCTGGGATGTTTTATCAACCTCGCGAAAGTAGAGAAGATGGCACGAGTCTAGGGTCACGGTGTCCTCCCCTCTCAACGGACTTCACATAATCCCAGAATATACCATTTTATGTTCTCTAACTCCACTTCCAACTTCGGTAGATGGTGGTCAAGCCTCAGAGTGCGTCCGTTGAACGTTGCCAGGGTCAGTTGTTTGTGGCAGCCTGAGGTAGCCCGGTGATTGTTAGCACCTCCTGCCCCGCCGCTGCCATGGCCAGGAATAGCGAGGCGGCCGGGAACTAGGGGCCATTTTCTTTTTTGTACTATCATAAGGGGGTAGTGCCCATAATCCTCACGCTGGGCATGCGGGTTGGGGATCGCAGTTCAGTGTGAGGTGATGGAGTTGTTCTATAGGGGGCGCTGCTGCCCGCCCCCCGGTTTTGTCCCTTTGTCGCCTCTTACGACACCCACGGAAAGAGTTGGGGTGGTGCAATTCTAGGCCGGCACCACGCGGCAAATATTTAACAGCAAATATTTACAGCATTATAATAATCTAAATATTCTGATATAAAATGAAATTACTATAATAATTATGTACTAGGTGCACGTGCAGCAGAACAAAGTTAAGGATAAAAGTTAGAGTACTTTTAATAATTAAAAGTATCCAACAAGCTATTAATCAAAACTTTATAAAATTAGTGGGACAGTGAAGTGGAAGCGAACATCGCGCATGAGCGCAAGGTGGCGCTGCTGGACGCGCTGGAGGCGCAGTGGCGTGCCGAGCACGAGGCCAGCGACGCGGGCTACTACGCCACCTCCTACTCCTCCTGGCTCAGCTATGGCACCGGCCTCCTCGCCAATATCGTCGAGAACTTGCAGGTTCATACATTAATTAAACATTGAGCATTGTTTTTAATCATCTTGGTAAACATTTAATCAATAATCAATTAACAGCTAATCAATTGAAGGCACGAAAGTTGAATTAAAAAATGTTTTGCATCCTCAACTTCTAATTCACACAATTCACAGTTTCTGAAATAAAGAAACAAACTTATAATATTAATTTGGAAAAAGTTTCTCATATTAAAACTAATAGCATACCTTAAATTATAAATCCTATATTATTTTTTAAAGTTAAAGTTACGCAAACACTACACATTGAATCGAGCCTGTGCTTGACGTCGGCTATGTCTGCAAAAATAAGTCTGCAGTATGCGAATATGCCCCGAAGGGGCCCAACCATTTTGATAAACCTCAAATACTCGCTTGAGAACAACGATTCATCCCTAGGATGATACGCGAGGCTATTGAAATTAAAAAAAACATTCTAATTTCAATAAAGAAGGGAATTTGCCACCAGCCAGCCTGGGATTCCATCATACATGTGTAAGCAATAAAGAATTATTATACTCTTTATTTATTTTCTTTCTTAAAACTAGATTTTTACAATATTTTAAAACAATAAAACATTATAAAAACCTAATTATAGAGTACCGCCAGCAGCGGGGCAGGGCCCAAGCTACCTGTGGTCAGGGCTGCAGAGTGAGGAACATCCTGACAATACGTGCCGTGTCAAGGAGTACTGCTTTCTGAATCTGACCCTTGATCCAACCATCAAGCGAGAGCCTCTTAAGATGTTGGTCGCGGCTCTTCGCTATCAGACCGTTCGCTGAAACGACTATTTGGACAATAATGGTTGAATCAACATCCCACATGGCGGTCACCTCGTGAGCTAAGTCAAGGTACTTACTAAGCTTGTCCTTCTCGGCTTTCACGAGGTTCTCATCATGAGGTATGGTGATATCAACCAGTATTGCCCGGCGCTGGGATCGGTCAACCACCACGATATCAGGCTTATTGGTGACAATAGTCCTGTCTGTCCGTAATGATAGAGCGATCCCAGTAGAGCTTTGCATGACCATTTTCGAGAACTGGCGCAGGTGCGTATTTATAGTACGGCACCTCCGATTCAACAAGGCCATATCCAAGAGCAAGTTGCCGGTGAATTAGTCTGGCTACTTGGTTGTGTCTGTGCAAATACTATTATTATTATTATACAAAATATTAAATACTAGCCCCAACACTATGGTGTTGGGGCTGCCAGACCAAAAGATACTGTAAGCTCTTTCTGCGTAAAATGGAATGTACCTGATTAAATTTAAATGAGGGTATACACGCTACTAACTAATCATGAGACAACCAACACCTCAGTCTCCCTGTGACCAAAGGTCCTACAAAGGGTTCAAAATGTCAAGATTAACATTAATTAAAAGTGATGTGTCAAATAAACAGTAGATTTATAAATTCTGACTACAAATATATTAAAAAAAAACAAAACGCGTTTCAGTTGAAACTGAACGACGTGCACATCCGGTACGAAGACATGCTGACATGTGCGCCTAGCGCATTCGCGTGCGGGCTGGGCGTGGAGGCGCTGACGGCGGAGTCGTGCGACGCGCGCTGGCAGCCCGGCTTCACGCTGCTGGCCGGCGGCGACGGCTGCTCCTTCAAGCTGCTCGAGCTGCAGCAGCTCGCCGTCTACTGGGACCCCGTCGTGGCGCCCGCTGGCATGTTTGCGGGTTGTGCCGTCTCCGAACTGACGGTCAGTTTATGCGAAGGTGTAACTATAATGAAATAGTTAATTTAATTGATTCGGGCTTACCAGGTAGTTAGTAGCGATCACTTGACCAAATCAATCAATGCTTAAATTGATGTGTGATACATCTCTCTTAATTAAACGATCTCTATACAGATTCAGGATTCACATTTGTTACCTTATAGCAATTGCTACTCGTTAGTTAGAGTTCCAAGTGGCTTGCAAATAATGATGCCAGAGTTGAGTTTGGCGAGTGCTGTATCGTGCGTTGGTTCGCGTGGTGGCGTGTCGCAGGAGCGGATGTCGCTGGCGTGGGCGGGCGCGCACCGCTTCCTGCTGGCGCCGGCGGGGGCGCGCGCGCGCGTGCGGCGCGAACGCACGGAGCAGCCGCTGCGCTCGCGCACGCGCCCAAGGCTCACCTGCCAACTCGCGCTCGAACAAGTCACGCTCAACCTCGCCTCGGTATGCTCCTTTGTTGTTATTTATACTTAAGTTATATATTTTTTATTTTGGCTAAGTTTATACGGTTTTAAATGTATCTTGTCTATATTATTGTAGTATTGTTTTGTTTATTTACATAATTCAAATTAAGTACCTATATTGAATACTTACCTATTGTAAATAGGAGAATTGCAATACCTTAACAGGGTATAATGAGCTATGATGTCGGCCACGTATGTCAATCGCCGCGCGTCAGTAATGGTGTGCTCTGGTTGTGTGCGTGTGCAGTGGCAGTATAACGACATGGTGGGGTGCGCGGCGGGGCTGGCGCGGATCGCGCGCGTGCGGGAGTTCCGCGCGCTGCGGCCCGCCGTGCCCGTGCGCGGGAACGCGCGCCTCTGGTGGATCTACGCGCTCGAGTGCCACGTGCCCGAACACCCATGTGAGTACACTGTTTCATAGTTAGTAATCTGTTGCCTTTAAACATATTTAAACGAAATTGATCATTAAAATAATTTACATTGAATTATTTTTAAACGGGTATATCAATGACTACTAATTTAAAGGGAGTGCTATGTAGGTACGACTAAAGTACATCACGACATAGTCGTCGAAAAAATTCACATAGCTCAAGAAAAGTAGCAAGAAGATACTCAATAGCATCCGATCTTTTAAAATGTGTTAAACATTCGCTCGTGATACGAAAACAATAGTATGCGGTCAGGGACGGAGCCGCGGCCGACGTGGGGCTCGTGCCTGGAGGCGGCGCGCGCGGCGCGGCGGTACGCGGACACGTGCCTGGGGCTGCTGGCCAGCCCGGCGGCCGCGCTGCCGCCCGAGCGCAAGCGCGCCAACGACCGCTACGAGTGGCGCACGCCGCTGCCCACGCTCAAGGCGCTGAGGGAGGTGAGCTCGACCGCGTCCAGTGTTCTAAAATTTAGAAAATAATACGATTGATAGAATAGTAATATCTCGTATTTGTCGAATAGGTGGCGATGAGAAAAGTCCCGAAGTCGACACCGGCGTCGACCCCCGAGAAGCCGGGTGGGTCGGGGCGCAGCATGCTCGTGCACTGGTTCCCGCAGTGGTGGGGCTGGTACGGCACCGCCCCCGCGCCCGCCGCCGCCCCCGCCCCCGCGCCCGCCCCGGACCTCGAGGAGGAGATTCTCGACGTGCTCACCGACTCCATAGAGAACAACACGTTGCTGAAAAGAGACACTGTCTTCGGAAAATTCGAGTTCGAACTCCAGAAAGGCAGTCTTAATTTGTGTACGGAAGACGAACCCGAAATCGAAGCTAAGTAAGGAACCTAAAATTGTCATGATACTCTTGTGTACATAAAGTGTGTGTATTGGTACAGTTATATCGATAGGGATAGGGAAACGTAGAAAACCACCAAACTCAAACCGTCTTATCGAAAACGTACGTTAATCTTGGCTTAAACCGAGACTAAAAGATCTAGGCTTGTTACGGTATTAAAGTTAGTACCGGTCTAAAAATGTCTTCTTATTACAAAACGAAGACCATCCGTGGACCAGATTGTACCGTACTTAGTCTTTGGTTTAAATGATATCCACAGAAAATATACAAAAATGGCAATTATTCATTCATCCATGCAAACACTATTCACTGCACTGTTCCGTTTCACTCGATGTTGATAATTTCTGTAGATTTATTACTTTAATAATCATTAACAAAATGTTTTTGTTTTGTTAATATACATTTTAACGCAAATATTGTTGCGAAACCAATTACAAAAATACAAATGTTGAAAAAATTTCCACAAGCAGGATTTGAACCTGCACCCTTCTGACATACCGGGTCAGGTGCTCTTCCAATTGAGCTATCGTGGTTCTAACCAGCCAACTGAATGTTTATTTAAGGGCGGGCGCGCGGGGCGTGGAGCTGCAGTTCGGCAGCGTGCGCGCGGCGGTGGAGTCGCGGCCGCGCGGCGCGTCGCACGCGCTGCACGTGTCGCTGGGCGCCGTCAGCCTGCGCTCGCGGCTCACGCCCGGCTCGCTGTTCCCGGTGCTCATCGCGCCGCAGGTTCAACATCTCTGACTCGTTCGAGCGATGCTGTCCGTTATCTAATAGAGAGAAAGCTTGAATTGGTTTAAAAGTGAAACTGCCGACCGCTGCCACTTCGATGTGAATTGACCTTTAATATGACCTTCTTGAAATTATTGTTTATTTGTGTAAAATATTGGCAGACCAAATAAAATAAAAAAATAAAGACAAATTATGATACATTTTTTAAAAGTAACTTTGGATATGTTCAGTGCGATATTGCAAATTGAAAGTGTAAGCTAACCTATGTGACGCAGGGCATGATCCGCGAGGGGCTGAGCGCCATGAGCGCGGCGGCGGCGGCCATGCCGTGGCGCGCGCGCTCGCCGCCCGCCGCGCTCGAGCCGCTCTTTCAGCTCACCTACGAGAAGAAGCCCTTCGGGACCAACGCCGATTACAAGTCAGTGCATTCGATTCCTTGATGGATGTTTCGGTCATTTTAGGCGCGGAATACACAGAAAAAACGCGGACGGGTGCAGACAGGGCGTGACTTTTTAAAACATATAGAAAAGACGAGGCACGGACGTGACGCTCGCTCGCTGGACGCCGCGTAGGGTATTGCAACCTTTTTTTGAAGGTAAAATAGTATTTTTTTCAAAACATTGTAAAAAATACAGTACATTAGGAATTTCAAGAAAAAAAAATACACATTTATTTTTAGTAAGTAATTATTTATTTTTCAAGTGTATTTGTTCTTCTTAGCTTTGGTTAACAAAGTATTATTATTTTAAAAATGATTATAGCAATTGAATAATTATAAAATAAAATTGAGCATATATAAATGTGAGTGTGTGTGTGTGTGTTGTTTTAGAAGCTTCAGCTTCATAATCTAGGGTCTTACGCCAAGCTGTAACAGTCTTTCTGCATTGTTGATAGTTCAAAGAGTAGATTGCTAGTTTTATTCGCACGATTGTATATAAGTGATGACAGATATTGAAACTGATTTTGGGCAAAGCTTGTGTATGTATGCTTTGCTATGGCAATCTTTTTTTTCTCCTTCTCCTTTCAACAGTAGGGTCATATTCCAATGCAATATGTTTCTTTAGAACTGTGCGTAAAATAGAAAACTTTCTAATAGAAAGTAAGTCTGCAATTGAGTAGAGAGTCCGAGTTGAAAATTTTCGAGTTTTGAAGTACATCACCTTTAACAAAGCCTTTTGAGCTCGTTCTATGTCTAAGAATTTAGTTTTTAGTGCCCCGCCCTATATGAGTGACACAGTATGATAAGACAGATTGGGCCAAGGCCACATAAACCTGATCTAGTATTTTTTTGTAGCTACATGTCTGAGGGTTTTAAAGATCCACATCATTTTCCTCAGCATGCTACCCATCAGTTCCAAGTGCTGTTGCCATGACAGCCTCTAGTCCATCATTACGCCAAGATATTTTGTGGATATAACTTTAGTTAGAGAGGGACAAGTGCAGGTCGAGAGAGCGAGTTGTATCTGATTACAAGTGTGTATTTTAATATTATAAAAGTTGTCTGGTTGGGTATTACTGTTGATTGAGAGACACATGTAATTTGTAGATTGGCTCTAAGCCAGCTAGCAATAGTGGATAACCCGTTCTCTGCTTCCTCCTTTAAGGTGTTCCAAGAGTTGCCAGCAAAAACTATGGCAGTATCGTCCGCGTAAGAAAAAATCTTGGCATTTCCAATCCTCATATCGCAAAGATCGTTAATGTAGATCAGGAATAACGTCGGACCCAAAACGCTGCCCTGGGGGACGCCGTAGGTTATATCAGCGCAGTCGCTTACATGTTGGACCACCTTTACCCTGTGTCCTATCAATTAGGTAATTTTTAAAGAGTTCTAGATATTTTATTTATTTTATTTTTATTTTTTTTGGAAAATCTACAGCTAATACATAAAATAAAAGTGTTTATAAGTTAAATACGGCCAATTACAAGTTTCTGCTTATAACTTAATACAGATTAAATTAATTAAATATCTTTGATTTTCAATGGAAAATGGAAAATTTTGATAAAATGTCCTTCTTATTCCAACACTTTCTAATTTATTAATTAGGATGGGAATGGAAACGGTCTCAAATGCTTTTTTCAAGTCCAGAAATAAATTTAAATGTACTTGTTAAATTTGTATCTGAGTTTTTAAAAAACATTTGCCATTTTTCAGCAGTATTTTTAGATTTAAACACTTGTTCGTCGTAGCTTATTTTTGAAATAATTTCTTTAACTATTTATTACAAATTGTTGACATTAATATTTAATTTAGTTAAAGGATTCAATATGCTCTCGATTTGTTTAAATTCAATTTTCGTGCTTAAATTCAGAAATTGGCATTGGTTGAGCCAATTAGTTAGGTTAAAATCAAACAATTTATTTAAATATATTAAACTTTTTTCAACGGTCGCCGGCGCGGCGTCGTGCCCGCGCCCTGTCTTTTCTATATGTTTTGCGTTGCGACGTATTTCGGACTTCGGAGGAAATAAACAGCGGCGATAGTGTAGATATATATTTAACTCTTACTTTCGAACTAATTTAATAAATTAAATAACAAATTTATATAGTACAAAGATAGTGGCGGGAGTAAATGCTATATTTTTGGAAATGTCACGAATTAGGAAATCGATCAGAAATTGTTTACACAGCAATTATATCACGTTCTGAAGATTCCCAATGTTCCCTACGATTAGTACGTTTCCTACGTGATACTATGTTGTGCCTTCGGCACACGACGCTTCTATACATTTTGTATGAAAGGAACGCGGAAGAGATATTTGTCCTCGCCCCGTCTGCGTCTTACGTCTTTTCTATGTGTGTCCAGCGCTTTAAGCTCATTTCATTTAAATAAAACCATTTTTACGGATCTATTTGCGTTTGTTTTACAATTTTGTATTTATCCTGACTTTTCGAACCCTTTGCAGGGTCAGTGGTCACAAATACTGTAGAAAACAATACACATTTAATAATTTTGAAAAATGTTGAAGAACAGTATTGTCTAAGTATTTGTTCTGCGCAGGTTGTGGGTGAAGTCCGCGTCGCTGGAGGTGGTGTACTGCGCGGCGGCGGTGCGCTGGGCGCAGCAGTTCGCGCGCGCGCCGTGGCACGAGGCCCGGCCGCGCGCCTACGCCGCCGTGCGCCACCGCACGCGCGCCACGCTCTCGCGCCACTGGGCCACCATGATGCGCGCCGGCCCGGTACGCCGCTGCGAACACCGCACACACGCCGACACCGACCATTTTGGGGGGGAATGGATTTCTCAAGCCATCGAAATGTCGTCATCGTCAGAGTTTCTAGATAGAATGGCAAAACACGAGCGTGTCCCTGTTCCCTACTAGATTTTCCGAGGGGATCGGATGAAATCTGGAGCGGATCGACCAAAGGGCGTTTATAAAGGCTTTAACATATTAACATCGGTTCGGGTTGACCGGCTCTTGGGATTGATAGAGAAAAGTGTCCAACTACAAATATAAAGCGCGGGTGATCCGGGTCTTCCTTCTCTTGTTCGACGAGTACGGTGTCTTGGGCCTAGTCTAGTGTGCATTTTAGGATCGGGCGGTGAGTAAACACCTGTACACACGCCCTCGTCATCGTTCGCTTCGATTGCAGGGCGAGCGGCGCTCGTGGCAGGTGGAGCTGGACATCTCGGCGCCGCAGATCCTGTTCGTGGAGGACCTGTGCGACCGCGACGCCGCCGTGCTGGTGGTGGACTTTGGCCGCCTGCGCCTCGCCGATGCGCACGCGCACGCGCACGCGCCTGATTCCGCGCCCGCCGCCGCACCTGCCGACGCCGACCCCGCGCTCGTCGACGACGAAGGTCTGTGCCACACGGCTCACTTTCCTCCGGAATAATGATCAATATCTAACGCTGTCGCCAGCCGCACTTTGGATGCGCTTTCGTACGAATTTGCCTCGCACAAACACGTACGAATACGCACGATACATCCCGATTTTCCGATTACTATGGTACCTCGTACTCTTTAAGTGCGAAGTATTCGTGCGTGTACG
This sequence comes from Eudonia truncicolella, assembly GCA_949315975.1. Taxonomy (NCBI): domain Eukaryota; kingdom Metazoa; phylum Arthropoda; class Insecta; order Lepidoptera; family Crambidae; genus Eudonia; species Eudonia truncicolella. The sequence goes on along the minus strand of OX438831.1, from coordinate 604,834 downwards.
TGCTTGTACTATTGGGTTTTTTATGCGTTCGTACGAAAAAAAACGTCATTCATGGATAAAGAAAAAATGATATCACCGGTCAAACGTCACTGTCACTCTGGCATTTCGACTGGGAAAAACGCAATGAGTGGCGCGTTCCATTCGTACGAGGCGGGTGCTGAGCGCGCGCGTTGGTTGCAGAGCTGTTCATGACGCCGTGCTCGACGCCGCCGGGCAGCCTGCTGTCGCCGGGCTCGCCGCCGGCCGCCGCGCACCGCCTGGACGCCGAGCGCTTCCACTTCAGCCTCTACGACAGGTACGAGTGTACGACCGTGCGGGCTAGCTACCACACGAATAGAGATACGAATTAAATTAATACGCTGGTCATTCCATTTCGAAGGCCTCGACAGGAATCCCGCTACTCTATATTTTAATTTGAATGAGAATGCGGGTCGCCTGACTGATGGTGGCGCGTGCGCAGGTACAACATCGAGCTGAGCGACCTGCAGATCCTGGTGGGGCGCGCGCGCGACAATTGGAAGTACGCGCACACCAAGAGCTCCTCCTCGCTGCACCTGCTCGACCGGTTCAGCATCTCGCTGCAGGTCAGACCGCTGGCTAGTCAATAACTTTTGTACCAAAACGGTAATGTGCAATATCGATATTTGTACGATCAAGCAACGTACATTTTACCTGTCATCAGTCTAAAATACAAAGGTACAAACACAACACGCATTATATTCATGTTTTTTTTGTCTATTGCTTACTTTTGTTCATAAGTTTGTGCAACCACACGAGCAAATTATATCTATAATATATAGGTAGTTTTACTGAACATTGTTCAATATTTTATTTATTTTTATACGAATTATCTTGAATATTAATTATTAATTATTTTTTGTTTTTGAACAAAATATTTAAATTATTTAATTTATCATCTCAATTGAAAACAATAGTCATTCAAAAATGTAACCAACTGTTGGTGCATGGTGCCGTGCGCAGGCGGAGCGGCGCGTGGTGGCGACCAGCGACCCGCAGTACCCGACGGCGGCGCTGCGCGGGTCGCTGCCGGCGCTGGTGGTGCACCTCAGCGAGCACAAGCTGGCCGCGCTGCGCGCCGTCATCCTGCACTCGCCGCTCGTGCACCAAGGGTACACTTCTCGTTCAAGCATTTCATTTCATCATGCAACAAACGCTAAGTATAAGCTAGGTGGCTGACCGAGCGAAATGTTTACCTCATTACGTCACTGAAAACATAGTTTCTTTAATTGTGTCCTTGTTAGTTGTTCACTACGACCTGCATCTCGTCAAGGCAAGAGTAATCACACATTTCCCGTCTAAGCGAGAACCACCTTAGGCCACATCCTGCTCACCGGCAGGCACATTAGTGGCCTAATACTTAGATAGTATGCATAAAAAAACAAACTATATTATAAACTTCTTTTGTCACTCGTGTTATAAAGACACAATGTATTTCTAAATGTGTGTCTGGTGCTGTTGTGCTGATTGAATCATGCCCACGAATCGTTAGGCCGCGGGAGCCAGCGGAGGCGGAGGAGGAGGCGGAGGCGGAGGCCGATGCGGAGGAGGAGTGCAGCGAGGGCTCGGAGGCGGAGCACTCGTCGGCCGCGCACAACGCACCGCTCTTCATGCTTCAGTTTGCCATCGAGCAGATGTCGCTCGAGGTACTTACAGCACACTGATCGTAGCTTGTCTCTATGAAGCACATCTTTTTATCAGTTATACTTTGTATTTAGTGGCGGAGAAAAGGCCTCTACAAATGGCTCTTGCATAATAAAACTAAAGCTAATTCACTGTTAAATCATTTGTATATTTTTTAATTTTATTATATCGTGTACTAATCTGTGTATGTGGACGACATTGGCAGTAGTACGACGATTTATCGGCGTGCCATATTTATTACCCCATTATTTTATAACGTTGCCCTTTTAGATTTGTTACGCATCGGTAATATGCGTTACGATACGGGGATTGCGCAATTTCATGGGGTTGGATCGCTTTTTGCGACGAAAATAGATTGAACGTTTGCGAGCAAGTTAACCCGTGTGTGGGTGTTTGCGCGCGCAGGTGCAGTCGCGCGGGCGCAGCATCGCGGAGGTGCAGGTGTGCGGCGTGCGCTGGTCGCTGGGCGCGCGCCCGCGGGAGCTGGCGCTGGCGCTGTCCGTGCACTCGCTGCTGCTGGTGGACGCGCTGCAGACTTACGGACCCGACTTCGAGCTGCTCGTCGCCAGTCATAAGCATCTTGGGTAAGTCGCACCATAATACTGGCATCGCTGATCTGCTTGGACTCAATCGACCATTCAAATTCTTAAAAGAAAATGATGGAATGGATGTTTATATTCATATTAGGTTTATATTAAGATTTTTCATCATGACGTTTCGATTTCACTGCAGAATCGTCTTCACAAAGTGACTGGGGTGTCGATAGTGTGGCGATTGATTCGTATTCAACTACTGTCAAATTAATCGGTCTGATGTGTTCAGTTTACAGCTTGTTTTTCGTAAAGTGGTTTCCCATTCATGCCGCCTGTTCTCGGTAAGTAGTGAGACATCAGTAGTGTAACCATAACATGTACTTCTTTTAGGATGGACACGGCGTCGGGCAGCATCCTGGGGTCGGAGCCGACGTCGCCGGCGGCGCCCACGTCGCCCGCGTCGCCCGACGCGCGCCAGCCCGCGCCGCCGCCAGCGCACCCGCGCGCGTTGCGCCACGCGCTCGACTCGCTGCACGCCGCCACCGCCGCCACCGCCAACGCCGGTGAGGCATTCACAATTCATTTAAAGGGTTTATTGTAAGGCCAAACGAATTTCACCATTGTGCCCCATAAATGTACTGGCTTACACTTAAACCCAAACACCGCTATTCAATACACTTGAATGGCGCCAGATTATGTTGGAAGGTAGCTATCATTCAGACCGAATCTATGCGGTTGCTCTACCCTCGAATTAGCCCTAATCAAGCAAGCCAACCCTGATCTGAAGGTGTTCCTTTTAGTCTCCGCTGTAATAGCTATTGTAGGCTAAATTCTTTAATTGTAGTATATCAATAATGGTCATTACATCTCACCCAACTTCAATCTAATGATTTTGTAGTTGTATAACGGCAAAAGGTGTTAATAAAATAAGTCTTTTTATAACTTTATATGCAGCTAACCAGGACACGGAACGCATTACTCCGCCTCCGAACACGAGCGGGGAGTGGAACGCCAGCTCGATGTTCGCGAGCGCCACGAGCGCGGGGGGCGTGGGGGGCGCAGGGGGCGGGGGCTGGGCGTGGGGCGCGGGCGGGCCGGCCTGGGCGGCGCCCGGCCTCGTTGACTCCGAGGCGCTCATCGCGGTCGAGCTGTGTTTTGTCAAGGGGGAGGGCGACTCGGAAGACCTCAGAATTGCCAACATATCATTCAACAATCTTGATATTATAGGTATGGTCGGATTAACTCTCTGTATTTTGCCTGACTAAACAAAAAAAAACAAATAAAATTACTTGTTAAAAACGGTTTCAAGCTCATTCTGCTTCACACAGTTTATGTAACGAACCAACTCTGTGCGATTACGCGTCGGTCAGTGTATCGGTGTGTTGCAGCTAACCAAGAGACGATAGTGGAGCTGATTGGGTTCGCGCAGCGCGTGCTGACGCCGCTGGCGCCGCGGCGCGTGCCCTCCGACGCGAACATGGCGCCGCCCGACGCGCCGCCGCCCGCGCCGCCCGACGAAGAGTTCAAGGTGATTCTTATTCATTACTTTCATTTACAACGTAAAAAGACTTGATTTAATATTTAATTTTTTTATTTTTATTGAAAACTTTTTTGATAAGTATCAAATAGTATTCAAGAGTGGAGTAGTGCCCGCATGAGGGCGGTGGGCCATTAACGAGCGTGTGTGTGCAGCGCGCGGTGCGCACGGAGATCACGTTCGACTTCCACCGGCTGGGCGTGCTGCTGCTGCGCGCGGCGCTGCGCGACGGGGCGCTGGTGGCGCGCAAGATCGCCACCGCCACCGTCGCCGAGGCCAAGATACAGGCCACGCTCGGTACTCACACTTTTCAGCTTTATCGGCTCACTAACTTTGCTCGCTTTCAATTTATTATAACTTTCATATATCATTTTAAATTAATTATTGGTTTAATAACATGTCTTCATTCTAGATCCGCTATTTTGATAATTGTCAATCGATACACAGTATGCATTTAGGTCTGCCGTTTTATACCACGTAATGCGTGGCTACAATAGTGATACGGTTCGGTCCTAATGAGGTTTCCCTTGGGCGTGGTGGCAGGCGCGAGCAGCGTGGAGGTGGGCGGGTCGCTGGGCGGCGTGCAGGTGGTGTCGCTGTGCGAGGGCGCGGGCGTGCACACGCGCGTGCTCTCCGCGGGCGCGCACGCGCACAAGCACCAGGACAAGGCGCTGTTCTTCACCATCGCCAGGAAGCTGCAGCCGTCGGCCGACGGCGAAGCGTCCGGTAAACTTCTAACATCTATCTTACCTCGAAATATCTCGAAAATTTTAATAATATTTAATCCTCTATTAATAATGGTATCCCACAAGGAATTATTTCGGATCCCACACTGTGCTTTAGCTGCATAAACGATCTATGCGACCTATATACTAATGTATCTATTTCAAAAAAAACTGCCGTGCAGTTTTTGCACCCATTCTTCTTCACAGCTAAAAGGTAGACGTCCTGAATAGGTAGTAGGTAAATAACGTTTGGACAATTCAAAAGCCCTATTTGTTAGTTTATAAATAGAAATAAAAATACTTTGAATTTGACTGTTAAAATATTGAATTTGATAACTTTTTATTGGCAATAAATAATGGTAGCCGCGCGTTGCAGTGGTGTCGGCGCTGGTGCACGTGCACGTGGCGCGCGTGTGGTACACGCACTCGGGCGCGCTGCTGCGGCAGCTGCGCTCGTGCCTGACGCAGTTCAAGCGGTACCTGGCGGGGCTGGCGCGCTCCATCCGCGCCGCCGCCGCCGACATGGCCAGCACGCTCGTGCACCCCAGGTCTCGGGCCCCGCCCTCGCTTTGTTCTTTACTTATCGCCATCTATTGCGTCATTAAAGGAAGTCGTCCCGATCCTCTGCATAATTTGCCCACCTCGTTGGATCTCTATCTTAGTTGTTTAGAATAGAATAGAAAATCATTTACGAGTATTCAATGCCATTTACAAAAAATGTTCAAAGTAATGCTTAATCGCAAATCACAAATGAATGTACTTTTGATCTTTCATAGAGTATCTGACTAAGAACAAACACGCGCTGAATCTACTGAGTACTACTTTGATTTGATTTGATCAATACTTTTTAATATTTGTAGTTTTGTGTCATTCACTCGACGAAACGGTCGTACTATATGTTTGCTATACGTGTCATATCTATTAGAGTAGAAGTTAGTATCGATTAATGTTTTAGGGGTGAGTCGCTGTACTCGAACCCGCGGCTGTCGCAGTCGGCGGAGGGCGTGTCGCCGCGGCGCCGCACCGTCAGCCTCGGCTGCTCGACGGACGAGCCGCCCGACCTGCACCCCGACCATATCCTACTCAGGTGATGCTCAACTCCTTCGGCAGTCAGGCTAGTGATTAGTTTCAACCCCTATCAAATCGTTCAAAAAGTTACACTTAATCTTTTTATTACAATTTTCATTGTGTTCCTATAGCCAGTCGCACTTTAGATGCGTTCTCGTACGAATTTAACTCATGAGATTATGTACGAATACGCCGATACATCCCGAATCTCCGTCGACTATGGTACCTCGCACACAGGTGTGGGCTAGTTGTGCTTGTTTCTGTATAGGGTTGTGTCGTGCGTATTTGTAGGGGGACGAATCCAACGTGCGGCTGGTTTTGGTGTTTCCGCAGTGTGAGCGTGGAGCTGGAGTCGCCGGTGGTGGTGGTGCCGCGCGCGGCGCACAGCGCGCAGGTGGTGGTGGCGCACCTGGGCCGCATGAGCCTGTCCAACGCGCCCGCGCCGCCGCCGCGCGCCACCTACCGCGTGCGCGTGCGCGACATCTCGCTCGCCACGGTCTGTCACAACACCACTTTTTTTTAATAAGCTGGAGTAAATGTCTTTCGTATACCACTGGGTCCGACTAGGTGTACAATAGTGTTATATGGAACTTTTATTTGCGACCTCCCTCGCAATATATACAAAGTAGAGATGACACTACGACAATAAATGAAAATATTGGCTATACTAGTTCATAGAAATAATTTGAAACTATCAAATAAATCTTAGCACTGGAATTTTATTTTTTAATTTGATGACCATTGTTAAGAGCGGCAACAGCGCAGTGTCAGGTGACGACGTTTTGGCGCCATTAATGCCGAATAAAATCACAACGTTGCACTTGCAATAAAGGCAGAGTAATAAAAAAGACTAACTTGTTATTATTCGTAGTAAAGTAACTAAAACACTAAAATATCATAACTATACGCGTCGATTTCGCACAATTCAGAATCACTGAACTAGACGCCTAATGCTACTTTGCGTGTGCTATCATCACTAACAAACAGTTATATTTTGCACAATTAGTGTAGACGCGTATTACGTCACAGGATCGCGGCGATACTGAACTTAACCTACTTCAATAAAATAAATATTCACTTGTCACCATATCGCCGCCCGAGCCAATAGAAAAAAACTACCACAAACAAACTAATATTTGTCCCTTTCGCACATACTGAATTTTCGTTTGAGACGAGTCATCACGAATGCATCACTTACGCATGCAATATTCTTCTTTCCGCGTAATTTGGGTTGCTTGCTTTATGACTCTTAGAGCCTCAGCGTTAGGCATGATATGCTTTGATTTGCATCGGGATTTAACATCTAAGAACAGATGAAGTTTTGCGATATGTTTATAACACCGATGAGAGGTCTTTAACCTGGCCGTACTAGTTTAATAACAGATACAGCATGTGGAAATGTTACTAATAAAAATGTCCTGTGGCTAAATTATTGAATGTTTTAAATGTTTTTTTTTTGTATAAAAGTTGGGAGCGTCATTAGGTATACAATGGGTAATTTATTGTCGTAGTGTCATCTCCACTCTGTATTATAGCTATGGAGCCTTATCATGAGTGCTTAAAGCAGTATTATTGCAGTTATAAAAACGAGACGCCACTATATTTTTATATAAGTATAATAGCTGTTAAAATATACGCCGCTACACGCGTCTCGTTGTCAAGATCACGACGTAGCTGGGCCTCTGACGGCTCTGACGGCTCTGACGGCATTTTCAGCTTCACCGGGCTTGTTTGATGAAACTTAAAGGGTTCCTCAAGCCGTATGAAACGAATCAACCTCGGAGGTTTTCTAGAGGGAACGGCATCACGTACTAACGCGTGTCCCCGTGCCCTACTAGATTCTCCGAGGGGTTCGGGTCGGATCGGGTAGTGGATCAATCCGAGGGCGCCTCTAAAGGCTCGGACCTCGGGTTGACCGGGCCTTGGTGGTGGAGAGAAGCGCCCAGATACATGTCTGTACCTGGTATATAGCGCGTGTGAACCGGTTCTTCGTACCCTTGTTCTTCGAGTATGGTGTCTTGGGCCTAAATTAGTGTGCATGTTTAGTGTATTCTGTAAATGTGTAGTGGCATTTAGAGGATCGGGCGGGGAGATCTATAGAGCTTGCCTTTACCGTGACCTGCTTTTGAATTGATGAAGATCGAACAGTTCCATTTGAGATGTGACCGTGATGCGTGCAGCTGGACGTGAGCGAGAAGCTGCGCTCGACGCGCCTGAGCGCGGAGACGCTGGAGGAGATCTACGACGTGAGCCGCGGCCGGCCCGTGCTGCACGACACCGCGCTGCGGCTCAGCCTGCGCCGCGCCGAGCCGCAGGTCAGTGCGTCAGTGCGTCATTGCGCGCGTCATGGATGGCGCGCTCGATCTGCGTTTCTTAACTATACCAATTTTAACCTAAATATATTATTTCGACCTCCGCTGTGCTTCAGGAAGCTCGCAAAGCCGTCGATTTTAGCTGCATTGGCAGTCTTTACTATCGATCCGCACTTGGTCCACATGGTGTATTATGCTCTCTGTGGTGCTTCTATACGTAGGGATGGCTCGTGCCCTAGCAGTGGGGACATAATATAATGAGCTTGTTCGGAAACGACTGTATGGCCATAATCCAGTGATTTCTGTTGCCATAAAAATTATATTGAAACTGTACATCACTAGAAAACTGTCACTTCCTTGTGCGGGGACGTATCGTGTTGGTATTGCATTAATGGCGTCGCCGCGTTTTTGCTAACTGCTACCGAAAGAGCAATTTTGAGTTTGTTGTTAATACTTAGTCGTAAAATTCAAAATTTCAAAATTCAAAATCATTTATTCAGTTTAGGCTACAAGTAGCTCTTGTGAATGTCACTATGCCATCGGTTCGTAAGTCTACTCTGGGCGGGAGATCTTGTACTGAGAAGAACCGGCAAGAAACTCAGCAAGTGTCCAGCTCTTTTCTCCCTTACAGCGTCAAAAATATTGGAAAATGCCCTATCATAGCAGGACACTTTCCATTACAAATAAACACAAAATTATAGAAGACAACCACAACATGTAAATAAAAAACAAAAATATCACAAAATAAAAAAAAAAATAAAAAAACTAAGTTAACAAATTTACATCAGGTAAAAGTTTCAATTTCCACAATGTCATACAGTACCACTACAGTACTCAAAAAAAAAAAAAAATGGTTAAGAAAAACCAAGTCAAACTACAGTAAATAATATTAAAAATAAGATAAGTATGCAAGAGCAGACCAGCCTCCACAGGCAGCACCCGTTCACGAGTATGACATATGAATCAGCCATCGCTTCGCTCAACCATATTTTAGGGAACGTAACGACCCGACGCACACGCCACCACCGCAGAGACAAATAAAGAGAGCATGACATACTCAAGATACTCTAAATAAAAACTTAATGATCTATTTAACGCAACGCTGTTTGTTATCTGTAGGACACTGCTGATAAAGGCTATCATATCAGTATAAAAATTATATAAATTAATTTTATTATATTAATTCAAATAGAGTATATGTTTTTCATTATAACCAAGCTGTTTTATCATCTAAATATTCTTTGACTGTATAATAACCTTTTAAAAGTAATATAGATTTCACATGTTTTTTAAACTTATCTAAAGGTAAATCTAGTACAGTACTTGGTATTTTATTGTAATAGTGTATACCTTGCCCCAAGAAAGAACCAAGAACCTTCTGTAACCTGAACAGTGGCATTACAAGTTTTGTCTTATTCCTAGTATTGAAATTGTGTACGTCACCATGTTTAGTATAGGAGTTGATATTGCAACGTACAAAAACTATACAATTATAAATATATTGAGATGCAACTGTCAGGACACCAATCTCCTTAAAAAGATTTCTTAAGGAAGTTCGTGATCCGAGTCTATAGATTGTTCTTATTGCTCGTTTCTGTAAAATGAATATAGTTTCAATATCAGCCGCTGTTCCCCACAGTAGGACGCCATACGACATGACACTGTGAAAATAACTAAAATAGACCATTCTAGCAGTTTCAACGTCTGTTAACTGCCTAATTTTTCTAATGGCATAAGCAGCAGAGCTGAGTTTACCGGCCAATTTCGATATATGAGGATTCCATTGAAGCTTTGAGTCAAGGGTTATGCCTAAAAAGACTGTAGAATCTACCAAATCTAATTGATCACCGTTTATTTTAATATCGGTTGGTTCATATTTGACATTTGGTAATATAAATTTAACACATTTTGTTTTCTTAGCGTTAAGCTGTAAATTATTAATAGTAAACCAACGGAGTACCTCTGAAAGAGCTTTATTTACATTTTCATAATTAGTCCTACACCTAGTTACATTAAAAATGAGTGAAGTATCATCTGCAAATAATACAATTTCACAAAAGTTCTCTACAAAGAATGGCAAGTCATTAATATAAATCAAGAAAAGGAAAGGACCAAGAATCGACCCTTGTGGAACTCCCATTTTTACATGTGAACCAGATGATTTAGTACCATTTATATCAACAGTTTGTGTTCTAGAGCTGAGATATGACTGTATTAAATTTAGTGCAAAATCTTTGAGACCGTAATAATGAAGCTTTATCACCAGAGTCCGGTGCTCAACGCAATCGAAAGCCTTGGACAAGTCGCAAAAAACACCAAGAGCGTTTTGAGACTTCTCCCAGGCATCAAATATATGTTTTATTAGAGCAACACCTGCATCAGTAGTAGAACGACCCTTAGTAAAGCCATATTGCTTACTATGTAAAAGGTTGTTTGTGTTAAAATATGACATCAACTGTTCGAGTATGATTTTTTCATAAATTTTACTTAGCGCTGGTAATATTGAAATGGGCCGATAGTTACTGGGATCTTCTTTGTTCCCTGATTTGAATAAAGGTATAACTTTACTAAACTTCATAAGATCAGGAAAGATTCCTTTATCGACACAGTTATTAAAAATTTCAGCAAGATACGGTGCAATAGAATGAATAATATTCTTAATTACTTTAATAGATATACCCCACAAATCACTCGTGTTTTTCATTTTAAGTGATTTAAATGTTTTAATAATATTCATTGAATCAATGTATTTAAATTGAAAGGAAAGATTACATTTTGGTACATATTTTTGGAGTAAAGTTTGTGCAGCTTCTGGTGATGAATCTAAATTTGACGTTGTTATTACAGGTATATTTACAAAAAAATCATCAAAAATATTAGCAATTTGTGAATCTGAATTGACTAAGTTGTCGTTTACTTTTAAAGTGAAAGTATTATCCCGTGGTTTAAATTTACCTGTTTCACGGTTTATAATGTCCCAAGTGGCTTTAATTTTATTGTTAGACTTTTTAATTTTTTCTTTAAGGTAATTAGATTTTGCTACTGTGCACACTTTTTTAAACATTTTCGAATAATTCTTTACATATTGCGTAAAATTAACATTTTGGTTATATTGTTTTAAACTATATAAATCATATAATTTATTTCTACTCTTATATATACCAGTTGTGGCCCAGTCACAGAACTTAAGTTTATGAGTAATTTTTATTGTTTTTGGTGTAAACACATGGTTGTATTCGGTCTTAATTAAATTAAAAAGATTACTATAAAGTACATCTGGATCATCTTGTACAAAGGGTAATGCATCAATTTTACAAGCTATACTATTTTTGAAACACTCCATTCGCTCTTTTGTAACTGGTTTACAGTTCACTATTTTTGGTTCATCCCTAATATCAAAATCATAGGTCACCTTCAAACCGCAATGGTCAGACGTAAGATTACTAATGAGTGACTTAGAAACAGGGTCATAGTCTGTAAAAATATTATCTAGACAAGTGGCCGAATGTGAAGTTATTCTAGTGGGTTCGAGAAATAGATTTGAAAGATTAAAACATTTAAATAAGGCAAGAAGACGAACACTCGTTGAAGTGTTTTCTAAAATATTTATATTAAAATCTCCACATACTAAAACAAATTTATTTTTTAATTTTAATTTTCTAAGTACATCTTCCATTACTGATTCAAAAATATTAAAATTGGCCGATGGGGGTCGGTATACACACACTATTACAAAACTATTGAACTCCACACACGATAGTTCAATGTTACGCTCCACTGATAGGTCTACAATGTCGTTGCGATTTTTGTATTTAATATTGCTTCTTACTAATATTAGAGAACCGCCGTGAATAGCTGAGCTTCGCACGTACGCGCTTGCTAATTGGAAATTATTTACATGGAATGATGTATCATGACTTCTTAACCAATGCTCAGTTATACAAAATACATGAATTACCTGACTTTTTGCTAATAATTCTAATTCTAAGTCCTTGCCAGCCAAACCCTGAATATTTTGATGAATAATAGTAATGGATGTGGGCTTGGCCTTTGTCTTAGACCTCAGTTTAAACCTGAGGTTGTAACCTTATTACTAGTTGTAAAAGTTGCATTAGTAGAACTACTAATGATTAAGTTATTATTAGGAAAAGACTTAGTTATACCACCTATAACTGTATCATGTATATTAAAAGCTAACAAATTAGCTATCTGTGTCCTACATTTCTTAGAAAGATACATCGTATCTGACATCAAACTAAAGTTATTAATAAATTTATTAATATCGAAATATAAAATAGTGTCACTATGACGACAAGTCAAATTAAACAATAATAAATTTAAGTCATAAATGCGCTTGTTTTGTTCCCAGGTTAAATTTGTACAATAGGGAAAAGCGCTAACTATTAACCTGCAATTCGTATCTGATTGCAGTTTAATCAAAATATTAAAATTATTTATAATGTCACGTTTCCTAGTATGTGAGCTGTCACCACACAATACAATGACATTAGTGGAACTATTCAGTGAATCCTGTGATATGTTATTTACTATAGCATTAAATGATTGACCTGGAGTACAAATATTCGTCATTGGATGGTTAAGATTTGCATTCATAAGCAACCCTAAGCCCTGACCAAGTTTATCTGAGTACATAACTGTTTTTCTCACTAATTTAGTTACATTAGGATTATGTATTGTTTGAGGAGAGGCCGATGTAGGGCTGGGAACCAAAACAGACAAGTTATGCGACTTTAATTGAATATTAGAGTTCAGCGATAAAGACTCTTTGTTTATGTTAATTTCATTACTAATTAATGAGTTGTACCGATCAGCATTGTACTTGCACAGATCAACTAACTCTGTGGCTGATTTGATATGTTCTTCGATCTGTTTTTGGGATATTGAATATTTTTTGGTCATCATGTCAAGTGACTCGTGTAACCGTTGGATATCCGTTTGTAATTGTTTAGTGTCCCGGTCATACATTTGCCTACTTTCCATCAATTTACTATTATATATATCTAAGGAATCAATAAGGCTAATACGTTCCTTTCTAAGAGCAATGTTTTTATGAAAACAGTTGTTTTTTTTTATCAACTTCTCAGTTTTTCTTATAAATTTATTAATTTTTACATACTTTTTAATTTTAATTTTGCTAATACTAGTTTTTTGGTCGGTTTGCGGGGTTTGGTTGGTGAGTTCCTGTACTGATATTCCACCAGGTGATGCTATAAGCTCCTCAAATAATGATTGTGTCTGATCCACTTCATGCTGTTTCTGCGACTCAATAAGTTGAGAAATATGGTGATTGGCCACACTAAGGTCTCTTTCCAACTCAGTGATGCGGTCCAGAGCCCTTTCATAGGTGTTGTATTGCTGCTCAAAGGTGGAGATCACATCTTGAAGTTGGTCACGCTGGTGAAGCACATCTTGGTGTTGACTATGTAGTTGGCCTAATTCACTTTTGAGCTGTGAGTTTCTGTCAATCATGGACTTTATTTCCATCTCACTCTCGTCTCTCTCCCGTAGCAGCTGATTGCATGATTCTTGTGACGCTTTTAACTCATGTAGTGCCTGTCTAAGCTTGAGCTCAGTACTCTGTGTAGCAGCCTTACGGGTCAGCATATTGAGTTTGGTTTTATTTATACACCTGAAATTTGTAAAAAAAAAAATATGATTAAGATCTTATTTATTGCAAGTGTATTTGTTTATTTACTTTTAATGTACTGCTAATAAGAGTTTAAATAAATTTCAATTTTTATTTTTCACTAGTGGGGGTAGCTGTGTTACACAAACAAATGGTGCTAAGGGCAGACTTCTATGTTTAATTATAAATTACTTTTTATTTTTAAATAAATCTAATTGAAATCCTGTATATTATTGATATAACTACAGACACAAGTTATAAGAACAAATACAAAAACTAATAAGTAGGCTACTATACAGTTGACACTGATTAGTACAGTACAGTAGGACTTTATTAAAACATAATACTGAAATGCCAAAGTTACTTTTGCAGTTTAGATGCAAATCCTTTGATCTAAGTACAAAGTAGAAAAATAACAATTAATTGGCCTAATACATTAACACTTACAATTTGATTGAAGTGTTTACTTAGTTAAGATTTCACATAGATTACTAGTAGCTATAATAAATTAAATGAAAACAATACTCCCCCGGTTTATGTTGCTGCAGTCCACGGCAAAAGTAGTTATTTTAACAACTTTTTGTAAAATTTGTTCTAACAGTCAGCTGGCGATGACAGTTGGAAAATTACATTACCAAATAATTTAAAAACTACACAATATTTGTTAGAGAAAACACTAGTGGATGTTATTTGTCACTTAATTTAATCACTAATTACAAATTTAGTAGTAAATATGCATAAAAACAATTTATATCTAATTTTTAATAGGAGCTATTTATTTTGACAACGTAACTGGACAGTGTTGCCAGTCGAAAAAAGATTACGATACGACGAGTACGATTTTGTAAGGTCTTGGCGAACACCAGGTGGGCTAAGAGTGCTTCTAGTCATCTCGTCCGCCCTTAGTTGAACCGCGAGTTTGTGCGCGCGTGGTACTTGTTGTGTTATGTTAGATTTTATTTGTGCGGTGCAAATTCACCGCTGAATCGAGGTTTGGCAGCTCCAATCGACACCCCAGCGGTGTCGATAACCCCGGATGCAGGTTGGCACGTGACCTTTGAATTCCTTTCCTTCCTTGCCCCATCGCCCATTCTATCCCTTGGCCAACTCAGCGTGAACGCTAGGAGTACACCAGGTAAGCTAACACATTCTTCTTTGAACTTTAAGCGTGCTGTCCCTTTAGCTGCTCAGAGGAGTGGCCAGCTAGGGAACCAGCATCAAAGTCCACTCGGTGGACCGCTTGAGTGGACGGGTATTCCACCGAAAAGCTGGCTTTCGTGCTATGGGCCCCACAGAGGCCTGCTGGTGGTCTACCTAACAGAGCTGGTGATGATGATCTTGATTATTTGATACAATGATGCGTATGTGTCATTTAATTGAACCTAAATAACTTTACAAAGCGTTGTTGTTGCAGTGGGAGGTGAGCGGCATGATCGTAGGCGGGCTGCACGTGACGGCGCGGCGCGAGCAGTACGAGCAGGTGCTGGAGACCGTGCGCTGGGTCACGGCGCCGCCCGCCGCGCCGCGCCCCGCGCCGCCGCCCGCGCCGCCGCCCGCGCAGGTACTCTAAGGCTCACTCTATCTGTGCATCCGAAAACTAGGAGATCCGACTTTATACATTTTCAACTAGTTTATGAAAGTATATGCATTGTTAAATGTTGTATGCACTTGTAAAAGCTCTGATGTCAAGGATCGAACAGCCGGATTCAACCTCCCCAGAGGGTGTCCCAGAACTCAGAATCACCAGAACTGGAGCGGATACTTTATGCGAAATGCTAAAATGTGAGGATAACGTGATCGTAGATCGACCGACAATATTCGTTACCGCAACATTCCCCACGCCTCGAATGGTCTTGTTACTTACTTACTTACCTACTTACCTACTTGTTTAATTATTTTCAAGCCCAACCCATAACCCATATCGCCCATATCGCCCATATCGCCCATATCGCCAACCCATATCGCCAAATTGTTTGACACAATACAGCCCTGGGCACCGGAATCCAACAGGGCGCGAACGTGTGTTGCATTGGCATTCGGACCCCAAACACAGACGGAGACTATAGCCTCCGTTTGGGGAGCAACACTGGATTGGGCGGCAATTTCCTAGCGTGGCGCTCCGGGGCCCCATGCATCTTGACCCGACGGACGGGGCACTTCGAACCCGACGATAGGATCCCATGGCCCCTCGTATGGGGGGGGGGGGGGGGGGGTGATCCCAAGCGAGGATGCTCCATGATCGGCGGTGACCATCGACGTAACCCGGAAGGTGGCGACGGGCGCGGTGACAATATCGACGGTGTTCTCTGACACCCGCCCTTGGCAACCCTATTCGCACTTCCGGCGCGTGCGCTGTGTGCAGGGAGTGTGACAATTCGATTTCGATTCAATTTTGGGTCACATACACGGTTGCTCGTATGCCACGGTCTGCGGACACCTTCACGTGGCGACAGAACCCTTGTATGCGATATTGTTGATAGTGTGTCATAGTAATCAATAAATAAATATTTGACTTTAATGGAAGGAGTTGTGACATTGTATGACGTGTTTTGTGGTGCAGATGGGTGAGGAGGTGGACGTGCTGCTGGAGCCGGCGGTGCCGACGCTGCGGCTGGACCCCGCGCTGCGCGCCGCCACGCTGGCCGCGCCCGCGCCCGCGCCCGCGCCCGCGCCCGCGCCCGCGCACGCGCCCGCCCTTGCGCGCCGCCCGCCCCACACGCACATCACAGGTTACCATCTATCAATCATATTTGCATAAGCAGGAATACATTAATTCCTATTACACAATGTTACATAGATTCTTCCAATTTAAGGAAAACTTTTCAACATAACTCGTCCTTCATCTCGCTTGATGGTAAGTGACGATAAGAGGGCACATTACTTGTAATCCTCAACCATAGAAAAAATTGTTAATATTGAAGAAAAAATATCTGATAATATAAATAAGCAGATTATTTAACCAGTTACTTGCACACGGCACGCGCCGTCCTGGCAAATAAAATCTGTCTAGCATCACGTTCTTTTTTTAAATTCACACTCATTTAAGTACTAAATTTAATTGTTATTTATATGTGTCAATAAATATTTGGTGGTGTGCCCGGCAGTGGACTTCTCTGTGTGCTCGCTGAGCGTGGAGCTGGTGGCGGACTTGGGCGCGGGCGCGCGCAGCCTGGTAGAGCTGGCCTTCCGCGAGTTCGCGCTGCGGTACCGCGCGCACCGCCCGCACGAGACGCATCTACAGGTATTCTTTCATCATCGTCGTCATCATCATCATTTCAGCCAAAAGACAAAAGTTTGCTTTGCTTTCTCTCTTTCGTTTTTTAAAAAAAAGACTTTAAAGGACTTGAAAATAAAATGCTGTACAGAGCACACCGAGCTTCTTAAAGCCAGCGTGTGCTTTTCTTGTAGCATCATAATAGGCATAAAGCTTTAAATGTCAGCTGCTTAGTTGAGAGCTCTTGTGATGTCCAGGTGTCGCTGCGATCGGTGACGATGGAGGACCTCAGCGCGGAGCCCGGGTCGCGGCACCGGCTGCTGCTGGAGTCCCAGCGCGCGTCCGAGCCGCCGCGCGCCAGCTTTCTGTCCAAGTCCTGCCCCGACTTCGTGACGGCCGCGCTCGCCCCCGCCCCCGCCCCTGCCCCCGTCCCCGCCCCCGCCTCGCTGCACGCTACGCGCGTTCGCTCCAGGTCGCTGCCGGCGCAACTCAACGTGCTCGACGAAGTGGTCAGTGACAAACAGAATATTTAACACGGTCTTTAAAAAAATCAATTGTTTTGGCGCTTTATAATGAAGCTGTTGTTAAAAAATTCCTATGTTTTACCAAAGATATATATCGTAACTCATTTGATTATGAGAGCATTTGTGTTAAATGGTTGATAAAGCTGGCCATAATTAAGAAATCTACGTATTTATAAAGGCGGGTTTTATACGTCTAGTTATTTGAGCTCTTAAAATGGATCGCTCGTATGTTCCCTATTGATTCGTTATCGTGTAGTTGCGGCGCAACAAGCGCGATAGCAAGTGCGGCGTGACGCCGCCGTGCTCGCCGGAGTGCCCGCCGGACGACGAGGACGAGCCGGACGACGCGCCGGACGACGCGCCGCCCGACGACAACCTCGTCTGGGTCTCCGTGCACACCCGGGACCCCGAACACCCGCTCTTCGAGGAGAAGTACAACCAGGTACACTCGTGGTATGGATTTATTGAGCTGTCTTTTAATTGGCCATTTGATGTAACACGGCAGATGGGTCGCTGAAACATTTTGTCCAAAACGTTGGCTTAATCACCCGCGTGTCGTGCTAAAGAAGTCGCAACAACACTTAGAGCCGGCCTTTAGCGTTCCGCTGCTTCGATTGTTACATGTGTAGATTGCACATCAGACTACCACTAATTGTTAAACTTCCTCAATAGACTTTGAACTTTACGTTCTAGGTGTACAAAGTACAGTTTTATAATAATGTAACATTAGGAAAACAGTATTGCACAACGCGAGCAGTAATTCATTATTTTATTTTTATTGAATACAGTTAAAAGCCGCCTTTCTTTGTGTGCACACATTATACAATAAATCAAGAATTTACTTTCCGAGTGTTGTTATTTTACAATCAAGTCCAAATCAAGATAAATCAATCAAGTCAGTGTACGAGTAAAGCGAGGGCTCGTACAATAGGCATGTGGTTGAAAATGTATTGAAGAAATTTGACAGGTCTATCCAGACCTGTCACCAGGTTGATGTGCAGGCGTCTCTACATAGAATTGTAAAATTATTATATCGGACGCAGATAACGAAATCGACGAAGGTGGATTTCAACTGCCTGAACCTGGTGGTGAGCGTGGACAGCTGGGTGGCCGTCCTTGACTTTTTCGGCGTCGCCGGCGACGATCTGCCTGAAGAAGAAACCGTACCGCAGCAACCGAGTGAGGAATATTATTTTAGTTCTCTGCAGAGTTTCCTTCAACATATTTAAATTTTACAGCTAAGTTATATAAGTTAAAATACAAATTAAATTAAAGTGATAAATCATACTCGTACACACAGCTATTTTCTCGAATGAATTATCGTGTTCGAGTCTGTAACGCTTGGTACGTTCGTAGCGATGGCGTCGCCGGTGAGCGCGGCGGCGGAGAAGAGTCGCACGGAGGTGCGCGTGCGGTCGCTGGGCGTGGTGGTGGTGCGCGGCGGCGCGGCGTGGCTGCGCGCGCGCGTCACGGGGGCGCGCGTGGCGCTGGGGGCGGGCGGCGGGGGCGGGGGCGGGGGCGGCGGCCGGCGGACCGTGCGCGCCTCGCTGGGGGCGCTGCGGCTCACGGACCTGGCGCCCGGGCACCACCTGTGGCGCGACCGGTTCCGCACGCACTCGCACCATGCGCTGCGTCTGCAGTACACCAGGTCTGGACCATCACTCACGTCATTAAAATATGACAGACAGATTGTCTTCAACGAAAATTTTTACTTGTGTTAGAACAAAGGATCTAAGTTTACTATCAATCTAACTTCTGAGCTCCTAAAGCTGTCAAAAAATATTTTATTCTCTATTATTGTACATTTTAGTCATTCGAGAGTATAGAATGTTGTTGTGATGTTTATTATAAAAAATAGTTACATGAAACGCTGAAATAACTGAATTTTTTAGCGACGATGCTACCTGTTTTTTTTTGTGATAAAGGTTTTTGATATAATATCAGTATGTTATGTATGCGTGGTGCAGGCTGAGCGCGGCGGAGGCGGCGGCGGCGGGGCACGAGTCGTCGCTGGCGGTGGAGGTGGGCGCGGCCACGTACGTGCACACCAAGCGCTTCGTGCACGAGCTGTATGCCATCGCGCGCGACTTCAGCAAGCTGCGCCGCGTCATCCTGCAGGCGCGCCGGAAGGTACGCCGCCACGCTCACCAATACACAACTTATGAATTAAATCAATTTATGATACAGGTTAAGAAAGAGCACATCAACGGATTATAAATTTTATTGAGAGAGAATTTTATTGTGATTTCCATACGCCTACGCTAAGTAGTAACTCTTAGGTCATTTGTTAGTATCATATCATTTGTGTCTCCCCGGATGCAAGGCGTTTTCTAGAGTAGAGAAAAAGTTCGATGGTTAGTACCAAAATAATGAATTGTATGTTTTTAGTAAACTTTATGTCTGATCGACGACTAAATGGTAAAAGTAACATTCAGCAAATAGTTTGTGCAGGAATTTATTTTTCCTGGGTACCATACCTTCATTGGCTACCATAGGAGTAGGACCGGCATTTATCAATTTTATAACTAGCAATTTAAGTAATCACCGTCACTTAATTTGGTGCCTGTGCCCACATCGATGTCTATTTGTTGATTGTTCCAATAATACATGGCAGGTGACGACTGGGGGCGGCGGGGCGGGCGGCGCGGGCGCGCCGGCGCGGCGGCGGCTGCGGCTGGCGTGCGCGGCGCCGGTGATCGTGCTGCCGGTGTCCCCGCGCGCGCGCGCCGCGCTGGCCGTGGAGCTGGCGCGCCTCACGCTCGACAACAGCTTCGCGCGCGCCGGCGACCCCGGCACCGTCAGCGCACGGGCCGCCGACCACACAGGTCGCTCTACATGTTTCTTGACCCCTTTCGTTCGGACGCCAACGGCTACGACGGCTGCAGCTTCAACTGTGTCTAAATTCCGAGTTGACGGCCGGCCGTACTAATAGTGTGTACTAATATCGTGCGAGGTACAGTAGCTGGCGAATCGGAATGTATAGTGTGTATTCGTACGCATCGTACAAGTCTAATTCATGCGAATACACATCCAAAGTGCGGCCGGCCTTCATGAGAGACCACCGAAAACTTCTGCACCCTAACAGTTAGTTAGCACACAAACAAGTCGGTATTCTTGTTCTATGAATAAGCGGTTCAGTCACTGGAGGACTTTGTTCAGTGTCGTTGAGCCACATTACGATTTGTTCGTGTTAGTAGTCTCGGCCGACGAGACCTATGCAGAAGATAATCATGCCCCGGTTAAATGTTTCATATTCTCTCACAAAACTACTTTTAATTTGTTTATATTTTTAAAAATGTATTTCTTCGTGTAGGCGAACCGGAACTGCTAGAAGTGCGGTGCGCGCGACTAGAGGGCGTGTCGCTGTGGGCGGCGCGCGCGGGGGGCGGGGGCGCGGAGGCTCGCGTGCGCCGCCACGGCCCGCCGCTGCTGGATGCGCCCGCGCACCTCACGCTCAACATCGAGCTCAACCTCTCGCAGACCACACACTCGGGTAACGTAAAATTATTTACTAAATAGTTTCTTTGTTAACGTGTTTTTATTCGACTTAGTAGTCTCATCCGGTTGCTTTAATATTTTCTTTCATAGTTGGTACCTTTACGTAAAAAACACTTTATTAGTCGAATTTAATAACCCTTTTATAGTTATAGAACAAGTAACGTGTAAAAAAAACAAAAACTTTACTTAACCAACATTTTTTTAAACCACGGACAGCTTTCCGAATGTTAGACTTTGCAAAGAAACGACATAATTACTCAACATACCAGCGGGTGTCGATCGTTGTGTGGGTTGTGCGCAGTGCCGGACATGACGGTGCAGGGCACGCTGGCCACGCTGCAGTGCGCGCTGGACCCGGCGCAGTACCGGCTGGTGCGCGGCGTGCTGGCGCACAACCTGGGCGAGGACGTGGCCGACCTCGCGCCGCCCGCCGCCGCGCCGCCGCCCGCCGCCGGCGCCGCGCATCAGGTACGCGGGTCACCTGCCGGGAACTGAACTCCGCTACCAATAGACATCAGCGACACCAGAGGAATCGCAGATGAAAGTGTAGGCTCGTTTTTTGAAGGTTGCTAAGTCATCATAACGGACCGGAAATACTGCCATTATAAGCTGGAACGAGAACGAGGATCGTCTTCTTATATCATCAAAAGTAACACATTTTTTAAACATATATGATGGCAAATCACTCTTAAAATAGTAAACAGAAAAGTTTTTCAATGTTTTTAACGGGTAATCTGATAATGCCCAAATACGATGTTCTAGCAGCCCCCTACCTCGCAGAAACCGTTTGCCTATATGAACGCGTTGCCTAGGTGTGGCGCACGAGCTCGCTGCAGCTGGACCTGCAGGACGTGTCGCTGCGGCTGCAGCCGGCGGGCGGCGGCGCGGCGCTGGCCTGCGTCAACTTCATCAAGTCGCGGCTGCTGCTCGACACTTACGCTGACCTCAGCCAGGACATCGACCTCGTCTCACAGGTATTAACGAAACCGCACGTAAACGACGAAAACATTAAAAAACCCTTCCAAGATTTGTCTATTATCTTTTAAGTTTTAAGTTGAACTGCAAAATTTAGCTTAGAAACATAGATAGTTGAATCTTGCCATTGAGGCTTTTTTTTATATCAACTAAGGGATCATAATGAATTTTTCTAAGCGTATCTTAACCTAGCAAGATTAGATAATTTTTTATAGACATTTATCAGTAGTTTGATAATAAGCTGATCACCGGTCGGCAGGAGATCCTGGTGAGCGACACGCGCTACGCGGGCGAGCCGGCCAACCGGCGCGGCAACGTGTTCAGCCACATCGTGCAGCCCATGCCGGAGCGCCGCCACGCCGTGCAGGCCGAGCTGCACGCCAGGTCCCTCACTTTCCCTGTCTAAGTGGCAACGCTAATCTTATCTGCATCGCGTTCGTAAGCCGAGCCCACAACACATTGACGCCTAACGCACTTCGGATGCGTTCTCGTACGAATGGCGTACACGAGTCGCGCGGCCGGCCTTAGTGTTGATGCGGAGTGTGCCTGGTTCCTATACCTAATGGATCGTCGCTCTACTTCAGTTACCACCCGTTTTCTTGTTACTGATAAAGAGGCGTTCTTAGCGTTTCACAACAGTCCGTTCATGATTGCCAGGGACGGGTGGTCGTAGGTAGCCCGATCCTCCTCCTTCCCTCATGCATTTTGTTCCGGATTTTTTTTATAATTTTTTATTTTTGTTCTTTGAAAAACTATTTTAATAACCTAGTTAACTGACGCTTCTTATTTTTTTATAGGAACGCAGGTTAGCGTCACTTCCATATTCTATGGTTATGAAGCGTTAGTGGTAACCCTCCAATCCAAATTAGTAACATATTATCGGTTAGATACCTACCGTGTCGTTATTTATAGGAGCGTTTTTAGCTTACGCCTCGTGCTCATACTACGGCTCGTAGGTAAAACGAATCGTTTCTTGTTTATAGGAACCGGGCATTAGACAGCTGTCTTGTCGCATCGGTACCTGGTACCTGGTTGCGGTTGGCCGCTATCTATCTGGCGGGCCGTATGCTCGTTTGGGCTCCCAAATAATGTGTTCGGTTGCGTAGGAAGCGCGGCGATTCGTCGGCGTACACGATCCTGGTGAACAACATGCGGCTGATGGCCATCCTGGACTGGTGGGAGGCGGCGTGGCAGTTCCTCTCGCAGCCGCCCGCGCCCGCCGCCGACCCCGACCAGCCGCTATTGTAAGTGGTTCTTGTATTTTGTACTTAACTTTAGAAGATCACCTCTAACTTACTTATTATTTATTTTCATTCTCCTTAAATCAGGTCTACCGACTTCGCTTAGTTTCACCTTTTCCCAACATCATTCAGGTTTCGTTGAAAATCCTTTCAGGGTTCAGGCCGCCCAACTATAAAATTAGCATGTCATAATCAAAGTTCCTCTAGCCTTGAACATATTGGACTAGCTCATAAAAATTGGTATTTAGACTATAATTGCATCTCTCTTCCTCGCAGTGAAGCGCCGTCATACGCGACGCGTCAAGCGGGGGCGGGGGCGGGGATAGGGGCAGGTGCGGCGGCGGCGGGCGACGGCTCGCTGGAGCTGAAGCTCAATGTCACTGATTCGCAGCTCGTGCTGGTCGAGGATGCCTCCGTCTGGGATACCAACGCCGTCATACTGAGGGTACCAACACATAATACCTATTGTTATCTATTACGCACTAAATAAAAATGCACAGTCTGTTGCACCTCTCGAGTTTCGCTTAAACTGGGGCAATGATTGCATTGCGTAACATTTAGTATAAGATCTTCACACTAACCTACAGAAATCAGCAAAATACAAGAAAAATCAAGATCCCGCTCACTTCCCTATGACTAAATCATTATCAGATAGTAATTTTTCAATATTTTATCGTTGTGACTGTTTCCAAATGGTCGTGCGACTTGTGTTTGCGAGCGTTGCGGTGCATTGCGTCGGTCGTGCTGAGTGGTCGGTTGTCCCGCAGAGCACGACGGTGATCAGCTACCGCGTGGCGGAGGCGGCGCGGCCGCTGGTGATGGAGCTGAGCGAGCTGGAGGTGTTTTCGTGCGTGCTGGGGCTGGAGGAGGAGACGGCGCTCTCCATCGTGGACCCCGCCTCGCTGCACGTGGCCGCGCACGCCGACAGCGTGCTGCACGTACGGACTATTACGTACACTAGTTTATTCATTTGAATTGAATTTTAAGTTAATATCAGGCAAAATTTATCTTATTGCAGTACTCGAATTAAAGAAAAACAATGTCTGTTGTTAAGTAACTAAACTGTTTATAGACATTCACTTACTATCCTTAGCTATCCAATATGAATTTGAAGGGTTCATGTATTGTTTGCGCGTAGGTGGCGATGGGCACGCTGAACTTGCGACTGTCGTACCACGACATGCGCATGTTCGCGTCCATGCTGCGCTCGCTGCCAGCGCAAGTGCGCGCCGCGCTGTCGCGTGAGTGCCATTTTGTTCTCATTTCACTCTTTGATAAATTTCTCTTTATTAAATCTTATCCTTCGATTATTGCAAACAATATACATTGTGTTGAATACATGTAGGTACATTTAAATTACAATTTCTATTAATTAACCCGGAAGCAAAACTCTTTAAAATATTTGTTGTGCCTCATTCAGGTTGACGTAACTATGCTTTTTAACATGTCGCTAGGCAAACTGCTCCCTGGCTCTGCGGAGGAGGACGCGCCGGCCAACAGCTCGCACATGCGCGCGGGCCCCGGCGCCGACCGCGCGGACGGCCACGCCCCCGCGCGCCCCGCGCCCGCCTGGCCCGGCTACTGGCGCGCGCAGCCCCCGCCGCCCCCGCCCCCGCCCCCGCCGCCGCCGCCGCCCAACTCCAGCATTTGGCCGCTTAAAGCTGTTCAGGCAAATTACACTACTATTACCTAATTTTATTTCGATTCAAACAACGTACGATGTAGCTTAATTGTATGTGTTGTGGTGGCGTCCAGGTGAGCGCGGACTGCATCACCCTGTGCGTGATCGACGACTGCCTGGACTCCGACGTGCCGCTGCTCGAAGTGTCCCTCGGAGAACTACGCTTGGAACAAGTACGTGTCACCGGAGAATCTTACAGATTCTTTGTTCTAAAAACGTTACACTATTTTGTTAAATTCAATGTGATCATTTTGAAAATTGGTTGATTTATTTTCAGGATCTCCGTAAGGAAGAAGAGGGTCTAGAGGACCCCCTGCTGGTGTGCACGCCGGCGGGCCCGGCGCCGGCGCTGGCCGGGGGCGGGTGCGGGGGCGGGGGCGGGGTGCGCGGGGGCTCGGCGGGCAGCGGCCGGCTGAGCGCGCAGCTGTCCGCCGACTACTACAACCGCACGCTGTCGGGCTGGGAGCCGTTCATCGAGCCTTGGAAGTAAGTCATGCTGTAATTATTTAATTCACGTAACGTATTTTTATTTAATTCATATTCTAGCTAAAGTTGACAAAGGAAAAGTTTAAGAATTAATTTTAGAAGTTTTAGTGTTAATTTACTTTTCGCTAGTCAGTTGCATTTTGGGTGCATTTTCGTACGAATTGGACTCGTACGAACACGTTCGAACACGCATAATAACAGTTGTACGTTGTAGCGCTGCGCTGCCGCTGTAGAAATATAATTATGATATAAATCTATATTGCTACAAAATAAAACTAAGTAGATATCCCACGTAAAGGTCAGTTTTCCCCCTTACTGCGTGACACAATAACTAATGGCGGCGTAGGTTCGAGACGAGCTGGGAGCACACGCTGACTCGCAGCCTGTCGCCGGGGCGCGTGCAGCTGGCCGTGCGCTCGGAGGACACGCTCAGCACCAACGTCACCTCGGCGCTGGTGGAGCTGTGCCGGCTCGTGCGCGCCAACTGGGCCGCCGACTACTACGCGCCGCACGACCAGGTATCCGCTAATACCAGCATTCGTTTTAAATGAAAACAAATATAATATAGTCAATAGTATTTTAGAAATGTTGATTAAACTTGTTAACTTTCACTACATGGCAAGTTGTATGAACTTTTTAATACAGCAGCTCTTGTTAGCCAGAAGGTCTTTTATTAAATTAGCAAACACTTTTACTAAATTATGCTTATGTCTGTCCGAAGTTTACTGAATCCTATATCTTCCCGAAAAAGACTAATGCAGAACATCGTTCTCAAAGTATAAGAATAGCCGTCCAGCCGTGTTCTTTGCCTTACCACCGATTAAATCTCAATAAATAAGATGTCCAGTGTGTGACAGCCTGTGTGTGGCGTGTTTGTCCGCAGTGGGCGGGCGCGGAGCTGGGGCAGTCGCCCAAGGGCAGCCCGGCGGGCCACCGGCGGCGCTCGCCCTTCGTGCCGTACGCGCTGCGCAACCACACCGGCAGCCGCCTGTGGTTCACCACGCTCGTCACCACCGCGCACGAGTCAGTACCGCTGCGATGCGCCTTCGATTACGATTTCGATTACTTCGATTACCACGGACCCTGCAAAGGGTTCGAAACGTCAGGATAAACATTAATTAAAACTAATGTGTAAAATAAACGCGAGTAGATCCGTAAAAGTTGTTTCATTTCAATTGAATGAGCGTGTTAAAGAGTGGCATTCGTGTGTCGCAGGCTGCGCGAGTCGGCGGGCTGGTCGGGGCCGGACGACTCGTGGGTGACCGTGCGCGCGGACGACACGGAGCCGTTCTCGTTCGGGCTGCGGCGCCGCGCGCGCCGGCACGCGCCCGAGCACGCCGCCGCGCTGCACCAGCTGGCGCTGCGGCTGGACGGCTGGGCGCCGCCCGACCCCGTCTGCGTCGACCGCGTCGGCGTCTACTTCAGGCACATCACGCACACGGTACTTGCTGAAGCCTCTGTTTCCTCCAAACCAGCTCTTTTCAGGTCTCGCTTAGGAAGACTATGCCATCGGTTCGTAAGCCTACTCTGGGCGGGAGAACTTGTACTGAGAAGAACCGGTAAGAACTCAGCAAATGTCCAGCTCCATAAATAGATTTAAAAGATTAAAACATTTAAATAAGGCAAGAAGACGCACACTCGTTGAAGTTTCACTCGTTGTTATATTCAAATCTCCACATAATAAAACAAATTTCTTTTTTAATTTTAATTTTCTAAGTACGTCTTCCATTACTGATTCAAAAATATTGAAATTGCCCGATGGGGGTCGGTATACACACGCTATTACAAAACTATTGAACTCCACACACGATAACTTCAATGTTACTCTCCACTGATAGGTCTACAATATCGTTGCGATTTTTGTATTTAATATTGCTTCTTACTAATGAGAACCGCCGTGAATAGCTGAGCTTCGCACGTACGCGCTTGCTAGTTGGATATTATTTACATAGAACGATGATGTGTCATGACTTCTTAACACGTATGCAAAATACATGAATTAACTGACTTTTTGCTAATAATTCTAATTCTAAGTCCTTGCCAGCCAAACCCTGAATATTTTGATGTATAATAATAATGGATGTGGACTTGGCTTTTGTCTTAGACCTCAGTTTAAACCTGAGGTTGTAACCTTATTACTAGTTGTAAAAGTTGCATTAGTTATTATCATGAAAAGACTTAGTTATACCACCTATAACTGTATCATGTATATTAAAAGCTAACGAATTAGCTATCTGAGTCCTACATTTCTTAGAAAGATACATAGTTTCTGACGTCAAAGTAAAGTTATTAATAAACTTATTAATATCGAAATATAGAATAGTGTCACTATGACGATAAATTAAATTAAACAGTAATACATTTTAGTCATAAAAGCGCTTATTTTGTTTCCAGGTTAAATCTGTACAATAGGGAAAAGCGCTATTGCAGTATAGCGCTAGTGCGAAGACTACAGTAAAAAAAAAAGTATCCTATGTGCTGTTCTGGGTTATAATAATAATATAATAATAATAAAATCTTTATTGAAATACGTTTACATGTATTGTTTACAAAGAGCTCTAAACTAATAATCTAAAATACATTAAATGCTGTTGCCTGAGCTAGGTAAACCCTGTTTTTCAGGCGAATGTGGGCTTAGTCTAAGTTTAATATAAATCAAAACATAAATTAATTTAACAGTTTATACGCGAAGTTACAATCTAATGTAAAGAAAAAAATAAAATAATTATGAGTTAATACACACAGAAATAATTAAACAAAAAAAATACTTAACAACGGTTAATAACCCCTCCGTATCGTCGTAGGTAAATTTTTGTAGTTCTTCCTGTACAACCTTTTTGCAGTTGATAGTGTTTAATGGATAAATATAACACTTAGCTTTTATCCTGTTGTACAGAAAGGGTCCTAAGAATATAAAGAACCTTGATAAGAAAGCGCATTTTGTACATTTGAGATAATTGCAAACAATGTTCTTCCTCCTTTTATTAGTAATTTCAGTGCTGTAAGGAAGAGCCGTGTGCTGCTTTAGTATCGTGCTTTTTATAAATAATTGCCGAACTGTTAAAACTTTACAGGATTCATATAAAAGATGAGTAGAATATAGATAAGGACGGAAAGTGCACACCTTCGGGATTGCTCTTTGGGCTCTCGCGACAGTTAGTAACAGGGACTTATACGTACCACCCCATGCAGTGATGCAGTAAGTTAGCATCGACTGACACAAGGCGATGTAAACTTGCATTATTAGTTTGGTATCTGCAATCGTACGAAGTATTTTAAATACAAACATAAGCTTACGCATTCTGTTACTTAACTTAAAGCTTCAATATGATAACGGAATGACCGATTCTCATCAATTATTACCCCAAGATACTTTATATTGCGAGTACTACAAATGATACTACAAATGATAGGCCAATTGCAATACATTTTTGTGTATAAATTACAGCCATGATCATACAAAGGTGTTCTTGTTGCAAAAGTTGATTTACGCATCGATAATGTGATATATTTAGTTTTATCAGCATTCAGTGTTAACAAATGTTGATTAAGCCATTCAGCAGCAGTTATTAACAACATTGAAGCCATTTTGTGCATTTTTATACGCCTCGAGCTCCGTCGCTGCAGAAAAAAGTAGAACAGTGTCATCGGCGTACGATAATATTTTACCGCCGCTTAGTTGAAGGTTGCAGAGGTCATTGATGTAAATTAAAAATAAGGTAGGCCCAATTATACTTCCTTGTGGGACACCAAAGGAAGTGTTGCACCTGTCAGCACTGATGACGCACGCAGCGGTTATGGTCTGTATATGAGGAAAGTTTCATTAAAATCCATTCAGTAGTTTTACGTGAAAGAGTAACAAACATCCATCCATACTTACAAACTTTCGCGCTTATAATATTAGTAGGATAGCATTAAATGATTGACCTGGAGTACAAATATTGGTCATTGAATGGTTAAGATTCGCATTAATAAGCAACCCTAAGCCCTGGCCAAGTTTATCTGAGTCCATAACTGTTTTTTTTACTAATTTAGTAACATTAGGTTTATGTATTGTTTGAGGAGAGGCCGATGTAGGACCGGGAACCAAAACAGACAAATTTTGTGTGTTCATCTGAATATTAGAGTTAAGCGATAAAGGCTCTTTGTGTAGGTTAATTTCATTATTCATTAATTAAATTAAGATCAACTAACTCTGTGGCTGATCTCTTCATCATCTTCTGAAGATAGTTTGCCGAGGTATCCTATCGTCACAAAGTTTTCTTCTTGTTTTTGATGAGATATGATATGTCGTGGTGCAGAAGACGGGGCGGTCAGCGCGGCTGGTGCTGGAGGTGTCGCTGGAGGGCTCGGCGCGCAAGCTGGTGACGGTGCGCTCGGCCCTGCGGCTGGTCAACCGCCTGCCGCACGCCGTGGAGCTGCGCCCCGCCTTCACGCCCGCGCTGCCCGCCGCCTCCGCCGCCACCGCCGCCGCCGCTGGTACACACCTACTATTTATTTATGTCTCTAGTCTAAGCTATTTCTTTTTTCATACGAACTCTCGACATAAATATTTTTGTTTGAATGTCTTGTTTTTTGGAGACTTTGTAAGTTAGTCGTAACGTAGAACTTGTCCTAAGTCCGCCTTGATAGTTCCCCCTCCTTTTACCTAAAATTGCGCCTCGACAAAAATGTTTCTTGTTTCGATAGGTGGAGGTCAAATTACCAGTTCCTCAGATATTTAATCTGGCAGGAATGCATTTCAATCTTCGGCATTGTTTTCACGTACTATCAAGTTAGAACAAGGCTGACCGATTTCCCGTAGTCGAATAAAATAAATTAATTATAAGGATTACTTTAAAGTTTCTGCTACAAGGGAACACTGACAAATAACCGGTTAGATTATTAGAGTGGAGTTTCAGTGCCCCTCTTCGGCGACATAAAAGGGACGTGGAGTGTGTAAAGCGTGCCCGTGCGCAGAGGCGTGCGGCGCGGCGTGCGTGCTGGCGGGCGGCGCGCGCGTGCCCCCGCCGCGGCCCGCGCCGCTGCTGCGCCGCCTGCACCCCGCCGCGCTGTGCCCGCCGCGCCCCGCCCCACCCGCCCCACCCGCCCCACCCGCCTCTCGTACGGTCCCATGCCACTCCTATCCCTCACGTAGCATTTTTGTAATAAGCGTAATGTAGTGTTAATATATAGTATATATATTCCGATGAGATCCGTTCAGTAAGCGTTTTTAGACGTATTAGCAAATCAATTATTTTATTCTCATTTAACAACTTGATTATAGCAAATCTATTGATTGAATAGTCTTATATTGGTCTGATATTACAATTTGCTGTCATGCAGTGTACAGGAATATTATCAAATTATCTTTTATTTCATAGTAATATAATTATGTTAAAAGTATTTGAGTTAATTATGTGTATAAATTGGCTTCAATGTTAAGTATTTGCCATAAAGTCTTTTTGTAATTTACCTCGTCCTACGGCATAAGCATCACTTTTAACGTGACCACTGAATTAGTATATAATATGTAACGATGTAGCTACGTGGAGCGGCGGCAGCGGCGGCGGAGGAGGGGCGCGCGCGTGCGTGGTGGCGGCGGGCGACACGTGGGCCGTGCCGCTGCTGGCGCACCCCGCCGCGCTGTGGGCGCGCCCGCTCCCGCGCCCGCTCGCCGCGACCTCGCCCGCGCCCGCGCCCGCGCCCGCGCCCGCTCCCACGCCCGCGCCCACCGCCATCGACTGGCGGGACGCGCCTACACAGCGGGCGCTCCTACACTACGAATGCCGGGCGCCACCCGATTATGTTTATAGGTATGACTTCCGTCTTGATTGTCCACCACGATTTGGTCCCTTGTGCTTGCGCAAGGGTGTCTGTCTGACACCTTTAACTTTAGTCGTGTGTAGCGGGGGTGTCTACCATCAAAACTGTTCTTTACATTTATACGTGAAAATAACCTTTGTACCCCTTTTTAAGGAAATGGCGGGCACAGAGGAATGTTAGATTTGGCATAGTTTATATGGGAAAGGAGTGCAAAAATGCATATATAATGTGTCTTCTCGAATATTGCAGTACGATACGGAGCCCAGCAGCCTACGCAGTCCATGTCAATAGGATTGAAAAATGACAAAAAGTTTCTGTATCATCTTTCCTATAGGGGCCGTCCATTAATCACGTGATGTTTTTTAGCAACTTTTTAGACCCTGGTGATAAGTGGTAAGGTTTTGTACTTCCCCTCCCCCCACACCTAAGATCACATGTATTTTTTTGTACATACTAAGTAGGTATGTTTAAAAAACCTTAACTTGAAAAACATATTAATCGAATTAAATTCTGGGAAAATAAGCAACAACCGCATATAGAAAAACAAATAAGGTAGTTACGAAGAGACTAGAATAAAGAATAAGTATTAAAATTTTAAGGTTGCAGGTGGTTTCGGATCAAGATAATAATTATTGAGAAAAAATTAAAATAAAAAAAACTTTTTAAAAACAAGCTTTTATTACTTGTTAATCAAAAAAGAACTAATGTTTTTATCACAGAACCAATTTTTTTATAAATAAAAGCGTGTTACATTTTGATGGAACATTAAAGAACATTTTTCTTTTGCAATCACAATGTAACACGCTTTTATTTATAAAAAAATTGGGTTTGTGATAAAAACGCAGAGATTTATAATTAAATTATTTTTAACTTTTAGTTTTTTTTGTTATTAACAAGTAATTTTTTAGTATTTTTGAATGACATGTTTATACACCCTTATACCATTCAGCCCTCGGCATGTGCTCACCTTGGCATTGGGTCATCCATCTAATCAAAGACAGAATCCACATTCATAACAAGCGGAACGAACGAACGAACAAACTTATTTTTCCGAGTTCCTATGGCCATCTTCCAGCTCCATCATCAGACCCTGGTTACCATCTAGCACCAAGGTACTCGTCAAGTACGTACTAACAATTGCCGCAATTTAACCACATATCAGTCGAGACTCGAGCATTACAAAATGGTTCCAATTGAGAACAGGCGCGGGATAGCAGACATTCTTGAAAGACTACAATTGACCACAACGTTGGTACGTGCTGGTGCAGCAGACTGCACAACCGCGGATCATTCACTCTGCCTTCACGGCGTACCAACCATGTCAACACTCACCATTGTACCGCTTGTGATCGTACTATAATGATGTTTGTCAAGACCTGGATGTTTTCAATGCATCAATCGAAAGTATAAAAAGATAAGTTATTAATGTAAACTAAATTTATTCAACCCTTTTCCAAATTGTAAAATTATTGTTTTTTATCTTTTTAATATTTTAGTTCCCATCAATTAATGTCATTATGTGTGAAACTTATTATTTATTTAAAGTTATTTTTGTGTGCATGCTGGGTTCACAGTAAGAAAAGCATACAGTCGCCGTAGTAATTACTGTATGTACCAGTTTGTGAACCTAACAATAAAAAAAAACTGTTGAATTTTTGACCACTAGGCAACCACTAATTATTATAACTCTAGTTAACTGTTTGTGGTCGCGTCAGGTTCTGCTGTTCGATCGTGCGCGAGCGCTTCCCGCCGGACCGCGGGGAGCCGCTGGCGGGGCACACGCTGACGCTGGTGCCGGCGCTGCGGCTGGAGAACCTGCTGCCTGTGGAGCTGCACTACCGCTGCGGGCCCGCGCCCGCCCCCGCCGCCGCCGCCCCCGCCTCCGCCGCGCCGGCGGCTGCGGGCGCGCTCTGCGCCGGGCAGACCAGACCATTTCACGAGGTTATTATTTATTAAAATAGGTTTTATATTTAATGTTTTCAGGAGCTCGATGGCGTAGAATAGTTCGATGGTACAGTGGTTAACGCGCCCAGCCTATATTACCTATGAATGAAACGGTGGTAGTCAGTGAGTTTAGTATCGGCCCATTGTCTCCCCAGGTGAACGTGGAAGAGGGCGTGGAGATGTCGGTGCGGCTGGAGGGCTTCGGCTGGTCGTCGACGCTGCTGGTGGGCGGCGGCGCGGCGCCGGCGGGCGGCGGTTTCTCGGCGCGGCTCAAGCTGCGCGACGCGCGCTCGCGCCGGCTCTACCTCAACGTGCGCGTCTCCCACTCCAACGCCGAGGCCATTGTGGTACTGTTTAACATGAAATGAAACACTTTATACGGATCTGTTCCTGCTATTTTCCTAGTTTCTCTGTTATCATGGACGCTGCAAAGGATTCGAAACATCAGGTTAAACATACGAAAAGAAACGCGAGTAAATTTATATGAAGTGAACCATTTCAGAGATTAACATGTCACTGAAATAATTGTCAGGTGTCGGTGTCGGCGCCGTACTGGCTGGTGAACCGGTCGGGGCTGCCGCTGGTGGTGCGCGCGGAGGGCGCGGGCGAGGCGGCGGGGCAGGGCGCGGAGCACGAGGTGGCGCGCGCGGTGGCGCCGCTGCTGTTCTCGTTCGCGGGCGCCGACGCCGCGCCCACCATCGCGCTGCGGCTCGGCACCGGCGTGGCGCCGCAACCAGAGGTACGGTGCAGGGGAGTTGCAATTCTACAATTCATAGCTTAAATTTGTCAATATAAATGAAATTTTATCTATACATTAATACGTGAAGCAAAAACTTTGTACCTCTTT
Organism: Eudonia truncicolella; assembly: GCA_949315975.1. Lineage (NCBI taxonomy): Eukaryota > Metazoa > Arthropoda > Insecta > Lepidoptera > Crambidae > Eudonia > Eudonia truncicolella. Next base: position 571,135 of record OX438831.1, on the reverse strand, counting down.
TTACGAAAATTGCGCGGACGGAAAAGTATGAAATTAAAATTAAAACACTTATAGTTTATATAGAAAATATTTTTTTAAAATTTTGCATCAAAATACATTATATCAATAAAACAAACATTACATACACTACCATGTATTTAACACACACGCATGTATTTGACACACAGGAGCGGCCGAAATCTGTCAATGTTTGTCAATGCCAAACCAAACTCACATTCTATCTTTTTTAATTTGTCTTTGCTTAGGATACAATCCGTGCAGCCTTAATATCTTTTAATAAAAATTACGGTCGACCTCTGGGCGACCACTAGTTAAAATAATGAAATAATGACACTTTGATCTGAATTAAGCTTCATTTCAAACATGTTTTATTAAAGAGTTCTTTAATTACTCTAAGTATGTCTGTAATCAATGTCTACTTACTGTCAGTATTGTCATCTTTATATCATTTATTTATTTTGTAACAAGTACCGTTATCATTTAAATTCAACTGTTATTTTAACTTTGTACGGAACAATAAAAGTACGTTAATTGTCAGTATATAGTTGATAATGTCGTGTTCAGTGGTGCTCCCCGTTCGGCCTGGGCCCGGGCGTGACGGTGAAGCGGCTGACGTGCCGCGGCGGCGCGGGCGCGGGCGCGGGCGGGGGCGGGGGCGGGGGCGGGGGCGGGGGCGAGGAGGAGCGCGAGTACTCGGTGGGCGTGTGCGTGCGCGCGGGCCGCGGCCGGCGCCGGCACACCAACGTGGTGACGTTCGCGCCGCGCTACCAGCTGCACAACAACACGCACCACCGGCTGCAGTTCGCGCAGAAGTGCACCGCCACCACGCTGGTAATTATACCGTCTACTACTTAAACTTCTAATATTGGTGTATTGAATACCAATACATCAATTACATAGCTTTAGTTTTTTGTATCTAGCTTAGTTTTTATCCAGGAATAAATTTTCTTATTTTACTTAAAAAATCGTAGCAAATTTACTATAATATTCATTTCGAGTTAATAAACTGACTTATGAAATGAAATTTGGTAAGTAAGTGGTAATCGGTGGCGGTGATTGGTGCAGTCGGACCCGGGCGCGATGGCGACGCACGTGGTGGCGGTGCCGGGCTGCTACATCCCGTGGCACTGGCCGCGGCCGGCGCGCGCGCGCCTGCTGTGCGTGCGGCTGCTGGCCGCGCCCGCGCCGCCCGCGCCCGCCGCCACCGCCGCCGCCGCGCCCGCGCCGCTCACCGCCTGGTCGGGCGGCTGCAGGGTGGACGCGCCGCGCTCGCTCCATCTCGCTTGCAGGTAAGTGGTAACCTCGCTAAGTTATAACTTGTTTACCTAAAACACTTGGTTAGGTACACACAAATATAATTATTGCATTGTGTGTGCTAAAATATCGTAACGCAAAATATCAGGAAGTGGTGAGACCGAACATATTGTATAGTAAGCATCGAATCGATCAATTAATAAAACGGATTCATCGCTGGTAGTCAGATACGTAAAATAGCAGATAAGTAGAATGTCGGAAAAAACAAAATGTCAGATAAGCAGAATATCGGATACACGAAATGTCAGATACGCAAAATGTCGGATAAGCAAAATGTCAGACTTCTAGTTATCCGACAACACTGTCAAATTAAAATATAGTGTACTGGAGCACCCGCCAATGCGCTTGCGTTGAAATTTTAAATGAATTATTATCTAAAACTTTGTCCTTTCCAGTGGGAATTTCGGCAAAATTAAAAGAAATAAAAAGTATAAATTACAAGTTTGCATTAATGACAAGTAAAAAATGGATTCAACGCTAAATAATTTGAAATAAAAATTATACAATCCTTTTAACTTCTTAAATTTTAATTAGTCACAAAATATGGTTAGAACCACGATAGCTCAATTGGAAGAGCACCTATCCCGGTATGACAGAAGGGTGCAGGTTCAAATCCTGCTCGTGGATTTTTTTTTAACATTTGTGTTTTTATAATTTGTTTCGCAACAAAATTTGCGTTAAAATTATATAAACAAAACAAAAAACATTTTATAAATAGCTTGCCTACTTCTTAACTGATCTTTAGTATTTGTAAAATATTATGATCGGGTGTTAATGACGGTAGTTGTTGACATTGAATTGGCGCCTTTGGCTTTCAAAGTAAAAAAGTAAATAGTGTTGAATAATTTCGGCGGGCTGGTTAGAACCACGATAGCTCAATTGGAAGAGCACCTGACCCGGAATGTCAGAAGGGTGCAGGTTCAAATCTTGCTCGTGAAAATTTTTTCAACATTTGTGTTTTTGTAATTTGTTTCGCAACAAAATTTGCCTTAAAATTATATAAACAAAACGAAAACATTTAATTTTATCGTTTTTTTTTTAAATGCGCTGTATAAATAGCCATACATGTAAAATGACAAAATTTGGACATTCTGTTTATATGTCACTTTGCATGTCTGTGAACCTTTCATAGCAAGACGACGGATACGCTGTATGACGTAAACGCGAATAGCCATGTAAGCAAAATGTCATATTTTCGACATTCTGCTTATCTGTAATTTTACGTATCTGACTACCAGCGATGAATTCAATGCATATAAATATATATATATATATATTATCCAACTATATGTTTCAATAAATCATTATTTTTAAATAAGATAAAATCTCCTATTACGCGTTTGTTTTAAGGTTTTTAAAAAGCGTAACATTGGTAACGTATTGTGTATTGCAGGGAGATCGCGAGCAGCGGCGGTGAGAGCGGCGGGGGCGGGTACGCGGTGGTGCGCGTGGAGGCGGTGGCGCAGGGCGCGTCGCTGTACGTGGTGGTGTCGGGCGCGGAGTCGGCGCCGCCGCCGCTGCGCATCGACAACTACTCGCCGGTCTCACTCATGTTCCACCAGGTCGCGAAGCATGCATTATAGTTTGTCATCATGTTTGCAATTGTCACTTGAACGTAAATTGCGTTCAAGCTGTGTAACCTTCTACTTAGGTGTTTTGTAAATATTTCTTCATATTTAGGCATCAGAGACCTGAACATAAATCTTACATATATATGAATATGTGTTTAACTATGTATACAGTAATACAGTATATTTTGAGGGTATCGAATCACTGAACAGTGGTGAAGCCGAAACACGCGCAGCAACGTCGCTTTAGCTATAGGAACAGTCGGATGCAGCAAGGTAGCCCGGTCAGCGCAATGTCACATAGGATTCGGCAGGCGGGCTTCTTTTTGATATTTTTTTACAGCAAGCGCATTGTTTTTTTTTGTGCGAAGTTATGCAAAAAGTGTACTGTTTAGAAGTAATGAGTGTGGTGCGGCAGGCGGGGTGGGCGGAGGAGAGCGTGGTGGGCGCGCACGCGCGCGCGCGCTGGGCGCTGCCGGAGCCCGAGGGCGCGCGCGGCGTGGCGCTGCGGGCGCCGGGCGGCACGCGCGCCACGCTGCAGCTGGACGCGCTGGACCCGCCGCCCGCCACGCTGCTCTACCAGAACTTCATCCTCGTCGCCTTCACGCCGCACACGCACCAGTGAGCACGCCCACCATTCATATTACACTTACATTGAGCTCTTGTGAAAGCAAAGCTTCTCTTCTTCTCTTTTTCTTCGAAGAGTCGAGATCAAACTTGGAAAAGACATTTGTTTCGACGTCGCTAAAGTCTTCTCTGAACAACCTGTTAATAGCTAAGTAGATTTATAGTAATGTATCTATATATTGTATAAATGCTGTTGGTGTTCTGAATAAAATAAAATTAATAATTAATAAGGGGTTGTTCAAAAGATACCGATGTATAAGTGCCGCTGAAAGAGGAAAACCTCAGCGAACCTTGTTAATAGAAGATAAGTAGGTAGACCCGATCAGTGATTAGGATTGTAACTTACATCAGTGGTGAGGTTACATACATCCAAAGAAAGAACTAGAGTTATTAAGCGAAATCTATGAAGCTATAAATAAATTTAACGTTGTATACCAATGTATACAACGTTAAATTTATTTATTGCAGGGCGCACTGTTTAGTAACATCAAACGCGTCGTTATGTATAATGATGATAGTTACCGATTATCGAAAGTTGGTTTAATGGAGTGTTTAATTTAGCCTTTCGGTAAAATCGATAGCCAGCGATTATTTAATTTTATAATTGCAACTTTTTTGCGTGAAGGGAAAATGTAGATGCGTCTGCGACCGACGACGAGGACGTGCTGGTGCTCGAAGTGCCGCTGGGCTCTACCAAAGTGGTGCTGGGCAAGAAAAGATACGGAGATAGGTGAGAAACTGTTGCAGTTAACTTTGGAGCTTATTAAAAGAAATCTTACAGATTATGTAGTTCATCAATTTAGCAAGAGGCAAAGTTTGTGAGTTTGTTTGTTTGTTTGCTTGCGGAGGGTCATCTCTGGAACTAGTGGTCCAATTCTAAAACACATTTTACAGAATAAGAGTGCTACACGCCTTGCGGGTAACATAGGCTACATTTTATTTTGATTAATAATAGTTATCAATTCGAAATCGCAACAATTGTAAACCAAATCAGAAGATAAAATGTAGCTTGGCTGCTTTATCGGCGTACGCTGACCAAACGGTTAAGTAATTTGACATTTTGTGGTAGGTTGATCTGCTGCCGTCTGTACTACAAAAATATTAGTCATCCAATGATGAAAAAATAATCAATGAGACGATATACCTAGCTTTTATAGTAAAACCACAATAACGTTATTTATCACACTAATATTGTAAAGAAGTAAAATTTATAAATTTAGCATTGGGAGCGGAGGTAATCACCAAAAGTACTGATCCGATTACAAAAAATATTTACCCAATATTTGAAATGGACCTTCAGGGTACACAAAAATATATATATTTTATATTTTAATTTGATGAACAATAGTTTACACTTTCAAATCTTAAGATTTCTGAAAAAAGTCAGAAAAAAGAAGAGCAGTTTGGCTGCTTTATCAGCGTGCGTTGACCGAACGGTTGAGTATACAAGACAGTAATGTACAACAAAATTTTTATTCATTAGTAGATCTAAAAAAAAGTCAGCGACACGATATACCTAGCTTTTATATTTCAGCCACAGTAATGTATTTCATGTAAAAAATTCGTTTGATTTTTATCAAGGTGATTTGTAAGTGTACTTATTAGCCAAAATATATTAATTTTTACAAAAATAAAAAGTTTCATCACTCGAGGAATTTCATGGCGATAAAATTTGCCCTTCACAGCGTCTAACTTGGTCGCTTAGTTTTGAAAATATAGCGAAATCAAAAATAACTTACAAGAGAAATGCGTGCAAATTTTATTATTTTCCTCTTTGACCATCTACTTAAGATAAGATTGTTGTAATTAGCCTTACAAACTTAAAACAAGCCCTACCTAATATCGAAACCGAGACCTCTAGGTCTGGCTCTGGTTGTCTGACCAGTAGACCACAGAGACATATAGATAGGAAAATCTATTCTCCAGCACTAATGTCAGTGACGCTGAATTCGAACTGGACAATAGATTGGTTTGTAAAGTACATAGTAGGTATGGAACATCTTATAGACGCAATATATTATATTACCTATATCGACGGAGGCCAAGTATTCAACATCCAGATTTCTCGGGTTCAGTTCCCAAGTCGGCAATGTGTGTTGCTAATTTTCGGAAGCATAGTTCCGTTGGTGATCACTAATCACTAACCCGCATTTGGATGCATTGTGATTAAGCGGATTGCAATTTAAAAAAAAATATTTAAATCATGACGTAGATCAGAGCATGCAATGCGTATCGCTTGTGCGTCAGGTCGCAGCTGTGGCGGCGCGGGGCGGGCGGGCAGCTGGTGCACGAGGGCAGCTCGCCGCCGCAGCCCACCGACGCGCTGCTCAGCGCCGCCGCCGCGCTCGAGCCGCACGCCATGGTCAGTCGCCCGCACGACCCTCACATTTGCATCATACACATATTTTTTATTAAATTAGTAACGGGATTCTTACCATGTTTATTATGCGCATGCAACTGTGCCGAAATATCGGATACTCACAAATAATAAACATGGTAAGAATCCCGTTAATAATTACTCTATTGCAAGTGACCATGATAGTTTAAATAGTTATATTTTTTATTGTTAGGTTCACAAATCGGTCCGTACAGTAATTAAAGTATGTACAAGAGCAACATTACAAATAGTCAGCGGCGGCTGTGTGCTCCTCCAACTGTAAACACAGCGCGCACCCAAAAAACACTTAATATACATTAAAAGAACTTAAATATTAAAAAGAAAAAAGATTAAATTCGCCAAAATGAAAAAGTCAATATACAATTTTCCCTTGTTGTATTATAAATGGAAGTCGTCGATAAACGGATTTGTCGCTTATTTATTTAAAATAATCGGAACATAGTTTATAGTTCATAGGAATTATCTCTGTGGTGGCAGGTGTTAGACATCGAAGAGGCGGCGCCGCGGCCGGGCGTGGCGTCGCCGCTGGTGGTGCGTCGCGCGGACGTGCGGCGCGCGTCGACGCAGGCGTGGCGGCTGGCGGGGCGGCGCATGGCGTGCGCGCACAGCAACCTGTGCGTGCGGCCCGCGCCGCCGGCGGGCCTGGTGCCCGGCAACCGCGTGGTGCTGGCGCTGCCCGCGCGCCCGCACGAGCGCGGTGCGCGTGCGCAGTCCGTCGCGTGGCCCACGCTGCGCCCCGGCTCCGGCACTCTGCGCGCCACACTGCGATCCAGAGGACCCACGCGACTGATCACCATCACGGACGCACTCGCACCGGTCAGCTTTACATTTTAATTTTAATTTATTTAAAATTAAAACGATATGTTGTAACGATTTGTTTGTAGACATGATGATATTTTTATTGAGAAAATTCACAAAGTGGTTTATACAGCTAGTAGACTTATAACATATTTATTTGGATAACTTTTTTATTAATTTTTGTGATAGTTTTCCATCATCATCGTCCTCAATCTTTATTCAGTCCCCTTTCGCCCCCATTTCTTTTTGTCATCAACCATTCTCAACTAGTTGCGGCCGGCTAGGTGTCTAACGTCTTCCGACCATCTGAGCGGTGGGCGGTCCCGGCTTCGTGTGTTTTGCCACGTGTGTAGTGTGTAGTGTTCTTCTGAACTGTCGGTGGTATTCCATCCTCGTAATATGTCCCGCCCGTCTCCACCTTCGCCTTCGTCTACGTTTTCGTCTTTAGACGTTGTAGATGTGATAGAGTCCCGGGTGAAGATAGAGTTTCCCTTAATAAATAACAAAATTAAAGTGATGCGTTTAAAGTTTACGCGAACACTACACATTGATATGAAACAACTTTTACGGATCTACTTGCGTTTATTTTATACATTAATTAAAAATAATGTATAAAATAAACGCGAGTAGATCCGTAAAAGTGTTTTAATTTTGATGTGTTTACGTCGGCCACAGGAATCGAATTGGATCGAGGAGGAGAACGACGAGGAGTCGGGGGGCGTGGGGAGCGTGGGGGGTGCGGGGGGCGCGGGGGGCGGCGGGCGCGAGTGGGGCGTGAGCGTGGCGCTGGGCGGGCTGGGCGTGTCGCTGGTGGGGCGCGCGCCGGCCGCCGAGCTGGTGCACGCCGTGTTCGCGGGGCTGCGGCTGCACGCGGCGCTGGCGCAGAACGCCGCGCTCGAGCTCAGCGTCAGCCACATGCAGTGGGACAACCAGGTGACTGCACGCGACATTTATACGATACATGCCTTTATCATTTTAACTACTATTATATAATATCAAAAGGTTATGTGCAACCGGTCCCCAAAAAAGGAGATCGGTCAGATCCTTTGAATTACCGCCCCATGACCGTAATCAGGGAGCGCATTTTAAATAAACAACTTGTCCACTACCTAGAAGAATACTCCATAATTCACGATCGCCAATACGGGTTTCGGCCGAAGCGATCAACGGGTGATCTTCTCGCATTTTAAATAAACAACTTGTCCACTACCTAGAAGAACACTCCATAATTCACAATCGCCAATACGGGTTTCGGCCGTAGCGGTCAACGGGTGATCTTCTAGCGTACATTACACATCTCTGGGGTAAGGTTATTGACAAGCGTGGTGAGTCGGTGGCTGTTAGCCTCGACATAGCTAAGGCATTTGATCGGGTCTGGCACAAAACTCTTCTCTCCAAGCTTCCGGCATACGGTCTGCCTGCTCAGTTCTACAACTAGGTCGCTGGCTTCCTGCATGAGCGTAGAATCCGTGTCCTGTCTGATGGATGCGCTTCACGGCTCATGTCAGTGAACGCTGGTGTCCCTCAAGGTTCCGTTCTGTCCCCCACGCTGTTTCTTCTGCATATCAATGATATGCTTCAACTTGGAAATATTCATTGCTATGCAGATGATAGTACAGTGCACAGTGGGTATAACGGTCACTCTGCGGCTGGGCGAGTAGAGACTGAAGAGAAACGAGTGAATCTTGTCATTGAGCTCAATCGGGTATTGGACCTCATCTAATGGGGCTCCAATAATCTGGTTGAGTTCAATGCCAAGAAAATACAGGTATGTGCGTTTACGGCCAAAAAGTCACCATTCCTTCCTCTTCCAACTCTTCAGGGCACATCTCTAAGCCTGCAGAGCAATATCAACATGCTCGGTATGACGATTCGCTGCGATCTGAATCAAAAGGACTACATCGAAGCCGTATCAAAACAGCCTCACGAAAACTCGGTGTCCTGAACAGAGTGCGGCGATTCTTTACGCCTGAACAGTTGTGTCTTTTGTACAAGACACAGGTACGGTCTTGCGTGGAGTATTGCTCGCACATCTGGGACGATTCCGCAAAGTATCTTCTCGATGCCTTAGACAGATTGCAGCGTCGCGCTGTACGCATTATAGGCAATGCAGAGGTCACTAATACTCTCGAACCAATTTTACAAGGGAATCAAAAGCCTACAAGGTCTCCTGGAAGTGCTCGGAGTGTAAAGCGCCTGAGAGACGAGTAGGTAGCTCCAATACTCCTACTCAAGTCAACAACGCCACCCAGGTTCAGGTTTCACCAGCTAGTGTAAGTACGGATGATTTAAAACAATACATTGAAAGGAAGTTAGACGAGTCTATGACACAACTCCTTCGTAACATAAGACAAGACTTCTCAAAAGAAAACGCTGAGACACGTGAAAAGTTGAGGGAACTCACAGACAGCATAAATTTTATGCCTGCGAAATACGACCAGCTCAAAGAGGACTAGGAATTTAAATCCAGTAAAATTGGCGATTTGGAGTTGGAGAATTGTGATTTAAAGTCACAGGTTTCTGATTTAAATCACCGACTAAACCAACTCGAGCAGCAATCTCGTGATTGCAATCTTGAAGTTCCAGTTCCCGAATACAAATCAGAGAACCTATATTGCGTCGTAAAACAACTCACGAACACCTTTGGCTGCCTTCTGACTGAACACGAAATCTTGAACTACCACCGTGTCGGTAAGATTAATCAGGAGTCTTTGAGACCTCGCTCTATTGTAGTAAAGCTGTCTAGCCCCTTAGTCCGTGATAAAATCCTAGCCGCAGTCAAGACTTTCAACAAAAATAAACACACCGATAAACTCAACACCAGTCATCTGGGCATTGCAAGCGAAAAAAAACCGGTTTTCGTCGGCTAGCATCTCTCCCTAGTCAACAAACAGTGCCTTGATCTCACCTAATGTTAAGTGATGATAAAGCCAATTGGTGGAAGCGCACTTCACCCGGGATCCTCAACTATTAAGGCACTGGCTATCTTATCTCTAGCTGCCGGAACACAACAATGCTACAAACATTGATGTTATGGCGACATATTTAGATAAGATGGTGGTAGCTAGCCAGGCGGACAAACAAGTCCTACCACCAACCAAACCGAGTTCACAAAAATGTACACCCCGCTGGGAATCGAACCCGGGACCTCTGGGTTTAAACCGGTGGTCTCAACCACTAGACCACAGAGGCGGTTAAAATTACATTATTTATATTATATAACATTATTTTCATTATTTATCCTATAATGCTTCAAATTTAATGTGTTTAGAAGTTCAGAAGTTCAGAAATTTATTTTAATAATTTATTTTACTTTTATTAGTGTAGTTAATGAATTTGTCTTTAAAATATGATTTTTACTGTTTTAATCAATGTTTTAATTGCATGCAGTGTTCGTCTCGAGAAGGTCGCGCACTTATTTTGTTATTATCATGTAATGTGTTACTTAGCTAAGCTTTTTTAGTGTACTGACCAGTTTGGACAACCATTAATAAAAAAAAAATATAGCACATTATCAAATCAGTAATTTAATGTTTAATAATGTAAGCTATATTACTTGTCCAGTTGCTGGGCACGCCGTCGCCAGTGCTGCTGTATTGCCTACCGGAGCGCGGGGTGGCGGGCGCGGGCGCGGGGGCGGGCGCAGGCGCGGGCGCGGGCGCGGGCGGCGGGCTGCCGGCGCTGCACGCGGCGGTGGAGGTGGAGCGCGGGCGGCACCGGCGATACAACGCTGTGTTCTTCAAGCACCTCGTGGTGACGCTGCGCCCGCTCGCCGTGCGTCTGGAGGAGAGGTGATGACAAGCTGTTCTGTTTCATTCTTTTAATTTTTCTATAGCTTCTGACCAAGCATCGTGTAGTGTGTTTACAGTTTAGAGATGAGATGAGTGCGAATGATAAGGGAAGGTTAATGTACGAAACAAACCCAATGAAAGTCGTTCTAACACTGTTTTAATTTAAAATCAATTATAAAAATTATGCATAAGCAGAAGTACGGAAGTTACAAATGTGTGCGTAAATGTCAATAACATCGTTTCTTAGTGACCTAAATTAGCGAGTTATTGACATTGCATAATTACTGTGCGGCAACCCGTACATCCTGCCGGCCCAAAAGGGATGAAACTTAAGAAATATAAAAAATGTATGTAAAATGTAAAATTGATAATATAAAATTCAAATATAAAAGTAAAGTCAGTATTAAGTAAATCGCTTAAATATTTCATCACTGCACTACGCTTGTAACGGGAATGTCCAGTCGCACTGATCGTGGTCGGGTCCGCGGGGGCGGGGGTGTGTGTGTGACAGTCTCCTGGTCGACGGTCGCGACTGCCACCATCGGGATTGAGTGCGTCGTTGTGCTTGCCAATGACAAGTTTAGAGCTCCCTTGTTTTTTCGCCATCGTATAATGATGTAGACGCATCCCGCAACAATGATCAATCCCAATATTGTGTATATAACCGAGTATTGGTGTACGTCATGTACGCTCATTGGTGCGTTTTCTTGTTCCTTGAGGGTTGTGATCCGAGCCCTCATACGGCGCCACTCGTCTTCATGGTATTCGGGTGTAAATTGCTCGAACCCTGAAGAGTTGAGTAAGGTATTCAGAACTGAAGTGCCGGAGGGGGTTGGTATATCCTGTTGGACTTTCACTTGGCTCAAATAGTTGTTATGACCAACTATAGAGAAAATGTCACTCTTTACAGTACAACCTTGACCGATTTCTAATAGGCCATTCCCGGTCAGTGATTTCATTGTCATTCCAATGTTTATGCAAAATATGCGCACTGTGCATTTCCCACAGCAAGAGAATAGCCATTTGTTATCGCCATGCAACTTGATCCATCGCTCGCGACATGGCGCTTCAATTGTACTACACAATGTTTTGTTATGAATGCTCAAGTTACAAAGTGATTGTGTTATTTGTAACTCATAAATCGGTTTATCTATAGAGCACAATAATTTGTTTGTCTGTGTATGGATACAATTTTGAATATCTGATTCTGTTAGCGTGAGGAGCAGGTCTTTTTGTAGATTGAATGCGATGTAGGGTGCAGTAAATGCCATGATATAGGTCTGCTGAGGAAGACTTATTACTTTGTCGAGCTCAAAAGTTTCCTTATTCACAAGAGGAATCTTGATTTCAATAATCAAGTAAGAGGAGCCAAGGTCACCACTTATCTTCATTAACTTGTATAACTCCTTAAAATTATGCTTGTCGGCAGGTAAAGTCAGGTCGTTTGGTATGTGGCTATACACGACATTCAACTGGTCTTCCAATTGTTCTGGTGGCAATAAATGTGGGTTTACGTGGCCATGTGTGAGGTCTGTCACGGTGCTGATCACATTTTGTTGCATGTTCCGAATGTTAGAGATGATAATTACGGCTGAGATGGATGATGATAAAATGTGTAATTCGTTGTTGGTTACTTTTTGCATTCGGTTGGTAGTAAAAGTAACATTCTGCAAGTACTTCTGGACCATTCCAAACTGCTTGTTCATTATGGCTTCGTTTCTCTGAAGAATGTTGTATTGAGCTTCCACGACACTTGTCTGATTTTTTAGTAGAAGCTGTAGATGGTTTTCGTTCATCGAGATTTTTTCAATATCCTTTTCATATTTCTTAGCGAAACTCTCATCCAGGACTCCAAATAACGAGTTCGCGATGTAGCCCACGCCGTTAATCAATCCTCTTTTTTGTCTCCTAAATGGTTTGGTTTTAAGTATTCTGTTGTAATGTTCAATTTCCGATAATTCATGTTGCAGTTGAAATATGATGCTTCTGTATTGAGTCGGGAGCTCGGTAGCGTGTAGGTACTCTTCCAAGTGACCGACGTAATTCTGTACGTGACGTAATGCTGACCAGTATGTACTCATATTATAATAAACGATTAATTTCCATTCATCTCTAATAAGATTCATGTCGCACATTTTATCAAAATAAATATTTTGGTTGCTGCTCAAAGTTGATATGTTGTATGAACCCTGAGTAGAGGTGAAGAGAGAAATGAATAGCATCATCGTTATCGATAAACTCAAAGGCTGTCTAGTTGTGCGCCTTGGTCGTTGACCGCTCGTTTTTGGGACAGCTGGTATGACGTCATCACATGTCGATGATTGTACGTCGCTTGTTTGTTGTTGCGTGTGTTCATCGTTCACGGGCAAAAGTGATAGTTTTAAAATTGGTCTGATCATAATTCCATTCTTTGTTTTTATGGAAACAACCCGTACGTATCCATCTTTACCAGGGTGCACAACTATCACTCTACCCATCAACCACTTGCCAGGGGCTAAGTTTTCCTCTTTGACTAGGACAATGTCGTTGACCTTGATGTTATTAGAGGGTGTTCTCCACTTAGTACGAACTTGCAACTGTTGTAAATAGTCTGAGGACCACTTCTTCCAGAATACTTTGTTCATAGCTTGAACCATCTGCCATCTGGTGGTTAAGTTCATATGGTCAGGATCTGTTTGAGGTCTTGATAGTAGTGATCCCCCAACTAAGAAATGTCCCGGTGAGAGGTATTCATCATCTGGGCTTTCACTCAAGGCCATTAGAGGGCGAGAGTTCATGCAGGCTTCGATCTGATGAAGTAGTGTGATAAATTCTTCGTACGTGAGGTTTTGTTCTCCTATCACTCGACGTAGATGATGTTTTAGGCTTTTGACTGCAGCCTCCCACAGGCCGCCTGCTGAGGGATAAGCTGCCGCATTAAAGTGCCATTGAATGTCGTAGTCGTTGATCTTGCTCAATAGCTCTTCATTAATGGTTTCAAGGATGTCTTTGTATTCTTTCTTCAATACTTTGCTCGCTCCGATAAAGTTTCTTCCTTGATCACTATAAACATGTTTAGGTACAGATCTTCTAGCGCAAAAGCGTCGAAATGCTGCCAAAAATCCAGGTGTACTAAGGTCAGACACCAGCTCGAGATGAACGGCCTTTGTGGATAGGCAAACAAATACTGCCACGTATCCTTTGTGTGTTCGTACACCACGCCCTTTGTTTGCTCTGATATCAAAGTGACCGGTAAAATCAACTCCTGTGTGAGTGAATGGGCGCGAGGGAGTAACGCGCGGCTCTGGTAGGTCTGCCATAATCTGTGTTCTTTTTTCGTTCGTAAAACGTCGGCATGTCACACATTTGCGCAGCTCTCTCTTCACTGTACGAAGTCCACTAAGTATCCAGTACTTTTCTCGTATGAAAGATAGAGTCAAGCTTGGCCCACCGTGTAACGTAGCGGAGTGAGCATGTTGTATGATGAGCTCAGTGAGTTTGCTGTGACTTGATATTATTATAGGATGCTTTGCTGATTGACTGAGTGAAGAATTGTTCAATCTCCCGCCGACCTTCAGCAGTCCATCAAGAGAATCAATGTATGGATTAAGGCATAAAAGTCTACTAGCGCTCCTCAATTTTCCTTGTTTCTGTAGTTGATCAATCTCTTCTTCGAAATCAATTGATTGCGCCGTTTTTATAATTAAATTTAAACTAGTTTGCCTTTCCATTGATGATAGGTAACTTTGTCGTGGTATTTGTTTGTTACGCAACCATTGTGTGAAACGTGATAGCCAGCCAATTATTGTTGTTAGGCGCCTTGTCGAGCTGCATTCATGTAATAATTGTAAAATTAAATCATTTTTTCGAGATACGGCCGCGTTCACATTAGTGTTTGTCTTGGCTTCCAATGCCGGTGGTTGATATATTTTATTTTTGAACATGTTCGGATCAAATGTTGACAACCATTGTGGGCCTTGCCACCACAACGGATGCTCTGATAACTGCAGCGATGACAGCCCTCTTGTAGCGCAATCTGCTGAGTTCTCTTCTGATTTAACATGGTGCCAGGATGATGATGGGATGATACTGAGTATTGTTCGAACTCTGTTGGCAACAAACTGTTTCCATCTATTGGCGTCTCCATGAAGCCAACCAAGCACCACCATAGAATCCGTCCATGCGTAGATCTGAAGGTCTTTTGGTAAAGTTTCCATAACCTTTTTCATAAGTTGCGACAGTAAAAGCGCGCCACAAAGTTCCAGTTTAGGTAATGATAGCTTGTTTTTTAAAGGGGCTAACTTTGTTTTAGCGGACACAAGTGTCGATGTGTACTCGCCTTTAGAATTTTGTGTGATAACGTAAATTGCGCAAGCATAAGCCTTTCCGGACGCATCACAGAACCCATGAAGTGTATAGTGATTTTTATCTCCCAAGTATCTATTGATCTTGAACGTGTCTATGTTTTGAAAATCACGCTTTAGCTTTATCCACTCGTTGTTAATATCTTTAGTTAAACATGTATCCCAATCAGCTGTTTCTTCGGACCATGTGCGTTGAAATAAAAGTTTTGCTCGTATAGTGAGCGGAGAAAGCCAACCCAGCGGATCGAAAATCTTAGAGATGTTTGATAACAGCTGTCGCTTTGTTATAGTGTGGTCACTGGTCTCAGCCTCGAATATGTTTTTGAAAATGAAAGTGTCCGAACTGGGAATCCAGCGTAAGCCCAAGGTTTTTCGGTTTTCTGTGCCCTTAAAGTCCAGTGGTCTGTCTAGCTGATCAGCCGATAAATCTTTGGTCAGTTCGTCGGTGTTACTGGACCATTTACGAATGTTCATCCCAGCTCCCTTTAACATGTCGATTATCTCTTGTTGTAACTGTTTAGCTTGTACGACGTGGTCACATCCTTCAAGCAGGTCATCCATGTATAGTGACGACATTAATGCAGCAGCAGCCAGGGGGAACTTGTGCGCATCATCTATAGCTAACTGCCTCAAGGTACGCATAGCGAGGAATGGAGCCGCCTTTGTTCCGTAAGTGACGGTTCTGAGCTGATACTCTTTGAGGGGCGCCTCTGTGGTACTCCTCCAAATAATGCGTTGAAGATGTTGATCTGGTTCTCGAATGATTATTTGGCGAAACATCTTCTCGATGTCAGCAGTTATGACGTATTTGTGTTGGCGCCATACTAAGATGAGATGCTGTAAATCCTTCTGTAGATTTGGACCACGTTCCATTAAATCATTGAGACTGTGTCCAGATGATGTTTTCGCCGATGCATTAAAAACGGTTCGCAGCTTTGTCGTAGTGGAATCAGTTTTCAATATACCGTGATGGGGGAGGTAACACGATACTTCATTGTGTTTTGTTACCGGAGACATGTGTTGTTGTTGTTCGTACTCTCGCAAAAATTGTTTATAGCTTTCGGAGAACTCTTTATTTTTTGACATCTTGTTTTCTATGTTGTAGAACTGTGCAATCGCTTTATGTTTAGATTGACCCAGGTCTTTTTCAAATCCAGGCTTCATCGGGATGGCAACTTCGTATCTTCCATTTGGTAAACGCCTTGTTGTGGATTGATAGAATTGTTCGCAGTACTGTTCCTCTTGTGTCAGTTCAACAGTCGAGTAACTTATCTCTTCGAGTTCCCAATATTGAGATATCTCTGACAAGTTGTTAACTACAACGTGACATCTGAATGTTTTTACGCTGCCTGAGAGTATCCAACCTAGCCTTGTTTGCTGGGCGATAGGTGCCATGTTGGGACCCTTGATCAGACCATTCATGATGATTTCAGAGTATATGCTCGCGTCTAGTAGAAGATCTATAGGCCTAGAGACGTTGTACTCCGGATCAGCTAATTGTATGTGTTGCAAGTGAGGCCACGACTGTTTATTAAACGAAGTGTTAGGCAGATTGTTGATGACGTCTTTAATGACTAATGTTTGAGTTGTAAATTCGTAGTCTTGGTAAATGGATTGACATTCGAGCGTGACGACTCCTTTGCCATTTTTTGATCCATTCCCGATGCCAGATACAGATGCATGATACCTTTGTCGAGGCAAGCCCAACATCTGAGCAGCGTTTTCAGATATGAGTGATATCTGAGAGCCTTGGTCTAAGAGGGCCCTCAAGGTGATGTAAGTGCCATCAGCAGCCTTAACCATGATAGATAAAGTAGTAAGTAAAATTTCCTCATTATCTGTAGCGACGTGATTAACGCTGTGTTGTTTATGTTCTTGGCGCGTTGAAATTTGAGGTCTTTGCGTAACTGGAGCAGTAGGTACAGACGACGACTTAGCGGCTTCGACCGGCCTGTTCGCCGCTTGTGGCATAAGGTTCATATTTGCATAAGCGTCGTGCAACATCGTGTTATGATTCTTTTGACAAACCTTGCATTTTTTTGTAGACGTGCATGGATTGTCATTGTGTGTGTATAGACAATTCTGACAAAAATTGAGTTTCAGCACGGTCATTAGCCTCTCGTCCGGTGTAAACTTTATGAATTTGTTGCATTTGTATATGTAGTGGTTGCTGTCGCAAATAGGACAGTTCAACGAACATGTTGCAATAGCTTGAAATTCTCTGTTCGGAATTTTACCGTAGCGATGACCGCCAACATGTTGGAAATTAGGCTTATAGTAGGGTTTGTTGCAAACCGTCATCTTTTGATAAGGCTTGTTAGATGATGCTGAGATCTCTCTTTCCTTTTTATTTATGGGCTCTAGAGCGTTAAATTTGCTTTCTAAGAAGTTCACGAGTTCAGAAAGTGATGGAAGGTCACGTGGTGATTTTCGTGCCTCTTTATAGTTACTGTATGTTTCGGTGTCCAACTTCTTTGCTATGATATGAACTAGCAACGGATCCCAGGTACTTGTATCGATGCCTAGGTTCTGTATGGCGTGTATACATTCCATAGAAGTGTCATACAGACGTCTTATCTCGTATGCAGACTGTTTGTGAGCGACCGGTTGGTTGATAAAGATCTCAATCTGCTTCGTAAACAACAGTTGAGGATTGTTGTATCTGTGTGTCAGCAGCTCCCATGCTGTCTCATAGTTGTCTGCTGAGATGTGTAGATGCTGAATGAGTCGCTCAGCGTCTCCTCGCAACTTTCCTTTCAAGTGCTGCATTTTCTGTGTTTTGGTGAGAAGGTTGTTGTTATGGATGCTCTCTACGTAGAGGTCGTAGAAGGTAGGCCATTGTGTATACTTTCCCGTAAATGTAGGTATGTCGATTTGCGGTGTCGACTGTTGAAGATGCACCGTAGATGCAAGTTTGAGGTTCAAAGTTTTCTTAATGCTCTTGTATGAATCTTCGTAGGCATAGAACTCGTTGTCATATTGTGTGTCTGACCCCTGAAGCGCATGATCGATTTGTAAGTGTAAAGCGTCGATTGCGTTCCAGCGTATCTGAATGTTACGTAATTCATCTTCCAACTCCCACTTATCTCGTATCTCATCAACTCGCAGGCTATTCACTTGTCGGTGAAAAGCTCTAAAGTTGGTTCTTTGTAGAGATAGTAGTTCCGCTGCCTGACCTTGATCTACAGATGAGATCATTGACGCAGTCGACGTCGACGGTACTGTGAGCCTTGGTTGTAGTTTAGGTGGAGCCATGAATGTAGCTGGCTCTGGTGTTGGTGACATAGGTGCTATGGTTTCAATAGCAGGAGGAAAGCTCGATATCTTGACACGCACAGAATCAAAGTAGGTTCTAGCTTGTTGGAATTGGTTTTCCACGAAATAAGGATCATTGTCATTGTCATAGTCGGACAACTTGTGGTTGTTCACTTGAAACTCGGCCCATAATTTATCAAGGGCATCGAGTCGTTCATTCAAGTACTTACGGGTCTTCCGGTTAGCGGAATTCTTGTTGAAGTTTCTTTCTAACTTTTTGATCGCTTCAACAATGTCGTGTTGTCGCTGCAGTAGACTCTCCATGTTGTATGTGCTTGATGAACGTTCACTGTGTGACGCTCCGAGGACAAAAAAAGTTCACTCAAAGTTCACTGATAGGTACTGTCCCGAATGTCGACGAGACACTGTTTGTGTTGATAACGGAGATAGAGTTGTGGTATCGTGGTCCGGGCCACTCTATGTATTCGCGAACCTAGCACGACCTTATTGCGCCTTCTCAATTAAACTGGTGAGACCCTCTTCTGGGAAGCCAGTCAACCGATTCGCAGTCGCACAAAATCCACAAAGAACACAAAGCGACTTAGCGTAGGGCCACTTTTTCACTATTTTCCAAATGTCGATGGAAATCCACAGAGGTAATGTTGTTTTTTCGAAGGACCAAAAAAACTGTAGTGTGTTTACAGTTTAGAGATGAGATGAGTGCGAATGATAAGGGAAGGTTAATGTACGAAACAAACCCAATGAAAGTCGTTCTAACACTGTTTTAATTTAAAATCAATTATAAAAATTATGCATAAGCAGAAGTACGGAAGTTACAAATGTGTGCGTAAATGTCAATAACATCGTTTCTTAGTGACCTAAATTAGCGAGTTATTGACATTGCATAATTACTGTGCGGCAACCCGTACACATCGTAATTGGACGTTTGTTCAAGGTTCATATAACAATTAAAATTAATAATTAAAACAACAACAACAACAACAATAACAATTAAAATATTTAATTAATTTCAAACTGACGTTGCTTTTTGCATCACCCTTGATTAGAGATAGCTATTGTTATTTACCTCTTTGAAGTCTCTTCATACCGAGTAGACAAAGCGTATAAGTCAGTTCACTTACTCAGAGTTCCTTCGACTTTTATGTTCACAATTTTTAAAGCCCAAACAGAAGCTTCAGCCGTCGGGTCGAGTGGCCGAAGAGATCAACGAGTAACATGATCAGTGTAGTAATGTTGTTACCTGTGCAGGCTGATCCTGCAGCTGTGGTGGTGGGCGACGGGCGGCGCGGATGAGGGCCCGGAGGAGGAGGAGGAGGAGGGCGCGGAGCGGCGCGTGCTCACCGACCTCACCGCGCTCGCCGCCACCAGATACTACTTCGGCCTCATCAAGGTCATGCCCAGCCAGGTACCACATACTCTCTTAACTATAGGATCTCAGACAACAATAAAAGATGTGTGTAGCATTAAAAGAGTTTTAAAAACTTTTAAAACAACTTCAATATCATCAGAAATTATCAACAAAAAAAAACATCCCACAAACCTATATTGAGAGGGAACACCCAAAAATTCCGTGATTCCGAATTTGAATATTCCGATTATTAAAAATCTGAATTTTACAATCTCTAAGAAACTAAATTCCGACTATTCAAAAACACGTTTTTTATTTTATCGATATTCATAAATACGAAATTTCAATTTTCCTACTTTTATTAGTACGAACCCGCTGTGTTAAAAGAAACCTTTGTCGCGGAAAAATTTATATAACTGAAACGCGTAGGTTAGGTGTATGTTTGACGCGTATGTCTAACATGATAACAACAATGCCAGAACCCGAATTGCACTTATTAGATGGGTATTGGGTACTTATTAGGTCGAAATAGGTAAGTACAGTAGTTCTAGGTTAGGTAAGGTTAGACATGATAACAGAACCGAATTGCACTTACTTCAGAAATTTTGGGAGCCACACATTTTTTAAGAAAAATGTTGTAGGTATTGAAACACAATTAATATATAGAAACATTTTTTTATTCAAAAATAACAATTCGCGCTTATATTATTCGGAAATTTGATATTCGGGATTCGTATTTATGATATTGCGGATTATTATTAATTCGGATTTTTTATGGTTCAGTATCTTCAAATTCGGCATATTGATTTTCGTAATTATAAAAGTTTTGGATTTTAAAAAGTAGGAATTATGAAACACGGAATTTTCATAATCGGAATTTTGAACCATTCGGTGTTATAAAATTCGGAATTTTGAAATTCGTGATTATGACTATCGGAATTAAGTTTTTTGTATTTATGTAGTGAACCCGTGTTGAAATGATGAATACATTAAAGTAAAAGTGCAGTCCAAGACCCCTTTTTTATATTGACGGGTAAGCACCGTGCCTTGATCTCACCTGATGTTAAGTGATGATAGGCCAATGATAGAAGCGCACTTCACCCGGGATCCTCAACTAGTGAGGCACTGGCTATCTTATCTCTAGCTGCCGGAACACAACAATGCTATAAACATTGATGTTATGGCGACATATTTAGATAAGATGGTGGTAGCTAGCCAGGCGGACCAACAAGCCCTACCACCAACCAAACCGAGTACACAAACATGTACTCCCCGCTGGGAATCGAACCCGGAACCTCTAGGTCTAAACCGGTTGACTTAGCCACTAGACCACAGAGGCGGTTAAAAACGCAAAACTTGTAAGCGCTCATGTGCTAATTTTTCTGATCACGGAAAATTGTCAAATGTCACCGAAGCTCTACACTCAATCGCATACTGCCCGTGGATTCACACATTACTGTTATTACCGTTAGCTGTCTGTTGGAAATATTGAACGTTAGGAAAATAAACGTTCCAATAGGTTGACATGCTCGGGTAACGCGCTCACACATAATGGGACTCTAAAATGTCGTTATCAATGATAAATGTTGTCAGCGTTTTTTATTGGGACGCTTACTGTATGCAATATTTTATTTTATTATTTTGCTTTCTTGCGTCCGTTTGAAAGATGCGTAAAAAGGTCAGAATGCGTGATGTAATATGTTGGTATTTAGATTCTGAGGTAGAAACAAGGCTAGTTTTTTCATACTGTATTTAGAAAATAGATCGTTCTAAAATGTAAATTACCTCAAGTCGTTCTCATCTTTTGTCGTGTATTAATACTAATAGTTGTTCATAAATAAGTAGACTGAGATCATGCTGTTAAAATAAAACTTATAATTGATCTGATAATCTTTTAGAAGTCGATAAAGTAAAACATCAGAGGTGTTTAAGACTGTTCTCCAAACTCTTGTGTAGATCCGTCTGTCGATGATGACGGCGAGCAAGCTGGAGGCGCCGCTGAGCGCGCTGAAGCGGCGGCTGGGGCTGACGCTGATCAAATTCGAGGATGCGGCCGTGGAGCTGGAGCCCTTCGTGCGCGCGCACGCCTTCGACACCGCGCCGCACCTCGCCGCGCACCTGCTCACGCACTTCAAGGACGTGAGTGCTCACCGCTACGCCACTGTGGCTTACTTATAACGCGGCTACTTTATCGACCTTATGCGAGCGTATTTTTAATAGCGTATTGAAACGAATGTTTACAAATAAACTGGGAAATACAGGCACTTCAAAAATAAATACATATATCTTTTAACTGTGTGAGAATGAAGTGTTAGTCAAGGTCAGAGTGAAAGTTTGCTCTGTTGTATGTTGCTTTTAAATGTTTCAAAATGTTTAACATCTCTGCTCACATCAACGATGGTCGGTAGATGTACTTACTTGAACTTAAAAGTCCTATTAAACTGTTTTTAGTTTACAAGAGATCTGATTTTGGTGTAATAAGTTATTTTCTCACGCTTTTACGCCTAAGTTTGTTCTCAGTACATAGCCGATGTTATAAAAAACGCATTTGAATAAATAAAATGTATAATATGTTTGGTGTAATGATGTGGTAGGAGCTGAAGTGGCAGGCGGCGAAGATCCTGGGCTCGGTGGACTTCCTGGGCAACCCGCTTGGGTTCGTGGCGGACGTGTCGGAGGGCGTGAGCGGGCTGCTGCTGGAGGGCAACGTGGCCGCGCTGCTCAAGAACGTCACGCACGGCCTCTCCAACTCCGCCGCCAAGGTCACCGGTACGCTGCACACTCACGACCCATTAACATATATTCTTTTTTTTTCTTTTATACAAGAGCTAGGCAGTCGTTATTAATGTGTGTTAATACTTACTTGATTACTTATAAATTTTACTAAAGAATCTGCCGGTTGATACAAGCCGTATCGTAATTTTGAGTGAGCTCTTATTCCAAATTTTCTACAGAACATCTCGCAGCATCACCGAAGTACACTCTCGCATGCTGTCATAAATGGCAATCAACATCTAAATATATCATCGTATTTTACTCTCTGTGCACTCAATGTTCAATTCAAATATTAAAGTGGACACAAGTTAGCATATTTCTTTTATGTAGTTAAACTCTTAGAAGAGTTTAACAAAGAACGGAATAGAGCAAAGTGAATATGAGTTATGTTGAAAAAAACTAGAAGATGATAGTTAGAGTGTCGAAAATCGGTAATTCGGTTGGTGAATGTGGTGGTGGGCGGTGGTGTATCCGCGTGCGTGCCCGCAGAGTCGCTGGGCGACGGGCTGGAGCGCGTGGTGAGCGACGAGGCGCACGAGGAGACGCGCCGCCGCATCCGCAGCGCCGCCGCCGGCGCGCACCTCGCCGCCGGCCTGCGCGGGCTCGGCCTCGGCATACTCGGTACGGCGGCACGCTTGCACTTACACATCTACAGTGGTGGTCATATAACTCAAAACGCTTTATAAAACAGAAAGTTTTTGAACAAATCATGTAATATTTTTTGTGTTTCTCTCTGAAACTATTATATTTTATTATGAAATTTTTCTGAAGAGTAACAATTTTTTTTTACAACAAAGCTGGACAAATAATTAAGAACCAACATTGAATTGTTCGAGAATTTATTTTGATGAAACAGGCTAAGTAAAAATACATTTATTATGTGAAATTAGTTTAATATAGTTTATACTATAATTAAGATTTCGTGGCATGTCCTCGGCTTTTAATAACTGCTTTGCAGCAGCGAAGCATCGATTCTATTAATTTCTTACATTTTTCAAAAGAATTGAAGTTCCATTCTTCTAAAAGAAGCTTCACTGTAGACTATGTTAGCAGTGGTATTTGTAGGTGGCAACAAAATATATTGATTTTCAGGAGATCCTACTCGAGAAAGGGCTACATATAGTTGCCCATGAGAAAAGCACTCGGTCGATGCCAACCACCGAGAAAGTTTGTCCCTGGGATTTATTTATTGTAAGGGCAAACGATATCTTTACAGGAAATTATAACCTTTTAAAGATATTGGCAAATCCGTCGGTATCATCGGGATCCGCGGAACATGCGCGAGCTGTCTGTGTGAGATGATTGTTGCTACAATCACGTTGTCACGTAGTTCCTTTACCAAAAGTCTTGTGCCATTAAACATATTAGGAGGGCTTAAATTTCTCAATAGCATAATTGGAGTACCAACTTTTAATTTTAATTCGTGAGATGGCAAGCCGGCATGATTGAGGGATTTAAAAATTTATTATACTGGGTATTTTTTCCATAATAATTTTGTTTATCTCATTTACTGACTCGTTTCTCGGTGATACTATAACTCTCGAACAAAGCCAATTAAAATTTCTTAATGCAAGATTTTCGATGTCGGGATATAATATATATTATTATTATTAAGTATATAAAAAAAATGTTTTTTTGAGGACATTTTTTTTAAAGATAGCCTATATTACTCAGCGCTAATATAGCATTCTAATGGTGAAAGAATTTTTTAAATCGGTCCAGTAGTTTTTGAGTTTATTCGTTACAAACATACATACATACAAAAATACAAAGGTTTCCTCTTTATAATATTAGTATAGATTATATTTTATTATTATAAGGAGCTTGATCAAATACCTTATTTTATTGCGAGTTATCGTTCACTCTGAACGACGCCGAATAGTTTCATATGTTAATGCATCATCGCGGAACACTACCGTGCCATGTGCCCGAGCTAATAGCCTCAACTGTCGGGCGAGTATTGATGTTGTGACTTGGACGTAATGTGTCAGGCGGCATGACGTCGCTGGTGAAGCACTCGTACGAGGGCGCGGCGGCCGAGGGGCTGGGCGGGTTCCTGGCGGGCGTGGGCAAGGGGCTGGTGGGCACCGTCACCAAGCCCGTCATCGGCGTGCTCGACCTCGCCGCAGAGACCGCCTCCGCCGTGCGCGACTCCAGCAAGAGGTACGTCTTACTACTTAAGTTTATCCGTTTAGTAGGTGATAGGAATTCCGTCTACAATCTTATTGGATAACATCATTTAAATATGATTTAAATACTCGTGTGTTGCACCAGTTAGAGTCAATTTATGAAGCTGCCCCCCAATCAAAAATAAATGATTTCAACAAGCTATTGCAACATAAGCGTGCAATCATTACTTATTGAGTATTAGTAATATTAGTTGTTTAGTTAATATTTTACATTACGTCGTGTTACGCAAGACGACCTAGTTATCGATTATTCATAATTACATCTATGAGGCGTAACAATCACTCGATTCCACCCATGATTGAATCGCGCCCGAGCGCCTGAGGCCCGCCGAGCTGTAGTACGTCCCGCGCCGGCAGGTCGGACCGGTGGGTGCCGGGGCGCATGCGCGCGCCGCGCTGCCTGGCGGGCGCGGGCGGGCTGCTGCCGCGGTACTGCCCCGCGGCGGCGGCGGGCGCGGCGCTGCTGCACGCGCTCAACGACCACGACTACTCCGAGCGGTTCCTGTTCCACCGGCCCGTGCGCGCGCGCCCGCACGACATCCGCGCGCTGCTCTCCACCGCCTGCCTGCGCATCTGCACCTGCAAGCACCATCTGCCGCAGGTCGTCATGGAGACGCATCTCAGGTCAGCGACCACACTGCAATGTTCCGGTGGTCGACATATGACTCTTTCATATGATTGATCGTATGTGTGCAATTACCGATTTATATTTTGTCTTTGGGTACAATATTGAAAGTACAGTCTATCCATTACGAAATCCAAAAGATAAAATTGATCTGTCCCTTTATTTAAAAGACAACGCATTTTTGTCGTAAGATTGTCAATAAAGATAATGTACTTGTTGAAGATGTGAACGCAGGCTGAATATAAAGATTACTATACTTTTTATTATAAATGTCATTGTTGTCAATTTATTCTTTTGAAAATACATTATTGTCATTGATTAACGCTCCGTCCATATTATTATTTACTCCTTACTAAATACCAAACTATAATCAATTAGTTTTCAATAGTAGTGTCGGTGAGCAGCAAGTCTCAATAAAAATTTTGACCATTTTTATAGTGTGTCGTAGATTGAAATATATATATTGTTCCGCAGCAACCTGGTTTCGTGCACAGTGGTGTCGGTGGACGGCGCGCACTTCGTGGAGCTGGGCGTGCGCGGGGGCGGGGCGGGCGGGGCGGGCGGGGGCGGGGGCGGGGGCGGGGGCGGGGCGGAGGGCGTGCGGCGGCCGCGCGTGCAGTGCGACAGCGCGGAGCTGGCGGCCTGGCTGGCCACGCACGCGGCGCTGGCGCGGCAGCTGTACCTGGAGCAGGCGCACACGCTGCAGCCGCATCCCGACCTGTAGGACCGAGCGAGCCTGTAAACATGCCCTGACACGACAGGGCATCTTAATCGCCGGTCCAACGATACCGACCTCGATCCGGAACATATCTTAAGTGTACTTTGATTTTACGCCGCGTCGCGTGACGCAAGCTATATGGGGGCGGACTCCGATGTATGTTGACTTTACACCGCGTTCTACCTCCACGTTAATGCTTTATGTACGTACGATACAGTACATTTGTTATATATTATTCTATGAAATTAACTGAGCTGTTATCAGCAAAATGCTTTTTCGATTACTTTCTATGACGGTACCCGACGTACTTCGTAACGAAAGACTGACGCGCTCATAGAAGCCGCTAAAGACATTTAAATTATATAAACGTGTTTAGCTGTTCTCGATAGTTCCAGAATATTTAGGTACTTATCATACGACTCTTGTGATATTGTTAGGTTAGTTATTTAGCACTTAAGGATGGTTAAATTCCTTGACGTTTACGGTTTGACGTCTCTTAAGAGCTTAACTCGATTTAGAATCATGTTTTTTTCTATTTATAACGTAAATGTATAAAAAGCTATTCCAAATACATATCTGTTCTTTTTGATGTAGGTAATTGGTCAGTTATTACGTTTGTAAGATGGACGGAACAGCGTGTCGACGCGACGCGCACTCTACCTGCACTGCATTGTCATTAGCCTCTTAATTCCAGTTTAATTATTGTGTACCACTGAATGCGAATATAATGTACAAGTATAAATTTTTGACATGTTTCTCATTTACGAAAAGATATTTCGCAAAGCCATGCTTTCGAATATATTATTAAACGATGTAACGCTGATACCTATAGTGATATAATCTATGGGGATAAATAAATAAATAATCTTCCTTGTACCTCATTTAATATTTGTTAGAATGTACGAGTTCATAAGTACCTAATTAGTTTTATAATCGTCGTGTCAGTTTCATAGGATATTTGAATGAAATTATGTATGTATTGTTTATGAAAGAAATGACATTAAAAGAATTACTTTTTTCTACCGCCGGGAAAATAATATGGTGTGCTATGTATGTAAGTGTGATCTGTATTAAAATTTGGAATAACTGTGAGAAGTAGAATGTGAAAATTCTCCGTCGAAGTGTTATCCTTTTTATCTTGTAACAACCGGATCGGGCAGGATGGAAATTTCGCCGACTGCAACTAACCGGTACAAGTGCAAGCGAGATGCAGATATGAGTATATTAATTTCGGAAGATTTTTGACTAGCACTTTACTCGCGACTTCGTCCGCGTGGACTTAAGATTTAAAAATAAACTCCCGCAAGGAATGCAGCATTCTACTAGCGAAAGAATTTTTGGAATTGGACCATGAGTTTCAGAAATTAGCCCTGACATACAAACAAACAAACAATTTCACAAACGTTACCTCTTTATTAATAGTATAGATTCAATTATTTTATATTTTGTTATCAAACGTTATTGTAGAATAAGTCGGTAGTGAGTAATAGAGAGAAGACTTATTTGAATTGTTAGTAAAATGAAAAAGGAGCTTTACTCCATTTATCAATCACATCGTATTTTTCCCGACGTTTAAAACAAGTCCTGCAGTACACATAAACACGACCAAGTTAATACGAGTATATGATAATGGTTTATTTTAAGTGGGGGCGTGCAAGAAGTAGGTGCTGTGGGTGGCACGTAGCGAACAAACTGCCGGCTGTGATCTGTGGCCGCCCGGGTGATGCCGATTTAACTTTGCTCGGAAGGAGATTTGAAGTCGTTCCTTTGTTTTGTTACGTCGTCTAAGTATAAAATACTTGCTACTTATATTGTTGCGATAATCAGTGTACTTTAATTTAATTAAAACAATAGCAATTACAATTAACTCTATTTATTTCTTTGTTAACTACTTGTTACAACTGTAGTCATTTTAATACAGGAAAGAATCGCTTAAGCGATTCAATAACAGGAGTGGGGAATGTGTTAAGACCTGTGTTTTTAACACCGGCAATGATTTCCCGGAATTGCTTTATTAGTTATAGTAATTGCCAAAGTTATTTAATGTGCTATTTGTAAGCTGACATCGTTATTTTATTCTTACTTATTTATTTATTATAGCCAATTCTTGTTGACGTCTGAAACTTCGATAGCAATAAACGTGTCATTTTGAATATTAACGTATTTCATTTTAATTTTATGTACCTACTCGCTCCTGCTTTGGATGAAAATAACATTGTGTTGTTCTTATGTAACGATAAACACTTGAGTGATAACCGCGCAATCTGAGCGTGAGATAACTGTCCGAGAGTGTCGCGGGGTAATAGCAGTGCGCAGGCGCACGAGATCGCAGTAGGTCGCGCGCCGCCCTCTTTACACCACCTGCTATCTACGCCACGCGGCGGCGAAAACAGGCTCATTGTCATTCCATCCTATAACCAGAAGATCCGTATGTATTTACTTTACAATTAGGTACCTGCAACATTTTTTGTCGGTCGTCGAGGTTATATTTAATTGTTAGTTTATTAGTGTAACCTAACATGTGTCGTTTCGTAGACTTAGTACTATTGTTTACGCTGAAAGTGTTGACCGTCAACGCGGCGGCAGCGACCTTAAACGCGAGGTGAGTGACAGCGATTGCACCTTCCGTGCGCCTCGTGCTGCAAGTGGCCGTAACCATTACAAGACAAATCGTCTTGCTCTAATTATTGATTAATTATAATATGTAATAAAATATTACACTATCATCGGCGGCGAGCACTGATCAGTGCCGTAAACAATTAAAATTCTATTGTTCTAGCTCAGGTTCTAGCATGGCGTCATTGGATTATTCCACGTTGCCGAAACAAGAGAAGCCTCTTCATGTACCGCCACTTGAAGAAATAGTTGAAGGTAATATAGCCTTGTATAAGGTGGCATTGAATCGAGTTTTGCTGATGTTTTGATTACCTGCAGCTTATTTATGCTTAAATAAACAAAATGCCAAGTTTGAAATTTAAAGAAACGTCATATTCTACCAATTGATAAAATAACTACTTACTGTCTTTTAAATAACTTTGCACAATTTTTCATCAATATTATTCGAGATCATAAAATCTAAACTCTGATATGGTTTTAAATTTGTTTAGATCTAACCTTAAATGCGGATCCTTTTTAACATCCTATATGTTCGCTGCCTATCATGAAAATCGGCATATTCCAAAATGTTTAATTTTTCACTTTATTGCAAAATCGTACTCGGACTCCCCAATGTTTATTATGAACTAGTTTTCGTCCGTGACGACTACACTATCCCACAGGAACCTGTTACCGGGATTAAAAGTATCCTATGTCCGGGTCATAGTCTGTCTATGTGCAAAGTTTCATCCAAATCCATTTAGCCGTACTCGAGTTTTGCGCTTAGCAACATTCATTTTTATTTATATGGATAACACACCAATTTGATTACAGTTACAATGGTTTTTCTAATAACTTTGTAACTGTAATCAAGCTGTACTGAAAATGATGTAGGCCCCTACTTTGGAATAGGCAGCAACATAATTATCCTTTAGGGATCTTATTTATATACTTTTGATTGTACATTGTTTTATTTGTGTTGTGCGCGGCAGTTCTGGCGCGCGGGCTGCCGGCCACGTTCGCGGAGGTGGAGGTGGCGGCGGTGGACTGCCCCGACCTCACCCAGGCACCCTTCCACCTCACCTCGCCAGGTCAGTGCACTGGATCATCCCGGCTCATAGATTACCCACGGGAATATTCCCCAAGCAATCTTTGAGCATTTGACGCGGTGAAAGGAGACTACTAAAAAAACCCATAGTCGACGAAAACTTATCGTCGTCGTCGTTTATGTAACAACAGAATGAATAAACAACAATTGCACAGAATTACAACATTAATTCAAATTCCTTTTTTATGTCGTATTTCTAAACCAGATGGATTTCAGGGTCCCCTTTGGTACCATCAAATAACTATTAAAGATAACTTGTTGGCAAACATTTCGTTGCTGGCGATTCTGTGTTTTTAGTGTATGGATTTTTATCCATCTCCTTAAGGCGCAGTTTATTTTTTTGCAGACAAGTCTGAAGATTCGTATCTAGAACAGTTGTGGTAATAATGAGACGCAATATACGCACAAATATCTACCTATATAGCTGGTGCTACAATCTGCACATTAGCTGGTGCTTTAATTATTTATTGAAATGATCACCAACATATAAAACATCATTGATTTTCTTTTAAACCAAATAGGGTATTTTTTCGATTTGGGTCGTGCTCTTGAATCTCTCGCCGTTCGCGCGGGAAGCGTAAACCAAGCCGATACATATAAGTGTTCATGTAAACATGCTATTGTCTGATTACATTAAACAATAAAAACTCATTTATTACTACTTATTTGTTTAAGTAGCTAGTATTGTTTACGATTGATTCAAAACAAAGATTATTGAAATAGTTGAAGTAGTTTCATGATTTCTCTATTATAAAGTGCAATAAATAAATAAGGAACGTTTTATATACCTTACGGGTAAGCACTTGTCTTTTATCTCACCAGATGTTTAGTGATGATAAGGCCGATATGTTCATAACAGGACAATATGTTCAAACCTTTTTGTTATTACTATCTATGATTATAAAGAAAATCATAAGACGATCAAAGACGATGTAGTAGCGAGTTGGTGTATTTTTAATAAATTTATGAAGTTTTTAGTGAGTTGTTTTAGTCCTGGGCACCCAGGAGCCTGGGGAAGATTGTCCGGGACATAAAAATTAGTGGAAGTTGAGGATTCCGAGCGAATCGGAATCCTCAACTACTGAGGCACACTGGCTATCTTATCTCTAGCAGCCGGAACACAACAATACAATAAACATTTAGGCAAACATTAAACAATCCCTACCACTAACCAAACCGAGTATACATACAGTCATGTACTCTCGATCTAAGACCGGTGCTCCTAATCACTAGTCCATAGAGGCGGTTAAAGTACTTAGTCGTGACTGCGCTCGTCAGGTTTGACCGGCAACCCGCTGCTGGTGGAGGTGGGCGGGCCGCCGTACCTGCTGCCGCTGGTGCAGCGCGACAAGCTGTACGACCTGGCGGCGCTGCTGCGGCACGTGCGCCGCGACCCCGCGCTGCTGGCCGGCGCCGGCGCAGGGCCCTGGCCCTTTCTTGGCGTCAACTGCGAGGTGCCACGTTTCACCCGCCTCAATATCACATAATTACAATATTTTTGCGCCTGATGCTGGTTTAGTAATCTAGACTTTTTAGATAGCGAGATGATAACACTTAATCACTCACGCTATATACAGAAAACAATTAACGAAAGTTTACTAGCTTTTCTCTTTTGCGTTTTCACCAGAGCTGTGAGAAGTAGCTAAGCAGTGCGATGGTAAAATAATCACCGGCAGGATTGCTTCATTTGTTTACATTGAGTGCAAATAAAATATCTTATTATTATTTATATTTAGACAAAAATGGATAGTTATGATAGTTAGATCACGATTTGACAAGGTGACGATTGATGATTTTCTAAATGGAGGATGTCGATGATTAAGTATAATATGCGTGTCTTAAAGGGCATCGTGAACCTGAGCGTGCGCAACGGCAGCGTGTCGCAGGGTTCGCGCGTGGTGTCGGTGGAGCCGCGCGGCGGCGCGCGAGGCGCGGCGGGCTACCGGCAGCAGCCACTGCCGCCCGCCGAGACGCGCTCGGCGCTGCTCGGCAACTACCTGCTCAGCGACGGCCGCCCCGGAAAGGTGGCCGCTGCAACTCATTGTGCCTATTAACGCTACTTGTTGTTTAACTTTGACTGAGTACATTCCACAATTCACAATATTGTACATACATTTTGTGTCTTACCTAAAATGGGTGAAATGTTTGATTCGGTTATCCCAAAAGTTTTTTAACTTTATTAACATTGGTGAAGCTACCGACTGAGGAGCGGGAGACTTAATGACTTTATGAATTATAAAATGGGAAAACATAAAACAAGTATTGTGGTCACGCCAGTACACAAGACCTTCAAACAACTCGCCGAGATTAAAAAGTACAACCGACGAATCGCCAGATCACGGCTTGAAGCCCCCTAGGGCTCCTGGCTATTCTCGGTCGGCGCGTCCTGCTGCCGCAGGCGTGTTGCGTGTTGCATGTTGAGGTGCTCCACTGATATAATCTCTTGCACAAGTCTATATTATGTTTGCGCGAAGCGTCAGAATCATTGCATAGCGTGTTAGATACAAAGTTCTTGTTGTGGAAATCGAACGTCAAGTCAATGTCTTCTTCTAATTTACCCCGCGCCAGTGCAATTTTTATTTGCTTAGGTTTTTAATAAGCCGCAATGACAGCATTGGAGATGTGGATTTTTATCCATCCGAACCGGAATTTTGGAATCTGGATAACAATGTAAAGTTGAATTAAAATTACTAAATTAAACATTTTTGCCAGGTCATTAAAGTGGTGACGAAACAGAGAATCGGCCCATCAAACTTTATAACTGCGATCAGAGAATCTCTGAAAAATCACTACGGAGAGAAAGTCGTCGGTAAGTTTTGGTTGTAGACCCAATTCGTTATCTTTAGTTGTCGGTTTGGCAAATAACAGTAATTAATTAACACTGTTGCGCATCGCCCTCATCTGGGGGTATCTCGTTTAGCATCTAAAGACTTCTACAATGTGAAGGTAGGTGCGTGGTTCAAGGTGTCGTCTAACTGTGTTGTTGTGCCAGGTCTGGGCGGCGTGTTCGTGCTGCGCGCGGGCAGCGTGAAGTTCCACGTGATGCCGGAGTTCAGCGCCGCGCCGCTGTGCAGCGACGCCGACGTGGACGAGTGGCTGCACTACTTCACCATGCGCGCGCCCATCACCAACGTCGGCACGCTCGTCACCGGCGACCTGGTGAGCTCACGCTGGACCGCTAGACGGCTTTTTTTCGACCTTAATTTAGCCTGCTGTCCCCTAATATTTTCCAAAACTTTTTAAAATTCTGACATCTGACGTTTGTCGCATACTTGTCTTGTTATTTTTAAAATAATTGGCAAACTTTAGACGAACACACGCGTGCACAGACCACCACAAACTGTCGAATTTCCTCAACAGAATTTGAACTATATGCTTATGGCATACGGTTGAACGTTTATTGAAGAAATTTGTCAGTTTTCAATAGTAACGTTCAGGCGTCTGTACGAAATGATGATCCTAAGATGTTATGCTAACCGATGGCGTGCAGGGGTTGGACCTCCGCGTGCAGCACTTCCACGGGTTCAGCGAGCACGGCGACGGCGGCCACTACCACTACGACGAGACGCCGGAGCGCGCGCACTACGAGGGGTACTTCGTGCCCGGCGGCGCGCTGCTGCGCGTCGACCGCCCGCCCGACACGCACCACTTCGGCCGCGACTAGCCGGATCATATACGGAATGGCGTAAAATAAAACGATTCATACCGTGTAACGATTTTATTCGTAATTTGATCGTGGTACAATATTTATATGGAATAAAATAAATTTATAATTTTACAAAATAATTATATGGCTCCTATTTACACATCGGCCGCCGCCGGGACGGTTGCCGGGGCGGGGACGCGCCCCGCGGGCCCGGGCGTCGGCGGCGGCGACTCATTATTAATACGTACAAAAATACTAGTGATTTTATATCACATCACTTCCGGCACGCTTCCGTGGCGTCTCTTATGGGATAGCCATCGGTTTTGATTCTCGAAAGATACTTTTGGACTGGACATTTCACATGAAATACTAAATAATAATACTAGTAAAATATTTAAAAAATATATAACAACTACATAGAATAGGGACCATCAATGAAATGTATTTTTTTATTTCAATGGAAGTATACATCGTTTCGCTGACAGGATTCACCGGACCGACCGGGAGCCACCACATTTCTTACATTACCATATACAAGGATAGCAACATCTTTATAATAATTAAATTAAACATTACACAGCCCGTATTGTCGCTAGCATACAACTAGAAAGAACATACAAATATAATAATCATACCATAAGTCTACAAAACATTACTTACAGCAACGCAAATGAACGTTTGTGAACTGGTTTCTTATAAAACTTTTAAACTAGAAATATTTTTTTCTTATTTGCCAATTATTGCTATTTACTCGTGATATAATAACATATCAGAAAGTATGTATACAATGTCTGTTTTCAATAAATTGATTGAAAACAGACACTTTTATTTGATTTCACTGTTTGTCATTAAATCGAATTATATTTTAAATCTTTCGATATATTGTATTAACCAAGTGATCGGAAGTCGGTAGATCTCTTACGTCTTCCACGACATCCATCGGACTCCATCGAAGAACTCTCGAGAGGAATAACAAAACTGGTCAATCATTTTATTCGCGGAAAAGTTACGTTAGTTAGAGTGCACGTGGTCGCACATCGGAAGGAGAAGACGGGCTTAAAAGAAACAATATTCAATTAGTATGCTATTATTATAAAACGGGAAATAATTTATTTGTATTACAAAATAAATATTTGGTCAGCAAAATTATTATTTGGTCAGCAGAATTATACAATCGGTCAGCATAAAAAATCCTTACTGTTGGTTAGGTTAATTTTTTTTCCCGAGCGAAGCGCAGCGTAGCGAGGGCCAGTCACGGAAGGGGGGAGCGGCACAAGACTGCTGTTCAGAATGGTATAATTTGCAGACTGATTTAGAAATATTTGCTGACCATAAGTTGCTGCCCAACTAGCTTTTTTGCTGCCCAACTACCATTTTTTTTCTAACAAAAATACGAATACTTTGCTAACCGTTTAAATAACATCCTTATAAAACTGTAAAAACATTAATGTTTATTTACATAGTCAGTTCTGTACTTTTGGCATAACGATGAACGGCGGCGCGGCGGTGCGGGCGGTGCGGGCGGTGCGGGGAGCGCGGGCGGCGCGGGGGGCGCGGGGAGCGCGGGGAGGCGCTCAGGAGCGGAAGCAGCGCACGGCGCGCACCACGTACTGGCGGCAGATGGGGCACTCGGCCAGCTGCTTGGCGCAGGCCGTGCAGGCCGCGATGTGGCCGCACTCCAGCAGCACGCACTCCAGCGGCGCCGCCATGCAGATCTTGCAGCACTCCTCCAGCGGCAGCTTGTCCAGCTCTGCCGGCCACAACTCTGTTACAGCGCACGTGTACAGCCACGACCATTGACATGTAAACGATGTAACTTGTAATCCAATGGAATAAAGGTCAAAAGTGTATACACGTTGATGTTCGTGACTGTACGTGCGTGATAGGCAAATGCTCTCGACTAAAATTTAGCTTAAATAATTTTTTAGCTGATAATCACAAAATAGACGCCACCGTTTTTGAAACTTTTTGAGATCTGCAATAAGGTTGAAAATCAATGAAAAATATATGTATAACGCCGTCTCAATCGAAGAGTTAACTGTCGGTGGTCTGACAGTAATCCCAATTTTATATCCATCCCTAAGAGAAGTTGTATAAATTAATCTGAAGCACGGGACATGTCTCTACCTGTAAGTTTTCATCATCATCATCGTCATCATCATAAGTTTTATGACAATAACATTACTGACCACGGACCCTGCAAAAGGTTCGAAACGTCAGGATAAACATTAATTAAAACTAATGTGTAAAATAAACGCGAGTAGATCCGTAAAAGTTGTTTCATTTCAATAACATTACTGTTATCGAAAGTTTTTTTTCTTTTAGTTGATGGCTTTGTGCGATTAGCACATTTAGCCAGTGTCAAAGTAATTTTTCTTACAAGTAATACATAAATAATATTATACAATATTTCCTTCCAGTATGATGATGATGATGAATGATAATAGAAATGAGAAGTGAGAAATGATATACCCCCCAACCCCTCGAGTATCTCAGTAAAGATATGGGGCTTTACTAATTTCTCGGGCGGACTTCTTGAGAGAATTTGAAAAGTGAAGTTGCACAGTTTTGTTTCATTTGCCAACACTCATGTACGTTCTCGAACACTTAACGGTTAATAATCCACCATTATTTCACATTAATATTCGGCATAGCACAAATTTTCAAAATTAAAATAAATCTGCAGGCATGTCTCTTTCCCGCCAAGAAGTTCAAACGACTTTTATACGATAGCAACATGGTAGCGCCCCCGTGAGTGCGCGCGGTACTGACCGGCCCGGTAGTGGTTGTGGTCGTGCCAGAGCGTCGCGGCGCGCTGCAGCAGCTCGGCGCGCTCCAGGCAGCCGCGGAACGCCACGCGGTTGCGCGCGAGCAGCTCCTTCAGCTGGCGCACGCTCAGCTGCTCCAGCTCCGCCGCGCTGCGCATGCGCCCCAGCTCCACCGCGCCGCCGCGCTCTGCACCACCACGCCACAGACTAACTAAGTATACAGTATCACACCTGCAACGGAACGGCTGATACGACGCGCTTCCAAATATCCGTTTGCATCGGCTAGCAGCAGTGCGAGTGCTCCCGCACAGTTCCGTAAATAATGGCACGATATTACCGACTGTATTATTCAGTGTATGGATGATTGAACTTATCAATATCGAAACCAGAGTTACCTTTTTAAATTTACTAACTGAAATAGCAAGGTAATTGGGTTTCATTAAATTCTGGGTAATGTACACGGTCATTCATAACAATGAGCAAATTTATTTTGATAAATATTAAATACTTTCTAGATACTTAAATTAACCTTGATTAATTAACGTTTATTGTGACAAACGATTTTTATGTAATGAATTTGAAATATTCGCGAGATTATCGCTACACCTACCCCTTAACTTCTCGTGGCATGCGTTACACTGTACCCCAGGCACCTCTACTGCGTGTTCACAGACCGAGCGGCCGTAGGTAGCTGTTTCAAGGACACAGCCGAATTAAAATACTGTATACTTATTTATACTGTGACCACACGTAACGATACTGGCGCCGCGACTGGCCGCGCAGGCGGGGGACGCGGGTACACCGGGCGTACCGGGCGTACCGGGCGTACCGGGTGTACCGGGTGTACCAGGGGTACCGGGCATACAGGGCGTACCGGGTGTACCGGGTGTACCGGGCGTACCGGGCGTACCGGGCGTACCGGGCGTACCGGGCGTACCGGGCGGCTCGTCGGGCAGCGGCTCGTCCTGCAGGCTGACGGAGTCGGGCGTGGGCGGCGACGGCGCGCGCGGCCGCAGCTCCAGCTCCGAGGCCGCGCGCTGCCCCGCCGCCAGCCCCGCCCCCAGCCCCGCCCCCAGCCCCGCCCCGCTCGCCGAGCACGACGTCCCCGCCGGGCCGCAGCTCGTTCGCTCGAGAGTCTCGCTTTCAGCTATCAGCACCTCTGAATCTAAGTATTACAATAAAAATATTACATTACTAGCTGACCCGGCGGACTTCGTACCACTTTGACAGTTTCTATGACAACAAAACAAACAAATCGTGGTACATTTTGTATTGGAAAATCAAATTGTCGTTTTTAGTATTTTCCGTTACTTATTATTTGTTTCTCATAAAATTACAAATATTTCAAAATCAAAATTAACCAAATCGATCCAGCCATTCTATAGTTTTAGCGAAACAATCGAATAGCAATTGATTTATATATATATAGATTTAAACTACAGCAGTTTTTTAGACTTATCTGATTCCTATATATACTAATATAATCCAGCTGAAGAGTTTGTTTTTTTATTTGAACGCACTTATCTCTAGTACTACTAGTCGGATTAAAGAAATATTTTTGCATTTGATAGCTCAATTTCTATGGAAGGCTACAGCTATTTAACATCACGCGATGACCCTTAAAATTCGGCCGCATTCGGGCGACGCGATGGGTCGGGGAACAGCTAGTTAATTTAACTTACCGTTGGGCAGCGGGTCCGCGGGGCGGACGACGAACTCCCAGCCTGTGTCGTCGAGGTCCTCGATCTCGAAGCAGTCGGCGGTGTCGACGAGCCCGACTTCCGCTGGGCTGCGCGCGCCCGTATCCTCGCCCGCCGGGGGCACGGGCACCGTGATGCCGCGCTCGCCGCCTGCGCAATCGACCGCTCGTTAATTCTAAGTCCCAAAGGTGATATTCCTTTGCCTCCTGGGAGTAGCTTAGCCTGCAACGGCTAAATCTCTTCATACTGAATGTTAAATATTACATTTAGAGTGGACACAATAGCAGCACAGACATTTCATGCATGCATATGTCTTTTGGTTGGGACAAACTTTATCGCCCATTTTTGTATTTGTGATAAGCAATGATTAGCATTTTAGACTTCTTTATAATGCTAGCTTTGTGCCACTATAAATCTACGGTTTCGTGATGGCGAAGAACCTGGTGTCGTGGTGAACGTCTCCCGCGGCGCGGCGGGCGCGGGCGCGGCGCGCGGATCCGGCGGCCGCGGCGCGTGTGCGTGGCTCGCATTGAAGCAATTGCCTGCAAAAAGTAAACGATTGACGTCATACATAAGACAGTGAAGTAAGTGTTGTTGTATTCAAGAATAATTTAATGCAATACATTTTTTTTTACATTATTGTGTAACTATCTGCTAACACATACTAGAATAAAGAGATGCATCAAAAAGTATTAAAAAAAGACTAGTTATTTCCTTACTATTTTGTGGGGGTGGTGGCGCGGGCTGCGCGTTGTTTCGCATTTCGAAGGCATTGTTGATGAACACGTTGAGGTTGTTGGTGAAGCCCTTGAGCGAGCTGAAGGGCGAGGGCCGGGCGCGCGGGCTGCGCCGCCGGAACGCCGCGCTGTTCACGTGCGACACGCACAGGCTTACTAACTCTTCTTTCTCTGAAATAATTTTATTTATTACAAAGGCCATTGCAGCAACCTACTTAGAAACTACTTATCCGTTGACAACTTGCTGCAAAAATTGTGTTTGTCAAACAGGTTTCTGAGTGTTCTTGTATTATTTTCTGGTTTTAATTATCCTATGTTAAAATACATACA
Source organism: Eudonia truncicolella (assembly GCA_949315975.1). Lineage (NCBI taxonomy): Eukaryota > Metazoa > Arthropoda > Insecta > Lepidoptera > Crambidae > Eudonia > Eudonia truncicolella. Next base: position 532,481 of record OX438831.1, on the reverse strand, counting down.
GCAATGACATTGAAAATAAATTAACAATTCATATAAAAAATTCAACACTATATTGGCATTCAAACTTTGTACGCTTGGTTTACAAGCTTAGCATAGGTATTACATAGTACATCTATTCACTAACCCTCAATATATAAAAACTTATGTCATAAGTTTTTATATCTTGGTTAAGTTTTATACAGCGATAACATTTTATTTATCTTACATTATATTGTACAAAACCTAACATGTAAAGCAGTACAGCAACAATAAATTTTAATAGTGTCAATTTTAACATAAAATATAATTTTTTGTATACATACACATACATTTTATAAAAGAGATAACACAGTAAGGAAAACAGGCTTAAGGACACTGGTTATATCCGAAGACCTGCCGTAGGAAAGCCTTAGGAAAGTTCACAATCACTTTATTGTATGAGTTTTGTTTCTTTGGGATTGAATTCATACATTTGCATATTACGAATAAATGTTATGTAGTAGTGTAGTAAGCTAATTATATTGAGACCTACAACTTTTAATGACATTTTATGTAATTTTTGATGTGAACAAAATGATGAACAAAACTGTGTCGGTGCACTACTGGTAGCTTAGTGCAGGATCACATGCTGCAACACAATGAGATTGGCTCATTGGCATAACACACAAGAAACACAATTTAAACAATGACCAAAGCAAATGGAGTAAGGCTTGTTACATTATATAATGCACACCAACAAAGCATTGATTTTGCTATTTAACATGTTGCTACATCCACAATCATTGGAGTTTGGTGACTTGTTTGAAACCATGCTACCACCATAGTATTGAGACATTGTTGAATCAGCAGACTTGAGGCAGATTGGGTACAGATAGAGAAGCCAAAAATAAAGTAGTATAAATTTCAAGCATTTGTGTTAGTCATAACCATAATGACTACTGACTTTCCTACTGTTATCTACTACGTATTATTATTTGGTTTGATAACATGAACAATTGATAAAACCTAATGTGTAAGTACTCTATTTAGTAATAAATACTTCCAGGTGCAATATTGACACAAGCATATGCATTTACATTCTCAGAAGGTCTACTTTAAAATAAAAGTTTAGAAAGCTCCTCCTATTTTTAAGTGTTAAGTTGCTTAATTAGTGTAGTAAAGTGTTATTTTGCATTCACAATACACAATGAAAACAACTTAAAATCATATGATTTGCCTCAATTGAATTGTGGGAGCTAAACAGTACAATACTATATGGTGCATAAAAAATTAGTTATCTAACATATTTAATTTATTTGGTAATGTAAAACTCCTAATTGCTAATGGAAAGTGTCCTGCTATGATAGGACATTTTCCAATATTTTTGACGCTATAAGGGAGAAAAGAGCTTGACACTTGCTGAGTTTCTTGCCGGTTCTTTTCAGTACAAGGTCTCCCACCCTGTGTATAGGTACTAACAAACCAATATAGCATAGTGACATTCACAAGAGCTACTTGTAGCCTAAACTAAGTAAATGATTTTGAATTTTGAATTATTGAATTTCTAAATTAAATGTTGATTGCTGAATAAATTACTGTATGCTAAAAATCTTACTATTTGTCTTTCATTAAAACTTTAAATTATATCCAATCTCAACCATGATATAAACTGCATCGTCTAATAATTCTGTTCCTCTTGAGCAGTCTTGATACATAAATATTGTATAAAATTGTTAAACGGTTTTCTAGGTTTGTTAATTTATTAGTACAGATAGTTCTAGAAGGAACCAAAAGGATAGACATAAGAGAGAGCTCACCGACGCATCCCCTGGTGGACACGTTTTGCCGCTGGAGGAAGTACTGCAGGTCGCGGACCTTGAGGTGCGCCACGCTCTGGCGCAGCAGAGGCCGGGTGGACAGCAGCCTGCACGCCGCGCACACCGCCGCCGCGCCCTCGCGCCGCAGGCAGCCGCTGCAGTAGTACCTCTCGCACTCGCAGCACACCTGCTTGCGCTTGAACACACTGAACTGCACGCCACAACTTTCGCAAGGCATCTTACTGCACCTGCCTCCCCGACCTAACATCTAGCATACTCGTCACGACGCACTTCACCTTAATCACGCTATGATCTTGTACTCATCATATCACGTGAGCCTTATTGTACATTCAAGGTTCTTTTGAAACGAGCCATTTGATAATTTCTAAATAAATTAATTAAGTATGCTCAAAAAATCACAACATTTACCCTTGATGGTATTTGACTTTGAGAGCTAAGTTTGACAGACAAATGACAGGTCAGAAAATGCTTTTTTTAGTTGTTTTCTTAATTATGAAGGCAAAGAGATCTAGTACATCAGTCGAGTCTTCGATTACTTTTCATGGCAAATGAATGAATGATAATGATGATGATGATGATGATTTAAAGTATCCCTCCTCCTATGATATCATGTACACTAACACTAACACTAACACTAACACTTTAACATTACATAATTTTGTGTAAAATAACACTGATAATAACATATCAATATCTGTTAACATTTTTGCAAACATTACCCGTTACTTTGTCAAGACGAACAAAGAGCCACCCTCATCCCTCTTTTGGGTTACAACTCACAAGACTCGGCATTTGGCCATGTTTTTCTGTAATAAATAAGCCATGCTTTGTTCTACTCAACTACTACTACAAATATTATTTAGATTAGATAATTTAGACTATGCTCCACGAACGGTGCATCGTAACTTCCTATGTGTGATAAAATAAAACTCGATTGTACAATGAAAATGAAAATGAAAATATTTTTATTAAAACATTGGTTTTCAATTTTACAAGTGGTTGGGACCAACCTGTTAAGTATGCAAGATACCTGTATGAGGAGGCCCCGCTCTTCCTTAGCTTACTAACATAATGTATAGGTAATTGAGTTTATTACAAAAAAGAAATTAATAATTCATAATATTTACTAAAATAATCTTTTAGTAAATATGCTTAATTAATTATTTAATTGACATTATTCAGTGTTTGCGTGTATATGTGTGTGTGTGAGGGTGTGAGGGTGTGTGTGTGTGTGTGGGGGTGTGTGTGTGTGTATGTGTGTTTTAAAGGGTGTGAGAGTGTGTTTATGTGTGATAGTTGATAACCAAAATGTTTATAAATTATTTGTAATTGTTTTATTATTTATTATTATCAGTGATCGGAATAGGTAGAGCTATTTAGGTTCATTGACCGCAAACATTGATGATAATATGGATATTCCACGGGATTCCGACTAATACTCCGGAATTTGATTATTATAATTATTTTTATCAATAAGTATAAAAAATGGTATATGTAAGCCCATTTGCGCACGAGTGACGTTGTCAATTTTACATCGGCAACACGTTGCCAAAGTTTTTGTCAAACGCGCGACGTTGCCGCTTTGTTGATACTCGTGATATCGCTGCATTATGCTGCTCTTGCTCACACGTACAGGGAGTGTCACGGGTGTGGCTAGACTAGAGTAACGCTCCTGTTTTTGTCTCTTTCTGCAACACTGGCATTCATTGTTTACCGAAAGTAACATGTTGCTTAATGTTGTCTCACTCGATTACTTCGGTTCCCAGAGTGCTTCGATTTTTGAGGTACAAATAATTTGTATTTATATGTTCTTGTACAACTCCAGAATGAAAATGTTAAATGATTGTTGATTTTATATAAATATAAGAAATTGTTACATATATATGTTATATACATATATGTTACATATATGTGGTTTAATTATTCAAGTTTCTATCTATTTATTCTACTATCCTTATACTTATAGGAAGTGTATGCTTTCATTCGGGGAATATCCATATTATTCTATCATATGGCAAGTACATAAAATAGCTCTACCTATTCCGATCACTGATTATTATGATTGTTATTAGATATAATTAAGTAAGTAACTTACATTTTTAACATTAAGTAACTTTAATCAAAACATGTGTTGCAAACCTTTATTTGTTTCATCGTAAGATTTTGTTAAAAGCCAACCCAATATTATTTCTTTACATTTGCGTAATTTTAATTCGTGTAATTAAAAAAAAAATATATATTTATAATAAGTAAGTTAATGGGTGTTATTTGAACGGTTAGCAAGTTGGGCAGCAACTTATGGTCAGCAAATATTTCTAAATCAGTCTGCAACTTATATCATTTTGAACAGCAGTCTTATGCCGCTCCCCCCTTCCGTGACTGGCCCTCGCTACGCTGAGCTTCGCTCGAAGGAAAAAAAAATGTAGTTAACCTAACCAACAGTAAATATTTCTTATGCTGACCGATTGTATAATTCATAAAATCCAATGAAAAAATTAAACGCTTACCCGACCCAGCCAGGAATCGAACCTGGGTCTTCCGCAATCCGGGCGGCTGCACTGACCGCTATGCTACCGGGAAGGCTGACGTAAGCGGTGAATTATGTCACTGCTGTTTAATTTTTTGAGTAGTAATAGCGGCACAGTGCACCATCTATCCAACGGTTATTGCAACCGATGGCTATGCAGATTCATCTTTGCAGATGAAATACCACAAAGATAATACAACGCTATAGTAAATCTTTCCTTTTTTATTAAAGTGCTTGCTGCACTGAAGCTAAATTAAATATTTATAGAATTTAAAAAATACAGTGAAAAAGTTAAACGCCCACCCGACCCAGCCAGGAATCGAACCTGGGTCTTCCGCAATCCGGGCGGCTGCACTGACCGCTATGCTACCGGGAAGGCTTTCGCTGACCAAATATTTATTTTGTAATACAAATAACTTATTTCCCTAAGTTCACTACATAGGTACTGTGTCACTTATTATGTCAACATTTAAGTGATTTTACTCTTCTTTTGTTGTTTTGTTCTAAATAAACCTACCTATTAAATTTTCAAATTAATACGCTTAGGATAATGTGTAATAGTAGAAGAGCTCGATGCTGTGCCCGGTCTGCGAATACTAAGCTAAAGCAATTTTCACAAAGGCCGGATGGGTGACCAAAACTTTAACATATTATCTCCGTGATTTGGAAGGCATGTAAAGCCTTTGGTCCCGACTGCATTAGCGACTGTTAACAATCACCAATCCGCATTGGGCTCGCTTGGTGGTTGCTCGTGCCGGGAAAGCTCGTGCCTCAGCAATGGTGACATAAAGAGCTGGTGATGGCGATGATGGTGGTGATGAATAGTAGGTAGGTGAATAGTATGGCATCTAGGTACTTACCAACTTTTGAAGCTCTTGCTCCATATTTTTTAAGGGTGATGTCCAGTCTTGTAATACCTACTCTTTAAAATCTATGAATGAAGGTTTTACGAAGATACGATCATGACTGTTAGCAGAAAAACTAAAGTTGCGGTTGTCGTGCCACGGAATACACGATTGCCGATAGGCATTACTAGGCGTCGCCGTCGCTTCACTATTGATTTGTTGATCGAAGACTACTCGTATTGCCACAGAAGAAATACTACTTTTAACTATTTTAAAAAACGATATTCATTTCATGTGGCTTTACCTAGCAACTGACCATTTCTAGCGGGATGATTACCTAATGCGTTAAATAGTTTTAAAACGCAATTTATTCCATAATCTTTTTTTTAAAGTTGGCTAATACTGTAACCCTCGTGTAAGCCTCGGCATTATCGGCGGCGTGTAAGTTCTTCTTATTTGATTTAATTATTCCTATAACTACTTAGTACCTGGATGACCAAGCTCGTTTTTTTTTGGTAATTTTCTAAAAATGAAACCTAGCTAGATCGATTTATCGCCCCCGAAAGCCCCTGCATACTAAATGTTATAAAAATCGTTGGAGCCGTTTCCGAGATTCAGATTATATATACATATACAAGAAGTGCTCGTTTAAAGGTATTAGATAGAATATAGATGTATGAATTTTAAAAGTGGCGGCAACCACTGTGATTCAGCGAAGATAGAGAGCAATCAATCAAGTTCATGAGTAGTGCACCACCATGCACCTTTCACGACATAATACGACTCTTTTTAAATTTCATATAAGGTTTCTAGAACGAATACCTACTATACTATACTCTAAATTAAGCACAAACCTAGACACCTGTATAATGCTGCATCTCAATGCACTCTTCGGAATATTAGCTAGGCTCTCTTTAATTTAGATATTATTCTAAAACAAAGAAGCGCTTGGTCTTCATCTAACCGCGTACAGCGAATTCAGAGCTGGAGGAATTGACAGTTTTTTACCCAACTGTCGGTATGCTATATCAATACTGCACATCGTCGTCGTTGTTGTAGAGACCTTCATAACCCTGGCGGAACCAGCGATCACAAGTCAGCACAATGTTTACACCCACAGAATTGACACCGAGCCGGGACTAATGTAATTGTGGATGAATGGGTGTACTAGTAACCCAGATTTCGACACCAGTTTTCGTCGCCAAAAAATAACATAGAATTTCATTGAATATTTACTGGATGACACACAATAGTTTCTTAAGTCAAAAATCTGTTGCGTTGCTTAGTTGCTGTAATCTTCTGTAATCTTCATTATTTGTTTTATTTGTTAGGTACGAGAAAAAATGTAGTGTTTCAAGTAATGAAGAATAACGAAAAATACGCATAACGAGAAAGGCTTACTGGAAGTTATAGTAAGTGCTAACTGAGTCTACGTCAAATGACATTCTTCAAACCACGTAATAATCGGAACACAATGAGCAAATGAGCATGCACAATGAATGTAATGAAAACTGCTGTTGTGCTAAAACCGAGTGCTCTACATCTAAGCATGCATTTTTTTATATACTTAGCTTATATACTTAGAATTGGACCATCACAGTACTAAAATTAGTATTTCATCTATACATATAAAATGCTTTATCCTGAATGACTGACGGATCACCGCACAGCCTAAACCGCTGATCGTGCTGATAGACCTGTGCGAGGTTTATTTGCTATTCGCTCACGTTAAAGAAAACGAGAATTTATAAGGCACAATATTAACTCGAGGAGCTCGGTGGCGCAGTGGTTAACGCGCCCGGTCTGCGAGTGCTGAGGTTAAACAAACTTTCGCAAAGGCCGGTCATCGGATGGCTAACCATATGTGTATCATATCGAACTCCTCCGTGCTTCGGAAGGCACGTAAAGCCGTTGGTCCCGGTTGCATTAGCAGTCGTTAACAACCACCAATCCGCACTGGGCCCGCGTGGTGGTTTAAAAGCCCGTTTTCCCTATCCATCCATAGGGAAGGCTCGTGCCCCAGCAGTGGGGATATAAAAATGAGCTGATGATGATGATGAATATTAACTCTCCTCGTTTAACACCAGGAGGCACTACGGACCTTGTTAACTAAATATTTTTATTTATTTGCATCAGCCCATTGCCCAATAATTGCATAAAGAATTATATATTTATATTCATCGTCGAGCAAGGCAAAGGGATTTAGGCCATACAGCCAAAACTCAACGATTATTATTATGTCTATTAATATGTATAACAAACGCCTCCCCACATATTTTACGAGTATGTATGTGTATTTATTATATTATTTAAGTCTAAGTCCGTCGTCGTCTCTCTAAAACCCTGAGAGAATAACAGCGCTCCTACGCCACACAGCCCAACTGCGAGTGACGTGGGAGTATTATGATGAAACAGGATCCTTGTTGGCCTCACACAATGTTTTTTTTCTCTATTTTATTTGTCTTTGTTTGTATATGTATGTTTTTACTTTTTTGATTGTCTCTAATGAAATTTTTGTGTGAGTGTCAATAAAAATATTTCTATTCTATTCCATTCTATTTTATTTTATTTATTAATAAGACAAACACAAGTACAAGCAATAACTACGTAGAACATATTGTAGACTTAAAGCTAAGTGTCGTCTCAATTAGAGGCTGCCACGGCATGCAACGTGGATTACATAAAATAAATATATAAATATCTAAAATAAAGGCGACTTAATCCGTAAGCGTGTTTCGTTTCAATATGTAGCGTGATGATTAGAATTTGTATTAGGTTTCCTTGTTTTTAAATTAGGTGGCAGTCGAGGGATGGTGTAGACGTGGAAAAGTAATAAAGAACCTCTTTGTTGTACCATATTCTTCTTTTAACATTTGCCTTTCTTCCTTCCATATATTAGAGCAAACTTTGCTCAATTTAAATTAGATAATCGGTGACTGTAGTAGATATTCATTATAGCTATTTGGCTCTACTGAGATACCTAAGGTAATTAATGTCACTGTCCTAAATCTTTGATTGCTACACAGGCCGTGAATATGGTAATTTATCATTCAATCAACAACTACCCTGTATTCTCTTTGGAAGCAACTTATTTACTTTATTTGCAAATTAAATAAATGTTTTACTAGTAATCAACGCAAACGAACGAAATCACTGAAAACCAATACACGGTTTTTTTATCACAATATGTTTTCGTAGCAGACACGTAGTCGCTATGTAGTTGCTGCTAAGAGCTGTAGTTTGCTATATTTTTTTGGAGAGAGTTTGCTGATGGCCTCAAACGGCATTTTCAGCTTCTCAAGCCGTGTGAAACGAATCACCTTCGAAGGTTATCTAGAGCTACTAGATTCTGGTGTATATTGCTAGATAGAAGAGAGTCACTATTTGAGAGTTGAGCTCTCCATTTTAAACTTACTAAGATAATAAAAATAGGTAGGGTACCTAACAATTTTCTTTAAAAAAAAAGAATTAATAAGCGCTTGCCGGAGAACTGAAACACCTATACCAGTTAGCTAATTGGTACGTAAACTGTGTTTATCTTTACAGGCCTTTGTAAGCATTTTCTTGTTTTCCTTTGACCTGCCTCTGCAGGCAGCTTGCATACTTAGACCTCGCATTTGCAAGAGCTGCATTCACGAATTCACTGGCGGGTCACCGTCTCCTACCATCATTCGAACCAAGTCATTCAAATACGCAAGAAATCCTCCTCCATGCTTCGTTACCCTCATTACCGAGGGTCGTGACCTCCTTCACCATACAATACGACATCCGATGAAGCGCCACCTGGACCGGTCGCCGGCGACTTGACCAAGCATACTGCACAGATGCTTCCAATGCGGTATAGGAATTTGATCAGAGCCTGCACATCAACCTATCCAAAAATGACAAATCTCTTCAATACATTTCCAACCATATAACTTAGGTATAAAGTCCATAGTCTATTAAGAAAATTTGACAGTTTGTGGTATGTTGATGTGCAGGCAGTGCAGTGCAGGTGTACAAATGCATGCTTGGATTTGCAGCATTAATCTCTTCCACACCGCATTTCAAATGCATTGATGCAGTTACGATCAATCATTTATTTTTATTTTTTTATTTATTAATCTTATTTTTAAGGAAGGTTTACAGCTGTTTATGCAAAAAATATTAAACTATGTAAAATCTTAAAGCTAATTAAAACCCCCACAAGTATAACGTTTGGTAAGTAAACAAAAAAATACAAAAAAGACAACTTCAACAAGTAAAATCTTAGAGCATGCTCTAAGAGTAAAATAGAAATGTATAATAAAGTGCACTACCACGTAAGTGTCAAATACTGCTGTTCAGTAATACGTAATAAATATATATTTTAAAAATGTTAATTGCTGCCTAAGAAAATAAATTTTGACATACAGTTCGCCTAATAGTCGCTGTGCTTGTCGAAAACAGATCCAAGTCGTGTTCAGCGCTATACCTGTTGTAGGTAACGCAATCGCGCACTAAGAAAGTGTTTTCTCGGTAATCTGTACGAACAAAAGGTATGTGAAGCAATGGGCGCGGACGCAGCACTATATTTGTGCGAAGACCAATTTTTGACAGTAATTCCGGACAGTCGATATTGCCGATAACGAGTTTAGATGTAAAACAAGCACCATTCACTCTACGTCGAATGTGAAGAGGTAAATAGTGATATCGTTTGCGATGGCGCTCGTAGTTGGCAGACTGTTGTCTAGCCTTGAAGTCAAGGTATGGTAGAAATCTTTTTTGTATCATCTCTAAACGATTGATATAAACGTTATACTGCGGATTCCATACTTGTGATGCGAACTCAAGATGGCTATGCACGAAAGCACAATAAAGAACTTTAATTACTTGCATATCAAACCCCAGGGTCTTCCTTACTAGCAATATGATGAACATGATTCCCAAAAATGAATGAAATGAAAAGTATTGTGAGAACATTGAGGAAGAGCGGGGTCTCCTAAAACAGGTATAGTTATACTTGACTGGAGATCTTTGCCATTGTAATAGTTTTGTAACCTCTCTGTTACTGAATAAACATTTTTGATTTTGATTATTTTTTGATACATTAAGATCTAATCTATTTAGAATACAGCATTGTTCAAATCGTAAAAGATCTTGTTACAAATCATGGGTATCTAAAGGACTACGGATCTCCTGAATCTTCATGTCATCGGCGAAAAGTAAGGATTTGTAATGTAAAAAGCATTTATTAATATCTGCGTTCTCTCTACAAGCTTAACAACTTCCTGCCTCACAAAACCTGATTACGCTGATGTTTGCTATTCCGATTTAATTATGGACTTTCTTAATAAATTGGATCGTCTTCTCAATAACTCAATACGCTTTATTTTTGGTTTACGTAAATACGACCATATATCTTCCTATCGTCTTCAGCTTAAATGGCTGACCATCCCGCAACGTCGTAAGTTCTGAATTCTAACAACTCTATTTTCTATTCTAATTTCTCTATTTAGCTCTACTCATGCCCGCCAACTTCGCTCATCAAATAATCACCTTATCGCCACTCCTTGGCATCATTCAAGTTGCAAATTTCTTCAGGCCATTCAATTATGGAACGTTCTCCCGAAAAAGTCAGACAAGCTCAAAGTAAAATGGTCTTTAAAACAATAAAAATAAAAAAAAAATAAAATAATAAAAATAAAAATAAAAATCATTTATTATCAGACAAAGTAGTCCATAGATTGTTAGTACAAATTAATTAATCTTAAAAACTATGTTAGTCTCACATATACTATGGGAATAAAAATGCATAATTGTACAAAAAAAAACAAAAACAAAAACAGACCCTGTGTGTAGCTCACCGGCCAACACAACGAATGTGCAAGTCCGTGAACCGCCCGAACACTGCTGCGTCCATTCTGTCAGCTATCATCTTCAGGATCCCATTGGAGCTCCCCCGCAACCTTTGCACTATCGAGGCACTCTTTTTGCGCATGATGGCGTAGAAGTCATCAACACCAGCATCCGCAAACATACCCGATGCGCTGCAGTAGCGCGGGAGCCTCAATAGGGCCCTGAAGGTATTATTGTATTGGACACGCAAGACATTGTAAGATCCAGTTGTGAAGTTGGTCCATAATGCGCACGTATAAAAACTTTGGCAGTATGCTCTGAACAACGTAAGTTTGACGCTTACGGTACAACGTGCGAATCTATGAGCCAACATATTGCCTCGAACTGACAATGACCTGCGCTCCCTTTCAATATCCTGCTCATCTTTTAAATCTTCCGTCACAATGTGACCAAGATACTTAAAATGTGCAGCACGATTCAGAGGTACACCATTAAGTTTTACTGGTGGTACTGACATGGGCTCTTTATTACAGCCTTTAAAAAGAAGAAATTCACTTTTACTCACATTATACCTCAAACCATGCCGCACAGCATAAGATTCACACACTTTTAATAGGCTTCTAAGACCACTGATTGATGGACTCAGCAACACCATGTCATCAGCATAACTTATGTTATTTACCGAAACGTTATCAATTCGACATCCTACATGCATGTTGCTAAGTTCATCAATCAGGTCGTTTACAAATAAGTTAAACAACCTAGGGGATGTTAACCCGCCTTGCCTCACTCCACACATAAGTGAATATTCATCAGACTGCGCACTTGACCACTTTACAACATTACTTTGATTGTTATACCAGTACGCGAAGATTCCTACCACATCAGCGGTCACACCTGCCTTTCTTAGCTTTCCCCAAAGGAGTTTATAGGATACAAGGTCAAAAGCTTTTGACAGGTCTAAGAAACAGGCGTAAACAGGCGTTTTTCTCTTAACATAATAGTTAACCGCATACTTTAACGTAAGGATAGCACTCTCAGTGGATAATCCCTCTCTGAAACCAAATTGTGCATCCCGCAATGAAATACGACTACTAAGATATTCATCAAGAATTTTGTCTAAAACCTTCACTATCACTGTTGCCAGTGAAATCGGTCGGTAATTATTTTTATCTCCAATGTCACCTGTAGCGTTCTTCACGAGAGGCACAACCACAGTCTTTATTAGGTCTGGTGGCAAGTAGGAATGTCGTACACAGAGATTAAATAATAAAGATAACACTCTATACATGTGTGGGCCTGCATTCTGCAGGTGTTCGATACTGAGCCCGTCATGACCTGGAGACTTACCCCTTTTCATGTTTTTTATTGCTCTAGAGACATCTTTACTCGTGATGATGATGGGTTGCTCCACAGGAGCGGGCTCAGCGTCAACCACCGTACAGGTTGCCAGTTGTGGCTCAATTTTAAAATAATCTTTAAAAACATTCGCAATAGAAGTAGGATCAGTCTCACCCTCAACACTTGCAGGTAAGCTTACAGCAAACAATGGTGTATAAATTGTTTCTACAGGAATCAACACCCACGTAAGAGATTCCCATCATCTTTTCTTCTGTTATGTTTAAGCATGTTCATATAGTCTTTCATTTACGTTCTTTGTGGCACTGCTTACCAATTTTTCTGCCTAGCCCTTAGGTCGACTGGTAGTGAATGCCATTTGGCATTAAGTCCGCCTTTTGTACTTTATTTTATTGTATTGTGCAATAAAGATTAAATAAATAAATACATATAATAAATAAAAGAGAAACCAAGATGGACCTCTGGGGTACCCCAGATGTATTTCTGTCCACCGAGACACATAGCCACGTAAGGCTACAGCTTGACTTCGGTTATCAATATAGGACGCAAACCAACGATACAAGTTGCCATGTAAGCCCGCTGTATATAGTTTAGAAAGTAATACACTAATGATCTATTCTATCAAAACATTTTTGGTAATCGGTGTATCTTGTGCTCCATTTCCCATTCCGCCTGCTATAAATTCATTCGCAATAATGAGGTTAGTGGATGTCGAGCGATGCTTGACAAAACCATGCTGTTCTTCACTGAATGAACTTCTCAAGCTGGAGTAAACATTTTGATAAACTAACCTTTCCAGGACCTTTGCAAATAAACACAGCTTGGATATGGGACGATAGTTTCCACATCATATAGAAAACTGCAGAAACGAGGTTATACACAAGTTTAATGTTAGTCTAAAACGAAAGGTTGCGGTCTTTCCACGTCTTCTGGAGCTGACATAAGCAAGAATATTCATCCTCAAACAAAACACAAGCGAGTAGCAACATAGGTAATAGGTTAAATATTACCTAAGGTGGATAAATACTACTAAAACGTGGATTTTTGTACAAGAAAAGTAGTACATTAAAAACTATTAAAATTAAGTACCTAACTCTGGTTAAAAACATTGTGCAGATAGACATAAGCTACAAATTTAAATAAAACAATTTGTCCTGACGTTTCGAACCCTATGCAGGATCCGTGGTCCGTGGTCACAGGGAGACACTTTTATATAAATGGGTTGTATTCGCGTAAACTTTAGAAAACTACATCTAACTACAAATTGGAAACAGTGTTTTCGCCCGATAATAACTTGTAACGGTTGCTTGGTAGGGGCGGGGGTGCATTAGGCCTGGAGTCGCCGGGAGTGCTCCGGCCGAGTGCGCGTCAATGCCTCGCGCCCTCTACACCGTGAAGCCTGCTCGTGCTATACTCACAGACGTTAGGTGCCTAAGTACCTAGTTACTTTTATATTTAACTAGCTCAGATATTTTGAAAAATCTGATCTTGTCTTTAACACAAAGCTAACGTCTGTGAAAATTTTCAGCTTTCTAGGTCCAAGGATTCGGGCTTGGCGTTGATGAGTCAGTCAGCCAGTGAGCCTGCCCTTACAAATGGTTTTTCACATTATAATTCTTTAAGTTTTTTTTTGAAAATGTTTATACTATGTTTATGTTGATAAATATCAGAACAAGACTATGTACCTATCTATCTAGGAGATGTACATTTTATATGTATTTCTTGGTAAACTGTTATTTCTACAGGTTAAAGTAATTTCAGCTGCCAAAAAAAAAAACATTTTATATACTTTTTTATTAAGAAATATTTGTATTAGTTAAGATTTATTGCGCAATGTACAAGGTTTTATATTGTCTGAGAAAAAAATCCTGAAGACCGAGACTGAAGTTAGCAAAACAAACGTGATCTGAGCTGCAGCGGAGGGGGCTGGAGCTAGGTTAAGTTTAAGTAATTTCTTTTTCGCGTCGCTCGCGCCATGCAAGCTGCTCCGACCGACCGGAACATCTCATACCTTTTAATTTTGATAAAACAAATAGAACTAGCCTAAGGAAGGTAACTTTTTGAATTAATGATTCCAAAGAGATTGGTTATTTATACATTTGTCACAAAAGCGGTTAAATGGGAAGTTGCCATAGTTTTCGTACGTTCGAAAGCCCTACTTCTTACCTATTGAAGTTACAAAATATTTTTTTTTAAATAGATGATGGCACAATAATAATTGAACATAACGCATTTTACAGAGAAGGAAAGCACATGATTTCCTATGGCCATTATTATTACTCTTTTAAAATACCCATACCCACTCATCTGACTACCGGCACCGTGCCGCGTTATAAAACATTGCTCTCAGCCAGTTCGCAGCCTGCATCGCATATCTAGCACGGCGAGTACCTAGCCGCTGTCGTTGCATTTTCCGGGGATTCCCACATATTAGTTATTCGTACGATATAATATAGCAACGTTTACCATTGTTTTAGTAAAGGTTGCTATAGTGTTATCATGCTAGCCTCGCATTTATTTTTGTAATATATTATTTATGTTAAATTAGAGATATGGGTCGACGATATAACCAAGAGCGTGGGTTCCCACGTGACCCAGATCAGCGCAGGATCGAGGCGAGGCGTGAGCAGTGGGCCGACAGGGGCTGATGATGATGATGATGATAATTTATGTGAGTTTTTATTATTCCAAATGTTTAGTAATGAAGTTGATGGTGATGATGGTGAATAAAGGTTGAAGAAGTCAAGTCAAAAAAAACCCACGAGCGGGATTCGAACCACCACCCCATGACATGCCGGCTCAAGTGCACTGCCAACTATGCTATCGTGGCTCAACCCAACTTGCCAAAATTAATCAACACTATCTACTTCGTGCTCGTGGATTTTTTTTTCTTGGTCTTTTTTCAAATTGTAATTTGTTCGCAACAATATTTGCGTAAAATTAAATGTAAAATAAATCATAAGTCAATGAATGTTTCTTATTTCTTGGGTTTAAAATACTGGTTTATTATTAAACTAGCGGCCCGCTCGCGACTTCGTCCGCTTGAATGAATATCCGTATCCTATAGAACCCTAAAGCAGCGCCACCTACCGGGTCCAATTATATGCACGTATTATACATATAAATCTTCCTCTTGAATCACTCTATCTATTAAAAAAAACTTATAAAAATCTGTTGCGTAGTTTTAAAGATCTAAGCATACATAGGGACAGACAGACAGCGGGAAGCGACTTTGTTTTATACTATATAGTGAAGAGTATACCAGAGAGGTGACAAGATATGATGTAGGCAGAATAATAGTGAATGGTTAAGCCTGCGAAGCCAAAGTTTTAAAATCTGATAAAAGTCATATGCATAGAGATAAACGTAATTTTAGACCTTTAAAATTAATTTTCAAATTCTCTGAGAAAGCACAGAATAACTATCTAAAAGTTGTCTCGCAAGTTCAAGTTGTAGGGAGACGTTATTCCCACGTATTTGTATTTCCCGATCGGATGGCCTGATTGATAGTGAGGAAAAAGTTTATGAATATAGTTGGGAGAGCGTGGGGGCTGGGGGCTGAGGCCTGGGTGCTGTGCGAGGGCGGATCGATGCGGCCGCCTCCACGCACGGGGGCGCTCCCTACATCCAGCTTGATCACCGGCGACGGCGATGTCGCCAACCTTTCATCTCGAGCTCCCCATTAGTTTATATAATAAAATCTGAAATGAATCGTACAATTTTCATTGTGTACCTAAGTGTGCTTTTATAATAAAAGGGGTCGCTTTCGAAGTATGAGTACATTGCTAATCTACTACAACAAGTTACAAGAAATAACTACATTTATTTTTATTAATGAAAGTGTCACTAAGTTTGCAAATTAACTATAATCAATACACACACTATACACTGCAAACACTTTTTTTGTCCATGCACCTGTGACTTTTAAAGAGAAGATGTCAAAAATCGTATCGTCATGGAGTATCTCAAAACTGTGACATCTAGCAAAGTGACGACAAATAAATATTCAACAAAAGAAGAAATAAGATATTGCGCGGGTGTTTGCTAAACTCTGAAGCGGCATCTGATGGAACACGTCAGATTGCGGATATCGTCGGCTTTGGGAGGAACAGGCGTGTAATTGTATTGTTCCGACCATTCGTTTCAACAGATGTGTTTATTTTCGTGCAGGGTTTATCGGCAATTGTTCCTGTTCATAATGTAATAACAATAATGACAGAAGGACAACAAGGGTTACAATAAATCAATGAGTAAACATCACAATAGGTTTTATTTTAGGTTTACGAAATGCTGAAAGCGAAAATGTTTGATGAACTGTTGTTGCACACATTCAGTTGTTTTTGCATACACGTACACAAAGCTCTATAAAACGCAATTACGCTTTAATTAATTAACTACTCAATAATAATGGCATACAGGGATTGTTTGGACGGTTAAGTTGTAGCTTGAAAGTTGTTATTTTTTTATTTCAGTAGAACCTTTTATTTTTGACTATGTGGTCTATACGAAATTCAATTTTCTTTCTAATTATTACCAGATCATGAGTCTCATTACACTGTATAGGTACACAAACTCGATAAAAATGCACCATAATCTTAGCAAAATCAGCAAAAATTAACGTCGTCGTCGCCATTAACTTTAACGTTTGTTTGAAAAAATATTAGTTAGAGGTTTACTACTATTGTCTTTTTCCTGCGTCTGGTCGTTGGACAGTTTCCATAAAATGTCGATCAACTGTCGAAAAGATGCCGCATGAGCGGTGCCATGTCAGCCGGACTCGCCGGTGCGATGCAGGGCCGTTACACACCCTCTGATAATCTCATTAGGATTTACCAAGATACGATTATCAATAATGTTCGTTCAATTTGTTTATTCATAAAGTTAAATTAATCAATCTCAGAAAAAACTGGCATGGCTATTTAAATTTGCAACTTCACGTCACACTAAGGTAGAACTAACAAATGACAGTCAATGTAGATGTTAGTTTAATTATGTTTTTGTACGTTAGCAAAAATATAATTTTGTTGAATTCATAGGTTTTAAAATAACATTGTTTCTTTCGCATTAACGCCTAAATGAGTGTTAAGAACTAACGGCTGGAATACTGGAATATAGCATACGAGATACGAGACGCGAGTATAGCCGCGGCCCTGCGCCAGCGCCGGCCGGCCGGTCCGCGGTCGCCGTAAAGCCTAACTTTTCACATAACTGCCGCGCTTGGCAGTTTCCGGGCCACAATATTGTTCTTGGTTGATTTATAATATTTACAAACTATTCTTACAGTTTTCGCTACATAGTATGGTTGCGTACAAAATAGTACTTAATATACAGTTATCCTTACTACACCTAAAATCTGAAAACCGTATGCAGAGTCGGGAACAAAATCAAACCAGCTGTTTCCTGTAAGTAAACAAAAATAAATTAAGATTTAATACAACATAAAAAGTTGACTTCACCAATTAGCAGGTTTGGATCTGTTGACGGAAATTAAGATATCGTTTTCAGGCTTTGTGTAGGTTTAGGTAATTACTAAAAATAATTTTGTATAGATATAGATTAATGTTAAGCTAATATGAGAAACACCTTATCTTACCTAATTTAACATTTTTAAAACAGAATATATCAATTTTAATTTTATACAGATCACAAATGCATTTAAAATTATATAATTTTAGTCCATCAGCGGGTAGGTGTAGGGTAGGTACATATTATGTTCAATGTTTTGTCAATAATAGAATGGACATTAAAATAATTAACTAAAGTATTTGGATAACTCTTTGGGGTTGTCTCATCACATAATATCTGTATTTCATTTGGAAATAAAAACCAAGTTAAATTTATTTATTTTCAAATCAACTATTTATTTAAATCTTTAATATGTATTATTTCACAGTGAAGAGGAGTTGCACATGCAGTCAAGGTTAATATATATATAGTTACCCTGTCTGTCTCTGTTAAGGTCTCCTGAACTTCTTAACAGAAAAACAGTTTGAAGTTGGACTGCTTCCAATTGCCACAGGAGCTTCACTGTTAAGACTGCTCTTTTGCGTAAACTCGTGGGTAGTGGTTTAGGATATTTTGTAAGTTTCAATTATCACTGTACCTTATTTTCTTTGTTTAGGGTAAGAGTGATTCTATTGTTCTTTAGGAATATCATTAAAAGCTATCTCGTGCGTGTGTCCCAGGCCTCATATCGAGGCCGGCGCGAGTTAGTGCGATATTTCGCAGGCCGTAAACCCCGGGGTTGCGGCCGGTTTATTAGTTACAGTCACAGTTAACCCATACACCACGGGCAAAGTATTTTATTTTGCCGAGGACGCAAAATAGAATACCTACTGATGCGATTTTCTGGGGTAGCAACCATTCATTAGTTAAATGATAACTAAGGCTCAGCCTTTGTAACCACAACATTCAGCTCTTACCGTTTTAAATGGCAGCACCTATAGAGCATCCAGTATGGTGTGCCTTCGCCGTCTATTAAGAAAAAAAAACAATAAGTTAATCAGTAGTAGGTTTTTACTTTGTTTTGTACTTGTTTGGTTTGTACTTGTAGGTCATAATCAGTGTTTAACAACGAGCATGTAGAGAAAGTTATTACCTATATAGAGATGATAAATTAATACTGTATAAGTAATATTTTATTTAGATGTTGTGTGTACATATTGTACAGTTGTACATATTTATACGTTTTTGTCATTGTATTGTTGTATTTTTTGTATCGTATGATTTTGTATCTTGTGCCAAAGATAAATAAATAAATAAATAAATACTGTATGACAGTATATGTTTTGCATATTAGATTAGATCTTAAGTCTACCTTAGATCTTATTTGTAGATTTTATGTTAACTAGTATTATGTATCATTTATATTTTATTATATATTATTATTATTCTGTTTGTTCAAAGTAATAAACTGGGTTTTGTGCGAATTTATCGCAGAAAAAGAAAATACCAAATATGATGGAGGCGTCTCTGTCCCTATATCAATCACACCTGTTTATACTCTGAAGTTATTTCGATTATTTTTTTCTGTTTCCATCCATTATCAGCTCTGAAACAGGGCCATGAACAAAAGAAAGGAGCCATTATCAGAAACTAAAGATTGAACTGCAATCGTTAAGAAGCCTAAACATGCGACCTCATTTGGCCAACGATAACAACAGGTTCTCGAAAGTGAGTGTCGAGTGACACACGTGCGTAGGTCACTCGCCGGCAGCCCCTAGCGCCGACCACGCCACTTACCATCTGATCGGATATAGATCTTTCCGCTCTTTCTCCGGCCATATGTATGACAGTGACAGATGTTTTAAATTCGATGATTTTGCGAACGGAAAGTGTGTGAGTGCGCAAGTGGCGCGATGCTGACACCGCTGCGACGACGTCTGCGAGCTGGCGGCGGCGGAACGCAGCGCGCTGACGAGCCAAAACTGTTGCTATTTTAAATTTTGTTGCACAATTTTGAATTATTACGTGATAATAGCCCTACCTAAGTAGGGCGACCAAATTCATATGGCTGTAATAGTTTTAGTTTTTATTTTGTAGTGATCAGTTATGGCGACCGGCAAAATGCTTTTCCAATGAGCCAGGTTACGCGTCCTTTCGCTGGAATATAGAAGGATGCGACGCACGTGCGGCACGCCGTGCACACCATCCGCAGGCCGCCGCCCGCACGCCGCACGCACGCCGGCCGCACGCCGGCCGCACGCCGCCCGCACGCCGCCTTAATGCCTTAGAATGTCTTAGATAAGCAAAGATAGCAGTACCCGAGAATGATTGCTTGGAGCCTCGAGTAACATTGAGTCATTCATATAAATCAGAAAGGAACTAAATTTGCATTAAGTAATTAATATTAGTCAAGAACTATAAAATATTGACACTTAATATTAAAATGTTGTCAACACATCATTTATAATACGATCAGGTCAGGTCATTTAATTAGTAAGCATTAAATGTATTAGGTAAATACCTAATTATATAATTTGAATCATTTTTGTAATGATTTTACGCCATTACCATGATCTATGTGGGAAGGCTTAAGCGCAGCAGTTAGGCGATTAATGGCTGGCGATGATGATGACAATGTCATTAATATCAGAATAATGAAGAATGTAAAGCACTGATTTATCACGTACGGGAATTGAAACGTTACGGATTTTACTAAAATTTCTGAATTTCTGACTTATTACGTTGACATTTATTTACCAGGTGTTAGGTGTTAAAAATAGCGGGGGTTGTCCGCTCGAGCGGCCAGCCGGGCCCGGTCCGGCGACCCGGCGAGCCGCGCCGCACGCGCTGCTGGCCGCCCCAAATAATGGCCGCGAAGCTTCGATCAATTATGTACTAGATAAAGGATCCGGAACCATAATGCATCTCGAAAGTGGTCCAGTTTGCTCATACTTATACATTTAAATTTCGAATAACAAAATCTGAAAAACCATTGGATAGCATCAACAACTTCAGTTTACTGTGAACCTTAAATCTTAAAAAAAATCCGACTTCAAAAAACAGGAAACTAAAAAAAGTAAAAACAGCTCTAAAAAGCAAGAAATAATTGAAATCATATTATTAGTTACCTACATACGCATATCAGTTTTAAAGAAGGTCTAATTGCATAAATTTTTTTTGGTTATTTTTATTATTTTACGATTTTTAGTAATGGCTAGACCTTACAAGGATGCTTCTCGGATGAGGAAACGACGGCCTAGTAGGTAGTGGTATTCCTATGTAAAACTTCTTACTCCTCCTATGTATGGAGTAAGCCCAACAAAAGATAACTGCTGTAAATCGTTGAGGAATTCCCTCGACTATCTATGGTCTCCATCATCAGACTTGCAATGACACTTATAACCCATATGGGTGCAAAGTTCTCATCAATAGAAATGAATTAAGACCAAACACAAGGTAGCTACTGTAAAACGTTGAGGAGTTCCCTTGACTGTCCTTCGTCTTCATCATCAAACCCCTAATGACAGTTACAACCCATCTAGGTGTAAAGTTCTCATCAATACAAATTAATCAAGCCCAAACACCAGGTAATTGCTGTAAATCGTTGAGGAGTTCCCTCGACTGTATTTCGGCTCCATCATCAAATCGACTCCAGACCTTCAATAAATAGTGGTGCTTTAAAGCACTTAAATTAACAAACGCACTAGTCGCCACTACGATTTTCAAAGGTTCCCCTCGATTTCTCTGGGATGCCATCATCAGATCCTGGTTTCCTTATCATGGTACAATCCTTGAGATATTTCTTTTCCAACAAAAAAATAATCATCAGAATCGGTTCATAAACGGCGAAGTTATCCGCGAACACGCATAAAAAAAAATATACGATTGAATTGAGAAACCTACTCCTTTTTTGAAGTCGGTTAAAAATAAAGATTAAATTAAGGTTGCAACATATTTGCACTTCAATATTTATAGAAATAGAAATAGAAAAACATTTATTAGTGATACACACAACACACATCATTACATCAAAAATTCAAAAAATATATGGCACTCAGCATGATGTCAGGCGGAGGCCAACTACTAGAGGAAGCTAGGAGGAAACTAGGAGTAGTTTATAGGAAAACCTGACGCTGGTTTTCCGCGAACACCTTGCTGTCATGGCCACAAACGTCATTGTAGCGGCGTGGTCCTAAAGTCGCGTACCGTTTATCAAGCGCTCATCGGGAGTCTATATAGTACATAATTTATTGAAGCCGCGAAACCTGCCCACCTGAAGTCCTGAAACCGCGCTCCTTCGACGCCTATGTTTATAATGAGTACGTACACTGGAAATGTCAGAGCGATAATACATAATTTGAAATCCTGACTCCTTACTCATTGCGAAATGTTAATAGTCTAAAACTATGTTAAAACCAAGTTCTTAACAGACGAGCTCTCCGGGTGAGGATAGCTGTTTGGATTTATTTACCTAAATACTATTTAAGGACAGCAGTAAAGTAAGTAATGTAAGTAAATAGCCTATGCACTGTCCCACAGCTGGGCATAGGTTTCCAACATTGAAATCAAGTCATCGCAAAAATGTATGGTTAGTGGCTTAATCGCCACGCTTGCCAAATGCGGGTTGGGGATCTGAAACCAAGGCTATGCATCGAAAAATCCGAAACACACTGTGCCCGACCTGGGAATTTAACAAAGGTCCGTTGTATACCGGGCTTAGCACTATGCCAGCCACTCCGCCACCGAGGCGTTCTCTAGGACAGCAACGGAATATAAATCACAATCCACGATTCTACAACTATTTACTATAGGGGCACCAATGTGTGACACAGGTTTCCTCGCCAAAAATAACATAGATTTCCATTTACATTGTAGGGGATGACAGCAAGAAACAGGTGGTCTGCTCATCATCCAATTTATGACGACCTCCGTAGCTAAATGGCTTGCACGCCGGTCTTAGGGCGGCGCTAACTCTTAGTTCCCGGGTTCGATTCCCGGTCGGGTCAATGTCGAAAACGAACTTTTCGATATTGTGTCGGGTCTGGGTGGTTGTGGTACCGTCGTTGTTTCTGATTTTCATGAAACGAGTGCTTTAGCTACTTACCTTGGGATCAGAACAATGTATGTGATGCAATAATAAATAAAACAAATTATAAACTAACCCCCTTATTCATAAAAACTATTTGAGCATTATTTAATTAATCATTGTTTGGTCTCTTTTTCTCAAATTCAAAAACCGTTTGTGTGACGTTGCCAAAACAATATTTAACTAAATAATGCTTAAATAGTTTTTATGAATAAGGGGGTAAGTATATAACTATATAATAAATGAGTAATAAAATACTAATAAATTTACTGCAAATTTTAAGTCCAAAAAAGAAGATGTTACTGACTGTTGCATGTTATTTAAGTAGGATGTATGAGAAAGCGGAAGCGTTCCCATCTCCTTAGTGACGGTTAGGCATTCGGGCGACGGGGCCAATGCGTAGATATTCGCACAAGCTTATTGTTTAGATAATGTAAATTGGATATATCACCCTCATATCGACCATGAGGGTCTATGGTTACAGACAGACGGGCAGACGGATGGAAAGACATATGGACATGAAACCCTTTGAATGTGAAGTGTTGTGACGCACTTGGGGTCAGAAATGCAAACCGCAATACATTTTTTTAAATCTTACGGGTAACCTTCGTCTCACTTGATCTAATGACCTATCATGTGATGTGATGGAGGGAGCACACTCCACTCGGGAACCTCCGCTGCGGAGGCACTCTATATCTTATTTATAACTTTTAGAACATAACAATTGCTATTAACATTAGTGTTGGCAGACATATTTAGATAAGATGATGGTAGCTAGTCAGGCTTAGGAATCAAACCCGGGACGTATGTATCTGAGACCGATTGAATTTACTGGATGCTATATTGTGAAAAAACATAATATGAATTTGATTGGAATGGACGGTTGCTAGAGGTGGAATGCTCAATGTCAACATTTTCAATTCAATTACCCATAAATAATCATGAATAAACAAAATTTGTTGCGGTGGCCGTTGCTTTCCCGTGCGCCTGCGCAGTGCTTGCTTATCTCAAGATGCACGCTGCAAAAAACAAACAATAGTCTTGACATTGGACGCGGCGCGGAAGGGCAGTGGTGTCCGTGGCCGTACCAGGGAGATCATCAGGGAGACATCCGATGGCATCCCGCCTGGCTGGTGTCGTCTGTGATCGATCACAGAAACGTTCATATAACTAGGTTTATCTAGGTTCCGCAATTCGATATAGACATTGACAATAATTTTATTTAACATTCTAACGCACAACAGTATTACATACACAGTTTATTTCTTATATTTTTCATGTAAGTATACAATAATTTAACTTGTAAAGCGACTAACCGACACCATACGAATCTCTATCAGTAAGCTCTATCAATATCTTGTTTAGACGAATTTTGACTGACTGACTTACTCTCTAGCTACACGAGTAAATATTATACTCATGTGCTCTAGCTCACTCTCTAGAGCTAGAGAGTTAGTCACTCGTCAAAATTTGACTTTGTCTCTATGTAGATAGAGAAAAAGAAACATAATTTTAATCTGTATTTCTGTTAATTTGCAAATGAACACCGAGGTAATAACGCCACCGTCGGGATACAGTGCCTACATTCCTTATTGTTTACGTAACAGCTGCACGTCGACATCCTCAGTTACGGTTATCATAACATTTCGGCGAGTCACTTACTTGTTTTTTTCAACTCCAACGACCCAGTGACACGTTACGATTGAATCATCATTGAAGTATCGTCCTTTCTTTGATCATAGCTCGCCTGCCACGTGCCGGGCGGCGCGGGCGGCGCGGGGTGGCCCTGCGCCCTGCCCCATGTTCCTCACAATGACATCTATAATTGGAACACCTCCGATCGTTTGGCCGGCCTACGACACGGCCATTGATGTACGGTCTCCAATTAAACTAATGGAGCAATTAGCGCCACAGCCGCGCAATAGACTCGTTGACACCGCTACACTTACACACTGTAATTGCAGTGGCTCAGATCATTGAAAAGGCTATTGACTGTTGAATGTAAACATATACTTTTAAGATATATATCAAGTCATAGAAATAAAAGAGTTTTTCAGTACATACATTTTTACATTGTTATGGATATCTATAAACAATATCTTACATAAATGATCTGAGTAGTAAACCTGTAAGTAAACCTGAGTAAACCTGTGACCGCTTTAGATACAGTTTTCTCATTTTGTATTTTTTAAATGTCACAATTAGAGCCATGCCTAATAAATGTGTCCCGCCTAACGAATCGCTTACTTTACCGACACTTCCTAGCCATAGATGTCGAGGGAAATGAAGGAAATGAAGAATTTATAACAAGTGTATCTACAGTTCTCAATTCCTGAATATATTGCAATAAAACAAAGTAGCTAACTAATTATCTAGTATGTTATCTCGCAATGCTTTGTAGAACTCGAGACGAATGAGGATGATAACGAAATCGGCCACATGCCGATGAATGGCGGCGTCGGAATGTGGGCGCTGGTCACTGCTGGAGGGCCTCCTCGGCGCCGAGAGCTGCTCATTCTTGTATGGGATTCTTTAAATTGAATTTGTTCTTGAGTGCGTCATTGAAATAATTAATTTTATGTGGGAAAACACATCAACGTTATTAAACATTGACAACAAAGCAAGATATGTAGCATTAATCGAATATGTGACATATTTAAAATATGTAGCGAGTATATTAGCATAGTTAGTAGAATCAAGTTCCTTAAAATAAAGTGCCTTAATTTGTTGAATTAAAAAAAATGTTTTAAAATAAAAATAATTGGAAAAATGTACAGCAATTGCTCTTTTCAAAATTATTAGCTTTATCGAGAAATAAATGGAGAATTTAGCTTACGCATCCTTCACTTATGTAAAAAAATAATTCCTAAAGGTAGAGTCCAGCCCTGACTTATGTTTGTTATATTTGTACGTATGTACACATACGTTGACATATAAACGTAAATATATGTTACTCCTCTATTTTTTCTCAATTAGGAAGCACCATCTCTCCTAACGACAAGTGCGGACCAGGCCAGTCATAAGTGGACCACACCAAAATTTTCAACCTAAGAATTGATTATGGCCAATGAATCGGGATCATCATGTTGTGGGAAGGATACAAACTGCAAGAACAGCACTTGGCTCGCCCCCGGGCGGCGGGCGCGGCGGGCGCGGCGGGCGCGGCAGGCGCGGCAGGCGCGGCGGGCGCGGCGGGCGCGGCGCTGCCGCCGGCCGCCACGCAGCCGCGCCGCACTCGCGCCGCCGCCCTCGCCGCGCCCGCACGCTGGCATGTCTCGCGCCGCGTCAGTGCTGTGAATATTTACTCGAACGCTGAGTGCTTCTCCCGGCTGCAGCACGACGCTCGCATGAGACGGTGAGTACTCTGTCAACATCACGCAGGATGTTCTCTAAGACCGCCAGTTATGCGGACCGGCATTTTCCCTTCGGAAAAATTGGCGATCGCTTAGCAAACAGCGGCCGATATTTGATTTGGATTCCCAAATATTGTTACGTAGTACTTTATTGGATGAATGTGCGGTTTATGAAACTATTACTTGAGCGTAATTACATACTTACATTTCAATTTATTTAAGTACATACTTACATTTTTTTACGAACAACGACAACGACAAAGCGATATAATTAGTAATTTCATATACGAGGCGATTATTGCGGTTGTGATCATAACAATTACGTTTAATAGCATTCGATCTTAATTTATAATGGGCTTCAGCAAAAACAGTGTTGGATACCGTTGTGTCATTACGATGCTAATGTTTATTTTAATAACAAACGCTGGCCGGTCGGCGGCGAAGGCTGCACTTCTTTTGCGAGGAATTTTAATTAGTGACGCAATGACCTCAGTTTCGTTTTTTTACTGAACGGCTAAAAACAATACGATATCAAGTTGTATCATCGTTGCAAAAAGTGTCAGAGGACGCGCTGCGTGAGTCAGGCCGTGCGCGGGCCGCAGCCGGCAGCAGCCGCCCCGTGAGCTCAGGCGCTGGATTCAGTCTGGATATCGATGAAGCGATGCAACATAACTAGCTGGTAACGTTCGCGTTGAGTCACCTGCTTATCCATGTCCTCATGCATCTAGCCCTCCGTGAACTGCTGGCGCTCGTCGCCGCGCCGCTCGCGGGCCAGACGTCGTCGGTCGGCCGCGTGTTGCGATCTTACATTGTATGCAGATGAGAATCATTAATGAGAATATAAATAATTGTAACTAGCTCAGCTCAAATCAAACTAACCGCGAATGCATATTAACATGTATACACGCAATGTTGCTTATGCAATTAAAATCGTAAAATAAGCGAAGCGGCCGAATTGGAAGTGGAAGCGCGCACGCCGCGGATACTTGCGCAACGTAATAGGTATATTGTCGGCGCGTCGCGAGCATCGGGAATGATGGCGCTGCGCCTGCGCCTGCGCCGCCGCCGCCACCGCCGCCGCCGCCGCGCCGCGGGCACCCTGCGCCCTGACGCAAGCCTCGGGCCGGCGCCCGGCATGGCAATTAGCCGCCCGTGGCAACAGCGCTCCTCGCAGGCATCTGTCTCAGGCCCAGCTAGGAGTAACTTCAGGTTGCCAAATTACCAAAATCCTCACGTGACCATTCGTCACGAAGATCGACGGTGCTGAGTAGAAGGCTCTTGAAGCGGTGGCGACGCGACGACCACGGAGGTGATTCCAGGCGTTACGTGAACCCCGTTGTCTTGTATTTGCACTATGTTAGATAATCGACACTGCTACACTCGTACTACTACGCTCGAATCAAATTTTTGCGCCTTTGTTATTTAGGTCAAGTTGGATGGCACGGACGATTGCGTGCGATGCGCCCAGTTCTCACAGTTTTATGAATAATTATTAATGTTTTATTAATAATAGTACTTATTTCTGTAATTGTTGGTTATTGTATACCAACGTCATGTCGAGTTTACGATTGGAATTTTTGCATTAAGGGACAATGATGATGATACTATTGAATAGGCCATTTATTATTTATTTTCCTCATAACGCTTCAGTTCTTCATATTCGTCGCAGTCGAATGGTTAAATCAACTCCCTGATTGGACGGCTAGTTTTAGTACTAGCCTAGGCCGATCGTTTGCTAAAATAAGATTAGCCGTCGTTTATTTAACTATAGTTTAGCTGGTTAAAATCTATTCCGACGGAATAAGATGAAATGAAAACAGCCAAGCGATGTTTCGCCATAAGTATAAGTATTAAGGAAAAGTTTTCACCCGGTTTACTCACAAATAAAGAAAAAATAATTAAGAGTTATGTTCTTCGACCATCTTCGCAAAAAATAAATGAAAGACAGAAGTTTCTTTTTGGTGGACAACGAGTCGGAAAACTCCTGTTTTGTTTTCATTAAAACTTCTATTCATTTTACTATTTAGTTTTACAATATGAGTAGCTATTAGGATTGTCTTATTTGAATAAATTGGCGAAAAAAGGAATTGTTATATCTTTTGCGATAGGTCCAAAATTAAACTTCAACATTAAGATTGAACATTTAAAAACTTTGATAAATGAGCAGCATTGATTTATTTTGTACATGCACCGAATTTAGCTCATAGATATAACAATTTTCACAAATAAAATGTAACTTAATAATACATTTATAGGACATACTTTTATAGTAATGCATGGTAGCATGCTCGCTTCCGCGCACGTGTTGTTCGGATTGCCGTGAGCTCCCGAAGGAATAAGATTTTATTCCCGGGTACAAAGAAGCTTATGGCACTTCCTCACTTTAGCCCACCTTCAGTTATCCCTTATTATAAAAACCCTTCAGTCCGTTTGCTCCGTTTAGCCGTGAAGAAAAGACAAACCAACAAACACACTTTCCGATTTATAATATTAGTAAGCGTATGCTTACTGCGCGTATGCGTAACCATGTAGACTTGCATATGTAGGTATTTTTGTGAATTATCAAGTCAGATAACACAGAGCCGTGGTGCATGCGGGCTGGCGAAGCCCGCCCGATCCTCTAAATGCCACAACACATTTACAGAATACACTAAACATGCACACTAGTTTAGCCCCAAAACACCGTACTCGTAGAACAAGGGCACGACGAACCGGTCCACACGCGCTCTACACCAGGGTACAAATATGTACCTGGGTGCCTCTCTCCTCCACCACGGCCCGGTCAACCCAAGCCAAGGTCCAAGCCTTTAGAGGCGCCCTCGGGTTGTTCTGCTCCCCGATCCGATCCGAACCCTTCGGAGAATCTAGCAGGGCACGGGGACACGCCTTAGTGCGCGATGCCGTTCCCTTTAGAAAATCTCCGAAGGTGATTCGTTTCACACGGCTTGAGGAAACCTTTAAGTTTCTCTGAAGCTGAAAATGCCGTCTGAGGCAATCAGCAAACTCTCTCCAAAAAAAAATAAAAAGGGCTGGCGAAGTAGAATTTTGTCTATTTTAGATCTATTTGACAGAGTTTTTGTAAAAACTTTGGCACTATCTAGAAAATAGCGACGGACACTGAGCTGCACTTTAGCAAACACACACGTCACTTTTTACTTTAGAAACAATTTTTATTAGATTAGTGGTTTTTTACCTCTTGTAATGCATTAATAAATAGATAGAGACTGTTGGTTATGTGTTTAATAAAGTAAAGCTAATTTCAATATATATTGTATTCCTAATATCATTTTAAAATGGATGTGGTTACCGTTGTCACGTGCCGATTGCCGGCGCCGACGCCCAACCCGCGGCCGCGCTAAACGTTAGTGTATTACACGCCGTTTCAAAAATCTGGAGCCTTTGTGAGTGGAAGTGAAAGTATCGAAGTCTAGCTTGTTGCGTCAGAACAATGCCTAGTTTTTATGTGCTTCTGTTTGCCAATCCGCTTCTATGTAGCAAAGTGATGAGCAAGCGCAGTTCGACGACCCCCCCGACTCGCCGCCAGCTGCGGCAGTTGCGCCCACTGCGCTCAGCGTGGACGTGGACTCGATAAGGACGTGGAAGTTACTAGTGCGCTCTAATGTTCATGGCACTGATTGAGTTTCTGCACTAACGAAATTTTGCCGTTGAATCACGCACGTGATCTGATTCTTTATAAAATTTATATAAAAGGGTGCGGAACTAAGAACCGACGGAAGAAAAACGTGGACGCATAACGCTTCGTACGCATGGGTGGAATCTCTACTATATATTTATGGCGTCGCTCAGTTTGTCTAGTTGTCCTGTGATAAAAAGGTGATGGAGGTATCAAATTGAACAATTCCAATGCACAAGGCGCCGATGTTCTAAACCCTGCACCTTGGCGTCAAACGAGTCGTCATCGGTGATGAGCTTTCTGGCTCTCCTGCCAATCGCCTCCAGAGCTCCTAGTTGGTATTTGGCGGAATACGATGCAACATATAGTAAAGTGGTTTTTTACAAGTCAGTTATATCATTTATTCGTGTTCCTAAAATAATTGTCAAACAAGTGTGTAGCGTCGTGCGTAGCGGCGCGGCGTGCGTAGTGGAATGCGTAGCGGCGTCCGTAGCGGCGTGCGTAGCGGCGCGGCGTGCGTAGCGGCTTGCGTTGTGGATGCGGAACACGCACTCACGTGGTGTTCACTCACTGGAATTAAATTAATTTAACTAAGCTTGTAAATAACAGCTCAGAAATACTGCAAAGATCTTACTTAGAAGTTCCTGTAAAAATGTCATAATAATTACAACAATTTTAGAGACGTAATCAATAAATAACATTATCTGGCCTACAAGATGAAGCCGGCAACCTTTTGTTTAGCACAAGTGATGTCTTGCTTTGGGCCAGAGCTCTGCATTAGTACATGCTCGGAACTTGCATGAGTTTTTATTAAATATGTCCAAGCTCATGATAATTTACTCGATAATACCTTTTTCTTAGATTAATTTATATAATTAAAGTTGATATCCTATTAATATTTATAAAATTTATGAGATACAGTGATAAAATTAAACGTCCACCCGACCAAGCCCTTGATTGTTGAAGACCCTGGGTCTTCCATAATCCAGGAGGCTGCACTGCAAAAACTGCAAAAAAAAAATATCCTATTAATATTACAAATTTGGGACACAGGTATTCTCTACCAAGATTAACATAAAATAGGTATTATTTGTCCCGGAAAACATATTTTTCCTTCGGGAGCAGGTTGTAAGTAGAAATATTTTATTTATTTATTGTAACCTGAATTTAACTAATTCTAAAATTGTTTAAAAAAGTAAATTATAATCATAATTATTGAAATAATAACAATTTGCACTAAGATATTTTAGAGACTAAATAAAAAGTTGTTAGTTTCTTGAAAAACAACCAAAACATTTTTTATACGTATAATATATATATGTATATAATACAGTTTAAAATAAAATTGACATTACTTCTATTTCTAATAACAATTATAAATTTAATGATAAAATTGACATTTAAAATCAAATTAACCTATTGCCTTTAAAAATAAAAACAAAACTAACAGAAGAAATAGAATATGTTTGCATAAATTACAGCTAATTACATCGCGTTTGATGTTAATGCAATGAATTGGTTTGGGCGCGCGCGACACCCGCCAGCATTGCTCGTCACTGAGCGCGGCACGCCGCCTGCCGAGGGCACAGAGCGGGTTCGCATCTCGGCGCACTCATACGGCCTTTTCTGACCTCACTTTCATTTACTATCACTGATTTTACAAATACCTATTCATGGTGCTTCTTTTTTATATTTTGTTATTGTTGTATGAACGTTGTACGCTGCCTGTATGCTGTTAAAATAAATAATGTGGGCTGAATTGAAAGTCAGCACCCATTATTGCTGTTTTGAAGTAGGTTATTATTACGTTATGACTATTTGTGGTTCCGACGTAACTCTTAACTGCGGTGATGCTTTTAAGCTCGAGTTCAGGTAGTAAAGGTGCTACTTTTCGTACAATACAGGAACTTTGTTTTGGTTAACTTTCAATATCTTAATTATACAATAATCGTAGCTAGATGTAGAGTTTATTGGCAGATTATTCTTTATGAAAACTTCGCAGAATAGCGTTTCGGTCTTTCTTGTTGCAAAAAAATAACAAAAGACGACGAAGGCAAAATAAAAACAAAGAGAATGAATCAAATAGCTTATTGAGTTACTTAATCGATCGATGGAAATTTGTAAAAATATATCTTTTTATACTTAATCAAAATGTTGCTAATAATTTCAATTACATTTTCAAATAGAACGAGTAGAAACTAAATATGCAATTGTTAAAACGAAAAATACAATACTAAATTTGTAATAAAATGTAGTAGGGAAGATGTGATTTAATTATTTCTACTTAAAATTATTTTCGTATAACTTAACTGTTGTCACATTTTCTTAGAAACGTTTTATTTGTGGCAGAATATCAGCTACAGCTGTCGATTCAGCTGTTCGATGCTGAGCCATAGTACCTTTTTGTTCGATATTGTTAGATTAATTTATTTGTAAAACTTGTAATTTTGAACAAATAAATACTTTTTATTATTATTATTCAATATTTTAGAAATTCTCAAGGGATATTTCAGATAACAAGCGTATAACGGTATCCAAGCACTTCCTGCCAGGATATGATTGCACTTATTCTGTAAAGATGCCCCGTGAGTGGTGCGCACTCTGCGTGGCACCATTGCAACAGCTGGCAGTGCGCAAAACAAGAAGTGGAACTAACTGATAGTTTTCATGGCGCCTGTAGTTTGCTCAGGATTCACGGAAAGCACAAACAAGGATGTGTGTATGTGCCCAAATAATTTGCTGAAAATATGGTGCGCGGAGCGGGCGGCGCACCTGCGACCGCCGACCCAGTTCCCTCCTTCCGCGACTGAGCACCCCCCCCCCCCCCCCTCTCAAACATCACTCGGATGTTACTACGCCTCTTCAACAAAAAAGTGGTACGCTTCAACTCTTATGTTTTCTAAATATGTTTCATGCTTGACTTTAAGACTATAGGGAACGGACAACATCGCTGGTGGCTATTCTACGAGATAATCCTAGAAAAGCCACAATTACGCGGGCATGGTAGTTATTTCTAAAAACATCCGAGATCACGAAATCCGAGTTTGTCTTAGTAGATAGTTTTATAAATTTTATAATTAATACCGATGGTAATGATAGCTGGCGTCCGGCAGCACTGCCACGTGTTAAAGCGTCTAGTAACAACATTTTGCTGCTTTCCGGTTTAGAGGAAGAGGGACGGTAGTGCAATTACAGGCACGCGAGTGCGGCTCCTCAAGGCTGGCGACGCGACGCGGCGGGCGGCGAGGCTGCGCGCGCTGGTGTGGACACAGCTGTTCAAGATGCTATTAGACCATATTATGCTTACTCTCAATAGCCAATCAGTATTAGAATACTATCGCTGTGTTTTATACTTTCGCGCACTTTCTCCTGCGCGCACGTCAATCAGGTGGCTGCGCGTGCGCAACTTATGACAGTCGTGTCTCAAAGTTTGGGTTGGCGATAATGGCGTTGGGGTCCCACGACGCGCCGCGCTAATGATCGTGAACCAGTTTTTGCCTGCTCCCATTCTACGATGTACTCTACTCACTTTTTTCACATGTTATAAAGTGTTCATTAGAAAGTGTGGATTATTTTAATAAGCACACACTACAAATAATTAATGATCACGATGAATGTAAGAGTGAACTATCATTTATTAGCTTCTGGCTTGACCTACTAGACTATAATAATACATTTTGTTGCTTTATAAATATTCATGAAGCTATTATTCAAAAATGAGAAGTTGTCTAATGACTCGTTTATATGTTAGGTCGAAAATAATATTATATTGTTTTCTAGCTACTAACAATACTAAATCGTTGTATAACTTTCGATTACTTCGTTTTCGAAGTGGAATCAAGTTTTTTATTAGAAAAAGTATTCGTTTATATTTGAAGTGGTAGCCGTTAAAGTATTGACTTTAACGGCTTATATTATAAATTATAACGGATCATATTTATATTATTGTTTAGTCAGTTTTGTATAACGTTTTGTTGTAGGTAGAAGTCGGTATGGAACTGTCGCGTTGCATGCAAGGTGACATTGGTGGAAACACCACCGCCATGGTAATGCCGCGCGCGGGCGCCCATCGGCATGCAGCGGCGGCACCTTCCGCGTCGAGACCATTCGAAAGTAAAATGTATGGAAATGTGCGGAGGCGTCGATTATTCCACGGCGCGCGACGCCCCGCGCATACGAGCTTAATCACCGCCTCAATGATAACTACCTGATGTTTACCTGAACCAACATTTCAATTAGTCGATATCAAATTGGTTTCAAAGAATACTATTTTTACCATCGATTTAACTAGTGTGACCTAATACAAGGTCTTCGATGGATTTACCAATTCATTTCAATTTCGTTTCGTAACAACCATATTTTACATCACCTTGTTTGCAATCACGAGATCGCCTAAGTCATCATAGGCATTGCTTTCGTCTTAACCTTGACATTGAGAATCGTCATTTTCTTTTCCATCTCCATTCGACCATGTCGGTCAAGCTGGCATCGCGATTACGAAACATTCGCTGGCTTCGTTTGTTTTATATTTTTCTATTATTATATAAAGAATGATTCATACTATTTCGAGCCGTTATCAACCGAGCTTCGATTCGATTTTAACATACATTAGGTAAGCTGATATTAGGTTTAGCGTGAATGTGTTTATTAATATAACGTTCGTGGCATCAAGGGAGCATGCAAGGCTGTGCTTGGCGAGAGCGGAGCCTCATCACTAGTTTAGGTTAAGCTTGGCTTGGGCTGAGTTGGGTGGGGCGCGCTGGCGGCGCCGGCGGCGCGGCGAGGCGGGCGGCATCGGCATGGCTCCAGGAAGCGGCGAGAGTTTTCCTCCGCAGTTAGCACCACGGGCCAGCCTTGCGGGCCAATGCCGTGTCACACATTTAATGTATCGTAATGGGTTATATAACACGTGGCCTTTGTCTCCTCCGGTGCTAATAAAACAAGACCGGTTATTTTTATTTACCTTATAATTCGTTAGACATGAGTTTTATTAAAATAACAAGAGTTATTTGAAACTATCACATAATTTTTAATGTTTAGCAGTGGACTAAGATAGGCCAATGATGATGATGACATAATTTTTATTTCTTAAATTTTATGACAGTTACTTAGGTACCTAAGAAGAAGTTATTAAGTAAATTCTTATATCGAGTTACAAAGTACGTGTAAAGCTTTCAGGTTTTTTATACATTTAACGATAATACGGCTCTGAGAAAAGCTACGTTAAAAAACATTGCGTTGACGTAATGTAAAGCCCATAAATTGTGTGCTCCTTGTTTGGCAACTTAAGGAAAATCCCAAAATTTTCGGTTAATTCAGATTCACCAGCCGTCGGCCACCCGAGGCCGAAACTCGGATGATTCGTAAGGCCTTCACATGACTTAACTCTATATCTTACAGATAGAGTATCTTTTTGTAGCATAGCTCGTTAACGAAAGTCCTGAACATATTTATCGCGAGCTGAAGCGGCGGGTTTCCTGCTTCCGCATCGCCGAGACGGAGCCATTGTTTCTGGGACACTTATTTAGATCTTGAGTAATTCTTAACATTATTCAAATAAGTCGACAACAAATGAAGTATTTTTTTACCTTGCAACGACATGTTGTAGAGAACTTTAAGGACACTATTAAATATTCATGGCTAAATATTTGTGTTTGTATTTTCATTTGTCAGTTTAACTCGAAAATTATGCAAAGTTATCGGATGTTTCTCTGAAATAATTTGTTTTTGTAGTTTAAATACGAGATGCCGTTTGTAACTGTCGGTAAATGGAACAACAAGTACATTTCTTCATTGCCGATCACCTTGGAGTAAAAACAATAGCTTGTCGCAGTGCGCTCACCACCAGCACTGGCTGCAACGGTTGGTAAGTTATTCAACCCGCGCACCTCTCAGTAAATAGGTGCGTCGTTCCACGTTATCGCAAGGCCCCTTGATTTCGTTTCTAATTCATCGTTAAGCATATGACTAAAAAAGAGAAAGCCAGCAACAATGAAAGTGTTTACATATGCGACACACTTACAATAAAGTCAGATTTTATTTGACATTCAAATAGTACACAAACAAGTTGCTTCACTTTGTTGGCATAAACGGGCGTGTCCCGCAGACCACGCGGTGTGACGTCACAAGGTTCCTTGAATTGTGATATTTTCATGAGCCGTTGCAGTAGCGCTCGCCATTGTGTTCGGTTTGTGTCTTGTTTGTTTACGAGTGTAGCTCTAGACTAACAACAGTCTGCTGCTGTAAAAACATAAATAACTTATACCCACACTCAAACACAAATATACAACACTATGGAAATATAGGGCTTAATTCGCTAAGGCATTCTAAATTGCATTATGGCAAAGATTATAATTGCATTACATCATCATCATCATCATCATCAGCTCATTTTTATGTCCCCACATGCTGGGGCTTCCCTATGGATGGATAGGGAGAACAGGCCATGAACCACCAGTGCGGATCGGTGGTTGTTAACAACTGCTAATGCAGCCGGGACCGACGGCTTTACGTGCCTTCCGAAGCATGAAGGAGCTCGAGATGATCAATTTTTGGTCACCCATTCGATGACCGGCCTTTGCGAAAGTGGCTTAACCTCAGGACTCGGAGATCGGGCGCGTTAGCCACTGCGTCATCGAACCCCTCTGAGCTCATAATTGCATTACATGATGCTAAATAACATAGCAGAAATTAAATAAAACTTCAACTAAAAAAAAAACGATAAAATCATCAACTGAAAGATTGTCAATATTAGAAATGCTGATCGAGCGCATTTAAACGCGTTCTGCTCATATCGCATGTTAAGTGGAGTAGCTGTAAGTAGGTGGGGAGTAGGTAGCCGACGCAAACAAATCATAAACAATTTTATTTGTTATACTGAAGTCGTAAATATTCTATGACGGTTAAACAACACATACTTGTCAATAGCCATAAAACGAGGGTTTTGTCCGCCAGTACAGCGTCGCTTATATTATGATACAGTCGAGTGCAACAATCTGATAATAATCGACTTCCCTGCCACTACGCAGCTGCGGCGGACAGCTCACAATACTCAGAACCTATTTAAAATATCGTAAGAATTAAAAACTTTGTAGGTGATTCAATCAAACTCAACAACTATACTGCAAATGAACAGAGAAGAAACAAAAAACCATCATTCTAAACGATTAATTAATTTGAAGAAATTGTTGAACCTTTTTGAATTAGCAACTAATGTTAATTAACGGTTAATATTAAAAAATTATCTATTTTTAAGACGTTATTTCATAAACATATTCTTATTTTCATTTTGATCCTTGTATTCTTCGGGGTTTTAAATCTTAAATTATAGTCGTAATTCATCCTGTGTCTCCTGTTTTAATTACGTTGTAAATATTTTCAAAAAACTCAGAAGCAGTCGTCTGTGTGTGCACCTCCGTACTACGCCACAACGATCTCGAACTGGGTCATTGGCAAGAGCGGTGCCACAAAATAGAAAGGAAAAGAAGGGCCGTTTTATAACGAATTGTTTTTATTATACCCAAACTCCAGTGCAGGACAGGCGGTGGCTTGCGGTGGATTTCAATAGCTTTTTCATAGAATGTGCGATAAAAACTAAGGGAAGAATTCCTTTTTTTTTTGCTAATGATTTCATCAAAGAGCTCTAACCCCTCTGCCGCTGGAGATAGTGTTTAATCACGCGATGGCACCGGCGGCGGCGGCGGCGGGCTCGTAGTGACTGGCTGCCGTAGGTTTTATGCGGTTGTCCGCTGTCCTTATCAGTTTTATTGCTGCGGCACATGTTTAGCTTAGGCCAACCTTCTGAAGCCGAAGGGTATTCTAGGACCTCCATGGAAGATACAATTAATAGACTAACTAGAGTCCAAAGCACCAACGCATATTACGTTAATTTAACACATATTTAAAAAAAACTATAAATGAATAAGAATAAATACCACATTGTATTCGCATTTTTAATAATTTAAGAAATAATTGGCATATATCATTGTATTATGGTGTGAAAGAATATATTAAGAAAGATAATGGTTATAGTGAACACCTGACCCAGATCAGGTGCTCTCCCAATTGAGCTATCGTGGTTCTAAACAAAATAATTGTGGTTCGTTTTGCGATGTAGCAAATGCAAAGGCAGTAGCATTATCATAAATATATTGGTTGCTTTTATCTATCTACTCAGCCCTCATCTACCTACTGTTGAGTTTCTATCCTGAGTCAACCAGATCCGTTGCCTTCCGATAAGTAAGGCTGTGTCCGTCCGTCCAACGCACCTGCTTTTGGCTAGCGACAACAACTTAACTGAATTTACTGGCCTTTTTGTTAATTATCCTCGAACAGTGTGATAGTATTGTTAGTGATGATTTCAACGAGAGACTATTCAATATCGTTTTAACTTGTAGAGCGACGTCTAAATACATAAAAGTGGTTTTACTTAATGACAGTGTGACTAATCCCGCGAATCAACATTGAGTCAAAGATCGCACACAGAATAATAAATGAAGGTTCCGCGCAGAGGTGTCGTCGCCCGCCACGCGCGACATTAGCTGAGACGCCAATTGTTGCAGGTCGCGACAGTTTGCGCTAACGAAGCTAAATAATTAGGTGGAACATCGCTGTTGCAAAGTTCGCATCTTTGTAGATTATTGTTGCTTTATTAAAGTCGTATGTGCCTCAGAAAATTTGAAACGAAATTAAACTATCATGTAATTAAGGAACAAATTTATTAATATTGATAATGAAATGACTTACTTGTACTACAAATATGTGTACATTTGGTATTGTGTACCGTACTCGTAGGTTGTAACGCACTCTACCTTGATTGCCCAACATCGGACGGTTCCGCGAATGCTTTGCTTTAAAATGCTCAGATGTGTATGCGTGTGCAAATTGCAGATTGAAGACAATCTCCATTATCATTGAAGTTATCTATACATATAAAATGCTTTGTCCTGAATGACTGACCGATCACCGCACAGCCTATCCGCTAATCGTAGAGACCTGAAACTTGGAGGGTGTGTTCTTTGTATGACGTAGAAGAATAAGAAAGGATGTTCCGAAATTATACCCCTACGGGGAATATAAAGGGGGGCAATGTTTGTATGGGACAACGTGATTCCTTGATCAAATCTACTTAAAATTTTGCATAAACCTTTTTTTAACAGAATTGATGGAAAGACGTGTTTCATATTTTATTGAAATTCATCCCTTAACAGGGGTTTTTTTTAAACGGTGTTAAAAAGGGGTAGAAAGTTATTTTGGCGGTGATTTGCTTTGAAGTTGATATCAATACTCCTTAGTGCTTTTGATTTAAATTACATTTTATTTTGACACATGTTTGAAAACTCAATCCGGATTTTATTCAAAAATGGTTGAACTCACTTAAAACGCAAATACTCTTTAAAATTGGAATGTCTCAAAAGTCACCGCACTTTATTAGTACCTCATTTGAAGGTTAGACTTAAAGAGGTTATGCACTTTTAGAACACGGCCTCAAAGGGACGTAGAGTTCGAAATTTGAAATAGTAAGGATAGAATTTCGGAAAATCCTTTCATAACGGATTAAGCTAAAAAACCTTCAAATGAGAATGAATTTCAATAAAACGGTTCGTTTGTCTCGCTAAAACTCGGGAATGGCTGGACCGATTTGGCTAATATTGATTTTTAAATATTTGTGGAAGTTCAGGGAAGGTTCAAACGGTGAGAAACATAAATAATAAGTAACAGAAAATACTAAAAACTATTTAATTTTCTAATACAAAATGGTTTGTTTGTTTTGTTGTCATGGAGACTGTCAAAGCGGTACGAAGTCCGCCGGGTCAGCTAGTCTATTTATATCGGTGCTTTGGAACGACACGTCATTACCAATATTGGAGAATGCAAAAGTTTATTAGTTAAAAAAATTCTTAGTTAGTCATCCCTGATCACAAACTAGTTTAGTCGTAAGGAAAAATGCGAGCAAAAAGTGTGCACCGTCACGTCACACGCGGGGTACGCGGGGACAGGGCTGCCACACGTTACGAAACATGATTCTTTTAGGAAACTAAGGAATTATTTTTTTTAGACTCATGTATGAATCTATACTTTTCGGTATTAGGACAAGTATCTAGTGTCGTCGTTAGCACAGGACTCTCATTTTCTTAGCAGGAGCTACACAGAAATATCCTTTTATCTTAGAATAGTTTCTGGGTCCTGGGGCCACAGTAGTATCATTTTCATGGACATTGGCATTTTCTTTCTTCTTCTTCATAGGGTGGTTCTTTAACTAATGAAGATTAGTATCATCTCTGCATGTTTGGTCTCGTCCTTGGCAAGGCGACAAAGTTTAGTGGCACTCCCATCCACTCCCGAATGTTCCGCAACCACGACTTTCTTCTGCGACCAGATATCCTCTTTCACTCAGGCACTCTTTATGAACTACTAGTTGTTGCCTGCGGCTTTGTTCGCGAAGACTACAGTAAAAAAATATATATCCTAAATGCTGGTCTGGGTCATGGTCTGTATATGAGGAAAGTTTCATTAAAAGCTATTCAGTAGTTTTTACGAGAAAAAGAGCAACAAACATCCATCCATACTTAAAACTTTCGCGTTTATAATATTAGTAGGATATATTGCCGTTATATAACGTGATATAAGTGGTGTGTTTGTGGTGTATGCAGCCCTGGTAAAGATGAGCCTAGGCCCCGGGCGCGGCGCGGCGCGGCGCGGGCGCAGGAGAGGCGCGGGGGGCGGCCCGACAACTATCCGCCTATTTACATCAGCGCTCTTGCACAATAAATATAGACATTTCTTAGTATTCTCTGCATTTAAACCAATCAACTTTTACAGTTTGGATGAGAAAATAGTCTTATAAATAATCTTAGAAAACAATATTGACGTATAAGAAATTTTGTATTTACTCCTAGATTTTGGTTCATTGTCTGTATTGTTACTGATAATGATGTCTACTGCGTGCCTAAATAACCCTTTGGAGCTAAACTTCTTCATTCCTTAAATGTATCAAAGTTTCCCAATATGTTGGATCTGTCTTGCCGATGTAACCATAAAATGATGAATACAGTACGTCACAGGCGGGCGCTCAAGTAACGTAATATTTGTAATAAAGTCGCCGAGCATGACGGGTTCTATCGTTAATTGATGTAATTAGCAGGCGCTTGTTTATATTCCCATTTCGTGACATAACGTCAACATGGTGGAAAAGCATTTTTGCAAGCTGGTGCTTCATTTATTAGATAGGTCTGAAACAATTTATACTAACCCACTAATCTACTCATATACTATGTGTAATTTATTATGTATTATTTCAAATGAAGATTTCAACTTTACCTGAAATCTTAAATTTCTTCAAAAGTCATAGAGAAAAGATACAACTTTTTTAATTGTATGGCCTTTTTACGATGGCTTTGGAATACCCACAGCTGAGCAAAGGCTTCACAATAATTTGTCATAAATACACAATTTTTTAAGACAAGGCCGCCGTAAAAGTTGACGTCATAACTTTCTAATCGTCCAATACATCACCGTCTGTTTGACGTCATTGATCCGCACATCCAATTGGTTGGCAGCCGCAACGCCGCTCAATGAATGAGTCGTCGTCGGCGCATGATGGATGGCTGTGTAACGCACACTTCTCGCCATTCATTTTACGGGATTTTCGCGTTGTCACCTCGGCTTACAAAAAAGGTCTTCCCATAAAGCAATTTATATCAATTTGATGGAATCTGATTGACGGACGCTAATAAAGTAACTTCGCTCTAGTGAATTTACACTTTTGGTAATGTTGAAATTAAATGTCAATTTTTTTGACATAAACGAAGTTTATGTCTTTCCATTGTGAGAACATTTTTATACAATAT
This sequence comes from Eudonia truncicolella, assembly GCA_949315975.1. Lineage (NCBI taxonomy): Eukaryota > Metazoa > Arthropoda > Insecta > Lepidoptera > Crambidae > Eudonia > Eudonia truncicolella. Next base: position 490,770 of record OX438831.1, on the reverse strand, counting down.
AGTGAAGACTTAGTGAGTGTTAATTTAGTTAATGCCTGTATGGCTGCACTACGTCTAAAATAATTATTTAAATAATAATTTTGGGTTAAGTGTGTAAAGGGAAGAGTTTAAGTTTTAGAAAGACGATCCCTACAACTTAGCAAGTTTCATAGAAGCCGGTGTCTGATGTCTATTTTGCACAGTCAATTATCATCTATATCACAGAACGTCAGCACAGTACTGCTGCAGGATATAGTCGCAACGACCAGAAGATGGCTCAACAGTTTTCTTTTACTTCACCAGGTTCATAGACATAGATTTCTATGCGCTAGTTTATCTCACAAAAATAAAAGAGATGCGGCGTTCTTATATAGTACGAGAAGTTCATGTTCGTTCACCTGCAGCAATGATATGGAATGATACGGGCTTCGTCATCACTCGCCGAGGTTCGGGAGGGTGAACAAACTCGACGCACATTCCGCTGCACCGCGCCGAGGTGTTGCCCAAAAAACGCGATTCTAATCGAAGCTCCGCTGGCCGCCGCGCCGCCGCCGCCCGCGCCGCCGCCCGCGCCGCCGCGCCGCCGCCGCCCGCGCCGTAAAAACACAATCGGGAGCGCATTGTTGGCCGCTTATTACACGGTGGATGGCGCCACGGAGCCACGCAGGGCTGCCAGCCGGTGCTACTTAAATATAATTATTTTTACATTTTAACAAACTTGTTTTGAACGAATTATAAATAAACCACAGTTCCTTAAAATTTTCTTCTAGTTCTTGAAAAAGAAGATCGAACATGTGAAACCAATTTTATTTTGCACCACCATGTAATGTACCATGTTCATAGCAAATGAAGAATCACTGAACTCCTGATATTATATACAAATTAGACCAATATTCGACACTTATGGTGTCCTAGTCCATTTCTTTGTTTACCCAAACATATTTCGGGTAACATTATTATTATTTTTTTCATAAATTTACAGGTAATTCACATGTAGAGATAATACTCGTACATATATTTTTTTTCAATTCAAGAAAATGCTAATCATGTCGTTGAACATCAATGTTTGATGTTCACAACAAAAATGGTACTTGAGAAACGCTGACATGACACTTCGGAGTCAATATTACACAGTTGTTGTAAAAACTTATTTACCTTAACTGCACATATAAAACACACATTAAAACAGACGTTATAAACAAAGATGAGCTTATCTCTAGAAGAGATCTCTTCCATCCAACCCTAGCTGTGGTGTGAAACGAAAGTTTGCCGGACTATTCTACGGACTAATTACTGATACTCGTACATATACATCCTTAAACTATATAACCATAATGTATATACATACATACATATACACAATATACATATAATAATTTAAATTTATAAATATATATGACGTTACTGATTACCAGTGTTGGAAAGGTAGTAGTGATCTTTCAACTTATGTTTAAATGATTCTACCGATGGACTCTCACGAATGTCGGCAGGCAATTTATTCCACAATTTGGCTGCATGGTCGGTGAAAGAATTGTGGAAAAATTTGGAATTGGATTGAGGATGAATGAGGGTTCTTGTGTCACATGAACGCTTGGGGCGGGAAGTGGCAGGAAAGTGAGAAAACCGGGCACGTAGATAACGAGGGAGCTGAGGGTATTGCAGGATTTTGTAAAGGAGGCAGACGATGTGCAAATCTCGGCGAAGTTGGATAAGGGAGCCGTTTTAACTTCGATCTGAAATTGGAATCATGGTCATACTTGCGTAGACTGAATATGAACCGGATTGCCAGATTTTGCTGGCGCTCCAGTTTGTTAGGCAGCTCCTCAGTACCATCCAAATTACAAACGTCGGCATAGTCGAGAAGAGGGAGTAGAAGCGATTGAACAAGCATAATTGTGGTTGTACAATAGTGTTTCTTTAAAATATACAACCACTCTAATAAGTAAATATCTACTACAATTAAAATAAGTTTTCGCAGTAAAACGACGTCAATGAACAAAAACGATGCGAGATCGTTGCGTGCGCGGCGCCCGCCAGTGTTAATGTCCAGTTGTCTGATAAAATCGGCCGCAGCGTCACCGCGTAACGGCACTCAGTGGGTTTCCCCAATGCTGGGCTGGCTCGGCAGCTTCTGAGAACCATCGCCACACAAGGAAGGATTGCGGGCCGTCGACAACTGGGTCACGTTTAGGAATAAGGCTGTTCAAACCCATGCGCGCGCCTTTGTGGCGGCGGTGATGTTGACAATGGCGACTGCGCGAGCCGTTTCGAGGTCAGCCTTTAACATACACTTTTGTGTTTTACAGCTCTGTATGTAGTACACTGTGTCTATTATGCGTTTTATGATTAATGTGTTTTGTAGCGTAATTAATTATGATCACAGTTTGGAGGTATTTGAAGTACGTTTTTTGCACAAAAGTTCCCGATATGGGTTGAAGTGCTACTGTGAGAGGGAAACCACAGCAGGCCCCAATAAGATAAGATAGTACGTTTTGAAGTTTGATTTTAATTCAAAAGTTTCTTATTCTTGTTGTTAGAGGGTACAGTACAAATAAAGATTTGTGAAATGAAGATGGGTTGTCCCGGAACTGGAAATAGTAAGTTATTGTTGCTGGCTTGATAAGACTCTAGTCGCGTATATAGAGTTCCATGGGCGAGGCCCTATCACTGGGACTCCGCCTGCGCTCGCCGGAAGCGCCTTGCAGGCTCCAGCTCGCATATTTTACCATTAACTATGGGTGCTGCGTTTCCTATTTCCTCTTGTCATTATTAGTGATTTCGTGTACTTGCTCATCGTGACCCAAATATAAATTGATGACTCGTATTGTATTACTGAGTGCTGGTCAAGGCTGCTTTATTTATTTGTAGTCAGGCAACGTGTGCCCTTAGATAAACAGCCTACACATTAACATACTAAGTAAGCATATTTTAACTTAAAATCTATAATACTTAGTATTGTTACGTCATTCACTCTTATTGACATCACAGCTTTTTTGCTATAAAAAACTTCAATAGTTTTCTATTAAGATAATGAAAACACCTTATCTGCGTGTTCGTCCCCCTACTTAATTAGTTTGGCTGATGTGATTGCCGCCGCCCGCGTCGCGCCCGACCGCGAGCTTAATCAGCCCCGGAGATTTAGTGGCGGACCCTCGGCCCCGGAGATTACGACTCGCTTCTGCTCTGCGACATTCATTAATTCGCTCCTCTGATCCTTCTGTAAACACTATACTGCACATTTAAAATGCTTAATTGAAAACAATACATTTGTTTATCATTCCAAGAAAATGTAATTGCATTGAAGTCTTTTGTAAAGTTTACCCGACCATTAATCATTAAAATTAATCACTTTATTTGAATTCGTATGAAGTGTTTAATTCCTTTAAAGATTTAAAGAATCAGCCAATTGAACCGCCATCACCGGGGTGACACGGTTTGATACTTTCACACGGAAGTTCTGGAGATAGCCGGGCTGACCGCGATCATCTTATTACGGCCGATTGGAAAATGACTGCCGGCCGGCGGGTGGCGCGGCGGCGGCGGCGCGGGCGCAACGGCCCAATGTCAAATTGTATGAGTCGGCTTGACACGGTTCCCTCCGCGCCGATCGACCCGTCACTCATCGTTGTGACCGTTGGAAAGTGAAACGGGGTTATACGACAATTTATATTGTGCTTCTTTTTGTTATTAGATATATTTGTTATTGTATGAACAGGTAAATGTTTTTATGATAGCGAGAGGGAACTACTCGTATAGCATAAGCATAGTTAAATGTTGCGAAATTGAATCGTGTGCTATGAAATATGCCGATAAAATTCCCTGCGCGGGCAGATATTGGACTTCTAGGATTATCACTGTTACTCCAGTGCCATGACGAGGTCGTGTTACAAAGCGATTTGTGAGCCTTGTGTCGAAGGTGGTTAAGTCCAGTGCGCGTCGAGGGCGCGCGCAGGTCATAGACCCGCCGCGTGGCCGCGCATCCTGCGCCCGCGCATCGCATCCCTGGCATTCTTCTCTCAGGATCTTGATCACGGAGCGCCATTGTCATTTCGCTAATTGACTTGTTTTTAATTAGAATATTTGTATGCGTCCGTAGTTGGGGTGAGAACGACTTATTAAAATACTTTAAAGCTCTAAACTCCCGGGAGAGAAATGTTTAAGGCTTGTTTGAAAGTAATTACGATATGTTTTGTGTTTTTTTGCAGACGATCGTATGTTTTATTGCAACCATCTAAAACCAAGCGTGTTCTGTTGCCGCAGGTCTCGAGGCGGCACCGGCATGGCGTCGCCGCGCAGCGCGTGCCTGCTGATCGCAGGACTTAGTTTTGTCGCAATATGCAACGCGGGTGAGTGGAAAACTTCTTCTTATACTAAGATAAATTAAGGAAAAAACTACTTAGTTATATAAATATATAAATAAAAATCAATTGCTGTTCGTTTGTATCGCTAAAACTCGAGAATGGCTGGACCGATATGACCAATTTTGATTTTGAAATATTAGTGAAAGTTCAGGGAAGGTTTAACGGTGAGAAACAAAAAACCGTAACGGAAAAGAGTAAAAACGACAATTTAATTTTCCAATACAAAATGATTTGTTTGTTTTGTTGTCATGGAAACGCCGGGTCAACTAGTATACCTACATCCTAATATTATAAAGAGGAAAGCTTTGTATTTTTACCCGACTGCGTCAGAAGGAGGGTTATGTTTTTTGTATTTTTGTTTGTAACGAATAAACTCAAAAACTACTGGACCGATTTAAAAAAATCTTTCACCATTAATATCCTACATTAGCGCTATCACTGGGTATTATTTGTTGTCACACGTCTTGATGTGCGCAGTGCGACTGGTTTGATGTTCGAACGAGCAGCGTACGGGAAGGCGGAAAACAAAACGAATGTTTCGCAACTCACTTGCGTCTATGGTTTTCCTCAAACTTAATAATTCATTAATGAGAATGATCATAAAAAGAAACATTGGCTACATCCCATTTGGTAAACTTCCCATTTTATGCTTCATACATTTAGTCCCATTTCGCAAACATTTGAGCAATTACATGTGCGGTGTCCCGCTTGGGGTCGATGAAACTTTCTTTTACACTGTTTTTCTTTTCTTTTGTTTCTATATTTTCACTAAAACCCAAACTGCGGACACTGCTATTAGTCAAATTCAACAACTTTGTAACATGTAATAAACTTACAGCATTTATATTTAATAATTGATATCTCAATAATCAAGCGATGATGACAAACATTTTTAACTAAAGCTATTCAAAGTTTTATATATTTATAATGTCTTTAAATTGAATGCAACTTGATAATATCATTACCAACATTCACACATCATTATCAACATGTTGAAAAACAAGAATAGTCAATTGAAATGTGCAAATAAGTGCGCTAGCCTGGTAACTGTCCAGATAAGTGTAACATGGTGATGCGTGGCCGGGCTGCGGGTCCACCGCTCTCCAGCTGAGCGGCGGGTGCCAAATTAGTTATGCGGTCCTAGTATAACTGATTGTTTGTATATAATCGAAAGACCCAGCGGCTGGCCAATGAACGTTTGTTTTGATTCATACAACCACGATAAAAAAAAATAAAAAAAATGTACGGGGAAATAGTAGCGTTGAACATTTCAGACAATATCGCGCAGCGCATGTGTCGGCAGCGTCGGCAGCAGTTTGCGAAATTAGATATCTATTGTTCGGTATATTTGCTCTTGCTGCGACGCGGCACGCGGTATTGAACTTCCACTATACATTCATTACAATTGATGTAGTATGTGATAAAAAAAATTATTAGATTTTTCAAAATATTCTTTATTCATTTCACTTTGCTTTTTGTTTGATGTGCCGAAAGTGAGATTTTTGTGAGAGCCAAAATTTTAACGAAAAAGGCTAATGCTAATACAGTTTGATTCTCATGAAATGTGCAAATTAATTAAATTGGGGGGCTATTATCTAGTATTGGACGTCTTTCGGTCAGTTTCGGCTAAAATATGATGCTTAGGTATGAGGCAAAAAGACAGCGTTACCAAAAAAAGTAACAGTAAAAAAAACAAAGAAAATATCAAAGATTGCGCTGAGGTTGTAATAATTAAATTTAAAAATGTTCGTATGTTTTGTGTGTGGGCATGAGAGGGCTTGTGCGCTTCACTTCAACCAGCTTCAATGGCATTCGTGAACATCTATCAAACAACACTGGGTTAGCCTGAATTATGGCATTACTTTTATCGAGTTTGCTTCGCCAATATCATTCATGTATTTTTAGGTCAATGTACATTTAGTTAACTAGAATAAGCCGTTCAGTTCGTTATTCAACTGATAAATAATGTAGGCACTGTTCCGTTCGGTTCTGTTACACTGTATTGCTAATGGTAGTTCGGAGAGCCGTATTGACATATGGTTCGGTTGACTGCTCGTCGTTATCCCACAACAGCCTGAGCAGAGCTACCTCTCCCCGGGGACGGTGTGGGACTCAATATTCAGCCTTCAATTAGGAACTGCCAGCGTACTGTACTCCACTGTACTCTGTACACACACATACTAGGTACTTACTTTAGGAAATACGTGCTATTTTTCGATTACTGTCAGGCATGTTGAAGCCTTTAACTTAATACGGATGCAGTTGTTGGTAAATCATGGAGTAAATACATATAAGAGTATCCTCATTGTTTGGTCCCAATAGCATTCGCTAGGGTTGGCAGCTGAAAATCAGTATTTATGTTTATTCGACGAAAACAACCGCTAGCCTTGGCCCTGTTATGCACTGCAGCATACGTGTTCATTTCTTTATTCCTATTGTTTTACGTTCTCTCATACTCGACAGCATATTGGGTTAGCAGGTGATGAAGTTTATCCTGGGATATTTTGTATTGGTACATATAACCGAAATATAAATAAATAGCTAGATTTCTATAGCCTTGAAAGACAATAGGGCAACATTTTGCAGAGTGATTAAGTAATTAAGTAAAATTTAGCCGATTTTCAATGTAGGATAAGAGTCCGTGACGTGGTTGCGCGGGCCGCCGGACCCGCACCATGTCGCTGCCACAAGCCGAAATCTTTTTGTTCAAACGCACGCAACATAACAAGTCACTTATGATATTAAAGCTGTCCAAACATTGCTACGACGTCATATAACGCTACAAATAAACTTAAAAACAGATTTTGAAAGTATGCGTATACTATAGTAGTATACTTAAGTATACTTTACAATAAAACGAAACATTATTTAATAATATATAGGCTTTTGCTTACAGCTGCGTGTGCGCAGGCGACGGGGGATACTTACCATCAATCAGGTGCTAGCTAGCTTGCTCGGTTGCTCGCCAATGATTTGGCGTAGTGACAATTTCTGTAGCCTAAATTTTGAGTTTTTTTTTCAATAAAATCTGACGAACAATAACGGGAAGCAATATCGTCGTATACCAATTCTCTGAAACCATTAGGGTATGCAGTTACTTCATCAAATCATGTCTCGCGGTTACCACCTGAGTCACTCGCCGACGGAAGCGGAAAGTCATTCATACAATCTGGCAAACAAACTAAAGGGTCACCGTTATTCTCTCTCTAAACGATTAGAGTCGTTGGCTGACCACCCCGGATCGCGGTTTCAGTAATGGTGTTGTTATTATTATAATCAGATTTTTAAAAAATACGAAAGTAGTGTCTGCCTTAAAAAAGACACCCAATCATTCGCGACGGTGGCAAATACTCTTTGTTGACGGTCAATAAGATCAGGTAAGAATAATAGATCGATTCTGTATTTTTTCCTGGAGTATTTATTATTATTTCCGCTTATAATAAAATGAACTCTCCGGTAAATTAAAACCCTTTTTAATCTTATCCTTATAATGTTATTTTATAACTAAGAAAAGTATATGTGTAGCATTATTTAAAAGTTAGAAATGTATATCTAGCGACATCTTTTGATTCCGTGAGTAACCTCCCAAGCGATCCTTAGTCATCGAAGCTAATATTGAAAGAGATCTACCACGATTATGCAATATTTGAGATGGAGCTGACACATACAATTTTACGGCTGACCCTGATAAATGTTTGATGAAATTCAATATTTGTAGTTTGTACAGACGTTATATTTTCTAGAACGATGTCTACATTGAAATTAAAATACTTTTACGGATCTACTCGCGTTTATTTTATACATTAGTTTTATTTAATGTTTATCCTGACGTTTCGAACCCTTTACAGGGTCCGTGGTCACAGGGAGACTGACCATCTGTAAAACCAAGTATAAAATGAACGTGAGTAGATCCGTAAAAGTATTTTCATTTCAATGTGTAGTGTTCGCGTAAACTTAAGAAAACGATATCGCTGTCTTCATTGCTAATAATCTTTATGGCATATATAATAGGCATTATGTTTAGATAATTAACTACTTAAATACATTGTAATCGTAAACGTCTTAAAATAATCAGCGTGTCAAAAGTTTAATCAACAATTTGATGTTGTCAGCTCATACTCCGGCGCGTCCGGCTGAGTCACGCGCGGAATGTCGTGTGGCGGGCTGCCTTCCCCCCCCTGTCCCCCCTCCCCCGCGGGCCTCGCTGACGGACCACTGTCTAGCGAGGGAATTGCACGGCTCGCCCGGCCCCGACGCTGGTAGAGCCTCAGCGGAGCGCTCCCGGGCTGCATGCTGGGCCACTGTGCCATTTCATCACGACGTCTTAAGCATGTGACCCAGTTCGGAAGAGGTCAAAAACATTTAAAACCCTTATTTATTTATTTCACAACTATAATTCACAATGTATGTACTTATAAATAGATACACAGGATAATTAAGGACCCCGCAGGGGCACGAAAATTAAGTAGAAGAGAAGAAGCGCTTTTAGTTATTATTTATTGTATTAAATATTGTTTATGTTTGTTGTGTATTATTAAATATATAATAATCTACTTTAACGTTTCATTAAGATATTCATCTATATCATAATAGCTTTTAGAAGTTAATAGTTTCTTTACTTTATTAATAAATATATTGCCGTTTCTTCCTTCTATCCATTCCTTTGGAAGCTTATTATATATTTTTATTGATTGAATAAATGTGTTTGATGAGTTTAGTTTAAGCCGGGTAGTTGGCAGTATTAATTTATTTTTATTTCGTAATGAATATTTACTCTGTACTTCTTCACGTTTGTGTAAAAGTGTTTGTATTTACGGACAAATGTACATATCTCTAAAATATAAAGGCAACACAATGTGGGTATTCTGTATTTTTGGAAATAGTCCTTAGTTTTGTTACAATTTTAAATAGTTAAAATAAATTTCTAATTTCGTTCTATTTTACCTTCATCATCAACCTATCAGCAGCCTGCTGCTATTCTCAGTACTTCCCACATGATAATATTACAAGCTCAGCAAGGGATAGTTGGCCGTTTACCCACCATATTTGCCCAATGCGAGTTGGTTTTAACGACTGCTATTTTACAACGACAAACCAGGACCAATGACTTGGTTCATTTTTTTGGTCGATTAAAAGTTATTCGTATTTCAAATGAATCAAACGTCCTGGTTCCATTGATACAGTTAAATTAGAAGTATGTAAAATCACTTTAAAAGTTTCTAACTTATGCTTGACTGCCCACAATTTTATAAAAATTGGTAATTACGTATGGATTTTCTAAAACATTTTCTGAAATTATTGATCTAAAATAAAAATCTAAAATAAATGTATACGATGCTTTACATGTCATATTGTGAAACTTTTGTGCAGACGCGGCAGATACAACTTGCACACACCAACAATTTAATATGATTTTAAAGTAGCATTGAATATAGCTGAATATTCTGAATTAGAAAATTGCTCATCGTAATATGATATGACACAATAACGACGGCTTTAGCACATTCACAGTTGTTATATTAGCAAAGGCTTTGCTGTTAGCCATGGTTACTTATGTTAATTTTAGTTGTAGTTTGGTACATTGCAAGTTTAGTAAATTAGTCACGTAAATATCATTCCTTATAGTAATATGAATGTAAACTGCGTCGAACTGCGTTCGATTCCCAGCTGGTGGTGCATATTGTACCTTGGATTGGTTGGCACTAGTACTTGTTACGTGCGCTTGGCCAGCCTCCACCCTCGTATCTAAGTATGTCTATGTCATAACAAGAATGCCAGTAGCATTGTTGTTTTGTACTTTGATAAGGGACCACACTATCCTACACGGACCTGTTATCGGGATAAAAGGCATTGTATGTCATTGTCCGGGTCATGGCTTGTCTATGTGTAATTTCATCTAAATCCGTTCAGCCATTCTTACGTGATGCGCTTACGAAAAATAGTGTTTATTTTTAAAGAAGATATAGATAGATAGATTCTGTTTATTGGAAAATTTCAGTTCACCTCAAATGACAAAACGACTTGTCTTGACGTGATGCTATTTAATCTTTTCTTATCTGAATGATGCGTCATTTATAATTCTCCAAGTAATATGAAGTTTAAGTTTAGAATGGACCACTAATTAAAATAATCAGTCACGTATCAAGCAAAAAAATATATTTACAAAGTAAAAATGTAGGGCTGACTAAAAGAAAAACCTCTTAGGTTAGGAGTAATCTGAGTTTCCCGTTCTTATAAATAATAAAATGTTTATGGCAGGTCAGTGCTTCCGAAGGCAGGTTCGGGGCTTGCGGCCGCGGGTGCTAATGGGCAGGGTTCACGCGGCTCTAATTAGTCAATAAATTAGTACGCCAAGCTCCTGCGATCAAAACACGAAAATAGAAGTGAAATCTCAGACGCGAAGGCTTGTGATTTAATAACAATGTCTCGTACTACCGATTGGTGTGGCCTATTTCCTGTTTAATCGTTTGATTAAGAAGCTTAAATGACTGTATCTGTTTATTTTAACGAGTCTTATAGTTCAATGAAAGATTGGCCCCAAAAGATTTGAAACGGTTTCAAAAGCGCTGAGGGAGAAAGCTCTTGCAGGCCCCACTGAGATAAGATACCTACCTAGTTACCAAAGTTGCCAAAACATTTCTACCTAATGTTACCTTGAATTATCGGAAAAGTTAAAGTGGGTCGGACGCTCTTATTATATTTTTATTCATCGTGTACGCGTAGCTACGTCCATAAAGGTTTCATAGGTGTACCTATGTTGATGAATAAGCTATTTACTCGACTGTTTCGTTACTTTCCGTATACATTATTAACGCCAACCGCCATTTTCCGCTTACTCAAAATAGAAAATAACATAAATTCACCGGAAAGGAAACTGCTGTAACATCTCAAAGGTATTTCCTTTTTTGCCAATTCTCACTAGGGTTGGCTCTACTAATTTTTATTTTATAGCTATTGCTACGGCGGCTGAGTATTAATAGGATAAGCCCACCTGACGAATAAAACAATACTGAAACAATAATAATGCCGAAACAATACTGCGTATAAATAATGAATAAATAGCAGTATTGTTTGTGTACGGCTGTCAGTAGTGTTGACATACGCACGTGTGTACGTACAGTGTACGTAGTAGTACCCTATTTAGTTCATGGGGTACTTCCATGTAGTACCCAGTATAAGGCTGGACGTTTCTTACTTATAACAGTCCAGGGATGCATTTTTTTGCATTTGCATTGCTTGTACTTTTTATACTGTGTAAAAAGTCACCGATATTTAGACAAAAAGTTCACGAACGATATACCTACTTACACCGAAATAAACTAATTGTAATTAATAAAAAAAAAAATAGGTTTGAATATTTTTTAGAAAATGTTTATAGTCATCGTCGGTAAGATAAATAAATCACATTCTAGGTGTATTTTGTTTGTGTAACGAGAAAACATTCCTTTCATTCATTTCATTCATTTCATTTCATTCCTTCATACCTACATAGTGGCAACCCTAATCAGCCGGACTGGCAGGAAAACGTCGCACGCGTCCGTGGCCCGCCCGCGCCCGCGCGCGCTGTAATGGAAGGAACGTGTTTTTCCCGCGCCACCTTATCGTGCCACAGCGCGCGCCGCCGAGCCGCCTCAAGCCACAGCTACTCTGCAAAACTATCCGACAGACATCTAGCCATAGTTGGTTTCAATTCATGACATCATCATCATCAGCTCATTTGATGTCCTGCTGTCCCTGCTGGGGCACGAGCCTTCCCTATGGATGGATAGGGAGAACGGGCCATAAACCACCGTGCGGATTGGTGGTTGTTAATGACTGCTAATGCAGCCAGGACCAACGGCTTAACGTGCCTTCAGAAGCACGGAGGAGCTCGAGATGATACATTTTTGGTCACCCATCCGATGACCGGCGTTTGCGAAAGTTGCTTAACTTCAGCAATCGCAGACCGAGCGCGTTAACCACTGCGCCATCGAGCTCTTCAAATTCGTGACAATTACATTAAAATATATTGTTTTAATATTGATTTCATTCATTTAAAGAATATTAGCGATAAACTTAATCATATGCGAATGAGACGTCACGGTCTTTGCCATTGACAGCGCACTTTGCGTACTGAGTTTTGCGTTTAGATTATATTTGAGGGCGCTGATGGAGTTGTCTAAAATCCTCAGTGCTTCAGCGGTTTGCTTTTGCACAAGCAAACGTAATCATGTGTTTCACTGGCAAGCAGAGTGCAGGTCAGCTCCTACACTTCAACAACGATAAGTAGCCAATTGTTGTTTAGACACAATAATTTATCTGTGGCAATAAAACCTTGGCGATTGCTTGATGGCATTAAATATTTGTTTACACAGCTTTTGTATTCCATGCTTGCGGTTGCTATAGTTGTAACTAAAACCGTAAGAGATTCTGTTGAACACAAAATTTTTATATGAAGTATCGAATCAGCGATGTTTTAGTGTAGTATGTCCATAAAGAGCATAACATCGTACTTACTCGTAATTCTAAGCACTGAAAGGATGCTGAAAGGTCGTGCACAAACAAACAAAAGTGACATTGCGCCAAAAGTCAGGAGATGCGAGTTGTCTGGGGCGGAGGGCGCGGGCTATCGATCGGCCGTGACAGCCCGTGTCTGCCCCTGCCTACGCGCGCCGCGCCGCCGCCGCGCCTCCCGGGCCGGCCGCACGACGCGACCGGCGGCGGGGACGCGCACACTGCCTGCTCAGCTACAAGCAAGTGGTGCAAACACCAGTCAAAGGCGGCAATGTAGCGTGAACAAATAGATAAAGGTTTAATAAGTCAATCCCTTAGTATGCCATAGCGTTCTCGTTATGGTGATATTAGGGAACGTACAGAAATGACTTTGTTAATTCACGTTTTGTCGAGTTCAACAAAATAGCTATTTTAGGCTTATATAGGTCGAATGCTTAGTCGTATCCATTTTTCACCAAGAACAGTAGTGTCTCAAGCGTGACTGATATGAAGCCAGTAGCCTCCTAATTTGTTATTTACACACGCGATGACTCTAACCCCCTTTACGGCACCCACGGGAGGCGACGAGTGGTCTAATTAACAAACAGTTGTTAATGGTTCAGTTTAAATAGCCAACCTGGGGTAGTTAGGGAGTGTTAATGATGGGCTGACAGCTTAGTCAAGGCAACTTCTACAAGTTGTTCATGTAACTTCCCGTCTCAAGTTAAAATGACTTACTCTTGGTTCTGTGTTTCGACAATGACTTTGAGAAACATGAGTAATATGGAATAGTTTTTATTGACAGCTCTTGCTAGTGATTTTGCGGTTTTAAACGAAAATATGACATCATGCATGTTTGAGGCAGAGCATTGGTTTGCTCTGTAAGTGTAGGCCATAGGAACTCGCTGGCGGGCGGCGACGGCGCGGCGCGTGTTGACAGAGCGCAGGCCGGCCGCGCCGGCGCCGGTCGCGGCCGTGACTCACGCACGGCGTGTTATCATTCCAGCGTCGGCCGCCAATAACAGGGCGACGCGACGTACGTGAGCTGGACGAACGTGGCCATTATTAAACCTACTATAAACTATCACATTAAGGGAAAGATGATATTATTCTGTTGGTGTTTGGTAATATTTCTTTTAAAAGCAAAGCTACCATAACTCAAATTAAAAGAAGTGCAGAAAACAGGGCCAAAGTTGCACATCGGTCACAGATATGTACAAAATAGTCTTAACATATTATGTAAAAGAAGGCAAATAATTACTGAAGAGCTCTTTGACCTCAACCCACCTACTCCCTTCTTCCATAGGAGTACACGTGCTGCTCTCCGGAGTCACCGCTTCACTGTCTCAAATATTCCATCGCGCAGTATAAAATTTGGTGACTTGTTTATCTCTGTCGCACCTCCAAAAGATGGAACAGTCTGCCAGCACACGTTTTCCTTTCTTACTATGATATGGGGTCCTTCAAACGAGGCATGAAGAGGCACCTTGTGGGCCGGCAGAGTGAGGGTAACTGAGGCTGCGTAGTTTTCAAGCTGCACCAGTTATCGTCGCATCTGGACTCCATATTCACTTAACATCAGGTGAAATGGAGTCATTTGCCTATGTATTAAAAAAATATATAAGAGGGGCTAGTTGACATAACTATAGCTTAATTTAATTATTTTTTACACATTATAACAAATGGTGAACCAACTTAAATACTTTTTTTACACCTTACGGGTAAGCACTTGGCTTTCATCTCACCTGATGTTTTATGTGATGATAAGGCCGACGGTGGAAGCACACTTCACTGAGGCACTGGCTATTTTATCTCTAGCTGCCGGAACACAACAATGCTACAAACATTGATTTGCCTCAGACGGCATTTTCAGCTTCAACGGGCTTTTTTGGGGGCAGCGAAAAACGTAAAGGGTCCGTCAAGCCGTGTGAAACGAATCACCTATGGAGGTTTTCTAGAGGGAACGGCATCGCGCACTAGTGCGCGTCCCCGTGCCCTACTAGATTCTCCGAAGGGTTTGGATCGGATCGGGGAGCGGAATAACCCGAGGGCGCCACTAAAGGCTCGGACCTCGCCTCGGGATGACTGGGCCGTGGTGGAGGAGAGAAGCGCCCAGGTACATGTCAGTGTCTGGTGTAGAGCGCGTGTGAACCGGTTCTTCGTACCCTTGTTCTACGAGTAACTTGGGAACGTCTTGGACGAACTTGGGTCGTCTTGGGAACAAACATTGATGTTATGGCGACATATTTAGATAATTGAAATAAAACAACAAAGACAAACGTTTCGAACCCTTTGCAGGGTCCGTGGTCACAGGGAGACTCAGTCTCCCTGTGACTGTCAGGATAAACATTAAATAAGTAATGTGTAAAATAAACGCGAGTAGATCCGTAAAAGTTGTTTAATTTCAATGTGTAGTGTTCGCGTAAACTATAGAAAACAATATATTTAGATAAGATGGTGGTAGCTAGCCAGGCGGGCAAACAAGCCCCACCACCAACCATATCGAGTACATAATCATGCATCCCCCGCTGGGAATCGAACCCGGGACCTCTGGGTCTAAACCGGTGCTCTTAACCACTAGACCACAGAGGCGTTTAAAAAACTTAGTATTTTTTATTGTAGTATTTAAAAACATTTTCAAACGTACGGTTAAATATTACTATCTTCAACCTGCTCTAGTTTCCAACGCATCTCTTGTTTGCCACTTGTCATGCGGTCCACTCGGCCCACGCCCCGGTTCCGCGAACACATCTAGCCGTGCGCTCGACGTTACACTTTTATTGGGCTATGAAGTTACGGTGAATGATACACGGAAAAGGTCTCAAATATGAATACCTATTATGAATACCTGAAACTAGCTGCCCAAAACAGCTTTTTTATGCATCACTATTAAGGCTACAAACGGTAATTATTATGTTTATAATCTTTTAAAAATTCTTCTTTTAGGAAGAACAAATTACGTTGGTTAACGTTCTCTTCGAAAATGAAGCTTCTTTGTGAGGGTCTTTCCCCTAAATCTCATAAAAAGCAATCTGCATGCATTAACTCGCGATGAGCTGACGAGATTTTTTCAAAGAAAGCGCCTCCGCTGGCGTACTCATTAATAATGGCGGGGGCATTACCTCTTTGCCCTAAAACCCGTTCATTATTTACCAGGCTAATGTGCCGAGGCCGGGGTCAATGCTCTTAGTAGCGGTTCCTGAAACTCTGCCCAAGGCAGGGTCACCCGACCCGCCCGCCCTCTACGCCCGCTCAATCTCTAGAGCTGTCCACAGCTCACAAATAAAGATAAATATTTATAACATTTATAAAATACAGTGAAAAAGTTAAACGCCCACCCGACCCAGCCAGGAATCGAACCTGGGTCTTCCGCAATCCGGGCGGCTGCACTGACCGCTATGCTACCGGGAAGGCTAAAGTTATTTAAAATTATTAAAAATTTCCTTCATTCTTTCTATCATTATGTCAAACTACATTAATTAATTTTGAACTATAATTTATGAAGTGCTTAGTTAAAGTAAAAATAATTTATTTTTACTTTAATTATAAAATAGGTATTTGCTGTTTAAAAACTAATAATAATATTGTAGGAGGTATTGTCAGGAGGTTCCTCACTCTGCAGCCCTGACCACCGGTAGCTTGAGCCTTGCCCCGCTGCTGGTGGTACTCTAGAATTGGGTTTTTATAATGTTTTATTGTTTTTATATTAAAATATTGTAAAAATCTAGTCTTAAGAAAGAAAATAAATAAAGAGTATAATAATAGTAATCTAGCGATAATGGGAGCCCTGAATGACCTACTTGCCCCGTATTTACTGGGCAGCGTAGGTTTAGATGATACTCACTCGATCGTGTATTGCGGGGCCATCACGGCGTGCCGTGTTGCTCGAGTCAAGTTTCCGGACGCTGACCGTGCACTTAGGACTGCCGGAGGTGTCCCCGCCTGGCAAGTATGGATCGAGCGGCGTATCAACTCATTTAGGACTCTCAAAGCTGATCTGCTTCAGGGGGGGGGGGGGGAGGGGCAATCATCGGCCCCGAGTCATGCGCTTTGTGAGCCAAGCCTTCGCTGGGGCTGGTATTAGACCATGCGATTACATGGCTTGTATCACAGAGCGGATCGACTTTCTGAAACAGAAAGTCTATGCATGGGCAAACCGTATTCGCCGCTACAGGGAACGTGTGGATCGATACCAGCAGAATCGCAACTTCCAGAGTGACCAAAGGAGGGTATACCGAAAGTGGGAGGGAACTGATCTTCGTGTGTCCGATGCGCAACTGCCGGATACTGCGTCAATGGTTAACTTTTGGCGTAGTATTTGGTCGGTGCCTGTAGAGCATACCGAGGGCGATTGGATGAGCGCCGTCGAACGTGAATGTGAATCCATCGAGCCAATGGGGGCCATCACCATCAGCCCCAACGACATCAGTTGTGCCATCCGTAGGGCGCCAAACTGGAAAAGTCCGGGACCGGACGGATTGCACAACTTTTGGTGGAAGTGGCTGCGGTGTTCATACGAACGGTTGGCGGTGCAATTTCAACAAGCCCTCGAAGATGGTTCCCTACCGCATTCCATTACAACCGGTGTAACCTTCCTGCTCTATAAGTCCGGTAGTACCACGGAACCAAAGAACTATAGACCCATCACGTGCTTGCCCACTATCTACAAGCTCCTTACATCCATTTTGAGAGCAAAAATTAACGCGCACATTGCTGCAAACAATATCTTGGCCCCTGCTGAAAATGGGTGTAGGGTTGGGTCACGTGGTACTAAAAAGCTTCTCCTCATAGACATGGCCGTTTGCCAAATGGTCCGTCGGGGCAAGGGGACATAACCTGGCAGCTAGGATTATTCACCAGCAACTTGCTCTTCTATATGGTCTTGTGGACTTCGAAGTGCTGTACTACAGGTACACACCTGCACCGGTTCTCGAAAACGGCCGTGCCACGCTCTATTGGGATCGAGCTGTCATCACGGACAGGACTATTATAGCTAATAGACCTGATATCGTGCTGATAGATCGATTGTAACGCTGGGCAGTGCTTGTTGACGTCATCATCCCATATGACGAGAACCTCGTAAAGGCCGAGAAGGACAAGGTCAGCAAGTACCTTGACTTGGCTCACGAGGTAACCGCCACGTGGGATGTTGACTCGACAATCATTGTCAATAGTCGTGTCTGCGAACGGTCTGGTTGCGAAGAGTCTCGACTAACACCTTAAGACACTCTCGCTTAATGGTTGGATCAAGGGTCAGATACAGAAGGTGGTACTCTTGGACACGGCGCGGATAGACCAAACCACCGGCAGCTTGAGCCCTGCCCCATTGCCGGCGGCACCCTAGGCTAGGTTTTCTATAATATTTTACTGATTTTATTTTAAAATATTGTAAAAATCTAGTTTTAAGAAAGAAAATAAATAAAGAGTATAATAATAATTAGAATTAATTTTTCATATAAAATACACATATAAATAGAACAGATAAATTCTTATAGATAAAACATATTGAATTTTTTGCCCAAACTAGGAAAATCCTGTTACTAAATGTTAACATATTTATATTGGACTGGCTACTCATACCACGAAGAGTGCTGACTTTATTCTACTACGCGAGTGGTCCCTGATGGCCGAGGATGCCGCTCCGCGCGGAAGGTGAGTCGCCCGGAATCGGGTCGCGGTCGAGGCCGGGCGTCGACTCGCAACTCGCACTCGCTCGCGGCACCTACTCGCACGAGACTCGATCCGCAATGACAGCAACTTTGCAAATTAAAGAAAAAAGCCTGGACTTGATGGTGAGCGGTCACCGCTGCCCATGGACATCTGTAACGTACGGGATGTAGCTTTTGCGTTACTGACTTGAGAATACTGACATGTTTTTGGCAATGAACAGTAGCGCGAGACATACAAAAACTCGCATTTTACTGGAAACGACTCTCGATATGCGTTGAAAAACATTGCAAATTAAAAAGTTTATTTAGACTTCACTACGAAAGTAGTACAACAGCAAACCGACCGATTAGAATTCGGGGTTGCTGGCTTGAGATTCAATGAACATAAAAGACTAGTGATTTTATTGCCCGAGCGTATTGAAGTTAAATCTATACTAATATTATAAAGAGGAAACCTGTATTTTTGTATGTATGTATATTTGTAACGAATAAACTCAAAAACTACTAGACCGATTTAAAAATTTTTTCACTATTAGAATGCTACATTAGCGCTGAGTAACGTAGGCTATTTAAAAAAAAGTTAAGTCGTGCGAAGCAGGGACGGGCCGCTAGTTGTAAAATAAAGCAAAAGCCATGGAAAAAGAACTTTCATGTAGTGTTTTATTTCCGGACCCGGAGTATAACCACACATTCACGAAAGTCGTCAGCAAAGCGTCGGTAGATTCGGCCGTGGCTGGCCGGGAAGGTCAGCGCGCGCCCTTCGGCCGGTTGCGCCTGTGGTCGCGACACCCGATCCGCCGCCCGCCGCCGCCGCCGCCGCCGCCGCCGCAGCCGCGCCGGCTCATGTCATGCTGGACGGGAAATACGCTGAGGAAATTCTTCAGGTTAAACCTTTTTAATGCTGTACAAGCATTTAATAATAATAATAATAAATTCGTTATTTGAATCAAACATGGTATGTATGCTGGGGCGGAATAGTCCTTGAGTGGCGACCGCGTACCGGAAAGCGCAGTGTGGGCAGGCCTCCAACAAGGTGGACCGACGATCTGGTAAAGGTTGCGGGAAGCCGCTGGACGCGAGCAGCACAAAACCGGTCGCTGTGGAGATCCTTGGGGGAGGGCTTTGTCCAGCAGTGGACGTCTTTTGGCTGAGGTGATGATGATGCTGATGATGGTTTATATTATAATAATCGTATTAATTGAATTAGGAATACAATCGTGTTTGACCAAATTACAATTTGTATAACTTGCAAACATTAATGGTTTAAAAGAACTGAAGTAGAATAGACACTCGGCCACAGAACATTTACTAATACAAGCCTGTCATAACAAAATTACTTAAAAGAGAGACTAGAGGTTGTCCATAAACAATTTTTTTTTGGAAGTGAAGAATGTCAAGAGAAATGCACTGAAAAATAAATGTCCGTATAGTACAAGTATTAGGCATAGGTATGTGAAATATGGTACTGTGCTTTTTGTTTTAAAAACAGAATCTCGGGACAATGCTTTAAGCCTGTAACCACTTATATTGTTTAAAATTAACTCTTATTTCAATAATACTACATTATGATGAAATCTCATGAACTTCTGTATTTATATAAATTATTCAGTTAAGTACGTGTAATGGCCACAACAAAGTCACATAAATCAGTTACCTTGATCTATCGGCTGCGCCTGCGCCGGCGGTCGCGTTACGTGCCGGGCATCGGGCGCCGCCCGCCGCCGCCGCCGCCGCCGGCGTGGCGCGGCTTGTTGTGGTGCCCGTAAGGTAAATGTCACCCGAGTTGTGAAAACAATGGCGTTCTGTGTCATTACTCAACGGAGCTACAGTATATACGGAGCTGCCGGTGCCGCTCCGAGAATTCCAAGCGAGCGAATTAATTAATGCCGCGCGTGTTCCTATCCTACTGCAACATTTGGCAATGAACATATCGGCGTGACGAAATCCTAGACTCGCATTTTACTGTAACATTATTGCAAAATTCAAAAATTTGCATTATGGGAAACATAGCATACATAACTCTAATTTATAGTACACAAAGTATAACACAAAGGCCAATAAAGTTTCTACAAAAAAATCGACATGGAGTTTATACCCCTGTGATAATAAAGGTTACAAAAAAGAAATTGTTATGAATTACACTACGCCATTGGTCCGTAAGTCCACAGTCCACAGCGCCGGAAACCTTGTACGAGTACTACGGAAATCAGCAAGAAACTCAGCAAGGGAATTACTTTTCTCCTTTTTCTTTCACGGCGTCAAATATTGGAAAATTTCCTTTCTATAACAGAAGGACACCATCAATGGATTTTGCAGTCATCCATTTGCCATCATCCATTGCAGTTGTCTAATCCCGTCAAAAAATTTTTCGAGTAAAAATGGCTGCGTAGGTTACACTACTCAGTGTTTCTGATTTAATTGATATTAACCTCAACTCTAGAGGCTTAGATAAATTATTTATATTTTTCGCAATTCGATTTGACTTATATCTTTTAAAGTTATTTAGGTTACAAATAATATAAGAAACCTATAGTAAGGCGTCGCAAAAGTGTTATCTAAATAGTTTGTGCCATTTTATCGTTTGTCTGTCTGATGTGTTTGTTTGCAGTTAAAAAATTAAGACGCTTTTCCCATACGAAGAAACATCTTCTTTTGTAACCTCGACTGGAAACAGATGTTTATTTATTTATTTAGTCATTCGGAAACCAACAGCTAAAAACAAAGTAGAAACATAAACATAGCAACAAAAAGCCAATTACAGGTCCTCACGTACCTACAGCAACACATTAAAGTAGGGTCATATATACATTACAAGCATAGGACATAAACTCAATAAAAACAATACTACACAATAAATGTCGAGAAAAATATAGCTTTAAAGCCTGCAAATTCTTTGCTGATGCGACAATGTGTAAAACTAAATCGTGAGCTTACTTCCACGCAGAAGGAGCCACGGGCACAGCTAGAAGCAAACATTTTCGAGGAACCAAACCAAACATCTGCCGACGCAAAAAAGAGAAAAATACAAACAATTTGTCAAAGTTTTCGCGTATTCAGAAAGATTCGGGACATAATAAATCAAAGCTGCTGTGAGTATAATGGGGTCGGGGGGCGACCACTTACCCTAGGGCGCGCCGGCGGCGTCGGCTCGGCGCGCCGGCAATTACTCAAACATTTGTCAAGTTTTTATGACGTAATGACGTGCCGGGACGGGACACCGTCCGCGGCCGGGCTGCTGCCGCGCTGGCCGCCACAGTCGACCCTCGGACACTTGTCAGCTGCACTTGGGATCCACTCTAGACGTCTTGTTACTGAATTTCATAGTAAAAAACAATTTCCAAGAAAAGTAAATGGCATAAAACAGTTTCACAGTTTCCGGGTAAAGTCCTCCATCATTGAAATCAAGTCATCACTACAATTGATGGCAATTGGATTAATCACCACGTTTGCCAAATGCGAGTAGGTGATCACAAATCTGGGCTATGCATCGAAAAATCCGAAACACATTTTGCCCGACCTGAGAATTGAACCCGGGACCTACGGGTATCGGGCCGAGCGTTTTGCCACTCGGCCTCCGAGGCATTAAAAACAAAACAATTTTGTATTAATGACATGAAAGCTTTATATTATTAATTAATTTAATTTTGTAATTGGGTTTTTATCCGTTTAATTATGTTTAATAAATAAATAAATAAATAGTTAACATCTTATTTTTATTGCTGTGGGCGCAATTTGTTCTGAAACGACCCCAATCAGCACACAATGGAGATGGGAAGGAAATTCAAACAAGTTAGCGACGACTAGCAGAAAATAATTTTATCCAACAAATACGCACTGATTGAAACAAAGATCTACCGGGATTTATTGATGCTTTAATGTTTCTTCTACTCGTATTTCCATTTTTCAAAGCGTTTGCTTCAAGCAGTGATTAATAAATCTGTTTTCTTTTGCTGCAGGTCCGCTGGGCCCGTTACCCAATGTCACCAGCTCGGAGGTCGGCCATAATAATGGTAAGTTGTCACATTTTTTTTCCTCTAAGGGTTTTATATTAATAACAGAACATTAGTTCTGTCAACACATTGGTAAATAGAACTCATGAACGAATAAGCGGCATAACGTACGCCTGCTCATCAACCTATCCAAAACTGTCAAATGTCTTCAATACATTTTCAACCATATGATAAAGGCATAAAGTTCAGAGTATATTAAGGAAATTTGACAGTTTGTGGCATATTGATGTGCAGGCGTGTGTACTTTATAAGTACGTCAAGCTTTACGGAATTTTCCTGAATGTTGCTTATCAAGAATAAGCCACGATATTTCCGTGTTTGTGACTAATATAATGCTTTGTGTTAATAAACGTTTCAATGTTTCCAGGCAGCTGCGCGGTGGGCGCCGAGGTGTACCAGGCCGGCTCGCCGGTGCCGGGGTCGGGTCCGTGCGAGCGATGCGCGTGCGCCGCGGGCAGCGTGTCGTGCTCGCGTACGCGCTGCGAGCCGCGCCCCGGCTGCAAGGCGCTGCACCGCCCCGACCAGTGCTGCCCCACCTACCAGTGCGGTACGGCTCAGCTTCTTGTTATCCTCAGATGCAATTGCATTTTTACGGCTTCTTCTTTTGTATCCCTTAGAATCCTTCTCATTGATACCAGTTTAAGTTGATGGTCAGGCGAGTAATGAGAGTCTCTCCCGTTCCCCTTTTCCTAGGGATAGCGAATCAGTAACCTTTAAAACAGGGACGGTGTGAGGTTCAGGGACTCGTACCAAAAATGATACGGATTACCTGAAAGAAAGCGTGCTTGGTTATGCTATATTTGTGAAATCTTAGCGTTGGCTGCGTAAGGAATAAGGGTACAGCAATTTCATATACCCTAATATATATTTTTTCTTTTCAAATATTTTACAAAAACACAAATGTTGAAAAAATTTCCACGAGCAGGATTTGAACCTGCACCCTTATACCGGGTCAGGTGCTCTTCCAATTGAGCTATCGTGGTTCTAACCAGCCCGCCGAAATTATTCAACATTATTTACTTTTTTTACTTTGAAAGCCAAAGGCGCCAATTCAATGTCAACAACTACCGTAATTTTTTCAGCATTTGTGTTTTTGTAATTAGTTTCGCAACAAAATTTGCATTAAAATTATATAAACAGAACAAAAAAATAGAATATGAACTTTATGCCTTTAGCATATGGATGAAAATGTATTGAAGAAATTTGTCAGTTTTGGATAGGTTGATGAGCAGGCGTCTGTACTTTAAAAATATGGCGTACTTTAACGTCGGAAACCAAAACTCACTTTGGGTCGCTGAGCCAGCGAAGTAAGACAGTAAGTAAAACTACTTAAATAAGACGAAGAGCCAATAAAATGCAAGTAAATCCTTGACCAACCACATAATTTAAATACAAGTAAAGGTTTACAACCTCTACCATCATACCTATAGAAAAGTTCTAGCTCAAACATTTCCTAGTTTTTATCGGAATTCGTCGACAGAAGCATACAGAAGCGAATTGCGTGACGCAGCCTGGGATAATGGGCGGCGGAACCGTTGTTGCGCGGCTCGTGGCGAATGTCTTGCATCCAAACCATTACCTTTACATAACTAGTTTATCGTACAATCGTAATTCAATTTCAAATTGGCACCACTCCTCACAGAGCTATAATGGTTAGGTGTTGTGAAGCATTAGCAACGCCAAACTTTTTAGTTGCCACTCCTTTTAAGAGGAATTAAGTAAAACGGCATTCGAAAACTTTTACAGTTTTATAAATTTACAGAAAGATATTTTTAAATATTTTTTTTTTTATAAAATAACCTATTTATTTGAATGAAGATATGTTTACTTATAAGTTTTCCCTAACTGACACAATAGGATTTTGAAAATAT
This sequence comes from Eudonia truncicolella, assembly GCA_949315975.1. Taxonomy (NCBI): domain Eukaryota; kingdom Metazoa; phylum Arthropoda; class Insecta; order Lepidoptera; family Crambidae; genus Eudonia; species Eudonia truncicolella. The sequence goes on along the minus strand of OX438831.1, from coordinate 466,408 downwards.
TTTTAAAGCACTTATTTTTAATAATTTTGCTATTTTGATATTTTATTTTGACTGCGTGAAAGCGTTATTGCGAAAAGGGTTGGCTAGTCCATCTGGTATGTGACTCGCCATTGTGATAAAGTTATAAAATATAATTGTTAATTGCAGAATGTGAGCAAGACGGGCGCACGTACGGCAACGGCGAGAAGCTGGTGGACCCGGCGGACCCGTGCCGCGTGTGCTACTGCCAGGGCGGCGAGGTGGTATGCCGGCGCATCGCCTGCTTCCGCCGCGACGACTGCCTGCCGCGGCTGGTGCCCGGCCGCTGCTGCCCCGAGTACGACAACTGCCCACTCAGAGGTACGTCATGCACTCATACTTTACTATTTGCAAGTTAAAGAAATAAGAAAAAGAGGTAATACGGTCTATGATTCAGTAAAACACAGTCTTGAACGAAGTAGGTATACATGAGCCATTGAAAAAAAACCCTACAAGAAGACCATATGCTTGTGAAAATACCACCACCGGCCTGATTTGCAACAATGTAAATGTTCACACCGCCTCTGTGGTCTAGTGGCTTAAACCACTGGTTTAGACCCAGAGGTCCCTGGTTCGATTCCCAGCGGGGAGTACATGTTTGTGTATTCGGTTTGGTTGGTGGTAGGGCTTGTTTGTCCGCCTGACTAGCTACCACCTTTTTATCTAAATATGGCACCATAACATCAATGTTTGTAGTATTGTTGTGTTCCGACAGCTAGAGATAAGATAGCCAGTGCCTCACTAGTTGAGGATCTCCGAGTGAAGTGCGCTTCCATCATTGGCCTTAACATCACTTAACATCAGGTGAGATCAAGGCACTGTGCTTACCGGTTACAATAAAAAAAAAACTGCATTTTACAGATAATTTAGTTTAAGCTCTGTTAGACTACTGACGTAAACCCATTCCTAAGAACAAGCGTATGAACTTTTCTGGATGGGTTAACAGAACTATTATTCAATTAATAGATTATTAAAAAAGCAAACAAAAAAAAAGTGTTGGCAGAATGTAGACAATGAAAATTTGTAATTTTACAACACTTATGTTTGTTATAATTTATAACTTTTATTGATGATTGATTCTTATAAAAATTATACAAATAGTTACACCACATAAGTATAACGCTTTCATGCTAAATCCTGCTCGATTGTGATCGTGCTATTACTGAACGCTTGTTTTCTTTATATTCAATATTGTTGTTCTTCTCTTTACAGGGGTAACGGCTACTCCTGGTGCTGTCACTACTGCTTCCAGTGTTTCATCCATGGGCGACTTGGAGCCCAGTGATCTGCCTCCCGTGCCTAAAGAAAACATTAAACAAGAAATAACTATCAAAGAAATAACGCCTGTTTCGGAGATTCCCGTCATCACTGATGTAAAGATAAAAGAAATTCTTCCATCTCCCAGCATCGACGTTGCTGAATACTCTTCGTCTAAATCTCCTCTCATTCCCCGCGAAGCAACCTCTGAAAAGAGTTCAAGTAGTCAATTGGAATTAACAGAGCAGCCTGTGATAACAGAAATACATCCTTTTTCGCCGTCTGTTTTCGTTGCTTCGTCGTCTCCTGAAATCACAGCATCGTCCAGTGAAATATCAGAAACTAAAAGCACTCATGATTTGACACCATCAAAAATAAGTTTCTCGACACAAGATTCCATAAATAGTGATATTTATCCATCGAATGAGCCAAGTTTAGGAACGGTAAAATCTCACTCAGTTAATGAAGGAGTTATTCCAGTTGCCACCACTATGAAACCAACAATCGTTCTGGAAGAAGAAGACTTAAATGTTTTTGATCACAATCCGGCATTTCCACCCATACCGGATGATTTGTCCTTAGTGAGTAACCATCAAGATGAAATTAGTTCAGATCCAAGTGTAGATAGTGATCACATATCCAGTAGTCAAGATGTCACGAGCGTAGTCAGCACATCTACAGAAATTCCTGTTGTGACGGAAAATCACATAACATCTGTTAAAGACGTTACAGAAGACCCAAAAACTACACCAAGCACTCCGAAAGTAATTTCAGAAGCTACGACTGTGGTAGAAGAAACAGAAACTTTAAGCTCAAAACCAAGTCTTATGCTCAATTTACGGTCTGCTATTCCAACAGAAATATTAAATGTTCCGTCGTATATGCCAGAAGATATAACTGGAGAGTTAGATGATATTAATGAAACGTCTACCAACTCTGCACAAACATCGTCTGGGACTACAACTGAAATAAATAAGAAAACTGAACAAACGGTTTCAAACAATCGATTAGTTTCAAGAAACGACGAAACTACTACTACTAAAACTGTTACTGCAGATAAAACTTCTATACATCCCATCATTCCTGGTATTAAAATCTTAGAAGTCACTACACCTGGAAACAGCGTTTTATCAAGTACAAAAATCACAGATGAACAGTCTACAACATTCATAGCAAAATCAAATGCTGCTACTGAAATTACCGCTCAAACTGAATTTAGTTCTTTACCCATTGAGACTAGTGATCAAAATCCACACGAGGAGTCAACAAAAGAAAAACTATCTACATCCTCCGCAGAACCAACGGTGGTTGAAGTAATTCCAACGAATTTATCACCAATAGAACCAGAAATCATAACGTTTTCGAGAGACAGCCCTATCAATACGGAATTCCATTCTTTTGAAACCGTTGAAACTACTGAATTTGTTCTCACTTCTTTTGGTTCGTCCGAAACAGCAACAGACGCAGTTGAAGTAATCAAAATATCACCAGAAGTAGGAAAAAGTGCCGCTATCATAGAATCGGCTGAAGAAAAAAAACATAATATGTTTGCTGATCTCATAAATCTTGTTGGTGATGTGGCGTCAATCAAGGACCACACTGATCGATCTGGTGGTAATCAGCATGTAACTAATGCTCCTACTATATCGGACTCGGAAGAACTTATCCCAGTGAATGCTGGATACAAAAGTAAAAACAGTAATTGGAACTTAAATTCCATTACTGAAGTTCCAAAAACCAAACATGCCGTATCGGTAATCAAACAAAAAGTAATAGAGATTGAAGATGATGAGTCGGATAACCTCACCGATTCGCCACCACCAAACGACAAAGTTGAACCGACTACACGACGACCTATTATTGATAATGTTTCAGACGACAAAAGAGAAAATAAGACAGATAAAAAGGACATAGAAATAATCTCACAAACATATGTACCTACGGTTGAAAGACGTCCAACTAAAGTGGTCATGAAGAAAAATAATGAAAAACCGATTTCAGAAAGTAATTCCGCTGAAGAAACTCTTATTTCCGCGTCTTCAGAAGCTACTACTGACGGTGAAGTATCAACGTCTATCATTCAAGCAGACGATATTACCATTGAGAGACGACCAACAAAACTTAACATGAAAGAAAGTAGCGAGAAGCCTGTTGCAGAAGAAACTTCTACTGACGAGGGCGGACTTTTGTCAGTGTCTTCAGAAACAAATACTGACGGTAAAGTATTTACACCCAGCGAGTTCCCAACAGCGGCAGCTGTCGAGACCACAGAGACGGGCAGTATAGACGACTTTACAAGCACAACTTGAAGCCCAACGTCGCAGTGGGAGCCGATTAAGAAGATTGTCAATGGATCCTCAATTTATCAGCATTTTGTAGAGAATAAGTTTCGTTCTTGAAACTATAAGTTTATGTAGACTCTTTTAGATTTACAACCGTATACAACATCCCAATCAGAAATGTAAGTTAGTTTTTGTCAATTGGGTACCCGGGTGGCAGTTACGGAGATACGTGACTGGTTATTTATAATTTATAAATGTAAGTAGACGACCAGTGTACGCTGGTCCTATTAAATATGTGTTAGCTGGACAAATTATTTATAATACCTATAGTTAGCGTTAGAGAGTGTATAACGCCGGCGCCGGTGATGCGCGTGACGTAGGTCGCATTGTGTCAAATTACGAAAACGAAGCGTTAGTCGATAGATCTTCGTGTTAGCTAGTAAGTTATTTATTTGTTTAGTGAGAGATCGTGGGTAGAGTGATCGATAAGTAAGCAACTAAGCTAGTCAAGAAGTGACTCCGCGGCGCTCCCGCGACTCGGTGCCATTACTGCTGGCCGCGCGCCAGGCGCACTAGCGCCGCGCCGCGAGCGCAATCGGTACTCCATTAGGTGACGTCGATGTAAGAACAAACTCAACTTTTATAGGTGTATCAGCTCATACCGAAACGATATAATTATTAATGAAACGTAACAAAATTTGGTACAAATCGAATTTGATATATTATATTATGTAGACTAATCAATTATTATATGATATGAATTATTATAATAGATCTAGTTGGTATAGATTGATTGTGATCGCACATAAATTAAATTTATTGCACTCGATGGCGCCGTATTTGTGTTGGTTCGCGAGATGGAGAGCTCGGTTGTGTCAGGACGGGTGGCCGCTGCTCGAGGCGGCCCAGCTGCGTCGGGCGGCTGCTCCAGCTGTTGTAGTGGCTGGTCCGGCTGTTGTGGCTGGTCCAGCTGTTAAGGCTGCTGACTGCGGCTTCTTGCTCCGGAAGACTGTATCTTTTCCCGGGCAATAAGCGCTCGTGCTCACTGTATTATTTAATATCCAATTATTGTTTTTTACAAATAAAAAATTCTAGACTGATACTGCTTTTCCTTTCATTGTCACAGTAGTATTTATTATATATTTATTTAGTTTTGAATTAATTTCTATATTTCTATTTAATATTTAAGAACTATACTGTACACAGTTATACAATAAATAGTTTCTATTCTATTTCTATTCTAATATCAGAACCAAAAATAACTGCTAAAATACAAGTTAGTTAATAAATATATTTTGTAATTATGTTATTGCAATAAATAAAACGCGTACAGTCTTAAATTTAATAATATAAAGCCACAGTCTTGTTGAGTTCCTGGCTTATGCATTGTTTTGAACGTTAGATAAGAATATAATGTAAAGATATAATGTATTAAAAGGCTTTTAGCCTAGCCTATGTTTATTATGAACCTGAGGGGAGGCGACTGCGCCGTATGCCGTAGCCGTAGCCACATACCGTGCCATGCCATACACCAGCCCACCGGTGACGGAGCCTTGGTTGAACGGCTCGGCGCCTGGCTGTTTGTGATCATTTACAAGTGTGGATCAAACATACATTTTATATAAACTTTTCTGGAACATCTTGATGATGTGATTCCTGACAAGAGATTTATAAAAAAAAAGTTTTTTACATTAGGAGAGGTTTTCAGTTTAAATAATTTAGTATTTGGCAAATTTAGAGTTGTTTTATAAAAAACTTATATACAAGCTGTATTGTCATGCACTGTACAAACTTTAGGGGAGGATTCTACACTCAAATATACATAATAAAAATACTTAAAAATTCCAAGCTCAATAGTTTAGAAATGGCAGCCTTTTTAGGGTTCCGTAGTCAACAAGGAACCCTTATAGTTTCGACATGTCCATCTGTCTGTTAGTCTATCTGTCCCCAGCCTAGCTCATAGACTCTTAGTACTAGAAAGCAGTAATTTGGCATGGATATACATATTAATGACGCCGACAAAGTGGTGACGTAACATTTTGAAAAATATTTTTTTTATGTTACCTCCCCTACACGTGAAGTGGGGATGTAATTTTTTTGCCTTGTCTACCCCATAGTGTCATGTCAAAATATTGCGGGTTTTTTGATTGAGGCATCCGTTTGTGAACTATTAAGCTTTAAAGTGCAAAATTTTGTTAGAGTCAAGTGTCCCCCCCCCTGCCAGCCAAATGGTTGTTTTTGGATACGTGAAAAAAAATCACGGTAGTTGTATATGACGAAGTTAAAAGGAAAACTATGACAGCTAAGTAGGCTTTACAAGTTTACGAGTAACAGTCGACCAACTTATAAAATGTACATGGCGCAGTACAAATTCCTCATTGGGAATTACTTAAATAACGTTGTCAGGTGTGTGAAACCGATAGTATAATATTTGAGTGTAAAATCCACCCCTAAAGTTTGTACAGTGCATGCTAATACAGATTGTGTAGTAGTCATGCATTCTCTTGATGTGTGTATTTTCTAAGAGTAGACCCCATCCTTTTCGCTGATTGCTATGTTTGGTCGGGAAGACCACAGGTACTGGATGGTACATATTTTACTTGGTTCGGTTGACTTTTCCTAGTCCCACACAAGTAGCTACCACCATCATATATATGATCAATAACATGTTTTAATGGTGACAGACATATGTCTGTCACCATTAAAACATGTTATTTCGAAAAACGATTCGTGGATAAGTTGCGAGTATCGCGACTATAACTATATACTCGTTCGTATGTGTAGAAACACTTCAAAAGAACATCATGTTCATTTTAATTGTTGCATGGTACGTAAAACTTTTGCCAAAGTTTACTTTAGTTATTGTAATAGCAACTTAACCCCGCGTCGAAATGTAAAAGATATGTTGTAGTAAAATAACTAGTAGTGAATAAACTACTATGAAACGTAAATTCAACTAAAAATCCATGCCGACTTCAAAGGTTTCATTTGTTTGTAATTCTTATTCTATTCATTAAAGCTTGGAGATCAGTTCACAAAACCATAATAAAAAACCGGTTGATTGCTACCATTATTAAAAACGATAAAAATACATTCCTTACACACAAAACACATAACAAAAATATACAAACATTTGTACATCACTCGGATATTGATATTTTCAGAGCAACTGAAGTTGCTCTGTCTACGGAGCGATTGAATTGACACATCGATGGATCCGTGTCAAATTAAAAGTCAATAACTAGTTGTATGTGCCATCCTTGAACTCCCGCGGCCGCGGAGCCCGCGCGGTGCAGACTGTGCCGCGGAGGCTGCGCTTACGCAAACCTCGCGCGCTGGCCGGTTCGCGGCCTTTGCTCTCTTGTGGCACCAGCGCGTATCCAGGTGCTTGGGGAACAATCTATACTAATAAATATACATATTATAAAATGCTCTTTGTTAGTAGTTTTTAAGAGACTTATACGTTATAAACTTCGAAAAGCACCAGGCTGTTAGAATAAACAAAACATCTCTGTAGCAATAAAAAACGTATTTTTTTCTATCTGTTAAATCCTCAGGATGTGGAAAAGTGCCTTCTTCTAGGTGCAAATTTGTAAAACTGACAAACCCTTAGCAATGCAATAGCAAATTTTAGACTGTCATTAGAGTCTAGACGTGTGCCTGCTATCTGGAAATCTGCTCTAGTAACACCTGTTCATAAGAAAGGTCCTAAAAAACTTATTCAAAATTACAGACCAATTTCTAAATTGTGTATCTTTGCAAAAATACTTGAAAAAAAGTATTCATTGGTATAAAACAGATTTTAAATGAATCTCAGCATGGGTTTCTCATTGGTAGATCTACAACGACTAACTTCCTTCTGTGTCACAATTGTAATACTGAGCATATGGCTTCACAGACACAAGTGGATGTCGTGCATACCGATTACAGTTAATGTTCCGATAGAATTGTCCACAACATACTGCTGCCTAAACTTCAACTGATCGATCAACCGTGTCTCTATAGCAAATAAATATTTCATTCTAAAATATTACATTCAATATTTCATTCATTCATTGATCGGTATATGGCAGCCTCTTTAGATGGTTCGGTTCGTACGTCAGTAATCGCTGTCAAACATGGTTGTGGAACGGTTACAAGTCATCCACCTTAAACTCTGGCGTGCCAAAGGGTTCACTCTTGGGTCCGTTATTGTTTATAATATTTGTAAATGACATAGACTCTTGTTTCTTGTTCAGCAAAATACGACTGTATGCTGATGATATGAAAATACTTTGTCCTATTGAAACGGAATCCGATTCCAAATTTACTGTACTTTTTCTAGAAAGCCACAACTCATAACTTCTATGCCTCCAAAGCCTCGCTAGTGTGGAATCCCAACTACAAAACATACATAGCTCTGCTCGAGTCCATACAAAAACGATTTCTACGCCATCTGCAATATAAATGCCGTAGGTAACCGGGAAACGCATCGCTTAAGCCGCCTTCACTTCACTTGTGCTCGGAATTTTCGATAAATTCACTTGTTAAACACACTAATGCTTAATTTTATACAAATTAAACAGCACTCATACGAGTAGGTACTGCTTTGATTCATCATCTTTTTAGATTACACCTTTTTTAAACGGTTCAAATTTAGTCTCTACGTAAGAACTGAACGCTTAAAATAATTTTATTGAATTTATATTTTAATAAACGAATGTATTTATTTTAAGGATCACCATCTAAAATACACACTACCTATGCATTTGCTTTAGGATAATACTACGTACACACGCCTGCACACCAACCTACCACAAACTGTCAAATTTCCTCAATAGACTTTGAACTTTATACCTTTACAATATGGTTGCGAATTTATTGAAGAAATTTGACAGTTTTGGATAGGTTGATGTGCCGGCGTCTGTACATTCCTATGTCGTAGAATCAAATAGCACAAATCTTCACTTGTCCTCAGGTCCTCGCATGACAGACTGAAACGCAACGCAAATATAACTTAGCATTAAAGATTATCGATTTCTTTATTCGCTTTCTCTGCGCTAGAACCGCGGCTCGGGGGTGACGCAGCATTCAAATGTATGATAATTCTGCAAAACATATTTAATGTTTTAGTGGCTCACTGACCGGTTTCAAAATACATTGACTCCAATTATAATTTTTTTATACGACTGATTCGGCAATCAAGCAAACAGTGCGCCTAATGGGAAACGGTCATCGCCGTCTATAGAACACCTTGGATGTAGATCGTGTTGCCTATGACCAGTAGTTGTACAGTATATCTTCTTGCTGCTTACTGCTTAGCGCCAGAAATAGTTATGGCGATGATAATAGTCAAGAATCTTTTTGTTCTCTTCTACTTAATTACGTTAAATATACTGAAATAAAATATCCCATATATTATATAAGATCCTTGTCCTTAAAGGAGTATGAATATATATTTCTATAAAACTTGATTGTTTAACAAGAAATCGCGTCGATCATTAATAGTAGAGATGCTGAGGAGAGCACATCATTAGGTTGCATAAAGGACCTCAGTACAAGTGCACTTGTATTATGTCGACTAGAGCCGATTATTTTTGTAATGTAAATAAAGATACATAATTATTTTTTTACTTATAATTTGTTTTATAGATAATTACGCTATCTACGCGTCTATGGTATTTATGTGTTGCACAGTAATTATTTATATAAATAAATTGCTTCTATTTAAAAAGAAACCATTTCTAAAATGTGTATGCAAAACAAACAAGTTTAAAAAATAACACTATCACACGGTAAACAAGAAAATTTACAAACCGGGTTTTCCAAACTTGGCTGGCTGGTTAAACGTGCTGACCTTTTGAATTCTTCTATTTCTAACTAGATTTTATGATAAATTACAATTACGTACGTCTTTGTTTAAGTATCACCCGTCGAAGCCTCTTATACTTCGAGGAGCCCTTCAATTGGATTGCATGGCTTAACTTATCACAAGGTTTGGATCCTTGAGCGGAGAGGAGCACAACTCGAGTACAATTAAACATATTTCGTAAAGGCGGTCGGTACCTACACGCGTCTCTTTATTCAAAATCTTTATGCCAATACTCAAATCAATTCACATGTTATGGGGCCACGACAACCGCGATCACAGTACTGTTAATTCAAGTCCCAGTGCCTCAGTAGTTGAGGGTTTCGGGTGAAGTGCGCTTCCACCTTCGGCCTTATCGTCACTTAACGTCAGGTGAAATGAAACCTTTATCATGAAGGCCAGATGCTTCACTGTAAGACAAAAAAACAACAATAAGATAAGTGCGATAAGTGAAATATAAAATATATATGTGGGTACAATTATTTACAAATTCTTGAGTAAGTTTGTTATAGTTTTGTAGGTGTGCTGTGGCTGCTTTAGTTAGTTGTGCACTTAACTTAAGGGCAACGCAGATTGGGACGGCATGGCAAAGGATTTAGATTTTTACCAATGGACATTCAAACATATCGAAATATAAATAAGACATAAATTCCCATGCTTTAAAATGATCCCGCGGCATCGAAGCCACGGGCTCCCGTGGCGTACTGCGGTAGGCAGAGACATGCTGAAGGATGCCGGCGCACGCCGTGACGTGTCGAAGGTAGTGTTGCAAAGAACTCGAGTCTTTTACTCTTAATTCGATAGACTCGGCTCATCTGTATTCGGTAGAAGTTCCCAGAGTTATACAAAGTAGTATTCAAATATTTGAAAGGTGGCAAGCTCTGTTCCATCAGAACGACTTTTCTCAAAAGCCGCACAGGTTTTAACTCAGCAGAGAAGCAGGCTGCAAGCCAAATGAGTAAATAAAATTTGTTTTTGCAAGGTCTAGACAAAAAATACTGGATTTATAAATAAATAAAGTTACAAAAATACTGGGATTTATAAATAAATAAAGTTGATTTGTTTCTTCAGCCTAGCTGTTTTAATTCATATTAACCTGATCCTTATTATCTAATATTTATTATTATAGACTACAAACATACAAACAAATTACTTACGATATATCGAAAATATTGATATATTTTTTACATGAACATCCCTAAGCAGAAGTTGTCGAGGCATACTTCGACGTGACGCGGCATGCCGAGGCATGCCACGACATCCCTCGGCGGCAATAGTTATTTGTGCAACAAGAGAGCAAAGTCGTTTTTTGCTGCGAGTGCTGATTTTGAATCCTGAGTGTGGCGAGGGATGCAAAGGCACGAGATGCAAAAAACTTTGCTCTCGTGTAACACACATAACTTTCACTTCAGCAGCGAGAACACTTTAGGAGATAAAATAATGAACAGGAATAGATTGAAATAACTATTTATTGTAAATCAAAATAATTAACACTGTAGGTAGAGATACCAATTCAATAAAATGGAACTTTTTAAAAGTTAAAAGTAAAATTACTGCAATTCTGCAAATTAAAAGTAACAGATTTATTTGGTAACGTTATAGTTGCATTGAATTGAGTTTGATTATCTGGGGTTAAGGTTTGTGTTTTGGTGGCGGATTGAGTTTGGTATTTTTCTACTATAGTTACATATTCTTCGCGTACGACAAAAGACCTGTCAAGGTTCGTGTTCGTATTTTTCAATTTTACTGACAGTAATTTATCTGAATGCTTATTAACTGTAATATGCTATATTAACTGTTAGCTGTAATAGCTCGTTATTGCGACACGCTCCACTGATTCCTATGATCAGTACAACCTGTAATGAAAATATTACATAATTAATATGCATAATTTAACATTTACAGCATCTTTTACATATCGTAATAAATATTTTAACAGTATTGCTAAGCCAGACTAGGATTCATTGCGCCTCCAATAATTAGTAGTAGGCAGTAAGTACTTTATACATAACAGTCTACACACAAATTTTAATAACTAACAACATAGATTCATAGGTACCACTTACTTTAGCGGCAAGAAAATTGCAGACCGGAGCTTCATTAACAAATTTTTCTATGTTAAGGGCCGTGAAAATTTTGGACTTTTTAGCCTTATGCCCAGCTGACATTCTTTTTAGAAAAGATACGAGTTCTGCGTATGTTTCAATATGCACGTTATGTTTTGTTTTTAAAGTAGCTTTCAACATTGAGTAAATACTCCACATTGTACATGATCGCCTCGTCTGTGATAAATCTAAAAAATAAGATAGCAACACCGTCTCCGAAAAACTGCTTGCGCCCTTTGTAAGTCTCCATTCATTGAAGACATGGTATCTATGCTTTCAGATATTTCTCGCGAGACTTCTCAGGTAGGAAACTTAATTCTGCATTAATAACTTGTTGTTTTAACTCTTCCGTTGTTTAAATACTGTTCTCGTCGGTAGTTTCACTCATATTTTACGATTATTTTATTTTACTAGAAATATCAACTCGAGTGGAAATCGAACCCACGACCCTTGGACCACCGGTCCAATGCTTTGAGCAACAAGTGCGATTTTGCTTGTGTTTATCGCTCTTTTACACGTGCATATAATTGCGGGCGGGATAATTGTTTTCTGCATCTAACTTTGATAATTTACAATTTACAACAACTAAGAATTCCATTTAGTAAACGTCATTTAATTTTAAATATCTCAAAAGTTCAGAATGTGTAAGAAAATAGAACGAGTCATAATAAAATGAAAAAAATTTTTAGAAACCTGTAAAATCTTTGAAACAAAACATAACAGACACTTTGCATTTACATGTCCAAATGTTGATGATTAAATAAATAAATGAATGGGAGATGCGTATATCTCGTGGCCCCACGTAGATGGTCAGGAGTTGCGCAGCGCCTCTCGTGGTGAAAGTAGCGCGGGGCGGAGCGGGGCGGCTATATGAGGCGGGCGTGCGCGCGCGCGCCGCACTCCTGCGCAGCCTTACAGGTGAGCCGTGGGTACCTCAACGTCACAGCCCAGTGTCCACGCAGCGCCATCCTCGGTGAAATGTGCATAAGAAGTTACATCGTACATCACCAGCCGCAGCCGGCAGTGCATCGTCGCAGTTCCGCCTGGTGCACATTCCATCCGCCTTTTGTCACTCTTTGCAACTACGGATGTGTTACTTTTTTCAAAACTCGAATCTCGTGCAAATGTTAAGTTATGTAAAGTCAAAAGTCAAATGCTATATTAGAAGTAGGGCTAGTCAAGCATTGTAATACAATTTAAAAGTTGTATGCTTCAAATAGAAATTAAGTCATATATACTAAAAGTTTTATCTTTTTCAGCTTTAGCATCCCAACTCCCACAGCTGAGCAAGATGCAGACGTCCGTGGTGTGCCTGCTGGTGCTGGTGGTCGCGGCGGCGGCGGCGCCGCAGCGCGAGGGCGCGGCCTTCACTAAGGAGGCCATCAAGCAGGCCCAGAATACCTTCCTCATCCCCAAGGACGCCGAGATCCAGAAGGTAACAATTGAAAATCCTAGAAGTTTAACGTCTAAAAGAAATAACTTTTAAACAACATGTTGAAAACGATAATGTATCAAACCCCCTTGTGCCACAGGTTATAAAAATCTTATTGATTAAGTATTTCAAAACAAAAGAAGCTTAAAAGGCGATACAAAACGCCAATAGTTGTGTATGATCTGTCTAAGTTTCTGGTTTCCTCCTCCTCCAGGTGCAAGAAGGCATCGAGCTGGCGGCCTATGAGTCCATCCCCGGCAACCAGCGGATCAACCTGTTCGAGATCCTCGGCGACCAGGTGCCCTCCGAGGTGATCAACAACCTCCAGTCGCAGATCGACCAGGTCGGCCGCCAGTAGCGCACCGCAGCGGGGCAGGCCGCGACGGTCCCCACCGGCTCACACAATTTGTTGACTAATATTTGATTTATTGGTTGTGCAAGTACAGTGAATGTGATATTGTGTAACACCTAACTTTTATACCGTTTGTACATAAAATTTTAATATAATAATAAATTGGTCGAACGTTGTCCAAACAACTCGTTTTGTTTTATGTAACTTGTGCTGCGTGTGAGACATGATGCGGATTAATCTCGAGTCGAACATTCAAGTTTTACCGTTACACTGCTTGTCTTAGAGTCGAGAACAGAGCGACGGCAGTGACCACAACGATGTTGCGACGAATCACATAATAACGTTAATCTCATCCGCTGAATATTCAACGCCTACTTTCATGTCAGATCTTGCCAATAAAGCAGTGAAGCATGAATTGGGCTTTTGGACTCAACTGCCTACTAGGGCCAGGGTGACTACACATTTCTAAGATGCTAGTTATTTACAAATATAAGCAAACCGTTTAAGCTGTGATAAACTCATACCTAGATCTATAAACAACAGAAACACACATTAAAATTCTTAATATCTATTGCAAGGTCGACATCATTCGGCAATAGTCGTACAGTACAACTAAACACTATAAGTAAAACTCATTAAGAAAAAACTATTAAAATAGTATACAAAAACAATTGAACTATTCTCACCTGATAAATGATATTAATACAATTAACTAAGAAAAATACAACAAACTGTTGTCATAAATTATTTCTAAACTGTATTTGATTATAACTGTTCTGTCCTCTATCCTACGTAAAACAGGAAGGCTGGAACAATGACAAAGACGTGATATTTAAATATAGACTGAACTATGAACTTAATAAAACATTTCTGATAGTGATCATTTTCCTTTTATATAAGTAAAAAACATTAGAAAGGTAAATGGACGCACTTAATATTAGACCCAAAAGTTAAAAAGAAATAAACAACTCGTCTCAACTCAATAGACAAATAAAATATGATGGGTGATGTAAACGCGGTGAGAATCGGACGTTTTTTTTGTTTTTTTTTTAATATTAGAAGGAGGCAAACGAGCAGGCGGGGCACCTGGTGGGAAGCAATCACCGCCGCCCATGGACATCCGCAAACCCAGAGGAATCGCAGATGCGTTGCCGGCCTTTAAGGAAGGAATAGGCTCGTTTCGTCGTAATTGTCCGGAAATACCGCCGCCGAGAGCTGGTTAGGACGACGCTAGACGTAACGTAAAGGCAAATTAACAGGGTCTCCACACAACATACAACACAGCTAATTGTTACGAAAACTTAATGAAATAATGTATGTTGCTTAGTGGCTCCTCTGCTGCGACAACGGCTGACGTTTTTTAAAATTACTCATTTAGGTTCTCTAGAGAATGTGGAGATACTGGCTTTCATACAAGCGTATCAGAAACTGGACTTCCGAGATGTGTCAGTCAGTACAAACTTTTGCTGAATCAGCATGTGCCCGATCTCACCATAAACAACATTATTGGTAATGATATAAAAGCTATTCCAGGATTATGCGTATACCATGGCACTCTTGCCCAATAAACAAAAGTAGGCAAAATATATTTCAGCTTATTAACTTTTGAAACAACAAATTATTATATTGAGACAAAATATTGTTCAATTAATATATAAGTAAGTAGCTTTGACAGTTTCTTTGACAACAAAAACAAACAAATCGTGGACCATTTTGTATGGTCGTTTTTAGTATTTTCCGTTACTTACTATTTATGTTTCTCACCGTTTAATTTAAACATTTTCTGAACTTCCACAAATATTTCAAATATTTCAAAATCAAAATTAGCCAAATCGGTCCAGCCATTCACGAGTTTTAGCGAGACAAACGAACAGCAATTTTATTTTTATGTTTTTAAGTGAGTTCAACCTTTTTTGAATAAAATCGAATTGAGTTTTCTAACATGTGTCAAAATAAAACGTAATTTATCCTCCTGACCGTCCTCGTACTACTCATAGTTCATAAAAAAAAAAAATTATTGGCGGTTATTACTTTAGTCTTTATTGCGGTGAAAATACCTTAGAGCGACATCAGCTTTTGCCCGCCGAACAAACTAAAAAAAATGTATGTTTTTCACATACTAGGGTCTTTATTTGCAATATATCAAAATTTTACAGTGAACTTAAAAAGAAAGTACCTGGAATAGTCAGGAGGTTAAATCAAAAGCACTAAGGAGTATTGATATCAACTTCGAAGCAAATCACCTCCAAAATAACTTTCTACCCCTTTTTAACCCCGTTAGGGGATGAATTTCAATGAAACACAAAACACGTCTTCCATCAATTCTGTTAAAAAAGGTTTATGCAAAATTTAAAGTAGATCGGACAAAGGAATCACGTTGTTGTCCCATACAAAATTTGCCCCCCTTTTTCACCCCCTTAGGGGTAGAATTTCGGAAAATCCTTGGATGCTTACGTCATACAAAGAACACACACCCTCCAAGTTTCAGGTCTCTACGATCAGCGGTTTAGGCTGTGCGTCATCATCAGTCAGTCATTCAGGACAAAGCATTTTATATGTATAGATGTAGTGTTTTGTTTAATAAATAAATCTCACATTATCTTTGTCAATTTTAATGTTGTGTCAAAGTATAGGCAGGCTTACAAAAACTTGTCAGTAAGTTATTTCCAAAACCTCTTAATTCTTGAAACTAAACCAATATCATATTAAACTAAAATACAGACACAATGGTCATTACCAAACACGGAACCCTAAAATGTGTCTTATGATTAAATCCGATAAATCCGGGTGTTATGCTAATGGCAGTATCGGCCGGCGTCGACGCTGCCGGTGCCGGTGGCAGTTACATCACAGCCACAGCCCAGAGGCGCAAACAAGACGCTTAACGGTGACCACGCCGCCGCCGCCGGCGCCGGCGCAGGCGCGAGGCTCGGCGTGGATGTGCACACGCACGGACCGAATATAGCGTGCGTGATGTCAATTGAGCAAATCGAATTGATTTGTGTGTGTTTGAACTACAAATATGAGGTGCTGTGAATATATTGGTATCTCTATCCGTTCAGGTTAGGCTTTTGATGTTGAGTTGAGTAAGTGAGTTAGTACAATTAACTATTAATAATCAATAATGGTCACACGAGATAAATTCAAAATAATATATCAAATCAGCAAACAAACAATCACAATCCATGCGCTCAGGAATCAAACTGCGTCTATTTTGAAACTAGTTTCAGACTAAAATGGGGTTTGTGACATTGTAAGTAGATTTTAACTATGCATTTCCTTTCGTAGCTACATTAGCAATAAAATAGCGAAATATGTATTATTTAAGCTGACTCGTCTGAATCCTAATCTCTGTCTGTCGAGTGCCAGAGGCTTGTTCTTATCAGCACCTGTAATCAGATGGCGCGCGCAATCGCGATCACCGCGCGCTCGAGTGCCTCTCAGATCTGACGACTCCATTATGAAAACTTGATCGTCCTTGTACACCATTGACTGATTTCGATGAGATTAGGAGATCTCTAATTTATATGTAATAAAGTGTATAGAGCCAAGTAAGTAAAACATGAATACAGCGAAATAATAATATATAGTCATTTCACTGTAGCAGAATAATAAAGCGGACTATCGGTTAATAATAATCGGCTAATCATCATCATCATCATCATCATCACCCTAGCCTTTTCCCCATGTCATTTGGGGTCGGCTCTCCGTATCATTTTGCGCCATTCCTCTCTATTTTGCGTCATACCAAGGGTCACGCCCATTGTCATCATATCTCTATTTATTGTGCTTGTAGGTGACTTATATACTATTATTATGAATTATATAAATGTTTGTTTGTAATATATATATGTGTTATGAAGTTAAATAAGTATAAGTCACCTACAGTGCTTGTCCAAGTCGTAGGGGGGCGACCTCGGCCTCGGATCTCTGCGCATCCCATGGCCGAACCACCGCAGTCGATTCTCGTCGATTGCACATCTCCTCTTGTATTGGTTCATTCGGAACCTTATCTATTAGCGTCACGCCCCAGCCCACAATATTCGCTCATATACTTTTACAAATACTAAAGATCAGTCAAGAAGTAGGCAAGTTATTTATAAAATGTTTTTGTTTTGTTTATATATAATTTTAACGCAAATTTTGTTGCGAAACAATTTACAAAATCACAAATGTTGAAACGACGTTGTTAACGACAGTAGTTGTTGATATTGATTGGGCGCCTTTGGCTTTCAAAGTAAAAAGTAAATAGTGTTGAATAATTTCGGCGGGCTGGTTAGAACCACGATAGCTCAATTGGGAGAGCATCTGACCCGGTATGTCAGAAGGGTGTAGGTTCAAATCCTGCTCGTAGAATTGTTTTCAACATTTGTGGTTTTGTTATTTGTTTTGCAACAAAATTTGCGTTAAAATTATATAAACAAAACAAAAGCATTTTATAAAATTGATGATTATTTTAATGATAAGAATGTGTGGTCATCTTAGCCTGCTCGCATGCACATGTTATTTCACATTGTCAGTAGTTACACTTTTGTATTATAAAATATTATTATACAGTCAAATAATATTTAGATGATATAACAGCCTGGTTATAACAAAAAACACACTATACTCTATTTAAATCTGATATATTAAAACTGATTTATACTGATATGATAGCCTTTATCAGCAGTGTCCTACAGACATCGATCCTACAGATAACAAACAGCGTTGCGTTAAATAGATCATTAAGTTTTTATTTAGAGTATCTTGAGTGTGTCATGCTCTTTTTATTGTCTCTGCGGTGGTGGCGTGTGCGTCGGGTCGTTACGTTCCCTAAAATATGGTTGAGCGAAGCGATGGCTGACTCATATGTCATACTCGTGAACGGGTGCCGCCTGTGGAGGCTGGTCTGCTCTTGCATACTTATCTTATTTTTAGTATCATTCACTATAGTTTGATTTTGTTTTTCTTAAACCATTTTTGACTTTTACTAGAGTACTGTAGTGGTACTGTATGACATTGTGGAAATTGAAACTTTTGCCTGAGGTACATTTGTTAACTTAGATTTTTTATTTTGATTTTTTACATGTTGTGGTTGTCTTCTAAATTTTTTGTGTTTATTTGTGATGGAAAGTGTCCTGCTATGATAGGGCATTTTCCAATATTTTTGACGCTGTAAGGGAGAAAAGAGCTGGACTTGCTGAGTTTCTTGCCGGTTCTTCTCAGTACAAGATCTACATCCGATCTCTCATCCATCCAGTGCCCATGGAGCAGGGCGTTGCAGATCTTCAGTGACGTAATTCATGACCGTATTAAACAAAAGTGGGCTTAAAGTTGTACCCAGATGCACTCCTACCTTCACATGGAATTCCTCACTCAATCCTGCCGGACTACGTACCCTTGTGGTAACATTATCGTACATGTCTTTTACTATATCAGATGTACTGTTCGGGCACGTGCTGTGCCCTGTCCATATAATATCTCTTGGAACTCTATCAAATGCTTTTTCTAGATCTATAAAAGCGAAGTGTAGGTCCTTTCCAGATGATTTATACTTTTGTAAGAGCAGTTTAATAGAGTGAATGGCATCTGTGGTTCCTACGCCGCTTGAGAAGCCACATTGTTTTGGCGTTAGCTTTATAAGCTGAAATAGTCTTCTAGCTATCACGGTTTCCCAGATTTTCAAGGAGTGCGAAGTTAGCTTTATGGCTCTGTAGTTCCCGCATTCGGCAGCGTTGCCTTTATTTTTACAGAAGGGTATGTTAACGCTTTTTTCCAAATGTCGGGCATATTGCGATCTTCTATAACTTTATTCAAAAAGTTTGCTAACCAGACTATGCCGGTGTTGCCTACTTTTGTCCAGAGTTCTACCGGAATTTCATCTGGCCCAGTCGACTTGTTGTTCTTCATTCGACGAACAGCTAATTTTACTTCTTCTGGTGTTATTGGTTCTATTGGACCAGCAACGCTAGCTAACTCCGGCACCCTTTCTTGTAGGAATCCTTCGTTTAATAGTTCTGCAAAGTATTCTTGCCAGCGTTTATTTATGTCTTTATATTGTGTTAGGAACCTACCGCATTTTTCCTTTATGTACTTATTCGCCTTTATGTCTTGTGTTTGACAATTTCTATATTTGGCTAGCTTGAAGATTTCTTTGTCATTTATTGCACATTCGAGACGTTCATAGAAATCTTCTCAGGATTTGACTCTAGAGCTGGCTACAAGTTTTTTTGACTGAGTTTTACTCTGTACATATTTAATACGGTCTTCATCCAAGAGTGTGCTTTGCCATACCTTGAAATTCTCTTTCTTTTCCTTAATTTTGGACTTAATATCATCATTCCACCAAATGGCTTTTTTGTTTGTTTGTAATATGCCTTTTGTTATACTTAGGTGTTGCTTAGCAGATTTTATGCTCTCTTTACGAAATGTATTCCAGGTTTCATTCGAGTCGTATTTGATAGAATCAGTAGGCTTAGCCAAAGTAACATTAAGAAAACGATAGCGAAGTTAAAAAAGAACCGCCACAGGCGTTCTAAAATAGTATTCAATCTCTGTTTTAACGCTATTGCCTTGCGTTTTATCCATATGGTATCATTTTATACGCGGCGTTAGTCTAGTTTTTATCCTGAAATTACATGAAGGCATTTGAATGCATGATACCAGTACACGATGTTGGGTAGTAACGTGGTCAGGTAGCAACCAGCCGTAAAAATACGGCTGGCTGCCACCTGACGCCAAAGATGTAGCTCTCTTGGAGAGCTTGGGAGCTACCGTTGACCTTGTGTGATTCATCCGCTACCATCCCTTTTGTGTACCCTACCCTAAGTACCCTAAGTAGACAGCACACTTTCGGGCCTCGCGAGAGCCCTGATGGTGGGGTTTGTTAACATAGTGTCCATCTCCGGCCTGTTGGTCCGCGGGAGGTATTTTATTTCCCCCAGACCCTACATATCTGCAGAGCATTCCCCTATCCGCCATCTGGGGACGCGTTCTTCAGCGAGGCTCCCCCGAAAACAATCAATAATAAAAATGCACTACCAAGACTTTTCTTTATGTAACTTTATTTGTTAAACTTACAGCTTGTCTCGTCACCTAAACTGGTATTCATAAAGTCTGTTCGCAATAAAACATCACGCAATAAAAGGAGCTCGCTACATCATCCCATTTGGAGAGAGATAGGCACTGCACGGCCCATCAACCTGCATCCGCCTAGAGCGGGCTGTTACGAGTCCGCGGCTCTCGGTGCAGCGCTGCGGCGGAGGCCTTTCTCATTGCAACACGTCGTGTGCTCATGTTCAGTGGTTACATTAAGGACAGGCAAGAGACCGGCGCAGTTGACTGACACATCGATGAAGAACAATCGTACAATTCTTTAACAAATTCGTTTTCGTTAGCCAATACGAATATTTCGAAATATATCTAGTGAAAAATATATACCTATTCAAAACGAACTTTTTGCAAAGTGTTATTTGAACGTCAAACATACAACGAGGAAACATTATCTTATGTTGAAATCTCAGTTCTAAAGTCAAGGTCGGTCACCATTATAAGATTATGGATGGCTAGATACATAGGTGTTATCTCGATCAATAAAACAAAAAAGTTTTTATTTAATTCGTTTGTATCACTGGTCATTCATAAAAGGCCCTATTCAGATTTTGTTTCGTGGAATGTGTTACATTAGCACTACGCAGCTATCTGATTGATACCGAGATATAATCGATGTACGAGAACTTATTGCCACATCAGATTGAGTCAAAAATACTATTTCATCTAGTCAAAGTTTTAATAGAAAATGATGATAGGTAATCATAATTTAATCATCACTATAAAACCAGCGAATCCTTTAATAAAAGTCTTTTTACGCAAAAATAAAGATACAAATGTTATCTTCGCTTGCAACCGTCTTCATAGGTGTGAAATTCAACCTGCCGTGAATGCTGAAAAGAATGTAACATTAAGTTAATCCAGGAAATGCTCTACCTGTTGAACAGATTACATTCAAATGCGCTTTACCGGTACAGCGTGTTCAAAGAACCACATCTAAACTTTCTTTTAAATATATCTTTAAAAACTTTAACACGGTGCTTTATTATTTGAGCAGCGCAAACGACACTACCATGCATTATATCTATGGAGGCGCGATTACGACGCTATTGTTACGGCATCGGCGCGGGCGGCGGGCGGCGCGCATATCAATCACGGGATTTGTAGAAAGCGCGATTTGGCCGCGGCACGATCCGAACCCGGCATTTGCTACACCACACACCAAATGTTAATAGTAGATCTGTGCTACACACCATCGGAGTGCCTTGGCATACGCTGTTATATCATGATGCGTCTGCGTGCATTTAATCGATTCTGTGGTCTTTCGTCTCAGAGGTAGCTAGCGAGGCGTTCATATTCGGTATAGTTGGTGGTAGAGCTTTCTTTAAGCTTGCCTCGCTAGCTTCCACCATCTTTTCAACAAGAGCAATGTTAGCAGCATCGTTTTGTTCCAACAGTTAGAGATAGTTTACTAGTTTCTCAGTGCTTGCCGATTGAGAGGGTAAAGCAAACTAAATTCCATCTTTGCCCTTAACGTCTCTCATTCGAGCATGCGTGTCAGTCGTGCGTTACACCTAGTAAACATGTGGTAAGGTGTTAAACAAACAATGAGTGTTGAGATTTGATCAGATTGTCAGCAACTAGTTTACCAAAGGAATTGTGCTTACGACCGCTTGCACGGGAACACCGCGGGTTGCCCAGAATTATGAATTTAGAGGAATTTTCGTCCACCACTTTCGTTTATGGCTAACAAGCCAAAGCCGATAAGCTGATCAACAGATCAGCTTATCGGTTTTGTTATTTGCAGAGGTGGACTGAGTACCTGAAGTAGCCTGCACAAACATATTCAGTCATTATATCACAACAGCGTCATACAGTGAGCTTCGGCAGGCTGTTGATGCGGCGATGTGTTTCTGGGCCAATAAATCCTTTTGACATGTTTAATTTCTTTACTTTTGAATACATTTATTTATTGTTACATTGAATTGTACATGCCATGGGGTGCGGGTTCGAAACCCGCTCGTGGATTTTTTTACAACACTAAAATTGTAATATGTTCGCAACAAAATTTGCGTAAAATTATAAATAACGATAATCATTCATACCTCTTTTATGTCAAATTAGTTACTAAAAGTATGATTATAAAACGTTATGTTTATTAAAACAATCAGAAACTTGTTTTTTTAAATTTCGTAGTGTGCTCGAATAGTCTCCTAACATATTTTTCAATTAGAATTCATGTGCTACGTTGTTGCTTTGGCCGACGCATCGCCTAACTAAGTAGTCGAAGTTAAAGTTCAATTACTTCACGAGACGCCCGGGCGTCAGGCCAAGTGTACGATTTGAATAACATTATGGCCGCTCTACTTAAGAGCTTGTTGCAAGTTATGTTCTGCTTGAATTTAAGGTATAATTCCTGTATACACTTTGGTTGGTCATCACAATACACGAACGTCCGATGACTGGATCTACTGGACCAACTACAAGTGCCGCACCCTGATTAAAATGTTAATCCCATTATATTTTTAGTTACATTAGTGAAGATCTGTACATCAAAGGACTGACTTTTTATAATTAGTATTAACATCTTTTGAAAGTCAATACAGCAAAATAGTTTTATGTTATGTTAGAAATTAGCAAGTTGATAATAGAATAGAAAACAAAAAAATGTTAAAAATTATCGTCGTCTATATATAATCCTACAGAGCCGCGGCGTAGAGCGGAGCAGCGCCCCCCGCTCCAGTGAAGCAGCCTTATTTCGATACGACTACTTGAAGCGATTTTTCTATTGTTGAAGTACTCATGTAATGACAAAAACAAATAACCTTTACAATTTTTTTTGTAATAACAGCTGCTAACATTAGGTTATATTGTAACATGAGGATTCCAATTTATTTCTGGTAGTTTTTGAGTACGCTCACTCATAATTGCATGTCATAAATTTTAACAATATCTGAAATATCTTTTTTTGAAATTCTAAGGTACCGTAGTAACATTTACGTTATGTTTTGATATTTCCCATACAAATATTGTTAAATGAAAATAATAAGTAAAGCATCATGGAAACCTGAATGATCCTACGGTGGCGCCATCTATATCTGCACGAGGTGATACAAAAACACGCCTGCGCAGCCACAGCGACATCTAGCGGCTGCGCCGGGCTTATACGGCGATAGAGCCTTGCCAGCGAGTGTCCGACTCAACAGAGAATCTTGTTAAGGAAGAACTTACAAAGATGGCGCGTCTTACAATCCGTATACGAGAACGTAGCAGAAACAGTATTGTTTCAGTAGCTAATAAAAGGAAATATTTTATTAAGGATTTAGATAAATCATGTGATATGATTGTTTTATATAATTGGTTCTTCAAGCTGTACTACCTACCGATCGGACAATCGCATTATACTCACGTACTGTTTCCTAACCTTACCTTCTAGATTCTACGAGGCGTTCGAGACGGATGAAGGGAGTTTAAAACCTAAAGGTAAGAAGACCCATACTTGGTGACCGCCATGGAATTAAAATTGTACCAGGCACCTGGTAAAGCAGTGAACGGGAACACGCACTATAATGCGTGATATCTGCGTGGTGCGTCTTCCCTCTGGAAAACCTCTGACGGTGTTTCGGCGGATCAAGCGGATCGAGGAACCCTTAAAGGTTCCCGCCGCCGCCCCCCAAAATGTCCAGTGACGCTAAAAAAGCCGTCTGAGGCCATCAACAAACTCTCTCCAAAAAACCCCCGCCCTTTAGTAGACAATCAAACGTACCTAATTATTTCGTGTGCTGTCTTTTTTACTCTCCCAACCTGATTTGGTGTAGAATGTTGTACTAAAGGCCAACGTACTCCTACCATGTGCTAATGAGATGGCGATTAATGAGTTTCTGTTCTATTTAGTACACAACTACGTATGCTTTAATTGTTGTCGCGAGTGGGGTTATTTTCCGCTGTGTAGACAGGCTAACTGGAACCTGGGACTGGGTGGTTGAACAAACATGAAGAACTTACATTCTGGTATGGAGTAACAGCTTCATGCAACCTTTTTAGAGAAAGAGCAAGAAAATATAAGCTGCATTGATATACATTGCTGAAGATACTAGACCCAGTGACATTACAGGCCATAAAAACATAAAGCTTCAGGGTCGGCAACGCGCGCCTGAGACCCTTAGTGTAGCAAACGTCTGTGGGCGGCGGCAGCCGGTTTGCATCAGGCGTAGCGGGATCCTCGTGTGCTGGTTCAGTAACAATACATATATTACAGAGATATGAATGAGGATTCTATTTAAATAACCTTTTTAAGTGCAGACGATGATAATGTGCATTTCAATATTAAGGCAGTCAAACGTTAAGGGGTTACTCGGGCCAGAACCATGTGATGTGTCTCGGAGTTGTCATGCTCATTAGGTTATTGAGACTCATCGTCATCATCGGCGGTGAGTATTGTTAAACACACTAATAGATCTAAAAAAAATACTGATTCTGTTAGTGATGCTGCGAGCTGGCAATTAAAAGATTTCTTTTGGCTGAAAGTATCATTAACCATTAGAGACATTTAAACTGTTTCAAGAAACGCTACTTTGTAGTGTCTTTAATTAACGGACATTAAGTGTGTCTTTAGTACAATTGTGCGGGTTGCACGATCGCTCGGTGAGTAATGGTATAGTTCTAGGTAACGGTGCTAATTCTAGTTAGCGTGCGGTGGGCAGGCGCGGCTGCGGCTGGCGGAGCCGGCGACGCGGGCGGCGGCGGTGGCGGGCGGTGGCGCGCGGCGGCTACTGTACTGTTGATCTCTTCGGCCCCTGGTTTGGGGCCGGTTCGGGCTGCGAGAGCTAGGCCTCATTGGCCGGCCCCATTGCCCGGGCTTTCTTCTTAGGCAAAACAATTGCACTAGGTCAGTTGGGTGGCACGGCAGAGGTTATTGTTATTCCATTTTTTTTTTGGTTTGTTTTTGTATTTTTTATTTTTATTTTTATAACCCACACTGCCGTGCCTCGAGCCGAAGCTCCATGGCTATGTCCGCCTCCCCCTGCTGCAGGCCGCGGCGGCGGCGGCGGCGGCGGCGGCCACCCGGCGAGCGGGCGGCGCCGGCGGGCGTGCGGCGCGGCTCAAACGGACCGCTAGCGCGGGGACACGCCAGGCCCCAGCTGCTGGAACGGGATAGGATAGGACTACACTCTAGTATTTCAATCATTTGGGTATTATTGTGACAGCTTTAAAATTAAGATAAAGTTGCACTGCTGTCTGTTTTTTTTACTGATACCTAATGCCTAATGTAACGGGCACTTTTCTTGTATTGAATGTTTAGAAAGTTTTCTTGGGGTCAGTTTCGCCGTTTTATTTTTAAAATAACTTAAATGAGTTAAAAATGAATCATCATCATTATCATAATTTCAGCAAAAAATAATAAAAAATTAATACTTAGTAATAATAAGTAACAGTAAGTGCAAGTTGTTGATCAAATTAGATGGCGCCACTGCGTGAAACCAACCGTTAAGGCTCCAACATGATAAAATAGATACTACTGTTAAATATGAGCTAATTATAAACTTATATATTGTTTTATTGACATAAAAGTGTTCGTTCGAGTGCTGTGGGCCCGGCCGAGCGCTGTCCCAACACTGAGCGACGCTTACGGATAATTAGCGCGTTAATTGCGCGGAGACATTCGCGCCCGTTAGCGGCCGCCGGGAGGTTAATCTAGTTAGCAGTTCGCGGAAAGAAATTTAGCTACGTGCGGCAATCTGTCACATTGACATTTCACGCATTCTATCACCGGCATTAGGTTCGCTAGAAGCCGGGCCTTTGTCGGCTGCGCCCGAGTGCCGGCGGCTCGTGATTTAGGGTAACATATCCGGATTGAGGAAGGCACACTCGATAAATTGTCGCCTGCCCTTAATCTAGATAATATTTAAATAAGCAAATACTATCCATTGATGTCAATGTACTGTCTTTAAGATTTAGTTATACCACCGACCGGTGTCAGACTAAGAGTTTCCAATAGTACATGCAA
The DNA here is from genome assembly GCA_949315975.1 of Eudonia truncicolella. Taxonomy (NCBI): domain Eukaryota; kingdom Metazoa; phylum Arthropoda; class Insecta; order Lepidoptera; family Crambidae; genus Eudonia; species Eudonia truncicolella. Next base: position 440,075 of record OX438831.1, on the reverse strand, counting down.
TATTCGGCGAGGTGGTGGTTGGTAGGGCTTTTTCATGGTCCGCCTTGTAAGTAACTATTACCATCGTATCCAAGTGTCTCGTTGAATGGATGAAGGACATCGTTATTTGCATCATCAAATAATGTTGAATAATTTCGGCAGGCTGGTTAGAACCACGATAGCTCAATTGGGAGAGCACCTGACCCGGTATGTCAGAAGGGTGCAGGTTCAAATCCTGCTCGTGGAACTTTTTTCAACATTTGTGTTTTTGTAATTTGTTTCGCAACAGAATTTGCGTTAAAATTATATATTAAACAAAACAGACATACTTTCACGTCCTTTTCCCAAAAAGGGGTAAAAAGAGCTTTGAAACACCAATTTTGAGTGTCCTCAACGCTACGTATAGCATATTCAAAGTAGGAGCTGGAATAGATAACATCAGTGACAGGTTGCTAGCCAATCGCCTGACGTGCGAGCATCTTGGAACCGTTGTCCATTTTGGCTCATAGAACATTTTTTTTAAAGACTTACACGGGTAAGCACTTGGCCTTCATCTCACCTGATGTTAAGTGACGATAAGGCCGAAGGTGGAAGCTCACTTCCCCCGGAACCCTCAGCCACCGCGCCCCTGCATGAGACGCGAAGCTGATACATTATTTTCATATCCCAGACCAGCATGAGAGCTTTGAAGTTTATAGTAAAACGATGGCTTAAGTGATCGTAACGGTGCGGACTGCGGCGAGATCTCGGCTAATTGTGCTGTTTTTAATTCGGGCAAAAACGCCGGAATCCCACGCGGTCAACGCCGGGGCAGCGGTCGATCTTACTATGATATACTTAACACCAGCCAGCCCACCGGCACCGGTTAGAAATAGTAAAATATAATATAAGACAAACGTGAGTACATTACATACAAGATTAATGATAGATGATAGAACTTTGAGAATTTTTTCTAAAGTTTACGCGAACACTACACTTTTAAACAAAAGATATTTTTTATGGAACCATTCGCGATTATTTTACACATTGAATTATATTATTTTATCCTGATGTTTCGGACCGTTTGCAGGTTCTGTGGTAACATGAAGACTCATGATCCATTCAATCACTTACATCAATGTGTAAAATAAATGCGAGTAGATTGGTAAAAGTGGTTTTATTTGAGAATAGTGTCAAAATAAACCAAAACCTCAACATCGTGCGTATAATGTTAAACAAAGTGCTTAAGGGGTGGACACTGGTGTATATGCTAGTGAATGCCTATCTAAACTAGGCGCGTGCTAGCGCAGGTCACATAATATTATGAAGTTACATAAGATGACTACTTTTAGTGCAAAGATTTTTGATGTTAAAGAAAAATTTAATGAAATAGAGTAATCGTGCGTTGTTTCTTTGCATTGAGCCACTTTGGTAGGTGGAAACATGATCTCCTGTTGTAGGAAGATCTGGGCCTAGCAGCGGGGCTTTTAACCTAATGTAGGTTAAAAGCCCCGCTGCGGGTCATGGTTTTGATTAATTGAACTTTCAGAAGTAGAGTTAGCTAGGTAGAGTTAGTAGAGGCAGCTTATGCAAATTATTGAGTATGGCTGAAGAAAAAGATAATAATTTCAGTTGAAGTTGACATTCGTAGATTACATTGAAAGGTATAGTTATCCAGCGTGCGGTAATGTCGCCCGCATGCCGGTGATTTTTATGACTATTTTGCGTCACAGAAGCTTTCACTTTTAAAAATACTTAACTCTGAGCCGTTGTTATTTAAGCGTTTTATTTTAAATCTGAAACAATAATTTACATAAAATGAAATAAGTCGATACGGAAAAGAGTGCGTTTGTTTAATATTAAAAAACTCAGTATTTATCTTTAACTGTCATTCAACTTCATATTCTTTAAAGATAAATAAATAAAATATAGGGAGATATATCTACTATAAATATGCTCAATATGAATTTTAGGACGAAAATATCAGCCAATTTAATGAGCGTCGGCCATTCGCCTGGGAGCGCGCGGTTTTTGCGCGCGGCGAGCGAACCGAGCGATGTTCGCTGGAAGCAGCTAATCACCCGCGCACCTAATTATGCCGGTGCCGCATTGCGCCGGCATTCTACACCTCTGACAACTTAAAAAATTGTTTTCAGCGTTTATAGACCAGAGCTGTGACTTGTGTTGAACACTTGGGATACCTCGGCCAGTGTAGGGATGGCTTGAACGGGACTGCGGTCTACTTCAAATAGCACGCTGTTAAATCGTACATTAATACGGTATATCTTTTTCGCAACATTAAGTCTATTGTACTATATTACAAGAGCAAGATCTGTAGAAAATTTTAGTCGGCTTTTTCTTGGATATGAACATTTCGTGAAACTGGGGAGGTTTGCCGCCTTTTCACTTATGGGTTCGGCCCACCATTGGCTGTAAACATGATAACATAACATTAACTTAAGTGGGCAAGCTTGGCAGGCACCTGTCAGGTGTGGTGGTGGATAAGGATTAGAGAAACCAAGCTTTAGATATCAATCAGACAGCGAAAGAAGAAAACGTTGTCAAAGCCAAGAACCGTCTTGTTCGTAGGTAAGAATGGCGCAGGATCGTGATCGTGATCGTGATCGTGTTTTACAATTAATGACATAATTGAGGGAGGTTTTTACCCAGCACCGACTGAAGTTATGCTGTGGGTACATTCACATTTCGAGTTTATGGCGGCGAACACCAACACGACCCAAGTCCAAAGTTCGAGTGGTCGTCGCAGACAAGATGTTGGCAAATAATGGGCGGAAAAGTGGCGGAAACGTTTAGCACCTCAGCTTTGTTACTATAGACTAGTTTTAATTATAATCTATCAGGACGCGCCCTTGAACTCGGTATTTAGGTTTATTTACTTTGAAACTATTACATACCTACTTAAATATAAATTATTCTCTGAAATAAAAATATGTACTTTGATTCGCAAATGTTTTTTTTAGCATTGTTTGTATAATTATGTTAACACGCCGTCATAATTGAACTGTGCCTGGTGCCTAGGGCCGCCCTGCCGGCTCCCACGCTCCTTCCGGAAACAAAAGCATTGACCGTTCTTTGAACTTGTGCATCAATTGTTATATCGTTTTATTTACGTCAAAAATACGTCTAAATACTTGTAGTTCTTTAGTTGGGTTTGTTTTCACAAGCTTTTTGATATCGCTAAGGTGACAACCAAGCATTTATCCAGCTGATGGAAGGCTGTTACCGTAGCTTATAAAGCTTTCTACACCTGGGTATCACTCCTGCGGTGCCGGCAATGTGAAAACTATTTTGCGCTCTTTTTGAAGAACCACATAAAGTGGTTTGTTTCTTAAAAGTTAACGCATAATATTTATCGCACATAATTATTAATAATAAATGGTCCAAACGCGACTTAATGTGTGAAATGTAAAAGTTTACGAAATACTACTTTTGTTTACGAAACAGGAAGGACCCAAATTATCAAACACAAGCCATAACAATCCCGTAACGGGTTAGTATTATCAAAGTCAAGGTTTCTTTATTCAAAAAAGTTTAATTGATAATCAGCATTATTTAGAAAGTTGTCGCGAACACTACTCGATAATAATCACATTTTTTTTACTTACCTATCTAAGACGCCTCTTCTGTCTCTATTTTTTAATGTTACGACATTTACAAAAAAATTGAGGCCTTAAGTTTATATGGTAAGCAAATTAAACTGATGCGCCGCATCGTCTGAGCTTAAATTAACCACAAGAGAGTTCAACTTTGTCTCGAGACGCTGGCGCTGGCGACTGCGCGGATGAGGATAATCCTCATCGAGAGTGTAAGCTGATCATATTATTATATTGTTGAAGAGTTCAATTGGTTGCTTAGTCATTCGTTGTGTTTCGATCGACGAGTTCAGTGTCAAAGTATCGTGTGTGCCGTAAAACTAAAAATAGACGAATCTAAAGTTTGAAACTCGCTCTATGACAGTCATTACAATAAATAACATATACAACGTTATTTTGGTATACACAAAACTGACAATGATTACTTTATTTTTCTTTCCAACCCTTCATTTACTAAGATTTATGTAACAAATAAAAAAATGTGTTTTCCTATAAATTGCTAAAGTTAACATTACATCTCACATAATCTTCATAATGTTATTTTTGAATGTTTGTTAATGTACCAGCGAATGCAGCTTTGTTTTCGAAACAGAATCAACGGTTGTCAGGTATTGCGTACTAAAAATGACGTTGTACAAGAAGATAGAAGAAACTTTGAAATATTAAATAAATATAAATATTTAAACGATCATCTATATAGAACAATAAAATTAAAATAATATTGTTGACTGACAAGAAATCCATACGTACGTAGGACTCCAGTTAGATATGTCCCTACGTCGTCACAGCGATTAAACTGTAAAACTGCATGAAAGAGGCTAAAGTTGAAACTGTTCAATTAACCCTACTATTTGGATGGCCATAAAGAGGCGTGTGGTTTCCCTGGGCGCAGGCCGCGGGTCCCTCGGCGGGCAGTGTGTGGCCGCTAGTGGAGCGCGCCGGTTGCCGCCATGTCGCCCGCCCCCGCCGCCTGCGCCTGCGCCGCCGCCGCGCTGCTGGCGACGCTCGCGCTCGCCCGCGCAGGTCTGCCGTCCATGCAAATACCCGGTCGACGACCCCAGTGATATATGCGAGGATAAACCACGGACGCATTTTCGATTTTTATTGCCTTTCTGGTTAAACGTTTTTGGAGCTAATTTATGGCGAGTTCTTGAGTATGTTGAAGTTCGTTGGTTTGGTACTAAATAATCATATTTACCATTTTATATTAAGCGGCGTGCAGGTAAATATACAACTATATTTTAGCTTTAGGATAAATTTCACTTTATTCGTGTAATGTAATTTTTTTAAAGCCATGCCAATATTTATTCACTTTTAAATCTCTCACGGTGATTACCTTTATTTATAAAATATCCTTAAATGTTAATAGGTTTACACATTCAATAAAACAGCATAGCAGTAGGTATAGAAGTGTTGATTGTCATGATAAGTGTTTGTCACCGTCCCGCGCCGTGCGCCTTGATAAGAGTTCAACGCGTGATCGAGAGCTTTCGTCCTCCCGGGCGCAGGAGCGCGCGCGCCGCCGCGCCGGCGCAGCTCGTTAGGAATCGCTAATTAAGATTCCCAATTACACAATGCGAGCCACTTTGAGGTCAATGGTTATTATAAATTACAGGTATTTTGCGCGTTACCTTGAAATCGTTGGATTTTTTACAATTCCGTAAGTAAATAGGTACATTTTTTTTTTTTTTTTAAGAATTCGATTGTGGCAATATAGCTGTACGAGCAAGCTCCTACAGCTCACATTTCACTGGCGCGTGTCACATTAAACTGTTATGTATTGTAAATTGAAATGAGTAATAACTTTTGGAATTAAATTGGAATAATTACTTATATTTCATCAGTATTTTAACACACGATGTTTTTAATATATTCCATCCATTTACCATTAAGTTACTAGTTAATGAAACTCATTTCCTTTAATAGTGTGTTGAACAGCTTATATTTTCATCATCTATAACGTAAAGTAAAAAACCAAGAATGATGCTTATAATAATAATAATAAATCGTTTATTTGCTTGATGTTATTATTTCTCACAAAACCTTTTTCTAAGATTTTAATAGCCTTTATTTTGGGCACATTGCTGATTACGAGTGCAATAGAATAACCAAATACACCTTATTTATATTTTGTCATTTCGTTTACCTTAGTTTCGTTCATTCGTTTTCGTTCAGAGTGTATGAAAATCCTGACTTACTTAAGGCTCACAGGTTATTATTTTGCCTTTTTATTTGTTGTCGTTAGTGAGTCTTAAGGCAGTGATCACAACTCTCGGATCTGAGTTCAACCGTCGCGCCATCGCTCGGCGGCCGATGTAGCTTAACAAATATTTGGCCAACGCACAAGTTGAACAAACCGCACTCGGTCGGGTAACGCCTCAGCTGGAGCTCGGCGACAAAAGAAAGAAAGAGTTATCCAAATGATTGCAAAGCCGTGGGAATCCGTCCGGCGCAGCCTCGCCCGCAAAAACTGGGAGAGCGGGTCCTGTGATTGCCGCCTCCCGCCGAGGCTTTTCCTTGTTCGTTTTTCTTCATTTGCAAAAGAAGACAAGAGAATTGGTTTTTAAGAACGGCGGGCGCATGAGACTTTTATGTGACACTTAAACTTGTAGAGGCTTGCAGGGTTTTATTGAGTTTGTAAATTTAACTTCACTCTGAATTTCTTGATTCCATTTACCATTGCAATATAGAAAAAAAACCAAAGTTAATCGTTTTTGTGTGATAAAGAAGATGTTTATCATACGTAACTCTTTAGTTAGTAATTTGAGCTTTCTGTAAAATAATTTACCATCAAAAACGTTCGTAGCAAAGCCACGAAAATGAAAATACAATTGTATCGATTCCAACCGATTACTCGCGTAACGAGTCATGAGTGGCGTGCTTGCTATCGGAGTACAGCGCGCCGCCGCCCGCGCCGCCCGGCAGCCATTACCATCACAAAGCGCCGGTACCGCAACCAGCACCATTTAGTTCTGCGCTTATTTCGTCGACGCTAACAATGTGTCATATTTTCTGTTTTTTGTTTGGCACAAGCTTATAAGTGTCACTTTTTTTCTAGAAAATTATTAGTACCGGCTCATAAAGATCCGCGTGTCGAGTTAAGTAGATACTGGGTACAAGTACCTCTCCATAATTAAGAGAAAATATGACTTAATAACTCTGTACGCACTTAAATATGTGAAGATAGAGTAGGTTGGTAAGCTGTCGTTCATTGACCGCTAATTTAGTATTTGCCTATAAACTGTTTTAATTGTTGTCGTTACTCGCGCGTCATCACCGTGATCGTCATTGGCAGCCGCAGGACGAGCACTGCTGCCTCGCCTGCAAGCCTCCCGCGTGGTCACAGTCAGCTGCTTGCAACGCACTCAGTTGTCTTTCATGGGGTTGTTCCACGTTCGTCACAGTAGAATATCGTTACAGTTTGTTGTGAAATTGAAATGCTAATTGGTTCGAATGCCACGAATTGCCTTCTCACTACGCTTTCGCAGCAGATGTACAAATACCTTAAGACTATAAAATTAAATATGTGTCACTTTTTATTCAGAAGTCTTCGTGATGAAGTTACTTTGGAACAGTTGCGGACTGTTTATTTTGCTTTAGTCGGATCACACTTTAGATATAGTATCATGTGTAGGCTTTTGTATTGCAAAAGAGGGCCATTAGAACCATTATGCGCATTCCTCAATGGGAATTATATAGGGAACTCTTCCGCAAGCTAAGCATATTAACAGTACCGAGCCTTTATATTTTAGTGTTGCTCTCCGGCCTCATAAAGTGGCCTGAGAAGTATGACAATGCTGAAGAACGAGATAAGAGGTTGCTAACACGGAGGAAAGACATTCCTTTGACTATAGCTCCAATATTTAGAATAGTTACACACAGTGTCAGACATCAGTCAGCTAGGTTGTTTAATTGTCTTCTCACTCAACTAAAGTCAATAGATAATGTAAATTTATTTAAAAAGCAACTTAAGCGCTGCTTGTTGGAAAAATGCTTTTATGACATAAAATAATTTATTAGACATAATTATTTTTGTATATAATTTTATTTAAATTTAGTTTATATTGCGTAATATTTGTACTTTTTACTGACATGTTACATATAATTTGGTTTGATTATTAATATTGGTCAAGTAAATTTGTTAATTAGTAACTGGTAAAGAATATTTTTCACATTTATTTTTACTGAATTTAAATTAGTTATAATTATTATGTAATATTCTTATATTCTTATATTTTGTTACTTTGCATGAGTGTATTTCCAACAATGATTTTGTTCAGTAATAAATGAATTGAATTAAATTGAATATTAATATTGTTAGCGATCTGCGAACTTTGTAGTACGTATATTTACAGAAATAGCGATGTGTCAAGTCCAGTTGCCAATGACGCGAATATAATATAAACATGCCGTTGCCGTGTTTTGTTGTGTAGCAGTCAAAGAAATCGACCGGTCGAATCCATAACCGCCTAATAGAACCAGTGACGTTTTACGTCAAATACAAAATATAACCAACTGTATAATTTAGTTAAATACACCCAAATTAAGTACGCTTAGCTTAGACATTATCAAAGCTCATGCTCAAGCTGATAACTTGATTAAGTATCTACAGCTAATTCATATTGGCGAAACTATTTCTTAATGAATATAAGCCATCAATTGAGATTTAAGTTTATTAACTTATTCATTTGTTTTTGTAAAACGCGCCTCATCACGAAGATACGTGGTAATGTCTCTGATTTTTTGGCAAGCTATTACTAAATAACAGAAGGGATATTTGACAACGGTGGAAGATTGTCACCAAGTTTCGAACAAATTATATTTTTAATGACGCTTGTTTTGTTCTCACAATTTTCAAACTATCTACCGCTAATGTATGTTAATGTGAGGGCTACACACCATTTATTTTGCTCAAGCGATCAGTGAGCCAACGCTCTGGGGACATGACACCTTACGACCCAGCGATTAGGACGCGCGGCGGCTGCGTGCGCACGCGCCTGCGCCCGCGCGGCGCTGGGCCGGACTGAATGAGTGTTTGCTCGGAACCGGAATCCTAATGCTAATATTACCGTGTGCCGTATGCTGCCTGGGCTCGGTGTTCCGCAGTGCCGATATTGTTTTAGACAAAGTTTACTCGTGTTAGATAGTCAACTAATTCTACTTATCATTCGAAAAAATGCCGTTATTTGAAAATAGACAGCCTGTTAAGTCATTATTATAAGAGAGATACTTGGTAAAAAAAAGTTACTTGGTTAAAATTTCAATGAAATGTACTTCATATCATATCATATCATATATTTTATTTTATTTATTTATTTAATATTTATTGCACAATACAATAAAATAAAGTACAAAAAGCGGACTTAATGCTAAATAGCATTCTCTTCCAGTCGACCTAAGGGCTAGGCAGAAAAATTAGTAAGCAGTGCGACAAATAACGTAAATGAAACATATAACTACATAAATTTATAAGAACTGAAATATACATTTTTACTTTTTGTTTTCAAGTGCTAATTGCTGCACTGAAGTTAAATTAAATATTTATAAAATTTTATAAAATACTGTGAAAAAATTAAACGCCTACCCGACCCAGCCAGGAATCGAACCTGGGTCTTCCGCAATCCGGGCAGCTGCACTGACCGCTATGCTACCGGGAAGGCTGACGTAAGCGCTGAGTTTTGTCACTGTTTTTTAATTTTTTCACTGTATTTTATAAAAATTTTATAATTATTGAAATATATATTAAGTTTATTAAATTATGTGACAAAAATATCATATACATACCATAAAAAAAACTTAAATGAAAATAGACTACATGAACATAAAATGTTTTTTGTTTTGTTTATATAATTTTAACTCAAATTTTGTTGCGAAACAAATTACAAAAGCACAAATGTTGAAAAAATTCCTGCTCGTGGAAATTTTTTCAACATTTGTGTTTTTGTACATGAACATACTTAAACATAACAGAAGAAAAGATGATGAAATCTCTTACGTGGGTTTTGATTCCTGTAGAAACAGTTTATACACCATTGTTTTAAAGACCATTTTACTTGGAGCTTGTCTGACCTTTTTCGGGGAGAGCGTTCCATAATTGAATGGCCTGAACCGTGAAGGAATTTGCAACGAATCCTGAATGATGCAAAGGAGTGGCGAGAAGGTGATTATTTGATGAGCGAAGTTGGCGGGCATGAGTAGAGCTAAGGAAACTGAAACTACATTTTAAGTAAGAAGGAGAATTAGGATCATTTAGAATAAGAAAATAGAGTTGTTAGAATTCTGGACCTACGACGTTGCGGGATGGTCAGCCATTTAAGCTGAAGACGATAGGAAGATATATGGGCGTATTTGCGTAAACCAAAAATAAAGCGTATTAAGTTATTGAGAAGACGATACAATTTATTAAGAAGAATTTATTTAAATCGGGAGAGCAAACATCAGCATAATCAATAATTGGGAGAATAAGGGTTTTTATGAGCGAAACTTTGGTTTTGTGAGGCAGGAAGTTCATAAGCCTGTAGAGAGAACGTAGCGCAGCGGTGACTTTCCAGCTTACTTCGGTGACTTGAGAAGACCAACTGAGTGTGCTGTCAATTTGCAAACCAAGGTCTTTGACGCAGGAGCAAAAAGGAATGTCAACACCGTAATAGGTGAGACAGTAGAGACATCAAGTTTACACAGCTGACGTTGACTACCAAAAATATGGCCTGTCACTTCATAAGATTCACCGTTACTCCATACCGCCTCGACCAATCACGTACACTCCTGCGGAGTGCAGATCGTCCGTCAGAGCAGCTACAGCGGCGTCAATGTCAGTAACATGATTATCGAGATACAATTGCAGGTCGTCCGCATACAAATGGTGAGAACAGCGAATAAGAGGAGTTAAGGAGTTAATAAACAGGGAAAAGAAAAGCGGGGACAGGATACCTCCTTGTGGTGCACCGGTTAAAGAGAGTACTCCATTTCGAGAATTTGCGATCAACTCTAACGGCTTGTTCACGATTGCGAAAATAAACCGAGAACCAATCCAAAGCCGTTGATGAAATACTAAGATGGGATAGCATGGCGAGTAACAAGTCATGGTCAACCGTGTTGAAAGCGTTGAAGAAGTCACAACACGGTGACCCTGCCGCGCACCATACTCTCTCTGGCGTCCTCAGTCACTTTAAGCAGAGCTGTACTGGTACTGTGAGCAGGGCGAAAACCGGATTGCGATTCAGAGAGAAGAGAGTTCTTATGCACGTGCAGGGATAATTGTTCATGAATTATTGCTTCAAGGACCTTTGAGAGGAAGGGTAAAATGGAGATAGGTCTAAAATTGTTTAAAGTACTGCAAAATTATTTGATTTGAATTGGGTGTACGCAAGTAAAAAGTAAATAAATTGAAGTTACTTTCATGTCATGGTAATATCATTCACTGGTTGTATTTGTAACACAATAAACTCGCTGAATAAATAAATCAATAAACTTTTCAACGTCTGTGGCATACAATTTAAATATTTTTTAAAACTAGACAGAACAATAGAAATTACAATAATATTCCGTGGGAAATGTAAGGGAGATGGATTCATGCGAAAAGTGTGCAGTGTGCTACTTTGTACGGCTTTTTTCCTCATTGTAGTGTTATGCCGAGCAGACCATGCTCATGTCCGGCCATTGTCCATCCGCCATATTTGAATAAGCATTTAGAACGCAATTAAAAAATGTAAACTTTTCTTAAGTTTACGCGAAAAATAACAACTTTTACGGATACGTTCGCGTTTATTTTACACATTCATTTATATTACTTTATCCTGACGTTTAGAGAACCCTTTACAGGCCACAGGGAGTCTTAAATGTTTTGAAACTATTTTTGAACCAGTGAAAGTTAATCTTGAAGCAAACAATTATGTTTTCCGCGTTTTATCATGATCACTCTATTGATTCTGATGTAACTTAGCCCACTATTCCAACGCAAACAACAAAGGTGTCTCTCGAAAAGTGGTAATTACTACCAACACACGTGGCTCCTTTCTACTATATGGGATATTTTGAAAAGGTAATTCTTATGAACCTGTGGTCTTCGATAAATTACAAACTCCTTTCTTTCGCGAGTGGCGCAGTTAGTATGTCACGCTCGCCCGAATACTCAGCCATCGTCTGCAGCTTGAGACAATGGCCAGCGGTTCCCAGGCGGGCATCGCTTGCGGACCGGAAGCAGCCCTGGGAAGTGCCGCCATTGTTGGCGGTAACTACAGTTATCAGACTTATTAGTGGCGCGGACTAAAGCTTCTATCATTTATACGAGTAAAATGTTTTATTTTCCTCATATATCTGTTCTTAATGTGAACTGATTCGTTATTATACTCGTAGTCTTATTGCACAATGCTATCAAATCCCCAAATGTAATGCCTGCGCCTTCGCCCGCGGTGCCGCACGTGACATTAGCTGTACCTGAGCCTGTCACCAAACAAACAAAGCCCAGCCGTCGTGACTACGCCTCTGTTGCTGCATCCAACTTAGATACACACAGAGTGTCAGAGCGTGCCACCATGGATCAAGACGACGACGGTTTCGTCAAGGTCCAAAAGAAGAGGGCACGCCTTCACCGGCCGAATCAGAACCGTTGCGGTACCGCACTGGCAGGGCCCCAGTTCCTGCTGCGCGCTGCGACGCCGATTACGCCGATGTATACCTGTCGTGCCTGCACCGCACCATCACAGCGCAGGATGTGATAGAGTACATCAAGACGAAGACAAATTTCCTTGTGAGGGTGGAGCCGCTGGAGTCGCGACACAATGTCAGCTTTAAGGCATTTGTGGCGCGAGTCCCGACAACCAAGCTGGTCGACACCTTTATGAGGCTTCTGGCCGAAGGGCGTGGTTTGCGGTGTTTCCGCGGAAGGTTACCCGTCAGCACCGCCGGAACAGCACAAGCTAGTGCTTTATACAAACATAGTTATAACAACAAACAAAACGCAACAAAATTTGCGTTAAAATTATATAAACAAAACAAAAACATTTTATAAATAGCTTGCCTACTTCTTAACTGATCTTTATCGTATTTGTAAAAATATTATGATCGGGTGATAATGACGGTAGTTGTTGACATTGAATGGGTGCCTTTGGCTTTCAAAGTAAAAAGTAAATAGTGTTGAATAATTTCGGCGGGCTGGTTAGAACCACGATAGCTCAATTCGAAGAGCACCTGACCCGGTATGTCAGAAGGGTGCAGGTTCAAATCCAGCTCGTGGAAATTTTTTCAACATTGTGTTTTTGTAATTTGATTCGCAACAAAATTTTATCGTTAAAATTATATAAACAAAACAAAAACATTTTATAGTTATAAGTTATATAACTACTAACAAAAAATGTTTTATATAGTATGTATGTTGGTCTGTAAGGTATTTATTATATGGGCCCTTTCGTGTTTTTACCATCTTGTACATTGTGTGTTGCCTAAAATAAATGAAATATTTATTATTATTATTATTAATGCAATAGAATTACGGTCTTTTCTCCTAGCAAGAAAAACTTCAGTAACAAGTAAAACTTTTTCTTAAACTGACACGTAAATAATAATTTATCGCAATGCTAATTATAAATAAAGTGCCTAACAAATAAACAAAGAATAATTCCTGTCATGCAAACGTCATTTCAAATTAGAGTAAAAGAGACAAAACACGGAATAACTATTCGGAGCTTATTCTTTGTTTATATGTAAGGCAGTAAATGTTTAATACATTTTAACAAAGACGTTAAGTACGGTAATTAGCATAAATAGTTATACCATATTTTTGTCTCTAGAATTACAAGCCTGTCTGTGAGTTCTTATATTATATAATATTTAATTATGCCAAAAAAATATTGAAAATACTTTTCTGGTGATATTTTTGTTGGTTTGTTTACAGTACCCACAGACATACTTGGCGCTGGTAAGTTAGTGGCTACCTTACTTATAAGCTTAATGTACACACGCTTGCACATCAACCTACCCAAAACTGTCAAATTTCTTCAATACATTGTCAACCTTAAGCCTTAAAAATAAAGTTCAAAGTCTATGAGGACATTTGACAGTTTGTGGTAGGTTGATGTGCAGGCGTCTGTACGAGTGTCGCAGAGGCTCGGTGCTGTTATTAGTACGTTGTACGGCTGTGGGTGGCTCATTCACGAGCTGCGTTCCCACGCGTATCCTTTCTGTTGCGCGGGCGCGTTACGGCCAGTCCTGGCGTTACTGGCGATACCGGCGAGCGCGCTCCTAACGCGAGGAATATCCTGCTCGGGGCAATCAAATAAAACTGTCTAGAGGACAAATCATTGATACCCGTGCGTGCGTACGATCCTCCTTAGGACCATTATGGTGTCGATGTCCTCAATTCCTTTTGTAATCGCAGTAAACATAGTACGTAGCGGCGGTGGCGGGTTAAGGTGAACCTAAATTGTGTCATAACTGTTTGTTTCAGTCAGAGTGATTTTTGGTTTTAAAGCGATATTGTTAAGATGGTTGAATATTCACCATCCAGTATATAACACTAAAATGTATATTTTTAGCCATCCGGACAGTTTTACAGATTGCACGCGTGTGGCGCTAATGTGCAAATTTTATGCTGGTGTTAGTATGCAACATAAAATAATTAGAATTAAATAAAAGAAATGTATTAAGTATGTTTAACAATCCTCATTAAGTTAGACATTGTTTACAATAAAACACAGAGAATTTTAATCTAGTTAAAAAGAGTACCAAGGTATTTACTCATAAAAATAATACGATCATTTAATTTTAACGATTCATCATACTCAAGAATATTTCATAATAACGATTTTAATCGATGGCGAAATAACCTTAGTTGCTGTTTATCCGAAGCATCCTCTAAGTGTCAACCTTAAAACGAAAACCAACTTTGGAAACTGTTAGTCGAACTTATTTGTTTCTGTTTTTAGAAATACAAGGCGGGTCTTACTCCCACAACAACCGCGCCACCAGAGTTCTCGGTGAGTAACAGTCTGGTTTGTCTGATAACAATAACCTTTGGTGTAGAGATAGGATTGTGAACTGAGACATAGTGAAGTATTATGTATATAAATTTGAATGTTTTGGCACTAATTGACAGTTTATTATAGAACTCTCTGGTCGAAACGACCAAGACACTTGATAGAGACTCATTGTAGTGAATGAAAGAGTTTCGATTGCAGGTGTTCCAGAGCTGCCCCGCGGCTGCATGTACGAGGGGCGCTGGTTCACGGAGGGCTCGACGGTGGCGACGCGCGAGGCGTGCCTGCGCTGCGCGTGTGGCCGCGGCGCGCTGTCCTGCCGACAGCGCGCGTGCGCCGCGCTGCCCGACCCGCCGCCGCGCCGCTGCCACGTGCTGCACAAGCGCGACGCCTGCTGCCCCGAGCTGCATTGCCCGGGTGGGTACCTACACTCATTCGAAAAGAGGCCTTAGAGGCTTAGAAGCTAGCCAAGGTACCGGAGAGAGAGGTCAAACTGGGAGTTGATTTTAGAGTCACGAACCAAGCAGCAAGCAATCTACGAGTTATGCTTTAAATGCACCGAGAGTCAAATATCTAGTTACTTGAGTTTACGGCAAGTAATTATCATAAAATAATTACTTACCATAGTTTGAAACGTGTCCTGGGTTTGTTAGGCACCCATAAATTAAATAGAATATCTCGAAGAAAGACTAAATAAATTATAAGTTTAGTATTTTAGTTATTTAAAGTTTTTCAAGGTGTGGCTTTCTACTTTAAATAATTATATTACATGTATTACAGATGGAGTAAAGTTAATGGAGCACGGCGCTTCAGCTCGCTTCGAGATTGATGACTTCGCTGACATCGTTACGCCAGCATCCATAATGCATGGTAAGCATCAGACGAGCGCATATCACATTAATTGATCATATAACATACACTCGTGGACAAATGATACGGGTCAGCGTCAAAATCCTATGTATCTTGTAAATTAATAATGTTACATGCATGAAAGTAACTTTATAATAAAGAGAATTTTAATATCGTATGACATTAAACCTTAAATGTTATAGGTACATGGTATTTTTTTAAATTAACAAAACTTCGAATTTTGTAATAAATTCAAATCACGCGTGTTTTACTTTTGCTTGTTTTCTCACTTTTGTTTTCAATCTCTCAAATCAAAATGACAAAAGGCAGTCATCGTCGTCTTTCATGGTAATTATTGAATTACTATCATGTCGCTAACGCCAGAAGAATGTACACGTATCGTCACTATGCTAGAAGAAGGCAGAAGTCAGAGAAGTACAGCGGGAGTAACAGGCGTGTTACTTTCGACGGTGCAAAGAATCGTGCAACGTTTCCGAGATACCGGGCTCAACATTAGAAGCTGATCTTTTGGAACCGGCAGACCGAGACGTACCACGGCTCGAGAGTATTGATTTATTGTTACGACCATGCTCCGAAATCGACACTTACGGCAGTTGAAGTAACAAATCAATTTTGAGAGACCCGAAGAGACGAGATAAGCGAGCGGACTGTTAGGCGGCGGCTCCGAGAAGTTAATTTGACCTCACATAGACCCGCAAATGGTCCAATACTTGCAAGGGAACATCGAGGAGCAAGATTACGTTATGCCCGCGAACATGCACAATGGGGAGACGAAGAATGGGCAAGAGCAATGTTTTCTGATGAATCTAGATTTATGCTCTATGTATGGGCGGCGAAGAGTTTACCGACGGTCAGGGGAACGTTTTATTCCAGCTTGTTTTGAGGAAAAAGTACCTGTTATGGTTTGGGACGGAATCTCTTCAGAGAGTCGCACGGAGTTAGTGCTGATAGAAAATGGTAGCGTACCATTTTCTACGACATACTACTCATTAGGGATCTCTTCTACATATTATGGATCTCTTCTACATAATATCTAGATCCTTAATGAGTATGTCGGCTTTTTTTTTTTTTTTTTTTTTTTTTTTTTTTTTTTTTTTTTTTTTTTTTTTTAGATCTAACACCTCCAACATGATCGGAGCTCTTTTTTTATCTATTTACACCTTGTTACATCTTGTTATTCTTATTTATACTACTTATTTAACACTAAGAAACTTACTTACTTAATTACTAACATTTTGTTGCTTACGGAGCTATAATCAAAATTATAGCCGAAACAAAAACTTAATCACTAATCCTTATTTCTATTTACTGCTAGTTTACATATTTTCATACAGTACTCTACGAAGTCTCTTACTCTATATTTGCACGAAATAACTTCGTGCAAATTATCTATACGTAATGTTGTATCTAACCTCTGTTCCAGTTCATATCTGAGTGTGTTGGTGGAGGGACAATCCAGGAGCAGGTGGGGAACGCTTTCTTCTATCTCGGGGTCGCAGATGCACGAGGGGCTCGCCCTGCACTTGAAGCGGTTCAAGTATTGGGCGAAGCCCCCATGTCCCGTCAGAATCTGCGTCAGTGGGCCTCTCGGTTTCAGCTTCCTAACCATTTTATGCGCGAGTTTGGCGTCCGGGAAGAAGAGCTTCGTAACGGAGGCAGTCTGCCCTTCACGGTAGCGTTGGTCCCAGCTTTCAATCGTTTTATCTCGTAATAGGCTCTTAATATACGAGATTGGGCATGCGTCGTAGTCGGGCCTCTTCTTCGACTTAAGAGCGGCCATCTTGGCCAATTCGTCAGCCCGCTCATTGCCCGGAAGTCCCGCGTGCGCCTTGATCCAGAACAAAGATACAGCTTTGTTCTGGGTGAAGGCCCCTCGCAGGTTCTTCCGTGCTTCCACTGCCAGGGGGTGGAGAGAGTGATGGTTGGCGATCGTCTCCAGCGCTGCCCTCGAATCGCTATACACACCATAACTCACCTCCTTTCCCCGCGCAATCACTTCCGTGGCCTTGCATATCGCTAGAAGTTCCGCCTGGTAGACTGTGCAGTACGCGGACAGGCTTAGCTTTATGGATCGGGTCTCGGCCTCACCTTTCCATATGGAAAGTGCTGCCCCGACCTTCCCCTCAAGCTTGCTGCCGTCGGTGAAGATTCGCACCTGCTGCACATTGTACCTGTCCACAAGGTTTTGGTCTTCCAGGCACACGAACTCCAAACCCATATGCGCCGCCGGATGTGGAGCACTGACGAAGTCCACCGCACTCTCGGTCTCTCTGCCTCTCAGTACTTCCAGTGATGACCCTCTCTTTGCCTCGTACAGAGCGGCTGCTTCTGTAATCCTGAGGTCGAGAGGTAGTATCCCTGCAAGTACCAGTGCCGAGTGTAGGGAGACTGTGCGGTAGGCTCCGCAGAGCTTTTGCGCGAACCCCCTCTGGACCGTGTTGAGCTGTTTCTTGACTCCTAGCTTGTTGGCTGAAGGTGCCCATACCGCTGCCGCGTACAAAATAACCGGCTCCACCGCCGCCGTGTAGATCGACCTAACTATTTCAGGGTCTAGGCCCCAGCTAACTTTTGCCGCCTTGGACAGCTGTTTATAAATACCAATTGCCTTTCGGCACTGGTTGGCAATATGGGTGTTGAAAGTTAACTTCTCGTCGATTGTGAGACCCAGAATTTTCACCTCCTTGGACATGCCAATGTCGATCCCCCCCATGCTCAGCCGTGGCGTGTCATGCTTCAGCTTACGAGTGACTACCATTGCGCAAGTTTTGTGTGGCGCAAACTTAAGCTTGTTGCGGACACCCCACTGCTGAACATAGGCGAGAGCGGCATTGGCCTGTCGCTGGACGTCGCTAGCCCTATCTCCATGGAAGACCAACACCACGTCGTCCGCAAATGCTTGGACATAGTCCCCCCTCTCATGCAGCCCCTTCAGTAGTGGATCGAGAAGCAGGTTCCAGAGTATTGGACCGCCTATTGACCCTTGCACGCATCCTTTGTTGGTGCTTCGCGTGCTTACCTCCCCAGCGTATCTTACCATGACTTTTCTGCAGCTGAGATAGCTGTCGAGTAGCCTCCTGATGTTGACCGGACACTGTTCCTCAGCCAGTCGGATTCTGATGGCTGGCCACCACGCGCTGTCGAAGGCCCCCTCTATATCCAATGACACTAGGGTAACCAGCTTTTTCAGCTCAACCATACCTCTGATGTGGTGTATTAGATGATAGAGGGCGTCCTCGGTGCTCCTCTGGGGCATGAATCCGTACTGGCGAGTACTAATCCTCGGTACGAGATGGTATTTAATCCGTGCTACCGACATCTTCTCAAGAACCTTGCCCAGTACCGGCAGTAGCCCGATGGGTCTGTACGCCTTCGGCACTGTATAGTCATCCTTGCCCTGTTTTCTGAGTACCACCACTGTGGCCTCTTTCCAGCTGTCCGGGAAATGTCCTAGTTCTAGGCATTTGTTGAATAGGGCAAGCGACTCTTCGATGTTATGTTCCAAGGCTCTGCTGCAGATGTCTGCCGTGAAGCCATCCGCTCCCGGGGCCTTCTTTGGATTAAAACTCCCCATCGCGGTCTTTAGCTCTAGCGAGGTGAACGGAGGATCCAGATGCTCATCATCTGTCCGATCGTTCACTCTCTCTGCCGTTTCTCTAACCCGGCGATGGTCTGCGTTATCACTACTTTCCAGGTCCTCTGGGTAGAATGTCTCGGCTAGTAAGTCCGCTGATTCTTGGGGTTCTAAATATGTACCTTCTTCGGTTTTTAGGGCCAAGTCTTCTTGTCTCCTGGCGGTCGTCTTTAGAACGCGGTAGATCCCCTCCCATACCCCTTCTCTGTCCTGCTTCTCGCAGAACTCTTTCCAGCTCGTTACACGGGCGATCTTGGCTTGGCACTCATAGTTCTCTTTCTTTTGCAGGTATTCTTCGACGACCTTTTCTCTTCGATGTGGCGCAGCGTTTCGTATTCTCCGTTTGTGTGTAGCCATCGTCTTCTTCAGCTTGGTCAGCTCCTCATTCCACCAAGGGATGGTGAGGGTTTCTGCGTTCTTCTTCGCTGGAATTGCTTTCCTGCAAGCTGAAGTGATCGCTGTTGTGAGCTCTACGATGGTCTTCTCGAGTGAGTCTTTGTCACTTAAGGCTTTTATTCTGTCTATATTGATGTTGCGTTCTTGTTTAGATTGCACCATGGCGTCTATGAATTCTGTCCAGTTGGCTTTTCTCGTATTGTATAGACGCGTTGTTCTTTGGACCTGCAAGCCTTTGCTCTTACGGAGTTTTACATCAAAGAGAATGGTGTTGTGGTCGGAGCTTGTTATTCCCTGGTCTACCCTCCAGTTTTCTATAAGCCCCAACAGGTCGTCGGTACTCGCTGTTATATCAACAAAGCTGGTGAACTCCCTGTTACCTCTCACGGTGTCAAAAGTGGGAGTGTCACCTCTGTTCAATATCTGCAAGCCAGACTCTTCCAGGGTCCCGGACATCTCTACTCCCCTGAGGTCTTCTATGGTGCTACCCCACCAGGTACTCTTTGCGTTACAGTCTCCAGCGACCAGCAGTCTTCTTGGGCCCAACTCCTCTACGATCAAACTCAACCGGCCCAGGTAAGGCCCAATTGGTAGGTCGGGCTCAAAATAGAAGGAAACCGCCGTCATCTCCCAGTCGCAAGTTCGGATCCTCACCACCACGATGTTATTGGTCGTGAGTTTCGGGCACAGTGTGACGCTGAGATCGTTGTCGAATACGACAATAGCTGCCTTCACTGTCCCATCTCCTATCGTTGCGCACTGGTAGACCCGCGCGCCGCGGTAATCCTTCATCCTCCGAATCCCCCCAACGTAGGGTTCCTGTACCAGTGCAAACGCCAATTTGCGTTCGCTGGCGGCCACCATGAGTTCGGTCGTTGCCAACTGTTTTCTTTGGAGGTTCGCTTGGGCCACTGCATATCCTCTGGCGGGGTGATTGCCTACCCGTGAACGACTTTGGACCACCTTAGCAGTACGCTATCTTTGCACGCGCCAGTGCCTCCCACCTTCTCCGTACTGGGCACTCTGCGTCGAACGCGTTGTGCTCCGTTCGATCTAAACTAGCTGCAGTACAGTTGCAGCAGGTTGGGGGCGCTCCTGCGCCGTGAGTATGTCGGCTTATACTTGATTAATATGGGTAAAAATTCCATATTTATGCATGACAATGCTAGGTCACATACAGCTCAAATTGTAAATGAGTATATTCAGGACGTTGGCATCAATTGCATGGACTGGCCCTCGAGAAGCCCGAATCTAAATCCGATTGAGCACGCTTGGGACGAGCTCGGAAGGCTCGTGTGAGAAATCGGAACCCCGCCCCAGCCACACAGAGATCTGAACATGTGTTAGTGGAAGAATGGAACAATATCCCGCAACATCGCATAACAAACTTAATAAACAGCATGCCCAATCGTCTAGCAGCTGGAAGAAGAGCCCGTGGACAAATACATACCTACCTTTTTAAAGGATTTCGTGTAAAAGCTCTGCGTACTAAACCATTACGCCATTATTCAGCTACAGATTATATAGTATATTTTCAGCAAATTTGTATTACCTGCCTTTTAAAAAATCAAAACGACCACCATTTCAAATGCAAAGAACTCATGTAACTTTTTGTTTATTTATTATAAATCAGTAAAAGAAAGTGTTAAGAAATTTAAACTTTTGTTTACTTAATCATTAATCAAGAAATATTTTTTTATAAAAAAACACGACATATCTATCATTATTTAGCAGGAAAAAAATATTTTTATACAAAATTTTCTAAACTTAGTAACATACTAAATTCATTCATGATTTTTACATGTTAGAGCAACAAAAATACTTTCATAGAACCAATACTTTTTTAGAATAATGTTCAACAACTTAATTACAAAAAACAGTCGCAATTGGTAACCGAGCCTACGGGGGTTCCAGATGTGGAGGGCCATGCACCTTCCTTATTGGACCTTCTGCTGACCTCGCACCCAGACGGCTATCAAGTTTCTGTTGATGCACCACTAGGCTCATCAGACCACTGTTTGATTCGTAGGACTGTGCCTCTCACAGAAACTTTAAAAACGCAACCAGCGGTCATCCGTCGGGTCTCTGGCATTACGGGTAAGCGGATTGGGATGGGATGGCGTTATTCGCCTTTTTTTCGTATGACAAATTTCGATAGAACAAAGACGTCTCTAGTTATAACTTTGCAAGTTTTGGTTAAAAATTTGTGAAAAAATATATCTCATGCATCTGGGTACGTAGAAGCGTAAAAAGCAATAAATATTTTTTGGCGTATTATGACATTACCGCTTTATTCGATTGGGGCGTCGAAATGTTGATATTTTGTTTCTTATGTAATTTTAATAAATAAACAAATAACGTTTCCACCATTTAGTGTCGTTATTAGTAACTATGAAATTATCTACAACATACTGTTTCATTCATGCTGCTAGCTCTATAATTTTAAGTGGTATCTAAGTTTTCATACGGACCCGTATTATTTGTCCACGAGTTTATTATGTAAGTACCATAGTGACTGATGATGGCACTCGAGTGTTCCCAGCGTGCGTGGAGGGCGGCGCGGTGTTCACGGCGGGCTCGGCGCTGGGCGCGCGCGTGGCGTGCGAGCAGTGCTTCTGCCTGGGCGGCGCGCGCCGCTGCGTGCGCCCGCGCTGCCTGCCGCCACCGCCCGGCTGCCGCGCGCGCCCCGCGCCCGGCGCCTGCTGCCCGCAACGCTACTACTGCGACCACGTCAGCACCAAGCCCCCACACCGGAAACATGTACATGGTTAGTATTGTTTTATACACAAAAGAACCGATTATTTCATCAGCTTTTTATGTTAATTTTAAATCTTTACTCTATTCTTTGTGTCGACCTTAATTAAATATATATTATGAAGGAATATTCAATGCTAAATGTACTTATAGAAATATTCGTTTTCATATTATTATCATATCGAGTTTTCTAGTCTCCGTTCTCGTAACGTCGTGAACCGTTGTGTCAACAGACCTTATATATTCGTTATAGTGAATCCAGTGTTTCTCAATCTTTCGGTAATCAGTTATCCGTGTGGATTATGTGTAGATGGTCTTAAGGAAGGAGTACACTGCTCAATTTGCAAACATATGTTATCCACTAATAATTCTTTTATGCTCAATGTTACCTATTATGTCGGAGTGTTTAAGTTAACACGACGCTGTTCTAACTGTGTCGTACTGTGTTCATTTCATGCGGTCAAAGTTAACACGGCCAACCTATTTTATTGTGCTAATGTTTTTGTTTCTACCCGTTTGGTCATGTATTTTATACTTTTAGGGTTCCGTACCTCAAAAGGAAAAAAGGTACCCTTAAAGGATCACTTGTCCGTCTGTCTGTATGTCTGACTGTCTGTCTATACTCAGGCCTGCGTATCTTTGAAGCTGAGAAAAAATCAAATCACAAAAAAAGGGTCTTTATGCAAAGGTCCAAATTTTGAAGTAAGTTAACCGTGCCATGTGGGGTATCGTATGAAAGGGCTTCATTTGCACAAGCTTAAAAAGATTTTTAATTATTTTTATGATGAATAGTAATCGATTTATCACTCCAATATTTAAAAAGGCAGTAAAAACAACGTAGAAAACTACCGTCCGACTTCTAAGCTGTGTCTTTTTGCAAAAGTATTTGAGAAAATTGTGCATCGTGGAGTATGTGGGGCTCTGAGCCCCTCGTTTAATAAGGTTCAGCATGGATTTCTTGAGAAGCGGTCAACTGTGTCCAACTTATTGGTTGCCAATGAATTTATTACTGGTGGTGTGGAGCGTGGTGCACAGGTTGACGTAATCTATACTGACTACAAAAAATGCTTTGACCGTGTGGATCACTCTATGTTACTAAAAAAGCTTGATGCGGCGGGGATACATGGCGACCTTTATCGCTGGTTTTCCTCATATATTGGCAATCAGAGTCAAGCAGTAGTACTACATGGTATACGTCGGTATGGACCCATATCCCATCAGGAGTCCCTCTTGGATCTATTTTAGGACCACTATTATTTCTCTTTTTTGTTATGGATATTGATAAATGTTTCCTACACACAAAGATACTATTATTTGCAGTTGACATGAAAATACTAAAGGAAATACGTGACTCAGCCGATAGTCGAGACTTACAAGCCGATTTAAATAGATTTGAGACCTATTTGTAAATTTAATAAGCTTGAACTAAATGTATGAAAATGTTTTTGTATTTCCTTTACTCGTAAGTCTGATACATTGTCTTGTCATTACCGGCTGTTAGGTTGTAACTTGTCTAGGGTAAGTAATATTAAAGAACATGATAGCAAGCTTCTGTTTGACCTCCACATTGATCAGATTGTAACCAAAGTATCCAAAGCTCTGGGATTCATGATGAGGATGTCTGCCGACTTAAGCTTAGTCAAAGCCATCAAAATATCATATTGTGCCTGTACGCAGTCACCTTGAGTATGCCAGTGAAGTCTGGAATCCCCAATATCAAGTGTATATTACACGATTAGAAAATATACAAAAGAGGTTCCTGCGTTTTCTAGATTATAAAACTAAACAGTATTCCATTAACTATGAAC
Organism: Eudonia truncicolella; assembly: GCA_949315975.1. Taxonomy (NCBI): domain Eukaryota; kingdom Metazoa; phylum Arthropoda; class Insecta; order Lepidoptera; family Crambidae; genus Eudonia; species Eudonia truncicolella. Next base: position 416,071 of record OX438831.1, on the reverse strand, counting down.
ATCGCTGTAAAAGATATAATTTCCTGCCATCAGTATTACGTCGTAATATGAGTGATATATGCTACGTGTCCACAATCCTCAATGGATTAATAGATGCCCTGACTTATTGAGCATGATGGGTCTACGAGCCAGCAACTTAGCGATTAGGCAGCGCCCACTGCTTCACATTATACGAACGAGAACTAATTATAGATCCACAAATGTTCCTCATACGTGGTTGACTTCGATCTATTTAGTATTGCATCCATCAGCCGCACTATCACAAAAGCACATTTTTCATAAGGTTTATCTTATTTTTTTTGTTAGTACATATGTATGTATATGTCATATGTATATTAAGTTTAAAACTATGAGTTAACACTAAGCACTATGTTTACCTATATGTGAGAGCTTGTAATTAACTTTCTACAATAGAAATATAAACAAGTATTTAAGCCATGTAAGCTTTCGTAATAAATAAATAAATAACCTGTTAGGTACGGTACCAGCACTTTTCAAGGTGTCCAATCATGCATTTGAATGGCCAACGGCTTTACAAATATTTGGTTACGCGTTCAGTTTCCAATCGCGCCCAATATTACTATTCACCTAGATCGATACAAAGAACATACCAATATGACCTTGACGCCAACGACTCGTCAATTGAACCTATGCTATTTACCTCTTGGCTTACATTTTCTTAAATAAGTTATATGCAATTCAGATTGCCAAGTAAACGGGCAGCGCATAGTGGAAGGCGAGCGGGTGGTCGCGGCGGAGCGCACGGCCAACTGCACGCAGTGCTTCTGCCTGCGCGGCGCGGTGCGCTGCCAGCCACTGGCGTGCGCGCCGCCGCTGCTGGGCTGCCGGCCGCTGCTGCGCCCCGGCCAGTGCTGCCCGCACCAGTATCACTGCGACCACGGCCAACACGGTACTCGTTGAAAGTCATTCTTAATTCATGAATTGTCTACTCATATTAGTTATGTATTCTCACTCATAACAAAACTGTTAACATCTAGTAAAGATAACTTAAACCAATTTCTGAACTTTAATTTTCTCAGCCATCACTATGATTAACAAATAATCTTTTATATATTTTAGGTTTAGTAACGCCGTATGTCGTTCCGATATCAGATAACAGCTTGTCATCAACGAGGTACGACGATCGCTCTCTCCACACTGATAAACTGGTTGAACAAGAAACAACAACCAATATCATGACGACAAGCACCATCACTGCAAAAAACACAACCGCAGCCGCTGCTACGGACAAAGAACCAATCACTACAACAAAGGTAAAGAGGAAAGCAAATGATCCACCACCGGCCGGCTCGTCCACAAAGCCAATGCTTAATGCAGCTTCTGTCACTTTGACCACAACTAAAGAAGATATAACCACAACGACTATGAAGATAGATGTGACGTCCACGGAATCGCTTACCACAACAGAAACACACGAGACAGCGATGCCGACGGAACAACCTGAAGGAACTGTAAAAATTATGATAAACGGCACGATAAACTGTACAGCAGAGTTATCCTCTAAATCTATCCCTCTCAATATTTCATTAAATGACACTGATATGATTAAAATTGAAGGACACCTTAGAACGCCCATAAACAAAGTTGATATCGAAGCGTACACAGAATATCCTAACGACATAATTACGGACAGAAGTGCTAATGGAGATTTTGATGAAAATGAAACTTTTACTATTAACGTGACTAGTTCCTTAATAACTAACAGCAGTCACTCTTCTCCGGGGCCATCTTTATCCACAACACCTAAGGTGATGACACCGATAGATGTAGTAGATGCTGTGAACACTTCTAAGAAAACAAAAGGAGATTATGATTACGATTACACGGAACCTACATTACCACCGTCCCTACCAAATCTGAAGTAAGTGAAGAACACATACAACATAAATAATTGAAAATATGCTCTAAATTATTAATGATAATTTGCTCTTCCACAGAATTATACCCTTTGTAGCAGCCGACGCTGTTGTGGACGACGACATTACTTCAAAGGGAGAAACATTAACATATCCCATGCTGGAAAGAGAAGACAAATACCCTGTGTACTATCCTTCAGTTGACACGAAAGACGTTCCATACGCCACTAGAAGAGAAGACGTGTACCCACCAACCCAATATCCAGTATTTGTATCTGGTAAAGCGGAAGTGCCTAAATATCCATCACTCACTCATGAAATGGATCTATCCGATGTAGCGTACCCAACTGCTCACAACGATTCGCTTGTACCGCAACACGATTACACGTCTCCAGTCACGGCGATGTATCCTGCAATTGGAAGCAATAAAGTTAATAAATCTGTGACAAAGTCACCTACAACAAGTTCCACATTTTCTATGGAGGCACCATCAGTGAATTTGTTTTCACCCCCTGTAGAAACAGAAGGTATATACGACGTTTTATAATTCGTACAAGCTATTCTTTCTCGAATTAAATTAAATTTACTTATACCATTTTACTGTTTCAGGAGGTTTCATACCAAAGGGCCCAGGAATTATTGAAGAGTACTACGCTGTTTATCCCAGTACTCCTCCTGGACCTCCAGTATCACATTTAACAACATCTATGCAGTTGGACATTAAAAAAGGTGAAGTCGATATTTTTTAAATCCGTATTACCCTATCAACACCTTCAACACTTAGACCTAAACTCAGGAGAAATCTATCTGTAAAGACTTCTAATTGATATTCCAGGAGAATGTGTATCCAGCGACGGGCGCCACGTCCAGGAAGGGGACTCGGTGTCGCTGGCGTGCTCCGTGTGCTCGTGCGCGTGGGGCGAGCTGCACTGCGCGCCGCGGCCCTGCCCCGCGCCGCCCGGCTGCCGCCGCCGCCCCGCCGCCACCAGCTCCGCCGACCTGTGCTGCGGCGAGCTAGTTTGCCAAGGTGACCTCAAATAAGACTTATTAACTAGCTTCTTTTTGCTTACTAGGTTTTATCTGCGTTATCTGCTGAGGTCAATCGCAATAGAAGTTCTAGCGTGCTGACGAGAAATTTAAATTTAACGGAGATAAAAAGTAGAATGGAACTCTCGTCTCCAAAAAACTGTCTCTGTTCAAAACTGATGACGTTGGTTCATTATTCCAATCCAAACCGCAAATCCAAAACGCAAAGGAAGGACTAAAACTACACTTTACCTTAATATGTAACTAGTTTCAATGGCTAATAGCGTCACTACTGATAACTCTTTCCATAGTTTAAAATATTTTGTTTTATGTAGTACTCATCCATTAGAATATAGTTTAAATTAAATACACTTAATTCTAATGACATTTAATACTTCCTTTTCCAGGAAACAAAACCACATCAAAACCCAATCTTTTAATAAACATCATGGCGAATGAGACAAAGTCGCTAATAAGAAATCACACCTCAAACTACAACGTAGATCAACAGTCTTCTAAAAACAACACTCAGGAAAATAAATCCTTACCTGACAAAACTCATAATTTCGATTCTAACGATAACAACTGGAATATTTCAATTGGAAAAGTAAACATGTCTACAGTGAATTCGAAACTACCGACTTCAACAGAAATATTATTAACAACACCTTCAAGTACAGTAGTGTCTACTGCACTTGAAGGAGCAGAAATATCATCGAACGACAGCGACTCTAAGATTAATTCCCAAGAATATGAAGACGAGGAGGAAGAAGACGAAGGCTTCTCTTTTGGAAGTGTCTTGAAGTTGTTATTGAGTGACAACTATGAGACATCAACGAACTCGCCCTACAAAAGGAGGCCCACCACATTTATTCCAAAAACGCCAAACAGCACGAAGACGTCAACAATGACACCGCCAACAGCGACAAAGACGCTGCCCCCGAAACCTCCAGTGGTACCATTCGTTCCCATGCCTCACCCCTACATGCCGCCAAAAAAATCTTACGCGCAGAACACCGTGAACAGGATAGACCACCTCGTGCTCGGGGAGGCAACGGCGATAAAAATGACCACGCCCCGCCCCATCGCCACTCAATTCAAGCCCATCGTTTCTTATAACCCAGTAACTAAATATACGACTACACATAGACCGTATGTGAGCACCAGGGTCACAGAAGCGACGAGGAAAGAGGAAGAAGTGGTCAACCGCGTACCGGCGATGCATGACGTTCAGCCAGCTTTCATCGCGCATCACATCCGGCCTGCCTCCACCGCGCATGATGTCAAGCCACAATCCAGCGTGCATAAAGTGCGTCCATCTTCCAGTGTACATGACGTCCGACCAGCATTCAGCGCTCATGACGACCGCCTTAATTCAAGTGCGAATGACATCCAGTCACCTGCCAGCGCACAAAAAGTCCGGCCAGCTTTCATTGCGCATGACGACCAGCCACCTCCCAGCTTGCATGACGTTCAACCTCCTTCCAGCGCGCTTGACGTCTGGCCACCTTCCAGAACGGAAGAAATCTGGCCGCCTTCCAACACGCACGAAGTCCGGCCACCTTCCAACACGCACAAAGTCCGGCCACCGTCCAGCACGCAAGAAGTCCGGCCAGCCTTCAACGCGCATGACGTCCGGCCTGCTTCCAGCGCGCTGCCACTGCCGGGCATCCTGAAGCTGGCCGGCTGCAACATTTACGGGCGCATGTACCGCGTAGGCCGGATAATCACGGAGTTGTCCACGCCCTGCCAGGAATGCTGGTGCACGGAGCTTGGCGTGCAGTGCAACTCGCTCAAATGCTGAGAGAATATGCTCATTGCCGTCCCGGTAGCGCTTTTGAAGAAGCCAGATACAATCCTTATAGTTCACATGTTCAGAAGCTCCAGAGCTCTGCATTTATTGTACAGAGTGTGATTGTGTGCAAGACTGAAGAATGATAAATTAAATAGTATTTATTTAGACAAGTTACAATAGCGGAGTACGATCTCATACACGAATGTAGTACCATGTAAGTACGTGCTTACCACACAGACCTGTGGGTCACCCTTATACCTCTAGAATCATTGCCATTTTGATAACTACATCGTAGTTGTACAGCATTGTGAAAGCAAAATAATAAAATTACTCGGTAGTGTTTATTTTTGTCACTTTGTTTGTTTACGCCGAGCCAGCTGCGGGGCGCGATGCCTGCCCTCACGCACGCACACCGCTCTGTTGGCTCCTACGGCTCAGGCAACAAGGCTGTTTAACGCCCTGACCTTTCAAAAATCTCCCACGACCCATACAATAAGCCTGATTATAAGAGAATTGACTTGAAATGACCTGACTTATCAAAATTTAAATGTTCATATTTTTTATGAACTTTCACGCGTTTATTAATCAGTACATTAGGTTTTTAAGTTAGTTTAACTGACACCAATTCATTGGTCCGCTACTCGCTTTGCATTAACAGTAAGCGTAGCACGGCAGTAATTGAATAACAATAATAATATGGACAAAATGCGCATGGAGTCAATACCTCGATGCACATTTTTTTGTAATGTAATGATGACACAATTGTCATGGCAATCAGCATACGACTGAAACGCAGCATATAAGTATAAGGAACTGACTCCGACCAAGAGATGCAATTCACTATTAGAGAATCAACAATTAACAGCAACATAACGTATAGCCGTTGATATACCTGTTTGCCTCATCATAATAGTTATAGATATTTCTAGGATAGGTACAGTCAAAAGCAGATCGAGCTGGACGCTATCTGACGAAATTAAACTTGAATAAAGCATCTGGCTCAGCATCCAGAACATTACGCGGCAAGCTTGCTCTGCTATTGAGTATAGTACATTAGAGTTAAGTGAGATCCTATTTTATTTAGAGGTATTTTGCTCCTCATGTAAGAAATAAATTATTTTTTTAATAAATGGTTTAATTATATCTTATCGCCTATACTTACTTACTTCATCATCAGCTCATTTTATGTCCTCACTGCTGAGGCACGAGCGTTCCCTATGGATGGATAGGGAGACAGGCCGTAAACCAACACGCGTGCTTAGTGCTGATTGGTGGTTGTTAACGATTGCTAATGCAGCCGGGACCAACGGCACGGAGGAGCTCGAGATGATAAACTTTGGTCAGCCATCCGATGACCGGCCTTTGCAAAAATTGCTTAACCCTTAATAGGGCTCTGTCGATATATTGGACACCATAATTTTAACTTTATTACCTTAACATAAGGTCGAAAACCAATGAAAAAATTTAACATGCTCCGCCCATTAACCTCAGCACTCGCAGACCATCGAGCTACTCTTCTGTGGTAACGTACAATCAACTGGAAAATATACACTGTTGATTAGGTTAATTATTAAATGGACACAGCATGCTGTAACATAGGAATCGTTGCTTTTTAATTTTATTCCAAGTGAAGAGGGTTTACTATTCGGTGACAGTTGCTATTACCACATGAGGGTTGTGACGTGATGTCGATAAAGGTAAGTTAGCACGGCAGATCTTTTGAAAGCCTACTATCTAGAGGCACCCTATGTATGGCAGAGAAGGATGGTACTACTCTAACATTTTAATGTGTTGCCTCTCTCCTTCGAGCTTTTCGTAGCAGAGCAGTTAGGAGAGTGCAATTATGACAGCATTTTAGGAAAGCAAAGAAAAATTGTGTTTCCAGTTAATTACATTTTAATGTTGTAGATATCACAAAGCGACTTATATATAACACCTTAACAAGCGTCAACAAAACTAACAGAACTACTAAAGTCCACTTCACAAGGCAGTTTGGTAGCACGGCTTACAAAACATCAGTAGGCATTGTGTCATGCTTCCTTAAAAACAAAACAAAAAACACATCACTCCTGTTTACAACTAACAAAAAAAAAAGGTGGCTTAAGCTTTGGAAGACGTAAATGACTTACTTATTTAAGTCTAGTTAAGTAAACTAAATGGATATGTCTGTTAGGTACCTACTGATTATAATTTTAATTTCACAGACTTCGAATAAACCACAGCCTGCGTTTACGTTAGGTGATAGATAACAAACATTATTTCTGTTGATGTTACTCGTTGTTTCAGTGTCGTAAATTACTGTAAAGAAATAACACTTTACTATAGCATCATAAAAACATATTAACAATCCTAAATTGTTTTTATAACTAAAATAAAATCCAGTTATTTTATGTAGAGAAATACAATTGCGTACGTATTTTTAAACGTAGTTACAATGTTATACGGATATGTGTAAGCGACTTACTCGTTCGCGACTAGAGAAACTCCCTTTGGTGAGACTTAAATGGTTTTATATTACACGTTAACATTAAATTAAAAATAATAATTAATAAATAATAATGCGGGGAACAACTAGTGATTGCATAATTATTTAATTCTACAACTACCTTGGTTCTTTTATTCCCGTCGGTCATATTATCAATTCATATATTACACTTTTGTGTTGCGATTCTTGTATGTTCCTATTACTTACTCGTGCCCCTGCGTCATGAATGAAATCTCCGCTCTAAAATAAATTCGATAAGGATGTTCTGAGCGAAAAACGTTAAAAATTGAATTGTTGGCTTAATAAGTAATAAAAAAACAATACCTAAACTGAAACGGGCGCATACATTAACACTAATTATTTTAAATAGTTCAATCACTAGCCAACGTTTTGATGCAAAACAAGAGAAGAGATTTCATCGAAATCAAGTCCTAAACAGGCGCTTCTTAGGCGCTTAATGTAATAATAACACTTAAATTACTTTACACAGTTGAGAGGTAAACTCGTGTTACCAACATCAAGCTTGACCTGTGACACAACTCGCACTTATACATATCCTTGAATCCTTATGGCACGTAAATCAACTTAAATAAATAAAAACAATTTTTCAAGAATTCCTCCATGCTTACAATTAATCTTTGATCATACAACTATCACGACTAATATCTTTTTTAACAATTACCCTTTACAGGTCATCTGCAAATTTTTATTTTTAAATGTGATGTTTTCATATTTTTGGTGTTGGAACATTATGTGGTATGTATTTGTAAGTTTGAGCCCAGTTGGATAAGCTCCAACAGTTACTAAGGTCAACACTTTCAGTTTTTGTACCTATTCAAAAGCTTTGCTCGTATGATTGAAATTCGAAGCCCAAAAGACAAAACTTTTATTACAGTACTCTGCAGAACTCTTAGTCCAAGTATAAAATCGTAAAAGAGCAAAAATATATTCCATCAAAACTATACCACTCGGAGTAGGACGGACATATGAATTGCAATCGATTAAGACATTCGGCAGACAACCTAGGCCGTACGCGTAGGCCGTCTTTAACTGGAATACAATAATTAATTGGTATGTTTGTGTCTTTGTATTGAGATAAATCAATCAGCAGATATTATCCGCATAACGCATCTAATCCTTGATAATTGGCATCTGTTAATTTTATCTTAACGCAAGTTACAATTGACACCCGTTGGTTAACTGGAATCAGCGTGCGATAATATCTATAGTCGTTTTGCTGTAGACATACATCGTATTCATATTGTTACCCTGAATAATTATGAGAGCAGTCTTATATACAAATCTTTGGACGCATCTGTGTTTCGACACAAACCTGTTTTGATCACATTTACAGCCAACAACCTGCTTCCGTCATGTGCGAGCCACTGTTGGGTTGGTGGTTGACCGCTTGCGGAGCACGGCTGGTCAGTAGGGCTCGCGGTCGTCCCACAGCGTGTAGTGCAGCGCGGCTGCAACTAGCCCGCCCGTCAGCAGCGCCAGCGACACCACGCGGCTCACACGCACCAGTGACTTGGAGTCGTTCTCACCTGGAAACGCATGAACACTTAAATAGGTATTCAAAGACTGATATGCCTAATCAACGACCGTAAAACCAATGCTATAATAGAGAAATATCAAGTTAAAATCATAACACTAAGGGCAAGGGCGTGTGCGATGCCGACCATAAATCATCTTCTTTTTATCTTTCTAGGCCCTGTATCACAAAAGAGAGATTATCCTGTCTTCTCATTGGATTAATGTTCTTTAAATTGAAACACAGAAATGAAAAACCACGCTGCTTGGCGTCAGGAATTGTATAAGGGTGTACGTCATCCGTGACATAGATTCTGGACCGAACCTTACCATCAGGCCAATTACTTACCAGTGAACACAAGAAACGCAAGTGGCACGCCGACGGCGGCGCCGAGTGCGTGCGCCGCCCACGCCACGTGGTCGTCGGGCTGCGACGCGTTCGCACGGGCCTGCACCGCGCCCGCCGCCGCCGCCGGCGCCGCACGCGCCAGCGCCCAGCAGCCCTCCGACGCGCCCAGCACCAGCACGCTCAGTGGCCGGAACCACCAAAGCGGTATGTGGCCAAACCTACAAGTGGACAATGACAAATCAATAAACACAATTTTATTCAATCAGATCAGATTCTCCAAACGCTTCTGTTATGGGAAGGGCCGAGCCCAAAATAAGAAGCTTTTAGAGAGCTACCACTTTAAAAAGTTTGACACTAAAACAAAATAGCTAAGTCTAAATTTAAATAGATGTTTATGTTTACGTACCTAAGGCACACGTTGGGCAGGTGCGCCGTGAGCAGCGCGTACACGGCGGCGGAGGCGCCCACCACGCGCACGCTGGGTTGCAGCGCGCCCGCACCCAGCGCGCCCGCCGCCACGCCGCCCCCCCACACCGCCAGCACGCGCAACCACCCCTGCTCCTTCTCCAGCCGCCAGCCCACCTGCAAAGAGAAGTCCGTCAGTTTACGTGAAAGGAAAAGCTACCCAGCTAACATAAACATTAAAACAACCGGGGATGGTTCTTCATCATCTAGCTTACTACAGAAGATCACTAACACCATGGCATAAGCTCCTCATATAATAGTGAGGTAATGAGAATAGCTACCTACATCTAGCATCTTTTTTGAATGGTGTTTTGGGCTTGTGGTACGTGTGAAACAAGCCTTAGATAGGTACTTACAGCAAGTGCGACGACAGCATTGAGCGCGAGGTGCGCGGCGCTGGCGTGGACGAGCCCGTAGGTGAGCAGCCGCCAGGGCTCGCGCCGCCACGCGCCCGGCGCCCACTCTAGCCGCGCGCGCGCGCCCGCCGGCAGCCACAGGTGGATGCACACCTGCGGATACATCTGGTTATCAATAACGTTGCCATCAACTCCTCGGACACAATTCCTGAAGAAGACATCTAAATAAAAGATATAGCAATGTGAAACCGGCCGGTGTTACATTTAATTTGTTTGTCAATTAATAAACTACCTACGTGTTACAGCATCAATTCAACTACGTAGTATAACACCGGTTACTAATTATATTAAAAATCGATAATTTGGTTATCACTCTACCGTTATTTATACAACAAAATATATTTATAGAGCTTATAATTTTATAAATTAGTAAACCAAATTTAAACTAACGTTGGAAGGAGATAAAGTACTTACAATGATCATGATCATGGAGACAATGAAGTAAGGTGGCTTCAGGATTTCCAAGAGCTTCTCTTTCCGTCTTTCGAACTTCGTCTTCTCTCTTGGTTTTTCGTATGTATTGGTTTGAAACTGTTTGCCAGGCTTCTTGGGAGTGTCGGAGACTGCTAACGTGAGGCCTGCTTGAAGCCTCGACTTGGTCGGTGGGGCGCTAGGAGGGCCGAGCAGGCGGCGACTCTCACCGGGGCTGTTGGCGGCGCTGTCCGGCCGGTCCAGCTCTTCGTTCTCGAGCCAGGCGTGCGCGGGCGCAAGCTCCCGGGGCAGCACCCGCCGGCCTTGTGGCTCTGTCTGGAACTCCTCCACGTTGAGCCGCTCCACCTCCTCGCAGGCCACCGCGTCTGGAGCCATCGTCCTCTATCCGGCCCAATCTGGTCATCTTCCACCAAAGTTCACGAGTGATCACCTTTGCCACACCATGTTTCGGTCACGTCTGTAATCAATATGACTCGCATTGTATTGTCTACACGAATTTATAGATAGGTTTTATAAGGAAAAACAATAATATAAACATTATTGATTCCATATTCCTGTAACAGGAATTCCCAATGTTTCAGCAGGAAATGGTTGAAGAAGCCTAATTTTATGACGTCAATAATGCAATATAAACATATTTTTGTCATAAATTACTTAATCGCATGCGATGCAGTCGGGATGCAAAAAAAAAATATTTTTTGACACCACGAGGCGCTTGATCTTCATCTCGACCGGCGGTTGATGACGACGATAAAGCCGGATTATAAGCGCACTGCTCCCGAACTCCTCAACTAGTTACAGAGTGACTATTGTATATCCCACTGTCGGAACACAATGCTCCAAACATATTTGTTTTGACCACTGACTTAGATAAGGTATAGCCAGGCCTACCAACCAAACCGAGTACCCGGCGCTGAGAATCGAACCTTGGACCTCTGTCGCTAAGAACCAACAGCAGAGATGATCTCAGACCATCAGACCACAAAGATATATGCTTATCGGTCCAGTAGTTTTTGAGTTTATTCGTTACAAACAAAAATACAAAGCTTTCCTCTTTATAATATAGATATGATATGTAACGATTAGATAAATGATAAATTATTTATTTAGATGACAAACGTCGCATTAGATAATGATTTCATAGCTAATATTCAGTTTTAATAATTTTTGATACTTTTGTTCTACGCTAGATAATGTTGGATTAATCATCAGGGGGCAGATGGTGGCAGCTGAATTAGGTATCGACTAGTCGAAAACTGAATTAAATTCTGTAAAAATACTGTTTTCACATTCATAAAAGAATGTATGACTACAATAAATCAATTCAGATATTCATAACTTTTGAGCATGCCGTGTTCAATATATTATAAAAATTAGTTAAATTAGTTTAGTATTCCTTTATGTAGAATTTATTCAGTACCCAAAAATAGTTATATGTTTTATTCATGTTGTATTACATTGTTAAAGGTGTCTATTTCATAAAAAAATATAAACTTATCGTAAAATAAACTATATCGAAATTAGTCTTTTTTCCGCCTATTTCCTACAGTGAGACGCCTTCGCGCAAACGGCACGAGTTGGATACTAATAATAACAGAGCTGCGGTTTGCGAGTTATTTTATTGCAATTAATTAATTATAGAACAGAAATTCCAATGTATATTAATACAATTTTGCATGGTTGTGGCGGAAACTATTTCATAATAAATTATCATTTGTATAATTGTCATTGCATAATATGTTTTCAAGGCAAATTGAAATCTTTGTGTTCAAATGTAATTTAAGGTACTTTATATTTTATTTACATAATATTAGAGGTGGTTTTATAACGTCCAAAATAACCACAATATGATTTTGTTTTCTTTAACATAATGGTTTTGGATCATAATCATAATAGGCCGCCTGTGTTGTCCATTGCTGGTCATAAGTCTCTCCAATTGCACGGCAACGAGCTATTATTAGCAACCTTGCGAATAATGCGATTATCGTCGCTCCACCTAGTCTGAGGGCGTCCTATTGGCACGTCTTTCTTCGTTATCAGCTTATAAAGCCCCAAATCCAAGCTCAGGCCCGATTAATAATACACATATTTATGAAAACCCTTTGGAGAGGCTCGTGCTAAGCAGCAGGCGTGTGCAGGCTGGCGCGGTGACGGTGATAATGATAACATTATACAGGTCTTAGTAAGTACCAGATTAACATAATTATTCGTGGTTTAGTTAAATTTAGTTTTTATCTACTACTAATAATCTTTAATCTCCTTAGATTAAAGATTCCGCGGAATATACTAAAGTTACGACTTGTAGTCTCACAGTCTCACAATGTTGTATCAAAACCCAAAAGTTGTGTAAAAAAACAAGTAATAGTGCGTATTGCCTACCTCTGCAATACTTTAAATTTTAATATGATTAACAAGATCCTTTTGTGCGCGAATTATTAATATTCCGTCGGCATTACTAATAATGAGTTAAACAATGAGATAACTTTTTAAATTACAATTTAAAGTCCACAGTCTAGCAGTATAAATTTGACAACATTTTGACATACTGTCATAAGGCAGCTATCTTTTTTTTAATATATACGCGAAAAGGTAAGTTTAAGATTATATTTCTGACTATTTTATTTGTTTTTAATATGTTTTGTTTTTACCTTATCTGCATCCCATCGTCACGAAGCTGTAGATGTAAATCCGTCATATGTATCAGGTTAAAGAACCTGTGTATTACCAATTAAATTGCCTATCATCAACATAAGAATTTATAGATTGGGAAGTAAAAATCTTACTTAAAAGAGTACTTTTAACTATAGCACCAGGTGCCGCCCCCGAGTAGCAGGCAGCTACAGGCATCTAGCTAAATATTAAGAACGTACACAACGGCCTACTGACTAAAACACTAACAAAATATATGCTAAATTATGAAATTATACAGAACGGAATGCATTAAAATGTTGGTTTAATCGGTAGCAGACCGAATCGTTCGTTCAGGATAAGTGTGCTGACGAGCAAACACAGATCTATAGAGGTTGCTTCTACTCGTATAGGACAAACTCGAGTTAAACGAAGCCGCGCGCACAACTAGTTGGTTATATCGTTGGCACTGGCACCTATGTTCGTAATCGCAAGCACCAAAGCAAGGTATTTGCTATCTTATCGGCCATCAATCGCGAAACAAAGGTAACCCTTGAACGTCTATTCAATAGTTTCCTTGGATAGGTAGTTCCTGATGGAAAATGTTGTCATTGTATTGTAATAATGGATATGACTAGTGTTTTTTTTTATACATAACACAATTTAAATTTAAACACAAATAAAAAATCACAAGTTTTGCTTAGAACGATGTCAGGCCCCCATGGGAATAAACGATTTTTCTCTACAGTCTAATAGTCCAAACTACAGGTAATGGGCCAGCTTAGTAGGTTACTGTCCAAAATCCCCATGTGTAGGTATTGTTAAGGTTGGAAGACTGAGCCCATCAGTGGATCATTTATAAGCCAATAACAACAGCCGATGATTATCTTAATAATGATTATTATTTTATTTTACGTATGGTTTTTATGCAACTAATGCTATAAAATAAAAGGATCCGCTCAGTCACTTCCTCGTCGGCTTCGTGGATCTTCCGAATGCCACCCTCTATGGACCACTGCAAGCACTGCAGTGGCCCGTGGGTAACCTATTGAAATCTCGAATTTCTGTTACCCGAATCTTAAAACCCCGAAAACGGTTGGTAGAACTTTTAAAAGACAGATGTAATGAATGACAACTTTTGAAAATTCCGTTTTTAATTTCCCAGATGAATCAATTTTCAGCTGCACTAAAACCAAATTTTCAAAAATTATTTTTTTGTTTCCATATTCTCATAATTTAGATACAGTTATACCAGATTCTCAGAATACTATTTTTTGTTTCCCATCGTACCATTTTCCAAATAAACTATTACCAAATTTTCATAATCTTTTTATTTGGTTTCCATACAATCATATTCCTGATAAACTATTGCCAGATTTTTATAATCTTTTTATTTGGTTCCCATACAATCGTGTTCCAGCTAAACTACTACAATACATAATATTATTTTTTGTTTCCCATGCTAACAATTTCCAGAATTATTACTAAACTACCCTACACTATTAACAAAATTTAATAAGCCTCAATTATTTTGTAGGTCTAAATGATATTATTTATCTATCTAAACCTACTTTTAAACGAGCTTTTTTATTCTTGTAAGTAGATTTATTTATAATTGGAATCTCGGAAACAGTTGAAACGATTTTTATGACATTTGGTATACCTACAGGCGTTTTGGGGCCGATAAAACAGTCTAGCTAGGTTTCATTAAAAAAAAAGTCTAATTCCTGATCAAAGCTTGGACAAGCAGGTATAGTAAAACTCAGTAAATTTATATGATTCATTTATTAGGTACAGTAAATAATTTAGAAATTTACATTAATTTAAAAATTTCTTTTAAATATTTAATTTCACTTAAATTTCCTTTTATTTTTTTAAGTTTCTGCAGCTTTTCCTCCTTTTGTATGTACTTTTTCCTCCTTTTCTCTTGTGGTTCACCTAGTATAATTTTTTCTATATCAGATTCTATTAAAATCGTTTCTTTAACTAATTAAAGAAAGCTGGTAATAACCTGACTTTTTCTTGTCTATTACTTGATTTATATGATGGTGCCATGCTTCTGCTGAATTTCGACTCAGTAGGTTAGGTTAGGTTAGAACTGCGACCCCCCGCACGAGCCGAGCGAGCGAAACGAGCGTGCCGCGGCAGCGGCCGGCGAGTGCCAGAACCGACTCGCTATTGTTTTACTTGCCCATTACAGATAGGTTAATACAGAACAGAACAGAACAGATAGGTTTTCATTCATCTTTACTTCAACTCTTTGGATTTAAAATACAAGGATTTAGTTTTTCTGGATATCGTTTATTTTAATTTAAAAAATCTTGATTTTAAAAATCTGGATATTGTTTGTCCGGATATTAGTTAACTGTATTTAAAAATTTGTGTTTTAAAAATCTGGCTTTCGTGCATATGGATTACGGTCATCTGGATTTTGTGTATTTAGATTTCGTGTGTCTGGGACTCATTCGTCTGTATTCTAAAACGTCGTACAAATGAATAAATGGGCAAATGAAATTCGGAGTTGCGATTACATGGCAAACAAAACTTCGGAATTTTAAAAAACGGGATTATGAAAAAATGTCCAAACGTTTTCGGGATTATGATATTCGTAATATTAAAATTCGGGTTTAAGATAGGTAACCACTGAACCTGGCCCGTGATGTGGGACGTGCTCTGTATCACTCCCCAAGAACAGTGCGGGTGATGATGATGATGAACGGTCTATCGTTTGCCATGGCCGGCAGCATGCAAGACTTGCCATGTGCTGCTGCGGCAGCGGCATGCTGCAGGTTGCCAGCGCTGCAGTGAGACACGCTAGAGTCGTTTTCGTCTACTGAGCTCGTTATTTGAATAAAACTTTATTGTTCTACGTAGTGCACTGAACTTTTATTCTAATTATATTAGCAGCAAACATTTATTTATAAAGCGTATTCGCTATTAATAATATAGTTATAATAAATTTAAACGTGTCTGCTATTAGTAGTATATGATAAATATTACAAATGTAGTTTTATTTGACTTAGACGGTAACGGTTAAAAAACAGAATGATAATAAATACCTATACCATGAAAGTATTTGTTACTTCATTGAATAGTACAATATTTGTTAATCTATGTATCCCCATCGGCTATCCCATTCATTAACAAACGACAATGTTTTGGATGGACGGACCATTGTTACCTTGGACTTTAGATTACCCCACCCCACCTACATCTCAAAGCTGATCACCACGGTGGTGGGCCCAGTATGTGCGCTTACATCAACTGCCTCATCGTCACTTACGATAAACTGTAGAATGTTTTTGTTTTGTTTATATAATTTTAACGCAAATTTTATTGCGAAACATATTACAAAAACACAAATGTTGAAAAAATTTCAACGAGCAGGATTTGAACCTACACCCTTCTGACATACCGGGTCAGGTGCTCTTCCAATTGAGCTATCGTGGTTCTAACCAGCCCGCCGAAATTATTCAACACTATTTACTTTTTTACTTTGAAAGCCAAAGACGCCCGTTCAATGTCAACAACAACCGTCATTAACATCTGATCATAATATTTTTACAAATACTAAATATCAGTTAAGAAGTAGGCAAGCTATTTATAAAATGTTTTTGTTTTGTTTATATAATTTTAACAATTTATATGAGTTGAATAATTTCGGCGGGCTGGTTAGAACCACGATAGCTCAATTGGAAGAGCACCTGACCCGGTATGTCAGAAGGGTGCAGGTTCAAATCCTGCTCGTGGAAATTTTTCAACATTTGTGTTTTTGATAAACTGTAGATTACAAAAAAATAAATATAAAAAACCAGTGCATTTGACAAAAGCGAGAAGGGTCATGGATTGGTCACAGTCAGAGATAGTTTTAATTCAATTATAACTTCCTGCCCTACTAATATTACTTGTATAAAGTATGGATGTTAGTTTGTTATTCAAAAACGCTGATTAAACTAAACTTTGTTTGAAATTTGGTAAGGTAAGAATATATCTTGAATGAATCTTGATCTTGAAATGAAATTTTATTTTTTCTCATTCTTTTGAGACATACTTTTGATTGAAATTGGTAGAATTAAGTACTGGTTAATTTAATATCGGTTTTTCAAAGTTAATACCGGTGCTTTCAAGCCAGTGATTTCGACAAAATTGCGTGTTTTTGCAGCCATAGGACAGACCGAGTCACACGCGGGTCTCTACCCGTGAGACTCGGTCTGTCCTAAGGCGTGGATGGAAGCTAAAATGAACATGTCAATGTTTGCATTGACTCTTGATGGTGTAACGGTCCAACAGCATATCAGCTTGCGATGCAGCCTGCGTGCGCGCACTGTGTTCAACTTGTTATTTAGTTGACGAACTATTCGGTATGCATATCTTGCTACGTGATGAATTTATTGTTAATTTATGGTGACCTGTCTGTCCGTCTGTCACAGTGTCTTTGACTTTTGGGCATGATGTCGATCTGTTGATGTTCTGTTGACTTAAACCGTGACGTGCCATTTTTATTTAATGGTTACAGCGCAAATCATAGACCGGAATAAAAATAATTTCGGAAAAAAGCTAATTGATTTTGATTTCTTATCGCAAAATTAATCACAGCATTAGATTACAATAGTGTTTGTCAAAAATTCGAATTAATCTATTTTTTTTTTGCTACGGGGAACTGCCTGGCCTTAGCCTCACCTGATGGTAAGTGATGATAAAGCCGAAGGGGAAAAGTTTAACAACTGAGGAACTGACAATCTTATCTCTAACTAACGGAACACAGCAATACAGTTAATATTGTATTTAATGGTAAAAGACAGATAAGATGGCGTAGCTAACTGGGTGGATGACAAGACAAGCGTTACTGCCGACCAAACCTAGTTTAATTTTGTACCCCTGCTGCAACCGAACCTCAGTGTGAATGGGTATTAGGAAATAGAGGAGATAAATGGCTGTTAGACGGCAGGAGATGTTATAATTGGTCGTGTATTTGATTTAAATAATAAGATAATTATGGTTATCAGATTATATATAAAGAAGTTACAAAATGAGTATATAAGTTTGCTGCATGTAAATAAGAGAGCATCCATGTATAAGGCTAAGAATATTGTCGAACCCTGGTTAGCTAATCTGGACTATAAGAAGACAGAAGACCTTCTAAAGAGTACCTAAATATCCCCCACATCACTCAAACACACACCGCATACTCACTTCATAATCATACACTAACACACGCACACACACGCATACGAACACACACATACGCACACACACACACACACACACACACAAAATCTCTTTTTTTTTTTTTCTATTTTTGGTTTTTCACTTAAATTTTATTATTTAAAAAAATAAAATATAATGTAAAAGTAGATACGCTCAAAAAAAAAAAAAAATAACGATTCCATTATAGTATAAGAATAGTATAAGTGATCTGTAGTTCGACCAGTGTCGCCCTTTGAAACTTTTTATTATTTGTTACGTTTTTTTTTGACTACTGCGAATCAAGCAGCATGCTTTGTGCAGCAGTCGCCATTAATCAAGACTTCTGTAATTTATTACTTTTTTGCAATAAAAACTTTTATTTATTTATTTATTTATTTATTTAATAATGAAGTGCGTCGCCCGCACTGCGCCGCGCGCGGCCGAGCAAGAGCTCGCTTTTAGACAATTTAGGTTTAATATAGTCTGGTCGCGTCGTCACACTAATGATGAAGTCATGAAGATTCAATGTACGTTTATAATGGAGGCCAAAACTCATTATCAATATTATATATGAAAATTAGTCGAAATACGGAGACGGGGATTATAAATGAATTACATTTTAAATTTTACATTATTTTATTTTGGTAAATTTTAATTGCTATTAAATACAAACAAGTCATATTTATATGTACCTACCAAACAAAACCAGTAATAAAGTTTTATCAGTAATTTAATACATGTAAATAAGCATATATAACTTCAATTATATGATTAAATTGCCCAATAGTTTTGAGGAAAATAATGTTTAATAACTTAATTGATTTGAAATTGTGTCACTTATGTATTTATACATTAAGCTAGTCTTTCATTAAATTATTATTTTAAACTTACCTGTAATTGCAAACAGGCATGACCACAGAAATGATTCGGCAACTAGAACGTGTCACTGGTTTTGTTTATTCTGATAAATATGATGTCGTCTATCTAGCCAGAAGTTGAGGGGAACTTCATAGCGGACAACTCACACGCACTAGTTTCTTCAGAGTGTTTTCACGCACTGTGTAATGTCGATGTCCCGATGCCAATTCGCGACAGTCCCGATTTTATCGACACATGCTCTCTGAATGAAGGCTGGCGGAGGAACGCGGGTGCGTGGCGCGCCGCCCGCGCCGTCGGCACCTGCGCGGGCGCTCCCGGGAGAGTTCCGTTCAAGCCGCCCGCCTACCTGCTGCTATGTCAGGTGGCTTGAGATTGCCCGTGCGCCTGTTGATAGCACGATAGGACAAGAAAACAAGTTCAGACGTTGGTACTCTTACATTGAATAGATTTTGAAATGCGAAGTAAGTTACGACAGTTAGTTTTTAAATGTGAATTAATTAGATTTTCTATTCAATGCCACGCATTGTGTGCCAAACACGGTATTAATATAAAAAACCGTGAATTTTTTGCGAACCGTTTCCCAATATCCCAAATCCGAAAACCATAAATGATTATACTTTGACTATACAGCATCGGTACTGATTTGGTACAGGAAGTATATTACGGAAACTATGATGTAGTACGAGTATCATGATATCTTACAGTGACGACAATCACAGACCTTGATACATTAAAATATGCGTCGTAAACCCGAACAGAGCATATAAAAGTCTAAGTAGAAATGCAAGAACAGTTATGAGCTGACAAAGCCCATTTATGAAAATAAAAATCTGTTTATTTGTTATTTGTCGTCTGCGCCCCATGTGTCGCATGCGCACAGGTGCGGGCAGCACCTGCGCCCCGGGGTCGGCGGCATCGGCAGAGGCGCATCTGCGCAGGCGCATACATTCTGTTCCAAAAACATCTGTTCATGCGCCGGGAGCTATACTGCACACAGATTATAACTCCTTCCGTTATTTTACGCACTGTAACCAATTTTAGTTTAATTCAAGTGTTAACTTTAGAGCCAAAAATGTGATCGCGATAATGCTAACCATATACATTAGCATTGAAATAAAACAGATCTTAGAAATTTACTCGCGTTTACTTTTACAAAATATTAAGGTTCGATTCCCACTCCGAATTCCTGAGACTAGTTGATTTTTTCTAGTAACATTTTATCTTGTAACTGTGTACTACCTATTATAGCATGGTGAATGCAAAAAAAAACAAATAATATAAATCTTTACATAACATTACTATTATTATACTCAGTACAAATAGTAAGAAAAGTTTGTAGTGTTCGCGTGAAGTTTAGAAAACAATAATGAATTCAGTCTATTTCCTGTTCAAAAGGATGGGTGACGGAGGAAACACAGCAGATCGGTGTGTGCCTAGCTACCAACAAATTGATCGCCATCCTTCCTCGCCGTCTGGTTGGACAGATTGAATTCATCAAGTTCCGAGAGGCGGGCTTGGAAGTCGACAGACGTTCCGTCAAGCGGACTGTCGCGATATTGCGTGTGATCTATTGAGGGTAACCTGTTATCGGCACTGACAGATAATACAGTTCTGCTGCTGGAGATAAATGTAATCGAAGTTAACATTTGAAGAAGCGTTTTAGGAAAGGAAAAGTCCTCTTTTACTAAACATATAAAAAGACTTTAAATAGTTTATATCACCGTTTAAAGTGTTAACAATGACTGAATAAGTTTGTAAGATTTACCCTTGGACGAATGAATCCAAGGATTTACCACATTTGGTGACCGATGTTTGAAATCTACACATGTGGACAAATAATACGAGTCAGTACGAAAAATTAGAATATCTCTTAAAATAATAAAGCTAGCAGCATCAATGTAACTGTAGGTATGTTGTAGATAATTTCGTAGTTGATAATAACGACTCTAGATGGTGGAAACGTTATTTGTTTATTTATTAAAATTACATAAGAAACAAAATTCAACATTTTTTGCGTTGCAAAATTAAATCTCACACACCACATAAAAACGAACTTTAAAGCCATATTAATACTTCGTATTGCCTCCACGGGCTCTGCTTACAGCTGCCAGACGATTGGGCATGCTGTTTATTAAGTTTGTTACGCGATGTTGCGGGATATTGTTCCATTCTTCCACTGACACATGTTCAGATCTCTAAGTGTGGCTGGGGCGGGGTTCCGATTTCTCACTCGCCTTCCGAGCTCGTCCCAAGCGTGCTCAATCGGATTTAGATCCGGGCTTCTCGAGGGCCAGTCCATGCAATTGATGCCAACGTCCTGAATATACTCATTTACAATTTTAGTTGTATTTGACCTAGCATTGTCATGCATAAATATGGAATTTTTACCCATATTAACCAAGTATGAGCCGACATACTCATTAAGGATCTCTTCTACATAATATGTAGAAGAGATCCCTAATCAGTAGTATGTCGTAGAAAATGGTACGCTACCATTTTCTATCAGCACTAACTCCGTGCGACTCTCTGAAGAGATTCCGTCCCAAACCATAACAGGTACTTTTTCCTCAAAACAAGCTGGAATAAAACGTTCCCCTGGCCGTCTGTAAACTCTTCGCCGCCCATCCTATGCAAAGAGCATAAATTTAGATTCATCAGAAAACATTGCTCTTGCCCATTATTCGTCTCCCCATTGTGCATGTTCGCGGGCATAACGTAATCTTGCTCCTCGATGTTCCCTTGCAAGTATTGGACCATTTGCGGGTCTATGTGAGGTCAAATTAACTTCTCGGAGCCGCCGCCTAACAGTCCGCTCGCTTACCTCGTCTCTTCGGGTCTCTCAAAATTGATTTGTTACTTCAACTGCCGTAAGTGTCGATTTCGGAGCATGGTCGTAACAATAAATCAATCCTCCTGAACCGTGGTACGTCTCGGTCTGCCGGTTCCAGAAGATCAGCTTCTAATGTTGAGCCCAGTATCTCGGAAACGTTGCACGACTCTTTGCACCGTAGAAAGTAACACGCCTGTTACTCCCGCTGTACTTCTCTGACTTCTGCCTTCTTCTAGCATAGTGACGATACGTGTACATTCTTCTGGCGTTAGCGACATGATAGTAATTCAATAATTACCGTGAAAGACGATGATGACTGCCTTTTGTCATTTTGATTTGACAGATTGAAAACAAAAGTGAGAAAACAAGCAAAAGTTAAACACGCGTGATTTGAATTTATTACAAAATTCGAAGTTTTGTTAATTTTTAAAAATACCTTGTACCTTTGTCATTTAAGGTTTAATGTCATACGATATTAAAATTCTCTTTATTATAAAGTTAGTTTCATGCATGTAACATTATTAATTTACAAGATACATAGAATTTTGTAGCCGTATTAGCCGTAGTATATTTGTCCACGAGTGTATTTGTTATTATCCTGTTTTGCATGTTTTAGTGAAGATTTAACACGAAATTCGTAATAAGCTATCGAGTATGACGTTATGTTCTGAGCTGTTCTTACGTAAACACAGGAAAAACAGAATAGCACGTCAATGAAACCAATTGGTTATCACCGTGGACTAAATGTTTAGTCTATGGAGATAACTAACCATTAGGTATATATTTTTGGCAATTTTGGATCAAAGAAAGTATACCTACCACAGTTGTTAAATTAACAAGATGGATTGCAAAGACGCTGCGAGGGGCACGGCGCGCCCGCAGGCCTCTGCCCAGCTCAAGGTCGAGAGCATCCAGCTGCACTCCACGGCCAAAAATATTTTATTGGTTTTATTGCGGTATTTACTTCGCCCGCTGAGAACTCGCATCGACGTCTTTACAGCCCAGCAACGTACTGCAGCCCCGCCTAAATGTCAGCCTTACGTCAATACCGTGGGATTCATTTTAGCTTACATCATTGAAATTGCGACCGATTAATGCGAGTTATACGCGTATGATTTATCTGCCACTGAGCAGATGAGCCTTTCAATTTATATTCGCCGCTGATATTAAATAGAGCGTTTGGCTCATTTTATATTTTGAATCGTAAGATCACTTGCCAACAGAACTTACATAATCGACACTGCTTTTCAGTTATGTACGAGTATGTAAAAACATACTGTTTCAATATTTTGTTGATGTCAGGCGAAAAACTTGAAAAGCATTATCAGCAGTACGGATTTCGTGAGCACGCCCGCCCATCAAAATAGGTGTTTACACACACTGTATATAATCAATTGCTGTTCGTTTGTATCGCTAAAGTTCAGGGAAGGTTTGAGCGGTGAGAAACATAAATAATAAGTAACGGAAAAAAGTAAAAACGACAATTTAATTTTCCAATACAACATGACTTGTTTCTTTTGTTGTCATGGAAACTGGCAAAGTGCTACGAAGACCACCGGGTCAGCGTAAATTTATAAATTTTAATTAAATTAATAAGATATAGACTATAGTACCCACATGCTGCAGCCTTTATTTGAGATTGCAATCAAATCTATGTTTCCTCCCATTGCACACTTATTTATTTCGTAGGTGTCATTGTAAATCCTGTTGGCAATCTTAAATACATAAATAAAATATAAATGTTTTATTTTGAACACTTTTCTATACAATGCGTAACAGAGAGGTGTGGTCAAAATTAAATGATCCAAAGTGTATCCGATCTAGCTCTTGTATTGTTATTTGTTCCGTTTGCGGTGGAGACACTGGGTCCATGGGGGCCGGAAGCCAAGCAGCTTGTTAAAGAGCTGAGTGCTCGCCTTATTGAAGCCTCTAGTCAATAAAAAATAAAATATTACCCCGATCAAAATTTTGTTAAGTGACAAAACATACATGGCAATACTTTTGTCGGCACTTCGGTAGGTAGGACCTTAGGCGCCGCCGCCATTGATGTAAAGTGTGGTCACATTTATAATATTAGCTAGATTTTGGGCAATTTTTTGCAATTTCGGTAAAAAAAACTTGCGTTTTAAATTACGATAACTCTTATATTTTCATGAATAATAGTTGTTTTTTTTTGTTATTCTTATTTGTATCTATTTACACCTATGTACCCATTTTTTTTTGTACCTATGTACCCCTTTGAGATCGGACAGGGTTTTTCTTTACATATTGTATATGCTGTATACAGTTAAAGTTTCTAAACCGAATCCCGAAGTTCCTAAGCTGCGCAAAATTCGTTAAAACGACTAAATAAACTAACCACTAACCGCAATTTACCTTAATAATATCTGTGTCTATTTATGAATTAAGTATTTCCCGGACGAATCTTCACCAGGAAAACAGCTTTGTCCTGTTTGTGTACCTACTAAATATACTATGATAAAGTGGGGGGAATTCTTCAATAAAACACTTGTAAAGTACCTAAGGGCGATCGGTTCGGATCCTCACCTCCACTCCACCTCAATACTAGCTACAATATGTCCCAATGTTTATATTTACGACAAATGCAACGAACTGTTTGTAGTGTGGAAGTCGCCCTGCCTTTGCTAGCTTCCATTGAGCTCATCGTGAAGGCGCGATCCCTATCAGCAGCTCGTCTAACGACTATCGTAGCTTTCTGTATATTATGATCTTTTGTAGCACGATTTATTGAGCCGACGCTGTACTTTACAACAAACGATTGGGCAACGATATTGGTATATTTATTTAAAGTAAAACTAAACTCTCCACACTCCATTAAAGCTATACGGAGATAGTTCGGCTTTGTTCACTTGTACATCAATAGTTCAATGACCAACAAAAAACTTTGCCCCCTCGAAGCCTTTGTCAATCAACGCTACGTAATAGTAGCGGGGGATTTCAATTGGATTACCAAATATCAAGTTCAAAGTAAAGTGTTACAGCGTCACGCAATCGGAGGTTTTATGATTGAACAAAAGCTTGTTTTTCTATTTCGCGTAAGTCGAAACCTCCGCGATCTCAACACAAGGATTTCAAAAAGGTATATTATGATTATCATTACCGTAATACTAAAAAAAAAATACATCATCAGTCTAAGATTATAATAATTATGCCCCACTGCAGGGGCTTAGACCTTCATATATCCAGAACCGCTGAACGGATTTACATAATTGAAGTATTGTTAGATTCGTCTTAAATGCCCAAGTGTTCTTAGATAGGTGACGTTAAAATTAAAATGGCGGCTGTGCGACGCCATTGGACTTGGTGATAAACAAATTATTTTTTAGAATACCTCAACATGGGTACCAAATTAGAAGGCTCAACACAGGGATTTCAAAAAGGTATATCATGATTATCATTACCGTAATACTAAAAAATAATACATCATCAGTCTACGATTACAATAATTATGCCCCACTGCAGGGGCTTAGACCTTCATATCTCCAGAACCACTGAACGGATTTTGTAAACTCTTTAAATGAATTGAACTGATTACGTAATTTGTCTAACTAAAAATACATAAATAAAATTAAAATTAAAAAAAAACAAAAAACCCGCCTTCGTAAAAAATAATAAATAAATACAAAATCAACCAAGATAAAAATTCAATAATTACATAAAGCCAGCGAATTAAATCGAAACAATATCAAATATAGTACTGTATACAATTAAAAATATCAAAACGGTAGCTCTTCGATACTTTATGCGACATCATACATAACATTTATTTATTCTTTTTTACGCAGGCGGATATTTTGTTTTTTTTTTTAATTTTTTTATTTTTACTAGGGTATAATTGTTTTTTATATAGTTGTTTTAGCAGTCGTGTTTTTTTTTTTATTTTAATAACTTGGTTTATTTCAAACTTTTTACTTTTTTTTTATTAAGTATATTCCGGATTGTCTTATAATCTATGTCACTCCCACAGTCTAAATAAAGTTACTAGGTATCACTGCTTTTCGACCTTATCTAAGGTATACAAAAGAATTTAATTAATTATGATATTGGCAAATCAAAAATAGTAGTTATGATAATATAAAATGTCAGAAGTTGTGATTAATGAACATAATTTCAGAATTAAGAAGTACCTAACAAATTGAATTGAATTAAAGAATTGTAGTGTCTAGGAATAACTGATCTTCCTAGACGCTACAATTCTCGCCGGGCAAATAATTTATGTCAATTAACCCCACACCTTGACCTTTTTAAAAAAGGGCCATTCTATATGGCAGTCAAGTTATATAACCACTTGCCCAACTCATTAAAAACCCTCCAGGGAAGAAAATTTTATAATAATTTAAAAAAACTTCTTCTTGATAAAGCTTACTATTCTATAAAGGAATATTTAGAAGTTAATTTAGAAACATAAATAAGTAAATATAAATATTTATGTACCTAGTTTAAGTTTTTATGTTACATAAATAAATATAATATACTTAATATAATAATAATAAATGTCAGCACCTGTTATAATTAAGTGTAACAATAATAATATGAATAAGTTTAGTAACTAAGTATAGTATATAAGTATTTAGCCGTGTCCTTACAGGGTTCTTGTTTGTGTCAAAAATTTTTGTAACACCTGTATACTTACAACAAGATGCAATAAATGAATGTGAATATGAATTAATAATTGTATGGTCACAAAAACACAAATGTTGAAAAAAATTCCACGAGCAGGATTTGAACCTGCACCCTTCTGACATACCGAAAATAGTGAGGAAAATAGTGTTGAATAATTTCGCCGGGCTGGTTAGAACCACGATAGCTCAATTGGAAGAGCACCTGACCCGGTATGTCAGAAGGGTGCAGGTTCAAATCCTGCTCGTGGAAATTTTTTCAACATTTGTGTTTTTGTAATTTGTTTCGCAACAAAATTTGCCTTAAAATTATATAAACAAAACAAAAACATTTTATAAAAAGCTTGCCTACTTCTTAACTGATCTTTAGTATTTGTAAAAATATTATGATCGGGTGTTAATGACGGTAGTTGTTGACATGAATGGGTGCCTTTGGCTTTCAAAGTAAAAAGAAAATAATGTTGAATAATTTCGGCGGGCTGGTTAGAACCACGATAGCTCAATTGGAAGAGCACCTGACCCGGTATGTCAGAAGGGTGCATGTTCAAATCCTGCTCGTGGAAATTTTTTCAACATTTGTGTTTTTGTAATTTGTTTCGCAACAAAATTTGCGTTAAAATTATATAAACACAACAAAAATTAAATGGTCATTTAAAAATAATAATTAACAATAAAAGGAGTAAGTACATGAATGCAAAAAGAAACATTGTTGTTTAATTTTATCATTTAGAAATTCCTCTATTGAGTAATAAGCCTTGTTAGCAAGAAATTCCACCAACCTTTTTTTGAAACATTTTACAGGTAAGGTCTTAAAAGCATTAGGAATTTTGTTAAAGACTCTATGAGCCATTCCAAAGAAGCTCCTGTCGACGAGATGAGTTCTATATTTTCTCGCACATATTCTGTTACCGTTTCGGTAACTTTTATTAGTATTCGTCTTTGCAAAGAGATAGTGAAAGCAAATAAATTAAAAATGCATCACTGACGCGCCGTCAGGCAGCGCAATGGAATCGACCGAGTAGGTATGCAACGATGTTTGTCGGCGGCAGCGGCATCGGCATCGGCGTCGCGACAGCTTCCAATGCGAGGAATTTGTAAACTAAACGCTGTTAACCAAACCAAACAACAGCAGTTATGTACCAGCCGGCATTATCACGTGTTATAACTTCAATATGTGCGTATACTCGTAGCCTAATTGAGAGTAAAAATAGGTTAATATATGTAGGTATGTAAACTAGTACACTATATAGGTATATTGGTAAACATTACAAAGCCTGGGTATTCCACTCATGAGACGAGCGTTGTCTAGAGGTGGACACATTTCCTACGATTTTGCGCAAATCTACACATCTAAAAATTCTTGTACACCAGTCTAATAAACGTATTTTTATCGTAATTATGTGTATTTATGATCTAGTGATTAGTGAATTATGTTATAATTTGACTTTTCATTTAGGTAATATTAATATGTGGTTTTGTTTGTTTCCTTTGTCCTGTTTTAGAGTATGTTTTCCCACTTTTATCTGCGGTAGTCGGTCAGGGGCGTATTGTTTGGTAGTTTATTGAAATGTCGTCACTCGACTTTCGATTATTTACAACTTTGAATTGCGGTTGCGGCTCTCAGCGCCTTCTATCGTCTATTCTATACCATCATGGCTAGTGCTCTGACAATTTTTTCCGTGCTGGTATTCGGTGTCACCGATTTACTGTGCCAACTATTTCATACCGAAATTTGGTGATTCATTTCAAATTCAAATTCAAATTCAATATCATTTATTCAGTTTAGGCTACAAGTAGCTCTTGTGAATGTCACTATGCCATTGGTTCGAACGTCTACTCTGGGCGGGAGATCTTGTACTGAGAAGAACTGGGAAGAAATGAGATTTCTTTGTCGTACCACCAAAAAATGAAATCTTTTCCCAGCACATATATTTCTTTCTTCCTACAAAATGGGGTCCTTTAGAAGAAGTGTAAAGAAACAACTTGCAAGGTAAGGACGGCTAGAGGCAGAATCCTGCTCCACTAGGCATCCTCGCACCTAAACGCTGCTTCTGCCTATCATCAGCCAGAACAGGCTCATTTGCCTAACATAATAAAAAAAAAATTTGAGACGTAAAAAAACGAGCGAGCCTTACAGTTAGTCGATCATATGCGGTGATGTGTAACTTTTAACATCTCACCTTAGTAATAAGCAATTTTAACATTATATTCTGAAAAAAATGGGTCAGGTCAGTAAATACTCATTAGAAGATATTTGACATATCAAAATGACCTTTGATAGTCAAATGACATAGTATGTCACATATAATAATAAAATGTCCTGTTCATAATATCGATTTTAAATTTACAAAATGGCGACTTCCTGTTACACTGTTCTGTTACACATACTTCCGTCACATTTCACGAAATCACTCCCACAAATTGTATTTAAAGAAAGCGAGCGGAAAGATGTTACACTTAAAAAAAATAATGACCTTGCCTTCAAAGTGTCGTGCACCTTATCAGTGCCGTCTGCCGTTACGTCGCTGACCCCCGCCAACGCGTTGCAGCGGTGACGCGGGCGCCGCGTGACGGACCCCGGCGCGATACTGCCCTCGTTAACCCAGTTTTGTCACCTAATGTGCTACTTTTATTTCCCTAATAAAGCTCATTAATCGCATTACGTCGCACATTGACGTACAGCGCGGTCAATGCAATCTCGTCCTTAATCCCTTGACGATAAAGAAGCGCAGGATTGTCTGGTTAATGTTGTCACTGGCGTGTGCGCTCGTAAGTTGGAGCAATGACCGTGTATCCAATTAGGTTTCAAACAAATGGTTTTATTATCACTTGCGATTTGGTTATGTGGCGATGTGATTTAAAGTTCCTTTATACGCGACATTATAATATGCCGACTTGTGCAACGGTAGCGGAGCGGCGGCTGTTTGATTCCAATGCAACAACACCCAGCAACCACGGACAGTCCGACCATACTAATAGTACTTCACATTATCCAATCTATTTAGTTTATGAATTTGTTTTTTACAATTATGTTACGGTAAATGTGTTAAATATGGTTGGTATCAGTAATAACCGGTAATTATTAATACTCGTAATTATTACGTCATGATTTGGTAACTGTAAAATTCTTCACTTTTACTGGTTATTATTAATAATTAACAAGTCTTTTCGGTAAAAGTAATAAAATAAATAAGAATCGATATTAGCGATGTCTAGCATTGGTTTTAACATAAATTATATACTTACTGTTTTTAGTCAGGATATAATTTGACAAAGGTATTGGCTTACAACGAAATCTAACGACGGACGCGCTATCTTTCTACCTCACAATAATAATAATATGTCACAATCAATGTTAAGTTATTTTGTCAAGATTTATCAAAATGTATAGTTAGGTTAGCGTCGTCGTTAGGTTTCGTTGTAGACTAAAATAAATTTAAAAAAATAAATATAATGTATTTTTATGTTATACCTATCATTTTGCAGTTAGACATAAAATGTATAATAAGAGTAAATGCGTCCATTAGAATTATAACTTGTTAACGACTTATCGAATTGATACACGATTAGAACACAAACTCCGCATGTGCAATCATATTATATGTAAATTGTGTTATTTACACAACAAATTAATTTTAAAAATCATCATCATCATCTGTTCATTTTATGTCCCCACTGCTGGGGCACGAACCTTCCCTATTTTCCCTACTTTTAATACCACGTATAATTATTAGATATGTTTAATCACATTTGTAATACTTTTATGTTACCTGTACTGACTGGATAACCCCAGTCATTACCAGTGAATCAGATAATAGCTATTATTGTATGCGCGCAAAAACCTGTCTAGATAATACAAAAACCTAAAACGAACTACTGGGGTCAGGCGCGCCGGCCGCCTGAAGGTCGAGGTCGCGGCGCCGATACAGCGGGCCAGCTGCTGTACGACACTGACAGGTGTATAAAAAGTTACATCAATCAAAATAAAATAAACTCTAAATAAAATAGCTGACCAGACTACCAAAAAAACTATCGTTAGTTAAGATTAATAAAAAGATAGTAAAAAATATAATACTAAGAAAGATAAAATGAACACAACCGAGGTAGACATGCCTGTCTACGTTTCTTCCAACTTCATTAAATTTTGCAAATAAAAAAATAATGGAATAAAGCATTGAGTTATATGTATCGATGGAATAAACATATTTTATTGGATGTATGTATAAGCTTTAGAGCGACACTTGGGTACTCACTCATATTTTAAGACTGGACAATTCATTAATCCAATCGCACGAACAAGTACGTTAAAATACCTGTAATAAAATTTATATAAATACCTGTCAAATTGATAACTTCAAATCCAAACTCTTCCTTTCTTCTCTTTCAACTTGATTTCACCATCAAAATACAACTTATGGGTTCGTTTGCTTATACTTATTGTTGACACTTCATTGAGATAAATACAAAAAACGAAAAACTTTCGTAGTAAAAGTATAGCCACAGGCGGCGCACGGCGGCGCGGGCGCGCGAGTGGCGCACGCGCAACCGCGCCGCCACAGTGCAGCGCGCTCGTTAGGAACACTCGTCATCCGTCTCAAACCTTGAGACCGGAGAATCTTGGACAAAATGGGGATGTGCTTGCGCGCTGCTAGCCCAGCCTTAGAAAACAGGGTTGTTTCCTGTAGCCTACGGGCCCTTAAATTACTCAATGCTAATAAATTCGGTAATGCTCTAAAGGCCATAGGCGGCAAACAGAAAATTATTTCTTTAAAAAGAGTCCCAATCAATGTTAAAATAGTGTGCGCTATAATAAGCTAATGTTAGCTTACAATTCAAGCGTTACAAACATTTACAAAAAATATTACAAACATTTTGTTCCGGTCGCTGAGCTCGTCTTAGCCTGACGCAAGGCATTGGTCCATTATTATTACAAATGAAGTAGTTGCACCTTGGGCGATAGTGCTGTGATCCCAGTGACGCAAGGCCAGGAGTTGCCCCACCGCAGGCGCGTTGACTGTGCCCAGCCGTGACGTCGCCGCCATCCAGCGCCCGATAACACCGCACGCCCAGATAACAGTGACAAAACGCCGACCTCGTCACACCTGATGCATATCAGTCAAAATGATAAAGATAAGATAACGCTCATATTTATTGGTTTTAAAGTAGGTAAAGCGCATGCATAATTATCAGGTCGACCGCCGCCGGGGCGCCGGGCCCAGATACGATAGAAATTCAATTGTTTATCGGTCAAATGGCGTTTGACAGCCGGGCGGGGCGCCCCGTCTGCGCCCTGTCCGCGCCACGTCCGTCCGCGTCTTACGTCTGCGCCTTGTCCGCGCCACGTCCGCATGTGTTGTATTCATGTACCTATTTTAAAAAGAACGAATATTGATTTTATTTCATATAATATAATAAGATAGATTGTGTTAGCATCCGCTTGAAAATGCCGCAGCGGCAATCAGCAATCTCTCTCCAAAAAAAAAAAAAAAAAAAACTAATGCCGCCTCCGCTTCTGGTCTATGAAGAAGGCATCATAGCTGTTACACCCGCTACTAGCGCCAGCATAATTATCATTGATTTATTTGATTAATAATGAGTTAATTTATTTATTGGATTATTATAAATATAATTATTCGTATATTGAATACATAATGACAGGATTATATAGATTACATATAAATACACCACATTTTGAACATCATTATCATTGTATTATCATCACCCAGTATCATACACTGTCTATGGTTGTTCCCAATATTATACATAGTCTATGGTTGTGACTTCCCTATAAAACCAATTGTAATCATTATCCGAGGGGTTCGGATCGGTTCGGGGAGCGGAACAACCCGAGGGCGCCTCCAAAGGCTCGGGTTGACCGGGCCGTGGTGGAGGAGAGAAGCGCCCAGGTACATGTCTGTGCCTGGTATATAGCGCGTGTGAACCGGCTCGTTGTACCCTTGTTCTACGAGTACGGTGTCTTGGGCCTAAACTATACTAGTTAGTTAGCATTGTGTTCTGTAAATGTGTAGTGGCACTTAGAGTATCGGGCGGGGGCCGTGATGCGCCGTGCGACGTTACTCATCGGAGAAATCCAGACAAAGTCGAACCGTGCAAGTCATCCGAATGCCCGCGAGTTTCGGGTCAATGTGGTAGTGAGTTTCCGTTCCTGAGGGGATGTTCTTGCGCAACTGGCTTAATGCGTCACTGCAAAAAGGAATATTTGCAAAATGACGATACGAGGACGCAATTTGACTGCTACAGAATATTAAGAGTTCTTTGCTACTCTTTGTTACCTTTGTACTTGTAAACGATGTTAAAATATTTTAAATTTCGCAGAACGAATCCTCGAGAGGTAAGGTAAAGTGCACATATTGGGTTGCTTATTTGATTGGTTATTTGAAGATCTCTACTTTAAGTTTTCAAAAAATAATTGTAACACAATAATAACTTGCGATATAATATTTCGAGTTTAGATGAGCAATGAACAAAATGAAATGAGAATACAATCATTAGATCGCGATCAGCGGCGCTGCCCCGCCAAAAGGGGCACGCCGCGTGGCTGGTTATCGCCCTTCGATAACTCCTCACGATCACAGAGGTTCTTTCACATACTCCTGAACGCTCTTCACAGTATTTGCAAATACGATTTTGCAACTACTGTTATTATTAGTAAAAATATATTTTTATTAATGAAACTCCTACGGTATGGTTTTCTGAAGATGTAGCAAGTGTTTTTTTTTAATTTAAATTTAAAACTATTTGTACTTGGAGAATCACTACCTCTGCGTTCCTAGGTAGTTTTAAATATTGCGCAACAAAGTGTTAGAACAACATCCCCCCACCAATACGTGATAACAGTAGATTTGTTTGTTTACGGTTGAATGTCGTCTGCTGGGCGACCAATCGCATTGGATGGTCGTCGATGCAGTGTATATGTAGTGTGTAAGTAAGTTTTTGTGTATACGTGTATGTAATATGTATAAGTGTGTATTGTTGTTGCTTTGTGGTTGTGCTGCCTCCCACACTTAGGTGTCCGCGGAAGACCAGCGTCAGGTTTTCCTATAAACTAGGAGGCCTGACATCATGCTGAGCGGGCACCTGTTAGTGCCACTAATTTTTTAATTTTCTTGGCAGATTCAAGTAGGATTTCACTTTAGAGTGAATTTTCCATTTAAAGACAGTTTTGTTGTCAGTTATTACTTTGTATTTAAAGTCTAAATACACACAAACACAGTCCAAAAGGATAGTTAGTTCAAAGAATTGCGTAAGAATATCATCACCACCACCATCATCATCAGCTCATTGTATGTGCCCACTGCTGGGGCACGAGCCTTCCCTATGGATGGATTGGGAGAACGGGCTTTGAACCACCACGCGGGCCCAGTGCGGGTTTATTGTTGTTAACGACCGGGACCAACGGCGTACGTTTACGTGCCTTCCGAAGCACATAGGCATATTAATATGCCGCTCTTACAATTTCATATGAAGACCATAATGTACACTGAGTTGGCAATAAATACTTTCTTTGCCTTTGACTACATACTACATATAAAGTATTTTTTTTATTATTTTGAATTTTGCTTTCAAAATGCTATATACTATAATAACAAGATAAAATTTTACTAAAAAAAGTCATCTGTTGCCTCGGTGGCTTAGCGGTCAGAGCATTGGACCGGTTATCCAAAGGTCGTGGGTTCGATTCCCATTCGAGCCTCCTGCGGCTGGTTGATTTTTTCTACTAAAATTTATCTTCCAAATAAAGAATATATAACCATCTTCTTGCCCGAAACCCCGCTTAGGAAACGAAGCGAGGAACCACTCTACAATGCAATTTATAGTTGGATGCGAAGACGTCCTTTTCCTAAGCTTACCTACTTAGTACCTTGAAGACTCTCACATGCCACGTTGTGTGACGAAGGCAGCCAGCTCATCGTTCGTGACCATATGGGTTAGTGGAGAAAACAAGAGGTATGGCTGACGCATTGAGAGTAAATGGCCGTAAACTTGACTGAGTGACTCTGAGCGGGGCGGCGGCGGGCGGGTTATCGCGCGGCGGCGGCGGCGGCACGTGCACGGCTACTTTGTAGTCGATATATAATCGATACAACTGTTGCACATTAGCTTAACATAAAAAAGGAATTATTTAGGGGATTATAGGAGATGTTGTGGCCAAAATAAATCACTCGTACCCTACAACTTCCTACTTAAGAACTTGAAGTACAAATGTCTCTGTTCTAGAATATTTTCTAAAAAAGTGCAAGATTCAAATTAGACTTAATTTTCATTTTTTGTTACTAAGATTGAAGGAGGTTAGTTTTATTCCGCAACGGGGATGCCCTTGGTCTTCATTTCACCTGGTGCAAAAGAAAGAAGAATGACAGCTATTTATGCTATTTATGCTAGTGAATCACATGAAACGGAAATAGTGATTATTTCAACTCATTTATCATTCAAATTAATTAAAATATAAAATACTTACACATAATTCGCACGCCAATTAATGAAATAAAAAAGTTTTGTATATGAAATCAACGTATTATAGTTGTTGTTGGCCCAAACATGCGATCATTATGCTCTATAATAGCTTCGTATTCGTTTTATAAAAACTTTGACCGTTTGGAAGAACAATGGGTCGTCCAACCTGATGAGCAATAAAAGTGTTGATTTACGCGCGCGGCTCACGGAAGCGTCGCGGGACCCCTTTCTGGGTTAAGGGTTCTAACAACGTTTAGTTTACGGTTTCGTTAAAAGTAGGTAAAGTGTAAAGTAATACAAAACTACAAATATATTTTAAGAAATGAATCTTTTAACAACACAACTGAGGACGTAAAATGTTGCTGTACCAATGCTGTAAGCTGTAAAACCACGGATTGGGGATCTTGATGCCGCAGCTTCGTACATGCTTCGTACGTACAAGCAATCATTGTCAACATCTAACCTGCTAGGCTGAAGAAACCTTTCCTTACCTTTACCTTTCCGGTGTTGACGATTGACATTTTACGAATACAACGATCGGAAGACACGTTATGCGCTAAATTGGTGAATCTTAAGATTTCATTTGATCAACCATCTAGATTGCATCCGGACTTCTTTCCATCCCTAACAGAATTCATGTTGTTACGAGTGCAAAGCTCAATTCTGATCCGAACGCTTTAGAGATTCTAGTAGAGGACGGACACGTGTGCGTGATGTTATAGGAAGGAACCCTTTGAGGAAGTTCGATCACCACGGTATGAGAACCTTTATTTTCTCGTCGCCCACAAAAGTAAAAAAATATATAATAGTGCTTTTGATTTGGTTTGACGTCCGTCACTGGCTGGCCCGCGGCGCGCACCAACCGGCTTCACTTATTTACGGCCTACAGCACGCAGGACACGCACGGAGCCCGAGCCTTCAGCTATCGTGTACATTACTGCCAACCTGAGTAGCCACAGCACTAGTAGTTTTATGATGACGTCATGCCATTTACTAATGCTCGGCAAATGTAGTAGACAGAAAAAAACAGTGAATAGCTAGATAATAGCGCGTAAAAATACAGTTTAATAAGGTGTAGTCTGGTAGGCTGGTTAGAACCACGATAGCTCAATTGGAAGAGCACCTGACCCGGTATGTCAAAGGGTGCAGGTTCAAGTCAAGCTCGTGGAAATTTTTTTCAACATTGTGTTTTTGTAATTTGTATCGCAACAAAATTTGCGTTAAAAATTATATAAACAAAACAAAAACATTTTATATCGTTTAATGTCATTCTATCATTGCGATACCGTTACAATTCATTTGTTTATTTTATTTCACCCTGACCTAGATCTCTTTGGTAGATAGTGCTACGCAATAAATAAACATCTGTGGTTTCTGAGTGTTATTTTGCACAACTTATGTGAACTAATAAAAAAAAAAAATATTTTGTCGTATTTTTTTTTATTAGACAACAGAAATCTAGCTCTATACAACGAAGATAAGTGCGGCTGCACCTAGTTTTAGCCGGCTGCACCTAGTTGTAGCCGGCTAAAACTAGGTGTAGCCGCACTTCGGCTATTAGCCGTAACATATATACGACTAAATAAACCCTCTCTGAAAAATCGTGATGTTCAGAGGTCGTGTCAGCAAGTTGACTAGTGATTTAGTGGTTCATAAGCTATAGACTCCATTTAGCAAACAGGATAATGCGAGTGATGCCACCGGGGCTCGGTCGTTGTTTATTTAGTTAGGCCGGGGCGCGCGCCACGCGATCCGAGGAAATAACTCATTTCCTATTACACAGTTATTAATATCATTTGGTATTTTATGACAAATTTTCTTTGCCTATCAAGGATTTGGGATGAAGTACTTGGTTACTGAAGTCTTCTTTTAGTCTATGGCTTATATTGTATACCATAACACCGCCAAATTGTAACGTTGCCATTATTTTATTTATAAACTTTATTTTCAATACTAGCGACCCGCCCCGGCTTCGCACGGGTGCAATGCTGATACACGCAACCGCTATGTTCCTGCATTTTAAATCTGTAATATCTTCGAAAATATTCATTTAAATTACATCATGTAAACGGCCATATTGATCTTTTATAATTGCACAATGTATTTAAGCTACTTAATTGGATAAGGATTAATGCTGTATTGTTTAAAATAGCTTCGTAAATAAGCAATTATTTCTCGTAAAAACTAAAAGATAAAAAAATATTATTGTGGGTTATCCCTAACAGATAGACATATACCATTGCGGTTTCTTTGTAGACCTTTTTAAGATGTACAATACTGTAGTACATTATTTTGATCTATCTTGCAGGGTTCAGCCAGCGTTTGCAATGTAAGCGCAAAAAATGTGAAACCTCTAAAATTATCAGTGTTTCTCTACTGTAGTATGCATGTATTTATACATATAAATTTTCTTATTGAATCAATCTATCTATTAAAAAAAACCGCATCCGTTGCGTAGTTTCAAAGATCTAAGCATACATACCAACCCTACTATATAATATAGTACCTATCCTACTATTTTAGGTGTCTAACTACTATTATTTTAAAAATATATTATAGTAGGCGAAACTACTATAATTTATGCGCAAAGTCGCTAAAATCAGTTCTGTTATCTAAAACGGAACACACAAAATATTCATTTAAGAAATAAAATAAATATTTTTAATTTACTATATTTTTTGAATTCATTCCCTATCTACTATATTTTTATGGTACTGAATCCAAAAATACTATATTTGGTCTAAAAAAGTTGGCAACCCTAATACATACATACATAGGGACAGCGTGAAGCGACTTTGATTTATACTATGTAGTGATATTGTCTGATATGCGATACAAACATTTATACTACATTAAAAGCGTATTCCGATACTTACTTAATATAAAACTGTCTGCGTGGTTGATGCTAAATATTTGTGTGGTTGCTTCGTTAGCTGCAGTAGAGCTTTAGAACTAAGAGTGGCAGACTCTTCAGTATTAAACTTTTCACAAATCGTTGGTGTGATTATTTGGTGTGTAACTACTTATTTACTATTATTTTATAATGGAGATGAGATCGTTCACTGTCTACTGTTTAGCGCACATTATAACCTTGTGTGCAAAGCCATGAACCTAAAATTCATTGAATATGGTGTGCCCTTGCTGACTTTCTTGCCGGTTCTTCTCAGTACAAGGTTTCCCACCCTTAGTAGACTTACGAACCGATGGCATAATGACGACTAAACTGAATAAATGATTTTGAATTTTGATTTTGATTTTTTCAAATGAAGCACGACCTGACGTCAGGAAAAGTTTCCAAAAATAAATACACATACATTAAGCAAGTGGTTTTAGAAACAACCTGATGTGCATAATTTAAACATTTAGATTTTTGACGAATCGACTCATAACAACCACAGGTGTGTTTCTAACAAAATAAATAAATAATATTATTATTCATTAACTTCTAATGATAAACATTTATATTAATATCATAACCGGCACTGTCAAACGCAAATGTTCGCAATAAAATAGCATTCTCTCACCAGTTTCCTGATCCGTTGCGACGCTCCCTCACGTGAGCACTAATCCCAGATAATCCGCGGTTCCCCTGCCGCCAGCCCGGACCGAAACTTCCACGCCATCGCCGCGCCACCACCGCAATCGAACCACACTGCGCCAGCTGTTTACGAGGCTTTTATTATAAAACAATTGTTTACAAATACGCGGGGCGGGCGGCCGTGGGCGGGCGGCGAGTCGTGGGGCGGGCGGCGCGCCACTGGGGTCGTCGGCCGCGCTGCGCTGTTGGCGCGCGTTGCCATGGAGACGATGCACTCGACAAAACATAGGTATACTACGCAGCGTAGGCAGAATAGTAGCAACAGCAACAAGACCCAAACCTAGGTAGTCTCTGTTATACAGTAGTGGTACATATTGAACTTTAGATGACATAAACTACGATCGGCTTTTATGTGGACAATAGTATAGACACTGGCTGACAATGTATTTGCGCTCCGTCATCCGGAGGCTGTGGTTTTGATAGCATACTGTTTTAACAGTTGGTTTACAGTTAATCTATGAGTGGAGTGGAGGTTGCTCTCGGTCAGGGCTGCCCCGACGACGCCTACGTCCCCACCGCGCAAGCGGGACGGCAAGGCAGCCTTCTCTGTTACATTTCCAAACTGAGTAAACATTCATTCACAGTGAACGCAAAGGGGAGCTTAATCAAATAACCTTGACCTTCTAATATATTAATCAGCTGTTGTGTTTAAAAGGGTTGATTGGCCATAACAGTAGGTAGAATCTCTCACAGGGAATCTACTCATGTGGGAAATTATGGGGTATGATTTAAAAGATTTAAAATATAATAGAATAGGTATATTTATTTGCAATTAATGTAGGTACAATAATCAGTTGTACTTGTAACATTTTGTTAGCGGAACATTGTACACTATCTGTACTACAACTAGTAGGTATGCAAAATTTCACTTACAAATTAAACAAATAAAACATACTTAACGGCTAAGAAATCTTGTACTGAATAATACAATTTTGCATTGGATGATTAGTCCACGGCAATAGTAATGGTGTAAGATGTTTTTTTAATTATCCTCATTGGTTGTTCTTTTAAATTATCGGGTATTTTATTAAAAATTACTGATGCCATACCTATATACCTACCTACCTAGTGTGATATTCTTCGTTTTCTGAATGATAGATGAACCGCTAGATAAATATGTAGAAGTAATGAACAAAATTGCAAATAAATAATTTCTAATTGTACATACCTCAGATCAAAAATAGAGGATGGTTGAAATATGCTACCGGCCAGGAATCCCATCATGCAGGTGATCGTAGCTTCAACACCTCACCACACTGCATGACCAAAAAAGATACTGAAGAAAAGCTTAATTCGCGTGGAAAGGAACGTACTCGATAAAAATAGCTTAGTGAACCTAAAAATTAATCATCATCACACAATAAATATTTATAAAATACAGTGAATAAATTAAATGCCTACCTACTTTTTTCTCACTGTATTTTATAATTATTTAATTCAGCTTAGTGCAGCAATTAGCACTTAAAATACAAAGTAAAAATGTATCACACAATAATTACAGCAATTTATTGCAAAATACAAATTAATGATGACAACAGCTAACATCTCCGTCTCCCTGTAGCCAGCCTAGCACCAGTAATCAGTAACTATCGAATTGGTGTCGTAGAATAGAACTCATGAAAATAGATACAGCGCCACGACGACCGTCAATGGAACTATTGACAGACGTCACTTTTAAGACGATTCAAGAACGTATTTAATACAAAAACTTACTACAAAAGACAAAGACAAATTAATAATGTATTATTTTTGTTGTTAGTTGTATGTATATATCTAAGTGATGATATATGTCCGTACTAGTTACAAGACCTTGACGTTACCTACGATACGGCCACAAGGCGCCGCCCAATATTAGACTAGACATAGTCTCTAGTGCCTAGTGCGAGTTTAATTTGGCATACGATCACGTTAACGAAAACGAGAATTTTTATGGTAAAAGTTTAACTCTCATCGTTTGTTACCAGGTGGCGCTGCAGCTTCAATGCCATACAATTTTAAGTTTAGTAAATTAAGTATAGTAGGATGTAGTAATAACTTATGACAATTGTAATTTCTGTTTTATTATTGATACAATTTTTCAATGTCAAAAAAACCTTGCACTAAGTACCCAGAAGATATAAGTATACATACGACTTCGACAGTAGTTCGTTCGTGCTACGCCCACAGGACCGTGCACAAAGTTCGTAATCCTGAAAAAAGTGGTTTCATTTCAATTAAAATCTTGGTAAAACAAAAAATAGGTAGGTAGCTAGGTATATAAAGATATCATAATTGACTTTTTGAAAAGCTATTTACCTATTTCATATAAACTTAGAGCTCTTATCTGGAAACTAACTAAGGTACAACTACCTTACTTAATGCCATTAGTATTTCAATACAAAGAAATAATTACATTTTTGCAATAAATTAAGTGCAATAAAATTTGTAATACCGTACCTACATTACTTATCGCCACATAATCGATTTCACCAGTTATTCAATTATAATCTTAACTTCAGCATGTAATTGAATTGGTTGATGTAGTGATAGCGGGGTAATAATCCACAGTAATTGTAGGGACAACCCGTGAAATTAAAACAATCCATTAGAAACGGTCGACTGCTGCCCTCTACAGACTAAAGAACTTTTCACTTGTTAGTATTCGTGCGATAACATGCTTTTACTGAAGCATTGTTGCTAAACCAACTTTAATTGTGTCCACTTGCAGCTAGATGGCGATAGCGATAGCTGCACACAGTAGAGGACGAACGAAGCTATTCTTGAATGATTTAATATGTGTAAAAGATACTTATTTATGCACGAAGGGTAAGTATTTAAATAGTTAGGAAAGAGTTTTTACAAGTAGGACAAAATACTGTTATTAATATTTTCATAGTTTTACCACTATATTAATAGGTAGACGGTAGACTGATCAAATACGAAATAAATATCTGTATAGAAATTTATATTAACCCCTTGTTTAACAGCTATTTACAAATGAAATCCTCATTAAGAAATTGCTAGAATTTAAGTTGTTAGGATAAAGTTTTCGATATTTAGCTACTCGCCGATAGGTGGCACTGACTGTTTTGTTTTGTATGTAGTGTGGCACTTGAAACGCAAGGAAAGTAAGTATAGTTTATAATATGAAAGATGTATTTATTATGAAATGATAACAAAAACTATCATAAAAATTTGGAAATTATACTGCTTTCAAAACCCATAGAATAATGATTAATGTTAATATGAATTAATTTATACTAATTTATATTAAAATTAAATCAATAAATCTTAGGTATAAATAGGTATTCTTTAAGGAAATTTTATATTCTGTAAGTTTATGTAAATACCATGTCCAGAAGGTGATGAAACATTAGCCGCCGCCGACGGGCGCGGACGACCCTCTAGCCAGCTCCGTGGGCGGTGGTCATTCGATTTCGCTATTAATTCAATATGCCTGAGTAGTAAGCTTCAATATCAAGCCGTTTCTATGGGAGCATAAAGTCACTTGAGTAGTTCAGGGTGCCCGTCTAAACACTAATCCACGAGTTTATGTTACCTACTAGCTAAATGCATTTATGGAAAATGTGTTGGTAACCCGTGGTAACCTAAATTTATAAGAGAACTTTTATAACATGTGACAGGAAACTTCATATAACTACCTAGTCGATGCCGATTTTTTCCATAAATCCTATTCTACCAAAAAGCTGGTAGGTAGTTAGGTATGTAGTGTAATTCCGATTCATTTCTAAAAGGCTATTTTTTTAAAGTTGTTAAGTGGTCGTCGCCGAAAACTGGTTTGGCTTCGCCAGGAATATCACTTCCTCAGTAGAAGGACGACTTAATATGCGGGCACGAAATCAAATAGGCACTACCTGTAATTACGCTTTTAAACTATGATAATTCATAAGAAATAAAACAAAAATAATAACCATTACAATATGTCGTGAGTTAGCTAGCGTTGCTGGTTCAATAGAACCAATAACACTTGAGGAAGTAAAATTAGCTATTCGTCGAATGAAGAACAACAAGTCGACTGGGCCAGATGAAATTCCGGTAGAACTCTGGACAAAAGTAGGCAACACCGGCATAGTCTGGTTAGCAAACTTTTTGAATAAAGTTATAGAAGATCGCAAAATGCCCGACATGTGGAGAAAAAGCGTTAACATACCCTTCTGTAAAAATAAAGGCGACGCTGCCGAATGCGGGAACTACAGAGCCATAAAGCTAACTTCGCACTCCTTGAAAATCTGGGAAACCGTGATAGCTAGAAGACTATTTCAGCTTATAAAGGTAACGCCAAAGCAATGTGGCTTCTCAAGCGGCGTAGGAACCACAGATGCCATTCACTCTATTAAACTGCTCTTACAAAAGTATAAATCATCTGGAAAGGACCTACACTTCACTTTTATAGATCTAGAAAAAGCATTTGATAGAGTTCCAAGAGATCTTATATGGACAGC
Organism: Eudonia truncicolella; assembly: GCA_949315975.1. Taxonomy (NCBI): domain Eukaryota; kingdom Metazoa; phylum Arthropoda; class Insecta; order Lepidoptera; family Crambidae; genus Eudonia; species Eudonia truncicolella. Next base: position 373,014 of record OX438831.1, on the reverse strand, counting down.
GCTTTGAGCACAGCACGTGCCCGAACAGTACACTGATATAGTAAAAGACATGTACGATAATGTTACCACAAGGGTACGTAGTCCGGCAGGATTGAGTGAGGAATTCCATGTGAAGGTAGGAGTGCATCAGGGTTCAACTTTAAGCCCACTTTTGTTTAATACGGTCATGAATTACGTCACTGAAGATCTGTAACGACCTGCTCCATGGACACTAGATAATATATGAGACGATATAGTGCTCGTGTCGGAATCTGCTGAAGACCTGCAAAACAAACTATCCCTGTGGAGCAACCGTTTGGAAAGCCGAGGACTCAGAGTAAGCCGAACGAAAACGGAATACATGCACTGCAATTTCTCTGGCGTAAATGCGATCGTATTCCCACCACTAATAGATAATATTCCCCTTAATAAATTCTCCAAATTCAAGTACCTAGGATCCGTAATAATAAGTGAAGCGAATACCAAAGAAGACATAGAAAACAGGATTCAAGCTGGATGGCAAAAGGGGAGTGGAGAGCACTGACTGGGGTACTTTGTGACTCGCAAATGCCTGTTCTAGTAAAGGGGAATATCTACAAGAGAGCAATTCGACCTGCCCTTCTGTATTGTGCGGAATGCTGGCCGATGCGCAAGCAAGATGAGCATAAGGTGCATTGTACAGGAATGCGAATGCTGGGCTGGGGCGTGACGCTAATAGATCAGGTTTGGAATGAATATATCCGTGGCACGTCAAGGTTGCGCCAATACAAGAGAAGATGTGCGAGGGTCGACTGCGGTGGTTCGGCCATGGGATGCGCAGAGATGTCGGCCACATGACTAAGAGTGCGCTAAACAAGACTGCCGAGGGTAAGAGGCCGAGGTCGCTCCCCTACGACTTGGACAAGCACAATAAATAAGACAATAGGCGTGAGCCTTGATATGACGCAAAATAGAGAGGAATGGCGCAAAATTATACGGGAAGCCGATCCCAAATGACATGGGGAAAAGGCTAGGATGACGATGAACCACTACAAAATGTCGTCGTCGTAAACTTGCAGCTGTAGTAGTCAAGCACTCGCTCTGCACTCCATGTATAATCTATCACCTCCAGATTAAGCGACCTATTTATTTCAACATATTTTCTTTATGCTTAGCATAAAAGAATTTTCTGATTTTAACGTGCTCCAGAATTTGCAAAACCCATAGATTTAAATTGTGTTGCTCACAATGGATCACGCTGACATCATAGTATGAAGCTCAAACCTTTTGTTTGTTTTCAACGGCCAGCGTTATCGAAACGACACCACAATAAAAATCAATCAGTTGCACCTTATGCGATTTATGTATAGGTTCACATTGTTAAAGCCTTGAGACCCCAATGCAAAACGAGTGTGAGACTATACCTCCAAACGAGATCAAAACACTTTTATATTTATTGATCATGTTTGTGAAAATGTGGTTCTCTTAATATTTTTTTAAATCATGGCCGATAAAAAAATTGCTGATAAGTACCTAAGTTTTATTCTCAAAAATAAGATCAAAGTAATTGCGAAAAAAAAAACAAATAAAACACCTTTCAAGAATGTAAGTACCTATCTTTTCCATCAAAGTTGTTAAATGAACTGCTCTAGCGAACGTAGGATTCCGTGATTCCGGAAGAGGAAACCTCGGAATGTCCTGTCTCATCTCTTGGCTACGCCATGAAAAGGACCTGCACAGTTCTAGGTCCAACGGCTTAAGCTGTGCGATGCCGATTAATATCAGCGAGCATTTTAATAAAATCAGAAGCAAACAACTGCATAGGTAATCATTATTTTATTTCATAAAGACAGCTGGAAAACTATATAATACAACACCGGCATTACCCTAATACCTATCCCTAATAATTATTATTAATCATCTTATTTTTCTTTTTCAAATTAATAACGGTCACCGGCCAAAGAGCTTCCAAACCGCGCTGAGCTATCGACGTCGCAGCCAAGTAGGTACATAATATATTAATTTAGAAATCGCTTATATAGTACAAAACAAAATGACTATGTCAATATTAAATAATGATTTGTTAGCATATAGATTAAAGTCAAATCATTTTATTCAACACTAGCGGCCCGCCCCGGCTTCGCACGGGTGAAGTTTTTTTTTTAAATATTATATTAAACATAAATACATATAAGAGTAACAAAGGCTATAATAGCCTTTGTTACTCAGCGCTAATGTAGCATTCTAATGGTGAAATAACTTTTTAAATCGGTCTAGTAGTTTTTGAGTTTATTCGTTACAAACATACATACATACATACAAAAATAGAGGTTTCCTCTTTATAATATTAGTATAGATAAGCACAACACAAATTATGTGTATTGTGACATGAGCCTCCACAGGCACTTATTGACGTCCAAACTATAAAACAGGTTCGCATAAGATTTTAGATAAGTAGAAACATACTACAGGTAGCGAATATACACATAAACGGGATTGGACTTTTTAATGTCCACCGCGGCGGCCACGACAGGCGCCGATACCTCCTCATCAGAACGCGCTGATTAGCGTTCCGCATCCTTTCATGACTATGGACCCTCGACAGTAGCTATATGATTAACAGAAGTTAAATCAATTTTCTTCGTTGTCAATATTATAAATTTTTCGGCCCATCAATGTCCATTTCGATATTATTTTGGTGTTAAAAAAAATCTTTAAAAAAATGGAAATAAATACATAATAGCCTTAGAAATCTTGTATATTATTATGTTGCAGAGATTAAACGAGATTCTGTAACTATATCCCTATGTCCAGTGTTGTAAGTAATTGTAATAGATATGGGTAGCCCCCTCCCCCTTCCTTCCTCCTGAGGGCTACAGCTGGCCCTCATTACTGGGAGTGCTGCGCGTGACACAACATACATTACCCGAATCCTTGCTCAAGAAACTTTTGTAATATCGCTAATCACCCACCAATTAGACAGAAGACGTCGGTATACAAGATGTCGTGTGACATAAAAAGTACACAGGTTTTCTAGCGAAAACATATATCTCTTTATCTTCCAGTGCAATGCCTATCATCAAGGTCAAGTGAATAGTAATAAACCATTTCTGTTACGGTTTCTAAGTTGCTTTTAAGTAAAAAAAGTACAAAATCTATAAAAAAAGGGTGACATGTCCAATACCATCTTCGGATCAGCTGCGCGCAAGATGATACGACTAGGTTGACGACCATCTAAACAATAATTTGTTGTGATTTAATAGGTACCTACTACCAACGTCCAAGGCAAGGTGATGATTGATAAGTACCTACTTGCATGGGATAACAATAGGGAATCTTTTTGCAGATTTATCATGTATTTATTGATATAGGTATCAATGTCAAAAGAGAGATAAATATATGTATAATATTCACAATAAATTTTAAGAACAATTTCAAAAGACTACTATAATTGAAGTGACTTCCCTGCGTCGTCGTCGCCAGCGTTCATTGCGCGGAAAAAAATGGATCCTCTGAATTAAATATTTATAAAATATTGTGGATCCTCTATTGCTCAAAATACTTTCCGTTACCCATATTTACATATTTATTATGGTATTTCGAATAATAATGCATTAACGTCCTCTCTATAATTTCAAAAACTGTACCTTATTTTGATTTGTTTAAGTTTGTAATATTTTAGGAAGTTTGTTTGTTGTTTGATTCAGACTTATAGAAGTAATTGACTCTTCCAAACCTTTGGTGTAAGAACCTTATTTTTAGTAAAATATGTACCTACTAAAAGTTATCCATATAAGATTTTCAATAACTTCTTTAAATAAAGAATAAAGTCCTGATTCAAAAGACCAGTGGACGGACCAGCCGCGCCGGCGCACCCACAGTCGCCAAATTAAACACGGGCTTATACCAGATATTACTATTGTCCACAAACTTTTAGTAACGATGCTACTTATTAAATTTCCATTACAAACAGTTCTTTTTCGCAGGTATACTCAAGAAGTTCGCCGCGTTCTGTTAATTTTAATAGCTTTCATATCGTCGTACTCGTACATAAGTATTCCGATTTTTTCTTTACTTTGTCTTAAATTAAAAAATGTTCCTTGACCAAGCATATTTATACACAATCGTAAAATACCAATTTGATTGTACCCAATGTTTTGATAATAATTTAATGTAATGTTTTTGTCGATATTTATTCATGTCACTCAACCATTTAATATTGTAGACGTAACATTAATTTTGGAATTCAAATAAATTAAAATTGAACTTTTAGCACCAAAGTTTCGCAAGCCACATTATCAAGCCATATAAATTCCTGGCATATAAATAAATGCTTATTTATTACTGTAGATCGTATTTAAATCAATTCATAGAATGATTCAAAGATTGTTGTGATAATACTACATTATATTGATTGAAACATGACTCACGACGATAGTTTGCATCATATTAGTAAAACAATACGATAAATAGGCAAAGTTGGTAAGTATTTGAATGTTTGACACGAATCATTAAAAACAAAAGTGTGACCATACTAAACATTTATTTTTACAAAGCAAAAGAAAACTTAAATAAAGTCGAAATTAAAGTGTACGTTTAAATAGTTTCAAATTAAAGCATGAATGTACGACATATTTTCGAAACAAGTCCAATTAAGCACCTAGCTCAAAGAACACTCTTCAAAAACACGACAACAAACGGACATTAAAATCTCTGAAAAATAAACATATTATCCCTTGTAATAAACATATTTTTAATTGTAAATGGCATAGGCCTTTACAAGTAAAACAACCTAATTATCTATAAACTGAAGTGAACATAAACACGTCGGAGCGGGAGCGCGCGCGGCGCCGCGTTTATTGAACAGCTGGCCAGCGCCGGCGCGCCCCGGAAAAATAACCATTACACAATAATATTTGTGCCGATATCTTTATCATTATATACCATTATCATTTGAAGATGCTGGCGCGAACATTGAATACGTCGGGGTACATCGGTGCTGCGGGGCTGCGGATGCCCGCAAACTTGTGCTGTAAAGGAGCATTATAAATCGAAACTTATATAAATAGCATATCACAATATTTGGAATATACGCGCTGATTTCCGCGACTCCAGGAAAACTACTCAAGAAAAGCCGTTATTCAGGAGGCGCGTGCGCCGGCACTTGATTCAACAAACACATCTAGCGAGGCGGTAATTCTTTTCAGAAATGTTTTGGTACCTCACGTGTTCATGGAAATCGATTCTATTTGCAATATTTGTTTATGTGTTGTTCAGTTTGATCAGATTCCAAAAGCAGCTAATTGGTTTTCTGAATCACCACATACATTTGTATTCTGGTTTACGTCTAGCATTTTCTGATATCTTGCGAAGATTCCTAAACTTTTTATAACCCGAAATGTCAGTGTGGCGCAGCGACAGTCAACTTTAAAGTCCTTTTATTCAGCGAGGTTCTCAAGAAATTTGTCATATTTATACGATTTTTATAAAGAATCTAGCACAAAGGCGCCCATCCTCCATCATTGAGATCAAGTGCGCGCTTCAATTGATGATTACTGGCTTAATCACTGGCATGCCAAACGTGTGTTGGATATCACAAAATCCGGGCTATTTATCGAACAATCTGCAAGACACTGCACGACCTGGTAATCGATTTCGGGCCAAGTGCTTTGCTACTAGCTACTAGCCCACCGAACCATCTTTTTTATGTCCCTCTTCCATAATTTTATCGTCGACATTTTCACTTTTCACTTTCGTCAGCCATCCCAGGCCTCCTCAACTTCCCCTGTTCTTCTGTTCCCCGCGACTTTTACAAATCATTACTCACCTTTTTACCATTAAATCTACGAACGAAACGATTTTTAAGATTTTAGTTTCTCGCAATAAAACAGACGTCTGACACTAGACTAAATTCATGTAATCTTTTCGTAGAGCTCGTATGTTCTGGCTTTGATTAGAACTTCATTCAAATTTATAGATAGGTACTGACTTCGTAAATGATACAAACATTTAAAGTTTTATAAACACTAAAGACATGAAGCTAACCTGATTCTCGCAAAATGTAAACTTTAACCATAGCGCTGACTTATAATATAATAATAACATTTACTCGAAATGCCTTTTTTTTTATTAGCGGGTAAGCACAGTGATCTCACCTGATGTTAGGTGATGATAAGGCCATTGATGGAAGCGCATTTCACCTGGGATCCTCAACAAGTAAGGCACTGGCTATCTTATCTCTAGCTGCCGGAACACAACAATGTTACAAACATTGATGTTTTTGCGACATTTTTAGATAAGATGGCGGTAGCTAGCCAGGCGGACAAACAAGCCCTACCACCAACCAAACCGAATACAAAAACATGAACCCCTCGCTGGGAATCGAACCCGGAACTGGGTCTAAACCGGTGGCCTTGACCACTAGACCACAGAGGCACAAAGATGTATCAACTATAAGTGTACACAACGACCTATCGCTCATTCATGGGTAGGTAGGTATAAGGCATGGGCTAATAATACTATATTTATTACTATTATTATTGGTGCATGTATGGCATGAGGTAAACAGAGCCGCGAATCTCCGGCGCACTGTGGCGCAGTGAGCGCAGCGTCGGATGTCTAAACACCATTGTGTGCCCGCCCGCCCCGCCCGCCCCGCCCGCCGCAGTGACATAACGCCGCTTTGTCCTGCTGCTGTTTGCAAACACTCACGCGCGTCACGCACTCGTGTCTCGGTTGCGATGCGCCCATTACCCATGCTTGCTACATTTACGAGTATAAACTCCTTGTCTCCTTGGTAATTTTATGAAGATAAAAGTAAGGATGTTGCTAGATCAGCTACAAGCTTGCGGTTTCTGCGACGTCGACCTATAGAGGAACATAGCTCGCATAGTCTTGTAAGGTTTTACCGCAACATTATGTAGCCATCGCGTAATTATTTTCATATTCATTCATATTTTCGGTACTGTACTTTTGCAATAAAAGCATTGGCCTATGCAAGCGTATATCAATTAATTAATTTGAAATCAAGTTTTCGAAATAATCATAATTTTACTATCAACAAAGACTCTTTATTTATCGAGAAAATGATAGTTCGTGTAGCACGTTCAAGACTCGAACGGGCTGGTACACCATGACGATAGATTGATATGATAATGATTTTGATAGAAACACTGATGTAACTGATAACTGTTTATTTATCTGTATGAAGGTAGAGGGTATAGATAATACTAGCTAGGAGTACGATTATGTGTAAGTTGAGAATGCAAAACTAATAATTATTAACTTAATAACAAAGCGCTACAAGTATCTATCAAAATTACTAATGATCAACTATCAATCGTGTTTTTAGCTGATAGAGTTAAACTTGTTCTAGATTTATTTGTTTAATAAGTACCTATAGAAACTAAGTAAGCTTCAAATCCAAATTGTGGGCTTGTAGGTAATATTAGGAAAATAATAATGTAACAAGAGCAGAATTAAATATTTATAAAATACAGTGAGAAAAAATATTTTCACTGTTTTTTTATAAATATTTAGTTTAGCTTCAGTGCAGCAATTAGCACTTATAAAATAAAAAGTAAGAAGTAACTAGAGCACCCTAGGGCCTATGAGTAGGCACCAAGTTATTTCATAAATATTTTTCAATTAGTCTTAATCAACTTCACTTTGTGTCTCGACGACATACTTATAAACAGCTGTATTAATTTACTTTCTGATAGAAAGCTAATTAGTTCTGGAAATAAGTATTTGCGTGGCGTTTTTTACAGTAGTTAGAAACTTACTTAAAAACAATAATTCTAAACATATTTTTAAATAAACATGATGACGTAAGTATTGAGTTCATCGAACGCTTATAGCTGGCCGCGCTACGTGCGGCGCGGTGCTGGCCGAACGGCGAGCGACGTGATGCTCTCGAAAAGATGATTACCAAGCAAGATGAACGAACCGTTTTACAACTCAATTTTTATAACCAAACATTTCAACCACTAAATGATTCTCTTAAAAATTTTAAACAAAGTAGGTAAAGAAGCTCAATGTTTGTATCTCATAAAAATCTTTAGAGTTCATTACTGACGAGAGTACAGCTACCGCTCGCTCATGTGCCAGCGGGCCAGTGTGATGTTTGCCGGTGTGTCTGTGTGTTTGTGTGACTGTGTGTTTGTATGTCGGTCGTCGTGCTCGTTAGCGTTCGCATCGTACGCGCACCGCGATCAATCACTAGGTATTTAATGTTTGTGTGTCCGTGCGGCGGAAGTCACTCCGCATCGGACTCTACGGCAGGCGGCCCAACGACCACGACATCTCGTTTAGTCTGTCTAGTTTACAGCGCACTACATTAGCGGGTAAACATTTTTTATGGTGCTCCCGCGCACACAGCCACGGCTAGATGTTTTAATCGGTGGCATAATTGACTCGGCACGCTCGACTCAATATTATTGCGACAAGGGCTCCCTCTTATCCAAGATCAATGACACATCCTTATCTTGTAGAGCGAGCCCATCAAAGGAGATTATTCTTGTTCGTCCACAAGATGAGCCCGTCCTTATCTAAATTATAACAGTTTATATTGCATTATTCATATTTTTTTTAAATCCAATTTTCTTATTTTGACTATTGATTATTGACAATTGACTTATTTTACGACAGTAATCCATAGTTACAAAAACACAATGTTGAAAAAATTTCCACGAGCAGGATTTGAACCTGCACCCTTCTGACATACCGGGTCAGGTGCTCTTCCAATTGAGCTATCGTGGTTCTAACCAGCCCGCCGAAATTATTCAACACTATTTACTTTTTACTTTGAAGCCAAAGGCACCCATTCAATGTCAACAACTACCGTCATTAACACCCGATCATAATATTTTTACAAATACTAAAGATCAGTTAAGAAGTAGGCAAGCTACTTATAAAATGTTTTTGTTTTGTTTATATAATTTTAACGCAAATTTTTGTTGCGAAACAAATTACAAATAAGAGGAACAAGTAATCCATAGAGTAAAGAGGATACGAGCAAGGTTTGGCCATCTTTTACTAACGAAAAATGATAATATACCTATTTGTAATGACACGAAAATGTGCTAGGTATAAGAAGGTTTAAAATGTAGAGTTTTTATAAGGACCTTCCACAAGACATTATTGAATTGCATTTGGAATTCAAAGCACATCTCAAAAATCATTTGTGCATGTATCTTGAAAATGTTTGTTCTGTCATTGTTCTCAGGACACTACCTACGAAATACAATTTTATTAAACCTTTACTTGTAACAAAGAATAACAGGAGAAATATAATGCTGAGATCCTTGCGAAATGCTTTTTAGTATGAAGACTGGCGTACGCGTACTTGTGAAGCCTCTGCGTGGGTAGTTCTGATGAAAGTTATTTCACGTAAGTATTTCAGTAATCTTAAGTTAAAGAAAGGTCTTCCAACTTGCACAACCGTTAAGCCTATATTTCCGGAAACTTTCTGCCTTTGGAAGCAATCTTTCTACACGTAGTGGGGATATCGTTCCACCACCCGCTGGGAGCCGCCGCGCTCCTCGAGCCACCTCCAGCTCGGGGCTACCCCGACTCCGCTGTCGTTAAGCTTCTATGAGAAAACGTATACACACCAGTCTATCGCACCTTTCTCAAATTATCTTTCTACCATAACTTTCTAAAAGTGCGTCTCTCTTTATGTATTGATTTTGTGAGACCAGTCTTTATAATCTATAGTGATTCGTATTAAGACTACTAAGTTAGAAATACAAGAACTTTATAAGTAGTTATAATTTTCTTTCGGCTAAAGTAATGTATTTTGGCCTTTCACTTTTATTATGATGCACATGCAAAATATAAATCTTTATTAGAAAAATACAATATTAACATTCAAAAGGTGGAAACGCCGAAGCCCGAGGTAGTGTGAACCGTGCTACAGGCTTCGGATCTCCCAACCAATGGTAAAATACATCTTTGTTTCTATGTAAGTAGATAACTTATAATTAACAAGATCAAAGTTATCGACGCAGCTTTGATGCCAGCGCACATGCTCGGCAAATACGTTTAGTATTTTTAGAATTAAAATACAAGCATAATTATGTCCCAAGAAATATATTTCAAATTGACCGCTAAAATAACGACGTAGCAATAGATTTATTTTTACACGGTTTCGGGTTGCCAAATATAATAAAAAACCGGCCAAGTGCGCGTCGGGCCATGCGCAGTGTAGGGTTCCGTAGCCCATCTCAATAATGCGGATTCTGAGAAGAGGGCTTTTATGAACATTTATTTAACGATGGCTCATAAACTTAAATGTAGATACTACCGGTTTCACACACCCAGACCACGTTATTTAAGAAGTTCCCAATGAGGACTTTGTACTGCGCAAAGTACATTTTATAAGTTGGTCGATTGTTACTCGTAAACTTGTAAAGCCTACTTAGCTGTGATAGTTTTCCTTTTAACTTCGTCATATATACAACTACCGTGAATTTTTTCACGTATCCAAAAGCAACCATTTCGCTGGCGGGGGGGGGGGACACTTGACTCTAACAAAATTTTGCACTTTAAAGCTTAATAGCTCACAAACGAATGCCTCAATCAAAAACTGTTTTCACAAACCCGCAATACTTTTGAAATTGTTATCCAACGACACACCCACACTTAGGGGTCAACAAAAAAAATTACATCCCCATTTCACATGTTGGGGAGGTAACCTAAAAAAAATATTTTTCAAAGTTTTGCTTTACCATTTTGTCGGTGTGATTAATATGTATTTCCATGCCAAATTACAGCTTTCTAGTACTAAGCGTCTATGAGCTAGGCTGGGGACAGACAGACAGACAGACGGACATGGCGAAACTATAAGGGTTCCTGTTGACTACGAAACCCTAAAAAGGGAAATAATTGATTTGTATTACAAAATAAATATTTGGTCAGCAAAATTATTATTTGGTCAGCAGAATTATGCAATCTGTCAGCATAAGAAATCATTACTGTTGGTTAGGTTAAATTATTTTTTTTTCCGAGCGAAGCGCAGCGTAGCGAGGGCTAGTCACGGAAGGGGGGAGCGGCATAAGACTGCTGTTCAGAATGATATAAGTTGCAGACTGATTTAGAAATATTTGCTGACCATAAGTTGCTGCCCAACTAGCTTTTTTGCTGCCCAACTATCATTTTTTGGCTAACAAAAATACGAATACTTTGCTAACCGTTTAAATAACACCCATATAAAAATGGTTTCAGAAGAAACAAATAAATACATTTAATGTTTATTCATACAAACAGTTTACACAAAAGTCGATCTCCCGGCTGCATGAGACAGCTAAAAACTGTTGAACAAGCCACAGTGCCCACAAACAGAACCAACTAACAACACCGTTTCGTAAGTCATCAAATGTGACATAAGGCCACGTCGAACACGACACACCGCTCGCTCGGGCGGTCGACCGGAGAATACAAAACAATTCCCAAAAACCGTTTAAAGTAGTTCAGAGCACGTGCAGGTAGAGTTACCTGTTTGAGACTCGATATCACTCATTGATTATATCCCCTTTGGGTATCAGGTGTAAAGATTCACCTTCAATCGTTCACAAAATAACTACACACTACGACGTAACTAGCATATTTTCTCTTGGGAGCTGTTTTTCATATTATTTTCGTGACCTTTTGACATGATAAAATGTTATACATTACAAGGTCCTCATCATAACTAAAATTATTCTTTGTAGAAATCTGGTAGAAAAGGTATTTAGAATCTTATATTGCGTTTAAAATATGTGACGTTATGTTGTTCAAACGATTTAACCGACTACGGCGAGGTTATGTCTCCTTTTGTAACCCATCCGCGTTAACATCACTCACTTTCAACTTTTCCGGGTTGTTTTCCTTTAATATGTAAAAGATGTTATTTCCTTTCATCAAATTTCCATAAAACCCCTCTCTCTGATTTCGTCTCTCAATATAAATTCGTTGGTCTGTATAACTAATGCTTCGATCGATAATAAGCGTATAATAAGACGAACCGATAGTGACAGGCGCTAGGCGCCGCCGTCGCCAACCCGGCCGCCCGCCATACGAACAAGGGCGCCCATTCATCATTATCTGCGCTGACGTGCTGGGTGAGCACTGAACACTAAGCGCTTCGCATCAGCAGCGCCGGTTCCCACGCTCGCCGGCAGCGGTTGGAGCGAAAGCGAGAGCTGGTGGTGACCGACTGCGCGCAGGACGCTTGGCCTCGCTCGACATTGATTGACTTTCAATTGTTTGTTATACAAATCGGCGGATCCCACGCACTAGTCGTTCCCGCATCCGCTTTTGAAATAAATGATCGAAGCCATTAGGTAACATTTGGTGTTGTTGTGGAAAAAGAGAGTATCTTAACATAACGTTATTCGATTTTGAAACTGATGCAACCACTGAAGACTGAAGCTGATGTTATAATAATGACGAGACGTGATTGTTCTCGTTGTCATCATGTGGTAACAAACATTGTTTTTATGTTAATTGGCGGGACGCCTTGAAGTTCAGGATGGTAATGATATATAATATAAATCTATACAAGCTGTACATAATGGAATTATGTTTTTGCTAATGTTTAATTCAACGGATAATATTACCAGGTTCAAAATTGGACAACAATAAATAGTCACGAGCAGTCGGCGTGCCAGCGCTGGGAGCCGTGGAGCTGGTGCCCACTCATTGCTACACTTACACCAACAACAATACAATTACACCTTTTGCGCTAGAACAAGGTTCGTACCTGTGTAGCGTCTAAATTGGTTTCCAGTTTCCCGTCGGTAGGTAGGTACATTCGAGACGGAGTTACAAATTACATGAAATTATAAAGACGATTTGGTATGCGTCGGTAGGTGTCGGCTTAACGTATAACAATTACGGCCCGCGCGTGCCTCTATTTTAGTTTAAAGGATTTCCGCCTGCAATCACTAATGTAAATAACCGGTCCAGCTGCGGATCGGTATAGCGGCCGGGACGCCGATCTTAGATCTCGATTAGGAGATTTGCGCCGGAGTGCGAACGGCCTGAATGCCGCGCATTCCGAGACCGTGTTCTGGATAAGCGGCGCTCGGGTCTGAGTGGAGCTGAATGCGCCAGCGGCGGCGCAGCTGCGCGCGAGGCCGCCCGTCACACGTGGACGTTAAAAGCGATTGATTACTTTTAAAAAGATCTTCCTTTTTGTTTTTACACTTCAAACAGAATGGGCGTGTTCGCCACTTCGTGGTAATAACTCGTTTAGTTATTAAGTGGTTGATGTGTTCGTCAAATACGAGTACATTACATATTCAAATTCAACATGTGTAATGTAATAATGATACAGCATTCTTAGTTTGTTTTTCCCTGTAAGAGGCCTGCTTCACGCAGCCGCGTGTGACCGCCGCCGCCGCCGCTGCCTTGCGCCAGCGGCCAGAGCCCTACATTGGGGCGGCCTGGTCTACTGCACCACATCCATTGTTTGCGGGCGCTGCCGCTGCGCTCCGGGAATAGCCACGCCCTAACTAGATCCCCGCCAACTAGCATGTTTTTCCTCATCCGTTATCATCAACGTACGAGGAACGGTTCTTGGGCAAACTGTTAATTGGTTGTGTTAGTAATAATGGATTTATTCAATCTCCAATTAGATTAGTCCATTTCCTAAGACTTTGATAGCCTAACTATCGGTGATGCTCGGGACGAACGCGAGATTTCATGGAACAACAACGTCCACATCTCATGCTAGACTACCGAAGTACAAAAAAGAGCTATCATATGATCGTAGCATCAAAATATTGAACACATGTATAGATATAGATTTTTTGCATAGGTATCATCTTAATTAACCACATTAAGGATGTATTAAACAAAATAAATCAACTTTAACGACCTATCGTTCTCGTAAATACATTTTGAATGTCATCCTACTACAGGCAAGCGTCGCCAGCGCCGGGGCCGGGTCCAACGTATTTCTTTCTCGGATGTAAATCGATGTTTAAATGTGGAGCGTTTATTTTAAACTACAAATTCAACGTAAAACAAAAATATATTGCGCAGTTTCTGTACGGCTGGAATCACCATTGCTGTATTTATTCAATCCTTGACTACGCGCTGTTGAAAGTTATACTAGAATAAAAATGAGTATTTTTGTTTCAACGTGTCTATTTAATGTTTTTACGGATGCGCGCTGTTTAAATAAACAGATGGTGTGCTGCCGACTGCCACCAGATGCACAAAATGGATAATCACAATCGTGTGTTTTTATTTACCTATCTATGGCAAACAGAAATCGTATAACAAATAAACCTTCTATGCTATACGATTTACCGCTGATCTTCTCAAAATTCTTGTCCTATTTTTTTTTTTTTTTTTTTTTTATATTAACGGGTAAGCACAGTGCCTTGATCTCACCTGATGTTAAGTGATGATAAGGCCAATGATGGAAGCGCACTTCACCCGGGATCCTCAACTAGTGAGGTACTGACTATCTTATCTCTAGCTGCCGGAACACAACAATGCTACAAACATTGATGTTATGGCGACATATTTAGATAAGATGGTGGTAGCTAGCCAGGCGGACAAACAAGCCCTACACCTAACCGAACCGAGTACACAAACAAGTACCCCCGCTGGGAATCGAACCCGGGACCTCTGGATCTAAACCGGTGGTCTTAGCCAATAGACCACAGAGGCGGTTAAACACACACAGGGTCACAGCGTTTACGTGCTTCGACGGCGAAATCATTTTGTTGTAAGTACCTATAATGCGTCGACGCGCTTTGCACTAAACGAAGTTTCTCATTCGAGAGCTCGAGCAACCGAACGGAATGTCAAAACGACAGCCCATTCAAAGCGAAAGCCATTGCATCCGGGAATTACTATTTAGCTCAGTTCTCAAGCTCATTTGGTGCCTTCAATTGGGTCTATAGATACTTAATAAAGACTGTTGAGAGCAAGTTCCTATCTCGAGTAAGTGGCCGCCGCGGCGGCGTGCGTCCGATTGACGATTGTTTATTGCTCGCTAGCCAGATAACCGAATCTCTAATTGCGGCGTAAGCCGTATAAGTACAACTAACAAATTCCCATAATTTCCACTCGTATCTTTAATTTATTTCCAGGCGGACAGTTTCTTTAAAGTGGGATCTCGATAAAAAATTCCCGCAGCAGCCGGATAGCATCGCTCGTCCCTGCGCCCGCACAGTTATTGTGTTTCGAAACTACGAGTTTCTCTTCCGCTCGTAAAGGATTGTGGAATGTCGTTTGGTATTTACTATGTGTATCATCTACATTCAGGGTATAAAGACCTCTGTTGACCGCTGCTTAGCAAATGCTAGTAATAGCTAACTGCCGTACTCAGAGACGTCAATTAAGTTTTAATGACAATTAACTCTCTTGCTGTCACTTTCTTATGTATAGTGCTAAATAGAGAAGGAAAGACATTTAATTGTCATTAAACTTAATTGACGTCTCTGAGTACGGCAGTAAGTGTAGTTTTATTTAATCTTAAACATTAAAAGCCAAAGTCTCAGTTAACACCGCTTTATTTGTATTGTTCTTCCCACGACCAAATGGACAGATTAGCGTTTTATTTCACAATGACTTCGTAAGTGTCTGTAGTAAGTGTTACCAACCTAGTAATATTACCAGTACAAAAAGGATAACAATATTATTATATTAATAATATTGAGGAAAACATTTATTATAATCAATGTTAATTCTCTTATGAAATAATTGTTAATCTTGAACACTTAATATAATTACACTTAAGAATTATATTAAGTATTCAATTATCAAGCTTTCAGGTAAAAGTCACATTATAATAAAATAGTACTCTAACACTAGGAAGATTAGATTTACTTAAGACACCGCACTTGCGTTAGTTATCATCAGATTAATGACACTGTTTGTATTTGGTTGTGAGTAAGACTGTAACAGAGAACTCATATATGCTTCACAATCCTGTGACGAAACATTTAGGCGATGCGGGCTTTTGAGTGACGACTAAACCAGTCTGGTTTTTATTAAAGTGCTAATTGCTGCACTAAAGTTGAATTATATAATTATATTAATTAAACTATTAATATGTCCGTACGTAACCGCATGCGCGCTGTGGCACAATGAATCGCAACAATGCAATGAATGAACAATGTTCGCAAAGGCTCGCGGTAGTCGGTGCTGGACTTGAGTTTTACAAATCAAATCAAATCATTTATTCACACGAAACGTGATAAACAGATGGTCAGGTTTCTAAGCAGTGCATACAGGTGTCGCCAAAATTGGCATGCGAATGTATTTACAATGTATTGCATTTAAATGTGATGTATTATAAATTAAATAAAAAATGTCACATTAACCTAACTATTACGTAATTATAATCAGAGTAATCATTAAATCAATTAAATATCACATCGGGACTGTTAAGGCCCGGTAGTACCGCCCGTGTAGCTCCTTACTCTTCCATATATTCTTGAGGTCTTCAGTGCTCAGCACCGTTGGTCTACGTTGGTCTCTCGTTTGCCAAGGAGAGCGGCGTGAGGCTCCTATCTACTGCTACAATGTCCCACACTCATTGTTAAGAAAGTAATCCCTAAGACTGCACACCTCACGGTTATGGAGAGTCTTGGCGCTTAAAAAGCCACGACCTCCGCACTTACGCGAGATGTACAATCTCATAACTGATGAGCATGGGTGAAGCATGCGATGCGTTGTGAGCTGTTGACGGACTCTTCTATCCAGAGCGTCTAACTCAGTCTGAGTCCATCTTAGTACGTATGCCAAAGGAGTACGTGAGTAGGGGCATCACCCAAGCGCTGAAGTCGCGCATCTTGTTGCCCTCCGACGAAAGGCTTTTAAGTACTTTTGTCAGACGACAGAGGAAGCGCTCCTTCACCGCCTGCTTTATGTCCCCATCCGCAATACTCACAGACTGTGATATACCAAGATATTTGTAAGTTTCCACCTCCATGAGTGACCTGAGAGCCATTGTCTCAGAAAGTTGTAAGTTAGTTGAATTTACGATTTATTATTGGTTCGTCCCAAAGTTTCGTCCCACATTCCAAAAGATTCTTGGTTTGTCCCATATTACTATTGAAGTGGTGTTTCGTCCCAAATTACAAGTAGATAGTTAAAAGTATAGTCAACCAAAAAAGTGTTAATACTTTTTATTTTTTTAAAACAATATTTCAATAATAAAACAACTCTAAGCATGTTGGTATGAATTATCTTTATTATCCAGTATCACAATCAAAAATCACAGAAATTGTATAGTATCATCTTATTATAAATACAGTTTAAATACCTAAGCTACGTACGTGTACAGAACAGTCAATATGTAAGACACTAGGTGATAATTTTAATTACTGAATTTACCGAACAATTAAATGAGAGTATTAAAACAAAGCTTCATCCCAAATTACAAGTATATAGTTAAAAGTAAAGTCATAAAAATAGTGTAAGTACTTAAATAAGTTTTTTTTAAACAAATATTCTTTTATAAAACAACAACAGTTTGAAAAATTCTACTATTCCTTATTGTTTCAGTGTGACAGTATCTTTAACAGTTTATCATGCTTACTAAGTTTTCTTATGTACTGCGGGAAATATTGGAGAAAAACTATCAGTACACCAAAGCACGCCACTTAATAAGTTATATCACTATACACTATGTATATGGTTCTTGTGTAAAATAATATTGATTCACTGATTTGCTGTAATACGAAACTTATATTTTTTACCAGCCCAGCCCAGAACAGTCAAATAAATCAGTTGATTTATTTGAAAAAGATAATTATCATTTTAGACTGGTAGAAACATTTATAAACACAAACAAAATCGTCAAACTGTTTTTTTTTTAATTAACTATGTATACTACTTTACACGAGATCGTTACGAATACTATCTTAATATAAGTAAACTAATATCTTAGCTGAATTGTGTATAAATTATCAAAGAGGTAATCATTTTAAAGGCAAAAAGTATGTAACACGTAAATGCTGAAATAATTTAAACAAATTAAATTCCTAATTATAAATGATGAAAAATTAAATATTTCGTAACGTAAACAGCAATTGCTAAATCAGAATTATCAAATAATTAATATAAGATAATCAATAAACTTAAAAGATATTTTGTCAGATGAAACAATAATATAAAACGGCAGTCACATTTTTCCCTTACTTAAAAATAATATTAAACCATATAAAAATATTAACTTACCTATGACAGACTTGATCAACACACTCACTATACACACTTTTAAGGGATTCTGACTGAATGACGAATGACTTGAATGCACTTTGCACATCACGGAAGCTCGTTTTGCTGATATCGCAAAGTAATGATATTGGTCAAATGAGTCAACAATAGCAAACAAACAATGGACGCAACATAAAAAGGGTGGTTTTTTACCTGGTCTTCAAAACCAGATTCCAGTGACCGAGACACGACAGGAAGTGTATGCGTATTATTTGCTTAATAAGAGCGGCAAAATAGTAATATGGTAGATATTCCTATAAAATAGTACGAGTAATTTTTTTCTCGCGGAGAAGACAGACAAAAGTAGTAATTTTAAATGGTTAATTGATGTTAAATATTAAGCAATACTAAACCCTTTATTGCTGATTGTACATACAATAATATTAAAGTAAGTTTGGCATGTAAAAAAAATATGGGCCGTAAAAGGAATATAAAATGGGACGAACCGAGAATAAAATAATTTAAATTATATTTTGGGACGAACCAGGATTTTTTTATGTGGGACGAATCTCAGTGGGACGAACGAAGCATAAATCGAATTTACAACTTTCGCTCGATATACATGCATAATCGCACATTTGTCTACACCGAACTCCATCCTGATAGAACTACTGAAATCTTTTGTGATTTTCAGTAGCTTCACCAGTTCAGGGCGTTTCGGTGCAAATAATTTTAGGTCATCTATAATAACAGATAAGAAATGATTTCTCCGTCACCTCGAAGGCGGTAGCCCAGCCCTGAATCCTTCAGTAGGTTGCTGAAAGGGTTCAGGGCTAGGCAAAACCACAATGGACTCAAACTGTCCATCTCAAAGTTGTAGTCGTATTAACTTTATTATTATTATTATAAAAATAATCAAGTACATTTTTAAGAATGTTTATAAGCTATAGCAGTAGTCCTTAGAAATAAATATTTACTTCATTATTTAATAATAGATAATTGTAAGCGAAATCAGAGCATCTATACTATCGGCTACCGACATTCAAAATAAAAGTTTTGAAGTTTCAGTTACCTCAGTGAGTGTTTAGTTTAAAAATCTTTTAACGTTGAGATAACTGTACATCGTAACTGTTGTCTAGTTGCTTACAGAACGGAACAATGGTGTACATTCATGTCAGCCTGCTAAAGCGCGCTCAGATGTCACACGCACTGCAGTTATTATAGCTGAGATTGCTTGCACTAACGATGCTGGCTTTTCTATATTCCCCTGTTATATTCTAGTTTCCCTGTACAAGTACATGTTGTCGAAGTCCTGGTTAGTACTTTATACTGTGGTCCGGGTGCACTGCGGCTGGCTCGTCTCATGTCGTATCACGTCGTGTGTCGTGTGCCTGTGTGTGGTACGTCGCCGGAGGTCGCCGGCTGCCGACCGAAGGCCGCCGATCCCTATCAATTGAGATCGATAGCCGGCGGAGGAGTGCGGATTTAAAAAGAACGCTTCCGCGTTTTCAACTTTATTTGGAACGAGTCGAGACGTCTGGACTTTGCTTTGAACTGGCTAACTGTCTGTCTGGGGCATCGTAGCCCTCAAACGAATTCAACCTATTTCATGTTGATTCTTAATTTGAAAACTTCTTCTAAGGCTGGTTCTTGACAAGATTTCGTAGAAATTTCGATTTTTAAGATTTTAAGCAGGATATGGCAGTATGAAAATAATTTGAAAATTGTATACTTAGGGCCTTTTTTTATTTTGTTAAAGGTTAATGGTAATTACTAAAAGGTAAACCGGTCCTTGATGTTCTAAAAGTCAAATGTCAGGTCAGGTACAGGTTCATTTAAAACTCTTATAACCCTAATTATTCTTTTTATCGGCGTCATCGCTTTTCATGTGCGCCCTTATGACATTAACGACCTTGGAGAGGAACCAGATCAGCATGGCGGCTAGCAGCCACAGGTCGAGGTGGTGCCGCTGCAGCGCGGGTAGCAGCGGCGCGACCGAGAGCAGGTGGCGCGCGCCCGGCGCCGCCGCCGCCGCCCACGCCGCCCACGCCGCCAGCTCCGCCGACGCTGGCGCTGGCCGCAGCTTGAATAACTTCGAAGCCTCTATGGCGTTGCTGCGATAACTGAACCACAATAAAAGATATAATTTTTTTATTTAGGTACTGTAATTGTGGTTAAGTTGGTAAATAATATTGGAAAATTCGATGAGAACCTTTTTTTACATTGGATACTTAAGGAGTCAGGAACTTAACGGGGAGAAGCTTAGATGGAATGTGAGAAATTGTCGCATAATTTTTAGCTACAAATTGCAAGACGATATAGGTGTGTTACTAAATTAGCAAAATGATTGAAATGGAAGCAAATATCGGATTCATAGTTTTTTTTACACAGTTCACAATCACAAAATTTGGTTAATGAAAAATAAAGAATTGGTGTTCGGCGCCAGTCAGTTATAGTTATAAGTGACAACGGATACACGCGAGGCGACAGAATAATATTATAACAAAATTCTGTTTATTTTATATGTTGTCATCGCGTGGTTAATAGTGACGCGCGCGGCGAGGAAGCGCTAATGAAGTATGAGCTATTTCCAATACTGAGTGTTGAAAATTTACTGATCTCAATATTTGCTTGTTAGTGGTGTGTTACTCAACAGCTAGGCAACGTGTTCAATGTCTGGACTGCAGCGTGTCTTAATCATCTTTTAATCGGAAGATTCTTATGGCGTTATGTTATACGTAGGAGCTTAAGCAGATTGCTTAGCAATGCTTCCACCGTCGCGTCGTCTCGGGTGGTTGGCATGCAATTCAGCGCACGACGATCCCAGGTGGCACATATCTTGTTGCTTGTTAGGAGCGAGCTTAAAGGCAAGACTTTTACTATCAAAGATCGCAAGGAACTAGACATTTAACGAGCCACGTGTACTAAAAAAGTAACTTCTTTCGTCAACTATCGACGTGGCTACATTGGCCTCGTGCAAATTTTAAAGTAATTGATTGTTTAAAAATTTAATAAACCTGATCAGAAGGTGCGGCCTTAAATTTTCTAAAAGATCTCACCTGTAGTTCCCCAAGATCTCCCCGATGGCCTCCCGCAGCGTCCACGCCAGGTGGCTGGTGAAGTGGACCCTCAGCGCGAAGCCGCGCGCCGCCGCCAGCTCCGCGCCGAGGAACTGGTCGCCGTGCAGCGGCACCGCCACCGCCGGCACGCCGCACTGCAGCGCCGCGCCCAGCGACGCCGCGCTGCCGTCCGACACCAACATCATGGTGTTCGGGTGACCTGCACCGTTAAAAGCATTAATAAAATATGACGTATAACTGGGCTCAGTCAAGTCCTATCAGGTCTTATTACAACATCAAGCTATGAATATTTGAAGTGAATATATCTGGCATACACAAAACTAACAATATGCATCAGCTAGAACAAGGTTAGATGGTGTGAACTGCAGAAGTCAGCTCACGATTAAGTACTCCAACAAAAAATTAGGCTTATGTTTGCTGATGCCCAAGAATCACGCTGGTGGTAATACTGTTCAAAGACGATTGCGACGCTTTCTGGTCCAGGCCAACATCATAGCTTATAGATGTGCAAGTAGGGATGTGGTGATACTATGGTACTGACTGAGTATGGCGAGCGTGGGGGCCCGCTGCAGCACGCGCACGTTGGCGGGCACGTGCGGCGGGCGCGCGTCCAGCCGCCACAGCACGGCCTGCTCCAGCCGCCCGAACATATCCAGCAGCTGGCCAGCCGCGCGCGCCGGCAGCTCCGCGCTGCGCACGTCCGCGCCCAGGTCAACCAGGATCGCGCCATTCTTCGCGTTGTCCAAATACGTTTGCAAATTCTATAGGCAAACAGACAACAGAGTGATCTTTGAGTAATTTACAATTTGTAATGCTATGATACTACTAGTATTAAGTCTCTCAGTTCAGTATCCTCAACTTCCTCAGATGCCATTAAATTTAAATTAAATTCAAAATGAAAGTCTTCACCAGAGTTGCATTCAGTTCCTGTTGCTGACTACTCTTTTTATTAACGACCTCTTTGCTACGTTTATCTATAAATTTTTATCACCTATTTTTAATATACTCATGTATTATGACTTTAAGTTCATAAATCTTCTTTTCTAAATATTTATTTGCGAAGCGAATATTTTATGTTTCCGAAAGACATCTCGTTCATCTGCGGCTACCGAGCTTATACTAGCTATAAACTAGTCTACAGTGCAAGATATAATAAAACTTTCCAAAACAGATTGATAACATCAATTTCGAATCGGAAATATCCGGATATTGACGTCACTGGCAAGAAGATTAGATTTATTTGCGGCCGCGCCGGTGATCCGCGGGTACTTAACAGCTAACGCTGGCGCCGCCGGCGCCGGCGCCAGTCGTGCGCACTGCCGCGCGTGCGTGTGCCGCTGCGCCATGAATTAAACACCTCCCACCGCATAGAAACGTAATTGAATCGATAATAAAATTGAAAGATTATGTGCTTTATTTATACAAGTATGCAATTGTGTAATACATGCGTAGTTTAGCTACTTTGCTTCCGCGTGATCTACCTTGTACATGATATCAGAAAGGCAATGCAATCGCAGTTAATAATGTGTATTTACAAATTAAGATTAACCATATAAAAGTAACGTTTAGGGAGACTAGGAAAGGACCAACCAGCCAGAAGCGACTGACCTTTGGCAGAGGCTGGACCGGCAAGTCCAAGTGGTGTCCCCCGATGAGCCTGACGCCGTGCGGCAGCGGCAGCGCTTGCGCCAGCGGCGGGTGCGCGTTGGCCAGCAGCAGCGCGCCGCCTGCCACCAGCGCCTCGTACGCCGCCGGCGGGCGCGCGCGCAGCCGCAGCGGCTCCGCGTACAGAGACACGAACACCGGGTGTTCCACGTACTCCATATAGTACCTACGATTTTATACTAAGATTACCAAAGACTACATTTGTTACATTTTAGAAGACCTATCTTTAATTGGTCCTGGTGTTGGCAGTATGGCCCATATACGTTTTCAACCATATAACTTAGTTCTAAAGTTCAAAGGCTATTGAGGAAATTTGACAGTTCGTGGTAGGTTGATGTGCAGGCGTGTGTATGCATGTACGCATGCATAGTGATTTCAGTAAAAGTTTTAGAACTAGCTATATGCGCACAACCGTGCCAATAAATACTGAGCTGAGTATAGGCCATACTGCCAACACCAGGACCAATTAAAGATAGCTCTTCTAAAATGTAATAAACGTAGTCTTTGGTAATCTTTGTGTGAAATCGTAATGATCGTGATTACGATATTTAAGATACAGTAATGTTTTTATACAAAGAAATATAAAGACAAACGGAATGTCTAATGAGTTTTGGTATCCTTGTAGAAAAATGTAGAGTACATGCCATGCCCAAGCGGCCGCGTAGAGCTGATGGGCGAGCTGCGCGGCCCTCTGCGGCGGCGTGTAGGGCGGCAGGGCGGCGGCGTGCGGGCCGGCGCTGAGCGCGGCGCTGGCGGGCTCGTGCATCAGCCGCGCCGCGCCCCAGCACGGCTCACCCGCCACGTACCACACCAGCGGGCACTCGAACACCGACCCCAGCCTGCACGCACGCACACACTTATCATAAGCGTACTCTATAAACTGAATACAGCAATGTCACAAACGATGCGCCACCCATGTGGCTACCAAGTCACATGCGTAGAATATGTTATGTGCCCGCCACCACCAGCTAAATGTGGGTTGGCCTATTCTGCTCCATGTTCTCCAGACGCCTTCCGGCTGCTATTAAAGTAAGTGTTGTAGCATTACCCATAACATAAGGACATAGGTAGTAGACATATTGCATTACGTCTTAGGGTGGTGCACCTATAACTCATCTCCTCCTCCACGAGAGACGTCAGAGAGCTGTACTAACGGTGGGAGCTAGTCTTCCATATAGCTTCCCTACAACTGCGCTCTACAAGGACTGGGATGTGCTGACAATAAGGCAAATTTTTAAACTGCAGACTGCCATAAAAAACATTCCCAATTGCCGTACGATCCCAATCTAATGGAAGATAAACTAAGGCTATGTCTGTCCTACACCATTATTCCACACAAGCCATTCTCATCATTTCTTCGGTTACTTCGGCTGCTACATATACAATAAAATAAATGGTTTATATTATTTATCTGTCCCCTTCAAAAACTAAACTGCAAACGCACAATCATGATCTGGCTCAAAACGCTAACATAATTATGAAGAAACCGAAGACTTAATTATCCCCTAATATTAATTGTCCCCTTCTCTCTCTAAGGCTTTATTGGATTATATTTGCATTGTGTACTAACACACGAACACCACGCATTCATACACTCTTGCACACTCACTCATTAACACATCTCTCACTCAAAAGCTAGTGTTACTGTGTTTTGCTAGTGTTTTTTTATTGTATTAATCTATACTAATATTATAAAAAGGAAAGCTTGTATTTGTATGTTTGCAACGCATAAACTCAAAAACTACTGGGCAGATTTAAAAAATTCTTTTACCATTAGAATGCTTCATTGGCGCTGAGCAACATAGGCTAGATAAAAACGAAATGTCCACCCGTGCGAAGCCGGGGCGGGCCGCTAGTATGTAATAATGTAATAGCTACATAGTTAACTCAAAGTCCGCGCGCGGACTCCGCGGAATGGGGCACTGGCGACATGAGCCATACAGGTTTTTTTCAAAACCTACCGCAAGCACCAGTCTCTCTTAAGGGGTACTTAGGGGTTTCATTTACTTTTTAAGTGTAATTTTGTCTATACAACTTATACCTTGTGACGAGAAAATAAATTGTATTTGAGTTTGTATTTTGAATACTTCGTTCAAATTTGTAGCTGATTGCGGCTGTAGAGATTTTTATAAGAAACAATGAAGCGAAAAAAACATAAGAGATAAGAGAGGTGTTCATTTACCTATTTTCCTGATAATCAATGATACGATCTCGATTACTGAAGTCGGCTACAATTAGAGTAGGTAGGTACCTACATTATACTGCGCGGACTGCGAATGACTCCATCGAGTGCTCGGGGTTCCGGGGGTCGGGCGGTTGAGTGGGCGGTCACAGCCCATCAGGTGGCCAACCCTACACACCTCCAGGCCTGCAACAGCCCGGTCGAGACGATCAGGGTGCAGATTCCGCTGAGAGAGCGCGCGGGCGCTCCGGGCGCGAGATAAAGTTGTAGTTACAGGAAGTCTATAACTGTACATTTGTTTTGTACAAGCTTACCGGACGCCCGAGGGTTCATAGTTCCAGTCATCCAAAGTGCTATTTTATGTTTGGAGTGACATTTAGGATTGTTATGAGCACCTCTTGTGCTAAAACGCACAGATCTCTTTACTTTGGGCAATCTTGTTAATGTCCGAGAGCGAGCGAGGGGGGAGGCAGGTCAGGAAGTGCTCTCGATTTTTTTTGTAAAAAAGTCTCATTTAAAAAAAAAAGTCTCTACCTAAATAGTATTACATAAATTGTATTATGTTCGACATTGAACTCCAATAAATCAATAAAATAAATAAATTTAACATTTATTATTAGTATGTTTTTTAAAGATATTGCGTTATTGTATTCGTATTGCTGTGTGTTATCTATATACATATGTGGCGGCGTCACCTACCGCATACGCCGCACATAATCGACACGAAGCAAACACCTTCTCAACCATGTCAACAGATGGCGCCACAAACGCATACCAACGACGTCGCCATACTACGACGATAAATTGTATGGAAAGCCTGCATCGCGGTAGTGAAGTTTCACCATCTCCTTCGCTATATATAGCACCTCCAACTAACATCCATCGGACCTCGGTCCCCGAGCTATACCACCCAGCTCGGAGGAAGATCTTCCCTTTGTCTTTCCTCATTGTGGCGCACCAACCTACCACAGGCTTCCTACAGTGGTGACCCCGACGTGATTCCCTCTACCACTACCATCCTACAGTGGTGACCCCGACGTGGCAGCCCTACACACGTATCAAGTAATCAGGACTATACGGGAACTATTTCCACACTTGATTCTACATTGGTGACCTCCAACAAGGACACAAAACAAGATGGCGGAAAATGAAACACGCGACGGCAACATGAACGATAGTGAGGGGAAAGTGTCGACAAATCGAGATGTGCATAACGTTAATATCCGCATTCCACCATTCTGGCCCGAAGAGCCTGAAATATGGTTCGCACAAGTTGAAGGACAGTTTGCGATCTATCACATTACCAGAGATTCGGCGAAGTTCAACTACATTATTGGGCAGCTGGATAATCAATACTCCAGAGAGGTGAAGGACCTCATCATTAGTCCTCCTAAGGAGAACAAGTATGAGAAGCTCAAGACGGAGCTAATCAAGCGGCTTACGGCTTCTAATGAAAAGAAGCTTAAGCAGTTGTTGATGCACGAGGAACTTGGAGACCGAAAGCCCTCTCGCTTCCTCCGTCATCTTCAGAGCCTCGCCGGTCAAGACGTTCCTGACGATTTTATGAAGACCATTTGGATCAGCCGTCTTCCACATGGCATCCAAACGGTCCTCGCAGGTCAACCAGTGTCGGCTAACCTTGAAGATTTGGCCGATTTAGCGGACCGAGTGAACGACCTCGCCTCAGCATCACCTAAGGTCGCTGCAATGAGTGAAGCTGGTCCCAGCTCCGTACTCAGTGATCTCACAAGGGAAGTAGCTGAACTTCGGCGGCAATTTCAAAAGCTCGCGTCCCAGCAAGGCAGCAGAACCGGTTCCCGACCCACCCGACGTGATTCCCTCTACCACTACCATCCTACAGTGGTGACACCGACGGAGCACAGAAGCACCTTCAACATCGTCGCAGCAGCACCCATCCATCACTCCTCATCCATCATCTACCTTCGCCAGCAGTCACAGCAAGCCAGCAATCGAGCCACAAGGTTCCACCGCAGCATCTTGGACGACGCTTCCTGGACCTCCGGCACACTCGACGGCATCATCCCGACCTGGTCTCCGCAGCCCACGACCGGTGCATCAATGTCGGCCGCATCACTCCGGCGTGGCAGCCCTGCACACCAGCAGCTCGGACCCACCGTCATCATCACCTGTCTCGACTCACCGCAGACAGGAACAGCACACTGCATCACTGGCAACGCGCCTACACCCCACCCGTCTCGACTCACCGTAGACTGGGGCATCCTGCAGCAGCACTCTCCACTGGCACTTGCAAGCTCTGACGCACTGACTGCTGAGCGCACTCACTGACATCGACCTCCGGTCTCAGGGGGGGAGTGATGTGGCGGCGTCACCTACCACATACGCCGCACATAATCGACACGAAGCAAACACCTTCTCAACCATGTCAACAGATGGCGCCACAAACGCATACCAACGACGTCGCCATACTACGACGATAAATTGTATGGAAAGCCTGCATCGCAGTAGTGAAGTTTCACCATCTCCTTCGCTATATATAGCACCTCCAACTAACATCCATCGGACCTCGGTCCCCGAGCTATACCACCCAGCTCGGAGGAAGATCTTCCCTTTGTCTTTCCTCATTGTGGCGCACCATCCTACCACAGGCTTCCTACACATATAACGAGTTGTCCTGACTGACTGACTCATCATCGCAGAGCCTAAATCGCTGAAGCTATATAGATACAATTTTGACTGTGTAGGTTAATTGAGTGACGTAACCAGCCACTAAGAAAGTATTTTACGGAAATCACACTCAAAGGGGGGCAAATAAGGGGTGAAAGTTTGTATGAAAGTCCGTCAGTTTTGAAGTTAAATACATGAAAATTGGTATTTGGGTTCTTGAAAAGAATTAAAGAATTATTTGTCTCAGGAATTTTGTTTATCTTTCTTTAAATGAGTAAAAAAGGGAAATCGTAATTTTTAAAGTAATAACTATCAAAATTTATTGTTTATTCGATATTTAGACAATTTGATAAAAATAAAGATGACGTGTTTTAGCATTTTTCGAAAAACTCCCCCTAAGAAGGTGAATTAAGGGAGGAAAGTTTGTACGGAAATCTGTCATTTTTAAATTTTAATCTATGAGTTTAGGTATTTGGTGCTGGTAAGAAATTATGAAATGTTTCAGGGTTATCCCACCGATACTTACCTTCAATAAGTTTGGATTTTTATTAAAAACAATCACAAGTCCTGTAGTCCACGTGAGTAAAGCCGCGAGCAAAGCTAGTCATGAAATAAAAGAATACTTCGTATAATAAAATGACAGTTGCGTCAGTTGTAAAATTTGTGCAAATACTTAGCCACGCATCATTAGAAAAATATGCGCAAGTCTAGGTGACAAGAAGTAAAGTGGCCGGAAATCATATATATAGGTATATTTTAGAACAGCATACCATGTCCCGATCCGATCCGAACCCTTCGGAGAATCTAATAAGGCACGGGGACGCGCACTAGTGCGCGATGCCGTTCCCTCTAGAAAACCTCCGTAGGTGATTCGTTTCACACGGCTTGACGGACCCTTTACGTTCCTCGCCGCCCCCAAACAAGCCCGGTGTAGCTGAAAATCCCGTCTGAGGCAATCAGTAATCTCCAAAAAAAGCATACCATGTAAAAAAACGAGGATTACTTTCCACCAAGGAGTGTCATTCTTCTGTGGCCCAATAAGGATAGAAGATTCCCCTTCCCTTCTTGTTGTCTACACTCATGAACGAACTCTTACGGAGCAAGCAGGCCTGTGTGGAACCAATGCGCCAACACCGCGTCAAAGGCCGCGCGGGGGTCCGCCAGCAGGCCCCGCACGGCGCGGTGTTGCAGCGCGCGGCGCGCGTGCGCAGTACCGTCGCGCAGCAGGCTCGGCGCCGGCGCCGGCCGCAGCGGCAGCGCCTGCAGCTCCGCCCGACCCCAACCTAGAGAGAAGTAACAACGCTTAACTCGTTGATGAGAATAAATAAATAAAGTTTCAAAATAAGCACTGGCTCAGGTAGGGCCCCTTATAAGTACAGCACAGTCAATGCAAAAATATCAATCTTTCTAATAATGTAAATGCGAAAGTATGGTTGTTAGTTCTTTTATCATGTCGGAACGGCTGAAGGTTGTAATAACATAGTTAGAGTACCTACTTTAAGGGTAGCTTAGTCGAACACTAAAGAAATTCGACGTAGCAGAATTCGAAAGCGTCACCCGAATTCAGTAAGGTGTTGAATTCGAGTTTCACCTGCGGTGGAATAACACTCGAAAAAAATTAACGATCTTCAGAATCTTAGCGGGCCTTCGATTGGATCTTGCAACTCCAAATCGACTCTGAATCGAAACATTCTGATACTCAATCTAGAACACTTGTTATGTTTCTAATAGAAAGTTCGCTCTCTCAATTCGAGAGCTAATCGCAATATCATCCAGCTGTGGAAGACCAAAGGAGGATCTGCTTGGCAAAACAATGTTAGGTCCGGAGTGCGCCTTTCATCGCGTATCCGGTGTCCAGGCGGGCGGAGGAGGGCGGCCGGCGCGGCCGGGGGTGACACTTTAACTAACTCCAAGCAACTTTTGTCGCTGCCAATTTCCGCATCGCTTTAAATAGAGATATTGTTTTAACTAGTGCAAGTAATATAATTAGTTCCACTGACCCGGTTCATCGTCCAGAACGGAGCTGATATCTATACACGTAACATTCGCGGGGGCATCGGCTGGTTTCGTTGGGAACACTGTCACGTATGTAACCTGTGGATGATATAATCCATTCATAGTATATAGCTGGTTTTAATTTCTATAAACAGATTTCTGTTTGTTTGGTAGGGCCTTTGTTAGTCCGCCTGGCTAGCCTGTCATCCTCTAATCTAAGTGGTTTTCATAATAACATAATGTTTTTATTTATACATAAATTAGGGAAACATTATCTTCTACAAGTAGCTTTCTGTAGCTTATAGGTAAAAGGAATTACTGAGTCTATTAAACACATAAACTTTTTAATTGCTCTGACTAGTAATGCTTTGTATTCTCAGATTCTGAGTCCCTTTCTTCAAGTTTTTCATTAAATTATTCAATTCAAGTTATCGTTCTGACTGGCTGACATTTTAGTGCCTAAATTATTTGAAATACTCTTCAACTTCTAAGTTGTTACGATAACTAAATAAAAGTCGGTCCTCTAATCTAATTGGCATTGATCAAAATAAAATATAAAGAATCATTATCTGTCATTCAAATTAAATTGTGCAATATGTATTATGATCGCAACATCCCCCGTCCTTTGTGAAATGTTTCCGATACACGCACACTCACACACTGACCTACTTAGAATTCGAACTCGTCTATCCCTCACAATATCGAAAGGAAAAAATACCCTTCTAGATAAACGTCGAACAAAATAATAGTTCACGTTTTAACCCACGTGGCTTTGCGTTAGCATAGTATGTACGTTTACAATTACTTTGGCTTCGCCATTTAGTTTTTTACCAACATACTCGTATTTTAATTAATACTTGCACTTTGCTTTCCACTTCGTCCGCGCGGATTTGAAATTATAAAAATAAATTATTTTTAAAATATAGCGTAAACTACCCGCAAGGAATATAGCATTCTAACAGTGAAAGATTGTTTGGAATTGGGGCAGTTCCAGGGCCAGAGGTTACCCTCATCAAACACACAAACAAGGTCATAAACTCTGCCTCTTTAATAATAGTATAGAAGAAGAAGATAGTTAAAGATAAATATAGATATTAATGTAGAAGAAGATAAAGACATAGAAGATATAGATCGTCACGTAACTAATTAATAGAATCCGCGCGCGACCTTAGTTCATGGTTCTAATCAAAGTGATTGACTGGTTTGCATTCATTTTTTTCTAAATTGTTTTTTTTTTCCTATATCAAATATTTTGGTTTTGTTTTGTTACCTCATGTCCTGCGTCGGTGAGTGTCCTCACGATGGAGTCCCCGAGGAGGCTGTAACTCCTGATCGGCACGGGGAACACCACCAGCACCTTGCCGCCAGCGCACGCTCCGACCAGCAGCAAGCTCAACACCACTCTTTCCGCCACCATGGTGTTCACTGTAGAACAACTTCACGAATGTGTACTAGAGCGGTCCTGCCAGCGATGCTGATAAACCGAGATACGATACGCGCGATACGAGGCGGCTCTCTCCGGCCGTTGGCTATAAGCACAAAATATAAACACCCAGAAGGTAAGCTCAATACATACCGCGCTCGAGCCACTCACACATGGACCCGCCTCTGTGGTCTAGTGGTTACCGGTTTAGATCCAGAGGTCCGGGTTCGATTCCCAGCCGGGGGTACATGTTTGTGTACTCGGATTGGTTGGTGGTGGGGCTTGTTTGCCCGCCTGGCTAGCTACTTATCTTATCTAAATATGTCATCATAACATCAATGTTTGTATTGTTGTGTACCGTCGGCTAGAGATAAGATGGCCAGTGCCTCAGTAGTTGAGGGTTCCGGGTGACGTGCGCTTCCACCTTCGGCCAAAAGCTCAGTCCGAGCACTGTCCGAGCACTGCAGCCGTTGCGAGATGCCCTGCCCGTGAGAGGTTGTCTATGCGTGCGTTGCTCGAGCGCGTTTGTATGAAGCTTACCTTCTGCAGCCCCCTTATGTTGTGCTGTAAGTCAGGTCGCTCTGATGTGATTACATAGTATTGTTATCTCTCTAAACTGTTATCTTCGGCACATTTATGCTCCTTGTGCGATTCACACCACGAGCTGTGTGTGACCACGGTGTGAAGCGCACAAGGAGCCTTTTTCAATTCTACCAATAGTAGAGCACCTGACCAGATATGTGAGAAAGCGGAGGTTCGAGCCCCATTTGTGGAAAAAAAATCAGCACTTTTTATTTGTTTACAACAAAATAAAATATATCTTATTTGTTATAGAATATGTTACTTATGTATTCGCACTCAAATTGGTTTAACATTTCTACTTTCATAAGAATTTCTCTAAGTACGTAATACTCGTATATTGACTTTGGCGTGTGGGTTCCTTTAATATGGCGAGGTAGTGATCGAGTAACCGCGATGTCATAAAAAGTTGACCCAATTGTGGCTTTATCGTATTGAGCACTTAAGTAATCATACCACTATTAAATAACTGGAGTTGTGTTGAAGAGGGAAGACTTCTAAGTTGTTTCCCAGGAATAGCGCGCGTTACGTATTTGTGTCACCTAACCCGGCGGCGGCGGGCTCAACAAACATATTTACTTGAACCTTATTTTGGGACAAATTTAATTAAATTAGTCCCTTATCTGAGTGCTTTTGTACTTTATCCAGAAATCTGTTTAAAGATTAAGCTTGGTGCTTTCCTACTGTTACCAAAATTAGATTACGGTTATTTAAATGTTTCATACAGATCTTCGTTTCGTTTGAAAAACTGGATCTTAATAATATTACAATTGTTAGATTGTTAAAATCTATTATAAATGTGTTATTAATTTCATAGTTAAATCAACACTGTTCTAAATGTATTTATACTGTATCAAGTTATTACTTTTAGTACACTGACCAAAATTAATGTATCCGACCGCGCTGTAATTGTATTGTATTTAATTATTCTAAATTTATCAAACATTTAAATCAATTATATTTTGGAAACTGTTATTTTTAAATTGAATTTATGACGTAATTAATGATTTTGCTAAATAATGTTTAATTTTCAACAAGTTGTGCATTTGACTTGGACAGTTTTTTTTCTTAGTTCGTTAGTTTGTTCGTTAGTTTTGTTCGTTGTGAAAAAGACGTTGGAAAGAAAACAAAATAGAGAGTTCTCAGTGAGCAATCGATCAAAACGTTAAGTTAAAAAAAGGTTTAGTAATTTTCTTGTACACGAGGATTGTAATAACAAAGTTTGTTAAAATATAACATCTAAAATTATCATTGGTGTTTTAATTGAGTTATACTGCATCAATTCAGAAGTGGTACGAACACATGCTGTTCGGTACAGGTTGGTTATAAACGTTAAGGGTAAGTCAATTGTTTTCTTTATCCAAATGTTATGATTATGAGTTTAAATTGTATCTGTGTCCAATAATCTATGAAGGACCTTTATTATACAGGTTGTGGTTTTGAACAGTTGCCAAATTTAAGGAGGCGATTATGTTAATGTAACTGATAATAAATCCATTAAAAAAAAATACGTGAAAAAAAAATACGAAAAAGATTTTGTTTCTGTTGCATATCATTTTTTTGAATATACTACGCTGTGCTACTACTTTGGCTCTGCGCTAGGTGCGTAAAACAAATGCCTACAAATGCCGCCGCTTGCGCCGGCTTTTGTCGGCTAGCCGCCACCCGCTCAAAGCGGGAACCGACGACGATTCAACGGTCGCCGCTCGCCTCGCTCAGTCTCCCGCTAACCGCGAGCGCGCGCACACGTTTGACAAAAAAAATCCGGGCCGTTTTCAAACGTAGGTACGATGTCGCGTTATTCTAATCACGACTACGTTGAAATGGTGCGGATGTATGCCCTCGCCGGTAACAGCTTGAGGGGTGCAGTGCAGATGTTCGCGGAGAGGTGGCCAGACCGACCAACGCCGTCCCGAACGACGATGCTGGCTGCTACACAACGCCTACTGGATTACGGGCAGTTCAGTATCCCAGCGCACGCCAGTGGTCGAGGCAACGTGGGCCTGCCCGTCGACTTACAGGAGCAGATCTTGCAGTTCTTCGACGACGAGCCACGCGCCAGTACACGTGATGCTGGGCGGCACTTTGGCCTTGATCACACCATCGTTTGGCGCTTGTTGAAGAAGAACCAGCAGCACCCATTCCATTTTCGACGAGTTCAGGATTTGCTTCCCACTGACCAGTCCAGCCGAGTCGAGTTTTGTACGTGGCTCCTCGAACACCAGCACGTTAATATTCTGTGGACTGACGAGGCGCAGTTCACAAGGGTCGGCGTCTACAACGTGCATAATGAGCATTGGTGGGCACACAGAGAACAGAACCCTCATGTCACAAAAAAAGACTCCTTCCAAAGACGTTTCAGCCTAAATGTTTGGGCTGGTATTATTGGCCCTTATTTACTGGGGCCTTATTTCATTAAAGGTCATCTCAACAGCCTTACCTACTTAGATCTGCTGCACCACGTTGTAGATGAGCTGTTGATGGACATTCCACTGGCATTCCACAGAGACCTCTTCTACCAGCAGGATGGTGCTCCACCACATTATGGACAAGTAGTGCGCAGCTACCTAAACGATACATTTGGATCGCAGTGGGTGGGACGTGGCGGTCCAGTGTCTTGGCCTCCTCGCTCCCCGGACCTAACACCGCTAGATTTTTATTTGTGGGGTGATGTAAAAAGGCTAGTGTATTCTGAGGAGGTTACAAGTGTAGTGCAATTGCGTACGCGAGTGGTGTCCGCTTTTGAAACGGTGAGAGAAAACATTTACGTTCTCAACCAATTAAAAGAAAATTCTCGGCGTCGTGCTGCTTTGTGTATCGCTCGTAATGGGGCACATTTTGAACACTTGTTACGAGTAACATAGGTAAGTCAAAGTTTTGCTTAAGCACATTTTCATTTCATTTCATTTCCATACCTACATACTAATAGCATAGGTACGTAGTTTATTTTTTTCTGAATCGAGTAATTCTGTCGAGTAACTGGGAATCGAACCAAGAAACTTTTAATAGGAAGTGGCTAAGTAACATTCATACCTAGACTAAATAACGTAGGTACCTATTTAGTTTCTAGGATGTAGTAGCGTTAAATAGCCACGACAGCAATGTTTGTTTAAGTTAACGGTCGTTGACCTCGGAGTAGTACATGTAAATTTCGAATAGAAACGTGAGATGTTACGAAAGATATAGGACACCAACCAATAGGTAATATTTTTTTTTAATATTTTTATTTAAATTATAAGTATTTGTTCTACACTTGTGTACAATATGGCGACTGTTCAAAACCACAACCTGTATATAACATAGCCTCTTTCGAAATACTTATAATAAAACGTGTCGATGCGAATTGTGGCACCAAAGCGATGCAAATGCGCTACTACGTAGTAACGTAAAACAATAGTTAGTAAGTAACGTAGAAACAGTAGTCTCAAGTATGAAACAAGCGTATTTTCTTTACTAGTTATAACAAACCCAGCGTTTCCTTTTGATTTCATCACATGTTTTAAAAACCACGTCACCATCTTTTGGTGTTTTAATTACAATGACAATAAGTTGTATATTAGTCAATTTATTAGTTAATTAGTTTCGATGTGGCATATTTACCTGCCCACTTTTTATTAAACAGGTTTACTATCAATCCAAGAATTATAACAATTTAAAGAAAGTGTAATGTGTGACTGAACAATAAACTTTTAAACCATCTTTATTATCTTCATAAAAATGGAATTGTTATTTTTTACTATAGGATCTATGTTCTATTCTACACACATTTAAAGTATTGCATTTAGTGCCTCAAATTTATTGACAATCTATAAAGTGTTTAGAGTTAAGATTATAGATTTGTACTTGTACTTTAATAATATTAGACAATTTTAAATTAACATTATTATGTATCTGTTACCAGTTATCTTTATCATTGTCATATACAATGCCAAGAGACAGAAGGACAAGTAATACACCTGCAAGACGGTCACGTGCCCCCGCGAGGCAGCGATCGCGATCAACTGCGAGACGACGATCTCGTTCTTCTGCGAAGCGGCAGTCGCGGTCCACGGCAGAGCGGCGGTCGCGCTCCATTCGGCGCAAGCGCACGCGGTCACGCAGCAGAAGATTACAGCGTTTGCGAACACCGAGACTGGAGCGCCGATCTCGTTCAGTGACCAGGTCAGATTCAACTTTATCGGATAGAAGGCATCCCAATAATAAAAATAGAGATCTTAAATCTCGACATACCGTATCTCATACTGAAATTCGTTCACGTAGTAGACATCAAAGGCAACCAAGTATCATTGATCCACAAACCAGTGTTACGCATCTGCCAGGTGTAAGCAAATCAAATAACTCTGTATCAAATGAAGGTATTCTTGATGAACAGGTTAACAACAATGATAACTTAATAATTCACTCAAATGTTAATCCACACCAACACTCTTTCCCTAACTCTGAATTAGCAGTGACTTCAAATCATAATGATGTTGCACGTAACAAGGACTTAATAGATAGTCTTAGTCAAGTTCTACAAGCCGTATCTACTGTTAATCCACAGAACAGAGATAAATTCCCAGCCGTTAATGTTGTGCCGGAATTTGATCCTAAAGTTAAAAATCAAACCATTGTTACCTGGTTGAACAAGGTTAACGAGTGTGCAGAGATTTACGGTTGGGACACCAAACAAACTGCTCATTATGCTTTACCAAAGCTCATGGGCACAGCGAAACGATGGTATGAAGGTCAACCATCAGTAATGCATACATGGGAAATATGGCAAAATAAACTTAAGTCTGCTTTTCCAGTATATGAAAATTACGGACGTTTACTCACGGAAATGCTTAACTTAAGAGCTAAATTTGGGGATGATTTAGAAGAGTATTACTACGAAAAGTTAATAGCTTTAAATCGTTGTGGTATAAATGGGAAAAATGCTATTGATTGTGTGGTATTTGGTATCGAAGATAGATCGGTCAGATATGGTGCAGAAGCTGTAGGTTTTGAAGATGCAGACAAATTATTAGGGTACCTTAGAAGTGTAAAACACGAGCGTTTTGAGAAGAATAGGAAGTTCATCCGCCCAAATACTGACACTAACCGCAAACCAGCGAGAGTAGAGCATAATAGGCCATTTAAATGTTTCAATTGTCACGAAGTTGGACACACAGTAAATAATTGCCAAAAATCTATAGTCAAATGTCAAAAATGTTTGAGATTCGGTCATAATGATCCAAACTGTTCAAGGGAAGTTTGGAAAAATAAGTCAGAAATAAAGTCATTATGACTAGTTAATGCTAAGGAGACAATGGATGACAAATTTAAAAAGTACATTTTTATACATGGTTTTAAGCTTCACGCCTATGTAGATTTCGGTAGTCAGTGTACATTAATTAAAGAATCAGTAGCTAGGAAAATTCTTAATAACGATAATTGGAGATTTGATAACTTGCCGTACTTGCGTGGTTTTGGTAATTCTGTCATTCAGTCTGTAGGTGCTTGCACAGTAGACTTAACGATAGATCATATAATAGTAAAGGTGGAGTTAATAATAGTACCCGATCGTTTCCTTAGTTACGAAATTTTAATTGGCCAAACTGTGACAGAACAGTCCCATATTGAGTTTCATAAAGACCACAAACATTTGATAATTAAGTCAAAGATTCAATTTGAAGACCGACGCTTTACCTTTAAAATTTATAACACTATAAATATATATGGCAACGCTATGATAAAAGTTAAAACCGATTGCGATATAACAGGAAAAATTTGCATTGAAGATAGTCAAAGAACTAGTTATAAAATAGTTGGTGGTCAAATTTATATTAAAAATGGCGTAGGTTATATCGAGATTTTAAATAACAAACAACTACAATTACGATTTCAAACAGATCAAATTATATCGCGAGGCTCAGTTTTTTCAGAAAACGTAAAAAGAATTAAATACTTAGACATCAAAACAATACGTAACGAAAAAAGCATACTTACATTAGATGATTTGAATATTGGCGATAATTTAAATGATATTCAAATACAAAATTTTTTGAGTCTAGTAAATGAATACAGGGACTGTTTTGCCAAAGGTCTACCAGAATTAGGATGCACTAGCGTCACTACAATGAATATAGAGCTAAAAGACTCTAACCCAGTTGTGTATCGTCCATACCGCCTTAGTCATACCGAAAGATCTGAAGTTAGATCAATGATAGACGAATTACTACAAAACAATATAATAAGGGAATCATCATCTCCGTACGCGTCACCTATTATTATTGTTAAAAAGAAAACTGGGGATAAGCGCCTGTGCATTGACTATCGTGCTTTAAACAAGAAAACAGTAAAGCAACATTATCCCATTCCACGTATTGAAGACCAAATAGATCGATTGGCTGGTAACAATTATTTTAGTGCATTAGATTTAGCGTCTGGATATTACCAAATACCAATTAGCGAAGATTCAAAACACAAAACAGCATTTGTCACTCCAGACGGTCAATTTGAGTTTAACCGGATGCCGTTTGGCTTGGCAAATGCTCCTGCGGTTTTCCAAAGAGCGATTAATATGGTACTAGGAAATGCGCGTTTCAATTCTGCCCTAGCTTACATGGATGACATCTTGGTACCATCGAAATCTTTCGAGCAAGGCTTAGAGAGGCTTCGTACAATTTTTGAGAAGCTTCGTCAGTCAGGGTTAACTTTAAAACCACAGAAATGTAATTTTTTTAAAGTCGAAGTCGATTATTTGGGATTTGAGATTTCTGGAGAGGGTATAAAACCAGGAATGCGAAAGGTAGAAGCCGTAAGGAACTTTCCCACTCCAAAAGATGTTCATAATATTAGGCAAATCATAGGTCTGGCTAGTTTTTTCAGGAGGTTTATTAAAGGATTCGCACAAATTACCAGACCTCTTACAAAATTATTAAAAAAGAATGTCACCTGGGAATGGGGTGTAGAACAAGAACGTGCATTTTCTGAAGTTAAACACATTTTAACTTCTAGGCCTGTTCTTGCATTGTACGATCCAACAGCTGAGACACAAATTCATACGGACGCTAGCAAGCATGGGGTAGGCGGGGTATTATTGCAAAAACAGATAGATTCTAATCTTAAACCGATAGCTTATTACAGCCGACAAACATCCCCCGAAGAATCACACTTTTCATCATATGAATTAGAAACACTGGCAGTTATAGCGTCATTAATGAAGTTTAGACCGTACGTTTTGGGGTTAAACTTCACAATAGTAACCGACTGTAACTCGCTAAGGGCAACATTCCAAAAAAGGGACATGATTCCCCGTGTTGCTAGATGGTGGAGTTTGATTCAGGAATATGATTGCAATATTATATACAGGTCTGGAAATAGTATGTCGCATGTTGACGCTTTAAGCAGGAATCCGGTCTCTGATGAAGTAGGTGTTATTGAGGCTGTCGAAACTCTTGACATTATGAACATTGATAATGATTGGTTAGTAACAATTCAATCAAATGATTCGGAATTAAAACGTATAAAAGATATTTTATCAGATCGTCAATATGATGACGTAATTGAAATTAAAAAGAATTTTGTACTAAAGAGAGACAGAATTTATAGGAATACCGATGAAGGGTTGAGATGGGTTGTACCGAAAGGATGTCGGTGGCAAGTTTTGCAGAAGAATCACGATCATATAGGTCATTTTGGATTCGAGAAAACACTAGACCGAATCAAACAACATTATTGGTTTTCCAAAATGCGAAAATTTGTAAAAAAATATGTTAATTCGTGTCTCGAGTGTGCACACAGCAAAATTCCTGCAGGGAAGAAAGAGGGTTATCTTCATCCCATACCTAAAGTACCGACGCCCTTTCATACTATTCATATTGACCATGTAGGTCCTTTTGTGACTAGCAAGCGGAAAAATGCATATATTTTAGTCATTATAGATGCATATACTAAATTCATCGTTTTGAAAGCTGTAAAGAATACACGGTCTAATACAAGCATTGCAGTACTTAGAGATTATTTTGGTACATTTGGATTGCCTAAACGTTTAATAAGTGACCGCGGAACGTCTTTTACGAGTGCTAAATTTAAGACATTTATGTTAGAATTAGGGATCAGACATATTCAGAACGCAGTTGCCTCTCCACGTGCTAATGGCCAAGTGGAGAGGTACAATCGTACGATATTAGATTCTTTAGCTGCACAAAATCACGGCAATGACGAGAGATTATGGGATGACAGGTTATTACAGGTTCAATGGGGTTTAAATAACACAATTAATAAAGGTACTGGGAAATCACCGTCAGAAATCTTATTTGGGCTTAAAGTTACAAACACACACGAAGGTCACATTATTTCCGAGATTGAACCAGATCTAACGAACAATATATTAGATAGTGTAAATGATGAGAACGTAGCTAATATCAGTAATGGTTTGAATGGTAACGAAGATAATGAATCTGTTCAAGCAGAACCTAATTTAAATATTTTGTCAGATGAAAATAAATGTATTATTAGGTACGATAATGGTTCTCAGCATGAAAGTAATGAAAGACCGAGTGAAAATAAAGAAATAATGCCTCCTAGAACAGCAATCACGAAAGTAAGATCTGAAGTAGATAAGTTCATTTTACAGTCTCAAGACAAACAGAAACTTAGTTTTGACAAAAAGAGAAAACAGGCTAGAAAGTACGATATAGGAGACTTAGTGAGGATTGAGAAAGTAGTACATAGTGTAGGCAAGAGTAGAAAGTTGTTGCCTAAGTTATCGGGACCATATAAGATAACGAAAATATTAGATAATGATAGATATGAGGTTTGTGACACACCGATTACTAAAAAGGGTAACAAGGCGTATACTGGAGTTTATGCTGTTGATAAGATATTCCCTTGGTTATGTTTTGATAATAAAGGAAATGATTCCTATTCTGATAGTTCTGATAATAATGATTCAGATGATGATTAATTAAGTACTACCCATGTTTGGTGCTTTTGTTTTGCTTACTCTAAAATAGTTAAGTATAATTCACTGATTTCTATTTTAATGCTCTTTTATTGTTGTTGAATGATAAACGTTGCCTATTTGATGCTGTTGTATTTAAAAATGAGAATTAAATAGTTTGGGCACAATGTGTGCGATTCAAATAATTACAAAGTGTGCAACGCGCAAAGTGCGCTAATACAATAAATTTAGCACAAAGTGTGCAGTGCGCAATTTAAACGAATTTAGCGCAACGTGTGCAACGCGCAAAGTGCGCTAATACAATAAATTTAGCACAAAGTGTGCAGTGCGCAAAGTGCGCAGTTTAAACGAATTGAGCGCAACGTGTGCATCGCGCAAAGTGCGCTAATACAATAAATTTAGCACAAAGTGTGCAGTGCGCAAAGTGCGCAGTTTAAACGAATTGAGCGCAACGTGTGCAACGCGCAAAGTGCGCTATCTAAAACTTTTAGCACAATATGTGCAACGCACAACGTGTGCGGCGCGCAACGTGCGTAATTTATATGATTTAAGCGCAACGTGTGCAAAGCGCAAAGTGCGCACTCTGAAATTCATTCCAGTCCAACGTGGGCCAAGCAAAAAAAAAAAAAAAAAATGTATATGTTAATTATAATTACTTAAGCATAAAATATGAAAGGTAAAGCGCAAAGTGCGCAATTGTAAATGATTTGAATACAAAATTAGTCTAAATGTAAAGGTTTCTAGATGTTGCAAAGTGCAAAACTTTAATATGTATTATAGAAAATATATTTTGTAAAACTTTGTATTGTAACTTTGTATTTTGTAGAACGAATGTATTTAATTTGTTAATTGTTTTATTTATTTTATTTTATTTTATTATGTGTTCACGAGGACGTGAACTTGTATCAGGATGGACGAGCTGTTAGATTGTTAAAATCTATTATAAATGTGTTATTAATTTCATAGTTAAATCAACACTGTTCTAAATGTATTTATACTGTATCAAGTTATTACTTTTAGTACACTGACCAAAATTAATGTATCCGACCGCGCTGTAATTGTATTGTATTTAATTATTCTAAATTTATCAAACATTTAAATCAATTATATTTTGGAAACTGTTATTTTTAAATTGAATTTATGACGTAATTAATGATTTTGCTAAATAATGTTTAATTTTCAACAAGTTGTGCATTTGACTTGGACAGTTTTTTTTCTTAGTTCGTTAGTTTGTTCGTTAGTTTTGTTCGTTGTGAAAAAGACGTTGGAAAGAAAACAAAATAGAGAGTTCTCAGTGAGCAATCGATCAAAACGTTAAGTTAAAAA
Source organism: Eudonia truncicolella (assembly GCA_949315975.1). NCBI lineage: Eukaryota > Metazoa > Arthropoda > Insecta > Lepidoptera > Crambidae > Eudonia > Eudonia truncicolella. Next base: position 331,066 of record OX438831.1, on the reverse strand, counting down.
AAGGTTTAGTAATTTTCTTGTACACGAGGATTGTAATAACAAAGTTTGTTAAAATATAACATCTAAAATTATCATTGGTGTTTTAATTGAGTTATACTGCATCACAATTATGGGGTGAATCACCTTACAGGTAATTACATTAACTTTAAGGAAACTTCTATATCACTATGGTATTGTCTCGGTTCTAGAGCTGCCCATCTTCACGCTCTGCCTCGTCCGGGCGGCCGGCGCCGGCGCTGACCAAACAAGCACAAGATTAATAGCATCGCCCGAAACAAATCATATCATAATATTCTTATAAACAAAGTCTTGATTTTAAATGATCATGTTCTTTGAAATCGAATCCGTATGTTAAAAAGTTGCTTTGTTGTTGCGATGTTTATGGAGAAAACTCTTAACTAGGTGATATTTGAAATTAGGCATACATACGCGCATACGAAGTTCTTCGTATTACGCATCCTAAAAAACAGAAAACAAAATAGGTATTCATACTACACATACATTCAACCAAAATCGAAACTAAAATGTGTGATTCATCATCATCATCGTCATCAGCCAGTACTAGTCCACTACTGGACATAGGCCGAAAATGTGTGATTATAAATCTAATTTTAAACTTTCAATTTAAATTTTTGACAGAGTATTTTATTAAACGGGGTTTAATAAAATACTCCTACTACTTTGTATAGGCTTAATAAGCACTCGTTTCAACCGACGACAGACGTTTCGACAGTCAGCCCTTGTATAATAATATCAGAGTAATGTAATATTCACAGTTTAGAAAAACTCCGCTACACAATAATCCGAAAGTTATTGAGAACGAGCTCAAAATGAATAACAAATTTAATGTGAAATACAAATAACAACGATAATGGAACCGGTAGGTCGAGATACTCTCCTCCCGAGACATCGTAATCTCGCGATATGTAACAATGATAACAAAATAAAAGAGCGATGGAGACAAGTGCCCGCTCCGCTTGTAGCAGCCGCCGCCGCCGCGCCGCAACCGCGCCGCAACCGCGCCGCAACCGCGCCGCAACCGCGCCGCAACCTCGCCGCAACCGCGCCGCGGGCCAGCGAGCGCGAGGAGCAGCGACGCGCACTTGTAGTACCTTTGTACTACAGTGAGCCTTAGCTGCAAGACTTTTTTATTGCTTCTCATTGCAACGAGTTGTTGTCCTGCCCAAGCTGTAGCCTTCCGATAAAGTTTCCTATAGGATAAGGTTTCCTATAGGTACTTCTACAAAAAGGTTTATTTTATAATATAAGTATTTTAGTAGCATAATATGTTTCTATAATTGGCCTATGTTTAAGTAACATCTTCTGTATCTTGTGTTTAGATAAATGCTGTTGAAACATTGTTGAATAAATAAATAAATAAAATAAATAAACATAATATATTTTACTCGCTAATACACCAATTTATGAAACATTTTGCTAAAGTATAATAATTAAAAGTGAAATTATTTTGCTAGAGCAAATGCGAAACGTGCCTGAAAAGCCAGACAGTGTATTTATATAAGGGAAAAGATGAATCAGTCGTCAGGATTAGTCCCTTTTATAAAGCCTGCCTGGCCCGCGGAGACCACTCAGCCTTGTGTTTGTGGACCCGACTCGGCCAAAATAAGGTTGCGGGGTATTAATCATGGTCACGTACGAACGCTTTAGGTCTCTAAAGCGTACGTCATATATCATACGCCTGTATGCCAGCCTTTCGTCAACTCAAATACATTTAACTACCTACTATATTAAATCTCTTTGCGTTAACACCTTTTCAGGGATGAAACAAATAATTAAATAATTTGTAAGGTATTTAAAATTGCATTTATTTTTCCTAAAATGGCAAATGACATAAACATTATGGAAGAGCCATAAACAATAGAGTCCGCATTTGGAATTTCTGAATGTGTGATGATTGGTCAATCATGGCGATGTTCGAAACAATGTGGTTGTGGGAAGCTGCCTGCGAAGTGGCGCGTGACATATACGTGTGTTAAAACTACATAAGCACGCAACTTCCAAGAAGTGTCAACCCGTTCGCATCCACTAGTATTCAGTGTCAACCCAAAGCAAACACAGAACGCACAGGTGCACAAGACTGTCCATGTTTTGAGCTGCGATTGCAGTCCTCGGTAACTGCTGCCGAAGGGCGGCAAGTGTAGGTCGCCAAAAGAGAGCCCTGACTAATCATACCTCAAGAACTGAGCGCGTTTCGTAACCTATCTAATGCGCAGTGCCAGGGACTGTAATGCACGCTTGCTCCATCATAGACCTCATTCAGTCTTGATGAAGTAGAATATATTGTATATAAAAAACCAATAGCTTTATTTGGGAGGCCGGCGGGCGGCGCGGGCGCTGCGTGCTCTGGTAACCACCGTGAAAGCTGCCTTTCACCACGCCGCTGCTGGGCTGGGTGGACAGATACACTGATTGCATTACATTCCTAATTTTGTAAAATAGTTGTTCTTTGCTAGCTAACGTTGCTAACTTTCGAAGTGCAGCTCCGCACCCAACAGAACATAATCTTATCACATTTAACTTACCAACCATTACAAATTCACTCTGAAAATAATTGTCTCCTGTGACATTACCGATAATACCGATAGTGGATGAATTAAATGCTTAGGCATAAAACATTTTAAATAGAAACACAAGGTTATAGGAGTTTACAAAATAATTTCAGCATCTGTATTTATTTATTTATTTATTTATTTATTTATGAAACAATAATAATATAATATTTCCTTTTATTGTAGCCCTATCAGCAGGAGCATTGTTATTATTATCCAACCTCAATTGCATAAAAATAGAATGTAATCATCGCGGTGCCAATCGCCGCTGTGCAGCCAACCAGCCAACCCGAAACAGTTTCAAACTTATGTTCTAAGTCGTAGTTAAATGAGTTTTTCCATCAGGGATCCGGAAGCTGCGGCGCCGGCGGCTCGGGCGGCTCGGGCGGCTCGGGCGGCTCGGGCGGCTCGGGCGGCTCGGGCGGCTCGGGCGGCTCGGGCGGCTCGGGCGGCTCGGGCGGCTCGGGCGGCTCGGGCGGCTCGGGCGGCTCGGGCGGCCGGCGAATAAACAAAACGTTTAACATTTCCTTCGCGACTCGTCTAATGCGCGCCCGGAATAGCCGACTCAAAATCTCGTGGAGGTAATTTAGCATGTCAACGAAGGCTTCATTAGGATAACTCAATGTCATTTATATTTTTAGATTTTATCTATAAATAATACGTAAGATTTTATTTTTAGCGAACTGTTTTATTTCTATTTTTAAACGGTTGTTGGGAGCAGAGCCTAACTCTGAGTGAATTTTCTAATTGACGTCAGCCGGGAACCTTACTGAGGAGAGGAAAGCCGTTACTTGCTCACTTTAAAATCTCCTGAATTTTGGTAGCTACACTTTTGTATTTAATTATTTTTTAGAAATTATTTATGACATCTAGAAAGGGTTCATATTACTCCTAATGTAATACAACACAATCAATCACAAATACGAATTTATTATTATTATAATATAATACGAACTTATTATAATAATAATAATAAATTCTTTGGTATTTTTTAGTCAATTTTGTTGATATTTTTTTTTTACAAATTACAACTATGAAACTGTTTGTTACTACTCACACAATTGGGCGGTATCTACACTTCAACAAAAAGCATGTTCATGAGTAATAATGATTAATGTTGAAAGCTGACCCGAAATATGAGTTCATAAAACAAACATACGGATGCGCCAGGAATAGCGTAAATCGGCACCAAAATAAGTGCTGATTTACTGCGCCCGCGCCGCTATCGCCACTGGAGCGCCGGCCGCCAGTGACGTCACGCCCACCTACTGATCTCTTTATGGGATAAAGTACTCTTGAAACCGCTTCACTTAGCACATCGGTGATCGTAAACATAGATATGTATATGCTACCCACAAAGCCCATCAAAACAAAACATTTCTGGCGTATAGGTATAAAACGAGGATCCGCAGTGGAGATATGTGTGAAGAAATAAACGTGCAATTGATATGCAATTGATTGAATAACACAGCCTAAACCGTACCACATAGCGATCACTTCCCTCTTTTTATAAAAATAAGCTACGAGGTAAGGTTTTAGAAAACTTAAATTCATGTAACAATTATGCTGTATCAAAACATCAGATTCCATCTGTGCACTCATTATTAATTAAGGCGTTCGTCCCGGCGGCGGCGCGGCCGGCGGGTCCGGGGTCAATGTCGCGCGAGGGCCACAACAATGGCGGCGCGCGGCGGCCAGCAGCGTCCGCTTTCACTCTCATCTCACCATCACCGAATACTGACCCGATTGCGATCTGGTGCAAATATACACTATCGATATGCCTGAATAGTGCTTACAGATCAAAAACAACATTTAGGGATTGTTAGGATTTCATATCTGTCGTTAATGAGCATCTGGCTGCCTGCTGGTTCTAAATGGGGCGGGAAGGGGTGTGAGTGCCTGGTACTTCCTGCAAAGGAAATCTGGGTGTGGTAACGGTCGGAGGCCGGCACACCCGGTATGGGATCTGATGGTTTGTTGGACCGTTGCTGTCAATTTTTGAACTTCATTTCAAATCACAACACGGATTACGGATTTCCATTCTTTGTTATTTTGAAAATGACACGCTTACAAACTGTAGATTTTCTTAATGTGACCTTTCCAACAGATTTACTGACGCTGCATACTACAAGATTATTCCGTTTCAAAAAATACTCCGCCCATGCAAATACAGTAATTTGCGCGTGGAAACGCGTAAAAGCGCGTAATGCTTGAATTGCAAATCAGCATAAAAAATGTACACTTCACTCGCTCTCTTTCACTGAAAACCTACTCAATCCAAATTCAAAGTAATCTTTCTTAATGGCGACGTAAATGTAATTTTCTATTAAACACAAAAAAAATATATTAAACACCAAAAAATGTTCCAAAGAAATAGATGAAAATATACAAAATGCACCGCTTTTATTAGATATGTGTAAATGGTCATTGTCGGATTTTTCAGAGTCGGTGCCAGTTTTTTTAGTGCCGACTTAGTATATACATATATAGTGGATAGTGGAAGTTATCTGTTCTGACGGGATGTCACAGAAGCCCGTAATAGCAGCGCGCGGGAGGCTGTGCAGCAGCTGGTCGGCCAGCGTCATCACCAGTCGTCATCGTCAATAATGCGGGAACTGGAACCCGCGCAGAAAAGGTCTCGATACAGATCCAGCATCCCAGGCTTACATAAATAATTATGTTATGAGATTCGCTGCTATGATCAACTTGCTGCGATCAAAGTATTCTGCCACACCAACATATTTTCTGTAAACTATATACCTGCTAGGTACTTAGAACGTCTGTAGAAAAGACTGACAACTAGACCAATAAAACAGTTTAATTGCTGCCATTGTAAAAGATAACCCGATGACTATAGTTGGCAAGTTCCTTTATCAAAACATAGCGCGAGAGTTATCAATTTCCAGATTAATTAAAAGGCTACTCATTTAATGATATAATGAAATCCCGCTCGCCGTTCAATAATGGTTTGAAGCTAGCCCCCGCCGTCACGCCGCCTGCCATCACCTGCTACGAATGAGAACACGTATTATTATTAAGTGGGTAATTGTGTTATTCTCACATTTGGTATCGTTTATCAAAAGTCTGTCACCATTTTGTACCTACATAAATTATATTTCAAGTATAATTGGCTAGTAAAGGATAGTATGAAACAATTGTGTGTTACAAATGTGTCGGTTAACATAAAATAAGCTTGCTTTATTTTGTTTGTTAAACTGATTGCTACTATCGGATAAAGAACGAACAGGCAAAACTAATTTGTATCATATTTGCACACGTAATTGTTGATGAAACATTAATTCTATTCATAAGGTCGGGCGGAGTCCGCGCTGCGCGCCGTATTAAAATAATCATGAAAAAAGCTCGATATCCTGTTCAAGTTTGAGCAGCGCGATGTTGTCGCTGTACGATATGTTGTTGATTCAATCACCCCTTTTGTTGTAACATTGGAAAAATATCCGCGGGGCGGGGGAAAAACGTCGAGCGCGGGACGATCGGCGGTCGCCACAATGCGATTATACAATTACTTATGTAGAGTTCTTACAAAATTGTTGAAAAGATTAAATTTGTTGAGGAAAACCATTTTAAACAAAAGGTTAAGGTTTTTCATTCATATGATTCATTTTGGCAAAACTCATCCAGTTCGTCCCGCCATCTCCTTCTCGGTCTAGAGAGAAGAAACTCCGACTCTCGGAGAAGGAAATCCGATATCAAACCCCTCACCGCAGAGCTAAGCTTTTTAAAGTCAAATCAGTCCGGTTGATATTAAAGAAGGATATTGACCTAGGCTGGCAGCGGGAGAAAGTAACATGCAAACGTCAACGGCGGCAGCCCTGAGCCGAGTTAAAGGCTTACTACACCCACCAACCCGCAGTGGACAAGCGTGGTGGGGGTGGGGTAATGGTCCAAACCCCTCCATTGAATTGTTATAGAAAGGAAAAATTGTTTTTTTTTTAATATTAGAAACTTAGTATATCCAATTATACAAAATAAACACTCAACCAAGCGTCCAGTACAGTCAAATAAGTTTTAAAAGTTTCGTATTGTTTTCTCAAATATAAAATAAAAAATCGATTGCCTGTAAACTCAATTCCCATATTAATGTTTTTCGAAGTTCCTAATATATATGATTATTTACTTTTCCCGCAGTCATAGTTTTCATTCAGGCGAAGTGACTTTAGTACAAGGGCACAGAATCGCTCTGCAGTATTGGAATAGAGGCATGAGCACCCGAGTGTATATTTGTACCACACGAGCAGGTGAGCACATGATCAAGCACTATTTTTAACAGATGGTTCACGTTCACCAGGTCACCAGTTTGACATAAATATATAACGTACATGTGTTTGCTCGTCCGGTCGTGGCCGCAGCGGCTGTCAATTAAGACGATTCCACTTTCACCTTCCTCGTTAATTATCAGCGAAATCAGTTTTACTTTCTCGGCACTGAGTAACAGGAACTTACTAACTGTTAAAGTCGAAAAACATTGTTTCGTTGTAGTTCCATTATTGTTGCTTTGTGATCTACCTAAGGTTACTGGCACACTCTCAAGAATTGCTTCAAACTATATTATATTATTATTTTAAGTTTAATAATATATTATATTGTGCTGTCCACATGTAAGCCTAAAATGGCCTATGCTGCAGCTGGTAGTACAGGTAGGTACCTATAGTTGTGTTTCAAAGATCCGACGGAAATAAGGCAGCCGCGTGTTCCTCGGTGGTTGAGAATTCCGGGTCCAGTACCATTGGATGTGTCGTCACTGACGTACAAGGAGAGGAGATGGAAACATAAATCATATAAATTTAAGTGACATTTCGTACATTCTATATCTAATTGAAAAAATATATAAAACATGTACCTATTTTTGTTGTTTCAATAATAAATAAATAATTCAATTAAGAAATAAAAAATGGCAAATTCATAAACTAGTTCATACATTCGTAGTTTCAATCAAAAATCAAAAAATATTCCGATGTATTAGACCTCTTGACAGTGTAAGTACCGGATCCCGGTTATAATTAGAAAAGACGATCAGTGTCAATGCCGGCTCCCGGTATGAAAAAATCCCTTCTATTGCCATCCTTATACTGTACGATTAAAGCGTGTTTTTGAGAGGTTAGTAGTATGCAATAGTAGAGGTTTATATTTTTGAATAGATTCTGAGTAACGCTATTCTCTGTAGTTCCGATGATAGTAACGAGCTTAATCTGGTTGCGTAGTTGATAGCAGTCTGTTGGCGCCGCGCCGGCGCCGCGCCAGCCGCCTCCGCCGCCGCCGCCGCCGCCAAACGCTACCAAGATGAAGATGATGAAACGATTAAGAATTACTCCGATAACTGTTGCGTAATGTTGTTATTGATAGATAATGAAAATGCGTTAGATTCCTGAATAAGCATCTGCCGCTTATATTAGAAGATGTTGTTAAAACGGCCGTCAACTCAATAAAATAAGAAAAGGTAAATGAAAAACCTAATTATATAGCATAAGTAACCTTATGTCTCTCCAGCGTAGTGTTACACCTGCTGTTTCAATTAATCCAGCGTACTTTGCGTACAGAACAGCGGCGCAGCTCATTGAGGCCGCAGCGATTATAACGGCGCCTTTTGTGCGCCGACTGTTTCTGATGTCTTAAGGCCCGTTGTGTCCCGCAACTGCTACGACATGCCTCAGCTCGGCTTTCTTATTAATATATCTTTCTATGAAATAGGCTGACAGAGTCATAATAGTTATATCATGACCATTTATAAGACAAATAGACCACGTAACAACGAAATTCTTAATGGTGTTATAACTTTGTATGTAGGAAAAAGTCTTCATTGTCATTATCAAAAACAAAAATTGTGTTTTTTAAGAAGCTAGACGTTACGTATACCCGCAGCACCAGCCAGCACCAGCCAGCGAGTAGTCTATCCCTATTGTATTAAAAATCGGGAATTATTTATCATAGGGTGGAAAGAACCGCATCTGTGGTCTAGGGGTTAACACCACCGGTGTCAGACCCAGAGGTCCCGGGTTCGATTCCCAGTGGGGGGAGTAGCGGAGGAAGAGTGCTTTCACCTTTGGCCTTGTCATAACTTAACATCAGGTGAGATGAAGACCAAGTTTTTTAATTAAATATATTAAGTTTGTTTGTTAAGTTTTTTAATTAAATATATTAAGTTTGCCCATCATGCAGGATCAACTCGGGCCCATGCTGCGCGGCTGACAAAGTGTTTGGAAAGCGATGGCTATTGGCCACCTATGGCCTTTACAGCGTAACTTAACGGTTCCTCAAGCCTCTGCGGTGTGATCGAAACATTCTCACAGACTTTATATTATTCGAAGCATTCAGATCGGTTTGACGCGACCGGCAGACGCGCCAATAACGGACATTTGGTAATATTGTACAAATCGCTTAATTCTGTAAATATTACACACACTTTCTGAATTCAGTGTGATAACATCAGCAAATATTACAAACGACGAAGTGGATGACGATTCACAACTTTCGCAAGTGTCGCGCGAAACGTCAATCAAACAGCGCGAGTAGGTGTTTGTGGAGCACCTCGGCGCCGGCGGCCGCCCGTACATGAGCTGAGTCAGCAGCAAGGTCACGCGCACCGACGCGCCACGCGGCCATAGCGCTTAATGCCAGTATTTGCTTTTAACGGCAGTATTTGCTTTCACCATTGTAACTTTTTTTTATTTTGAGGTGGCAAACGAGCCTGTGAATAGACAAGTCATGATGATGGGCTGTTCGTAGTTTGCAAAATGTACGTTTCCTTTTATTTACTGTGGGGAAGCGCTTTAGCCTTCGACTCAGCTGGTGGTAACTAACGACACAGAATAATAGTACTGATGTCCTACCGACAAGGCCGAAGTAGCAGGCGCACTTCACCCAGAATTCTCAACTACTTGTCTATCCGTCGGAACATAACAATGCTACCTACTAACATTGTTTCCATGGTAACAGGCTAAGATAAGATGGTGGTAGCTAGCCAAGCAGACTTAAAACCTTACTACCAACATAACCTAGTACAAAGGTAAAACTCCGCAGTGGAGGTGTTGAACCCAGGTCCTCTGGTTCTGAAATTGGTGTTCCAGCCAACTAGACCACAGGAGCCGTCAGTGTCTAAATCGTTCGTAATACTCAGACTCCGACAGCTCTCAGGGCGCTTGAGGATGTGTTTTATACATTTCGTAATCCTGATCGTATAACTAGCGATCGCGAAACGTGCTTCACATGTTACGCGTTTAATAAGGGTATACGTTACGTCTTAAAAGTCCGAGGTTGAACGGACAAGCGAAAAGATTTAACCGTACCATTCTTAGTTCTTTGACGGCTTAGAACCTTAATTTTGATGAGAAGGATTAGGACAACAAAGTAGATAGAGTACAAAGAGGATTGAATAATATTGTCCAGAAAACAGTAGTTAGGACGCCAACTGAGGTTATTTTTGATTGAAATTTACATTCGAAAATAGATCCTAAAATGAATAAGATCCTGCAGGAGACTCGTGAAAATTCAGACTTAGTATAACGATCCGAGAAACTGTTAAAGCTAAAAGCTAAAGTAAACGTCCGGCTAGAATGTACGGTGATAGAGAACTAGCGAAACTTGCTCTTACTTCTTTTTCAAATGATAGCAAAAGCAAGAAGCTCATAGTCCTCTACACAGGGCCACATCGAGTCGTGGAAGTGTCAGGTGACGGACGCTAGAGTGGCTGCTGTACACTGAGTAGCACTAAGAATGAACGTCACAGACCGCCGTCGATGCCGATATGATGTTGCCCTGGGTTAATTTTGCCGATTTAAGTGTGAATTCAAAATTCAAAATCATTTATTCAGTTTAGGCTACAAGTAGCTCTTTTCAATGTCACTATGCCATCGGTTCATAAGTCTACTCTGGGCGGCAGATCTTGTACTGAAACTCAGCAAGTGTCCAGCTCTTTTCTCCCTTACAGCGTCAAAATGCCCTATCATAGCAGGACACTTTCCATTACAAATAAACACAAAGTTATTAGAAGACAACTACAACATGTAAAAAAAACACAAAATAAAAATAAAACTAAGTTAACAAATTTACATTTCAATTTCCAGAATGTTATACAGTACCACTACAGTACTCTCAAAAATTGTTTATGAAAAACAAAGTCAAACTACATTGAATAATATTAAAAATAAGGTAAGTATGCAAGAGCAGGCCAGGCTCCACAGGCGGCGGCACCCGTATGACACGAGTATGACATATGAATCAGCCATCGCTTCGCTCAACCATTATTTTAGGGAACGTAACGACCCGACGCACACGCCACCACCGCAGAGACATTAAAGAGAGCATGACATACTCAAGATACTCTAAATAAAAACTTAATGATCTATTTAACGCAACGCTGTTTGTTATCTGTAGGTCACTGCTGATAAAGGCTATCATATCAGTATTAAAATTATATAAATTAATTTTATTATATTGATTCAAATAGAGTATGTGTTTTTCATTATACCCAGGCTGTTTTATCATCTAAATATTCTTTGATTGTAAAATAATTTTGTTGATATTGATATGGATAATAATTTCAATTTAAGCGACACAGAAAATGATTATGAGTTGAGTCGTTTGCTATTCTTAGTAACTTCCTTTTTATTGGTTTTTTTATTTTATTGTTTTGATTATATTTTTTCTAACTATGTTAATGGGCACTATATGTAATTAATACTAATGCACTATATATGTGTGTCGTTATGTATATTTTAAATGTTTCTTTATGTTAAACTACTGTTTCAAATAATTTATTATGATGAGTTTTATATTATTATGGGAAATAATTTATTTGTATTACAAAATAAATATTTGGTCAGCAATAATTATTATTTGGTCAGCAGAATTATACAACCGGTCAGCATAAGAAATCATTACTGTTGGTTAGGTTAATTTAAGCGCAGCGTAGCGAGGGCTAGTCACGAAAGGGGGGATCGGCATAAGTCTGCTGTTCAGAATGATATAAGTTGCAGACTGATTTAGAAATATTTGCTGACCATAAGTTGCTGCCCAACTTGCTTTTTTTTGTGGCACTGTGGTGTAATAACTAATAATTTAATGATTATTAACTTAGTATTTTGTACGTTCTTATTAAAGATGATCGTTGAGTAGATAATTTATATATAAATGATAATGATGTTAATATGATGAAAATGAAGTGTAAATGTTTGATACTCTAAGACTTATTTTCTTATTTGCTGTAGTGATAGCTGAAGAAGAAAATCGTAGGTGTTTTGGTTTATGTTTGAGTACCATTGGGTACAGCGGTAGCAATGGAGTTGTATGAATATTGATTCTATTATGATGAAATGTATGTATCTATGGTTAACGTGTAGGAATACCCTGTGAGAAGGAGGGTTCACAGGAATAGAAATTTGAGGCGATATATGAGAAGGGTTCATAGATCAATACCCAATGCGATCACTTGCAAAAAGGAAGGGTTTGCAAGTGGTTCAAATTCAAATTCAAATTATTAATAGGTAATCCGTAATCCATTGATAATAGGCAAGCCTAAGATCGAGCTCAGTGACATACAATGAAAACGCCCAGCAGTGGACTGACACGGGCTAATTATGATGATGTCGTTTTTATTATTCACGAGCAGGTAATTAAAGGTTTCTTTGTTTACTAAAATTGACTTTTACTCAGACAACAATTAAAAACTTAAAGTCATCAGAGATGGTGACAATTTATGAGCCATTTTTATTATGTGAGTAGTGGTAAGTTCCTAATGGTTGATCGTAAATTTAAGTACTAATATAATGAAAACGACGCTTCCTGGACTGCGGGCGTCGTAAAGCCGGTGTATATCGGTGAGTGCATTTAGGTCTGCACTGGTCTAGAATAGCCCGAAGGACGGAGTGCGGAGTCAAGGCGACTGGCGTACGTGCTGGTGCGATAAGATGAGGGCAGCGCGAGCGGCTCGATAGCGCGAGGCTCGCAGAAGGCTATTTTGCAGCACTTACTTTTAACACTATGTATTTCTTCGTTACATAATATCGCTGCATTTTATTAACCACAAACCATCGTCAGCTGTAAAAAACGCAACTTGGAAACCTTTGCGGGCGTCGCGTTGTAATCGCAACTTACCTATACCAAAGTTTCATCGCTACCAATTGAATCGCAAAGGAATGCATATGGGACAAACAAAAGAACATTAATTTTTATATATACCTACTCGTGTTCAGGACTTATTGCTTTTGTACCTACAGTAAAATTGTCATTACGTTACATACCTACTTACGTTATTTGTTAGTCATAAAAAAAGGTTTAACAGGCAGTTTAACAGGAAACAGCTGAAGGCATTCGAAAAATAACTTCAATGCGACGATGCCTTTACAAATAACAAATATGTTTTAAAAGGCCACGCCGGACTAGTCTGCTCGCTGTTGTAATGAAACGAGACCGTGTTTCGATGCGCTTCCCTCCGTATCGGAAAGCTTAGCCCTCTATTAACTATAAACTTATTGACCCGCCGGCATTAAATTTGAAAGTGAAAGCTACGCTTTCCGAATCCTTACAGAAAAAAGACACTGCCATACAAAATAAACAAAAACAGATATCGGCAGCGATTTCCTGTATTGGCCAGGCCTTAAGACGGGCACTTTCTCAAGTTCAAAAAGATGCTAAGATGTCAAAACTTCTTATTGATGCAGGTTGCATAGTTTGCGATGTTCAACACACCGAATCAATGATGAGAAGGAGCTTCATCAGTTCGTGCATTAAGAAGGAAGTTAAACACCACCTCAATGATACCCATATTGACACATTTTTATTCGGCAAAAAAACTCGCCGATACGCTGAAGGCAGCGAAGTCTATTCACAAATCGGGCTCTGAAATCAGGGCTGGTACCACCATTCCTAGACCAATACCGAAAAATAAAACTTTGACTCGGCCTTTAAACTCGCGACCCCCGCGACAGCGAGCAGGCCGCCATTCCCGGGGGCCTCCCCGTTTAACAGTTTACACAACTGCCAAATATTATTAAGAGTGGACAATACGACTGCCATTTCATATGTCAATCGAACGGGTGGAATAAGGTTTCTTCATGGTGAAAAACGTAATTTATACGTTTTTTGCCTCTTATATCGCATCCAAAGATAATTACATTGCTGATGCGGGATCTCGCAAAGGTCACCACGATACTGAATGCAAACTGCGCGAAAATGCCTTCACTCAAATAAAACAAAAGTTAGGAACTCCTCACATAGACTTATTTGCATCCAGTTGCATATGCGATCAACGCTTTTACAATATCTTAGAGAAACATATATTTTTTTATGCATATCCTCCATTTTCTATAATTCTAAAGGCGTTAAGAAAAATAGTAACGGTAACAATGCCGAAGGCATCGTTGTCGTTCCACAGTGGCCCACACAACCTTGGTATCCACTGTATAAAAAACCTTTAGTCTCAGACACCAATTCATTCTATCCAGGAAATAAAGCCTTGGTGTTTCCCTTCCACAGCAACCAGCAGCACCCAAAAGTCGTCCTAATGGCAGGTCGGTTGAAGTCATCCGTGCGTTCCTGTCTAATAACACTTTACGCCAGTATGAATGTGCCTTCAATCGATGGTTTAATTTTTGTTCCATCCATAATGTAGATCCCTATAACTCCAGCATTAAGTTTGTTATAGAATTTCTAACTTAATTTACAACAAAGGTGCTCAATACGGTACTTCAAACAGCTACCGCTCAGCGTTGGTTTCGATTCTAGGGCAGTGGTCAGTTCAGATGACATTCTGTCTAGGTTATTTAAAGGATTTTTCAGACTACGAACTCCAATGCCCAAGTATAACGTCACTTGGGACACATCGATTGTTCTTGATTATCTAGCAATCTTTTTACCCCAATTCTGATATTGATTTAGAAACACATTCGAAAAAATTAATTACTCACTTCGCTCTGGCTACTGCACATTGAGTACAAACGTTAGCTTTTATTTTTGTCAAAAATATAAGCATAAGCAATCTTAGCGTTTCAATAAAAAATCCAGATATTCTAAAAACATCCACATTAGGATCTTATCAACCAAATCTGATTATTCCTTTCTATACAATTAAGCCTGAGATTTGTCCGGCTAACACTTTACTTAGTTACCTAGATAAAACGAAATCTCTAAGAGGTACAGACGATACATTAATTATTAGTTTAAAAAACCCTATAACAGAGTTCGGTATTGACACTTCAGTCTTTTGTGCTCATTCGACAAGACACGCGTCCACCTCAAATGCTAGAAATTTAGGTGTTAATATAGATTTAATTAAGAACACTGCTGGTTGGAGTAGAAATTGTAATGCTTTTGCTAAATATTACCATAGAAAGATTATAAAAAGTAATTATCCTTAAGAGTTCGCTATAACCGTACTAAATAATAATAATTTAATGTAATTATATTTATGACACCTAGTCGTTTGATTATAATATAAATATTATATTGTTTACAACAGTGTTCCTCATTTTTAACATCGAGCTACCTCTCAGAGAAGTATTCTTAGTGCTGTTCTAACCTCAGTAACCAATAGTTCGTCATAGCTTTCAAAATCTACCTTGTCCTTAACTAATCTCGAGAACGAAACAATAAAGTATAATTAGTGATTAAACGAACTTACCTTAAGTGAAGTTCTATCATAATTATACGGGTTGCTTCGTTCGAAGAGATTAGTTCCCACCCGCCCCAAATATCCCAGGACGAACTCTGGTTGACTTCTGAGTACTTCTTTCAACTAAATGACTGGTAGCGCTCCATAGCGGTTGACGTATAGTATTATCTACCCGCCATTTCAATCGTAACTTTTTAATTCTTAATTTGTTAGGTTTAAATTAAAAATAATTTTATTAAATTTTCAATTGATATTTATCATTTAAACTATAGTGTATGAATGGCGAGCTAGTACGCTCTACTACAAGTTGTCCTTAACTAATCTCTTCGAACGAAGCAACCCGTATAATTATGATAGAACTTCACTTAAGGTAAGTTCGTTTAATCACTAATTATTCAAGTGTAGTCGACAGTCATAAACATTTTGAGTGTATGCATGCACCGATGAGAATTCTTAGCCGCACTATGTACCTACCCTAATAGGGTAAAGCCAGATTTAAAGTATTATTCCGGGAAAAATCTACCGTTTCAATATTATTGCTCAAAACCCTTTGGCAATATACAAAATACAACCATTAGAAAATTACTAACGAAATAAAGGTACCTAAGAATTGCGCAGAGCTAAGATCTAAACTGAGAGGCGCGGCATCAAAATGTTCCAATTCTCCGCAGACATTATTGCGGATAGCTACGGTTTTGTTGCGTACGAAGCTAGTCTATAAATACGAATGCCTTAAGCCTTCAGCCATTGTATGTGGATCGGTCTGCAAGAGACGGGCAAATATTAGTTTCTGCGACCGCATAAGCTGGTATCGATTTGGTCTATTTCCGACGGAGTCAAAGGCCGAGCCGTGGTGTTGACCACTCCGAACTGCTCCCCTAGACACCTTCGCTGTCGTGATGGGACCATCGATTATCTTACCAGAATTATCTTACCGTCTTTACAGTCACAAAAATCCAATCTTTTTTTAACATGTTATTAACACATTTGAGACGTCGTCGGTAACTTGTAAGACAAAGCTATTTGTCACATAAAATCATGTGAGTCGAGAAAATGTTGAAAGAAAACATAATTAATATGGGAGGTGTGTAAAAGCGTTTACTGATGCGCAATTTGTTGTAAGTTATGCGTTCCCACCACGACAGGCGGCGGTGAAGCCCACGATGCGCCATCGCGGAATACGAACGAGCTGCGTGCGCAGGCGCAGGCCACCACCAGAGGGACAACGAGGCAGAAGGTTTGGTCTGGTGTGTTGCGAATTGCGAATGAGCTATTCTATTCTGCTATGCTCGCCACCGCCACTTCGATATCTTAGTGCACATTAATTGGTCAGTAGGTACTTTTTTAAGCGGCATGACAAAAAAACTTATAAAAACATGAATAAAAAGGTTCATCATCATCAGCTCAGGAGTAGTACAAAAGCCTCACCACGTATCACCAGAGGGGAGGGGAGAGGAGGTCTAAAAAGTTACTAAAAAACATCACGTGATTAATGGACGGCCCCATATTTACTTGAAGGACCTTCTTCCATTAGTCATTGTTTTCACTTAAGTACCTATTACCAAATACGCGTTCACAGACAATTTTGTAACACACTTTGATTTCACGATTTGTTTACTATTCCGAACGTATATTGGTACGCTTACGAAAGTGCTTACACTTGCTCTCGGTAACCAATAGCCCAAAGAAGTGAGTGTCTATTTGTTCTTATTGTACAATAAACCGTACGCACTAGCCACACCAGGTATTTGTAATCGATGAGCATCGGTCGCGGCCCTACGAGCCGGAGATTAAGCTTTTACAGCTAAGCCGCAAAGACAATTAACTCTAAATTACCAATGTATACAATTCACTAAAATATTTTCAAGGCTGTCCAGTGTCTGTCCTGTTTCGTATCTTTAAAAATACGAAATGTAAACGGATTTACTATGTGTATAGATTTAAATGCTCGTACACTCCCACGCTCGAGAATTAAACAAAGGGTGGCTTATGAACTTGAAACAAACGGTCACTCTTGCCGCGCATTCTTACAATTGTTAACCGCAACACTGCGAATTAATAAAAGTTAGGTACTTAATTGGTAATACAAAGAATTGCAATTGCAAAATTACGTAACTGATGCTATTAAGTAGAATAAAAAAAGTATGTCTTGTACTAAATTACGTGGTTTGTATTAACTACGCGAAAGTATAAAATGTATACTTTGAACTATGACATTACAATAGTAGAGAGCTCCTAAGCGTCATTTTAGCCATCGCTGCATGAGTCGTGAGGAAATGCGAACAATGAGTAGTGCAAGGCGCTCCCTTGGTTTTCAATTGCTTGGTTCTCAAACGAGTAAATGCTACAGACTATCAGGGCTGTAAAGCTTAATTTCGTCCTAATTGTACGAAGATATCATAACGGCAATATGTCTTCAATAATTCTTCCTACTAATAACAGTTAATTTAACAATATGCAAAGTTGTAAAATGAACCTTATTGGCAATTTTATAAATATCTTATTCGGCCTATAAACATCCCACTGCACAGCTCAGGCCTTTTCACATGAAGCATATTAAAATACGGGGACGTCAAGCCATATCCCACCAAAATGTTGGTCCTTGCACGTTGGTTGGCTTACCTACTGGCATCTTACGACAACCGGCCAGCATGTCTTCCGATACGCAGGGGAGTCGAAATATTTTAATTTAGCCACCCATCTGGTAACCCGGCTTTGCGATAATTGCGAACTTGCATTATAATAAGCATCTCATAATGGAACCTAAACCAAAGCAACTTACGTTATCTACTCAAGACTACAGAGCTCTTTACTGCGCTTACCAGTCCAACTCGCGCTCGGCCGGGTTGTGCAGTGCAGGCACTCGCCACGGAATGACGCAACAAACACAAAGTTCCCGCCAGCGCAGCCCCGACCAGCTCCATGAATTATTCCCGGCGGCGGCGCGCTGATTATCGGATTCCTCCGGGATCGGCGGGATCACTATAAATACGTTATATTATTTATTTTACTATCGAAACGTGTTCCTACGCAATGAACGCTCGTGTGAAATCAGCGCTACTGCCGCAGACGTAATACCTGCCTGCAGGAATCAAAACAACTTTGCAATGTAGTTTCAATTTATATAATTTTATCTTCTTATATTATATTGGAGTGTTTAATACAACCTTTTTATTATTTTACGAACTTTTTTAACCTATTTAATTTAGTAAAATATGAAAGCTATATTATTACTCAAAACTCAAATCTAAAACAAGAATACAAATCTAATACAAACGTAAAAAGACAAACTAAACACGGACCAAAGCCACCACTCGTGATGCATCAAACTTCGGAAAATGGTTTTTTTGGAGAGTTTGTTGTTGACCTTTACAGCCTGAACATGCTGCTGCTAGCTACTGATACAAGTTCGCGGAAAATTTAATGAACACCGATTTTTTGTTTATTGTTACAGATACGCTATTTTGCTTTTGCTTTTGTAAAAAAAGCAAAATAACCTATCTGCAGAAAATAAACAAAGCAAAACAAAAATAATGTATACATTGTTGGTAGGTATTAACATAAACTCAGAGGTACTAATGTTTTTCTTTATGATAATTAATTAACGTTGTCAACAACCCATGCAGTAAGCTGAGAGCGGAGGCGTGTTGCGAGATGCGTCTGCGTCGAGCGCGTGACTACTTCCATTGAACCTGTCATACTTAAATTTATTATCTGTAGGTTAGGTACATCGTTTTGAATCTAATTACAAAACTGAAGAAAACAGGATAGATGGTTAGGTATGCAGTGTTTGCGTAGAACTAAAATATCAATAATATCATAAAATGTTTTTACTTTACTTGTTAAAAGACGAGTGCAATAATGAGTGCACGGACAAACATATCAACTTGTCTCCATTAATCACAGCAGATGAGGACCATCGTGCATGGGAAGCTGCTCCTGCCTCTACCTAATTCCATAAAGCATTAATGATTAAATTAATGATGATGACTGTCCTCGTCCCGGCCGGCGCCGGCGCCGGCGCCGGTCTTGGGTTCGCGATGCATCTGCGGCTCCGACAGTTCCGAATAAATCATCGCTAATTGCAAATGTCGTATTCATTACTTTCATTAGTATGACATTTTGATCGATTGTGAGCAACGAAAACATGTGTCACTGTTTTTTAAACTCCGTATTAAATATCACGTACCGAGTCAAACGTCGATCATACCCAAGTACAGAGTTATAAAAATATAAAATATTTTTAATCTTAATGCAAAATACGGTCATGGTGTAGGACGGTTGCTGCGACGCCGACAATAAAAACACGTGCGAGCGGGAAACCTTTCCCGCAGACATCAGGCTTCAAGCGAACATTTAAACATTTCAAAATTCGTTTGGCAATACATTGCCGTACCTACTACTTTTGCTCTCGTTTATTTAGCCTGCCATATATAACTATGATAATTATGTTTATTATCATTGGGAATGATGCCAATTTGTAAATCAGGTTTTCAGTCATCAGAATGTGTACGTCAATCACCACACTCACTGGTCAACTTTAACAGGTGCATTAGCATTTTTGCGAAAATGGAAAATATCCGAGATAGATAAAGTGCGGGCCGGCTCGCGCTTGTCTGCTTGTTGAATAGTAGAGAGGATGCGCAGCCCGCGGGACCCGCCCGCCGAGCGCTGCGAGCCGGCGCTGCGAGCCGGCGCTGCGAGCCGGCGCTGCGAGCCGGCGCTGCGAGCCGGCGCCGCTCGCAGATGTTGCTCACTGGAAAAGTTTACTACACCCACCCATTCGCAGCGCATACCTAGTTAGTACTTTATTTCATAGTGAATTGCGGATTTATGACATGAGTTATGAAATAGGTTTAACCAACGAACGACTTGTATGTTTTACATCTTGTAGAGCTATCTAAGCAACTCTACATAAACTAGCTTTTTGAACCTCTTTTAAAATTCGCAGCCAATGATGATCCCTCCGAACTGTCAGCATGAATAATGTTTGTAAATAAAGCGAGTGAATCGCATAAAGTGCTAACCTTGATGTTCACAAGAATTCTCGTAAATTTAAGAAAACACTATAATATAGTACTTTACAATGTTATATGTAGTTGAAAAATGTATAATCGATGCGTGGTATCACGCCCGCTGTTTGCATTTCCCACAGGCTGTATGAAGTGTTGATTATTGACCGCAGGCTCCATTCTCGCGTCACGGGTCCGCGGCAGACCGGCAGTGTTTGCGGACCTCTTCGCCCTCCCGTGGAAAACATGACAAATCTCTAGATGGTAATCTTATCGTAATATCGGCGGTTCACTTTCGTGCGAGACAAGCACTGTATGGTCCTACTGACGATCCCATAAAAACGATTCAATCAACTTGATCCCGTAACCCAGAAATGTTGATGCGATCAGTTCCACCATAATACATTTCAACATGGCCGATGATGTACCAACAGACTAAAACAGAATAATCGACCTATATTAGTCCGAATCGGAACAAATTCTTCCATCTGTCGGCTGACACGCTGTACACGTCCATCGCTCACAACAGACACCACACCGCCACACACAGATACACATCCTCACTCTCATATACGTTTAATCTTTTGGTTTTATATTTTTATGTTTAATTTAACTTAACTTCTTAAAAGTTTTTAATCTGTCTATGAACCGTTCCATAGAATTCAACATGAAATCACTAATCGCATAGGAATCGCATTTCAGGCCTGCGAGCCTTGCTTGTAAACTGTACCTTCGGAACCTTGCCTAAAGGGACTCCCTTTAATAATATATTTTAATTATTATATTATTTTTTTAAGGTTTTTAGTTTTAGGTTCTTTGTATTAGTATTTAAACTATAATAGAAAAGTTCGATGTGAAACGACGTTTTGAACACACATTGACATTTGCAACATATTCATAATTATTGAATTGTTAATTGTTAGGCACCTACAACAAATTGTTATGTTTGTGATACAGAATAATTAACTGAAGCCGCAAGTCGGGGATCAAAGAACATTCGCCCAACGATACGTAACGCAGAAAGATATTGTTTGCACGACGCGATTCACTATTAATGTTGAATACATGTAAGTAGACATACTCGGGTAGTATGACACGGGCGCGCTGGTAATTATGTGTTCATTTCATTTAATTGCCGGGACACGGCGCCGGCGCCGGCGCCACTCCGCAAGTTAATGTTTAAGCAAACTAAGTATTTCCATAGTTTAGATCGCATTTGCTGTTTGCCTTCTTACGCCTGCCCTTCGCTGCACAAACTTAAGCTAGTCAAATATAATATGTTACATGCTGTTGATTATCTGAACAATAAATAAACGAGTAAAAAACTAAGAACCATTAAATAATTTGTTGGATTTCCAACGCTGATATTTTGGTAGTGCAATAATGCCAGTTTACTGTAAGTATTTCATATCCGCTAAATATACGCATTTTATACTGATAATTTTAATTTACAAAAAAAAACATTTTACTCTTTAGCAGAATAATGAAAATTGTAGGCAAAAGCAGCCGTATTGCATAATATGAAATCATATTTATTCAATAATAATAACATGTCGGCGCATAGAAACCACTATGTAAACTTCCACTTCCACGTCCAGGAAGTTATACAAAATCTACACATATTTCTTTAAGTGATACAAAAAGTTATTAAACAGTACGAGTATAAACGATTTTTACAGTATTGCACAAAAAAAATATATAAAGAATTAACTCTACTTAGGTACTTATTTATTTATTTATGGATTACACAACAGATAATAGTCACCATTAGCATAAAATAGCAATTTTAATAGAACAGTGCAAGTCCGACATCCAGGAAACGTGTACACACAGCTAATCACGCAGACGCGAAAACAAGGAAATAATACATACAAGAAATTTAAAATTAAATAGAACTCTATAGTTTGTTGAATATAGCTTGATACCTGTGATAGACAGGAGTCATCAAAATCGAAGATGTGACTTTGTAATAGCGTATGAATTTATTTAACTACATTAAAATAACATTATTTTTTATAATCCATCACTACAATTACTTTTGTGATTCCATTTTATACGTTAGATTAGGTTTATACTAATGAAATCTCACATAACACACATTTATCACAATTTTAAAGCATTACAATAAAATAAACGTACTCCTTTTCAAGGTCATTCATTACAAATAAATTTTAGTGTTGGGATAGTAAACCAAGTGAAGCTCAATTGATATTCAATTAACAATCGATTAATTTAACTTTCATTATATCTATATTAATGAATATAATAATTAAGCTATATTAATGAATGAATTTGTTAGTCTTTATTTATTTTTCTTGAGTATATGATGTTTATATTCAACTTCTAAATATTAGAAGAGAAAATCAATTGGCACTTTAGATAGGAACAGTACTTTATTACGATAATAATATTCAATTAATAACTTCAAATATTAATTGATGCAATTACGTCAGTATTGTCTCAGCCCTAGGCATGACAATTTGACATCTGTCACTGGTATCAAGCTATGAACGGACTTCTTGGCGGGAAAGTGAAGAGTCATGTCTGCGGTTTTGTTTTATTTTCAAAAATTGTGTTATGTCGAATATTAATGTGAAATAATGGTGGATTATTAACCGTTAAGTGTTCGTGAGTGTGCATGAGTGTTGGCAAATGAAACAAAACAGTGCAACGTTACTTTTCAAATTCTCTCGAAGTCTGCGTGAGGACTTAGTAAAGCCCCACATCTTTACTGAGATACTCGAGGGGTTGGGGGGTCTAAATTTCTCACTTCTCATTTTTATTATCATTCATAATCATCATCAACAGGAAACAAGACAGGAGAAGTAACAAAGAAGTAACTAATGAAATTAAGAAACTAATGACATGGCAGCATGGTTTATGACCTTAGCCGGTTCCTCAGGGAACAAACTACACTTAAAAAAAATCAAGCTATGAACAGACTACAACACATGTTAAGCAGTAAATTAAATTGAAATAAATTGTTATGCTTAATTAATAACATTCAAAATTGTATCAAAATAATAATAATTTAATAAATTGCAATGAGAAAAATAAAATAATATACTTACACTTATTTAAATTATAGCAAAGCATTCATCAAGTAATATTTTTTTTCTAACCTGGGTCCTAAAAATGTTATGTTTTTCTTTTGTTTTTACTAATTGTTGTACTTTTCGTAAACATTAAAGTTTTAGGACCTCTTTAACCATGTACAAGTAAGTTCCCATTAGCGTTTACTTGACAGATAGTCCATACAAAACTGTCACTTTAACTGCCAAGTATCTCCTAATCAGACATTGTGAAACAGGCCCTTAGTGTAGATGTTTTAGTTAAGTATGTATCATCGACAAACCAAATAAAAACATGATACATTTAATTGTTGTTTGTATAATAAATAGTAATGAGATACTAAAATAAAATGGTATGTAAGCGATTTGAAATTTCTAAGAAGCTAACTGCTATTTGATACTTCAGTCAATTCCCTTGAAGCAACGACCACGCGCGGCCGAGCTGTTTGCAGCATCGTCGGCGCGCGCGCGCGCTGGGACAATCATTCTCACGTTACCCGGCCCCGTGATGCAGACGGATCGGCCGCATTCCTCCGGCGACCTCCGCGGTGGAGGAAACACTTCTGTCAGATCGCGGACCGGGATGCGTGTATCGTAATCAATTCATGCGTCGAAACGTCTACATTTTTGTGGGAGACGGATGAGCTGGCCTTGATCGCCGTTTTAAATTCTGCTGGAAAAAATCGAACAGTTCCGCTTTGTAAATCATTCCAAGGATGTTGCCAAGCGTGAGTTAGAAAAACGGTTGTTTACCTAGGATTGTGTCCACGTGTTGTTTGCTTGTTGTTGTTGTTGGCTTGGCCGACCATCGCCTGAGGCGGCATCGGCAGGCTGGTCGTGACGGGATCGCCGTCCGCGGACGGATCCCGAGACGTCAATCCTACGCAGCAAAAAGCGGTTACGCAAGTTCCTCCAACTGTGATGCAATGCACGTGAATATGTGCACCTCTTACACTCGTTACACTAAATGTGTGTTACAAAATGCTATGGGTCAATAGGTGTAGTATAATACTCATTAATCTTGGAATATGTTGTTTATGAAAAAAATTATCAAACCAACTAGAAAATAAGCAATTAAAGCCGCCAGCCACCAGTATTCTAATGGCGAGTGTTCGAAGTCCACCGATGCGTCAGCGGGCGGCGCCGGCGGCGGCCGTTCAGGCGGGCGTCTCGTCACTCCCCTGTGACTGCACTAGTCTCTAACTAGTATCTATATATTAATACGTGAAGCAAAACAACAAATAATATAACAGTGGTTACAATCAAACAGGCCTGCACATTTTTATTAGCATTTACACACATACAGCGGATCCTAAAAATGAAATTGAAAGACCGACAAAAACTATTAAACAGAAAGTGAAATTAACAGTTAATTAGTACAATTATTACACTTAAGTGTTTTCATTATCATGGTCCTTCAAACGAGGCGTGAAGAAGCACCTTGTGGGCCGGCAGAGTGGAGTTGACTGATGCTGCGTTGTTCTAACCCTGCACCAGTTGTCTTCGCGTCTGGACTCCATTTCCACTTAACATCAGGTGGTGTGGAGTCATTTGCCGTGCTAATTATAAAAAAAAAAGATTTAGAAAAAAATATCTAAGAACAGTAATTATAAAAACTAAAAGCGCAGGCATTGAAATGATCAGTAAGTTACCAGCGTGATGATGCACACTCACAAGTCATCCAATTCGCACGCCGCGCCGGCGCCGCTAAGTACGGTCTCATTATGTCAAGTGCTGCAGCCTCGCAGAGCTAGGGCTGCTAACAGGCTCGAAAGCAACCCCTAGTTTTCTACGACAAAGTTTATTTACTTGTGTAAATCATCCAGATATCCGCAGCGAATTGTGGTTTCTGCTTCGATCAATATAACAGATGTCATTATCTCTAACCTAAATCTGTTCCCTCCACTTCCGTGTAACTATTTCCACATAAAATAAAATTTGACTCCTAATTTGAATTCTAATGTTTAGACTGAGTATATTAATAATATTTGTGTGTCAGTAACTCTACTAAAAGTATATAGAAATAAAAGTAATAGATATCCTTCCGCCGGCGGCCACCACCGCCGCCACCGCCGCCCCATCGCGCCGCGTGCGCCGGCGCCGCCCGCCGCCGCCGCCGCCGTCGCCGCGCTGACGCATCCACCGCACGACTGAACTTATTGCCGATAGCAGTAAGTAATTTATGACACACTTATCAGTCGCGCTATATTTGTAGCTGTCGACTTGAAGTGATTGAATGTTATAAAATGGTACTTAGTTATGAGAGCTTTAAAATATCTGCATTTGGACTTTTGATGTTATTTGCTAGTTCTTAAGTTTGACTTAAGTTTCAATCAATCCATTATGTTTACCTCACTTTTCAGATTCCACTTCATTCGAAAAACCAGTCATTCTAAACAATATCAAACTCAAACTCAAACTTTTATTTGCAAATTAAGTGGTACATAGATGGTGTTTACAATATTATAGTGTCCTTATTACTTAGTCACCTTGTACAGGTATAACAAATAATACCTATACTAACTATATAAACCAATATGTTATAAAATAAATATATATTTATATTAAATTGTTATTAAAGCTTAAATGATATTATGAATTAAATTGTATAATAAAGCAATACATGGTATTAAATTATATTGTATTACCCAGATCGCCAAGCGTAATCAATCACAAATCAACACATCGTAAACACATGGTAAAGTGTTCCTCTACAGTCTACAGTGTAAAAACATTTATTTATCAAAAACTTTTTTAATTTAGTATTAAAAACTTTGTAGTTTGGTTCAGCTTGTAATTCGATCGGTAATTTATTATATATTTTTACAGCCATATGATGTGGGCTATGATTTAGCATTTTTATTCGTGAGGGTGGCAAATATAGTCTTCCTTTTTAGGCGAGTTAATAATGTTATGGGTGTTCTGTATTTGTATAAATTTTCCACGTCGCGTTGCTTAATTGTTAGAGACATTTAAGCAACGCGTTTATTTTAATAACTCAGTTACGAAAGCTCATATTATTATTTATGTTAATACTTCTTCTAGACTATACAACAGCTTAAAGGATGTGGATACTGTTGTGTAAGAAGATTGAAACATCTTATAAGCGAGTCCATTCACGGGGACACTATAGGTTATTATTAGTGTATAGGCCGAGCTCAATGCGCATTGCGGCGCTCAAGGGGCCTCGGCGCCTCGCCCGCGCCTCGCCCGCGCCTCGCCCGCGCCTCGCCCGCGCCTCGCCCGCGCCTCGCCCGCGCCTCGCCCGCGCCTCGCCCGCGCCTCGCCCGCGCCTCGCCCGCGCCTCGCCCGCGCCTCGCCCGCGCCTCGCCCGCGCCTCGCCCGCGCCTCGCCCGCGCCTCGCCCGCGCCTCGCCCGCGCCTCGCCCGCGCCTCGCCCGCGCCCCGCGTCGGTCGCAGCGCCCGCCTTCACTGCAGCTGCGCCGCGGTGCATCCGCCGGCCGCGGGTCACCGACCTGCATCTCGGGCCGTAATATTCATCGATATTATCTTTGCGTCTGGACTCTTAACACTTACTTACGCTTAACATCAGGTGGTGCGGAGTCGTTTGTCTACTATAACAAAACTCCTTTTCTAATGAATAGGTATACATATATATATATATATCCACATATAAATTTGTTTCGTAACAAATTAGTTTGTGATTATATTTCGTAGCAATTAAGCTTTCAAATTATTAATGCAGAGACATAATTATAAGCTTGTTTGAATTCCTTTGTAAGTTCACTTGGCCCCTCAAACCTTTTCAGGCTCTGTAGTCACAACTGACTTACTGTTACAAAGTATTTCGTCAATTAACTCGGACTGTTGTCGTCCTGCTCCTGGATCATGGAATTGTAATTGTTGATAAAGTGACAGATTAAGTTCTTGCATTAAGAATTTAGGTTTATAGTTATGGTACAGACGCCTGCACATCAACCTATCCAAAACTGTCAAATTCCTTCAATCCTTTTTTAACCATATAATTATGGCATAAAGTTAAAAGTCTATTGAGGTAATATGACAGTTTGTGGTAGGTTGATGTGCAGGATGGACATGGATGAAGCTTGAGACACACTGATAGCAGTAAAGTATAGAAATTTTAGCAGGCTCGAAAATGACTAAAATTTATGTTTCATTAGGTATTCGAGCAACGCGATTTCGGCGATGCGCAGCAGCAGCAGCAACAGTGGCGGGGCGGCGCGGGCGAGGATTGGCTGACGGTAACCGCAGGCGGGACACCGACATGTTTATAGTTTATTGCTTCAAAATATATATGCGTGTGTATATTTTCTTTGACCACATTTCCCGGCAAAAGGAACGGGCGATGCATTTATAGTAGGTACTAGCCTGTACTATCTCTTTGTACGAGCGTAATCGGAAAAACTTTTTGCTAACAGATGCGTTAACATTAATAAAACACTAATGTTTCCTATAAATCAGCGTAATTATTAATGTAATCGTCTAACTCGAGTTGCACCTTTGAATATGCAATTGACTTTGTATGATAAATCCTATCGAGTCGGGGCCCATTATTCAAGGCACAGCGTGGTCTCCTGCATCACAATGGCGATGGTAATGAGGCAGGGCTGCGGGCCGCGGGCCGTCCGTCCGTCCGTCCGTTCCGCTGACCGCCGAGCCGTAGCTGCGCCGGCCACGCGCTTGCAGATAATGGCAGGGCACATGCATGAGCGCTCGTAATGCCGTAATGCACGCCATTTGAAATTCAAAATTCAATTCGGCCGGCGCGGCCGCATCCATTAAGTGTTGACAATTCTTGACATATCGCGCGAAGCAAATTAACATTTAGCTATAGATTGTTATTTTATATCGATTGTTATTATTATAAATACATTTATTCCTGTGGTTTGCCCTCAACTTTACAATATTTTTGAACGAAGTAAAGAGTTTTCGTCTTGTGAATTAAATAGACCGCTACGTTATTTCCGGAAATTAAGCGAAATCTCCAGCGGATGTGGGAAGTGGGCCCGCCCGCCGCGCTCTTGCATCCCACATTTTTGCGAAAAAAACGCCCTTACATAATAGGAGCAATGTATTTCACGCTCTAGTAATATAAAAAATCGAAAATTTAATTTAACTGGCTATCTTCTCGTAATCATAATGATTACATATTCCAGTAATAAAACATCTGTCGTGATTACTTAATCGAGGTCGTATCTGTATCGCGATAAATACCAGTGGCGCGCGCAGGTCAAGACGCTTGCAAAGGACACTTATAAATAAACAAGTTGGTTTGCCGTAACTTGGAGAAAGTTACCTTATCCAAGGAGACCTCCACAGCACGTCATGGTCACTCAATGAACTCTTGAAATCGTTCTTGTGAGTGGATAACACAGTCGATGAGGCTTGAAGTTAGATTAGTTAATCAAAGTAGTTGTAACTTTATTAATTAGGCGTGTCCCAACGCGCCCGCCGGCACCCGTGCCGCCCGCCGGGCCTGCATGTTTTGGGATGATTTCATTTAATATATCACCATATTATATCGATACCTCAAAAAATATCAAAATGGACACTGAAATAATTGGAATGATAACATTTTTCGCAACGTCTAGAAAATGTAAACAAATAATCGCTCAAGGTAAATCTTTGTAATAAAGATATATGTATTTACATTAGCGCGGACTTCAGTGCTTCGCTTTGAAATATTTGTTTGTGTGCATAAGAAACAACATTTGCGTTTTTCTTTGATAAAAGACACGGATATCAAACATCTGCGCGCGCTGGACGATTTAATTTGATGTTATTTTATTTCCACGGCGAGCGGCCCGGCGCGGCGCGGCCTGTCGCGCGGACTATTTACAAGTGTAGGTGTTTCATTCAATGTTGCAATAGTTTCGTTAAATAAGTAACAACCTCAGACTTGTTTTATGTTTGGAGAATGACGTCTAACGTTCTATGATCATTTTATTGACGCGACAAACATAAATGTGGGCGCAATCGATGACACCGGCACGGCGCCGCTGCGCCGATGGCGCCGCCGCCGCCGACAACACCGCTTCTTTTTGATCTCTTTTTACGCGAACATCTCAATATTTAAGCAAATCTGATCGTAACTTTTAAAATTGTTGGATTTTAAAAATCGTATTTCATGTATACACTGTTTATTTTCACAGTCTAGTTAAATATCTAGTAAAATACTATGGTAAATACTTAAAACTCGAAGTAATTTTAACTTCGGGCACTGCAGCTCGCCTCAATGATCGGGTGATTTGGCGGAGCCAGGACGTGCTCGTCCACGATCAGGTAACTTCTCTGTCCCTTTGCTTGCTTTGTATTAGTCAATGCTAAAGGTTGATGCTAGCTGGAAATCAACAGTAGTGTCCAGTTCCCCGTTAGTTCCTTTAGTTTTCCCGAAGCCCGCCGCGCCGCGCAGGCAGCGTCGTCGCCGTAATTGGCACAGCCTTCGGCCGGCGGCGGGCGGCGCCGGCCGCTACGGTCAGCAACGATGATGCTATGTTTTATTGACTTCTATCAATAATTGATAAATAAACCTTCGCAAAGTTATTAGTCCTGAAATCGTTATAATTAAATTTTGCTGTGTATATTGTGTTTGTGGTATGTCGTCTTTGGTGGTGTTCGTTGTAGGTACCTTGTTCTGTTTTTTTTTATCGTGGAGTTTATTTGTAAGCTATTTTGTCGCCGTCCCCTGTTTATTTGTATTAGGTGTTAGAACAATTGTACCTATGATGCGTCCACGGAAGACCAGTGTCGGGGTACCTTTTAGATGCCCTGATTGCCATTATGCTGATTGGCAGCCTTTTTGTGTCACATAGAAAATTTTTCGTATGTTTTTAGTTTTCTGAATATTGTACCTATATTTGTGACAAACAAATATTTTCCATTTCATTACAAAGCTGTGCACTCTTGTCTCCGGGCAACATTGTTTACACAAAACTAAACCACATCTTACCAAAGTTCTATTTCTCGACCCCACGCCCGCCGATAGGTATCAGATGTTTTTCTACATGTTTAAGTTCTAAATCGCCACCCACGACTTCCGCGTAAACAGATGAGCATTCGTTGATGTGAGAAGCTCTTGATGTATAGCTTTACTTAAGGCACACTCTTACATCAATATCAAGCTATTGTAAGATCTGGCACACAGAATAATATCTCTAGTCGTTACCTGCGCATTAGCGAGGTGCATCATCAGTCTCCGTGACGGTGGCAACAGCCGGCCAGCAGCCTGTGACGCGGGAGACGCGGGCGACGAATCGCAGTAACCTCGCACTTGGCGCTGCGGGCGCGCACCGTACTCGGCTCGTTACACCGCCTGCCGCCTAGCGGGACTTGCGGGACCGGTCCTACCACCCTGCCGTGCAACTCTCAGCCTAGGAACGAAAGTCTATGTTTAGTATACATTACGCACTATTCAAGCACCTGTCCGTAGCGGCTGTTAATTACAATGCAGTGTAACGCATTGCTAATAATCTTAAGCCTAGACAAACGCACGTTGGACTGGAGGCGAAGCGTTTAAGGCGAACATGATGCATAGTCATTATATGGAACTATTAAAGTACACCAGTCAATAATACGGTATCGATAACGGTCCCGCGCAATGGCCGCGTCGGTACGCACGGATACTCCGGCGCGGCGTCGCTGCCTTCCCGGAACAGAAACGAGATGTTATAGCTTTTAATTAAACTCATTAAATGCATAGAGAATACTTGTTACTCGTACGTGTTGCAATACAGATTTCTTGTACTCACTTCCGCACAATTATAAGCCAGCGGAGTCCCTTGACTTCGTTTATGCTCGTCAAGTTCCGTTACAACTTTGCAATGTCATTTATTTTCGGGCTAACTGAGACGTTTATACTATAAAGCTATACCTGCTAAATCATAAAGTATCAAAATTGTGACAAATACTGAGACACCTATAGTTTTTTACTTTTTATAGAGTTATATAATTTACTTTGTGCATAGCCAATAACAACTTAAAAGTCTTGCAGTGATGTTAAGTCGTCAATAGTATCAATAAGTGTTTGTTGCGTCAATCGTGCCCGGTGCCACTCGTGCGACAGTGGCGTGACAATGGCGAAGGTTGCGTCGTCGCGTTCGGAGCGTTAACCGCAGCGCAGCCTCGTCGGGAGCACACTCGCCGCGCCCGCCGCCGCTGCCACTCTGTCTTCGCATGCTGCGGACCGTTCTAAGATGCAAGCTATTATCTAATGATTTAAATTATGTATTTCCGTCTAACTTCCACCGGAAATGCCAATGGATCTTAATTACTAAGGAATAAAAGTTGAAAACTGGACAAGCAATAGGTAGCAATGGATTTCGTAGTGAGTAGATTTAACTTATTTCCGTCGCGTATGGCAGTCAGGGCCGCATTTGATTGTGCTCTGCTGTGGTAGATCATGGATTTGCAAAACTCAAGTGTGATCCATGGTCGTTGGTGACTAGTTTTCAAACAGGTTTTCGCAATATGAAGGCTGCTTTTGGCTGATTTGGTGTTAACGTAACGCCCACCTTTCAGAATCACAGTAATTTATGTCATAAAACTTTTTTGAATTTCGTCGATGGGTCAAATTATTAATCTATCAGTTTGTAGTGTTTAGAATAGTTAAGATATTAGGTTTTGGGTAGAATTCGTGATTGGAGTAGGCTCGGCTAACAGTCGCTGGCAGCGACGAGTGGCGGCCCTCGGGCTGCTGACTGAACATCTCGGCGGCGGCGGCGGCCCGGCCCCCCGACGACTATTATTTATACATTGTAACTGTTCTGATGTCCCGCTGTCTGTCGCGCCGTGCTGAGCACAATCAGCTTGTCACTATAACTCCGATATACTTTGAAGATCTTAACATATTGTCTCTGTAGGACAATGCATCATTGAGCATGTAATAATGTTTTGGCTTAACAATTCACGATTAGTCGTAAGTTATCTCATGTTTAGAAAGTAATGTATGCCGTGTGTAACTGTGTATGCCTCAAAATTTTAAAGGGATTACATCCTGTAAATTAAGGTCTGTTTAAGTTTACACTGGAATAACACCTACATACACTCGTTGTTTTAAGATTTAAGTGGTGGTCGAAGTTGGTACTCTAGCAAACAGAAAGAGGTTATTATTTCAGATTGGTCACGGGCAGTTGACGTTTTGTGGACAGTGCCCGAGCCGTGCGTTTGTCTTGACATTTCGAGCGAGAACTCGACGTTAACCCATGTGTAAGGCGTGGCCAGCTGATGTCTCGAAGTGAGCTGCCTGCCTGGATGTGGATGGCAACCAGCACCGCGCGTGGGTTCATGACAGCTGCCGACGCTGGCGGCGGTGTTGATACAGAACAAGGTCATAATCAACACTTTCCGCTTACGGCGTCATTCATGCCGAAAGCCTGTCATTATCTAGTTACTGGTAGAAAGTGATTTGTCTTTATAGCCACATAATTACGGTGAATGTAAAAGTTAAGTGAGGCAAACGGAGTTATGAAACTGTTGTGTCAGCGAGGAAGCGCTCGTCCTCCGCTACTGACCGCACTCAAGACCCAGAGAACGTTGGAGCCCGAAATGATCACACTTAACTATTCCTGAGTTTGCGACCTCGAAGC
The DNA here is from genome assembly GCA_949315975.1 of Eudonia truncicolella. NCBI lineage: Eukaryota > Metazoa > Arthropoda > Insecta > Lepidoptera > Crambidae > Eudonia > Eudonia truncicolella. The sequence goes on along the minus strand of OX438831.1, from coordinate 298,223 downwards.
GGCCCCGGGGGCTACGGTTTCGAGCGTGACGTCAAACAGTTTACTCAATGCATATGGCAGCCCTTAGAGGATTTTAGATGGCAAATATATTAAATTTGAAAATCGATGACAATATTTTTCGCGAGAAAAATTTAAGGTAAGTTTTTTTTAAACTTGACTGGGTTGGGTAGAGCACGTAAGTGCGTGGGAAGGAAATCTGAGGTAGATATATCATGTATTTATATGTATATAATGCGTCCAAAGGATACTCGACCACCTCAAGCCTCGGCTAAATGTGAAGTGGGCGTAAGTGATAGGGTCGGAAGGAGAATAATGTCAACGCGTTCCGCTGACTCAGGTTGTTCTTGTAAACAAAAGTATGTTCTTGAACATTTTTTCAACACAAGAACTTAAGTTGTATGTTTAAAACTCACACTTGTACACAGTATTGGCAATAAATGATTTTTCTGTTACTATTTCTAACGGAAAGTACAACAACTAGGTGTGGATATAGTAAGATAAGTAGGTCAGTTGATTATCTTATTTAGGATCCTCGTCATGGAACCAATCGGTAAGTTGTATATCTCCAGCACATAATTAGCTTCTGAAACACCGCGTAAAACGAAGTTTCGATAAGTTTTCTAGTAGTATCTATCACTACACACTAATTAGAACAATTTTTGTAAATGGTATTGAATAAATGTAATTCTATTCTATTCACCTTTTTTATTTTATCAATATTAGAAGAAAGAAATATTGGACCTTACATTACCTATTAATATACCATATTCTAAAGACAGGGTAGCTTTCACTATTATAGTTGAAATTCGTTTTTTCATTTGTGCAAAAGCTATTTCAACATTACAATTTACACTTAAATAAGTGGAGTTTAAATGAAAACATTTTCCGATCAAGAACAGTTAGAATTCGTGATCGTGACACATTAAAACAATTCATTCAGCCAATGAATTTAATGTCGGCTACCAACCACGGCCGAGTGATTTTATTTCAAATAAATTCGCTTTTCAAACTGTCACGGTCACTAACGCAGACATACTTATAACGGAATACGTATTTTTTAAGGACTTTTCGTTCCGAACGGATCTTATGTTTCGACGCAGTGGCGTGTGCGTTGATTATGTAAGAATTTGCCATGGTGAATATCCCTCGAAGCCATTTTGATCGCATATTGAAGACTACTTAATGCCAGAAAATAAGTCATATTATATGTTCTAACATTGAGTTGCGGCCGCCACCTGGCCTATTGGGTTACGCCTTTGTGCGTCGTGTGTCGAGGCTGATCCCGACTCCCAGCGAAGCTGTAAAATGATAAATAGTAGTGTATATGAATATAAACATACTAATAATTATTAGCAAAGCGAGCTAGCCTGTGTTACCTTTCAAAGTTATACATGATGAACAGCTGCAGAATTAATTTCAATAATTAGGTGGTTACACATAATAGCCCCGCTGCGGGTTCGCGCCGGTAGACGGCTAAATCGCTGCAACTGCGTGGAGTGCCCCGAACGGCCGGCAGCGGCGCGCCCGGCGGAGCCTGCCTCACGGATACCTACGTGGTGCACACGTAAGGAGTCTACACTAATATAATAATGTGCTCCCGATCCGAACCGAACCTCTCGGAGAATCAAGTGGGGAAGTGGGGACAAGCTGAGTGAAAGAAACCCTCTAGATACCCTCTAATGGTGTTTCGATGACACGGCTTGAGGAACCTTCTAAGTTCGTCGCCGCCCCCTAATTATCCGGTTACGCTTAAAAAACCACAAGAATAGAAACAGAAGTCTTACTTTTGTTTTTAAATGAACATAATATGTATTGCTTCAACTTGATAATTTGTTCTAAATTGAACGTGTTTGAGTCATTTTTCTTATCTCTTAAGGACATCATCGATCACATCCAACAAGAACTTTTAGTTGAAGTTCCTGAAGTATGAACTTTATCTTAAAATGTGGTTATTCAAATAATTATGTGTTAACTTATCTTAATGCCGACGTACTAATGTACGTAATAATGTCGACGTACGACAATAATTCACGAGAATGCAGTACAGACAGACAGAGCTACATTACAGACATGTAGTTCATTTTATATCGTTTGTAGACGTCTTCCCGTGGTGATCGTGGCTGCAACGCGAGTCTGGAAGGAATTGTATATTTGCGCCATTAGCTCGCGCGACTGAGTCGGTATCTCTTAGTGTTACTTACATATTGTTAGTAACAGATCCACACACCTGCTGTGAGGATTGTGAACTATGAGTTTTTGAAGCACCAATACGAAAGTTTTAGTCGTAGTTGAAGCACCAGTCCAGTTTAAAGATACTGTTGGACTTCCCACGCACTCCCAGCTCTGGCTCCGCGCGGACGAGTCGGGGCGTAGTCGTCGCCCGCGCCGTCTGATGATTTATATCCTCGCATAATCATAGCATAATAGTGTACCTACGTAAACATGATAAAAGTACCTATTTCATTATTACCTTGCGCCCACGGCTTGAATTAGCCTATGGCATTTTCGGGCTTTCCCGTTGGAGAAAAATAAAAGGCTTTTACATTTTAATATAAGTAAGGATTCTTTATTACATAACGATACGAAAATTATTTACATACTTGAACAACAGATAACATTGCAAAGGAAACGAAACGAAGGAAATGAATTTAGAGTCACGTTGCGAGCGCCACATGAACATTTTAATTTATTTTATTTTTATTTTAAGGAAGGTTTACAGCCAATATTGGTAAATGTACAACTAATATGCAACAAGCTAATCTTCACATATAGAGAAAAATACATCCTTATTACAACGATTTTTCCTTTCCATCTAAACTCAAAACTTGTTGAATTACTCGACTTTCCGAAGTGCTCGAATAGTTCATTTGCCAATGCTCGCTTCAGCGAAACAATACTATAACAAAATAAGTCAACGTTAGTGTCATCGCTAATAGAATTAAACAAACGACAAGAACGAATCAGGTAGCTGTTTTGACGATAATTTGTACGTGCTGGTGAAATATGAAGCCTCAACTTCTTACGAGTGGTGAAACTGCGAGGCACAATAAGCTCAGCTCTTCCAGCAGTTCCGCTGAGTCAACATCACTTCTCAATATTTTAGACAAGTATGTAACGTCTGCTATATCTCTGCGGACCTTGAAAGGAAGCAGATGGGGTCTCACACACCGCTCACCGTATGTGTTGTCATGAACTCCAGTTTTATATTCCAAATATTTTAAAAACCTTTTTTGTATAGACTCTAAACGAACACAGTATATCGAATAAGGCTGACTCCAGACCTGCGAGCCGTACTCCAAGATACTCCGCACAAGAGAACAATACAGTACCTTTATGGTTTTTGCTTTTTTAAATTGAGAACAAATTCTCATTAAGAAACCAAACGCTAGGTTTTTTCACTATATTTTCAACATGTTGGACAAACAGTATCTTGGAGTCTTGAATCAAACTAAGGTCTCTGATTTGATCGACGTTAGTAAGGATTTGACCTCCTAACTGGTAGTGAAACTTAATTTCAACGCGATTCCGGGAGAAGACCATCGAGAAACATTTGGAAATATTAAGATCTATCCGATTAATGCAACAATAATCCTCAAATCTATTTAAATCTTCCTGCAATAAAAGACAGTCAGATACATTTGTAATTTCACAAAAATTTTCATATCATCCGCAAATCTTTGAGTGCTTGAAGCATGTCGATACGTCATTAATGAAAATAACAAATAGCCCTAGTATGGAGCCCTGTGGCACTCCTGAAGGGACCACATTCCACCTTGACGTGCAGCCATTGATAGCAACTGATTGAGATCTATTCTGAATATATGAGGTGAACTATCGAAGCAAACTCCCGCGCACACCTGCCGAGTAAAGTTGTTGTAGTACAAGCGAATGATCAATGCGGTCGAAGCATTTGCAATAGTCCGTAAAAATGGTGTGTATCTGTTTGGCTGCTTCCATTTTGGAGGTAAAAATTCGTTAAATAGAAGAAGATTTGAAGTGGTACAGCGCTTCTTTACAAACCCGTGCTGAGCAGGTGTTAACTGTGGATTGATAGCTGTATAAAGTTGTTCGTGTACTAATTTTCATAAGAACTTTGGAGAATATGCACAGTTTAGAGATTGGACGGTAATTGCAAACGCTACCATTGTTGCCTTTTTTATGGAAGGGGGTAATAAACGCGTTCTTCCACATCGGGCATTACCCCTTCGTTAAGTGATCCATTAAAGAGCATACTCAAGGGTTCCGCTAAACTAGCGGCACAGATTACTATAAAGAGAGGATGTACATGATCGGGACCCGCGCCTTTGCTTGTATCTAAACTTTTTAGCAAATTCAGAACCTGCACAGGATCGACAACTATTTTGTCAATAATCATCGTGTGGTTATTAGTGTCTGGGCAATGAACAACGTTTACACTAGACGGCTGCTGGAAGGTAGTTTGAAAGTATGTAGCAAGAGATCACAGATGTCTACACCAGCGTCAGCCTTCGATTTTTTAAGGGAATTAACATAGCTCCAAAACATTTTAGGGTTATCCTTGATAAGAGTCCTCCACACGGACTATGTATTCTTTATAGCAGGTACTTTCAAGTTCTATGGCTTCTTTCCGAAGATATGAGAAGGATGAGGAAGATACGTGCTCGACCCTTAGGCTGTATAGATTGTTTTGTAAAAATATAGCAAGTTTTTTATAATATCCCCACCCTCAAACTGTTTACTCCATTACATTTTATCTAGCTTAGCGCAGATGGCGGAGTAATCACCGTTCTCATAGAAGTATGTACGCCTAGCGTTGAAACATAACTTTGTTCGTACATATTGAGTCGCAGTTGAATTGTTAAGGACTTGTGGTGAGGGTCTTCAGGGACCGAGGGCTCTTCACATTTATCTACGGTTACGTCACTATTAAAGAAAATAAGAACTAGTAAGCAATTGTTTGACTCATTTCGAACCCAATTAAACTGGCGTAGATCGATTAAATCGATTCAAGTGTCGATAAAGCCGACGGAACCATTGCACTTCATTCACTACTTCGATAGCAACAGAATTTTGACTAGATATTTCTACTGCGAGTATATCAAATAATGAGATCACGAGAGGATTTAGTGTTAGGCGTCTGTGGACCAGCTCATCGGAAGCACACCATCCGCGGTACACGAGTGGCACTGCGCTGGATGCAACTGGCAACGATGGTGAATGGTACTTGAATCCATTGTTATCTTGACACTTGAGAATCGAGTTTGGCTACATTGTAGCTAACACGTGTAATGCAGCGAAACCCGCCGCTCCGTCCGTGCAATCGTTGCGATCGCGACGGACCGGTTCACATTTATTCCGCTTTGTGTGAGTTACTCTACTACAGTGGATGGAGGAAATGGTAATGCATGTTCGAGAATCGTAACAGTTATTTTTATAATTGTTTTCACAATGTTTGCAGAATTATACAGCATATATGGCATGTACCAGTACCATTTAAGAAATAATCAATTTTAGAGGCGTCACACTGACACCTCGTACTGTAGAACTCTCTCTTTCTCTCTCTCTCTTTCGATAGAAATATAGCTTATAGTCATGTTGCACTATATCGCTTGAAAAAGCCCTCTACTCAGCACCGATCGGTGACGAGCTACTGGCTGCCCGCGACTGTGGCGCGCCCGCGCCCGCGCCCGCCGCGCCGCTGCCTGCCGACTGCATTCCTGCCGCGGTGTGCCGCCGGTGCCGGCCGCCCTTGCTGAGTTCCTGTACACTACACCTAGCACCCATTAATATTTACTATACGAATCAGAATCAGGTATAAAATCAATAGCGATATAATACATAAATAGGTATTAAAATAATAATAACCCATTGACGATGGATGACTGAAGAATAATATTTTATTATTGAAATAGAGCCGACTATCGCGCCGCCACGCTCGGCCGCCCTGCTGCTCCTTATAATATTCATACTTAAGTTTTCGTTCTAATTTATTTTTACCCGCTGTTGTGGTTTCCGCAGAGAACCCGCCTGGATTGCGTACCCTCACTTACTATTTCGGCCACAGGCAGAATAATTGCGTTCGGGTTAGTTGAGGGCTCGGGCAAGCATCACGGACGGTGACCGTTTACCATAAGGCGCGCGGAATGCTTGTATGCTGCGTCAGCCAAAATACATTACTATGCATGCTGTGCAAATTCAAACCTAAATAAACATATCGCATTAACATTTAATCTTTGCCATAAGCAAACGTAAATGGTTTACGGAAGTTAACCCACCTACTTATCAAACCACTTAAGATTTCCTACTCAGTACAGCAATAAAATCCGTAGTTTAAATATCATCATTAAATATTTATAAATTTCTCAGTATACTTCAGTGCAGCAATTAGCACTTAAAAATAAAAAGTAAAATCGTCATTATAGTTGTATTTAATCCTTTTTTAATAATTCATATATAATAATTTATTCACTAAGTTAAGTTAACTTCGTTATTAATAAATTGGTGTCAGTCACAATGCCAAGCGTACTACTTTCGTCTAAAATAAACAGTTCTGCGGAAATGATTAATCTAGAAGAGTAACAAATTAAACAAGTCGTCGCCGTCGGTAGCCGCAGCAACTCGGCTGGATCGGTGTCACTCAGTTCGACGTTTATTTTAGAGTGGATTACAAAACAAAGTGCTCGGGGAAAGTTTTTGAAAGCGCCGCTTACGGTTGATCAATCATTATCCACGATTCCCGCCAGGCCTACCTACGCCGGGAGCGGCCATTAACGCGCTCCTCTTACAAACGCCACTAGTGATTACGGAACGATCGATTGATGGGGTTGCGCTTACGTCTTCCTGATAACACGAGAACTGCCATTTACGTATGACATCGGAAAACCGCAACATTGTCATAGTTTTCCACGTTCAGTCAATATTACCAAACCTTTGCTTATAAGCCTTTAGACATTTCGATATACTCCGTACAAACTTCGAAGTTTAAATATTTTTTAAACCAATAAACCAATTTTAATTAAACTTTCCATGCTAAGAAAATACAGAAATCCCAATAGCTAAAAGTAAGCTAAAGTCAAGGGCAGAAAAATACGAAGATTGAAAGTCCTCTATGGAAAGTTTTAAGACACATCATAAGGTATGTAAGTCAGCATGTCTATAGAATGAGTAGGCACAGGTCCAATATCCACTCAATTGTTATACATTCAACCAATCGCAAAAGTACGTATTTTGTTCGAGCAAGCGTAAAGCGACGCATGCCATCGGCCGCTCAGCCGCACTGGTAACAGAGGCGGAGTCAATATCTTACTGAACTCCAATTGCAGATCACATAAAAGGTTTCACATAAATTATATTTCTTATTTTCATCATCGTCAGATTCGTAAAATGGCTACGAATCAAGTAAAAAATCTAAAACGTTAAAGAGCAAGATGTATCATGTCCCAGTTAATGTTGATGATAATGAATGGCTTTGGTTATAATTCCAAAATGTAGCCTTTTTAGAGCAACTGTTCACGAGCCTAAAGTAAAATATCATAAGCCAGCTTCATCAAATCCTACGTATAACGACATCAGCTCCGTAATCCGTTTAGAGCAACATTAATCACCAGTGATTATCACTGCGGCGGCTGATCCCGGCGCGCGGCGCGGGCGGCGACATTACAAATGCCTGAGTACTGCGCCTGCTCTGTACAGCACGGACTATTTCAAATTATAAACCCTCGAAGACCCTTTGTTTTAGAGCATTGCCTGCTCTCTGCTGCTCTGGGTTTCTTGATAAAAAATGTAACATCTCCCTAAAAGCCTGTAGAACACAGATAAATCGGAAAGTTGTTGCGATATATTCAAGTTTTATTTTTTCTGTCTCATTAGTAACTTTTTGCATTTCTAAAGCAGTTTCAGAAATCGGATTATACATATAACGACATTAGATTTTCTATACAGGTTTGTAGTGAATCACTGGTGTTTTGGCTGGACCCGAGTTCAAATCGGGTTTTAGAAAAAATGTAATGGTTTATTTTAACTTTTTATAGCACGAGTAGGTATAAAGTTTAATGTACAACACTCGAAAAAGCATTTCGGTGATTTTTACGCGCACTTTCTAGTTATAGTTTATTAATAACTCTTTGATTATTGTGTTATTTTCTAATAAACATTGCATCAAAATGAATTACATCTTTTACCTATGTTATAGTCCTATATATAGGCAATTTCCTTCCTAGTCAATCGTACAGAACACTTAAGTAACTCCAGAATATCATGTTATATAGCTATCTATTAGGTACTATTCAGTGATCTATAGATTGACCAAAACGGAAAGTAGTCGTAAAGTTAGAACATACACCATTATGAACACTTTTCTCGTTTCAAATAATTTATGCAGTAGAAAGCAAGCAATGCTCTGAAACAGTCTGGTTTTTGGGCGTATTTATTTTACAAAACCCATGTTGTACAGAGCAGGCACTATCTGTAACCACAGTGTCACAGGCATTTGTAATACTGCATTCCGGCGTGAGCCGGGCCGTGGCGCGCCGCGGGCAGGAAGGACAGCAATTAAGCCTCGGCGCGGGGAGGGGAGGGGGGGGGGCACCGGACGAACTCATCAACCACCTTCATAATGATAACGAAGCGCGCGGTGTTTACTGAGTGCCTTCGCTTACCGTTACTTTTATACCAGCCAGTTGCTGCTTTCACAATTTGTAGGTATAATATGGCCAATACAAATTGCTTTCAGATGACTGTTATATTATGCTGTCATAAGATAATTTGATGCTCAAAACCAGTTTACGATAGCGTAAGTACTTACACCTGGCCCCCACACTAAGCTTAACTTAGCCTTTTCGTTACAGCGGAACATAGAACATAGTGCATACCTATCTGGGGTAATTTGTAAGTTTAGTAGGGCTCTCCCCCGCACCTCACCCAACTCCTATTAGTTCGACAGGTCGAGGTACTCACAAACCAATATAGAAAACGTAGTACTATCCCAACACTTGAAGTGACAGGGCAAGCGCCGAGTAGGACTAGTTTAGTCTGATCTGCAAAGAGTCGCAAATTAATAATTTAGAACAACCCCATAATTTACAAAATAAAAAATATCAAGATATAATTTCAATTACAGTAATGTATATACCATACATAACGCATACCGTTGTAGTGATAAGTCTCCACCAAGCAGTGAACGATAAAGACGACAAAGGCGATATGCAAATTAATCGTTTTGCAGAAGCAATTGAACTCACTAGCCGCGAGCCGGCGGCGCGGGCGCTGGCAACAAACTTCTCTGTCGTGGAAGTGAGTGCGCTGCGTGTACAATTGTCCAAGAAGTATGATACTTCTTGGACAATTGTACCTGCCAGCCATGACCGCTCCACTCGAGCGTACTCTCTCGGCTGTGGGCCGAAGTGTTAAGGTCACAGCTCATTAGACCCACCCGGCAACCGATCAGCACAGCCTCGTCACTAGGCGTCCACTCGTTGTCGACAGGTGGTCAACGAGTGGACGACACGTTGTTACTTGTGAACGTCGCGTGGTCAATCAGTGAACGTCGCGTGATTATTCATTTTGAAATCAAAAACGATACGTCTGACTCATTCGAAATAAAGGCTAGGATATTGTTTTCTAAAAATAAACACGAGTAGATCCGTAAAAGTTGTTTCATTTCATTTTAAAGGCTAGGAATGAAGAAAGGGTGACAGCTTGCGAGCGAGGCTTTAATGAGCGGAGTTGATATAATGAGCGCATATCCATAGAAGTCCATATAAAGAATACTAACCGCTCGATGCGAGGCGGTCCTGGTCGAGTGCCGAGTGGGTCAAATGAGCTATGACCTTAGTAAATATTTTTCCGCTGTAAACAGACATGTCTTGACATAACATGACAACAGCAAAAGTCAATCCTATTATAATACAAATAGGTAATTGCCCGAAGTATACATGATTTATGAAAGATAATAAACGACGATGCATTGATCTACTTAACTGTTGCACAAGATCGTGTTGGCGCTGCCGTGGCGGGCGGCCTGGCGGTGATGGTCACACGCTACATGCGTCGGCGCTGCCCTGGCGGCCTGGCGGTGATGCTCACACGCTACATGCGTCGGCGCTGCCCTGGCGACCTGGCGGTGATGGTCACACGCTACATGCGTCGGCGCTGCCCTGGCGGCCTGGCGGTGATGGTCACACGCTACATGCGTCGGCGCTGCCCTGGCGGCCTGGCGGTGATGCTCACACGCTACATGCGTCGGCGCTGCCCTGGCGACCTGGCGGTGATGGTCACACGCTACATGCGTCGGCGCTGCCCTGGCGGCCTGGCGGTGATGGTCACACGCTACATGCGTCGGCGCTGCCCTGGCGGCCTGGCGGTGATGGTCACACGCTACATGCGTCGGCGCTGCCCTGGCGGCCTGGCGGTGATGCTCACACGCTACATGCGTCAGCGCTGCCCTGGCGGCCTGGCGGTGATGCTCACACGCTACATGCGTCGGCGCTGCCCTGGCGGCCTGGCGGTGATGGTCACACGCTACATGCGTCGGCGCTGCCCTGGCGGCCTGGCGGTGATGCTCACACGCTACATGCGTCAGCGCTGCCCTGGCGGCCTGGCGGTGATGCTCACACGCTACATGCGTCGGCGCTGCCCTGGCGGCCTGGCGGTGATGGTCACACGCTACATGCGTCGGCGCTGCCCTGGCGGCCTGGCGGTGATGGTCACACGCTACATGCGTCGGCGCTGCCCTGGCGGCCTGGCGGTGATGCTCACACGCTACATGCGTTGGCGCTACCCTGGCGGCCTGGCGGTGATGTTTGTTTGTTTTACATCATACCTCTATAGCTTTTGAAAATATTAACCACGAGCGAGACTCGACCCTGCGCAGTCAAGAATTCTGGACATTTTTTAATAAAATGCATGCGGAATATTAATAGTGCTGGATTGCACAATGCACATGGGTTGCGTGCACGCGCCAGCCGCCGGCGGCGGGTGGCGCTCATTATGAGATTCCTATGCTAAGCGCAGCGCTGCCCGGTGTGCGCCCGCCGCGCGCCGGCCGGCGGGCGACGGTGCGGACACTAGCGCCAAACCATTTGTTTAAAGTTATTTGTCTAAGCAATCTTTCTAGTTTTAAGAAGCGTGCATTCGTTTTCTGTAACGCAGTTTACCTAAATTTATTCTAATTAGTAGTCTAATTATTATGGGCTACATTGGTGTCGATTTTATTTAGTTACAATATAGATTCGCAGCCTATATTCAAATAACAACTACAATGACTAGACAATATGTAAAAGAAGTACATTCAATGACGAGCGCGGCGGCAGGCGGGCTGCGGCCATCTTTCCGCTTTATTTGCAATTTAATTGTGTTTTGTTGTAAAATAACGAAGTCAGCCGATCGTGTTTTCGGACTGAGACATATTTTTTTTCAATTAAGCCGTCGTAAAAAAGTCACAAAAAAACTCGCAATTAGACCAATCTATCAACCCTCAAGTATTATGGCTAACTCCCCCAACTACCTAATTCCTTATGAAAGCAAAGGTTGAGTGATCTTTAAAAGGATCTGAGAACATTCTTGGATAAGTCATAAGTACCTATCGCAGGTGAAATTGTCAACAATAGAGTTAGAACTAAAAACATCTCGAGTCGTTTTTAGTTCTTTTAGTAGGCACCGACCGAGGACCGAGTCTATTAATGTGACTTCAAATGTGTAAACAAAACTCAAACCTTCGATCTTATTTTTAGAGTTGAGTGTTGTAGATGAAAATATGTCGTTTAATTGGACCTTAAAATGCTCTAAGCCCTTTCATCATTAATACTGACTCGAACATGATAGTTTTATTAAGACCGGCGCAAGAAATGAGATTTTCTCATAATATTTCAACATTTATTTTACAGAATTATGCGAACTTGGATATTTTAGAAATAGATTTGATTTTATTATGTTTATCTACACAAAACCTTAAATCACTTACGTTAAATTAAATGTCACCATTGAAAGATATAATATCATAGCCGCGAACTATTGCCAGCAGGACTTGAAAGCACTCGGCCAGTGACGATATCATAATATCATTTACAACCGTGCCCTCCGCGCCGCGGCGCCCGCCGGGTCACGGGCACGGGCACGGGCAGCGTCACCATTAGTGATCCGAAGCCTTTTATCAGTTGTAGCTCTTTCCGAGCACTTCCATTTACGGAGACACTTCGATTAAGTTACGACATTCTTGAAATTCTTCAGCGATTAAACTATTACCTAATTGAACGCGCTCGCTGCATGTTGGCAATAGTTGTCAATTTCAGGCTTATGACCACCTCATTTTAGTGTGGAAAAGCCGACCGTCTTAAAGTGGAATAGCCGACCTAACATAAACGCGGCCCTGTTACGGACGATTTTAAGATGAGGCGCAAACGACAATCTTCTATCGAGGTTGACACTGAGATATTTCACTTGCTTTTCCCAAGGGATAGCACGGTCAAATAAACGAATAGGAGGGCGACGATCGTCGCTACCCCGGGAAAAGAACACGGCGGCGTTTTTCGCGGGGTTAACTTCGATCCGCTATTTACGAAACCAAAAGCCGAGGGTGGCGGCTGTTTGGAGTCGGTTGGAAACCGCGGCTTTGTCTCTACCGGACGAGTATAGCGCGGTGTCATCCGCGAATAGAGCTAGCTCTAATACGCGTGGGGTCTTGGGGATATCGTTTGCGTAAAGCGCAAACAGGATTAGGGAGAGCACGGATCGCTGCGGAACACCGGCGCGAATAGGATGAGGGGCGGAGAGCGTTCCTTCGACGCGGAATCGAAAAGAGCGATATGACAAAAAGTCTTGTATGATGTGCACGAGTCTGTCGTGCACGCCAAATTGGTGAAAAGACCTCCGGTTCCCGTAGGCCGGACCTTTTTAATGAGACCGGATAGGATATGCTCCGTGAGGCGGTACAATTGATGGGTACACGAGTGCTTGGGGCGAAAGGGTGAAACCCAAACTGCTCGTTTATTAGGATATTGTTGAAGGAAACGTATTCCCTTAGATGGGATACTAGAACGCGTTCGTACAGTTTTCCCAACGATTTGAGAAGACTGATGGGGCGATAACTAGAGGGGGCGGTGCGCGGTTTACCGGGTTCATAAATACCTATGACAATCGCATCCTTCCACGCAGCGGGAAAGATTGCGTTTGTCATGGCGCTATTGAAGATAGCTACTATTAAAAGGATAAGCTGAGCGGGTAAGATCCTATGGATCTTGTTTGAGATGCTGTCTGCCCCGGGGGCAGTACGGGGTTTGAGATGACTAATTAGCATTTGCACTTCATCCACCGTAACAGGTGGGAGGGTTGCGGTGGGAGGGAGGGACGAGAGTCTATCGCATTCGCTATCAATCATTTCTACATGGTCTTGAGGGACTGGGAGAGTGCTAGGCGAGCATTGAGACTCGAATCTGTCGGCGAGGCATTCGGCTTTATCGTTGTCGTCAAAAGCGATCGAGTTATCGGGTTTGTTAAGCGGGGGCATAGAGGTGACCGTGTCAGACTTAAAGGTTCTCGCTAACTTCCAATAAGCTCGGTGAGAGGGCGAGATTTATTTAAGTACGCCATCCCATTTCGTACCGTTGAGCTCTTTTCACTCAGCCTCATTTCGTAGCATATAACTTGTAGCGCGTCATGTCCATTTTATAAACGCTATCTCTTACTAGTTTGATTTTGTTAGTAGTTGAAATTTATACATTACTGAAACATTCGAGAGGTCACCTCACTCAACCGCTGTCAATTTCGAGACACCAGTCCTGTCTTCGCGCGGAGCGGACCCGCGCGGTAACTCTAATACCATCCCGTAATACAATCAATCAATGGCTTAAAATGCCTTTAAAGCCAGTGTTAGCCTCGAAGTCACTCCCAGCACTGATTACAATAATATTGAGTTGTATCTTTTTTATTTATTTATTTATAAGCATGCGAGTCTGCTGGCTTACAGCTTGGGCCAAGACGCCAGCAAACTAATTAATACACTTAAATACTATTTACAGTGTTACAATTAAAATGACTAATTATACAAAATTAAAATTAATATTAATATACCTAAATAATGAATGCATTTCGGATAAAATTATGAAAATGTCAAATTATAATTGCAAATGCAAAAATGACAAAAAAAAAACAAAAAAATTACGGATTGAATACAAAAAAAATCAAAATGTTACGAAGTTAAAATGTCTAATTAATAATGATAAATTAAATTCAAATAACTGTAAATAATATTGGTTAGAAGTCAAGTGTTGCTCACCGGCGGCAGGCCACTCGCGAAGACGCGCTCGTCACAACAAGTCGTAAAAGCTCGTCTGCCGTTTTACGACGCAGATGTTTTATTCAGTAACGCAGCTCCTGCTATAACCGACCAACGCATGGCGGTATAAACAAATGTGTGTACAAACAGATAATAAAAAGCTAACTCCCAGTGTTTGTCAATACATGATGCAGCCGAACGACGAAGTTCACTTGAATACTTATTACTTAACTTTTCATACTTACACGATACTTACTAACAAAGTTCTGCGACACGAATTCGACAATAAAGAGTGCTCGTCCTCAAACCACTTGTTGTGGCACAGTACAACGTATGGACCGGTATGCGCAGCCGCCTCTGCCGCCGGCGCCGCCGTCAGCCTACGTTTTATATGAATATTCACGTTGGCTCGGTGTGCGGCAACAACAACACCCCGATGCTAAGTACTTATCACTTATGGCTCATTTGCTCTGTATAAGCAAATTAATGTTAATGAAAGTAAACTAGTGAGCGCTGCGTCGCAGCCGAGCGAACACTAATATTGTTTACATCAAAACAAAAACGAAATCTCGTTTAACTTTATGAGGCAATGTTGCGAAACAATCAAAAATAATCATGATTGGGGCATCGTTAGGAATTAACAATTGCCGGATAAACACAAATATGTCTCGTACCTACCTGGGCTAGCCGGCCTTGAGGCCGTCATAAACCCTTTTTTTTGATGGACCGGTGACAATTTTGCTGAGTTCTATGGCGCTGATGGCCTTTACAGTGGCCGGATTATCGAAAGCAGAGTAATCGAGGTGCTATAGAGCAAGGCTAATTACGCCCCGGCGCCGGCGCCGCTTCGACGACATTGATTTAAAACTGTTATATAAAATGTATATTAGCATGTCAGAATTAATTCAGATAAAAAGAAGAAGTTATTTATAAATGGCAAGTATCTGATGAGTGCACTGATTACCTCAATTAACGAATAGGTAAGTAAAGTGAATAGACTATATATCGTTTATTATTGTCACGAACCTCAATAGAATATATAGGTAAGTGTGCTACTAAAAGGGCGGCGGCGGCGGCGGCGACGGCGTTACGTTCGTAAGTCGTTTTCCCCAGCCGTCGGCAATCAGCCGTCAGCCTTCAGCCGTCGACCGCCGGCCGTCTCTAAAACTCGCGTTCTAATTCGAGAGTCACACCTCCGCTCCGTAGTCCATTATTATAAACTTTACTAATATTTATTTGTTATTTTTTTCCTTGTACTGTTAATATTGTACTACATGACTCACGGCAATACGTTTTTCATTTTAGGTCAAGCATCAGCCGTAAACATTATCACAATGGGCTGTTACTTGTTTGCATCCTTTTCAAAGCCGAAAGCTTTTTATGAGTGCCTAATAATAAAACGATCGGTGGAAGCTACGGAAGCTACGAGTCCGAAATCTGTCCGGTTGCGCTGGTGCTTTGTTTTAATTAAGCGTGTTGCTTTCAAAGCGTCGAAAGTGCTGTCTCGATTATTTTTCATTACACTAACGTAGAAATTTTAATTAGTGCGAGGTAAACGCGTTTGTGTGACAGCGAGCTTTTATTTGTTTTAATTAGTTCGTAGCGGGAGGATCTAAGGTCACCCGCAGCCCGGAGGCGGCGGCGCGGCGCGGGCGCGGAGGACGGCTCCGGCCCGCAGCTGCATGCAGCGGCACGCGACACGCGACACGTCAACACCGCATTGTTTTGGACATATTGGGAGCGGAAGTGTTGTGTCTAGCCAAAAGTTACGAACAGTTCGAATGATAAGTGCAAAAAGGAGATCGTTATGCTTTAATATAGTCGACATACGTATAAATATAGCATTATCAGGTTGCTTAAAGTCCTGCAGAAGATCTTGCCCGATTGAATAAAACTCATAACCAGCGCCCTGAACACACGTTGAAATGAAACGCGCTTATTTGATCTATTCCCTTCGAATACCTCACTCTAATACCATTAGTATTTATTTTTATTCATATTTATTTTGTATTTACAACTTAACATCTTATTTAGTAAGACACATGGCATAACGAACCCTTTTAGTTAAGTCTCCCTCTGACAAAGGATGCTGCAGAGGGTTATTGCCCGGCAGAAATCTTATTAACAAGAAAATCAAAAAACCCATCAAATAAAGTAAGCGGTGCTTTTAAATTAAAAGTAGGCGAGATGTTGCATTACGCGAGTGGGTATAAATACACAATTGATCAAAGCAGCCGTGAGTAACGCGGGCCGCGAGCGGTAATGGTGAGCATTCGTTGGCAGGCTTCGGCGGCCGTCTGATTGCATGTAGCAAATAGTAGACTTTCCTTTCTTTTCAACTTTCCGATCATGTTGGCCAGTTTTATTTTTCAGTTAATTGACTTTCGGCCACTTGGGCCAGACGAGCGAGCGGGCTTTCGGTTTCATAACCGCCGACCTGCAACGCCGCGCCGCCGCGCACCCGCCGCGCGCCGGGTTCGCATCCGGCTAGCTACTCTAATTTCTATACCCTACAACTATTTTATATGAGTCGTCCAAAAAGCGGCTTTATTGCTAGAAGCAATATAGTGTTATTACATTTTATAATCGCCCAAATCGTAATCGTATATTTCACATTTTTGTAGATCGATGTAGTCGCTATGAGAATTATTAGTACAGTAATCAAATTTGGAAAATAAAAATCAGCACATATCAATTTAGTACATGAACTTATATTACACAACAATACCGCATTACATACGACTCATACCTAGTTGGCAGATGACGGCGTACTTACTGACCGCCTTATCATTGTCTCACTTACATTAAACGGTTGGGACATTATGGATGTTAAAGCTTGAAACCAAACCCTTTTACCGTTTTATCCTGCTATTTTAAACGACTCAATAAATGTTAGGAACGTTATGCAACAAAGAAACCGGCGCGGCGCATGCTAATTAGTCGATGTCGACGGATGACGAATCCTAATACGTAACGTTATTTTGAACGCAATTGGTTTTGGCGCTACGCAGCATTTGCCAGCACCCGCGCCGGCGACGCCACTGCGATGCCCCCGCACTCTCTTGAACGCCGATTGCTTCCGCTGCACTCTGCAGGGCAGGGGGTCTCGGTACACGTCTACATAAACTACATAAACCATCGTCTGCCGCGATACAACGCGACACGGGCCGAGTTAGGTGACTATTTCAAAAAACCTTTTACCAGTTCGTTAATGACATATCAAACGTGTAGAATGTTATACGAGCTGTAAATGAGGGTACCGGTAATGTAGGTCGGCAGCTCGGGAGTAGTGGTTCGTTCCTGCCTCGTCGCTAAAGGGATAAGTGATAGAAACGCTTTACATAAATGAGAACAACGCAGCCCGGGGGAGCGGCACCCTTCGATGCTAATAAATGTACCCTTGAACGGATTCACGGTAACTGCCGCCCTTGCCGGCTCCGGTAAACAACACACTATATTTAATGTTGCGTTTAACTGACACAGGATGGCTGATAAACTTTACTTGGAACTTTTATGCTTTTTAAACAACAGGAAAGCGCTTGGCCTTCGTCTCACGGTGCCGGTGGTACGGCGGTGAATATGATGCCGAAAATAACATCAGTAGTGTCCCTTGGTCAGACCTGATTTTAATCTATTGTAAATTATATATATTTTCATAAGATTGTTTTATCGATAATAATTATTATTGATACTATTTTGATTTAATAAAATCATTTTATCATTGTTCATTAATGTTACTTTCTTTTTGAAATAATTGAGAAAAGGAGGGAAAATGAATAGAATATGAAATCAAAGTTCAATAGGTAAGAATTTGCTTTGAAGGTTTTCGTTATTTTTCGTGGGATAGCTGCAGTGCGGGCACGTGTCGGACTCGGATTAAACTAATCTGCGTGCCCGCGCCGCGGGGGCAGCTGCAACGTCGGCCCGCCGCCGCCCGCCGCCCTAAATGATTGCACTGATTTTTTCCCTTCTTGCATTAATGATAATAAGAATAAAAAATCTATAACACATTACGTAGAGTAAGAAAAGGAGTATCATTAACAGGCATTGTGCGACACGGAAACGTAACTATAATAAGACAGTGTTTTGATAAACAGTTTCAAAAACCGTAGTGCTGAAACCGATGTTTGGTAAACAACGTCCGCGCACCCGGCTTACAGGTAACTCTCACAACAAACGCCTGTTGACGGTCGTAAGCGTAAGTTTATCAATGGTTGAAAAAAATAAACCAGCTGGTCGCTGGCCTGTTGAGTGCAGGCACCCGCGCGTCCGAACGAGGGAGCGCGGTGAAGGCTCGCCTGTCACTGTGTCTGAGCAAATCAAACCAATAGGTACTCCGATCGGAGTCCAGGGACAGCGTGGGAGAAGGGCACACACTTTCACCTTTATTATAGTAATACTTTCTTATTTATCTGTGCATCAAATTCACAAGATCATAAAGTACATGGCTTTAAAAGAGCTGGGTATGTCATAACTCGGAGATCCGGGGTCATTGCGCTTTGTGCGCTTTGGTGCGGCATCCGCGGGGACTCCATCCCTCGCAGATTTAAAACGATTAAGGGTTGTTGATGAAGTGTGTCCGCCCCGCCCTGCGCCCCACACCGCCGCGCGCCGCCGCCGCCGCCGCCGCCGCCGCCGCCGCCGCCGCCGCCGCCGGCCGGCTGCTGCCACCAAGCTCGCTTATTGTGCTCATTGATGTATTATGAATATGTTTTGTGCGCCATCAGCTAGGGTTTGCAATGTTGTTTATTTACGTAGTCTTCATTCAATAATCAAAACTTTTTGATACCTCGGTTCATTGACCTAGTTTAGTAATCTGCAAAGGGTTCAAAACGCCATATCAAATATAATGTAATACTAAAGTCTTTATATCATATTCATAATCTACGAACAAAGACTAATGCACGCGTGATATAATTTTAAAAGACATTTCGTCGTCGGTTGCATTGTTTTGTATTGATTACCTATTCTTATATCACAAATATATATTTGTAATTGTGTATATTCTTTATAATACTATGCAATGTTAGCATGTTCACTTTCCAAATAATTAATGAAATGTGTATGTATATGTGGTTTATGCGACTGTTGATATGTATGTGTGACGTAGATGCGACATTCGCCGCCGCAACGCAAGAACAAGGTCCGGGCGTGCCGGCGCGGCGTGGGAACGACTGCCTTCACAATGTCAGGTCCAATTGTCGCACAATTACATCACAAAAACGTCGTGTAAGTGAGTTATCCGGCGAAAGGGCCGCGGCTTTCTCGCCGCGCCGGCTCCCCTGTACACTCGTGTCGGGTATAGTATACGTTGGAGCCGCCGTCACGCGGCTGAAAGTCGCTTTCACCGCTGGCAGTGGTACTCGACGCAATTCTCCATAATGTTTGGGGCGTTCCTTGCACCAACCGGTCCGAAATTACCTTCGTCGCTATAAACAACACTATAGCAGTACGGCTTACTTTCTACACAAGTCTCTTGTCTGTGGGCTGACTGAAGAATTTCCAATAGCTGTTTTAAGATCAAGTAGGGCCTTCCCATGCCAGTTGCTGTAGAGACACCAGTACAGCGAGAGCTTTCTCCTGCGATATGATTTAAGCGTGGCAGTTCGCGAGGCAGGCAGAGGTCGCGAGCGTAGGACGCGGCGGCCGGCGGCGGGGCCACGCGTGGGCTGGGAGCCGCCGCATTATTGGATTACGTGCTTGTCGGTACACGTCGTGGGAATAGTCAGATAATCGTCAGCCCCCCAAGGGAAACCACCACACAATGCGATATAAATACAAATTCAGTGGCACACAAACATTTTTTTTTATTGTTTTTCTGAAGTTTCTTCTATTAGGTACTCTTAATTTTTATTTAATTTTGCCAAATGTTGCAAATTATTTTAACTGTGTTGCAGCAAAATGTTTTCCTTACTAGGTAGGTACCTATCAACTAGCAACTACCGCAATAAAACAACTCGTAATTATTTTAAGACACTTTAACCGGGTTCGATGCCCGTTCAAGATAGAATTTTTGAAAATTCTTAAATGCAGTTTTTTTAGTCTTTAAATATGACGACATGGTTCCGTAGAATAACTTTCTGTAAGTATCTCGAATACTTTCGGACTTTTCCATACCGACACTTGAATTCCTCATTCTGTCTATAACTTTTTTAGGTTTCCGTGACCGATTCATGATCCTTCTATTCGAGATATTCGGCAAATCTTAAGGCCTCGCATCTGCGATTCCTCTGGTTTTGCGGGTGTCCATGGGCGGCCTGCTCGTTTGCCTCCTTCTAATATTTAAAAATAAATAAAAAATCAGACAGACGCAAAAGTAAGTTAAATATGCTTCCGTTTTGGCCAGTATAGGTACTATGATGTTCGTTCTTTTTTATTTAACCATGTCCAAATATGCCGTAGTTCTAGCTATCTTGTATTACTTAGGTATATTTATCATCATCTCAGCCAAAAGACGTCCACTGCTGGACAAAGGCCTCCCCCAAGGGTATATGAGGGGATTTGCCATAATCGCCACGCTTGGCAGGCGGGTTGGCGATCGCAGTAAGTTAAGAGTTAACCTCAGAGAGATGCTGCTGCCCATCCTCTGGAATGGACCCTTAATCGGCTTTTACGACACCCGCGGGTGCAATTCTTTATCCCCGGCACCACAAGAGGTAAAGTATGTCATGCATATAATCGCACCTGTCACTGCGCTTACGCGCATAACCTTACGGCCTTACGGGCATCGCGCGTCGCGACACGCACTTGGCCTCTTTTTTTAAAAGTTGATTTGTTCTATGCCCTTAAAAGTCTGCAACAATCGAGCACAGAAAATAATAACTGAGAAGTGATTTTTACTTTTTATTTTCAAGTGCTAATTGCTGCACTGAAGCTAAATTAAATATTTATAAATTTTTAAAATACAGTGAAAAAATTAAACGCCCACTCGACCCAGCCAGGAATCGAACCTGGGTCTTCCGCAATCCGGGCGGCTGCACTGACCGCTATGCTACCGGGAAGACTGACGTAAGCGCTGAATTTTGTCACTGCTTTTTAATGTTTTAGAGTGATTTTTTTAGCAGCACAGCGACATCTATTCAACGGTCGTTGCAACCGATGGCCATGCAGATTCATCTTTGCAGATGAAATACCACAAATTTGATGACACCACGCTATAATAAATTTTGAGAAGTGATGTTCATTTGAATGGCGGCCGCTTAGTCCGGTGACGCTGGAAATGCCGTATGAGGCAATCAGCAAACTCTACATGGCCGAAATCGTTACGAATCGTGGATAGGATTACTAAGTTTCAATTTCATATAATCTACAAGTGCACACCAAACATTAAGTATGATATAGATGATTTCATACTTAACCAAAATTAATTATTTTTCTATAGTATTTGATATATTAAAATGCCACAAAATATCAAGCTACAACACTACCGATCACACTCCTGCTGCTACAGCTGTAGGTACATCGCAAGTTGTTCATAGCGAATAGCGACATTGCGAGAGATTGCAGCAGGGGGCAGAAGCTCCGGTTGAGCTGAGATTTAGGGCTTCCATCAACCGCGCGGCCCGCACAAATGGAACGGCTTGCTGACGTCCACGAGACTGGTGTAGATAGATAGATAGATAACATCTTTATTCGGAGACTATAGACACACACAAAATACTATCATAAAAAACAACAATTACACTAAAAACAAACATAATTTCATAACACAACTATTAAAAAATACAATAATGTGTTTGTGCCGCAGCATCTCAAAAGGGTCGTTGCTCAGCGTGGTATTTATCAATAAAGTGCCCATGAGCGTAGCCTTGACCGTGTAGCAAAAAAAATAGATTAATTAATTAATAAAATTAATTAATAAAAATAAAATTAATTAATAAAGATTTTTTAACATATAAGCTGTATGTTTATAACTGACATTAAATTAGATTAGGATTTAATAATATATAAGTAAAATGCAAAGTAAAATAAAAAATATAATACGTGTGCTACCTAGTTCGCTTTTGTTGCCGCCACCGACAAACATCGCTTAGGAATACCTAACTGCTGTTCGGCGAGCAGATGAGACTTAAGTTGTTATTTAAAAGTGAACTTAGAATGCAACTGCCTTATTGGGGGAGGGATGTTGTTCCAACACTTAGTTGCATTATATCGAAACCTTCCAGTGAAGGCAACAGTCCGATGTTGTTGAACCCTAAGTGGCGGACATGTAGACCTAGGTGCATGATCAAAATATTTTACAGAGCTGTTAAAATTCAATTTTGAAAATAAATATTCTGGATTTTTAAAGCGAGTAATATCAAACAACAGAGATGCTAAATGTAGGTTCCTACGAGCTTCCAAGTTCAGTATTGACTCGTTATAAAGAAAGGGAGAAATATGACTACGTGGGGGAACATTAAAGCAAAACCTAAAACACGCATTTGTACACGTTGAATCAAACGTTGTGATTTATACAGTAGAGGAGGCCCACAGACAAGATCTGCATAATTGAGCCTTGATAATACCAATGCCTCAACAACATTAATTCTCAACAGATTACGTATTTTGTAGAGCACTTTTAGCCTAAAAAGACATTGTCTAACCAGCTTCTCAATGTGGTCCACAAAACGCAACTCGCTGTCTAGATTAACTCCCAGATTCTTTGCCATATCCACGCGATCAATATTTACCTATGAATAGAGACAACCGGAGACTTGGCTGCGATTTCCCGCATTTGGGTGTTTGTCCCAAGTACCATAAACTTTGATTTAATTTATTAATTGGTTGGTGTAATCACCAACCCTGACAAAAGCAGGTCACCTATTTCAAACTCGGTCGCTTGTGAATTATGAAAACGCTGATGAATGCTTTCTTCAAAACTTTCAATTTGATTAGGAACGACGGTGCCGGCGGCTGGCTGCAGCGGCCGGTCGTTTACCGCCCACGGGTGCGACGTCGCCGTCCGCCGCGCCGCCCGCCGCCCGTCCCGCTCACCGCATCACCAAACAAACAAACTTGTTCTCCACCTACACAACAATTACGAGTCAAATGAATGAACCATTCAACACGCATAGTATCTGCATCGTAGCACCTGTTCTATAAAAATGGTTTAGTGCAATGAATTCTTGGAATATTTAAAAGAGCTCTCTAAATTGAACGCGTTAGCAAGGACATATTGCGTTATTTATAACCGGATACAAGTTCAAGCTTATTTCGAGTGGTTCTATTTATTGCCGCGACACTAATACCGTGGACTATGTCAGATGTGTTGATTTATGCGCGTGTTGACTCCGCCCGGGGCGCGCTATCTCCGCCGCCATAGTGCGTGATACCTGCGTAACGACAATAGTTACCTAACTATCAATGAGTCAACTTTACGCCGCCGCTGATGTTATTGCAAATACTTTTGGCTTTGACCAGCATTTGCAAATATTCCTTCCTGCATAAAACCATAAAAATGTGTGTTCATGTGTACTATTATGTGATGTCTAATGTACACATTACGTATTCATTTTAAAACTAGGCGCTTGTGGCGCTGGTGGCGCTGGTGACTGTTTTGTCACCAGAAACTCCTAAATGTGATTGACACAAAATTAAGTTATTAATACCCTTACTGGAATTGTAGAACTGAAAGGAGTATGTGTTTGTTAGACTGTGAATCACGCCGTGGCGCAGTGACTAACGATACTAAACCGATTCCGGTTATCGCTGTCGTCTTGGTATCCTATAAAACGCGGTAAGTGCAGAATCGTAAAAGAGGTTCTAGATCTAACTGGGGAGCGCGGCTGCGCGGCCGCACATACACTTCATAAAACTAAACTTCATTTCATCTTTTAACCGTCTTACAATACGAGTGATGGGTAGGAGTCTCCACCCTCAATGACCCGGCCGAATAGTAGAACTATGCCGGTAGTAAAGCTTTCACCGGCAATATTTCATATAGTTCAACGTTTTATTTTGGTGACAATTTAAACCAACGCTTCTAGTAACTTGGTAAATTGATATAATGTAATATTGGGCACTTGTCGATGCGTTTACCAATCAGCGAAAGGTACATAAAATTAAAATAAGACAGCGTGTCGTTACATCAATCTTGCGGCGCGACGCACGCAAATAGACACTAATGACGGACAAACGCGCATTCCGGCAGCCGACAGCGATGCGACGCGCGACGCCCGCCGCCGCCGCCGTGCCTCATGGAAGTATTGAAATAACTCGCGCAGGGTCGCCGCGCCACCACCGCCCAGCTAGCCAGTCAACCAGTCAGCCAGCCAGCTAGCCAGCCCAGCTAGCCCACCACCAAGCTAGCAAATTATTAGCGCAAGCATTGATTGATAATAAATGATTTAACTGATTATAAATAACACCCTTATTAAACCGAAAAAAAATAATTAACGGTGAGTGCATGCCACAGTCAACGGTGTTCCATTGTTACCGAGCCGCTAGATCCTTTGATCCTCAATTTGAAGCGAACAATTCGCGCTTCCGTGATGGCACGAAAAGTGAAACTGTCCGCCCGGCCAGCGACCGGAGCGGCGCGGCCGTGACCGCTGCCCACCACCCGCCACACTAATGGAACTAAAACAATTAGCGTTACGATGTCTACAACGAGCGATTAAGTGTAGACTTATAAAACATCAAGACATTGTTTCATATTAGCCAGATAGCTGCGGCGCGCTTCGCGGAAGGCGGCCACCGGAGCCCGGGGCCCGCGCTTCCACGAACCCGCGTCGC
Organism: Eudonia truncicolella; assembly: GCA_949315975.1. Classification (NCBI taxonomy): domain Eukaryota; kingdom Metazoa; phylum Arthropoda; class Insecta; order Lepidoptera; family Crambidae; genus Eudonia; species Eudonia truncicolella. The sequence goes on along the minus strand of OX438831.1, from coordinate 273,259 downwards.
CACGCGGCTGTGCAGGTGCACGTTAGACTTGTGGACACACAAGTTCAAGTGTCGTTCTTGGGTTATACATTGTCAACGTTATTACACAAAAATCTATGTGTTACGCAGTAACGACATACATAGCTATAAATAAAATAATGTACTTACACATTGAAGAGGATGCACACATCCAATATTAGCGTAAAAAAGTCGCTTTGTTGAGTGCATTACTGATCTGATTTCAAAAGTAAAACATTATTGTCATAAAAAATACATCAACAACAAGTAACCTGAAAACCTAAAGGCAGTATATTACCAATAACTCAAAAAAGTTTCCATTATATTAAAAATATATATTATGTTATGGAAATACTGTCAGATAAGGAATAGGTTTAGGGTACTACAATCGAGAACAATGAATCCGGGTCACTTAAAGAAATCTATAAATCTCGGAAACTAAGAATGCTAGCTTAATGAAATAAATTGTGTTTAATAGACAATTAAATACTCCTTAAATGAAAGTAATAAAACTTCATACTTATTGTAAAGTTATGTCATAAAAAAATCTAATTTGAAAAAGGGAGACTATCGAAGATGGAACTACGAGATTACTGCATTTGTGTTTGCTTTTGTTTCTAATCTGTCATTTAAGTGGGTATAGTATATCATGTTGATAGTGTTCAATATTTATTATTCAAGCTGTAATCATGTCGCTTACACCTGAAGAATGCACCAGAATTCTCGCAATGCTGGAAACTGGCCGGAGTCAGCGCGATACAGGAACAGGCAGAACCAGGTATACCACAGCACGAGGAGATCGAAACTTGGTGATCGCTTTCTCACAGGAACTGAACTTACAAATCAGTTTCGACGCCTCGGAGGAAGTATCCCAAGCGCATGGATGTAAGACGACGACTTGCTGAAGCTAATTTGAAACCACTTAGACCTGCAAACGGCCCTAAACTGGAGCGGGGACATCGTATTTCAAGACTAAGATATGCCTAGAACCACTGAAATTGGACTATTGAAGATTGGTCAAAAGTTATGTTCTCCGACGAATCAAAATTTATGCTCTACTAGCACGATGGAAGACACAGAGTGTATAGAAGACCAGGGGAAAGATTCAAGCAAGCATGCATCGAAGAAAAAAGTAGCCAATGGTGGTGGGTCTGTACTTGTGTGGGCCGGAATTTCTTCTGAGAGTCGCACAGAACTGGTGTTCATAGAAAACGTTGCGTGTGCGTTTACGGCCAAAAAGTCACCATTCCTTCCTCTTCCAACTCTTCAGGGCACATCTCTAAGCCTGCAGAGCAATATCAATTTATTTCATGAAGCTAGCATTCTTAGTTTCCGAGATTTATAGGTTTCTTTAAGTGAACCCGGATTCATTGCTCTCGAGTGTATATGTGGTTATATCTTAAAAAATCGATTCATCTTAACGGTCCGGCTGGCGGCGGGCGGCTGGCGGGCGGCGGCGCGGCAGCGACTAGTAACATTTGTAAAATCTCTTCTTTGGTGTACCTATTACATAGAAAAAACATACTTAAACTTACATATATTGCAGCAACGCTGGCTAATAGCTAATAACGAGCACTTACAAATTAAAAATACTTGAGTATGACGAAAAACCAATGCAATTTATATCAAAACGAAAGCTTAAGTAAAGAAAAAATTAATATGATAAAAATAAATACGTTCTGCGAGTCATACTCGCGTCAATCAATTCTATTGTGTCAATGTGGCCAGTGCAGCCGGCTACCCCTTTTTAGGAGCGGCCGAGTAACGTGTACACGATAAATTTTACGAAAAAGGCAACATCAGCGCAGCCTTCACGATACCTAATTTACGGGCGACTTAAGAGACGGAATAAATGCAATTAACAAAGTTACGAAACACTACGGCAATTCACGGCGATTGTTAAAAATAGGACATACAAAAATGTATGTCAAGTCAACTGAGTTGAGCAAAACTACTCGTCAGCGTTGCTGTACGATCGACCTCAATCGATTTCACCGTTAAGTTATAACATTTTAATGACTAATTTATTATATTTTAAACCTATTATTAGTTAACATAATAATATACACAGTCAGGTCATAAATTCTGTCACATGTTTAATATAAAATAATTGAGACAAGTTTATTCATTATGTAACCATTTATATACCAAAATGAACTTAACAAAACATAGATTCTTAAGACAATAAAGTTTATTCAAAATGACCTCCGTGATTTTGAATACAGGCCTTCAATCTGCGCGGCCAGTCGTCTATCGCAGCACGAACGAGGTCCATGCCAATATCGGCGGCTGCCTTAAAGGATGTCTTGAGTGACTCCAAATTGGGATGAGACTTTGAGCACGCCTTTTCCTCCAAGTGTTGCCATATCTTGTAATCTAACGGACTCAAATCTGGACTGGAGGAGGGCCAGTCTTCGTGCCGGATGAAGTCGATTTCACGCACCGCCAGCCAGTCTTGTGTGCTCTTCGCTCTATGAGCTGGCGCCGAATCATGTTGGAATACCCAGTGCCTGTTATTGAACATGGTATGAGAAACAGGTTCCACAAGGTTCGTCAGGACTGTATTTTGATACACAACTGCATTCGTTTTTACACCTTTCTCACAAAAATGTACCTCTGTTAAGCCCCAATAAGAAATGACCTCGTTGGACACGCGGAATAAGGTTGCTCGCTTCTTCACTACTGTGTGCATACACCTTATCATTTTGTTTGTTGTAGCTTTCTTCTACAGTAAAAATATTTTCATCCGAAAATAGAATTTCCCGATATTTTTTTCCCGCGTACCGCTTCAACAAAGCGCGGCATTTCTTCAGTCTCAGGTCCATTAGACGAGCATTCAAACGATGTCTTGTTTTTCTTCGATATTCCCGAAGCCCTAAGTCTGCATTTAACACCCTTTTCACCGTAGTTCTGCTTAACCCCATCTGAAGGGCCAACATTTTCTGCTTACGTTTGGGATTTCTTTGAATTCGCGCCTTCACAGCTTTTATCACTGCTGGAGTCCTAACAGACCGAGGGCAACCACTTCTTGACCTGTCATCTACACTAGAGTCTTCATTGTATCGTTTGATGGTACGATAAACAAATCTTTTGGTTAAATTAAAATTTTTCAGCATGTCAAAAATTTGAATTGGCGCGTAACCGCAACGATGCAACGCAATAACTGCAACACGGTCTTCTTTAAGCGTCCACTCCATATTTAAAAATGAGTAAAATTCTTAAAAGTATACATTTTTATTTTCATGAACAATTCGAAATTCAAATTCAATAAACTTTTTTGTGGCCAGCATTCTAAAAGAAAAGTTTTTACTGTGTGACAATACTTATGACCTGGGGCCCGACCGCCTAACTCGATTGCTTTGGCTACGTGTATAGTTTATACCGTCATCTCGTCATCTAGCTAATAGGTATAGGCATATATCGAAAGCTATAGCCTATAGCTTTCGATATTGTTTTCATAGGCGGTACGAAATGACAAGTTGACGTCATAAACTATACACGTAACCAAAGCAATCGGTTAGGCGGTCGGGGGGCTGACTATGTATATTTGGAAAGGGGAGAGGGGGTAATTAAACGGATACTAATACTACATCCGTATAACATATGATGCGTCAGCAATCAGCATCTCTAAAACTGTTTATGGATGGATGGCTCAAAGAAGATATTCTAGAATTGGTGCGGCGGCGGCGGCGCGGCGTAACGTAACGTAACCGTATTGCGCGCGCGCAGACGGGCCGGGGCCAGCGGCGCACGCCCGCGCCCGCCGCATTCCGCGACGCACCCGCACCACCAACAAATAGTTGTTACTTATCGCTGCAGCCAGTCACTATTGTTAAATCCCAATAAGGCTAAATAGTAAACGATTTAATACTGTGAATACTATTAAAATAATAAAAAACAAGTGTTAAATACCATTGTTTGTATGCCTTTATGGGAGTCAATGAGGTTTTTAGACACTCCCGTGCAGCTTCAATTCTATAAAGCTTTAGTGAACTTTGAGTCATCTATTTTTGCAGCGTTTGTTTTTGCGCGGGCGCGGTGCGGGCGCGGTGCGGGCGCGGTGCGGGCGCGGTGCGGACGCGGTGCGGGCGCGGTGCGGACGCGGTGCGGGCTCGGTGCGGGCTCGGTACGGGCGCGGTGCGGGCACCACGCAGGCGCTGATGAAGTATGCACGCGCTAGAAGTTAGATTAGCGCAATTAGACGCGCGTGCATGCCTTACCAACGAAGACAATTTTTATTATGTCGTTCGACGCTTAAAAAAAACGGGTCATTCCCGAGTGCCAAAGGACTGTCCGAGAATTTCAGTTGCAACCTTCCCATGCAGACACTAATGTTACTCAAAGCAAAACTAGTGCTGTAGTGTAGATATGACTAAAACTATTATAGTATTCGTTAAGAATGATTTGAGTTTATTACTGTAGCAAATCGAGCCAATTTAAATCTTTTAAATTAATTAAATCGCTTTATCTTTACAAAAGGAGTCCTGCGCTTTTTACAAACTAAAAGAGAACATTTCAAAATTTGAGCAAACGTTGTGGAGTGCAAACGAAGTCTCACTGGAAGCTATTAGTTAGTTTGCAGCGCGCACTGTATGGACGCCCCGGTCCGGAGTCCGGATATTGCAGCCGTCCGCCTCCCCGTCAGCACCACGCGGCGCTGCGAGCGGCTGCGACCTCGCGTCTCGTGCTCGGGGTAAATAAAGCAACAACGACGGAACCTCTTCCGTTTACCTTCAAATAAAAGGTGAAGAGAGTCCTCACGCCTGCACTACGTTTAGTATCGTCGCTATGTTCGCAATTCACGGGTTACAATGCTACAATTGAAACTTTCTCGTCGGTGCTTTAGGTGAAAGGCAGTCGAGTAGGAATGCACGGCGAGACGCTGCGCCGTCGCAGCCGCAGCTAGTCAAGATCAGAAAGGTTACCTTAAGGAAATACTATGTGTTTCAATGAAAAATACAGGGATGAATGTAGTTGAATAAAGCACTTTTTTATAAATATTTATAAAATGTTTTTGTTTTGTTTATATTATGTTAACGCAAATTTTGTTGGAAAAAAAAAATTACAAAAACACAAATGTTGAAAAAAATTCCACGAGCAGGATTTGAACCTGCACCCTTCTGACATACCGGGTCAGGTACTTTCCCAATTGATCTATCGTGGTTCTAACCAGCCAGCCGAAATTATTCAACACTATTTACTTTTTAACTTTGAAAGCCAAAGGCGCCCATTCAATGTTAACAACTACCGTCATCAACATCCGATCATAATATTTTTACAAATACTAAAGATCAGTTAAGAAAGAAGAAATTTATAAAATGTTTTTGTTTTGTTTATATAATTTTAACGCAAATTTGACACCATCGGTCCTGCGCTGCCCGCATCCAGCGGCTTCCCGCGACCTTGACCAGATCGTAGGTCCACCTTGTAGGGGGCCTGCCCACGGAACTTCATCCGGTGCGTGGTCGCCAATCGAGAACCTTTCCGCCCCAACGGCCATCGGTTCTCCGCGCTATGTGTCCCGCCCACTGCCACTTCATTTGAGCAATCCTCCGAGCGATGTCAGTTGTTTTAGTTCTCCTGCGGATTTCATCATTTCTGATTCGATCACGCAGGGAAATACCAAGCATCGCTCTCTCCATTGCTCGCTGACCATGAGCCTTCTTATGAGACCCATAGTAAAGGACTACGTCTCACTCCCGTATGTAATCACTGGCACACACACTGGTCAAAGACTATTGTCTTGAGACATTGAGGAATTTTAGATGCGAAAACATCACGTAGCTTCCCGAATGCAGCCCATCCGAGCTGGATTCGTCAAGAGATTTCTTTCTCGAAGTTGGACTTACCTAAATGGACTGTCATTCCCAGGTAAACGTAATGGTCAACAACATCGAGTGTAACGTTCCCAACATTATCTGGAGCGGGTGCACATGGGCATTGGACATGATTTTCGTCTTGTCCATGTTCATCTTAAAACCCACTGTTTGAGAAGCATTACTGAGATCTTCGAGCATTGTGTTCAGGTCTTCCAAGGTCTCGGCCATGAGAACTACATCATCGGCAAACCGAAGGTTTGTGAGATACTCGCCATTAATGTTGATGCCGTATCCTTTCCAGTCTAGAAGCTTGAAAATATCCTCCAACGCAGCTGTGAACAGTTTTGGAGAAATAACGTCTCCCTGTCTCATATCTCGCTGTAGTTGGATAGGATTAGACCTTTGGTTCTGTAATCGGACCGACATAGTGGCGTTTTGGTATAAGTACCTCAGCACCTCGATGTACCTGTAGTCTACTTGGCACCTCTGGAGAGGCTGCAGCACTGCCCAGATCTCGACCGAATCGAAGGCTTTCTCATAGTCCACGAACGCCAAGCAAAGTGGCAAGTTATACTCTTCGGTCATCTGTATAACGACCTTAAGTATCGGCTTACCACCCGCTCTTAGAAGCTCTGTTGTGATTCCGTCATCACTCGCCGCCTTGTTGTTCTTAAGCTGCTTGCTGCCATTCTAATCTCAAACAGGCTGACGTCCGGGATATCTTCGGTATAGTGTCGGGTCAGCTTTGCTCTAGGGTCTTTAGCTTTGCTTTCAACAGGTGTTTTTGAGGAGTAAAGCTGGCCATAAAAACTCTCGATCTCTCTCAGGGTTTCAATCAATATTAAATTGGCGAAGGTCGCTCGTCAAGGACTTAGAAGTCTGCCTATTTAGCCGACGATAACGAAAGGCATCCGCTGAGCCATGTAGCCTCATTTCATATCTCTGATTCATGAGTGACTAGTTAATTTAGAACGGCGGGTTTTATAATACTTGGACCCTACCGTACGGACAGTATCCACCACCATGTTGTACACATCGTCCACGTCGATGCTGTTTTCAAGGGTTTCGAAGTTTCCTGCCCCCGTCCGTGCAGCCCTAAATAAACTGCTTATGTTTCGTTGGGAATGCAAATTCCCTCATTAAGAGGTCAGGCGGGGTCACCGCATCACGGCGCCAACGACGGCGTGCGTCGCTGATCCACGCTCGCTCACAGATTCCCCTCTATTCGGCCATTCCAAGACTAGATTACTATTAACTTTATGAACTTGATGTAGGACATGGTTTGAATAACTTTAGCGCGTAGGCCACATATTTCAAGGGTGCCCACGCCGCGCCGCCCGCCGCCCCGGCCGCCCGCCACACGTCCTAAAGTATAAGTAGTACATGCTAAAGTAATAGGTAATGATGATGCCAAATTATTATAAAAGTCAACTTAGTTACAACCTACACATAAATAAACTTTGATTATACATAATCTACCACCCCCGCTGCGTGATTTGGGAACTACGTATTTGTTTAAACGTGCTTATAAATCTCACTTGCTAAACATTCAACAATCCACTTAGTAGCTGTTTTATATTATTTTATTTGTTATTTTAATTACATTTATTTATTTTTCTCGTTTGTCTTTCTTGAGGTGGTTTATTTATATAGTAGGGACCATATTGTTAATTTATTTAGTTGTTGTTTGTATTTACAGTCATACAGTGTGTGATATATCTACTTATTCAAATATACCTAATTATCTTTATGCACCATACCAGCACTTTGCAGATTTTGTCTTTTAATATTTATTATTTACAACTATAAGATTTCAGTACCAGGTAGTTTGTTATTATTAGTTAAATTTTAAACGCGAGCCACGTTGCGCATTTTCTCCACGGGTTTCGGCAGAATATCAGTGTTGTGACCTTGGTTGCAACAAAAAAACTGAGTCGGAGCCCTTTGGTTGACTCGACACATACTATATGTTACACTAAGTTGTATTTTTTAATTACTATTTTTAGTTTCTGTATTTTTTTTTATGTGACTTTGTGTATGTGTCGTGTATTACCAATAAATATTATTCATACATCATTCATTTATAATTGGGTTCGATTTGAAATGTTGTAGATATTATTTAGCAGTTTATTGTAAAACACATAATTTATCTTAAAGTGTCATCGTGGAGTCCTTTGTAAACTTCAGAGACTTCTTCGAGGCTTCACAGACCCTACGTGTATGGAGCGACAGACAGACAAGGCAAAGAAACACAACAAAGGGAAATTACTAGGTACTGCTAAAAATAATTTGAAACTGTCATGAAATAACTTGGTCATCGTACTATGTAGGTACATACTAGGAGTGTTATTACTACCAGCAGATAGGCGAATGAAAGTAAAGTGTTTGGTAGTAAGCGACATATATGTATGTCGCGGCGCGGCCGGAGCTGAGCGGCTGTAATCGCCTTTGCCACTTCACTACCCACAATTCTGCCGCTTGTACGGCAGGAGCATTATCGTATCGATAAAAATTATGTACTTATGTAATTATTACTTCAGACTGAACTTTTGAATTTCATTTTAAAATGTTTGGTACCTACTAATAAGCAGTCGCTAGGCAGGCATATGCCTAGCGTTGCAACGGACGCGTGCTCAAGGAGCGGAAGGTGGCCTCCGGCCTCGGAGGCCGGCCTGCGTCATATTGTTCACCATATCGTATCGATAGCGGCAAATTATAGAATTTTTTTTTTATTGAAAATACAAAGAAACTGGTCCGATGATCAGAAAATCCAGACATAGAAAATATTTAAAATACATTTCCATAGGGTGAAGTCTAACAATCCACTATCAATTTTTTTGTAGAATAAACATTCATTACCCATTAATTACATATTTTTTTACTTCATGGGTGTTAAAAAGAGATTTGTGTAAAGGAATGGAAAGGAAGGAATGGAAGGAAGGAAAAGGAAGAAATAAAGCCTTGCAGTAAGGGCTCGATCGGGCTCCGCGCGCCCACGCCCCGCCCGCCCCCGCGCGCCCCCAGGGCGCGCCGCCGCCGTCGCACTTCAAATAGCATCTATTTCATAGTGTCTGCCTTGTACGTCTGTTCGATTTAGTGGTATTGTAATTGTGAAGTCAGTCGGTAAGAAATTTCGAAGAATGTGTCCTTCTTACACCAGCCTGGATATACCTAGTCTGAATATGTACGAGATATCTCTTTCGTACAAATTCATCTTATTTATCTTGATTTCAGGATATAAGAGGCTTGACAGTGATCATTATAATCAATGTGGTGTATGTAACGATTGGATTCACAAACAAAAGTTCAATACACAGAACGCGTCGTCCGTGACCTTTTTCGTTGTTTTAATTTGTTTTTAAACAGAGAGAGCTTTGTTTATGAAAGCAACTTTCAAGAGATTTATGACTCCAGTACTTAGATGTACTTCAAACTGGAAGATCCTTGTTCTGTATTACATAAATACTTAGCGCCTTACAAATAAACAAAGAAAAGGGTCGGAATAGTTATCCCGTGTTTTGTCCCTGTCAAGGAATAACTATGCGGAACTTTTTCTTTATTTATTTGTAAGGCACTTAGTGTTTAAAGTTTAATGTGGACTTTCGGTCGCGATGCCGTCTCGCAAATATCAGAGCGAGAGCCGGGCGTCGACCCCGCCAAAATTAACCGCGCTCGCCGGCGGCGGCGCGCGCCACTCCATCTACAATGCAAACAAACACGCCTAGACCACACATCGCAGATTACTAGCCGCAAGCAAGTTGACGGGGCAATTCATACGATCGTTTAAGCGACCTTAACATTAAATGCTACAGAGCCGCGCGTCTGCCGCACGCTGATAATAACAAACCCTCCATGTGCCCCGCTAATGTGAGAACACTCGCCGCAACAGCCACTTGAAGCTAAAAGGACAGTTGCTCGACTGCCTACGAGGACATTTTTTGCCATATATAAGATATGTAAAACATTCCTATCTGCGTGTTTCTCGCAATATCACATGGTATATAAAATACGAGTACATTCTTCTGATGGCAGACAGTATACTCCTTCATTGACATTTTATATTATTATGCTCAGAAAATCTTGGTCGCACTTTTTCTCAGCAGTTCACTAACTTTTTTAATTGTTTAAGTGATGTGGATATGCGTAGTCCACTAGATTTGTACCTTATAGCGGGCGCTTGGACGAATTAAATTCGTCCAAGAGCGGGCGGGCGACTTCAATTTGAGTGCTATAGGCTGGTCTCCTAGTATTAATTATGATGGTTCTTATGACCCTTTCAACTTTAAATCTGATAACGAAATACGGTTGGCTGACGAGTTGAATACTCTTGACCTGAAGCAATTCAACGGAATTTAAAATGCCGGTGGTAGGAGTCATGATCTTATCCTATCTAATGCCGATGTCTGTGTGCCGATGATTGCGAAGCGCAGCGTAGCGATTGTCTTGAATTTCGAGGTTTTTTTTTATTAGACAACAGAAAGCAAAAATTACTAAATTGAAACTCGATGCATAAAATATTGGTATTATCTATTTGGTGACAATATAACATATTTGGTCTGAAATGCAGTTAAAAGGTATTCATATATTTTTAAGGCATTTAATAAAAATTAAATTGTATCCTTTTTATAATATTTTAGGAAACACAATTTGGTGATCATTTATCCGTTTTGGTAAGCGTTTCGATCTTTATTGGTAGTAAAATTTAGAAATTTTTGGTAGGCTTTTAAACACAAGCCGTTTTTATTTAGATTTTAAAATTAAGTCGGTATTTGTCATTGTGGTCAATTAATTGTGAGGTAAATCAATTTTAGGGACTTTGTACATAGGTATTTCAAGTTTTATCATTATGAACTTCAGTAATATATCCATTTCACATTTTAAGGTATTGGTATTTTAAATATAAGTCAAACAACCAATAAGTATTTAGATTTTAGTGATTTTAAAAGTAGGTTATTTTATGTTAGGTTCTTTAATTTTAGACATTCAAATACGTACCCTTCGATAAATATATTGATAATATAGTTTCTAAGGCTTCAAGGGCTCTAGGCTTTGTGATGCGTAGTGCCAATGATTTTAGGCAAATTAAAACTCTAAAGATTTTGTACTGTAGGTACATTTGTCCGTAGTTACCTTGAGTACGCATCACAGGTTTGGAACCCAAGATATCAAGTATATGTTGCACGTATTGAAAGTATCCAGGAGCGATTCATTAAATATCTATGTTTTCGTGCTAGAATTAGGTATGAGTCTACATCTTACTTGTACTTATGCAGAAGTCACCTCCTACTTCCATTAGAGAACCGACGGGATATCTGGTTCTGTGGACTCGCTGAGCTGGTTTCACATATAGGCCTGAGACCTCCCCTAAAGTCACGCAGGTTTCATCCGCTTCTGTTTCTTTCCCAGTGCCAGCTCAAACTTCAGGCAGAACTCATATAATATGTTGCATGTGGCTAACAATTTCAATGCAGTATCCAAGGAGGTGTATATAGATTTATAAAACACAAATTGTTTGTCTGCGAGCCGTCTTTGAGCCAGTTGTTTTTAATGGTAAAGTGCAGTGCTGATAATATGTTGTCTTGTTTTTATTGAGTCAATGTTCAAATGTTCATTTGAGTTTATTTGATGGAAACAATGAAAAAGTACAGCCAGGCCAGGGCAGATAAGATAAAGGCTGTTGCAAACCTTAAAAAGCCCTTAAAATGTACACGAAATTGGACAGGTTATCGGTCTGGCGAGGTTATTTTCGACAGTTTGTCCAAGGGTTTGCCACAAATTCACAAACTAAAGAAAAATTTGATAACACCACATACCGTTATCTAATTGGTGTCGAATATAAATATGCTATATAAAATGTTACATAAGAATAAGTAAAATGTCGCGTTATTGGCACTCGCCGCCCACGTCCACACTGGTACAACATGCTGCATAACCATGCTATACATATTACATGTTTTGTCATTATGTCTGGACGCATGGCTTTATGTTGTAATTTAGTTAGGTACATTGAAGAATTTCTTTGTAAATTAATGTCTAACGCTGCCGGTATCATGGCAACCTTTGAGCCGGGTGGCCCGTGGTGGTCTTTTAGATTAAGGTTTTAGATCATAATATTCACATATTATAATTTTTTAATAAATTGATTGTATTAAATATATATTTTATATTAGTTGTGTAACAGAGTAAATAAATAAATTGTATGATAATTACAGAAATTAATAAATCGTCAAGTTAATTGTTCCATTAGGTTGCATAATTACATGCATTCTATCTGTGATTCATTATCTATATCTATACTATTAATGAAGAGGTAAAGTTTGTGTCAAAAATAAAGATTAAAATATTTAATGTCTAAATTTTAAAAGAAAACTTTAACTGAAGTTTGCACTTGAGTTAAATATTTTTCTTAAAGACACTTCCCAGGCGCCTGTCTAAGACAGTCACTGTGTCAGGTTGGCGACTGTTAACTAATCATTGTATAAGTTTTGTTTGTTAAATAATATGAAAGAGCATACTGAAGAAGTGATTTCTGTTCTTGACGTTGGGTTGGATCAATGTCATTGCCATCAGAAAAATAAAAAGGCAGTTTTGTAATAGGTAAAGGATTAAAATAATAGAAGTTGGAGTAATTTATCATTGCTGTTAATACGTCCGTCCAAAGTTTTAATAAATAACTAAATGCGCGAGCTGTCGTATTCTTTAGAGTATTTATTAGTAGGTAGGTAGGTTATAAACTTATAACTGTAAGACTAGAACTTGCCGAGGGCAAAAAACATTTATTTTCTAGAAGAGCATCTTCGAGGTTTATTAAAGAAGCGTCACTTCGCTTGTTTCGACACGTCTTCAAAACAGATTTACGCCAAGCAAAAAGTACTCAACCATAAATCCCTTTTGCAAAATTCGCTACGTACTGCATTAGCTGCGGAGATTACTGCCAAAAGCCAGGATCAAACACCGGAGTCGCGTTCTTGACGAAGCTCAAGTTTATTTGGGTCATAAAGCTTTATTGCCGTTCATGGTAATTTAAAATACGGGCGTGCGACCTCGGCGTCTGCTCGCGGCAGTCGTGGAACAGAGCACGCGGACACTGGCACGACGCGCACAGTACGTGTGTAATCCCCAACTTATAACTGTCAGCTGGACATATCAAATACATTCAAAACAAATTTGTTTGTAATAGCCAATAAGTAATTCATTCATTCATCTCTACTCAGTAAACCATTCCGGCAGCATCAAAGAAAGTTTAACTGATATTAATCGGTTGGGTGTTGTAGATAACCCGAGTGGTTTATCAGCGCTCGCGCGCGAGTGTGCTGTGCGCCGGCAAGTGCCGCGCACCCATCCCGGAGCCCGCCGCCGCCGCCGCCGCGCGCGCGTTCTCGACACTTCACAGCGTGTAAGGCTATTAGTTTGGGTTGACTTAAACCACTCTGTATGGATCTGTTTCTACTCAACACCGTTTAACTCACGTTATATTTTTGTGGTATTAATATGAAAATGCTATTAATACCACAAACCTTACCGTACACCTAACCGTTAAAATCGAAGCGAAACAATATTCTTGCTTCTAGATTAGTCAAACAATCAATTTCGGTGACAAAGGTCAACTGAAAAGTACGTCAAAAAGACCTCAACTAATGCAGTTATGGTGAAATACGCCGCGCCTAGAAATGATCACTTGGGTATATGAGTATGTGAAATAATAAGTCAAAAGAAAACTCGCAATAGATTCCATTGTCATTAGAGAAGCTTCTAAGCGATTTCCCAAGCACGCCCGACCGGCCAGCGGCGGGCGGCGGCGCATAGTTGGCCGGGCTCAAAGGAGGCGGTTTAATAAGGACGAGTCGGTGCGCGTGTTCGGGCGCACACAATGCGCTCCATTCACCCGCTGCACGCAGGACGGAGCACGGCCCGCGCCGGCCGGCCGCCCGCCACGCCGCGCCCGTCATGCTGCACTCAAACTCAATTGGGCAACTTTCAAGTCGGCGAACACTTCCTCTATTGCGCTAATCCCTATTTCGTGGAAAATACAACATCTTTATAAAAGGAGCTCCTAATATTGAACTTTTACCATTTAAAGCTAAATTACGATCTTGAATATTGAGTAGTTATGAAAATAATATCACAATATCGACACCAACTGCGGTTGCTACGCGCTACGGTGAGGGGCTGCGAGGAGAAGCGGCAGTTACTCTAGATGTCTGCTGGACCCATTACTATTGTTTCACGAGCTGAGCCCACTTTAAGGAACATTCTGAATGTCGCTTTGATCCCTCGCTTTAATGAAGTGAGATAAAATGCAATAAAGTTAAGTTCACACGAGTAATTCATTTCCATTCTGCGTGTGATTCTGCTAACAATAGGTATTCGTATTAGGACCACAATAAAGATAAATGTTTTAAGTTACTTATTATACGGAACCGCTGGCGGGCTGAGCTGGCTACATTTTAAAGTGTCTTTTGCGTTGCCCAAGATTAGTCACTATACGGTCATCCGGTGCACTAGTCTATGCAACCATCGCAGTATACTACTTTGAAGTATTAGTGTATTAGTATGAAGTATTAGTGCTTTAAGAGGGTTCCCTACATGGCATCGAAAGTTGCGACATCTAATGTCACGACACGAAAACGGTGCGTCGAACGGTCATCAAACCGATAATGGTACGCCACATCGAATGTCGCGACATCGAATGTCTCAATGGCGAACCATTACTGCAACGAATGGTTAACACAGCGAATGGCTGGACCTCCAAAGGTTATAGTATCGATTAATCATGACGTCGAAAAAAATAAAAATAAGTAGGTTTGAATAGGCAAAACTAATTGATTTGAAAGTCAAAAAAAGTACGTTAAAATATTGTAAAAAAAACACAATTAACACGTTGACTGCCGCAAAACCAGACACAATAGAAAATTTATTGTTTGTCGGTCACCGGTGACCACCACGGCGATTAAGGACTTAAATAAATGAAGCAAATGTATTATTATTATTTTTTCCTCTAATAGTAGATCTATAATATCAACTCCATTCTACGCCTACGTGTTTTGTAGGACGCAATGTCAAGTTAAACTTCTAACTACACTCATTCAAAGTAGTATTTTTACACTTAAGTGTTTTTTATATATTTTAGCGTTTTTTTTTATTAACGCTTAAATATACTTAAGTAAAATTTAAACACTGAAAAAAGACGACAACCTCAGGCGGGAATCGAACCACGCACCTTCCGCATTCCGGGCGGCTGCCTTAACCACTTGGCTACCGAGGTCTGGCTTTCACCCGTCGAAATTTTTCAGTGCTTGATGCTTATGTTTTTTAGTCAACATTGCTTCATCAATCTTAGAAGTTTTCACCTCTGAGATCCGAAAGAAATATTTTTACAAATATTTGAACATTCGGTTAAGATGAAGCTGCGTTATAGATAAGTGTTTTTTATATATTTTAGCGTTTTTTTTTTATTAACGCTTAAATATACTTAAGTAAAATTTAAACACTGAAAAAAGACGACAACCTCAGGCGGGAATCGAACCACGCACCTTCCGCATTCCGGGCGGCTGCCTTAACCACTTGGCTACCGAGGTCTGGCTTTCACCCGTCGAAATTTTTCAGTGCTTGATGCTTATGTTTTTTAGTCAACATTGCTTCATCAATCTTAGAAGTTTTCACCTCTGAGATCCGAAAGAAATATTTAGAAATATAATTTTTACACTTGTTTTATTCTATGCTTGGCGATACGAAACTAAAATGAGTGAAACTAAATTACTAAAAACTGATAAAGACAAGGATTGTTTGGTTATAGTTGATGGGTTTAAGATGGTGTAGAATAAAATCAGCGATAAAGGAATTTATTACCGCTCAACTGACCATTCGATATCGTGTATCGTGTATCACTACGTTATAAGTTTGCCTCCCCTGGCCATCACCCGCGCAATCAAGTTCCTAATTACGGTGATGCGCCACCTCAAATGGAGTCATTATGGACAGGTTTGGTGCTGCCAACTTGGATATTGAATCAAACGATCGTTTGCATGTCATTCGCTAGTTTATGTTGTCATCATCGGGCTCTTTAATAAAAGCCAAATGCACTAATGAACCTTGAACAAAGCACCAAAGTTGGAAATTAATATTTCCTCAGATCCTTACGATATGAAGTGAAGGTTAATTGACTACGTCACGGCTACCCGGCACCTGGCAGGCCGACTACCCGGCCACCCACTAGCGCGGCCATCCACCAGCCCGGCCACCCCCCAGCCCGGCCAATCAGCAGCCCAGTCTCTCGGCAGCCCGCGATTGTCTTGGGGTGTACCCCAGGGCACACCCCAAGACAATCGGACTAGCCTGGGCTAGTAAATAGTGGCGAACCTAATCGGAGACGCGGGGCAAGCCGTGAATCGCCTAACCTTTGCTTAATTATTAATAGCGCTCCCTTCGCCGAAACACTTACTTACTTACATTGGTGAAATTGGTGGGACAGGCCGGGGCTGCTGGGACTACCGGGACTGGCTGGGGCTGCCAGGACGGGCCGGGACTGGCCGGGACTGCCAGGACTGACCGGGACTGCCGGGACTGACCTAAGCTGCCTGGACTGGGCGGGGCCCCTAGGGCTGCTGGGACTACCAGGACCGCCGGGGCTGCTGGAAGCTAAAAAAGTAATTAACCCACAACCGCTAAGAATTTGTAACAAAATAAACTAATTTAATTAAGAGTTTGCAGCCGTTTATGTTGGGGTAATAATGATTTTATTTATAAATTGAAGCTTTAATGTCTGAAAGTGAAATTAATTGAGTGATAAAACTATCTACAAATCTGCCAAAGTCGGAAAAAACGAACATTACATTCAATACAACGTGGCTGCACATTTTTAGACTGATAAAGAATAAGGACATTGACAGACAAGCTCATTTTGTGCAGACATTATTTGTGTAAATGGACTTGATCTGGAACGATAAGTGGCAGGCCTGCGAGGCAGGCATTAGAAGAGGCCCGTGTCCAGCCAGCCTCCAGCCAGCCTCCAACTGATGCGGGCTGATTATTATTCAGTTTATTTAACTTCAACTTCGATTTATTATTGGTTCGTCCCGAAGTTTCGTCCCACATTCCAAAAAATTCTTAGTTTGTCCATATAATTTCATAAAATATTAGATAAACAAAAGTCCACGAAAACTCATCTTAGATAATGATAAAACTTTAGGTATGCATTAACCATTACTTTCCACCAAAAATTACATAACATTATTTTCATCTCATTCCCAATGCCATTGTAGCCGCGCACACACATGACAGTGGAAGATCGCATATGAAACGTAGCTCTGAAAAGAGCTGAGTATGAAACAGGCAGTTAAACGTTGTGAAACAGTTAAACGTTGTGAAACAGTTAAACGTTGTGAAACAATGTCCTTCTTGTTCGCCATCTTGTCAACGTGTTGCCTTGCGCCGTGCTTCTTCGCTGCACCCGCTCCGTAGCCCGTTGACCGACAAAATGCAACACGACCGTGGTGTTTAATGCAACACGTGGTAATAAGTAAAGAGGAAGCGCTGCGTGCGCGCGGCGCGGGAGTCACCTGGTGCTAAGCCACAGACGGGCTATATGGTCTGTGGTGCGGCTACACCATTGTTTAACGAATATAAATAATAGTTTAACTTATTATAGTTAACTGATTTGCATCACATTCAAACTGATTCCAAACAAAACCATAAAACTTGTATATGGTTACCATAATAAGTACATATTATGTTTTAATTTCCGTATCTTACTCCCCCTACCTTTCAAATGGAACACAGTGGAACACTGTTACTTGCATACATACTCACGCTAATTTTATTGACGTTTCAAATCTTTTGCCACGACTCTCATACCTAAAATGGTCTACGACTGGTCGACTCTCATAGCCTAGAATGAAATGATAAAAAACCGAGATCTAGTGTCCCATTGAATTGTGAATATTTCGCACAAAATTAACTTACATTATGTTGTTATGACACAGCATGCATTAAATTCCTTAAAAAAAGTATTTTGATAAGGCGGTGAATACTATATTATACAAAATATCTCGTGATGATGATGATGATGATGCAATCAGCACTTCCCGAGTCCAACCATCGCAAGTAGTCCAGTTAAAATCAATGACATGTGTAGGCATGCGAGTAATAACTGTTAACATTAAATCTGTTACACTTGAGATTTTCGCAACGGAATCTCTTAGTGTGACCGCGCGAGGCCGAGGCGCGAGGTGCGGTGGCCCCCCCACGGCAAGGCCAGGAGCACAGTCAAGGCCGCTCCGTGTAATGCCAAGGAACTGCCTCCTGCCCGCCGTACGCCGCGCCGCGCCGCCGCCGCGGCCGGCCGCTGCCAAAATAGAACCGTATTTTTATTGCTACAATTCATATGTTTATTCATATCATCATTCAGTTATGATTTTCGCAGTAAATAGTATATGTAGTAACAGTAACAGTAACTGATGTTAGGTTAAGTTATTATGCCAGGCTTGATTAATGACGCTGACATATAAACGTATACGATCTTTGGTAATAACTAAAATATCTTAAATATTACAAATGCATTTATTAAAGGTTTATATTTCTTATTGTTTTAAAATACAATAAGGTTATAATGTAAAAAGTATTTATTCAATAAAATTGGCGTGTTCCGTCCGCTTCCGAGCGAAAAGAAGGGAACGCCAATCTGGGTCTATGGTAAGACGCATGGCGGCCATTTTATATTTAACAAATATAAAAGATAGGGTATATGAATAAAGGATAAACTAAGGATGGATAAGGATAGGGATAGAGATAAGGGTAAAACATGTAAGGAAATAAATGCTAAAATACTGACTATATGGAATAAGTTATTATAAGGAAGATTTGTCTTTTGAATTGTTGAGTGTCGTCAACACTAAGTAGTTAACTATAACTTTGTGTATATAATTACACTATAAAAAATTACTTTAAATTGTCTATTAACTCACTTGATCTCTGTCTTCTCCTTAAAGTGACTTATTAATTAAATTTGAGAATATCAACACCTCAGTCTTCTTGTCAGCATGGGCCCTACAGCCTAGTTAGCGGCCCAGAAAACAAGACAATAGTTCGTGGTCGTGGTTGCGTCACACGTCACTTTTAAGATGAAGAAAGGCATTAAACTTCAAGCTTACAAATAAAAAAGCTAAAACATAAAACTTTTTCATGTTTTATAGTACAGGTAGATTCAAACTTCAGAATAAACTCCTGCATTAACGATTTACTTTAAAGTTTTCTACATCATCATCAGCAAATTTTACGTCCCCGCTGCTGGGTGGGGCACGAGCATTTCCTATGGATGGATGGGGAGACCTTCTTCATCAGCATTAAACAAAAAGCAGAGGTCAAGTGAAAACTTCGTTTGATCGACAAACGACCGCCGTCAGCCGAGGCTCGCTCGCCGCGCAGCCGCCTGCAGCCGCCGGCGGGCGCCGGAGATACCTAATGGGCACGAACGTACCGATAAATGGCGATAAATGAGACGTGCGATGGACGCGCCCGGCGCCCGCACCACTTAATAACCCCGAGTGGGTTCCCATTCCGATACGGAGGGATGTCTGTCTAATACGAAACGAGCTGTAAGTAGGCACTTTTAAAAAATAGAAATGTTTTAAGTTTGTTTATTTATGAAATAAGAAAATAGAGTATTTAAAATCTTTTTAGGTGAAACGTTTGGATATATCACCAAAGGAGAGTTCAAAATTCAAAAGGGGCCATCATCGGATAATCCTAACTCCCAGCCTCTGGTCTCGCGGCGAGCCCGTGCCGAGGGACGTAGCTAAGCTATAGCAACTTATGTTAGTAAAAGGGACTTTCACGGTATCTTATCTTATCTTAGTGGGGCCTGCCGAGGTTTCCCTCTCGCAGTAACACCTCGACCCATCGGGATCTTTTATGCAACCCCATCCTTTCACTCTTCGTCCTCCGCAAAGATAGAGGCCATGAGTTTGGCAACGTCTTTAAGAGCGAAGAGCCTGAAGTCCTCCGGTTTCGGATAGGCCGACCCCAGGAGTCCCATTCTTTTCCTAGCCAGAGAGTCGCAGTCACACAGTAGGTGCTGCATCGACTCCGTTTCCTCTCCACACGCCTTACACAAACTATTTGTTGAAAGGTGCATTCTATGAAGCATTTGTTTTGTGGCATAATGCCCTGTCAAGGCACCGATGGTTAGTCGGACCTGCCGTCTACCGCCTCCGCATATGAACTTACTCCGTCCTAAGGCGTTTTCGCCAAGGAAGGATTTGGAGTGTTTCATACCCGGCTGCTCCTTCCATTCGATGCCGTGCCTGTTTTCGATGTAATCTTTAAAGGCCTTGTTAAT
The DNA here is from genome assembly GCA_949315975.1 of Eudonia truncicolella. Classification (NCBI taxonomy): domain Eukaryota; kingdom Metazoa; phylum Arthropoda; class Insecta; order Lepidoptera; family Crambidae; genus Eudonia; species Eudonia truncicolella. The sequence goes on along the minus strand of OX438831.1, from coordinate 253,108 downwards.
GGTACTTGGTGCAAGTGCCACGAACGGCTCAGGACCAATGAGCTGGGTCTCCGAGCCTTCCCTGGCAAGCGCATCCGCCATCTCGTTACCGTGGATTCCCATATGGCCTGGGACCCAGATCAATCGCACCTTGTTGTGTCTACCTAGCTTGTTTAGAGCTTTTGTGGTTTCTAGAACAAGGCCAGAATCGATTCTGGGCGATAAGAGTGACTTGAGCGCAGCCTGGCTGTCACTCAGGATGAATATATTTCGCTTTTCCATGGCTAACTCTATATTCTGCTTTGCGCATAGGAGAATTGCGAAAGTTTCTGCTTGGTAAACAGTAGCAAATTTTCCCATGCTTTGACTATGCTTGAAGTTATTATTATAGACGCCTGCCCCTGTGCCCGACTTCATTTTTGATCCGTCAGTATACCAGATTAGGCTGTCTTTCTCCGGAGACGGTGGCCCTCGTTTCCATTCGTCCCTGGTTGGAACATAAACTTTTAATTTCTTTTCGAACATGAATATGGGGGATATTTTATCGCACCCCATTTCCATGACGCTGTCAGGAATATCACTTGGATCCCATTTTGTGTGTCTGGTCAGAGGTTTAGATGCGTCCCATAGTCCGGCCACCTTTAGTCTATGTAACGCTTTCTTTGCCTCTGTTTCTATCACAATGTGCAGGGGTGAAAGGTCTGTGAGGACTTCCAGCGCTGCCGTTGGAGTGGTTCGAAAGGCACCAGTGATTGCCAGACAAGCTGTTCTCTGAAGTTTGCTAAGAGCATTCTTACAGATCTTCAGCCTGCTTCTGGGCCACCAGACGATGCTGCCATATGTGAGGATCGGTCTCACCATCGTCATGTAGATCCACCTAATGATCCTGGGGTTGAGTCCCCACATCTTGCCATATGTAGACCGACACATGCCAAAGACTCTGTAAGCCTTGGCTACGGTTGTGTCCACATGCTGTTTCCAAGTAAGTTCCCTATCTAGCGTTAAACCTAGATATTTCACTTCTTTGGACCAAGAAAGCCGGGTGCCATAGAGTGTTAGGTTACCCAGTCCCGTAGTGTTTCTCATTCTTGTAAAGGGGATGGCTGTTGTTTTCCCCGGGTTTACAGAGAGGTGATGGTCATTACACCATTCCTCGAGCAGACCCAGGGCACGTTGCATTAACCCCGATACCGTAGAGGGAAATTTCCCACTGACTGAGATGACCAGATCATCCGCATAACCAACCGTATAGAATGGTCCTTTATTCAACCTTACTACAATTGAATCAACCACAAGGCTCCACAGAAGAGGCGAGAGAACCCCTCCTTGCGGGCATCCTCTGGTTGTCCGTGCAATAAGATTGTCTCCTAGCAGTTCAGAGTTGATAATTCTACCCTTTAACATGCATTCAATCCAATAACAGATCGGTTGTGGCACACCATGGTTCTTGGCTGCAACCTTGATGGATTCAAAGGTAGTGCGATCAAATGCACCTTCGATATCTACGAATGTGCAGACGCAAATCTCTTTGTTTTCCAGCGCAAATTCCGCTCGACTCACCACATGATGAAGAGCAGTTTCTGTTGACTTCCCTGCCTGATATGCACATTGAAGTCCATGGAGTGGGAATCTTTTCAGTGGACCCGCTCTGATGTATTTGTCTACCATTTTCTCCAGGGTCTTCAGGAGAAAAGATTGTAGACTTATAGGCCTAAAGGCTTTGGGTTCTTCGTAATCTGGTTTTCCCGTTTTGGGTATGAAGATTACCTTAACACGCCTCCATGTTCTGGGAATGTGTCCAAAAGCTATGCATGCTTTATACAGCCTGCAGAGATGGGGTCCCAGGACGGAGGCGCCCTGCTGTAGTAGAATGGGATAAATGTTGTCAGGTCCTGGCGCTTTGAACGGTTGGAAACTCCCCAGAGCCCATTTAACCTTACATTCATCTACTACCCTTTTCGCTATTATCCAGTCATATTTGGACTTTCACGGTAAGACCTCCGACCTCCGAGGGTACGCTCCGCTGTAGACCAGCGCCAGCACCAGTGGTCGTAGCGCTTTTCTGTCATAAGTTATGTTGCTGGAGCCTATTACGTATGTTGACGCCGAACAGATACGTATGTCATACACAGATTCTCATCATCATCTATCAATAGTAAAAATCTTCCAAACATATGTTTATTTCACCGATGTATGCCTGCGAAATAAGAACTTACCTTTTGAAGCCGGCTAAAAAGACAATTTGACAATACTTATTCTACAACAAAACTACTTACTTAATGCTGTTCCCTATCACTTTGAAAACAATGCGCGCGCGCATGCGTGTTATCTGTTGCGCACGTTTGTGTAACCGGCCACTTACCGACGATTAGATTACCTACTTCCAACACAAATGTTTACCAAATTAGTTAGTGCTTACTTACTGCTTGTATAATAACTCAACTACTTAAGTAAATTCCAAATGTGGCCATACGTTTCAAAACAAACGGGAAACTTATACTCAGTGTATTCATTAAGTGAAATCACTTTTGAATTCATAGATATCAGAACGACGACGCCAAGTGGCACAATAAACATCGTAGACAACAATTACTTCGTAATATGACACTCATCGGAAAACATATCAAAATGAATTGAATACTTCTGAAACTTCTGAAAGAAGAAGAAGCCGCCTCACTGGCACACCAATTAAAGGCAAGTCGAGTCAAGTCAACTGCTACGAACATAAGTAATTAAAAGTTATTTGTTGTTCAGGCTCAGTACGGGAAAGTCTGAAAATATAAAAAATATAGAAAAAAAAAACTGTGGAACCATGGCGCCTTTATTCATGTTTAATTCTTAAATGCAGTATTTAAGAATTATAAAAAAGTCGTATACGCTAGGAATCGAACCTGGTCAAACATTAGAAAAAAATCGTAATTAGTCAGCTTAACAATTAGTGATTGATATTGAGGGCTGTAAGAAACAAATTTCGCCAAAGAACTTCGTGTTCATAAGAAAAATACAAATCTATAATTCACATGATAGGGTAAACAAAACACTTGTGATTTCCTTTTTTTCCTGTAGGCAGACTAGACTAGACTAACTATCCTATCTCATATAGTTTCCAATATCCCCAAGGCGCGACACATTTATATTGCCATCTTAAAACAAATATTGTTATAGTTGATGTCTTTCTTTTCAAAAAAATATTTTTGTCCTTTTACTCATTAAACTACATACATTTGAAGTCAGATATCATCGTAAATGTCTTCCCACATGAGTTTCAAATAAAATTTTCAATTTTGTTTCCCAAGCTTGCAACTCGCAGGTAGCGCACTCCCGGATGTAATGATGCGCTGGGCGTCCGTCGTCGCTGCGGCTCACAAATTCACACCAGCTTGAAAATCATTTTATTGAACAACTCAAACTTGGTACGGATGGACACTAATCATTCAGTTACCTGCTATTATTTGTGACTTGCCTACCTGCACCCTGCACCCTAAACCCAGCTTTATTATTCTTTGCAAAAAATAATAATAAAAGGTACGTCTTTGTGAATATTTAACGGCCTCTGTGCGGTCCATGGATAAGACAACTTAGTCCCAAATCCAGGCAGGGCACATATTGCACTCGGTTTGGTTGAGGGTAGTGGCCTGTTGCCATAGCAACAATACCAGCATTGATGTGTCCTGCCCATGGTCCTGCCTGCCCTGCCAGCCTCGATGGTTGAGGATTCCGGTTGAAATGAGCTTCGCTATTTAAACTTATCGTCACTTACCTTCAGATGCGATAAAAGCAACGCGTGTTCCCATAAAGAAATATGAAGTTAATATAATTATGGAGATTTACGATTAAACAGGGAGCGAGTCGCACCCGCACGAGGGCCGCCGCCGCCGCCGCCGCGCCGGCCGGCCCGGGGATCGGTGGAGAGCGAAAGACTGTCATACGATACTTTAATCCCGCTCGAATTCTTGGGGACACGCGCACAGACAAATGTGTGTGTGGTCACTTTTAAAAATATGTGCATGTGAGGCGAGCCACACGACCGGCGGCCGGCCGGCGCCGCCGCCGGCTACTGTGAGCGCACGTCAGCGCACGTGCATGCGTGCTTCATGCTACAACGCAAAAAAATACTTGATTAACATTACAATAAAATGTCACAGCCATTGTTCAGAATATTAGGATACCTATATGACCTGCTGCATACCTAAGCCTAAGCTCAAAGCAGTTCGCGTGATGACAGTGATCAAGGAGCTCGCGTCGTTGCGGCGCGGGCGTCGCTGGCTCGTCTCGTGTCTTCAATTACGGCCAATCAAGAAGCTCGCAGACTGCGCAGGCCGCAGACAAAATCTGCATTGTACATCTAAAGGCCACTTTGGATTATTCCTTCCAATTTCATATTATAATTTAAATGACTGACATGTGTGGCAATTCGTAATCAATAGCTCATTTGGTAAAACAATGACGTAACTGCATAATTTTAATTTTATAGGAGGGCATTTTAACTTAATTTCTCTTTTTGTGCCGGGTGGACCGCTTATTTAGAAACTGTGGCTACACTGATGTAGTTGTGCAGTGTCGTGTTATATTTATTTATATTTTTATAATTTTATTTATATGAAAAATAACCGTGCTGTTGATTATATCGATATGTTCAATTTACAACGCTCTGAGCACGAAATACACCACATCACTAGCAGCTACTTAGCCGCCGCCGTATACCTCACAGGACTCTGGCTAGCAAAATCTGCTATATTTTTTACACACGTGATCGCCGATTATTTCGTCATTCAATAACTTCTTCTAAACAATAGTGATATTTTCAAAACTTTTTAAACGTTGCCATATCTACTGTTTACATATTTGATATTTAAAAAAACTACCTAATCAATATGCCAAATTTAAAAAAAATGTGAATACGTTTGGTATGCTGCTAATATTAATGAAATAATCTAGTCAATTTGTAACTGATCCCCGTCTTTTGTTAAATTGGTCAGACGTCGCGGTCGCGGTCGCCGGCCGCGCGGTTTGTCTCCACCGCCGTCCACGCCGTCCATCACCACGACCGGCACCGACAGATTGATGGGCCGCCAGCAGATTGCGGGGATAGTGACATGACAACTGGCAGACGGTCACATTTACATGATTTACTCGCTTAAGTGCGTCATACTTATCTGTGCAAAACGACTTTGTGAAACAACTCACAGAGGTACTCTAACGTCACGCTGCTGCATAGGACTTTGAGAGCTGTAGGTTTTGAGAGCAACACTTTATTCCACTTGAAATAATGTTCATCGACACAATAAAAATAATGTACTTCGACGACTTGAAGTGAAGTTGCAAGGTAATCTGCTTACGAGCTTCGGCTGTTTCAGTCAGATGAATTTGCAATAAATATATTGAGTACTAGTTGTTGCCCGCGACTTAGTTCGCGAAGAATAGTTAAAAAAAAAAGTATCCTATATGCTGGTCTGGGTCATGATCTGTTTCGTTAAAATCCATTCAGTAGTTTTTACGTGAAAGAGTAACAAACATCCATCCATACTTACAAACTTTCAATATAAGTAGGATTGAGTATGATGGCGACAAACCGAGCAAATCGGAACAAACGGTCCCGTCCCAGCACGATCTAAATAATGCTATTATCATTATGAATTCGAACACAAATAATTAATGACCGCATTGGTGAAGTCTTCTAAATGTTGTCTAAATAATGTTATAAATCAGTCAGAAAGGCACAAACAGACTTTAAACTGATTTGACAAAACTTACGTACGTACGTACAGGTATTGAACTAGTATAATTAACTGCATTCTTGAGCTACAAATAAATATAATAACCGGCGCGAGTTTGCGTTGAAAGCGGTATGAGAATGAGCGAATGCCAATAATGGCTGGAATATAGCGAGGGCGGGCGGTGTCACCGGCTCACCGCGCCGCAACCGCGCCGCAGCCGCACCGCAGCCGCCCGGCCGGAATGCGGCCGCTCCCGCACGCTCCACTCCACAACTCTACCCCCATGTTGGCTTTATAAAAATACATACCTATCCATCATATCATATTTACACATATTAAGATACCGAAGTAAGTGGAGTTTAAAAACGTATTGTCAACTGATGGTATGCTCTTTCAAACTGTCCTTAAAGGACTTTAAATTGCTTTAATTCAGTAATTCAATATTTTTTTTTAATGTTTTCTATTATGAATTATATGTCTAAAAAACTGAAGTTTAGAAAGTTTTATTAAAATTGGGCTTATTAGTTTGAAAGAATAACTTTGAAGTTTGTACGGGTTTGTACCGAGATGTTAAATTGATGTTAGGGGCAAACTGTAGGTACAACTTTAAGGTTCGTAGTTACTATACGATTATAAATGATATTTTGTTATGAAAATTTATTTTTCAGATTATTATTATTGGAGGAACATTTTATGAGGATGTAGTTGCGTTTAATAACATTTCTTCCAGATTTATTAAAGCTTTCGTAGGGTTCACGGTCACAGAGCGACACGGCGCGTGCAATAACGTCCTCTATCCACTATTCCACATCTATCGATACGGGCTGCATTTGTTTCGCGCGCCCGCGCAGCAACCACCCTCCGTCTCCCTCTCTCCTGACACGGCCGCGTCGGATGTTAAACGAGTTTTTTGTTGTTACTGCGGTACGTCGCAATCGCAAATAATGCACACAAAAACTAACTCCAAAGGACACCAATTATAATTACCTGTACCTGTGTGTACAGTGTACAGTGTACACTGTACAGTGCTGTGAACCAATGGCCACAAAAACTGTTGACCGCCGCTTGTCTGCGACTGCAACCAAGACTGCCCTGGTCATTTTTTTATTTTTTTTGAGAGAGATTGCTGATTGCCTCATACGGCATTTTCAGCTTCATATTTTTCATCGCCCACAAGAGACCGGTAACGCTGTAAAGGCCATAGGCGGGCAACAACACAAAAGTAACAATTCCTGTTAGTCTTCCTTAAATTAAATAAAAAAGTAAGATCCCACTGCCAGGCAAATGCCTCCATCATTGAAATCAAATCAAAATTAAATAAATAATAATAAAATTGTTTATTTTCTCCTATTTACAACAATGAAATCTGATCGGAAACAGTTGCGTCATATTTTCCGTTTTTATGCAACATCAGTATGTAATGCTATTGTGAGACGAGCAAATAATGGGTTCGAATACACACTCAACTTAACTTACTTAGTTGTATATTGTTTTCTAAAGTTTACGCTAACACTACACATTGAAGTGAAACAACTTTTATCTACGGATCTACTCGCATTTATTTTACAACACACTAAAAATGAAAAATTTAAAATTTAGTTTCAAATTAAAACTAATGTGTAAAATAAACGCGAGTAGATCCGTAAAAGTTTTTTCATTTCAATACTTAGTTGTAGTTGTAACACATTCCAACGCAGATTACAAGGGCATCGGTCGCTACAAAAAGCGAACTTACTGTTACTTACTTTGATTAGAACTACCTGGTACCTGGTACTACCTGGTTCATCATCAGCATTCGGCACGTCGTGGATACTTACCGAGGCTCATGTTCTTGTTGCCAGGTCAACGCAGCAGCCAGTTTAAACTTCAGTGTTTTTTGTTTTGTTGTGGAAATATTTGCGACTCTTTTTAAAATACAATTGGTAATAAATAACAATGACTTAAATAGTTAGTACTAGTACATAAAAGTAAGTAGGTACTAGTCCAGCTCCAACGCGCCGCCCCCCCGCCGCCGCACCGCCCGCGCCCGCGCCGCCTGCGCCGTGATCTTACGCGCAGCGACAGCGGCCGGTGACGCAACGCACAATGGATTTCATTATACTCTTCATTATATCATCATGTTAGCTTAAGCATTGTTAAGTCACTTGTTTGTTTATATTGTTAATTTACGAAACTAAATTTGTAATACGTGAGAATAAAAGATGGTTTTGGCTGTATATTTTATAGTCCTTTGCTATCTGGAAAAAACGTCACAATATAAAAAAAGTTTTGTCAATTGATTTTTGGGACAGAGAGGATCGTAAAAGAAAAAGTGTAAAAGTGATGTAAAAGTTCGCCAATTATATAAATAATAATACAGAGATATTGTTTTAATTCAATAGTTTCAGAAGTGGGATTAGATTAGGCTACGTGCCGAAAGCTGCGGTTTTCCCGACAAAGAATTAAAGTTAGAGGTATTAATCCTCTTCTATGAGCCGAAAATTTAATGAAGAGAAGCACCGTTACTGGAGAAGTCAGGGCATGCAACAAAGCAAGTGTGCGGAGTCAAGACTCTAGGGCAGGTGACAAGTGGCGCGAATCGGCGAAAATACTGATTTATATTGCTGTTCCTATTTGTGCCTTTACATACTTACATAATTATGATATTTCTTTTTCTATCACAATTTTTTTCATGTCATAGTGATAAGGAATATTGCTAGAGTATCACTGGATATCTACTTTGTGTTGTTCTTATAATTGTATTCTATTTTGTGAGGTAGCAGTGAAAATTAATTTCATAAATTGGAAATTAGCAAAGAAATTAAATTAACAACTGGTTTTAAGTGAATTATTAAGAAACTTATTTAAAAAAAAAGAGATACAACTTATAGAACAAATTTGTTAGCTCTAATTAGTAATAATCATAGTATAACCGAGTTTGTGTATTTTCATCTATAATACTTACCTAACTGAATTTACAAATTATTGGAGTGAAACATACTATTTGATTTTAAACTAAAGAAAAAAAAACTAGTAGGTAAAGTTTAAGACTTTAAACATTAATTTTGGTTTTGAGTTTCCAAAGTTTATAAGTTATGTGAGGGGATAAGTTCATTTATTACTGCCAACATAATTAATTAATTACTTTTTAGTAACGTTATTTAATTTATTTTGTACTATTTAACACTAATTTTGGTTTGCTCTGAGTTTCTTGATTTCATAATAATTTGCAATGGGAAAATCTAAAAGAAAACAACGTGATTTGAGCACAAGTAGTAGTACCTTTAGTTCGACATCAAGCGATAGTCATGCCTCCAAGCGTAGAAAGCGACGTCATAAGATGCGACATAGTCATAAACATACGTCTGTCAACAATAAGAAGCGTCACTCACGTGTAGATAGGGAAGAAATTAAGACACCTCCTTTAATATCAAATCCACCAATTTTATCAGTTAATGCGAAGAAAACATGTGATAGCCAGGTTGCTAACGATGTTTTTGTGCAAGGTAATTCAGGCTTCACAAACAATCCAAACTTTTGGGCTCAAAATAATTTCCCAGTAGCCTTTAGTGTAGTGCCTGAGTTTGACCCTAGTAACAACAGTCAAACAATAGAAAATTGGATAAATAAAGTCAATGAGTGCGCACAGATTTATTCTTGGAATGATCGTCAAATATGTCATTATGCACTTCCTAAATTAATGGGATTGGCCAAAAAGTGGTATCAAGGATTGCCTTCAGTCTTGTATACGTGGGCTGAATGGGCCCAAAAACTTAAGTTAGCCTTTCCATCTAATGAAAATTATGGTGATTTGTTGACATCGATGTTAAGGTTGCGCTGTAAATTTGGGCAATCATTAGAACATTATTATTTTGATAAGATGGCGCTAATAAATAAATGCGAAATCATGGGTACCAAAGCGGTTGGCTGTTTGATTCATGGAATTGACGATAAATTTGTTCGTATGGGTGCGGGTGCATGCATGTTTAATGAACCAGAACAAGTTTTAAATTACCTGAGGACTCTTTCTCAGCATGAAAATAATACAATGTCTGGTAGCAGTCGCAATCGTAATAATAATAATGTGAATTATAAACAGACCAGTAGGGCAGGAATAGATAACAGCAAATTGACGGATAGTAATAATAGTATTAGATGTTTTAATTGCAATGAAATAGGTCACATTAGTTTGAAATGTAATAAACCTATAAGAAGGTGTAATTTATGTTTTAAGTTGGGGCATGATACAAAAGACTGTCGTAGGAGAAATACAGTTATGAATGAAGATGTAAGTAAAAATAACTTTACTGAAAAAAGTAAAACAGTTATGTGTATTAGTAATAGTAATGAAACTGGCAACGAAAAATATTTCAAAGATGTAAAAATTAATGACATCACTCTAAAAGGATATATTGATTTAGGTAGTAAATGTACTTTGATCAAGGAATCTCATGCAAGACACATATCCGCTAATAATAATTGGAATTGCGATAGTTTACCGATTCTTCAAGGGTTTGGAAATTCGGCGGTCAAACCTTTAGGTAAAATTAAAGTAATTTTACAAATAGAGTTGGTAAGTGCTGAAGTTGACGTCCTAATAGTAGAAGATCGATATTTACAAACGCCGGTTTTAGTGGGCCAATCTTTTACAGAGAAGCCCAATGTCGTACTTTATAAAACTAAAGATGAATTACTATTCATTCCTTCACCCGATATAAATGATGATGATATTAAGGTCAAGATTTACGCAGATAAGGATTTGATTATCTCTCCTAAAATTAGCACTTTTGTGGATATATTAGTTCCGGGTGGTTACACTGGTGAATTCTACGTTCAAGATAGGTTTCGCGCTATACCGAATCATGAGTACGTTGTTCTATCCGGTTTATTCAAAAGTGTAGCGGGTCTAGGGTTCATATTATTCAGAAACTTATCAGACAATGAAATAGTAATACGCAAGGGCACTTTATTAGCCAGGGGACTTAAATTTAATGAAACTACCACTGAGTATATAGGCGTCACCACAGAAACTAAAGATTTTGAACCTTTACCCATTTCAAGTGTAAACATAGGAACAGATGTCACGGAACAACAGCATGATAAATTACTAAGTTTATTTGAAAAGTATAGGCAATGTTTTGCTACGAATTTAAGTGAGTTAGGAAGGACAAATTTAACAGAAATGGATATTGTATTGACCGACGAGAGACCTATAGTATACAATCCATATCGTGTATCACATAGTGAACGTGAACATTTACACAAAATTATTGAAGAACTACTGACAAATGGAATTATTCGTGAAAGTACGTCTAATTATGCTAGTCCTGTTATCTTGGTTAATAAAAAGAATGGTGATAAGAGGCTATGCATAGACTTTAGAGCTTTAAACCGTAAGACGTTAAAGGATAAATATCCTTTACCTCGGATTGACGACCAATTAGATAGGTTGGGAGGGAGTAAGTTTTTTACTAGTTTAGACCTTTGTTCAGGTTATTATCAGGTACCTATGAGTGAGGCTAGTAAACGGTTCACTGCATTTGTCACGCCAGGGGGCTTATTTGAGTTTGAGCGAATGCCTTTTGGTCTTGCTAACGCCCCAAGTGTTTTTCAGAGAACCATGAATACGATGTTAAAAGGTAATGCAAATCAAGATTTAGCCGTGGCATATATGGATGATTTGTTAATAACCTCCAGTACAATTGAAGAAGGTCTAAAGAAACTTGATAAAGTCTTTCAGTTGTTGCGATCAGCTGGCTTAACATTAAATTTGAAAAAGTGCGCTTTCTTTCAACGCCAAATTAATTATTTAGGTTATGAGATTAGCGCTCAAGGAATACGACCCGGTGCTGGAAAAATTAAAGCCGTAACGGAATTCCCTTTGCCCAAAAATGTACATGAAGTTCGGCAATTTGTTGGTCTTACCAGCTACTTCAGAAGGTTTATTCAAAACTTTTCAATGATTGCTAAGCCCTTAACTTTACTCACCAAAAAAAATGCTCCGTGGTGCTTTGAAGCTCCTCAAATAAGTGCCTTTGATGAATTGAAATCTAAGTTAACATCTAGACCTGTCTTGGCGTTATATGACCCGCAAGCTGATTTAGAAGTTCATACTGACGCCAGTAAGGTAGGAATTGGTGCGATACTCTTACAAAAAAATAAAAATGGTGTGTTGCAACCAATAGCATTTTACAGCCGTCAAACGACCTCCGATGAAAGTAAGCTGCATTCGTATGAGCTGGAGACGTTGGCAGTGATAGGTGCTCTGAATCGGTTTAGGGTGTATATTTTAGGTAGGACCTTTAAAGTCGTCACTGATTGTGCAGCTATTCGTAGTACAATGACGAAAAGGGATTTAATACCTAGGGTGGCACGCTGGTACATAATGATGCAAGAATATGATTTTGTAGTTGAACATCGTGGCGGAGATAAAATGAGTCATGTTGATGCACTATCACGTAATCCAGTCAAATCAAACTCACCAGAAGTAACTGAGGTTGTAGATATATTAGCTATAGATGATGATGCTTGGTTGCGTACAGTGCAAGAACAGGATTCAGAAATACAAAGAGTAATAGCAATTTTGAACGATCCAACCACGAAAGATGTAGTCGAAGTTCATAAAAACTTCACTGTAAAAAATGGACGTTTATATAGGGTGTTGACAAATAAATCTGGTGATGTAAATTTGAAATGGGTAGTTCCTAAGTCAGTTAGGTGGCAAATCGTTCGTATGAATCATGACGATGCCGGACACTTCGGCTTCGATAAAACATATAGTAAAATTAGTCAAATTTATTGGTTTAAAAAGATGCGTCGGTTTATTAAAAAGTACTGCAGTTCTTGTTTAAGTTGCGCTCATAACAAGTTGCCAGGTGGTCCAAAAGAAGGGCTTTTGCATCCTATACCGAAACCAAACAAACCCTTCGATACATTACATACTGACCATTGTGGTCCGTTTCCAGTTAGTAAAAAGAGAAACTGTCATATACTTGTTATAATCGATTCTTTTACAAAATTTATTTTTATTAAACCCGTTAGAAATGTTAAAAGTAGCACAACAATTCAAGTTTTCAAGGAATACTTCTCACTTTTCGGCATACCAAGGCGTATAATTTCTGATCGTGGAACCAGTTTCACTAGCAAGGAATTTGCAGACTTCATACATGAAAGAGATATCAAACACATATTAAATGCAGTAGCCTCCCCCAGAGCGAACGGGCAAGTAGAGAGGTATAACCGCACCATTATTGAGGCCCTTACGGCGGCAAATCACAATCGTCCTGAAAATGAGTGGGATTTAGCCATACCTCAAGTTCAATGGTCCATTAATAATACCGTCAATAAAACTACAGGTCGTTCTCCGTCAGAACTATTATTTGGTGTTCAAGTCACAGGAGATTCTGATGGTTTAATGAACTCTATTGTGTCAGAAGGGCATAGTCTTCTAAATCGTGAAGAAATTCGAATCGCTGCGGAAGCTAAAATACAAAAAGAGCAAGACAAACAAAAAAAATATTTTGATAAAACTCGTAAAGAACCTACGCAGTATAAAGTAGGTGACTTAGTTCGAGTAGAAAAAGATATTCGCACGGAATCTGGCCATAGTAGGAAATTGTTACCTAAATTTGTAGGACCATACAGGGTGTCTAAAGTTGTTGGTAATGATAGATATGAAATTGAGGATACTCCTATTACCAGAAAGGCGGGATCAAAAGTTTATAGAGGCGTTTATGCAGTTGACAAACTTCACCCTTGGTTAGTTTTTAATCATGATGTGGTGTCAAGCGACTCAGAGTGAATATAATGTGATTTTATGATTTAATCAAAATTATGGAAGAACAATAGATAATTAGATTAAGTTAATTTAGGTACTATGGTTAAATTAAACTGGAGATTTAAAAAAATAATATATGTTAAATAATCTGTTTCTGGTGAATATGATAGTTGATATAATTATATTTGCGTAACTACATTTGCTACGAGTAATTAAAATGTAATCTTTTCTACCTATGTGATAATATTTAAAAAAAAAGAGAGAGAAAGACAAGTGAATATATGAACATAATGAACATGATGTTTATTCGGTAGGTACATAAATCAGTGATAAATATGTGATTCTAGAATTTATTTCTATTCAGTAAAATGTTATTAGCATAACAGAGAATTTGAGAGTGAGTCGTTGCGGGTTAGAGTGCCTGTAACGACGTCTAATGTTAAGAGCGAGTCGCTACAGATGAGAGTGCCTGTAACGATGTTAGTATTTAAGAGTGAGTCGTTGCAGGTGAGAGTGCCTGTAACGATGTTAGTATTTAAGAGTGAGTCACTACAGGTGAGAGTGCCTGTAACGATGTTAGTGTTTAAGAGTGAGACGCTACGAGTGAGAGTGCTTGTAGCAATGTTAGTTTTTTAAGAGTGAGTCGCTACGTACAAGAGTTTCGGTATCGTAGCGATGTTTAGTTTTAAGAGTGAGTCAGTCTCAGTGCAGTTGAAAGTATATAATACATTGTAAAGATTGTGTAATAAGAGAATTGATTTTATAATTGTGTTGTGTAAGAATCTAGTTCAGAGTGAAAAATAATTGTCAATTGTTGTTTCTCAAGCTCTCTGCCAAAGTCATATTATTCTTGTTAAATTAAACTTAAAGATTAAGCGCCCATATATATATAATTATTTTTTTTTTTTTTTTTCTTCTTTTCTTTTTTTTTGCTCTTGTTTAAAATAACAACGCAGGGTCGCGTTGGATGTCAGGATTAGCCGAATGTTAGCTTAAGCATTGTTAAGTCACTTGTTTGTTTATATTGTTAATTTACGAAACTAAATTTGTAATACGTGAGAATAAAAGATGGTTTTGGCTGTATATTTTATAGTCCTTTGCTATCTGGAAAAAACGTCACAATATAAAAAAAGTTTTGTCAATTGATTTTTGGGACAGAGAGGATCGTAAAAGAAAAAGTGTAAAAGTGATGTAAAAGTTCGCCAATTATATAAATAATAATACAGAGATATTGTTTTAATTCAATAATCAGGACTGTTTGGACACCGAGCACGTACTTATCAATAGATGATTAGTAATACATATGATCTATAATTAAAAAAATATCATCACTCGATATTATAAACGAAACCAATGGTTGTGTCTTCTGTTGGTGAGGCAGCGTGTCACTACTTATCTATGTTAGGCCATCATTGACATTAAATACGTTTAAATTTAAATTTAATGCTTTACTAAAGGAACTTAGATTTTATAGTGTTAAAGACTATTCGGGACATTTTTTTTTTTCATTTAGTTTTTATGATAAAAGGAGACAAACGAGCAGGCGGCTCACTTGATGGATAGTAATCACCGCCGCCCATTGACACCCGCAAAACCAAAGTATTCGCAGATGCGTTGCCTGCCGGCCTTGAAAAAAGGAGTTGGCTCTTGAGGAGGGAGTAGGAATTGGGAGGGGGGAGGGGGGAGAGATGGCCCCTGGTACTTTCACTCACCGGCCAAAACACAACAGCAACGAGTGTCATTGCTTCACGCCGAAATTCTGTGAGAGGGTGGTATTACGCCGGGCGAGCGGGCCCAGTTCATATTTAGTTTTAATTTTTAGTGGTCATGAGTTTAATGAAATATTTTAATTACTTATAATTTTTTATATTCGCATGTCTGTAAACTATAATATAATAAATATGTAAACATTTTTTTAAATTTAACACCTGTATGTTCTTACTACCTACCATGTTTCAAGTGAATAAATGATTTATGATTTATAAACTTAAAAAAACATTTAGGTAGGTACTATTAGAATAAGAATATAGCGGATAACGATAAAGTCCTACTGGCAACCTGCGTGATCCTT
The DNA here is from genome assembly GCA_949315975.1 of Eudonia truncicolella. Lineage (NCBI taxonomy): Eukaryota > Metazoa > Arthropoda > Insecta > Lepidoptera > Crambidae > Eudonia > Eudonia truncicolella. Next base: position 237,585 of record OX438831.1, on the reverse strand, counting down.
AATCAATCAAAAATAACAAGACAAACAAACAAGCTGAAGGGTTGGGCTCGCCTCCTCACAAGGAAATTCAAATGATCGGAAAGTTTTAAAAGTTTATAGACCCAATTCAAATTACAACGAAACCCAAATGATAGATAATACATAACCGTGAACCAAATCAATTGTAATCAAGAGTACAAAAAAACGTTACAAACGTTACAACAACAAAAGGCACCTCGGACGTGCCGTAACGAGAAACTAATGGATGTGATGATTAAAGAAATGCCAATTGTTAGCGATAGGTGCATAGGAGACACCAGCCGCCTCCGTTGAGTGACCGCTTGCAGGCAAGCCGCACGCACGCCGCACGCACGCCGCACAGGGCCGCGGCTGCTGCCACACCGGAGAGGAATGACTCCTAACGGTGGTCCAGCCATACGATTAGAAACTGGTACACACTCTTGCTTATCATAATCAAATATCACTGAGTAGGTACCTAACAATTAAGGCGCCGGCCGCCGCGCCGCGAGAATAAGCCAGACATGAAACAATAGTACTAAACACTGAAATTAACGGAACAGCTATCTCGCTAGTTGTAAACTTTTAAAACGTTTTACAGAAATATGCAATACAATAATGTTTACGATACGATCTGTAGTGACAAACGCACTGTGTTGCAATGTGCCTACACGATGATTAAGCCGGAAAACATCGACATCATTACAACTGAGTCAAAATCCCAATTTCCCTACTATGGTGGTGGTGAGAAAGCAACCACAGCGAGGCTGGCCTTGCCGGTCGGTGCCGGACCTCGCGTCTTACACACACACACACACCCCCTCACACACATACCAGTATACACATTGCACAACCATGTGTAGTTGTGTACGCATCTCAAACCAACTGGTTTCTGGTATCTATGGACTATTGCAGCCGGAATAAAAACGAAAACTTAACAAAATTTGATTTGCGATTTTATTGCCTAACTTTTTCAACAAATAAAATACTTATTGACTGTAGGCAAAAGTGTTCGTAATATTCTTATACTGCTTTACTTTATTAAATTATATAGAAAAATACAACTGTATAGTAAAGCAATCGTATTATTTTGTGAGACCCAGTACCTACCTAGTGTACCCGCCGCCGCGCTGCCGCGACTGTTGCGTATTGTATGTTGTATTGTATCATGGCAATGCCATGTGCAAGGTGACGTTGCCACCAAAAACGTTGTATCAATACAAATTGACGTCGAAATAATCATTCGGTTAGATTATCTGATCAATGGTAGCCTGAGGATGTTCTTTGTTCACCAGAAACTAAATGGACATCCAATTTGTTAACTAACAATAATTTTCAGATGGTCCGGTTATCAACTTTAAGTTTAAAGTAGGTACTTACCGTGTGCGTAATCAGTCCGGTAAAGCATCAAACGTACAAACCTTTCGAAGATTTAGTTTATTATCTTACCTGAAACCACCAACAAGAGACCATTACACTGCATTACACATTCGAGCAACACACAACCAATATAACTTAATCATTCCTCTTCTTTCCTCTTGCGTCCTGCCTGTCACTGTGACGGCTGTTCCGCGTGACACGCACCTGCGCACGCGCAGCCTCGGCCCGGCTCATTGCGAAACTTCATTAGGCAACGTGTCAGGCCAGCAGTCCTCGCGTGACTCACCGCATTCCAGTTTCGGCGACGACATCGACAGTGCGAATCCAAAATTCATAGAAAATATTGCATGAATTGTGCAAATTGTTCGGATTACTCTGATTAAACAATTTGTAAAATAAATAGAGAGGAAAGAAATTATAGTATTTGTTGGTGTAGTTTTGACCGAGCACAAAATGTACTCCCACCCGTCGAGAATCGAACTCGAGACTTCAGTTTTAGGGTCTGATATCAGGTTTAGATTAGATTAAAGTACCTCCTTTTCCCTTGTATGAAATAAAAATCTCCGTCCATAGTCTAACAACTGACTGAAAAAAAAAACTGGCATCCATCAACAATATAGTATGTATCTAAAGCTTTTAGATATTGACAACTCTGCTTTTCAATTTCTTAAGAGAACAAAGAAAATAGTGAACATCTGCTCATTGGTGGCCGCAGCCAGGCGTCCGCGTCAGACGAGCCCTTTCTACCTGCGGCGGCGAAAGTATGAGAAGTACATATAGCACTGATTTTCTATTTTTTAAATAATAAAGGATAACAATGCCGGCATTTTACTCCATTTCTCTATATCACCCTATTTTTTCCGACGGTGAAAAGCCAGTGCAAAAGCGTATAAACGAGTGTCAGCGGTGCAGCAGCTGTGCAAGAGCAGCCCGCGTTCGCTAGCGTGGTGTTAGCCCGGCCGGGGGCGTCTCCGGCGCGTTGCATTAAAAAAAACGCCGACATGTTTATACCTCATTTTTATTGCGCAACCCAGCGAAAACATTTGCTCTTGCAAATTCTTAGAAGTACAGTTTGGAATGACAAGTCAACACATTTTGAGCAATTAAAACACCTACCAGTTAAAAAACCCTGACTACTTTTATTATACGCAAGTTTGCGAATATATTCTGAATACCTAGTTGAGGCTCAGGAAACATACACTTTAGATCAATGCACTTTGCCAAGGACAAAATTGTGAGTCGGAAGTCTACTCTGGGCGGGAGACCTTGTACTGAGAAGAACCGGCAAGAAACTCGGCAAGACAGTGTCAAGCTCTTTTCTCCCACAGCGTCAAAAATATTGGAAAATGCCCTTATCATAAAAGGACACTTTCCATCACAAATAAACACACAAAAAATATAAAAATATCTAAGTTTGCCAAAATTACATCAGTACATCAGTACAGGCGTAACTATCTAGGTACCTATATCACTAGGCCCTAACGATATAGCTACATTAGCTACGACACGGCCGCAGCGAAGTGTCTGTCAAAGAGTCTATGGTGTTAGCAGTCGGCTGGCGGCGGCAGTGCGGGGCATAGCACGATAATAGAAGTGTCGAAAGCTACGCTCGACTTTTATAACACGTAATAAAATAATGGTCACAATGCGTTCGTGACAACGACAAGGACAATCGTCAGAGGTCGTCGCCTTTACAAGCCTCCTGCGCAGCGGCGCGGCGGCGGCGGACGGATGCCAATTATTTGCGATTGCGAGTGCATTCATAGCATACACGCCACTGCCGATGCCGATGCCGCCTTGCACACACATATAGGGCGTAATCGTTGAACGAGACCACCTGATTACTCTTTAAATATGAACGTTTAGGAAATGTACTTCATTAACCGAACCGACCTCATGCGAACCGAGGTAGTCTGCTCTGCCGTTATACGTTCTGTACCTAGCTCCTAGCTCCGTTATGTAACTCTCCAAAAATACATCCGAAATTGTTGTATCCTAATATTCCTAATCTTCTTATTTTGAGATTTAAAACTAATTTTTCTTCAAGATGATTATTAGCTGTATTATTTTGAATTATAGATTTTACAAGAGACAACATTACAATAAATTTAGCTTTTAATGCATGTAGATAGATACTGGTTGAACAGACCCTTGTTTACACATACGATTAGTAACAGTGTACTAAATAAAATACCAGAGTACTTTGTTTTGAGCTTCTCTCAGGCAGAGCACCATCTACTTACCTATTGGTAAGAACAAACTAACAATTTCAATGCTATTTACTTTTATTTGTTTTATATTATTTATTTTAGGAAAACTAACAGCTTTTATATGTAATTATTATCGACAGGCAATGCATTATTGTCTGTACACAAGTACCTACCTATAGTTTTAGCATCGATGTTACTTTAGTTATAATTATGATTTAGTTAAATGCACACTCAGTCTCGATAACTGCCATAATTAATGAATTTGATGTCCGTTTCGAACGTTCTTTTAGTTATTAGTTCATTAATTCTAATTAGATATTAGAATTCATAAATAATAATTATTAAAAACCTTAATCCTCATCTGAGTTTTTTATTGTAAAACTGTTGTCCGACTTGAAAAGCGTAAATCGGATTTCAAAATAGTGTGTTGGGCTTTCCACAAACACCATGTCTGGCTTTTAGGGCAAAATGTCCGGCCTAATACAGCGCTGAGTCCGGCTTTTTTATTTTAGGACCTGGCAACCCTACCTACAGCACTTAAAAAATAATTAACCTACAGGATACAAGTCGGCTCTCCTTATAACTGTGCACACAACATGCAAATTATGATTTCATGAAAATAAAATTCTAAAATAATTTATAAAAACAAAACATAAAAACCTTTATACCTTATTAAGTTTGCCAACGTAGGCAAAGGCTGGACAGTAAATTAGTAATTGATGCTAGGTATTTTAGTTGACACACTTTTAATATTTCCCGGTCTAATCAGGCAGCTCGACCAATAACGTTCATAAGTGCAATTTATATGCCTAAGGGCTGATTTTTTTGATCGTCAGTTTAGCCCTTGAATTAAATAAAGAATTTTCATTTAAAATCAATAATAAGTTTTAAAGGCACCTGCCTACTTCCTCTGGTAGGTACTTTAACAGCATATGCCGCATACTTACTTATATTAATTATATTTTTATAAATATATAAAGAAATTAATCAAAGTTAATAATGGGTTGTTAGATTCATGAATGTTGAGAAAACAAAAAGTATTAGTAAATTTATGAGCTGAGAGATAACACGTAAGGCCGGGGTCTACCATATTCTCCGAACTTTCTCAAAACAATGAACTGAAGAATGCGCCGATTATCGGGTGCGAGTGCACGCCCGGCATGCCCGCGCCGCGCCCGCGCCCCGCCCGCCACCGGTGAAAGCGACGTCGCAAGTCGCAACGCAACGAGTTCTTGGTTCTACACACACACACACACACACAGACGGACGGACAAACGCGCATGAGGTGCAGAGGCAGCGTGAGTACAAACGAACATTTAAGCCACATTAGCATTAAATAAAAAAATAAAATTAGCATTCCATCACATGGTGTGACCTTTAATGTAAGTACTAACTCTCCTTGTAGCGATCGGGTGGTCATAGCCGTTGAAGTATTACTCGTATTCAGAAAAAAATACTGTGACTCTTTGGGTCCCTATCTTAACAATTCTATATACCTAATTATCGATTTCAATTTCGCTGTCAGTCAAATCCGAAATAGTGATCCATCCATATTATATCTATATACATACATATATGACTTGTCCCGACTGATTGACTCATCATCGCCGAGCCTATACCGCTGAAGCTAATTAGATAAAAATTTAAACTGTAGGTTAATTCAGTGACGTAACCAGCCACTATGAAGGGATTTTACGGAAATCACACCCTAAAGGGGTCAAATAGGGGGTGAAAGTTTGTATGAAAGTCCGTTAGTTTTGAAGTTAAATACCTACATAAAAATTGGTAGATAAAATGATAAATTGGGTTCTTGAAAATAATTAAAGAATGATTTGTCTCAGGAAGTTTGTTTATTTTTCTTTAAATTAATCAAAAAGGGATAAGAGGTTTTTTTGGGGAAATCGTTATTTTTAAAGTAATAACTAGTAAAATGAATATTTTAATCAATCTTTACATTTTTCAACAAAAATAAATAAAGACGTGTTTTAGCATTTTTCGAACCACCTCCCTTCGGTGAAATAGGGGTGGAAAGTTTGTATGGAAATCTGTCATTCCTAAAATGTCGGTATTTGGCCTGGTTAGAAATTACGAAGAATTTAAGGATTTTTGGAAAACGATCGGTCCCTAAGTAGGGGATGACAATTTGTACAGGTTTAAGAACGGACCAAAATTAGTTATACAGAGAGTGATCTTTATTACGCGGTTTTTACTAATTCTGGCTCGCATGGATGGCTCTTATCATCATTAGATACAAAATGAAAAACTTAATGTTGAAATGACGTGACATGTTTAGTTGTCTAACCCTTATGTTATGATATTTACCTTTAATAAGTTTGGCTTTTATTACGAACAAACACAAGTGATGTAGCCCACGTGAGCAAAGCCGCGAACAAAAAGCTAATAACACATAATCCATTCAGCAAACTATTGGATATATTGCGGCGACATACAAAAGACAGGTACCACTCGCGTCTCTGATGTGGTCAAGTGCGCAACAACTAGCTCGCTCCGCCTATCGATAGCTATAGGCTGTAGCTTCCGATAGCTTTCGAAATGACAAGATGACGCCTCCTCCTCGCCTCGCCTTCAAAGCGATCGAAAGCGATCGAGTTAGGCGGTCGGCCCCCTGAACCCAAATAAACTATTTTTTATACAGGAGAATGTGCCATAGGCATATGGTATACCGCAAATAACCCTACCCTCGTAAGCGAATTTGCAAATATTTTCTTCTTTATTAAAATTCTCATGAGAAATCTCGATTTACTGCGTACTAGAGTTCCGGGAGATGCGAATGATTATTATGTACGTGGGGGCTCTCCCCTTAAAATACAAATAAATAAAATAATTCTTTGGGCTTATGTAATTATTCAAAATTTCATAAAACAGGTACTGTACACTATGCAGGTAGTTGAAACCAGAATGGCAAAATTTTGGATACTCCGGCGGCAGTCGGCACAAATTATGCAACATGCCGACGGACGTAGTACTATTATCTATTGTGATGCTGATGGGACGTGTAGCGCCCCTGCACGTACTTGCACTTTCTACCGCCTTTGCCCGTCGGCGCATTCCAATCGCTGCCCGTCACCGACGCCGCGGAGTGGATGGCGCGCCGCCGCCGCCGCCGCCGCCGCCGCCTCGCCACGGTAATATTACCGTGACCTCGCTAAGCGGGCCATAAACGTTATCGATACACAGTACACAGCTATTGTCTATTGTGATGCGTCCGAGGTGCGGTGGGGCGCGGGGCGCGGGTCGCGGGTCAGAGTGCGCACCGATAACGCGCCCCTGCCACGTACGGGGCTCTATCTGCGCTCGCGCGTGGTGTATGACTTATTTATGAATCGAGACCGGGGCACCTCAGTGGCCACGAATAGTATTATGTCGACACTTATCAACGCATTATAAATGATGAATGAATAATCCATGGTATCACAATCATAAGGTAATGTCAATGTGAACATATCAGAAGTACACTATCGGTGCGGCGCGAGTACAAAAGATATAAACGCGCCGCGTACGCCGCCGCCGCCGCGCCGCCGCCGCGCCGCCAGAAACCGGCACGCAGGTGCCCGCTACCGTTTTATAACTGCTTCGGTTCCTTATTATAACTTACAAAAAGAGATCGAATGCTGGCATAGAATAAAAATCATTAATCATTTTAAAAGTATATTTTTAACAGCCAATCGAACGGGGCAAGAGCGAGTTTTTTCACCCGCGACACTCGTCGGGTTTACAATTTTAGATACGAAAATATCTATGATTCATTATAACAATTATAATCATATGCATATAATATTACACGTACGTCGACTCTTTTGTACATAGGTACATCGTCGAGCCTTACACTTAACACTACACTGAGCCTCGGGCGGCGAGTCATTGTCTCTGTCACACGCAGGTGACGCAGGTCGACCGTGTCCATTGAAATACAAAAATAATACTGAACAATAAATACAAATACACGTTTCATCGTCTGTCGTTAAAGCTCGGGGCGCGGGCGCTCAGCACACGGTCTCCATGGGGATCTTGCCGGGCGCCGGCGCGGCGGCGTTGGCGGCGGCGTTGGCGGCGGCGGGCGGCGGCGCCGGCGTGGTGTTGGTGAGCGACTCGCCCACGGAGGGCAGGTGCGTGGAGGAGTGCGTGGCGCGCGCGGCGGCGGCGGCGCGGCGCCGGCAGCGGCACCACGCGGCGGCCGCGCGCCGCAGCGCCGCCAGGGCTGCGGGCTGGCACCCCACCACCAGGAAGATGAACACGCCCTGCAGCGCGTTCAGCAGGTCCGTCGCGTACCACACGTAGTCCGGCCCGCCCGCCGCCCACGACACCACGTCGGCGCCCCACGTCACGCCCATTACCACCACCAGCTTGGCGCACACCCGCCCCAGCGCCGCCCTGCATACGAAACACGGATCAGCCGGGCTCGGAAAACATACGACACGGTCGGTCACACGCAACTTACCTCTCGGAAGTAGACTTGACCTCGTCGCGCCGCCACAGGCCACAGGTGAGCTGGCGCGTCGTGGATACGAAGAGTGCGAGATTGACTAGCAGCAGCACGCCGACGGGCCCGAAGAAGTAGACGAGGATTTCCATGTCGCCGTAGAACCAGCAGCGCTGCACGGCGAAGCGCGGGCGCAGAAAGGGCGCGGCGGCGGCGGGCAGGCGGTCCAGCAGCGCGGCCGCGCCCGCCAGCGCCAGCGGCCCGCCCCACGCGTACAGCATGTACACGCGCAGCCGCCACGCCTCCTGCCCACGCTCCAGGCTCGTCGGCCGGAAGTCCCTACGCACAAACTTATTATGTCGCTTGCTTCACCCTAAACAATGAATCCATGATAAACGATGGTGAGGACACGGAGCGAGAGCATGTCAACCATCAAGATTTTGAACCTATACCAGGAGTATTGGAGTATAGTTTCATATATATGGATTCGGTTTACACATACGGTTTACTGAAAGGAATGATTTTAGTGACTCGGTTATTTAATAGTTTGTCTACTTGTTGCGCTGTTGTTTATCTCGACAACCTGTCGTAATTTAAAGAGATTGGAACTGGAAATTGTACATGTTGATTGAACATGTTCTTCGCATCATCGACCAGCCACCATTATCAAGGCCTTAGCTTTGCCTACTTGGGAGTCTGCGGTTGAACTCCAATTTTTTAGTAACAGCAACATTGATATTGATATGAACTTATTTGACTTATATATCTTGTGGCTAGCAAGTTCGTGTCTTTGGCTTATCGATGATAAGCAATCTTTACGAAAGCAAAGTGTAGGTACCTAGTACCTAGTACCGAAGTTAATTATTTATTACCTTAACAAAAAATCTTTATTGACTTTTAGATAGGAAAGTAATTATGTTGAGGTAGGTATTCCTTTACGAAGCACACCCAAAGTATTCCACTCAGCACACCCATAGGTGGCTGTTTTATGTTTTGTGATTAATGATTATTATATTATTAATCCGTTAAGGCGTCGGTGCTCACGAACGTGCAGGAATGTCGGCAAACGAATAAAACAGCCGATCTTCATTTGGAATTATGCATACGGGAAAACAGGCCGTAAACTACCACACGGGCTCAGTTGGTTGGTGGTTGATAGCAACTGATTCAGCCGGGACCAACGGCTTAAGCGCCTTCCGCACCACGGAAGAGCTGGTTCGGTTTCGGTTCGCCCATCGCCATACGAAGGTAACGACTGCCGTCATTTATTGTTCCTACTTTACTATTTAAGACTTTTTACACTTTTAACACTTGTTGTTGAATGGTGTGTACCAAATGATGGCGGTGTAACATTCTTTGAGAATGATTAATTAAAAACAACGACTTACCGGAATGTCCACCATATGTTGAAGCACATCGTGTTGAGCCAAAAGAAGGCTGACAGAAACAGAAAATGCATACAGACGGCTGCAGGACCGCACATGAAATAAAACGAGGCACTGTTAGCGCACGTCCGATGCAGCACTTAGTAACGGATGCGAACTACTGGCAGGCAGAATTCTCACCCAGCGCGCGGCACAGGGTCGGCGGCACGCGGTCGCCCGCCAACTGCGTGGCGGCCAGAAGTATGTCTCCCAGCATCAGCGCCGCCACGTAGTGCGTCTGGCAGCGCCAGTGCAGCGCGTGGTGTGCCGCCGGCAGCGCGAAGCCTGCCGCCAGCGTGGCCGCCAGGAACGCGGCGCCCACCGCCAGCCCCGCGCCGTACAGCGCGTGGCGCACCGCCTGCACCGGCCGCAGCGCGCGCGCCGCGCCCTCGCACGCCAGCACATGCGCGCCCGCTTCGCCCGCCACCGCCTCCGCGCACCATGCGCCCGCCGCCAGCCGCTCGCCGCCCGCCAGCCGCAGCGCGCCGTCCGTGCCCAGCGCCGCGCCCGCCAGCGCACCCGTCACCGCGTACCGCGAGCCCTCCGCGCACGCCGGCCAGCCGCCGCCTACCGCGCTGCCGTTGGCCAGCGCGCGCAGCTCTTCCGCGGCTGTGGCAGCGCGCTCGGCGTCCTCCACGCACCGCGATCCGTCGAAAGTGCTCGTCTCCCCGCAGCATTTGGTCGGCGGGCGCGGCGCGTCTTCCGTGCACACTAGGGCGACGCCGTAGTCGGCACAATACCGGTCCGGTGGCAGCGCCGCCGTCGCCCCGCGGAGAAGCAGCGACCCGTTGTTAGCGAGGAGAGCGTACGGGGCGGAATGTTCAGGGATAGCCCGCAGTCGGTCGCAGGCGGGGATAGCCGCCTCCGCCAGCCGCCAGTGGGCCGGCAGCTGACCGCGCTTCAGGAAGTCGCCGCGCGCCGGGGCGTAGACGAGCGGTGCCCAGGGGGCGGCGGGCGCGGCGCGGCAGGCGGCGGCGGCGGCGGCGCGCGGCAGCTCCTCCGCCCGCAGCGCCGCGGGCTCCAGCGCCAGCCCAGCGCCGCAGCAGCGTGGCACCGCGGGCGCCGACGGCCGCACGCCACCCGCACCCGCACACCACACGCTCCATAGCACGAGGCTGTGCACGATCATCGCGTCGCTCACCGATCCCGAGAACGGAACATTTTAAACACCTCGTGATTGGTTCTCGGTGTGAATCATCAAGTCTTTAAATCTTTATCCGCTGGTGTTTACATATTCACCAAAATTCACCTTAATATTACGAACACTTAACGTACACATGGTCACTAGATAGGTACGACGAACTCGATACGAACGAACACGTGCGGGATGGTTGGAGACGAAGTGAGCGCGACCTTTCGCTCCGAGGGCCAGCACAACACTGAGTACTCGAGTGGAGTGTGGAGTGGCGGGCGACGGGGCGGTGCGGCGCGGCGGATGGCGCGCGGTCGGCCGCGCGGCGCGAACAGCTGATGAAGTGACTAACTGACTGCCAGTGCCCGCGCCCGCCGCGTGCCGATGCCGGAGCCTGAACGGAGCGGAGCGGAAGCACGCAGAAGCGCAGCGCGGGGCGCGGGGCGCGGGACACAATCTTGACAAATTCATCACAATTTGCAGGCATTAATGCACTCTAATTAACAAGTTGAACTAGGTACTAGGTCCCTACTAACTATTGACACTCACTATCAAAAACTTATGGAATCAGTTTTTAATCTTTATCGTGTCACTTACTTTTAGGAACGTAGGGTAGGCACAATGTTTATCTATTTAAGTATTTTAGACTTTTTTTTGTTTTTACATAAACTGTTTGAGTTTTAATCATCCAACTTTGTTGTTTGCATGTAGTGTTCACTAATGAAAGTGAACCTATAATAAATAAAATTTTGTGGTGTATGTACCTATTACCAGACAATAACTTATAGCACTGTTATCCTGAATTAAATATTTATATTTTATTTTTAAATAATATCGCTGAATAAATAAACACGTGGGTAAGTCAAATGCCTTTGGGGTAAGTGTACATAATGTTTACAGTTACACCGAAATGAGTGTTTGTATTCAAATGTATACTGCGTTAACTAGTGCAAAGGGGTGCTATTGCGATTGCGAAACCATTATGTGTGAAACACAACACAACCTTCCTTCGCTCGTGGTATTGTTATTTTGTTAGTATAATGATACGACTAGCGTCGTTATTATAATCGTTCATAAAATACTTGAAAATGTCCTATATTCAGTGTTCCTATGAGTAACTTAAAAGTAAAAAGTTTTGCCCGCTTAGGTATTTAAATGTCATAAAATGTTAGAAATTGTTTTTTTTTCGATAGTTTAGTGATTGTTTCAGACGGCAGTTTCAGCTTTTTTGAGGGCGGCGAGAAACTTAAAGGGTTTTTCAAGCCGTTTGAAACGAAGTACCTTTAGAGGTTTTCTAGAGGAAATGGCATGACGCACTAGTGTGTGTCCCATACTAGATTCTCCAAAGGGTTCAGATTACATCGGAACGAACTACTCGTAGAAATTACCATAAAAAAGAACCCAAATTTTCGAGAGGTAGTGATACAGAACTACATTAAGGCAGACATCGTCACCACTTGTGTCACATCACAATATGTGAGAGCGCAACAAATGCGTTAATCACTTGATATATTAATTATTAACCGAACGAACCCGCACCCCATGACATGCCGGCCAGGTGTACTGCCAATGCCTATGCTATCGTGGCTATATTTGTTTTATATTTTTTCTTATAATTTTTTTTTGATGTGATTTCGTAGAAAAGGGACGAAAGTAGGGGCGTAGCAGTGCGATCATGTAACTGTCACGTGTAAGTCGGGGGGTCGGTCGAGCCGCCAGTCGGTCGACACTTTAAGCCCTAATATTAGCGGGAGTGATTTCGTAGAAATGTGCTCGTAACAGTGTGACATGTCTTCTAATGAGTAATTAACTGCATTCTCTTTTCAATTTTAATATTGATTTTAACCATTTCGTGTGACTTTTAAACAATATTAAAAAAAATAAAGAAAAATAATAAGAAAAAAATACGTCATTGTTACTTAATTCTATTTTCTATTGTAATATTGATTTCAAAAGGTGAGATGTCAAATTAATGTTACACATCATAAGCGACACTGTAAGGCTCGTTCGTTTTTTTTTTATAAATATATATTTTTTGAAATAAGGAAAGGAAAGAAAAGTGCTACCAAACAAAGCAGTGCGGTCCAAATAACTACAATAAAATATAATAAAGGCTTTAAAAAAAACTTTAATGGGACATTTCAACAATTACTGCCAAACAACCCTCAACGAAGTTTTAATCAGAGCTTTTCTGTCGTGCACACTATTACCTCTTGATCAGGTCTAGAGACCGGTAACACCCGCATAGTGCACATATTCGTCGATCAAAATAAACAAACAAAAGCTGCACACTATTGTTTGTTTCATATATTCCGAATTGTAACAAAGCTGCGAATAATCTCTTGTCCGTACCTGCGCTGGGGGTTGCAGATAGAGCAGTTTGCTGCTATTGCCTCCGTTATTCTACATTAAGTTTTACTGTTGAAAAAATAAACTGTGAAGTGAAAATAAAAGAACTCTCGAGAAATAATCATAAAAAGATAAAATATACCGAGTGCAATGATGCCTGTAGGCATTGTACCATAGCTGTTAGAAAGAATAAATCATTTGTATTAGTAAGAAAGGCGGAAAAATAATATAACTTATAGAAGAAACACATAGTTTGTTGCGTTTACCATGAAAGTGAAATAAGGAATAAAAAATAAAAGCGACACTGCATGAATCTTTGGCACAATAGGTATCTAGCCTCGTGTTAGTTTATAATAGAGAACATAGGTACCTATTAAGACTCGATAACTTATGCGAACTTATGAAAGTGTTAAATAAATAACCAAAACTTTATTTTAATTTAATAGGTAGGTAGCTACATGTATGTGTTTGTTAACACATTTTTTACTTTTAACCCGCATTTATAGTAAAAAAGAAAAAAATATATATCAGTAACCCTTATTTTCTTATATTTTTCAAAAACTTATCAATCTGGAAGCACGAAACAGTTAAAGTGCACACGGAATTAAAAGTATGCTATGGCATGCGATAAGTCCCCTAGCGCCACCTTTCGTGCAGTAGCACAACTAAACGCGCCGCTATCGCCACCTAGAGCAGCTTGGAATAACTTTGTTTCAATAAAAACTATTCGAAACTCTCACTGCAAATAGTGTGTCAAAAGATGTCGCTAGTTTGTTAACTGAGTGGTTCAAATAAAAGTAACTACGCCACACCTGCCTCCAATTTATTGTAAAAATACAGATGTTCATTTTGCTGACAATTCTATGTAGTTCCATGTTGGTACTTGCATCATCGTAGACTTGCCCAGTAGTGTTACACCGCCTCTATGCGCACACTGCACGTTTTACTGAGGTAGGACTTACCCAACTACGACTGTTCAAAGTTCCGATATACATTTTATGGGTTTCTTTGTTTAAAATTTTGTAATCATACGCTACAAAAAAAATAATGGCTTTAAATTCAAATCGTAGGTAGTCTTAACTTCAAATTTCTACTGAATATAAAATATGTATTGGTCAACTCTATTGAAGTTACTTCTCTACAACGTCAATACGATGATTAGTTAAATGTTTCGCGCTTAGAGCACTTGGCCATCATCGTATGCGTTACCCCAGCAGAATGTTGTCGAATTTATCTCACTTGATGTAAAGTGATGATAGAGCAGAAGGTGGAAGCGTACTTCACCCGACATTTTTAACCACAGAGGGCCTGTAGGGAGATTTTTTGAACCAGTACTAATTGTCACGCTATGACATCAGTTAAGAGTGCTTAGTCCTAATCCCTTATTCACTATACACATTGACACGAACGATTTAATCTTAATAATCAAATTGTAAATAATGCATAAAATATTATATCTAATAGTGCGTTTTATATCAATTTAAATTTCGAGATCACCAGTGAGATTCTAAAATCGCCCGCCTGGCTATCTTATCTCTATCTTCCGGAACACAATGCTACTAGATTGAATTAACCTGGAATAAGTAAATATTCCAGGTTAAGTCGCTTTGGTTAGATTGGATGGATAAAAGGAAAGTTGATAAAGAATCCATTAATTATAAATCACCAAGTGCTGATTATGCCAAACGAAATTAAACAAATATTAATTTAAAAATATAATAGTTTATTTTGAAAATCCGGACCGTCCTTCGTAGTAGCGTAGTCCAAACTGCAGAAGCCTACTGCGAAAATCGAAGTTTCGCGGTAGGCTTCTCTCACAGGCTCTTTCAACCTTCAACAATACCACCTGCTTGGTGTTCAAGAAACATCAACCTTTAGCTATGCTTGTATTCATAGTTGATAAATGCTACAGTAGGTAACACACTCGCTCACTCTTTTAGATCATAATTATCGTATTATATTATTTAACGTAAAAGTAACGTAAGTGAAGTAGTGGTTTACAAAATCTGAGTGAAAAATAAAATACCTCTTCTACTATAAAAACTTTAGAACGAACACCTGCGCGCGAGTCGAGCACCTACGTGGATTTAGGCATGCGCAGCGGTCACGTGCGTAATCCTGTGGCGTGTTGTGCAGCTGGTCACTCACTCCTAATACCAAAAGTACCATTAACTTATTTACATTTAACCGTAAAAATTGTCTATAAAACGCGTTTACGGCTAAGAAGAACACGACTCTGAGAACTGTAATAGATCCCTGGTTTTGATATAAATGTAGTGTTCGAGGAAAATTACCTGCACAGTCAAATATTAAAGACACCTCATAATAAAAATAGTAAAAACAATGGTTAACACAATCGAAAACGTTTCCCTTACTAAAGTTTTTTAAGAGCCAAATTTACATTTCGGCATCCCAAACAAACATTAAAGTTTACATTTTTTAAACCATTATGCCAATTTTAATGAAATATTATATGCTTAGGTATGGGAAGTACAAAGATGTTGACAATTAGTTTATTAACAGAATTATGCGATTTAAAGTCCACCATGGAAAGTTTCAAATCGCATAAAACCAGTTGAACAAACGTTTTTATTTTAATGATTTCTTATTTATTATTGGACCTTGTTATGCAGAAAGCAGCCAAGTGGTACTTTTTTCGAAAATGAGGTTATAAACACAGCCATACTAAATTCGACACTACGGATTTTTTGCTAAGACAGCCATGACGATATCTCTTCTCAAGGCTGAGATGTGGGCCATCTAATGCAGCCATTCAACAAATATTATTTTGTAAAAAAAAACAGTCATCATGGTGTAAAATGCAGCCAATTTTGACACAAACTGCCTAACCTATATTGTAGGATAAGTGTTTTTTTATATATTTTAGCGTTTTATTAACGCTTAAATATACTTAAGTAAAATTTAAACACTGAAAAAAGACGACAACCTTGTTGACTAAAATGTTGACTAAAAAACATAAGCATCAAGCACTGAAAAATTTCGACGGGTGAAAGCCAGACCTCGGTAGCCAAGTGGTTAAGGCAGCCGCCCGGAATGCGGAAGGTGCGTGGTTCGATTCCCGCCTGAGGTTGTCGTCTTTTTTCAGTGTTTAAATTTTACTATATTGTAGGACCTATAATGTTAGGACACCGGCGTTCGAGCCGCGCACGCGCCAGCCCGCCCGCGACGGCTGTTTTCTGCAAATCGTTTATTTATTACGAGTGCACACTTGGCTGTCTCCAACACCATTCAGGCTGTTTTTAGCAAATTAATAAAAATAAAATATACTCAATACAATAGGTACAACTTTTTTGTTATCGACTTACTGATTTTATTGTCCACTTTTTATTAAGTACTTTAAAAATTTCAGTTTCAACAATCAAATTCATTTAAATATCCCGAACGAAACCAAAATGTTCTTTCTAAACTTCCATCATACGGGCTTCTGAGAAATTGTGTGCGCCAGCTTTCTTTCTAGGCGTAGCATCAAGTCGTGGTTGACGGATCATGCTCTGACCTGACGCCCGTGAATGCTGGAGTCCCGCAGAGGTGTGTGCTGTCGCCTACTCTGTTTCTTCTGCATATCAAAGGCATGTTGCATAACAACAGCATTCATTGCTATGCAGACGACAGTACTGGGGATACGCTTTACACCGGAAGCGTCATCGAGAACCGGAATAAACTTGTGACTGACACTGAGAACATGTTAAGTCATGTCTCGAATTGGGGCCGACTCAGCCTAGTCCATTTCAACCCTTCCAAAACACAAGTTTGCGAGTTTACCGCTAACAAGCATCCCTTCGTCGTATCTCTAAACTTTGAAGGAGCCCCCCTTGATACCAAACCGACCATTGGAATCCTTGTCCTCGATGTTTCGAGTGACGTTCAGTTTCGCGGTCATTTGGAAGGTAAAGCTAAATTAGCTTCGAAAAAGCTGGGTGTGCTCAATAGAGCGGGGCAGTATTTCACGCCGACCCATCGCTTACAACTTTACAAAGCACAGGTCAGGCCTCATATGGAATACTGTTCCCATCTTTGGTTGGAGCGCCCCAGTACCAACTCCTCCCATTTGACCGCTTCAACGCAGAGCTTCTCGAGTTGTCGACGACGTGGTAACCTCTGGTCGGCTCGATCCACTGGCCCTTCGGAGAGACGGTACGTCTCTCTGTATATTTTATCGCCTTTATCACGGGGAGTGCTCTGAGGAATTGTTCGCTTTGATCCCTGCCGCTGATTTCCTGCACCGCACTACACGCAATCGACTGTCTTACATCTACACCATCTTGATGGATGGCGGTCTACTACTGTGCGATTCTCACGTAATTTTTTACCACGAACTACAGTGCAGTGACCATTACGTCGTAGGGATCTAGGGGCCGGCAACGCATCTGCGATTCCTCTGGTTTTGCGGATGTCCATGGGCGGCGGTGATTGCTACCTATCAGGTGACCCGCCTGCTCGTTTGCCTCCTTCTAATATAAAAAAAAAGTGACGAATTATAGAAACTGACAAAAAAGGAAACTGACTTATTGACGAATTTCGCGATACTAACGAATGAGGTAAACTGACGAGTTCATGAAACTGATTAATTGGGAAACCAAAGAGGTTCAAAAAAGTGTGGAGAAAATAGGGTAGGTACCTGATATACGTAAACAAGAAATAAAAGAATTCATTAATTCACTCTTACTGTACACGTCTCATTATAGCAGGTCTAAAACATCGACCAATTGTTTTAAACCTGGAGTTACTTTGTCTGCAGTTTATGATGAATATAAAGCTAAACTGACCCCGAACGCTGTGAGTTATGGTTTCTTCAAAAAAATATTTTACAGCAACTTTAACATAAAAGTTAAAATACTTAGCCAAGATTCATGCAATCTCTGTGATGAATGCCGAATCGAAACTAAATGCGGGAAGAAGCGGCGAGGACGTCAATTCTATAAAAGAAACACACAATAATCATCTTCACCAGGCCGAAAGAGCAAGATATCAATTAAAAAAAGATTTGATCACAAACAAACATCGGGACAGGTGAAACTAAATAAAAGTTTGTAATAGATATGGATGTAGCCAAAAATGAAGAAGATGTCGAATGTCTAACGTTTGTTATGCAAAAGACACTACCATTACCCCGGATTCAGACAAATATATTTTTTTACGAAAGACAGATCTGGCTCTACAACTTGGGTGTCTACAGTGCTAAAAACAGCCAAAGCTACTGTTATACATGGATCGAGGGTCAGGCTGGACACGGCGCACAGGAAGTAGGATCTTCTCTTCTGAAACACATAGATAAAAATGTCCCTGACCAAATAAAATTAATTCTTTGGTCGGATTCATGCGGCGGTCAAAACAGGAATATTAAAATTACTCTCACGATGAAAGCAGTGCTCGAGATGAAAACAAACCTACAATCTATTACTTTCAAGTATTCTATGCCAGGTCACAGCTACTTACTCAACTATAATTATACGCCTGGCGACTACATTCAAATTATGGATGTGCAAAAAGATAAAACCTATGCAAAGTGATGATTTTTACTCCATTGAGACTCTAGAAAGGTTAATAGTAAATCGGAAGAAAACTACAAGTAATAACAAAGTTAATTGGCTGAAAACAAGAGAATTAAAAGTAACAAAAACAGACCAACATCATAAATGGAGTCTGACTTTGATCAAGCAGATTACGACTGTTTGGATATTACTACACATTGATTTCTATGAAATAAGCTATTTTGTATAAAACAGCCACGTCAAAAAACGCAATTATTGGTATTATTAGAAACTATTCCAAATACTGGATAGGATATAAAAAAAAATGCTATACTTTTCCCAATAATTCTGAAATATAAAATAAACAGAAAATTAATAAATAACTGAAGTGTAACCATCGACACAAAAATGCTTACTACTCTGTTAGTACTTTTCCCACGGCTGCCTTCTGCACAGCTAGGTATCTCTCTCTCTCTCTCTCTCTTTCAAATTGACTTATTAGTTTGAAAGAATTAATTGGGTTTACCATTTTGGTTGTAATCTGTTTTGTAGCTTGTGTTTAATAAATTAATAATAACAATAATAATAAATTAGTTTAACCTGGGTTTTGTATGTGATACTGAAATGTAAAATGAAGAGGGGCCGTGCGCACTGTCCGGTGAGCAGCTAGTCGGCACAAATTCGCGATATTTTTTATCTAATTTTTTAATTAAGCCTGGTGCATATACCTTAGGTACATCAGTTTAGACTAGGTTTAGCTTTAGTTTACGTTATCGAATACTACTTAAATGACGCGATAGTCCCCACACGAGTACCTGAGACACAGGTGTACTATCAGTATTTGTAAACCATACATTGCGTATGCCGATTGCCGCTCAAGAGTAAATACACCACATCAAGTACCCATAATATTCAAGATATTACAACTTTACTATTTTATCTTTAATGGGTCAGGTTTGTCATGCGTGCTTAAACGCGATATCCTCCAGTCAGGCTTATCTCAATCGAGTCATATAATGGATAAAAACAAAGATAGTCTTCATACAAGCACTGTCAAAAGTGAAGCACTAAACCGATCCACACTTTCGTGACGATTACTTGCTTCTGCTTGCGCTCGGCGACACGCACGCACAGTAACTCCGTAGCATTGAAAACTCGGCGTTTGGAGCCAAAAAAGGTGCTTCAAAATGGGCGCGCGGACTTACTTTCTAAACGCAATTAATCTAAGCTCAGTAGTTAGATTGTTTTAAAACCTATCTTATTTAGGATACGGTTTTATGGTTCCGAGATTCAACCCTACTCTGACGTGTGCCTCTCGCCAGCTCGGGAATGGTCGTCGAGGCCGTGGTACCGGCTGGGCGGGCGGGAAATGAAACGCAGCGTGTGGTCGGGCGTGTATTGCAGCGGCGGCTAGGGCGGCTGGGGCGGCTAGGGCGGCGGCGCGGCGGCAGCGGCGGCGGCGGCGGCGGGCGGCAGGTGCGCCGGCAGCGCGTCGTAGCGCGGTGGGTTGGCCCACGGGTCGTAGCCGAGCACCGACAGCATGGGCGCCAGCTCCGCCATGTCCGCGCGCACGTCCGCCGGCACCTGCCCCACCCACTTGTCCAGCGCGTCGCGGTTCACCGGCCGCACCACCTGGTCCGACGACCGCTCTACGCTGCACACACAGACACAAGCATTACGGTGACGCCCCATTGCGGCGACAGCGGGGCGGACTACGACGGAGCAGCTTTATCCGCTATTCAACTACATCGAGGCGTACTTGGAGAGCGCCACGCCGTTGGGCTGGTTAATGTAGCGTTCGTGGTGCAGAACGGCGTCGTCCCAGGGCAGCCCCAGGAAGGTCAGCGCGCGCCGCAGCGTCTCTTCGGGCCGCAGCACCAGCGCCTCATACCGCACCAGCAGGCACTTGTCCGGCCCCATCGACTTGCATTGCTGGTACATCAACTCCACTGCATGGTTCCACTTGGTCAGGCACTGTCGATAACTCGTCAGGTCGAAGCCGGTGATCGTGACCTGCAACAACGGGCGCCACGTTAGGGACGAGGTCGAGAACTCTGCGTCGCGCAGCCGGGGTTTCGCTTACCTTACGGGTGATGATCGAGTGGACGGTGGCGCGGCCGTCGCGCACCATGAACAGGAACTTGGCGTTCGGGAAGAGCTCGAGCACGTATGTGCCCATCTTGAGCACGAGCGGGTCCTTGTTGCAGAGGCGCGGCGCCGGCTCGCCGTGGCGCACAATCACCTCGAGGCAGAAGGCCGCGATGGCGTTGTCCAGCACGGCCTTGGACACGCCCGCCTGCTCGAGACGCACGCTCTCCTTCTGCGAGCGCGTCCAGTGCTGACGCATCTGCAGGATGCGCGGCACCACGCGCGTCTCCTGGCCACAGCGCACGTCGGGGTGCGCGTCCAGCATAGCGCGCATCAGCGTGGTGCCCGACCGCGGCACACCGCCGATGAAGATGAGCGGCAGCTCGCGGCCCGCCACGAGCGCGCCCGCGCCGCCGCCCGCGCCCGCGCCTCCGCCCCCGCTAGAGCCCCACGCCCACACCAGCAGCGCGCCCGCCGCCAGGGCCACGCCCAGCCGCCAGCGCGGGCCCCTCCACATGCCGCACTCGCTTCCTACGCTTCCTGCCTGCGAACACACTTATCGCATCATTTTGCATCAACACAACTTTTTCTATCTCTGCTCCTAGGATACCAAGGCGCAATGGAAAAAATTTACCTATTATTTATGAAATCACTTTGTTGCCAGCTTGTCTGTTTCCGTATTCGTTTTTGTCAGCTACTTAAAACGTTACTTCATACCGAGTCTTAATAGCTAATTACTTATTACAAAAACACAATGTTGAAAAAATTTTTTTTCCACAAGCAGGATTTGAACCTGCACCTTTCTGACATACCGGGTCAGGTGCTCTTCCAATTGAGCTATCGTGGTTCTAACCAGCCCGCCGAAATTATTCAACACTATTTACTTTTTTACTTTGAAAGCCAAAGGCGCCAATTCAATGTCAACAACTACCGTCATTAACATCTGATCATAATATTTTTACAAATACTAAAGATCAGTTAAGAAGTAGGCAAGCTATTTATAAAATGTTTTTATATAATTTTAACGCAAATTTTGTTGCGATACAAATTACAAAAACACAATGTTGAAAAAATTTTTCAATTGAAAGAGCACCTGACCCGGTATGTCAGAAAGGTGCAGGTTCAAATCCTGCTCGTGGAAATTTTTTCAACATTGTGTTTTTGTAATTTGTATCGCAACAAAATTTGCGTTAAAATTATATAAAACAAAACAAAAACATTTTAGCTAATTACTTATTAAAACCTGGACCTATCATAATTATTTGGGGGAGAACACTACAGCTACAAATGCAACACACCAGCATCTCAACGGGCTGGTGCGTGTGCGTCATGTGATTTGGCCTGTTCTTAAATGATTTTATAGATGAAGCGCTTATGACTTCTTCGGCGAGCAATGCTGTGGCAATTCAACAAATAATTAGATTTCAAATCAAAAAAAATTACACTATAGTTAAACCTGTTGCAGTCTTATTTTTGTTAACAACGACAAGAACAGAAGAGCTCAAGTTTTAAGCCTGATAGTTAAAAACTCTGTAAATCATATATATTATTTATTTGTGGAATTATTACGTTACATTTGCAGAATTATATAAACTGCACATACCACTCCACAAACGCTCGCGCGCTGTAAATATGTATTAATTAAACACGCGGTATGTTGGGAGAACCTGTTCCATAACTTTAGGTAAGCCGTTGAATTCTTGTAACAATAGACCTATTTTTAAAACTGAACAGAGTTTGCTATAGGACTAACTAAGAAACTGCAGTAAATCCAGCTATTCTATAGAATCCATACAATTATTTATTTCTGTTTAGGTTGCATTATAGGTATAATACTTAATGTAAACACGAGTGAGTGCTACTATATACTTATTTGTACTAACTTTTTTTACTTCTTGTCTGATGTTTATTAAGTCTAACAAAGTATACACAAAGTTATTAAACATTTAAAATATTCACTAGAAATTATAGGTCTTTGACTAACAAGTAGACATATAGTCTCTGGCTTGAATTAATTTTTAACTATGAGAAAAATATTTTGCAGTATTTGCACCAATGCAGAAAATTTATTTTTTATTTTTTTATTAACATAAACCATATCTTATTTTTTCTTCTCCCAGTAGCACTATGTACTATGACCCATCGGGATCGTTTGTGCAACCCCATCCTCTCACTTCTTCCTCTGTAAAGATAGATGCCATAAGTTAGGCAACTTCTTTGAGAGTGAAGAGCCTGAAGTTTTCTGGTTTGAGATAGGCCGATCTCAGAAGTCCCATTTTTTTCCCAGTCAGAGTCGCACTCGCACAGTGGCCGCAGTAGGTACATAAACGTTATAAAAAAATTATAAATGTTATACATATTTTTGTACAGATTTTTAATGCAGAATGTGTAATAAACAACTATTTATTAGTAAATTTATCAAATGAAGAACTTTTGTCAATGCTAATTGCTAGCATAATAAGTAGGCATAAGGAAAATAATAGATATATTAGCTATAGCTCACCATAGGTAACAGTAAATTGAATGTTGTGTATGTTTTACTGTAAGTAAATAACCACATGTAGCACCAGGATCACAACAATATGACAGAAACTAATACAAATAACATGTTTAAATGCAACAATTTAACTTACGATAACTTTAGCAGTTCCTGAATGTTTAAAACAGACCCTGTAACAATTTATAACTGTTTTTTGACTGAATATAATAACTATTATACAGATGTTAAACATAATATTATAGTTATTTAATTTTATGAAATTAAGTTTTGAAAGTTTAATTTTTTTTATGCTTTGTATGCTTGCAATACAAATAGTCATTGGACCCTCAATGTGCTAGTTATACTACTTGTTACAATTGCAAAAGATGGATGTTCATTTGTTTTAATGTTTTTCAATCACACCAAAAAGATGAAATTACATGAAGTCAACTTATGATACTTATTTTCCGAAAACATTAAATCTCTTTGGGAACAAAACAATTTTCAGACATGTGAAGCTGAAAAGGCTCTAATCAAATAACTATTAAATGTTTTTGTTTTGTTTATATAATTTAGAACGCAAATTTTGTTGCGAAACAAATTACAAAAACACAAATGTTGAAAAAATTTCTAAGAGCAGGATTTGAACCTGCACCCTTCTGACATACTGGGTCAGGTGCTCTCCCAATTTACCACGATAGCTCAATTGGGAGAGCACCTGACCCGGTATGTCAGAAGGGTGCGGGTTCAAATCCTGCTTGTGGATTTTTTTTTCAACATTTGTGTTTTTGTCAAATAACTGTCATTAAATTGAAAAAGTGTTGAAAAAAATTCAACTAATTTTTCCACAAGCGGGATTTAAATCGCACCCCATGGCATACCAGGTCAGGCGAACTACAATTACGCTATTATGGATGTTTTATTTGCAACAACCTTAATCATGTATTTAGCTTGCCGACTACTGATCTATAATATTTGTAAAAATACTGGAATCAGGGGCCTGACTGCCTAACCGATTGCTTTGGCTACGTATTTGGCTAGTTTCCAACATTGAATAAGGCTCCTTTGACTTACAGAGTATTACAGAGTAAGAGTAAATACTGTTGATAAATTTCGGTGTGTTGGACAAAACCATGATAGCTTAAAGGTAGCAAACCTGACCTGGTATATCATGGAGTATGCATTCAAATCGCGCTTTTGATATTTTTTTCGAAACTTATTACAATTTGAAATTTGTTTTGAAAAAAATAGTGTAATGTAGGTAATTTGTTTGCAACAAATGTGATATTTAATATGACTAAGAGGAAACTGTCAAATTATTGAGGCTGATAATAATATAAGAAATGTTAAAAACCAGGAAAATAAATATTCTAAATGTTACTAAGGGCATGTTATAATATCAATGATGTATGCTATCTCTCTAGCCTCTTTAGCTAGGACAATATTAAATAAATCAACCAAATGTAATATTCACCAGCTAATAGTTCAACACTTCTTATATTTCTCTGCCAAATGAATTTAGATAATAAAATCAGTAGCATAAACATTATTCAATAAGGCCAAATGGTGATACACTCATTTAAACATTGTTTTTATGTCACTATAACAGTATAATTGCTTTCAGTCTGAATGTTTTTAGTTACTTTACAAACCGATGGCATAATGACATTCACAAGAGCTATTTGAAGCCTAAACTGAACAAATCATTTAGAATTTTGAATTTTTACTTTAATTGCTTTTTATGACACAAATAACGCTGTCTCACCTAATTATTTTCAGATTTAAATTTAAGCAAATTATACCAAATATTTAATTGGCCTTTGACAAATACAGTTTATACAGGGTGTAATTGTTATGTGTGCACAGGCAATTATTCCGAAACTATGAGAGATATCAAAAAACTTAAAACTGATAACGAAATAATGTTATCTAATGAGTAAAATGGCATCAAAAACTTTTTAAAAATCAAGCGAGAAGTATCCAAAATTTTGACATTAAACACTCCCATACATTTAGTATGAGATTAGTAGAAAGGTTTAGTTTCCTTGTTTTAAATGGTTAATTTAGCTTTATTCACATAACAAAATAATAATACTATCTTTGAATTGAATATTTATTTCTTTGTAAACACAAAATTTTGTAATCAAAGTAGATGTTCGAAGTGACATCCTTGTTGTGCGATACAATGACCAGCTCTATTTACAGTTTCTAAATGAACTTTCCTTAACATTTGCAGAGTAATTGAATAATTATTGTAAAACACAAATGTATATGATATGTATATGATAATTCATATCATACATAATCATAAAATATGATTAAGGTAAAATGAGTACTAGACCACTTCAAGTAAGGAAACTACAACCTTTCTACTAATGTCATACTAAATATATAGGAGTGTTTAATGTCAAAATTTTGGATACTTCTCGTTTGATTTTTAAAAAGCGATTGATGCCATTTTACTCATTAGATAACGTACTTTCGTTATCAGTTTTAAGTTTTTTGATATCTTTCATAGTTTCGGAATAATCGCCTGTGCACACTTAACAATTACACCCTGTATATTGTCACATAAGCTCTAACACCATGTGAGTAGAAAAGGTGTAATGTGGTTTGAATGCCATTAGGTAGAAAATCGGAAGTAGATATATGGAGAACATTTTTTTTAAAGTACTGTTATCATGTCACCTGATTATTCTAATTGCAGTCAGCTAATTTAAAATGTGAAAGCTTTTTGGCTCTCCTGAAAAGTCCTACTCTATTTTTACTGACATGGTGTTACAACGTTAACAACAATAAGTGCCTAGTTGACTTTAGAATTTATATTTAAAAAAACTTTTGTATGGCACAATACCTAACGATAAAAAGAAAGCTACATACACAATTCATGAAAGCCAATTCCAAAACAAACAACCTTAATCAACTGTACAAAATGTAAAATTTGTATTTTTATTAAACGATAAATCTTTCGCACAAACATTATGGTAATCTGATTAGAAATGTAGCTAGCTAGCTGGTATACTCACCTACATCAAAATAACCTCGTAAAATTGTTCCTAAACTCTTGCCAACACATCTCTTTACACTTTTTTATTGCTCTTATTACACCTCCAACTACAATCGCTGTGTGTTATGAAAATGAAGCGGGCATGTAATTCTCTATGTAAATATGATTAGGAAAACCAAACAAACTTAGAACACCTAACTAAAATTCATTTAATTTCGGACAATTTAAGAATAATTTGGTAGGTATAGAGTAAAATAAGCTTTTACTCTCGTATTTCGGAAATTTACAGTAAGTACAGTAAAAACTTGAAGAAGAATATCGCAATGCAAATCGTCCAAGAGAAAAAAATTACTTCTGTCTGTGAGAGAGAATGACTGAAACGAAGAATGTCAGATTTATGGTAATAATGGGAACTGTCAATTAGTGTCACTGTGTGTAAATTTTTTGACATTGACGTTTTACTTTAGATTTCTGGTCTATGGTTGCTTATTGTATTTGTTTATGGCTCCAGCTCATAAAGTTTTTTTTTGGAGAGAGATTGCTGAGACGGCATCACGCACTAAGGCGTGTCCCCGTGCCCTAATAAATTCTCCGAAGGGTTCGGGTCGGATCGAAACTCATAAAGCATTAAACCAACCTCGTCACAGATTTGCGTTTCGTTTCGAATAGTAATTTGAAAATCATATAAAAACTACCGTCTGACTATTTATTTAATATATTCCCTAGCAATGATAAATAATGTACATACTTTTTAGTTAAATAATACTGTTAAAGTATGTTAAATACTGCAAATACTACATAAAAAATCACCACGACGCGTTTACACAACATGTAACAAAACGCAATACATGTAAATACGAAATGTCAGTCGCAAAACAACAAAAATCGAAGAAAATTTTTACGATTTTCAATTAACATTACAAAAACCACAAGTTATCGAGATAAGATACTACGTGAATAAGTGTAAAAAAATATAATCTTTCGAATGGTAAACATCTGAAAATGAAAATCGTGGGTCCGTAATCAATAGCTGAGCCAGGAGTTTTCTATGATCGGTTGATCTTATCCAATGATATTATAAACTATAGATATGTGACGTTCATAGTAATTTGCGTTTTAAATCTGTTTCGAGCAATCCAAAACTGCACATTTTGACAAGCTTCATTGATAAGTAAAACCAAAGATACGAAATAGCACGCAAATGAAAGAGATAGCTATAATTTTAATGATTGCACTTCAAATGCTTCTTGTGCATAGAGTAACATTATAGTCGTAGAGTGGACACTTGATTGAAAAGTAAGTACCTACATAGGTAAGAAATGAAACATCTTTTAAAAGTAAATCATATATACTGAAAGTTTAAACAATAAAATAATTAATAATAAAAGAAACGAAATAAAATACATATTTCAAATGGTAACTTGTTATTAGTAAAAGTTAATTCACGCACACGTTTTCTTTCTTGGTGTTTCTTGAATTTCTTCCAACTCCGGCAAACTGACATTGTCTAGACTCGACGGAGAGTTCTGAATATTTTTTTTGTTCCTGAAAAAGCAAATATTCTTAGGTATGGTATGGTCAATCACGGATTAAGTATTGCCACTTTATTGAACTCGAATGTACCTTTGCTGACCAAACAAATTAAACGTGAATGAAAATGCAGGCAACAGCAGCTATTATAAATACGAAGTAAAAATAAAAAACAACCGAACTTTAATTGTAGGCATAAGTCATCATCAATATTCGATTCTGCACTAACTAATCTATCTACTAATTTACCGCTCTAGCCTCAAAACTAGATCGCTCTCTCTTTCTTCACCTGAACATGGAGTCTTTGCGTCAGTTATTAGATTGTTTGAAAAAATAATTGAAATACACTAAATAAATAATCTAAGTATCTTTGCATACTCACATGTGGTAAGAGATCCCTTGTATTTTGTATACATAAGAGTTATCATTTGTGCACTTTCGAAATACACACGACGGCATTTTACTTATTTTTGTTGAACTGTCACGGACGGACGACTCGCTCTGTGGCTTGTTTGACGCAAACTGATTGCGACATGAGCTCTGGAGTGTACTCAGAGGACATGAGACAATTAGGCTATAATTGAGTTTTCAACACAAGCTACATAGTAACATACCTACTTCCTTTTAATGTAATATCATTACCTTATCACCTTACTAATTTCTAGAAACTTTCATGGAAAGTTTTGCTATTTTTACAGTTCAAACTTATTTCTAACTATTATTGAGTAATAATAATAAATGTATAAATACTATTTTAACGTAAACCTTTTTAATCTAATCGTAAACATAACTTATTTTATACGTGTAATACGACGCATCGCGGTCGCTAACAGTGACAATGGCTAATATACAAAACAAATCAGCATGGTTTTGTATATCAACTTAAAATACAACAAGCTGTCCGTAAGCTGGCGTACACATGGTCTAATTCACGTTTGTTGTTATGCCTTCTTTTAGTGCGTAATTAGTGCGTAATTAATTACTGCAAACATAACATAATAAGTGCCTCTTTAGTTTAAGAAATAAAGACCTTTTTTAGTGTGTACGTCAGGATAAACATTAAAACTAATGTGTAAAATAAACGCGAGTAGATCCGTAAAAGTTGTTTGATTTCACTAATTATTTATAATTCACTCAAGACATACCAACTATAAATGAATGACATCACCAATTCATCATCAACAGTTCATGTTAATGTCCCCACTGCATACGAGCCGTCAGCATACTTGTTTCGAGCCTTCTCAGTGGATGAAAGTAGCACAGGGAAAACGGAATTTAGAACTTAGACGTTTAGACAACAATTAACGTTTAATTAACGTAACAATTTAGACGTTTCGTGTCGGTCCGCTGACTGAAACAGTCGCACGACAGCCGCACGACAACCGCACGACAGTTTTAATATGGAACGCAGTGCAAACTTGCAGCAGCCATCCGACAACAAACATCTAAATTATTATTGAAGGAGCCCTTACACTACCACGCGGGACAGAGCGGATTGGTGGTTGTTAACGAGTGCTAATGCAGCTACGTGACTTTCGAAGGAAGGAAGTGACTTACGGAGGAGCACAAGATGATAAACTTTTAGTTACCCACCCGATGACCGGCCTTTGCGAAAGTTGCTTTACTTTAGCAATCGCAGATCGAGCGCAAACTGTAATAGTTAACGATCTTATCTCCTGCTATATTAGTTTTTGATTTTAATTCAGTATTTCAAAAACAGTTATACAGTATTTTAAAGGCCGGCAACGCATCTGCGATTCCTCTGGTTTTGCGGATGTATATGGGCGGCGGTGATTGCTTCCCATCAGGTGACCCGCCTGCTTGTTTGCCTCCTTTTAATAAAAAAAAAACAACTTTAAACGCAGAGAAAACACTAATGAACTTGTCTGTACTTCTAGTATGAATTGAACTTTACATATTTTTTTACATAGTTCTACTGCGAATTCACATAAACTATTTCTACTGATTGAGTCAGAATTTCACGCACTAACAATAAATATAAAAAGAGAAGTTCGCTTTCTGTAAGCACTAATAATATGGGTACGCCGTATAGATGACCCCTCTTGAAATGACAATCACAAGTCTTGTTTAATATATCCGTTTCTTTAAGAGCAATCCTTATAAAATTTTGCATAGCACGGGCGCTATTATGGCACTAAATGTGTCTGTAAATTTCGTTGCTATAATATAAGTAGTTTTCGAGAAGGATCACGTGTACGCCAGCTTGATCGTGATGCCAGCGTACACAATAAAAAAGGTCTTTATTTCTTAAACTAAAGGGGCACTAATTATTTTATGTTTGCAGTAATTACGCACTAGAGAGAGCATTACAACAAATGTGAATTAGACCATGTGTACGGCAGCTTAACGGACATACAATAAGATAGTTTTATTTTATGAAAGTAAAGTTAAAAGCGGTATGGAACACTTCAAAATAATTTTCTGACAAAAAGCCCTAACGCTATATAGAATAGCGTTTCGTTATTTCTATCTAGCTCGATGGTAAAAAAAGTAGTACTTGATTTATGTAAAGCAAAGGAAGGAAAGGAACAAACAAACAAAACCAAACGGATACGGATATAGATTAAGCTTGATTTGAGGCAATCCATGCACTAATTTCTGAAATAAAGTGTTAACTGCTAAATAGGCTATAATTAAATAACTATGTGATTTGGCTTGGTTTTGATGACTTATGTGTGTACAAATAATTGGAGATACAAATTCTACTCAATCCGCGTTGTCTCACCAAAAATCGTATCGTTCGATTCAATATGGCTGCCAGATTGTATTTCTTGATGCACTCAATGTCGCAAATGTAGCGGTATCAGTTTTTACAGTGTTTGTGATATTTAACATCCAGATAATTGCCATGTTTTGCAGACATCCAATAACTAAACTTGTAATGTTATATAGAATTGTTCGAACGATTGAAATAAATATATTTGGGAAGTTGTGATTTTGTTTGAAGTGTCGACAGTGATATAGTGAAGTGAAGTGATATTTAGTAATTAGTGCGAAACAGTAAAATAAATAATTACTCGCAATGTCACAACATGAACAATTGCGATGATCCGAACTCGCCACACACTTTCGGTTCAACCTTGCAACTCATGGTATGTATTCATTATTCAGAATACGCGCGGTTATGTACCGCCTCCGAAAATTATTGTCAAAATGTTTACAGCCCTTACTACCTTTTGGGTGTCTTGTGTTGTTTACATCCAAAAATAGTGTGTATAATTTAAGATTTTTATGCATTATTAATTTGTTGAAACTATTGTTACAGCTATTATAGTTAGTTAAATTGATAGTTAGTGAACCGCCAGCCTGTTATCAGAATTGACGGGTGTATATTTAATACGAGCAAATTACTTACTATTTAAGGATTTATACATTAAATAAGGTAAATTTAATATTCCCACCACAATCATACACGAGATATGCGTGAATTCGGCAGTCTGGAATGAAGCCCTTATACCTAATCAGTCCACTTCAAAAGAGTTGTCAAATTATTCTCTATCTAATAATAAATTAAGTTTATTAACAACTATTGCCAAAATTAGTATTATTGTAACAATTAATTTAATCTATATCTATACTACTATATAAATCTGTAGGCTCTGTGTGTACTTGCAATTTTGGGATAAATATTCATTTTATGACTCACTGACACCAATTCTACGTTTTTTGAAATTTTTGTCTGTCTGTCTGTATGTCCACTTTTAACTCAAGAACGGCTTGACCGAGCTTGATGAAAATGTTAAATATTTATAAAATACAGTGAGAAAATTAAATGCCCACCCGACCCAGCCAGCAATTGAACCTGGGTTTTTTGCTTTTTAATTTTTGAGTGCTAATAGCAGCACAGTGCGCCATCTATCCAACGTAAAAAAAAAAGGAGTGACAAAATTCTATGCTTACGTCAGCCTCCTGGTAGCATAGCGGTCAGTGCAGCCGCCCGGATTGCGGAACACCCAGGTTCGATTCCTGGCTGGGTCGGATGGGCGTTTAATTTTTTTAATGTATTTTATAAATTTTATAAATATTTAATTTAGCTTCAGTGCAGCAATTAGCACAAAAAGTAAAAATTCATCTACATTACTGAATAAAGCAAATATTTTTGTCCAAAGACAAGGCAATTGCAGTATGCGGTGTCATATTTTTCTTATTGCTTAAGTCATCAAAAAAACATATCCATTTGTTTTTTTTGTTTTGCCTATAGCAGTGAGCTCTGTAGTGACCAATTAAGGTCATCTTTTGGACCTGAAGGCAAATATTCGATAAATTCCTATTATATCATATTCGTAGGCCCCTCCCCCCCCTCCCACCACGAAAATCGTGAGTCCGTAATCAAGAGCCCGAATCACCTTATTATACATACAATTATACATGGTATTTAATAATAAAATGAAAATGAGGAAATTGTTATCGCATTTGCATTGCACTGCAGGAAACTCCTGTGGCGTAAATGTTTCTTTACACTATTTGTCGGATTGCCTGTATGAAATCAGCAGGCGTTAAAATTTAGAATTTTTATTTTCAAAACTTTTACCGCATCTGATTCTGCTTTTGATATGTTTGAGCACATTGCCGGAACATTGCTACGGTAATGTTTTTATCCTTAGATAGTAAGTAATTTGCATGTGTATAGAATCACTGTTTATTGACGTACACCCGTCATCCTAATGTTCACGTTTTGACTTTGCTATTTAAAATATTAAGGCGTTTTAATGTAGGTAGTTAAAATAGCCAGGAATTCTGACTTTTGTAGAATCAGTATTTTTCGAGCACATTATTCAGACTGATCTGGTTTCAATTAGTATTAATGTTTTTATTAATAGTTATTAATCTAGTAAGTATTGGTGTTTTTTTTATATATTTTAGCGTTTTATTAACGCTTAAATATACTTAAGTAAAATTTAAACACTGAAAAAAAGACGACAACCTCAGGCGGGAATCGAACCACGCACCTTCCGCATTCCGGGCGGCTGCCTTAACCACTTGGCTACCGAGGTCTGGCTTTCACCCGTCGAAATTTTTCAGTGCTTGATGCTTATGTTTTTTAGTCAACATTGCTTCATCAATCTTAGAAGTTTTCACCTCTGAGATCCGAAAGAAATATTTTTACAAATATTTGAACATTCGGTTAAGATGAAGCTGCGTTATAGATAAGTGTTTTTTTTTTTATATATTTTAGCGTTTTATTAACGCTTAAATATACTTAAGTAAAATTTAAACACTGAAAAAAGACGACAACCTCAGGCGGGAATCGAACCACGCACCTTCCGCATTCCGGGCGGCTGCCTTAACCACTTGGCTACCGAGGTCTGGCTTTCACCCGTCGAAATTTTTCAGTGCTTGATGCTTATGTTTTTTGAGGTTGTCGTCTTTTTTCAGTGTTTAAATTTTACTAGTAAGTATTTTCAATGCTTACATTAAAGAACTCTTGAAAAATGTTTTTGTTTTTGTTTATATTAACTCATATTTTGTTGCCAAACAAATTACAAAAACACAAATGTTGACACCTGACCCGGTATGTCAAAAGGGTGCAGGTTCAAATCCTGCTTGTGGAAATTTTTTCAACATTTGTGTTTTTGTAATAACTGTTATAAGTAAATATGTATATGAGTAATTTAACCTCCAAGTCCTAGAACTATTAAAATGAATATATTTCAATGTAAACCATTTAATTTTTTAAACAAACAATTAAATCTTTCCTCTTTATAGTATTAGTATAGAAGTTTACTTGTAAGCAGTATATAAATTAATAGGGCTAATGGTTTTTTCAGGAAGAAGCTGTTTAGGAATGTTAAGTTGTTTTTATTCCTTACTAGCTGATCCGGCGGACTTCGTGCCGCTTTGACAGAAACAAACAAATCATTTTGTATTGGAAAATTAAATTGTCGTTTTTAGTATTTTCTGTTATTTATTATTTATGTTTCTCACCGCCGTGCAATGCAAATGAGATAACAATCAGCTCAGAGTAGGCTATGAGTATGAGTACTAAGACATACTATTTATTTTAGGACATTTTTATATTTATTGATATGTTAAATAATATACTTTCTTTGTGTTGAGGGTGTGGAACGGGCTCACGCTCCGGGAGGGGGCGGCGGCGCGGGCGGCGGCGGCACGGGGGCCGTCAACGGCGCCGCCGAGGAGCCGCCGCGCAAGCGCCCCAAGCTTGGCGCGCTCGATGATGCGCCCGCGCTGCGCCGCCGCGTGCTCGAGGCCGAGCTGCTGCGCCTGAGAACACTTCGCGAGAGGTGAGCGCCGCTGGCTGCCGCCCGCCCACGCGGCGCCCGGCGGCTCGCTGACCGTCTCCTTGTCGCAGGTTCACCGAGCAGCTGAGCGAGCTGTACTTCCTGCAGGCGGGCGGCAACATGATGGACTACGCCGCTTGGCGCAAGCGGCCGCCGACGGCGCAGCTGCTCGCGTTCCTGGAGGCGCGGCGGCCGCCGCCGGTGGTGGTGGCGGCGGCGCCGGCCGCGCCTGCCCACGTGGCGGCGGCGGGGGCGGCGGCGGTGGCAGCGGCGGCGGCGGCGGCGGCGGCGTTGGCGGTCCCGGTGCCGGTGGACGAGGTGGTGGAGAAGGCCAAGCAGGAGGCATACGTGGCGTCGCGCGTGGCGGAGCTGGCGCGCGCGGGGCTGTGGCCGGAGCGCCGGCTGCCGCGCGTCATGGAGCCGCCGCGCGCCAAGACGCACTGGGACTACTTACTCGAGGAAATGGCTTGGCTCGCGCAAGATTTCGCTCATGAGCGCAAGTGGAAAAAGCAAGCGGCAAAAAAGGTTGGTTCGTAAATAAGTGTTTTGTTTAAATGATTTGATACGTTAACAAAAACCAGAATTAGGTTAATTAGTACGGCATTGAAGCTGCGCGCGCATTAGGAGAGCAAACATTGTACCATATAAAAACTCGTTTTGGTTGACGTTTTCGAATGTCAAATAAAACTCGCACTATCCTTTCAAAATAGTTATACTATAGTCTGTTCATTAAAGTTTGATACCCATGGCAGATGTCAAATTGGCATGCCTAGGGTTGAGACAATACTGAGGTAATTGAATCAAATGATAATTGAAGTTATGAATTGAATATCATTATCCTATGAGGTACTGTTCCTGTCTAATGTGCCAATTGATTTTCTTTTCTAATTTTTAGAAGTTCTGTAAAAACGTCATTAACTCAAGAAAAATAAATAAAGACTAACAAATTAATGAATACAGGTAGTGTGAAAATTATGAAGTTAAACTTAATCGATTGGTTATTGAATATCAATTGAACTTCACTTGGTGTACTATCCCAACACTAGTATTTATTTGTAGGTAATGAAATGACCTTGTAAAGGAGTACGTTTATTTTATTGTTATGTTTTAAAATTTAATTCATTTAATTTGTGCTAACAATGTATGGACTACATGGTCTGATAAATCTTTTTTTTTAAATTATGATAAATGTGTGTGTGTGTGTGTGTGTGTGTGTGAAAATGTGCGGGAGTTTATTGGGATAAATCTAATCTAACATATAAAATAGAATTACAAAAGTAATTGTATATTAATTGATGGATTATAATTTTATAAATAATAATGTTTTTTAATATAGTCAAATAATTTCATACGCTTTTACAAAGTCACGTCTTCGATTTTGATGACTTCTGTCACAGGTATAAAGCTATAATGAACAAACTATAGAAGGGGACCCTTCGAAATTCAAATTCCAATTCGAAGTTCGAATTTCGAAGTCAAAAAATCGCAATATTGATGTTCCTTATTGAAATAAATAAGAGACATCAATATTGCGACTTTTTGAAGTTCGAAATGAAGTAACACTGGCGGGCGGTGGGAGCCGGAACACTTACGATTGCCCTATTCCAGTGTGCGCGCGCCGTGCAGAAATATTTCCAAGACAAGGCTATGGCTGCACAAAAGGCTGAAAAGGCGCAGGAGCTGCAACTGAAGAAAATTGCAGCGTTTGCAGCGAAAGAGATTCGGACGTTCTGGTCTAATGTTGAAAAGGTAATTTCGGCATGCCTCGAGCCCCATCAACATGTTAAGGCTATACATATACCGTTGATGTTACTTATTCATATCATTAGTATACACTTTTTTATATCAAGTTTTTAAAAATTGTGCGTAATGGTGAAGAGCGAGTTATGGCTTAGTCCCTATATAAATAATATCCCTATTATAAAATAGAAAATATACAAAAATAGAAAAATCATCCCCAATTGTTTTCCGTCTTATGAGGTATGTTTTTTTTATTTATATTTAATTTTTTTCTACTTACAGCATAAAATATATGAAATTTCATATCATGGAACTTGATACTTGATGGGTTTCTCACACAGACTTCCCGTATTAAATCCCTTTTCAAGTTATATTTTCACAATAAATGGCAGCCATGTCAAGGTCAAGGTCCAATATCTTACCAAAGTTCGTCAAAACTGGTAGTGTGGTTTAGACGTGAAAGCGTAGCATACGGTTACAGTAGCATTTATTGTATTAGTTAGGACGGTCGGTGGGGCGCCGACTGAAACCGCTGAGTGTGTATTACGGGGACAATTTTAAAGTTATAATTTCGCTAGGAAGCTCTACACTTTATAAGACACCTGATAAATTAGCGAACACCCACTCGTTGGAACACGCATCTGAATAGTCTCTAACGTTAGTAAACTTTCGTTTCGCACGACAGTTGGTGGAATGGAAACGCGTGCGGCGCATGGAGCGCGCGCGGAAGGAGGCCCTCGACGAGCAATTGAGTTACATTGTGGACAAGACCGAGCGGTACTCGCGCCAGCTGGCCGCCAACCTGGCGCGCCCCGCCGACGCACCCTCCGACGACGAGTTCGAGCCGCGCGGCGCCTCCGACGACGACGAGGAGACCATCGCCGCCGCCGAGCGCGAGGCCGCCGCCGGCGCCGCCGACCACCGCGACGAGCTCGAGGCGCTGCGCCGCGACTCGCGCCTGGCGCTGCCCGACCTGCTGCCGCCCGGCTACGTGCCCGCGCACTCGCCGCCGCCCTCCGACTACGGGCCCGAGGGCGACGAGTCCGCCGACGACGAGGCCACCATCGCCGAGCAGGAGCGCGCCGAGCGCTCCGAGGACGAGGCCGCCGAGCTCGCGGCGCTGCGCGACGAGGCCGAGCTGGACCTGGCCGAGCTCGTGCGCCAGTACAGCGCGCGCCGCCGCTCCACCGCCGACTCGGACGACGACCGCTCCACCACGGACGACTCGTCGCGCGCCTCCGGCTCGGACGCGTCCTCCGGCTCGTCGGAGGCGCTGGAGGCGCTGGTGGAGGACGAGGCGGGCGCGGGTGCAGGGGGGGATGGCGCGGGGGAGGGCGGGTCGCAGCGCGTGGAGGCGGCGGCGTCGCTGGCCGCCACGCTGCAGCCCACGGGCACCACGCTGGCGTCCACGAGCGTGGGCAC
Organism: Eudonia truncicolella; assembly: GCA_949315975.1. Lineage (NCBI taxonomy): Eukaryota > Metazoa > Arthropoda > Insecta > Lepidoptera > Crambidae > Eudonia > Eudonia truncicolella. The sequence goes on along the minus strand of OX438831.1, from coordinate 200,631 downwards.
GCCGGTGCCGCGGCTGCTGCGGCACGCGCTGCGCGAGTACCAGCACGTGGGGCTGCACTGGCTGGCCACCATGCATGCGCGCGGCCTCAACGGCATCCTGGCCGACGAGATGGGGCTCGGCAAGACCATCCAGACCATCGCGCTGCTGGCGCACCTGGCCACGGAGCTGAAAGACTGGGGGCCGCATCTGGTGGTGGCGCCCACCTCCGTCGTGCTCAACTGGGAGATGGAGTTCAAGAAGTGGTGCCCCGCTTTCAAGATCCTCACCTACTACGGGACCATCAAGGAGCGCAAGCTGAAGCGAGTCGGCTGGACCAAAGCGAACTCCTTTCACGTGTGCATAACCTCGTACAAGCTCGTCGTGCAAGATCATCAGAGTTTTCGCCGGAAGCGGTGGAAGTATCTCATCCTCGACGAGGCGCAGAACATCAAGAATTTCAAGTCGCAGCGGTGGCAGATGCTCCTCAACTTCCAGACGGAGAGGTGAGTGGTGTGGCGCGGGGTGGGGGGCGGGTAGTTCCTCGTGTGACGGGGCGGTCGCGTGTTGCAGGCGGCTGCTGCTGACGGGGACGCCGCTGCAGAACAGCCTGCTGGAGCTGTGGTCGCTGCTGCACTTCCTGATGCCGGGCGTGTTCGCGTCGGCGCTGGAGTTCCGCGCGTGGTTCGGGTCGGTGGCGGGCATCGCGGAGGGCGCGGCGCGGTACGACGAGGCGCTGGTGCGGCGGCTGCACGAGGTGCTGCGCCCCTTCCTGCTGCGGCGGCTCAAGGCAGACGTGGAGCGCCAGATGCCGCGCAAGTACGAGCACGTGCTCATGTGCCGCCTCGCCAAGCGCCAGCGGTTCCTCTACGACGACTTCATGGCCAGAGCCAAGTTAGTATTCACATCACTCTCGTTTACCTTGAGTTTAGTTTTTCAACAATTGAGAGCCACGACAGCATAGTTGGTAGTGCACCTGGTGGAAGTATTTTACTATTCCGGGAATCAACTTATATTTTTTTTTAAGAATACCTATTATTACACCATTTAAATAGTGTCGCTTATAAAATATATATACCTCTTGAATTTATTCTGAAATGCCTCGCTGTTCTGTAATAAACCGTAACCCTAGCCAGGGTAGAACATGTTACCTTCTACCAGAAACTAATTTTGTTATTAAAACATGCTCGCTTTTGTCATTTTACACTGTCACTGTCGGTATTATAATTTTTCTATTCCAATCGATTTCGAATTGATGATGATTCGCGAAGGGAATGATATTTCGATAATTTAAAATTGGTTAAAGCTGGGGCTTTTTATAGCTGCTATCTCCACAAAATAATAGCAGCTTTACTTACACACCATTGCAGTTTAGAATTGACTAGTGGCCGCCCAGTGGTCGAAATTTGACCGTAATTTTTATTAAAATTAGTTTACTATTTCGGATGAAGGGCCATGACAATTTAAAAAATATATGTCTTTGAGATTGACAGATTCAAATCATCAGCATTATTTAATATCCTGAAGTTGAAGTATTTTTTGCAACATATACAACCATTTTATCTTTTCCAACTCCTTATTAACTTTAACTATGCCAAGTCTTACTTGTCTTCTATGTCAAAAAGTAAGAATTGAGTTTGGATTGGATTGGAGACGTGGTCGCTCAAGAGCAATGGAGAGGGCTCTATGCTCGGGATTTCTCTGCGTGATCGAATCAGAAATGGGGAAATCCACAGAAAAAACAAAGGTAATCGACATAGCCCGAAGAGTTGCTAAGCTCAAGTTGCTCAAGTTGCTAAGCTGATGGCTGCGGGGGCGGAATAGTCGTTGAGTGGCGACCGCGTGCCGGAAAGCGCAGTGTGGGCAGGCCTCCAACAAGGTGTATACAAACATATGTTTCACCGTACGTGTGTGGAGTACATCCATATAAACTTTAACTATACCAAATCTCACTCCATACGCGCAATTTGCTTAAAAAGGGATCCAAAGGATTTGCTTCACGTATTAATATACAGGGTGTAATCGTTTAGTGTGCACAGGCGATTATTCCGAAACTATGAGAGATATCAAAAACTTAAAACTGATAACGAAAGTATGTTATCTAATGAGTAAAATGGCATCTAACTTTTTAAAAATCAAACGAGAAGTATCCAAAATTTTGACATTAAACACTACGAGATTAGTAGAAAGGTACATAATATTTTTGTTGGGTGCTTTCTTCAATTTTAAATATCGAAATTCGCGTTTCTGTAGGTTAGTGTAAACTCAAGAGTAACACTGAGTTAATTGTTAAATTTACTGTTCTTTATTTTTTAAACAACCTGACGGCATATGCGCTGCTACAATCTAGGTCGCACTTCCACTCATCAATTCGATCAACCACCACGGATAATTGTGCTATTGATATTTTTTAATGAACCAAAAATAAAAAAAATCAACTCCTTTAAAAAAAAACTCATTTGCACTTGCATTGCTATCGATATAAATAAAAGAGAAAATCGATGAACGTATTTATGTTTAACATTCGTCCGCAACACGGTATTTTTAACCCTGTACTTGGTAGAGTTTTTTATTGTGGAATTCGCCCAGTGGTTTAAATTCGACCGTATTTTTTTAAAGCTGTTTTATAGTTCGGCTGAATGACCTGTACCCATGACCATGAATAATATAAAAACAGCGAATTGTGTTTCATATTGACAGATTTTAACTGTAACTGTGCCAAATCGTCCTCCTCCGTGCGCGCGATGAGCTTAATAAAGCGTCAGGATAAACATTAATTAAAACTAATGTGTAAAATAAACGCGAGTAGATCCGTAAAAGTTGTTTCATTTCAGCTTAATAAAGATTATAAGGTTTTTTTCACGGATTAATATACAGATTAGTAAAACTTCTTTGATAAATAAATTTAAATGTAAATTACTTTGCGATAATTCCTAATTAGAATATGGCAGTAAAAATGTGTGCATTTCAATGTGCTTCTGACCAACCGGTGGCCGCAGCTAGTTTTAAAAGTATTGATCACAGTGACATCATTGAATATTTGCTTCCTCGAAGACATCATAAAGTCAATTTCGTTCTTTGTTACACCGTCGGGACTCATCCAGATGCGTTTACTAAATTTTAATTTATGTCTAAAATAACCATCGTATCTTTGCATGGAAACAGGTTTGCTGTATGTAAAAAAACATGTAACAAGAAAATGTCTAGTTTACGTCGCTCTTTGCATATGCTTATATCAATCCGGATGCGACCGTTCAAATTCGATTATATCACTCGCGTTAAACGTCCATCGTCGTCGGCAGAACGAAAGAGACGCTCGCCTCAGGCAATCTGCTGAGCGTGATCAACGTGCTGATGCAGCTGCGCAAGGTGTGCAACCACCCCGACCTGTTCGAGCCGCGGCCCGTCTCGTCGCCGCTGCAGCTGCCCGCGCTGCAGTACGCGGCGCCGGCGCTGGCGCTGCGGGCCGGCGTGGCCGCGCGCCGGCAGCTGGCCGCGCGCCTCGGCGGGGACCTGGCCACGCTCGAGGCTGCCGCCGCCGGGGCCTTCGCCGCGCACCGCGCGCGCCACCTCGCGCCGCCGCGCCGCCTCGTCGAGGAGCTGGGGGCCGCGCGCCCGCCCGCGCCGCGCCCGCCGCCCGCCGCGCTGCGCCTGCACCTGCGCCTGGTGCCGCGGCGCGCGCCCGCCGCCGCCCTGCCCGCCCTGCCCGCCGCCGCGCCGCCCGCGCCGCGCCCGCCCGCCGCCAGCGCCGCGCCCGCGCCCGCGCCGGCGCCCGCGTCCCGCGCCGGCGCGCGGCTGGAGGCGCGGCGGCGCGGCTGCCTGCGGCGGCTGGCGGCGGCCAACGAGCGCCGCTGCTGGCGGCTGCCGCTGTTCGGCGCGGACCTGCGCGCGGCGGTGCGCGCGGCCGAGCCCGCCGTGGCGCCCGTGAGCCTGGAAGCGCTGCTGGCCCGGCTGCACGACGTCATCGACAGGTACATCCACTACTTTCGATTTTACCGTAGTGTGTGTGACTCCTCTCAGATAGAATTTGACGATCCTTCGCTCGCGGTCGGTGAGGTTTGAACTAGTCGTTACGAATGAAACGATGGATATACAGGGTTATTGGAAATACGTAGCGATCCCTTTAGTAAATCAGTCTCATTTACAAAGACAATTCTTAGGTTAGTTAGTGCTTGTCTTAATCAAAATGTAAAGCAACAACAAAACAAAATAAACTCAATAGGTACCTAATGAATACCATCAAAGAAAGAAGAAATATAATTACTGTTTATGAGGTCTCATTTGCCGGTAATGTGTGCGTAAAAAAGTGATAGCATCAAGACTTTGGTCACTCTTAAGCGATTACAGATTTAACCAGCGAATGAAAATATCCTCTCTGATTTAACACTAGTGGGAGGAATAGTAGATAAGAGTTTATACGCTGGAGACAAATACCGAGCTCCATCACCTCCCCGCAGTGCCATTTCAACTCTCATAAGATGATTTGTTGCGGATGGATCACTTGGCCCAGGTCCCAACGCCTTTTTTATTTACAAATTAAGTTTCATCTTTCTTACTTTGTTGTATCTATGTATGTATGTAAGTAAGCAATTCACGCCCCAAACGCACTACGTTACCTTTATAACGCTGGTAAAGGTTGTCGAAAGTTAGTTCTCAATAAACAAGCAAGGTGTGAACACGTATTTTATTTTTCTACAAACCTTCAAGCAAATTTGAACCTTAACACCGTCACATACTTAATTGACAGTCTTGATACTTTTGACACTCTTGTGCTCGAATTATTTATTTATTGGGTGTTATTTAAATGAATAGCAAAGTATTCGTATTTTTGTTAGAAAAAAAAATATTTCTAAATCAGTCTGCAACTTATGCAGTCTTACGACGCTCCCCCCTTCCATAAATGGCCCTCTCGTTTCGCTCGGGAAAAAAATAATTAACTTAACCTAACCAACAGTAAGGACTTCTTATGCTGACCGATTGTATAACTCTGCTGACCAAATAATAATTTTGCTGACCAAATATTTATTTTGTAATTCAAATAAATTATTTCCCTTATTTATTCATTAGTGGTACGCGTACGATGTAAGAGTTCTAAAATTCTAGCATGCGTTTCGTTACTGATAGGTCGCTGAAAAGTGGTGAAATCTTCGCTAATTATGTTAAAAAAATATATATCTGCATTTGCTAAATATTGTATTATATTTAGCAACGGTGACAGGCCCGGTTAAGTTAGTTAAGTGATGTATAGTTACCAGAATGTAAGGTGTCCGCTTAGTTGACCGCAGACACCACTCTTGTTGCTATTTTCGCTGGCGCGTAGTTGCCGGTGACGAGCACATGATAAAAATACGTCCGACACTAGATTTATTACACTTCAGTTTAAGTTACGTTACAAGTTAAATAGCCGGCGGATCTTTCCTCGATGAGAGCTGTTGATCTCGTTGAATGAAATTATTATAGCTAAAAGGTAAACTACACAGCTGATTCGTGATCACGTATCAATACGGAAATCGATAAGTCAAGGCGAGCGAAACGCGAGTGTGCGGTACGCCGAGAATGTGCGGTGTAACAGCGTACACCTGTACAAGCTTAGTTAAAGACCCTAGAGCTAACTCGGCACTATACCGAAGATATCCCGGACATCAGCCAAGATTCAAAATTCAAAATTCAAAATCATTTATTCAGTTTAGGCTACAAGTAGCTCTTGTGAGTGTCACTATGCCATCGGTTCGTAAGTCTACTCTGGGCGGGAGATCTTGTACTGAGAAGAACCGGCAAGAAACTCAGCAAGTGTCCAGCTCTTTTCTCCCTTACAGCGTCAAAAATATTGGAAAATGCCCTATCATAGCAGGACACTTTCCATTACAAATAAACACAAAATTATAGAAGACAACCACAACATGTAAATTAAAAACAAAAATATCACAAAATAAAAAATAAAAAAAAAACTAAGTTAACAAATTTACATCAGGTAAAGATTACATCAAGAACTTTACATCAAGAACGGCAGGGCACCAGGTGCTGATGGAATTACGACCGAGCTTCTGAAAGCAGGCGGAAGACCGGTACTCGTAGCCTTGAAAGGACTCTGCATCAACTTCAACGGCGTATACATCACTTACCTTCGATTTGCTGACGATATAGTGGTCATGGCTGAGACCCTGGAAGACCTCGGCACAATGCTCAATGCTCGGTAACCTCAATAAGTGGGTCTTAAAATGAACATGGAGAAGACGAAAGTTATGTCGAACTCACGTGTCGTACCCGCTCCTCTGAAGGTTGGGGACTATGCCCTTAAAGTCGTGGAAGATTATGTTTACCTGAGACAAACGATCCAGCTAGGTAGGTCCAACTTCAGCAAAGAGGTCAATCGTCGAATTCAATTAGGCTGGGCAGCGTTCAGTAAGCTACGAAATATCTTCTCGTTCGATATACCGCAGTGTCTCAAGACAAAAGTCTTAGACCAGTGTGTGTTGCCCGTTATGACATACGGGACTGAGACCTGGTCAAGGCTCAAGGTCACTCAAAGAGCAATGGAGAGGGCTATGCTCTGAGTTTCTCAGCGTGATCGAATCAGAAATGAGGAGATCCGCAGAAGAACAAAGGTAACCGATATAACCCGAAGAGTTGCTAAGCTCAAGTGGCAGTGGGCAGGGCACATTGCTCGCAGGACTGGTGGCCGCTGGGGCGGAACAGTCCTTGAGTGGCGACTGCGTACCTGAAAGCGCAGTGTCGGTAGGCCTTAATCTGGCCGTATCTGGTGAAGGTCGTGGGAAGCCGCTGGATGCGAGCAGCACAAAACCGGTCGTTGTGGAGATCCTTAGGGGAGGCATTTGTCCAGCAGTGGACAAATGCCTCCCCCAAGGTCTTTTGGCTGAGATGATGATGATGATGATGATGACGTCGTGTTAAAAAGTAGAGGCGACAGAATACATCCCTGACAAACACCGGATTTCGTCTTTAAAGTTTTCGAAAGTACGTTATCAACTCTGCTGCTGTACCACACCCACATTTCATAAGGAAAATCAAATGCAGTTAAAGATGAACACACGAGGAACTCGAATAATTTATAGAAACTTGATATTTTATTTATAAAGGTATACCGCCAATGTCTTAATTTTCGATAGAACAAAAATTTTTGAAATAAAAAATCAAATTACAAATTACTAAAAATGAATTCGTCGATATGATGACAATAAATAGAGATAGCAGCGCGTATCCGTTCCGCGTTCCCTTGTCCCGCGTCCCGCGTCCCGCGTCCCGGTCGTAACGTCTCCCTCCGTGGTGCAGGTTCAGCGTGTGCTGGCAGACGGCGCGCGCGGCGGCGGCGCAGCTGCTCGTGGGCGGCGGCGCGGGCGGGCGGGCGTGGCGCGCCGACGCCGCGCGCCTGCGCAGTGCGCTCGCGCCGCCCGCCGCGCGCCTGCTGGCCGCGCTGCACGCGCCCGCCTCGCGCCAGGCCGTCGCCTTCCCGCACCCGCGCCTGCTGCAGTACGACTGCGGCAAGCTGCAGACGCTCGACACGCTGCTGCGCAAGCTCAAGGCGGGCCACCACCGCGTGCTCATCTTCACGCAGATGACGCGCGTGCTGGACGTGCTCGAGGGCTTCCTCAGCATGCACGCGCATGCGTACCTGCGGCTGGACGGGCGCACGCGCGTCGAGGCGCGCCAGGCGCTCGTGGATCGGTTCAACGCGGACGCGCGCGTGTTCGCGTTCATCCTATCGACGCGCAGCGGCGGCGTGGGACTCAACCTGACGGGCGCCGACAGCGTCGTGTTCTACGATTCTGATTGGAACCCCACGATGGACGCGCAGGCGCAGGACCGCTGCCACCGCATCGGGCAGACGCGCGACGTGCACGTGTTCCGGCTCGTCACCGCCGCCACCGTCGAGGAGAATATCCTGCGCAAGGCCGACCAGAAGCGCGCGCTCGGCCACCTCGCCATCGAGCACGGCAACTTCACCACCTCCTACCTGCGCGCGGTACGTCACTCAACATGTATCACTATTCCAAACGGTTCATCTATGTTTCATTTTATCTCCTTAAAAATATTAGGTAGTCTTGTTTCTTCTTAGCATTCCTCTTCCCAGCGAAGGTTTGACGACATAATAACTATTTTCACCCTCTTCTCACAAATGATGAACCGGTATTTTAGCCGAACCGTTCGTGTAAATTTTTAAGCCAGGAATGCCTTCTTATGCTAACATTTCCTTTTCCGGCGATCTTGCCTTTTATAATGAGCTGAGCTGAGGTAGGGTAAAACCCACCCGCAATAACTTCAGTAATTCCTTGATCACGGCGCATGCGCAACTGTGGCGAAATATTCCGTACGTAAATAGTGGCGTACCGAATTACCGAAGTGAATTTATACTTTGACATTTATTTAAAATGTCAGTGTATGGACTCACCTATTCTTTTCTAAAGTATTTTTGCAAAATATACATTTACAAAAAATAATGTTCGAATAACGTTCAGTGTAGGCCACACTGAAAATTATTCGAACACTATTTACACTCTAGGGCAGGGATGCACAGACTACGGCCCGCGGGCCGCATGCGGCCCGCCGGTCGAATACTGGTGGCCCGCCGACAGCAAAAATAATACTCTCGTACATTCGAAAATATTGAGTTCTGAATACATTATTATCAATTTTTCATTGTCTTTAATTACCTATACTTCTGGTGGCCCACCATCAGTTCATAATTTGCCCGAGTGGCCCCTAGTCTTAATAAGTCTGTGCATCCATGCTCTAGGGGAATTACTTGGACAACTAAACAGTTTCAGTTTTGAACATGTAACGGTAGAATCATATAAGATTATAGTCTTCGGCCAGTCTACTTTGTGTACGGGAAATTTCGTAAGAGACAAACGTTGACGTGTGCGTTCTTTCTGCAGTCGAATATCAAGGAGCTGTTCGGCGGGTCCGCGGAGGCCGCCCCGGCGATGGCGGCGGGGGGCGGGGGCGCGGGCGGGGGCGGGGGCGGGGGCGAGCTGGAGAGCGCGCTGGCCGCCGCCGAGGACGAGGCGGACGCGGCGGCGGCGGCGGCGGCGCGCGCGGAGCAGCAGGGCGAGCTGGCCGAGTTCGACGAGACGCAGCCGCTGGACGACGAGCGCGCGCGCGACCCCGCCGCCACCGACCTCGCGCACCTCATGGACCAGGTCACCATCGCACTGCTGCCGCACTACCGCATACCGGCAGGGGTTGCTTGTCCTATAGGAAAATATCAAACTGTGGTCTAGTGGTTAAGTCCACCGGTTTAGACCCAGAGGTCCCGGGTTCGATTCCCAGCGGGGGTACATGTTTGTGTACTCGGTTCGGTTGGTGGTAGGACTTGTTTGTCCGCCTGGCTACCATAATCTTATCTAAATATGTCGCCATAACATCAATGATTGTAGCATTGTTGTGTTCCAGCAGCTAGAGAAAAGATATACAGTGCCTCACTAGTTTCGGATCCCGGGTGAAGTACGCTTCCACCAATTGACCTTATCATCACTTAACATCATCAGGGCACTGTGCTTACCCGTAAATATATTGACGGAGAAAGAATACTATTCACCGCCCCTCCTCCGGTGGGTGTCGTAAGGACTAATGGATTTTTCGAGCTTATGCACGACTGCGTGGTAGGGCTTGGCCTGTGTAAAACCCGTCGAGTGACCGCTTGTAAATTCTAAATTATTCTTAATATAGAAATTGTTCTAATGGAGAATGCCCATTCTTGGTATCGTCCTTGTTCGAATTGTACCTCCACCTAATTTATATAAAAAATCAAGTTTTTTGTTTTCATAAAACCGTTAAATAATTCATCAGTTTGCAAAAATATATATTTAAAATGCAATTTTGCTCACTGATTTCAGGCAGCAAAACCTACATGTTTGAGCTACTGAAGTGAAAAATCATTTGTAGCGATACTAAAGCCCATACTACGTCGGGCATTCTCTTTTTCCCAAAAAAAACTTCTTCCCTTTTTTACTCATTTAAAGGAAAATAAACAAAACTCCTGAGACACGTCATTCTGTATTTCTTTTTAAAAACCAAATACCAATTTAGATGTACATCACTTTAAAACTGACTGACTTTCATTACAAACTTTCACACCGTACTTACCCCCCTTAGGGTATGATTTCCGTAAAATCCTTTCTTAGCCGGTTACGTCCGTCATTCAATTAACCTACAATCCAAATTTCATTTATCAGCTTCAGCTATTTCGGCTCGGCGATGATGAATCGGTCAGTCAGGACAAGTCATTATATGTATATATGTTAAATTGATTATTCTTTTTTAGAGTAAATAAATTGTGTAGAACCATGTCAAACTCACGTTAGAAGTCGACGAGTGGGCAATTTTGAGCGAATAGTTTAAGACTAATGTTATCAAATACCTACATAAAAAGACTCAAATCATTAGAGTACGTCTCGGTCCGCAGTTGACCCCGGTGGAGAAGTACGCGATGCGGCTTGTGGAGAGCAGCGAGGCCGCCACCGCCGCCGAGCGCGCCGCGCTGGCCGACGTGCGCCGCCAGCTGCACGAGTGGGAGGCCGCCCGCCGCCAGCTGCGCGCGCGCTCGCCCGAGCCCGCCGCCGCCGCCGCCGACGCCCCCGCCGCCCCCGAGCCGGCGCTCACCTACAGCCGCGAGGACGCGCGCGCGCAGGTGCGTCGCCGCCGCCGCCGCCGCCCTCCGCCGCCGCCTCCGCCGCCCCCGCCCCCGCCCCCGCCGCCGCCGCCGCCGCCGCCATCGCCGCCGCCGTCCCCGCCGCCGCGCAGCACGCGGTCGCGCGGCACGGTGCACATCAACTTGTGGTCGCTGGACGCGGCGGGCGGCGGCCGGCGGCGCGCGCTGCGCAACGGCACGCTGGACGCCTGGCTCGCCGACGCCAACCCACGGAACGATAATAAATGATTTGAGATACCGCTCGTGCCTTTTATATTTCTGACGTTCGACGTTTTGGTGCCGCCCGGTCCTCGTCCGTAAATGCTTGTCGAGCTCGCCCGCCCGCGCGCGCCACCAAAACCGAACGTCAGGGATGTAAGACGTGCAAGCATTTACGGCCGAGCCGGGCGCCCGCCCGCACCGTCGCGTCGTTACACGGTCGATTGTAATTATTACTCTTGAAATAGATGAGAATACTTACCATTCCTGACCACGACCGACGGTGCTGACCCGTTCGCTAATGATGATGAGCTGAGAAACCCTGTGAGCATATCTCGCGCGGTCGCCGTGTAATTATTATCATTATTTGCAACTTTTATTTAAAAAAAAATACTTAATATATTATCTTTTATATTTCTCTACCGTGACTCGCATGATATACTCGCAGTAATTTCTCTACATCTCGCATTACGTAGGTAGAACTGCGAGAAGCCTTTCAGCTATGAGCTAACGTCGACTTCTCAAATGTCAACCAGACGAAAAGGTAACATCGTATTGGAATTATTTATATGTATTATGTGTTGATACACCGCACTCGCATAATTACAGTTGGTAGATTATACAAATTTTGATATTTTATTTCCATCATCTATATTCACATACTACTTAATGTAAAATTTAAAGTAGAAATTACGAAGAGTTGTCATTTTGTGAATATATAATTTAAGAGTTGACATTATGACAAATTGACCAAATGCGAAGTTGACATTGTGAGAAGTAGACATTTCGAGAAGTTGACTTTTTGCGAAGTTGACGTTATAAGAAATGTACATTTTTCATCCGGTTGACATTTTGAGAAGTCGACATTATGAGCTGAAAGGGCGAGAAGGTGATTTAGATAGATAGATAGATAAAACATTTATTACAAAAACCACAGACACACAAAACAAAAATCCAATGGATATAAGCAAAACGTATTTTCAAAATAAGCCTTCATTATGTGGCCTGTGTGCTGCAGCAATGCAAAAAGGGGTTAGTCCATCTATTAGGTATACAATATAACAGAATGGACGAAAAAAGTAATATTTGTTATACTGCTGAACATAACTTAATGGATTCGAAAATAATATAAGAGGTTTGTCCGTGTAGTTTATACCTAATTTATTATGTTTTGTTTTCTGCTACCCATTTCAAATTTGTTTTGATCTCTTAACAAGCAAGTATAGAGTAGTTTTAATTTTGTACTATAAAATTGTCTTATAATTTCAGTAATTTTAAGATTTTGCAATGCTCTTGCAGGGCTTATGTTTAGAACATAATTGAATTGGCAACAATTGCCACTTTCCTAGAAACACTGCGATAACGACCAAGCACTCAAGTCCATGTTCATTGCCAAAGGTTCATGACTTACTTTTGTTTATCTTAATCATAATCATAATCTTTATTGCTTCATGTTGTAGGTACAGAAAGGTCTTATATCTAAGGTAGTAGGTAGGTAGGTAGTAGTTAGTATCTAAGGGTAGTTGACTGGTTAGTCAATATAGCCACTTTTTAATAACTAAAAACGATTATTTTAATAGAAATTGTATGGGATTAGTAAACTATGACATCACTATTTTGTTCCGTCAATTGAGTTTTTATTAATAACTTTTTAGGTTACAGAAATTCATGCTTAGGTCAAATAAAAAATTGGTCAATGTTATAAAGAACTGTTACGTGTTTTCATTTATACGTATTGTTCTGGAATTAATTGTTGTTGTCAACTACCCAATTATGTTCTAAACATAAGCCCTGCAACGGCATTGCAAAATCTTAAAATTACTGAAATTTTAAGACAATTTTAAGGTACATAATTAAAACCAATCTATACTTGTTTGTTAGAGATCAAAATATAAATTTAAAATGGGTAGCAGAAAACAAACATAATAAATTAGGTATAAACTGATTTTCAGCCACTACCACTAGGATTTAGAATAAGAATATTATTTATTGATGATCACACAGACATTACAGAAAGATAGAAGTAGGATGCAATAAGGAAACATGTTAAAAAAAAAACAATAAGGAAACATGAAAGCGTGTGAAGGCCAACTAGGAGCCTGCCTCAGCTTGTGCCGCTGCGGTGCTGAAAACAAACACCACCACAACAACCTCGGAACAATAACTAAAGCTATAGACCGGACTAAAATAGCTACCTAAATTCATCAGTTTGCACTATTTTGACTAATGAACCTTTGGAACGAGATCGATTGTCCCTTTTCTTTCGTTATTTCGAAGGTGTCAAGATTTGTGACGTCTTATTTGAGGTAATGTGGTGACTTTATCGACTTTATTATCGATCTATTAATTGAAAACAACAAGATAGTAAGTATTTCTTTTGTCATTATATTTATTAAACAAATATGTTAATTTGACAATAAATACACAATAATATAACCCAAACCATCAATTTCTCTATGGAACAGCAAACTCATTGAAAAGAAACAATTTCAATTAATTTTAATAATGAAAGAAACAATACTCGCTTAATACTAGTCTTTACAACTTAAGATTTAAAGAAAAAAAATAACTAATTCAATTCAATTTTAATAAAATCTTAATGATATTTATTTAAAGATAGGCTAGAGATAGTATGCATACAGAAAAAGGTTAAATCATAATTGAAAAAACAATACTATATCAGTTTTAGCAATTACACAGAATTTGTTATCAGAAAAATATGATTTTGTAAATAGTAACATTAATTTCAAGTTTTGATTTGTTATAATCAAGTTCTGAATATGTCTGAGTATATTGTTATCTGTGCCATTATTAATACGCGAAGCAAGAACTTTTACGAAAATTGTGCGGACGGAGGAGTATGAAATTTCGCACACTTTTAGTTTAAATAGAGAAGGAGTGCAGAATGCTAATATTTTTTTCAAATTATGCATGAAATATACATTAAATTAAGTAAACATTATTTCATATATTTTTCAAAAATTTAAAAAATGGAAGAGGAGCGGCCGAAATTTGTCGATGCCAATCCAAACTCACATTCTATCTTTTTCATTTTTCATTGCTTAGGATACTGTAGTATGCGACTCACCTTACTCTAGTATTACACCTGAATTGCATTATTAGCCTGACATGTAATCCGTGCAGCCTTAATAAAATATTGTATTTAATATTATTTTATCATTCAGCCGAATTTCGACCACTGGGCGACCACTAGTTATAATAAATGGTTAATACGTTCAAAATGTAAATCAAAAGCTTTTTATGAATTAAATTACTAACAGGACTTCGGTGCGAGATGGTTTGGCAAGATAAAAATATCTGTCGGTATGATATCCTGAAATTGTATTATTTCTTTATTTTTCTGTACGACATGTAATTCTAAAGAGTTTGTTGAATCTGCAACCTGTGCTATGTTTTCCTTCACAGGCACATTAGCAATTCCTGTAATACTGTAAAATCAAGTTTTGACGGTTCCCCGTTTAAGTTAGGTTTTTCTTTGCAATTTATTGCTAAAATAAATTGAATGAAATAATGCATAAGTATTATACCATTTCATCAGATCCATCCATAATAAATAATGTAGGTACCGCATTTTCTCTAAGTCGCCTCCATTTCTCATATCCCTTACATACAAATGAATCCATAGTTTTTCATTTGTTTTTAGCATGGACATTAGTGCATGGTCTTTAGGAAATCTGTAAAATAAAAGTATCGATATATCGAAAACACAAATGTTGAAAAAATTTCCACGAGCAGGATTTGAACCTGCACTCTTCTGATATACCGGGTCAGGTGCTCTTCCAATTGAGCTATCGTGGTTCTAACCAGCCCGCCGAAATTATTCAACACTATTTACTTTTTTACTTTGAAAGCCAAAGGCACCAATTCAATAATAAAAAAAAATTGGTTGCCTGTAAAGTCGATATACGGGCGAAAGTTTTACGTGACAACGACTTTGAGTGGTAAAATAATTTTAATGTGAATATTCATTCGTATAGTAGGAAGAAGGATGAAATAATAGTAACAAATTAAAACATTTATTTATACAAAGAATTATATTTAAAACATTAATTTATACAAAGAATCTCGCACTGAATTTCATATTAACAAAATTTTATTTTTACCTTTACACATACATACGTATTTACCTTTCACTTTTTATGTCTGTCTCTCTCGCTCTTAGGCGGGCTAACCATGCCCGAGTGGAAGGGACGCGTGCCTCTCACTCGCTCTCATTGTGAGCGCATAACGTGAGCGGAGCGTAACGCAGTTTCTTGAAGTGTCACCCGGCAAACCAATTTATAAGACGTTGTCACGTCAATAAACTTTCCAACACTCACACCAATTATCTAGCCCAAGAGAAGCTTCGTCATGAAATTCGTTCAATGGTTACTAGACAACGGATAAACATAAATAAAGTGAAACAAAATTTGCGTTAAAATTATATAAACAAAAACATTTTATCGATATATCGATTTAGAAAAGTATGCACATTGTTTACGTCTCTATACACGAAAATCTTTTTCGTGTTATATAACCCGATGCAAAATCTGAATTATTGCTAAATCTGCTATAAAAATTGAATTAACGGCTGGTTTTTGCTACAATATGGTTCTACCAAATTTTATTTGAATTTTTATTTGCTGATCAGTTCACATTCGACAAATTAATAATATAGCAAAAACATACCGATTGAAAGTCAATAGTCCATGTTTGTTTTCTTTTCGAGATTAATAGAACTTGCAGCCCCATTTCTACTATTTCTAGTAATCCAAAGCATTCGTGCAATCTAGACAGAAATACTATTAAAATCTGAAATAATTATGACATATTAAGACAATGTTATTGTTGTATTTGATCGAAGTTTTTGACAGTCGATACTATTAATACGCGAACGAGTTAAATAGATCTTAAACGAACTGTCAGCTTTTTAATCAAAGTACTTCTGAATATGGCCGGGAAGAGGGCCTCGGAGATCTTATTTTGAGAGTTCATTATATAACCAATGACGTAACAATACAAAAAATAAAAACTTAGTGTGAACCATTTGTCGCACTCCAACCCTCTTTTCCAGCCTTAGGATAGAACGGAACTAAACATAGTTGCACATTTTTTATGTTAACCTTCCTTCTATAGCTCTAGTTATTATTTTGAGACAACTACCCTGGTATTCTGACACGGCCTATGGTGTGCGCGTACACGTAGAGATGGTATAATAAAAAATAAAACAGTTATATACTTACATATTTTATATAAATGATTGAAAACGTTAAATATACAGGGTTATTGGAAATACGTAGCGATATTTTTAAAGAAAAGTGGGTCACGCTACTTTACAATGAATTTAAAAAAAGAACTTACGTATTTAATGGTTGTTTTTGGTGTTTTTAGTTTGCTAACACTTAATACGTAATAATAATACAAAAAAGAACAAAAAATGAAAAATAATGTTATTTCGATATCGGTATAATTTTTGTCCCATCTACCCCATCTTACTTTTTTAATCCATTTCGAAATCTTATCTTACTTAACCTACTTCAAAAAAGGAGGAGGTTCTTTTATACCTCAATACGTAAATATATATTTGATCAGTCAAATTTGATAGCTAAGCGCGCTGGTAGCATTATACCTATCCGAAAACACATTTTAAAACAAGAATATTGACTAGATATAAAGTAAGGCTAGGTTCACACAGCATTATTTGATTTTTTTTGCAGTATTCAATTTATAAACGTAGAAAGAGAGAACGCGATATATTTTCATTCGTGTAGAAGGCGAATAGTCACAGCTTTTTTACAGCAATCACTTCACACGGCATTGTGCTGCGGTGTAAACTTAGTCTAATCTGTGCTTTTGTTATATTATTCTTATAAAATATAAAAAGTGGAGTGATCTCTCATGCCGATCGCAGAGCGGACGGAATGAGACCGTCGACTGTTTACGTTTTTCGTTTGACTAATGTTAGTTTCGCCGAGCCTCGCTTGTATTTCGTTCTAGTTAAGGATCATTTTCGAAATAGACGGTCAGAGTCGAGATAGATCTGAGTGTTTGATATTTTGAAACGAGTAAGTAATTATTAAAATAACGAAGAGGTAGAACATGATAAAAATAGCGCTAAATGTTTGTACAAAGTAAAATGAAATATTTCGGGTTATACAGTCGATTCTATGACGGCGGCCGATCTCATTTCGTTCGTATGATTTGCAGGTGTGGGTGAGCGAGACCGGCGCCGTCGAAAGAATGCCGGTGAGTACTCGTTCCTCCTCTCCTCTCCTCGACGAGCGCCGTCCCCTTTCACGCCGCCTCTCCCTCGGCAGATGTGGGGCCCGCCCACGCCGCCCTCCGGCGACGGCGACGTGTACTGCGAGCCCTGGGCGCGCGCGCTCTACCGCCGCGGGGCCGCGCCCGACGCGCTGCTGCCGCCCGTGCCGCGCCGCGAGCGCGAGCGCGCGCCCCGCGAGCCCCGCCGCCCGCGCCCCGCGCCGCGCGCGCCCCACGCCCCGCCCTCGCTGTTCGAGCGCGCCGGGCCCCGCCCGCGCCCGCGCGCCCGCCTGCCGCACGCGCACCCGCCGCACGCGCACGCGCACGCGCACGCCGCGCCCGCGCACGCGCCGCCCGACTGGGCCGCCGCCGAGGACGCCGCCCTGCGCCGCGCCCTGCGGCTGCAGCGCCTGCCGCCCGAGCCGCCCGCCGCGCTCGCGCCCAACTGGGACTGGGCCAGCGAGGCCGTGGCCGACGCCGCGCGCGCCTTCCGCACGCCGCGCGCCTGCCGCGACCGCCACGACGCGCTGCAGGACCCCGAGCGCGCGCGCCGCAAGCACCGCCGCCCGCCGCCGCGCCGCCGCGCCGACGCCGACGCGCCGCGCCCGCCGCTCGCGCGCCTCGACGCCATGCACGCCGCCGCCGAGCGCCGCCGCGCGCAGCCCAAGCGCCGCCTCGACGACCCCGCGCACCCCAACCCCAAGCACGCCGCGCTGCTCGCCGACCACAACGTCGACTACGACGCGCCGCCCACGCCCATGGAGGTCGCCTCGCGCCGCGCCGACCGCATCGCCAAGGAGAAGATGAAGGCCTCCGCCTCCGCCTCCGCCGCCACGTCCGCGTCTACGTCCGCGCCCGCGGCCGCCGCCGCCGCCGCGCCGCCCGCGCCCGCTCCAGCCCCGCAGCGCGTAGTAGTGGCCGCGCACGCGCATCACGCGGCCGCCAAACCAGAGGCCGGGCGCCGGCCGCGCGCGCCCGCCCCCGCGCCCGCGCCGCCCGCGCCCGCCGCGCCCGCGGTGTCGGCGGTGTCGGCGGCGCCGGCGCAGCTGCTGTACAGACAGCAGACGCTGGCGGCGCGCCACCACCTCAAGATCTTACATCACGCGGCGGCCACTCACGCTCAGGTAAACCGTCGCGCCGGCGATAAAAAACGCTTTATTATTATTCAGACGAGTGAAGGACTCCGTCGTTAAATTTAATCACATCTCCGGCTGCCCTAAATTTTAATACCTAACAAACTTGTACCTGTATATGTATGTATGTCATATTTTGCAGAAATTAATTTGATTCGATTCGATTTTCTTATTTATTTATTTAGACGCACCAACGAACAATTCACAATTCATATTAGTTTGTAAGATAAAACTAGTGAATCAATACATTAAAAGGAGCGTACAGCACTTTCTATGAAAATATGACAGTATTATTATAATCATTTTAGTTTGGTTAAAAGTTAAAAGGAATACTCGTTAGAAAAGCTACCAAATACCTACCAAATACTTAATAATTTTACATGGTTACACTCAATAAATATTATAGTGTAAAATTATTATGAAATAAATGCATTATCACGGATTAAATATTACAATTAAACTACATTTAAAATATTATTATTACAACATTATATGATTTCAACAACATTATAATAAACAATGCATAGATGTTAAAATTATATTTAAAAAACATAAAAAAACATGGACATCAAGCTTAAGTTATAGCTCTATGCGCTATAATTTTGAAACGAGGTACTGAGGCCAAATATATCTAAATCATGGTTGTTTCTATATAAGCGGTTGTGAGAACACTGTTTAAAGGAGAGTTGAGACCCAAATCGTCTTACTATTGTGAGGGGAGAATTTCTTACGATTTGTTATTCTACAATTAGAATGTGGTACTAAAATCGAAACATTAGAAAGCAGATCTGAGGAGCAGAACTGCGCGCTATAAATTGTATATAGATTAATTAGGTCTGTTTTGTTACGGCGATCAACAAGAAAGTCGAGTTTCATATCAGCTAAGCGGTGAGGGTAATCCAGGTTTTTGAGAATGTCTTTGTCCCTGCAGGCTAGAAATCGTGTAAACTTGTACTTGTTGTACTCGCTCAATCCTGTCAACATGACACTGGTAGTGTGGGCTCCACACAGAGGAGGCATATTCTAGGTGGCTTCGCACAAGGGCATTGTACAGGCATCTCAGTGAAGATGGATCCGACAGTTCCGTTTGATGAATCCCAGCATCTTGGAAGCCTACGATGCTGTCAATATGTTGCACGAAAGTGAGTTTGTTATCTACTAGCACACCCAGGTCGTGCATATAATTAACTTGCTCTAAACGAACTACGTCAATTGTATAGTTAGATTGAAAGACATTTCTGTTCCTGGAAATCTGGATACAGCAACATTTAGAAGCATTTTGTAGCATATTGTTATTCTTGCACCAATTATGGATACAGTCAAGGTCTGTCTGAAGCGATAACATATCGTGGGGGGATCTAATTGGCCTGTATATTTTAAGGTCGTCGGCTAATAACAAAGCCTTGCTGTTTCGCAAACAATCTACAATATCATTGACGAATATGTGAAACAAAACAGGACCAAGATGAGAGCCTTGCGGCACTCCAGAGCCGGCAACATATGGCAACGAAGTAAATCCCCCCACAACCACACGCTGCGTTCTGCCTGTACAATATGATTTAAACCAGCTCAGTAAAGGGTCGTCAACACCGCAGATTTTCAATTTATTTATAAGAATGGCATGATCCACTTTGTCAAAGGCACTGCTAAAATCTGTGTATATTGCATCCACTTGAATGTGAGCATATACACATTTATTTATTATTTATTTACATACATACATACATACATACATACAATCACGCCTCTTTCCCGTAGGGGTAGGCAGAGACCACTTCTTTCCACTTGCTACGATCCTTACATACTTGTTTCGCTTCGTCCACTTTCATTATTCCCTTCATACATGCTCTTCGGTTTAGGGTACTCTTGACCTGGCCTTTTTTCAAGACGTCCCTGATTTGATCTCGAAACGTCCGCCTAGGTCTACCCCTACCAACACTTTCATTCACACTCGCCTTATACACTTTTTTCGTCAATCGTTCTTCATCCATTCTCTCGACATGGCCAAACCATCTCAGCATGCCTTTTTCAATTTTTGTCACTACATCTTCTTTCAGACCACAACGTTTCCTTATCTCACTATTTCTTATCCTGTCACTCAGTTTAACTCCTATCATACTTCTTAACGCTCTCATCTCTACTGCATTTATTCTGCTTTCATGTTTCTTCTGCCATACCCAACTTTCACTTCCGTACATGAGTGTCGGAACCAACACCCCCCTATGCACAGCCAAACGAGCCTTGTTAGACACCTTCTGACTGTTCATAAAGGAGTGCAAAGCTCCATTCACCATGTTTCCTGCATTCACTCTTCTTTCAATATCACTCTCACACTTTCCATCTCTTGTAAACTTTGAACCCAGATACACAAACTCATTCACCTGTTCAATTTGTTCATCCCCAATCACAATATTGCAGTCTGTCACTGCCTCATCTCTTTCAAACACCATCACTTTCGTCTTCTTTACATTCATTTAGCTACACAAAACGGAGTTAGAGCGTTTACACAGTCATTTTCAGCTTTTACAAACATTGGAAGACTGCACTTCCAAAGTATGTGCAGACAGCATGCATAAAACACATCAAGATCAAAAAGAACCGAGTTTATAACATTATTTCAAATTAATTACAAACAATTACATAAGAGTCAAATCGTTTTTTTTTTGTGAATTGGCACGACGTTACCTTCCTTCCATAGATCCGGAAAGGTGGCAGACATTAAAGAATGGTTAAATATTATTTTCAGAGGAAGAAAGTGATAGAGATGATTCGGTTTTTTTTTCATGAATATTGGAGGAATGCCGTCCGAGCCAGCCCCTTTACAAGCGTCCAGCTTTTTAAGTTGTGTTAGAATGGTGCGTTCATCTACACAGATCCTAGTCAAGCAATGCTGGGTTACAGGTGCAGCATCAGAATTAGCAGTGTTGTACGAGTTACGTACATTGACCGCGCCGCGGGCATTCAGCGCCGTAAGCATTTATATGGACTGCGCGGCGATTTACTTAGTTATAGTTTTTTCACTTTTTCAGTAGAGCATCGACTATCATACCAATCGCGTGCATACTCAGTATCGTTACCATTCGCGTGTGTGTGCATGCATACGTACAACTGCATCATACCATTAGACCTTACTTACTTACTTACTTATAAACTATACTAATCGTTGTTATTAATATTAGTTCCGTGTCTATAATAAACTTTAGTGTTTTACCATAACCAGTGACTTTGCATTGACTGCCTAGCCTGGTTATAAAATGTACCTGTACGCTGATATTCGTTACCTGTAAAATAAGCGTTATCTTTTTCGTCATAGTTACACAATTGTAAATGGTTATTGTGAGACTAGGGTCTCAAGCTTCCTCCTGACATAGTCTGGTGTTTTAATTTCCTGGCTGTCCTTCTTAAAGTTTCTAATAAGTTGATCCATGCCCTGCATGAGCTGGTTTTGTGTCTCTAACAAAGCTTCCATGGTAAAGAAGAAATGTACGTTGTGGTTAAAAAAGGAAAGATCTTACTTGATTGTGTTGTGCTGCCGATTGAGCCTATGGTTTAGCTCAACCTTGGTAGTGGTATCCTCAAGCTCTGGTTACAGCCTGGTAACGCAACGGACTGGTATCGTCCACTGCACTGGTACAGTTTAGGAACCGTTCTTCAAGTCACAGCTTTCACAATCCGCGTTCACAGAGTTTACTATTCACTTTAGTTTACGCGAAAATTCACTGTTATAACTCGCGATAGGTTCCTTCTACGAATCGAAGGACCATTCAGATGTATTCTTTTTTTCGGCGTGCGTTTGTCTGAGCGAGCGGTCGTGTTGCGGAATATTTTAAATTATTTTAATAAATTCATAATTTGTGTTGGAGCCCCGGACTTCGCCCTGGCCGACGTCTTGAACTTCGTCCGAAGCACCCGGCAAAGTTGTGAGTGAGAACAATTTTTTTTTTTTGGCGGAGCGGCTGGATTTGATCGCCGGACCTCTGGCGTAAGAGGCTAGCTCTCAACCACTCGACCACGGTGACTGGGCTCGACTCGGCCGAAATTACATATCACTATCTACGGACTACGCATTGCTACGTCATATCTACAGTACTACGGCAACTTTTAGCAATCGAACACTTTGCCAACTTGGCCTTTATCGCATTTGAAATACCAAAAGGCGAATTCTGAAATAGTAATAATGAACTGCAGCGCATGTAACAATATTTTAGACTCAAAAGAGTTTATGAAATGCCGTCTATGTGTCAGTAAATTTCACATTCAGTGTCTTAATATAGATAAAAGTCAATTTCTAGCACTTAATAAGAACTATAGATCATCCTGGATTTGTCCAACTTGTAGCAACGTTACTCGTCGAGTACGCTCAAATGACAGTACACCTGTCCGCCAGGGAAGTTCTGTGGCATTCATTGATGATTCTATGAACATGTCCTGCGACTTACCTGTTCCTAGTACGACTCCCCCCTCTCCAGCGTTGGCATCCTCCATTGGAATTTTGGCCGGCAAAGAAGAAATTACTATCGAAAAGATTAGTACTCTCCTCGAAGAGAAACTCAGCGCATCTCTCACTATTTTTATGGAAACTTTTCGGAAAGCCTTAAGGGAGGATGTCAAAGAGATGGTTAGAAGCGAAATAGGATCAGCTATAAACTCCATAAAAGAGGAATTTAGTGCTACTACCGACTTTATCTGTGCTGAACAAAAGACACACGAAGCTGACATTAACAAAAACGCCACTATTATCAGATCTTTGGAGGAGAAAAATACTAAGCTCCAGGCTGAAATAATTCGACTTAACACCCGCCTCATAGGAATGGAAAAAATTTCGAGAAGCTGTAATTTAGAACTTCAAGCCGTACCAGAGCGTCGAAACGAAAACGTCGTGGTACTGTTTAGGAAACTGTGTGAGGTGGTAAAGGTTACGGTTGACGACGCTCATATCAGCGCATGCCGCAGAGTGGCCAAACAAAACTCTGCTTCCAACAGACCACGTAACATCGTCGTTACCTTTTCATCGCCGCGCATTAGAGACTTGGTACTTTCGGCGACTATTCGATACAATAAAGCCCACCCTGGACGCGGTCTAGTTTCCTCGGACCTTGATATAAATGGCGAGACACACAGGATTTTTGTTACTGAACACCTATCACCTGAGCAGAAGTCATTACATGCAGCATCAAGGAAAGCAGCCAAAGACCATGGTTTTAAATACGTGTGGATCAAACATGGTCAAATTTACGTGCGCAGGGACGACTCATCGGGCACCATTCTTATAAAGGATATAGACTCTCTCACTAAACTTCATTAAGCTGCAAATTAATACATATATATTCTTTACTATTCTTTATTATATTTGGTTTCTCATATTAAGGAATTAACTTAAATCATAATGTATAGTGTATTCTATCAAAATTTAGGAAGAGCTAGGTCTAAACTTAAGGATATATATTTGAACATATTAATCAACGATTATGATATTGTCTGCTTAACAGAAACTAACTTTGATGGCAGTGTCTATGATGGCGAATCAATAGATAGCCGATACATTGTATTTAGAAGGGACCGTGAAAGTTCACAGTCCACTAAGCAGAGCGGGGGTGGCGTCCTTATTGCCGTCAAAAGCCAAATAAATGCTATCCGGCATACACATTGGGAGGGCTGGGTTGAGGATATCTGGCTGTCTATTCTGCCCTGTACATCTAGCGAACCTACCTTTCACATCTGCCTATGTTACTTGCCTCCTGATCTGCCACTTGAGGACCTCACCACTTTTCATCGCGATACTCAGAGGCGAATACTTGATTCAAACTTAGAGGATAATTTCCTGATACTTGGAGATTTTAATACTGCTAATATTACGTGGATAAAACATGACGATTTAAATGCTCTAGTTCCCACTAATCCCCAGGATCGTAAAGCTAACTTATTAATAGAAACTATAAACATTTGTAATTTAATCCAATATAATACAATTCCTAACGAAAATAACCGTTATCTAGATCTGGTGTTCGCTACCCTCCCAGCTTCTTCCATCACTGTAACTGAGACCGATACTTTATGCCGAGTTGACCGCCACCATCTTGCCTATAGCGTAAAAATTTCAAACTTAAAAAAAGATAAACCCCTTAAACTTAATAATAACAAACGCTACAATTTTAACAAGTGTAATTACCAGAACCTTAAATCCGATTTGAGTTATCTTGATTGGGCAAAGCTACTGTCTTCCAATGATGTGAACGAATGTGTTGATGTATTTTATTCCAAAATCAATGAACTTATAGCTACTCATACACCCATAGTTAAACATACGTCTTCTAATTATCCAACTTGGTACAGTCAAGCACTAATACACTGTATCAGGGATAAAAATAAGTATCACAAACGCTACAAAAAGTTCGGTAACCCACGAGACTACGACACTTTCTCGTTACTCCGTGCTAGGTGCAAAGCACTTATCGCAGAATGCCATAATACTTTTTTGACCACGGTTGAGGAATCATTGGAGAATGACCCAAAGGTGTTTTGGCGATATGTGAATGGTAGAAAGGGGAGAGTCATAATGCCACACAAAATGACCTATAATGGAAAAGCATCATCCGACGGTCAAGGCATCTGTGAACTATTTTCAGAATACTTCGGATCGGTATTTAACAAGAGCTCCTCAGCTGTATCAACTGAATTTCTGAACCTTCCTGCTATTTTCAACTTTACACTTTACAGTCTCAATTTTACTCAGCAGGACATTGCTTCCAAAATAAAACACTTGGATGCCCGTAAGGGTGCAGGTCCTGACCACATCCCTACGAAATTCTTAAAGTGCTGCTCCGATGAGCTGTCTTTGCCACTAACCATTTTATTTAACAAGTCGATAGCGACTGGGGTGTTTCCGGGCCGTTGGAAGATGGCGAGTATTGTCCCTATTCATAAGACAGGAGACAGATCTTCCTGTTCTAACTATCGGCCAATAAGCATCCTTTCATGTATAGGAAAGCTTTTTGAATCCTTAGTATACAGTCCCCTATATAATCACCTGAGCAGGTACATCTCTACTAGACAACATGGATTTGTTAGAAAGAGGAGTACTTTAAGCAATCTTTTAGAGTTCAAGAACTATCTGTGTCACGTATTTGCTTCTGGAGGTCAGGCTGATGCCATATATTTAGATTTTAGTAAAGCCTTCGACAAAGTTGACCACTCCATTCTCTGTCATAAGCTTTCGTACTATGGAATACACGGTTGTCTGTTGAGATGGATAATATCTTACTTGAATAATCGAACTCAGCTTGTCTCGGTGAAGGGTTATTCCTCCTCTCCCATGCCTGTATCTTCTGGTGTTCCGCAGGGTTCACACTTGGGGCCACTCCTATTTGTGATCTTTATCAACGACTTAGTCGACCGTCTGTCATGTCCTTCTCTCTTATATGCCGACGATCTAAAGATCTACACTAATATTAGTGACATAACACAATGCATAGCGCTTCAAAATGATCTTAACACTGTGTCAGACTGGTGCTCTTTTAACAAAATGAGTCTCAACGTGACCAAGAGCTGCGTTATTTCTTTCACGAGAAAGAAAAACCGAGTAGTTCACCAGTATTACATCCGGGGCGAGATATTGACCAGAAAAGAAATCGTTAAAGACTTGGGTGTATTTTTCGATGAACATCTTACTTTTCGTCCTCATTATGATCATATCCTGAAGAAAAGTCGTAAACTTTTAGGATTCATAATGAGGACAACCAAAGATTTTAAGAAGCCTCGCAGTATTCTATGCCTATTTTTCAGTTTGGTGAGAAGCGTCCTGGAGTATTGCTGCCCTGTTTGGTCCCCATATTATAGTGTACATGTGGATAACATAGAGAAATTGCAGAGCAGATGTTTGAGATACATGGCACGAAGGTATTATTCTGGTCGTTCACTTGAGGACTACAATGACAGACTCTTAAGATTTGGTCTGATCTCTTTGAATTCTCGTCGCATAAGATATGATTTGTTATGTCTCCACAAAATAGTTCACTCAACTATTGATGCCCCGGATTTGCTCTCTTCGCTCAACTTGAACACCCGGTATAAATCGCGTCACCCAAACACGTTCACAATACAAGTGTATAAAAACAATACCTCCTTTTACAACCCCATAGTAAGAATGTGCCGGACATACAACGATGTGATTCGTGGTGGTAGATGCATAGATGTATTCAACTCCAGTTTCTCCCAATATAAGAAGTCTGTATCAGATATCTTTATCTCAGGGGTATCCTCAACTCCTGCAGATAGTGTTGTTCCTAAGTTGGCATATGATCAAGGCTTTCAAATTGACTCTGCTTAGTGGCCTATTTTTGATCAATTTTATTGCATTTAATTATTTGAATATTAATTATTTAAAAATTTCAATTGATTATTTTGGTATTTGTTTTATTTAATTATTTTGATTGATTATATTTTTAGGTATTTATTTTAAATGTTAATTTATTTAATTTTATTATTTTAATGGACTTTTTTATCTGTTTTATTTTTTGTAATTATTATTGCTTTTTATAATTGTTTTATTTTAACGTAGCTTGGTAGTACACGAATCATGCTGTGTATGCAATTTATGGATTACAGTCTAGTCTCAATATATTGTTAAATTCTCATGGCCGTGTAATTGGCTGTAATCTGTCTGCGTACCTAATTCAAATAAATAAATAAATAAATAAATAAATATGGTTCTACACCTAATATATAAAGGAGATGGTAAATGCAAAGTCACTGGTTATGGTAAAACACTAAAGTTTATTATAGACACGGAGCTAATATTAATAACAACGATAAGTATAGTTTATAAGTAAGTAAGTAAGGTCTAATGGTATGATGCAATTGTACGTATGCATGCACACACACGCGAATGGTAACGATACTGAGTATGCACGCGATTGGTATGATAGTCGATGCTCTACTGAAAAAGTGAAAAAACTATAACTAAGTAAATCGCCGCGCAGTCCATATAAATGCTTACGGCGCTGAATGACCCAAAAACTGTGATGCCAAGACTTTCACTATGCTTAATTAATTGTTATCTTCAATGATATTATTAGCATTGGGTAGTGATAGACAATAGTAAAAAAAAACAGTTAAAACCCCGGCATACTATAGACACCTTCATAATTTTTCTACTGACATCCATCGTTTTTCGCCAGTATCACAAAACCTTCATCGTTTTTAGCCTGTGCCTCAAACTTTAGCAGTTAATTTTAGGGTGACAAAGTTCGTTTTTAGCCTGGTATTTTGAATGAAATGATACTATTCTCGATCGACTTTCAAATGGTAACAGTTACAAAAAAAAAAATGACATCCATCGTTATTCCCCTGGGCCCTTAGTATGTGCCGAGTATTACAAATTTTGCAATACATTCAGTTTAGTGAACGGTTTAATAAAATCCGTGTCTACGCCAATTTCATCTATGGACGAGCGGGGACGCGGGGAAGACGGCCGCCGCTCCCGCCCCTCCCGCAGCGGCCGCGGATCGTCTGAGCCTCGTCATCGCCTCTTGCCCTCCGCCGACCACGACTGAACGCACGCGCGCGCGTGCGCTCCCTTAGTACATAAGAAACCTTTGTAGAACATCAAAGTAAATTTCATTATAAACTTTACTCTCTATCATTGCTTCAAACCACCCAGTTAGTCTCCGTAATAGACAATCCGTACTATAAACTTCTCTGATTTTTTGGACAAGATCATTACGAGGAGAACTGTTAAAGACTTTTTTTTAAATTTATTTTCATCGAACTCTGTACTCGATGTTTAAAATTATGGTGTCGACGCAAACGCGTTTACATGGAAGTGAATCACTATAATTTATTTATTTATTTATGGTACACAACATAGATTATAGCTAAAACATGAATAGGGTATGTATTAATATATAAAGTATTTGCTAAACTACAATCCAACAATGTGTGCGCACATCAGGACTTAAATATCTAGACTATTAAAATGTGCTTTATTAACAAATTAAGTTTATTACTTATATAAAAACTAAGTTGTAGGTAGGGGAAGGTCTTAAGGAAACTTTTAAGCAATTTTGGAATCTGCAATACTGAGTTGGAATATATCTACACTTAAATTATTATTAATGAGGTCATTATATAGGCGGCACATGCGCACTATAGGATTTTAGAAGGATGTATTGTTTTTGCAGACTCGAAGTACAAAAGTGTGCGGATCGTGATCACCTGACCGAAATTTTATTTTAAAATTTAAAAGAGCCAGTAACTTAGAAGAATCTATGTGTAATTGTGACAATGTTACATCGTATACGAAATGTGATGCTCAAATATGAATGTGTGTCTCTAGGTCCGCGGCTCGGTGCCGGCGGGCGGGGCGGGCGGGGCGGGCGGCGCGGGCGGCGAGGCGCCGGCGCTGCGCACGCTGCAGCTGCAGCAGCTGGGCGTGCGCCGCGCGCCCGCGCCCGCGCCCGCGCCCGCGCCGCGCCTGCTGCCCGCCGCGCGCCCGCACCACGTCGTGCTCACCCACCTGCAGCCGCACCAGCCGCACCAGCACCAGCACCAGCACCAGCCGCCCGCGCCGCGCCCGCCGGACCCCAGACAATAATAAACACTTAACACCATTCCCTTCGTTTCATTCCGTATCGCACGAGATCCTCATTTCATTTCCTGATCCGGCGGTTTTTGCGTCATATTAAACTATAGGGGTCATATTAAATCAACAACGTTTCGTAAAAGTACAGGTAGTTCCTGCTCGTGGAAATTTAATCAGCATTTGTGTTTTTGTAATTTGTTTCGCAACAAAATTTGCGTTAAAATTATATAAACAAAACAAAAACATTTATGCATGTAATATTTCCCATAATTTAATTATTCTTGTAAGCGTTTTGGATATTATCTGTTAGCTTGAAGGAAAACTTGAATAAATAAATAAATAGTTTGCGCCAAAATAAAAATATTTTCCCCAATAAACAGTAGTATTTTGCGATTGGTTTAGATTTTAATTTTTCAAACTAAATCATTTAATTGGCATCACTGTAGATGCCTTGATGAAATCACTCACATGCGACTGCATTGTGGAAGTCGTTGCACTCATGCATACGCAGAGAAACACACAGCTACACATGCAGTGCAACCTGCAGCCAATCACAAGCTTGCGCGCGATGGCGTGCGTAAATGAGCATTCGTTCTCGCTCACTGACATTCAGTAGTACCAAACTAGTATCTCGTTTTATTTTCTGATAACCTGCTAGGCATTATAATCAGCCTATAACCGTCCCACTGCTGGGCACAGGCCTTTCCACTTGGATAACATCAAATTGGGACATTGGGCCACTACCACGCTGACCCAATGCGGGTTGGGTTCAAAATCAAAATAACATTATTTTTAATACCACTTGTGCTTAGTCTTCATCGAATTTGTTGGTAAATGACAAAACAATTTACCTGGAATCATCAACAACTAAACCACAAATTAAAGAAAGACTAAATCTCAATTAGGTAGATACCTACCCATGGGTCTTTAGTACAGAGTTGCAGAACAGCTTATCGCTTCGGTCTTATTCGGTCTGGGCAAGTTAAAATAAGAAATTCAGTTTATTGTAGTTAGTATTTTTATTGAAAAACCATTAAAAACACAAGTTGTAATTATTTATGGTAATAAGTTGTTAAATTACGTAATGTTATCCCTAAAACTATGTTACAAACAAGACTGGCAACAAGATAAAATTGCTATAAGCAGGGATGATTATGGAAATAAAATTGCAAGAGACCTACGTTTACAATAATTTTGACACCGACCGGTAGCAGAGAGGGAGAAGTTGCCATTGCCACATGGCCAATTAAAATAACCCTTATTAATATTGTTTTCTAAAGTTTACGCGAACACTACATATTTAATTAAAACAATTTTAATTACACTCCAAATGTGAAAGTAAAATTCAAAGCGAGTAATATCTGTTAAAAAATCATAAATCAGTACATTTGTATAATTTAATAGGTACCGTAGCACGTTGGAAGTACCGATTTTATCTAATCACAACACAATAACAATAATTAGTTTTTTAAGACTACGTAAGTACCTCCTAGGTGCATAGGTTAACTATGTAGGTAGATATTAAAGTTACCGTATTACCGTATTTTTTGTCAATAATTTACACGACAGATAAACAGTTAACATTGCCTTACTTAGGCATTCAATAAAACGAGTTTGATAAGACACGCAACGCAACAAATAAAACACTTCGGCATTGGTAATAAAACAGTTCGCACAATCACAGTTGGATGGAAATGGTAATGGTGCGCGAACTATTCTTCAAGTGAAGAATAGTTCTGCGGCATCAACTCCTGATCTGGACATCATCAGTCGATAAGTATTGATGTCGATAGTTTCTTTCGCGTTTTCTCGCTACTCGCTACTCTCGTGTTAGCCGTGTGGTGGTTGGTTCCTGGTGGTGTACAAAATTTCCAATTTATGCTTCAACGTCTCGGGCGGGGCAGAAGCGGGAGTGCGGAATGCATCTGGACTTCTGGAGGCCGGAATCATTAGACAGGAGGCAGAAAGTAAAGCGCCAAAAGCCGCTACTATCACAATCACAATGTACCTATTCTGTGATGTGACACAAGTCTCGTAGGGTGGTTTAGATCTCAGAATTAGGAGTACGTTACACATGGCACGACTGATGTGGACTAACGCATTGCATAGCACGCGCGCCGCGCAGGCCGGGCGCCGGCGGGCGGCAACTAGGCACAAAGCACAACAATAGGCATCAAAGCCACAAACAAAATGGCTGCATTGCAGAGGGTTGCCAACTCAAACAAAATCACTTGTTTATTTGAAATTTACGAAAAGTTATTTTTTAAGATAGATTAGATCTTCTTCTCCACAACTACTCATTGCTTTGTTGCTAAATAACATAACGATGAGCGCAATATTGCACGGGCTTACGCTTTTCGTGTAGTGATTGCGATCTTGCTTTACATAAAAAATATTTCGTTGTGGTTGCTGTTGGTGCCGGCCGCTATCAGAAATTAGCGGTCGAAAAGCAAGCCACGTTAGAAGCTTTATGGCGGCTTTCAAAACATAAAAACTCATATTTTTCTGCGTGTATGGTATCACCATACGGCGGCGGCGATCGCTTCAAGCACCATATACTGGCCCTTACAAGTTCTCGCTCGTAACAACACGACACTTACCTTAGACGTTGTAGGGAAGCGGAATGAGGTTAGCATCGATCGCACCAAGCCAGCTTACATATCACCAGGGCCTGACCAAGGCGTACTTACCTCGCCGCAAGTAACGGTCCCAGCCGAGAATCTTCTTTCGCTGCCGGCGCCGCTTGCCGCGCCGACTGATCCTCCATTAGTTTTGCCAAACACAAAGCCCGTTACCACTCGGTCAGGACGTGTCGTTAGATTTAAGATTCCGTTTGATGCATAGTTTTTTTTATGATAAAAGGAGACAAACGAGCAGGAGGGTCACCTGATGGAAGGTAATCACCGCCGAAATGCTGATGGAAATTTTCTTTTACTAAAAAAAATTATCAAGGGCTTGTGCATTTAGTAAGACACGTAGGTACACAAATTACATGCTATTGAAGTTTAACAATAATTACAAAAACACAATGTTGAAAAAATTTCCACGAGCAGGATTTGAACCTGCACCCTTCTGACATACCGGGTCAGGTGCTCTTCCAATTGAGCTATCGTGGTTCTAACCAGCCCGCCGAAATTATTCAACACTATTTACTTTTTTACTTTGAAAGCCAAAGGCGCCAATTCAATGTCAACAACTACCGTCATTAACATCTGATCATAATATTTTTACAAATACTAAAGATCAGTTAAGAAGTAGGCTAGCTATTTATAAAATGTTTTTAAATTTGTTTATATAATTTTAACGCAAATTTTGTTGCGAAACAAATTACAAAAACACAATGTTGAAAAAATTTCCACGAGCAGGATTGACATTGAATTGGCGCCTTTGGCTTTCAAAGTAAAAAAGTAAATAGTGTTGAATAATTTCGGCGGGCTGGTTAGAACCACGATAGCTCAATTGGAAGAGCACCTGACCCGGTATGTCAGAAGGGTGCATGTTCAAATCCTGCTCGTGGAAATTTTTTCAACATTGTGTTTTTGTAATTTGTTTCGCAACAAAATTTGCGTTAAAATTATATAAACAAATTTAAAAACATTTTAACAATAATTGTTTATTGTTCTTAGCTAAAAGTATTATCAACATTGTGCCATTCAACGAAATAAGAACTCAACATTTTGTTTATCGTAATTCAACATTGTAGGACTCCAAAATACAACATTATGAGAATTCAACATTCTGGGGTTCAATTAATTGAGAGTTCAACATTCTAGAAATTCAACATTTTAAGAATTCAACCTAATGGACCGAAAGGAATTGACTGCAGGCGATTCAAGGGGCACCCTATAAGGGTGGATACGTTATTGTATAGAAATTAGAAAATCACCGAAAAAAATGGTTTTAAATTTTAACAAACAACGCAAGCCATTTACATATCCTTTATTATTGAATTACAAGTAAAAGGACTAGCTTAATAAAGCAATAACAACGAAATGGACAGATAGTAATTTAGCATTTTTTAACGAAAACTAAATTTGTATATGGCATTTTGTAACTCCTTCTTCGAGAGTGATTGAGGATATAACAAAACTCACACTAGGCATTCCTGCCGCGCACTTTATGAACTCAGTAAAGAACATGTGAACAGTTTCGAGAAAATAGATCGTAATGTCAGCACCTCAAATATCACAATCACAAACACGATAAGTTGTACTTACTGCGTTCATAAATTTTGCGACAGAATAGTAGTTAGATGGACACTAAGACCAGCCGCGCTTTGGATGAGTTACCATGGACTAATCTCGTACGTAAACATACGATTTTGAATGTACGAATTGAACGCGCACACTGGTTGCGTTTTTCTCAGTTGAAATGCCAGAGTGACAGTCGCGTGTCGTTTATTCGTATGAACGCATGAAAAATCCAAACATCGATCGATTTCGGAATTTCGGAACTATAAACGTACACGCACGACTACTCGTAGTTGGACTATATTATTCAGAGGATCAGGATGCGTGGCGTGTTCTCGTACAAAAACACACCAAAGTGCGGCTGGCCTAATTTCAGTATTGGATGCGTATTATACAGGATTATCGATATGGGTGTAGATAGAGTAGTTTAAATATGTTCATCGTGGCGGGGTCGGTGGTCGAGGCGCACGTTCACGAGGCGCAGCGCGGCCAGCAGGCGCGCGACGGGTTCCAGCGCGTCGCCCAGCGCCAGCGCCAGCGGCCGCAGCGCCCGCCGCGCCGCGCGCGCTGCTTGCCCCGCGCACACCAGCGGCGGCTGCACCAGCGCGTTGAACGCCAGCGCCAGCGCCGGCTTCAGCAGGTAGTCGGACGCCGTCTGCACGCACCCCGTCACCGCGTCGCGGACCGCCATTAGCACGCACCTGACGAATTATATCACCAACACCGGCAATCACATATCCGTTGAATTTAACTCACTGCGGTGTGACATTTAGTTTGGAACAAGATGGGTGAGATGCACCTCTCCAGTGTGATGAGGAGTGCGAGCGGCGCGGCCAGCAGCAGGTGCGCGGCGGCAGGCAGCTCGGCCAGCCAACCCGCGGCGGCGCGTGCGCCGCGCCGGCCCCAGCGCTCGCACGCCGTGACGCGCGCCGCCGAGCACGTGGCCAGGAACTCGCCCGCGCCCTGCTCGAAGTAGTACACCTCCACCCGCTCCGGCCCTGCGCATACAACCCATACGCTACGCACCGGCACCTCCCTCAACTAACCAAACTTATCACCAACTGCAGGCAAATTCATTTAGTCAGTATCGTCGTCAGTATCAGTCGTGTATAATCGATCATACACGCACGACTATACTTACTGACTAAAAGGGTTAAACAAATACGTAGAAACGAAAAATACGCTTCGAATACCATAGCATACAAACTTACAAATATACTAAACTAGATACTAGTGATTGCTTACCATTTTCGCTTAGATTAAATTTTTCAGTACTTATGCTACTTAAAATCCGCCAGGTGGACGGTTTCCGCATCTTCTGAAAAATTAATTCAAAATAAGACATCGGGCACATCATGCAATCTAGGGGTATTGCTAAGGCACAATAAACACTAACCGCATACCCTTTAGGACAATTATTTACAAAATTACACACAGTGTAAGTATTGCACCATTGCACATTGGTTTGTGTGAGCAGTGCACACTACCCGCGGCCGCGAGGCGTGGCATTTTATTAGATAACACACAAATATTCGCGTACACTCATATTTTGTATCAGTTAGGAGGTCTCTGGAGGTAGGTATCCAGATGAGCATAGGGGAGAGCAGCAAAAGTAGCAAATTTTTACTTTTTATTTTTTAAGTGCTTGCTGCATTGAAGCTAAATTAAATATTTATAAAATTAATAAAATACAGTGAAAAAAAAAATAACTATAGCGTTGTGTTATCAAATTTGTGGTATTTCATAATATTCCGATAAGAAATGCGAGGAAAACCAACCAACACCATATGGAGAAGTGGAGGCCAGGACGAGACACCCACCCCGCTAAA
Source organism: Eudonia truncicolella (assembly GCA_949315975.1). Lineage (NCBI taxonomy): Eukaryota > Metazoa > Arthropoda > Insecta > Lepidoptera > Crambidae > Eudonia > Eudonia truncicolella. The sequence goes on along the minus strand of OX438831.1, from coordinate 165,795 downwards.
AGATGTCCTAGAAATAGAAATGGAATCCAATAGACTATACGAAGCTCTAAGGGGAGCCTATCACAAGGCCCCTGAGATAGATAAGACCAACCCTAGAATAGAACAACCCTGGTGGAGAAAGGCACTAGGGAAACAGAGAAAAAGACACGGCGAGCTCTCAAAAAGGCCTTAAAAAAGAACGATGATGAGAGTTGGCAAATATAATTATAGAGAAGAAAGAAACACATACAAGAAATAATGTAGAAGGGAGAACAGGATCGAACGGGAAGGTGTTCTGCGCAGGAGTTGAAAGATACCCTGAAGCAGCGTGTATTATGGTGGAGTCTTAAGGGGTGATGTTGTGGAGAGTTAGATAAAAGTCATCTTGGTTTCACAAGTTTATTGTCACACGTTAAGTGCTAAATAATGAATGCCTCGCTGTATGCTAATACAATATATCTTATTTTTTTTTTTTTTTTTTTAATCTTTATTTTTTTTTTAAACAAAAAAGGGAGTTTGTTCATAATTTGAACATGTCACTCCCGTAACTACAACAGAGAAATTGCTTAATCAAAAAAATACTAATACTACACACAATTACAAATTTCTATTTCTTATAGCTATTTGTACAAGTTTATAGAGCATTATGGCCTCTCTAGACAAAGGAGAAGCCATAACGCTGTTGCACCATCCAACATCGAACAGGCACACGTTACAACTTTCTATTATATGCTGTCTGAAGGCCTCGTTCCGTACACACTCCATCAAAACGTGGTAGATGTCCTCAACTATGTCACACTCGGAGCAATTCGGTGACGAAGTCTTACCCATCATAAATCCAAATTTGTTTAATGGAATGTGTCCAGAGCGAATCCTAAAGCTCGTCACAATATCATGCCTTCCCACCTTCGCCCCCTCAAACCATGGTGTACCGAGAAGTGTTGGTTGGATGGTTTTGTACCAAATGCCTTTTACCAGAGACCTCTCGTCAAAGTATTCTGACCACAATCTGGCACAGTACTCTTTAACAACCCCGATTAAATTAGAATAGAAAGGTAAGCAATTAAATACAACTCCATCCACCGCTGCCTCCTTTGCTAACTTGTCCACCATTTCGTTCCCAATGAGGCCAATGTGAGATGGTATCCACTGCAAGATTACTTTACCGTTATCACTATTTAATTCAGCTAAACTTTTTAATATGCTGTATGCCAATGGAATGCCCCTGAACATTGTGGTGCAGCGTTTTAAGTGCTCTAATGCACTTTTTGAGTCAGTTAATATTATCACCTTACAATGACACTTATTTAATGATCTAGCATATGATAAAGCCTCGGCAATGGCAATAAGCTCAGCATGCATAATTGAAATTTCACTATTGTTAATACGGAGTTTCATATAACTTTTCGTTTGAATATCTAAAAATGCAGCCCCTATTCTCTGCGTATCCTTGGAACCATCTGTATAAATTTCATAATAATCTGGATAAGTTTCATGTAAAAATTTTATACATAAAAAAAGTAGGTTTTGGTTATGAAATTGACGTTTTCACTGACGTTTAGCCTATTGATTATTTTTTTGAATTTGTGAGATGATGATTTTGACGTTTAGTTTTGCTTGGAGTTTTTTTGGTGAATTGGATTAAGATTTTAAAGAGTTCTTTTTGTTTTGATTCGTAAGGTCGAATTCCCTTTTTCTTCTCCATTATCCTTTCCATACCCTCAGCGGTGGGAGCTGGGAGTGTGCTATTTTCTCATTTACCATACATACCTATATTCTACGCTTGGAATACATTTGGTGTGCAGTGAAGTGATGCTCATGTTCCACGGGCTAGAGCTAACGTTCGCTATTTTCTTCATCTTAGATTAATTCAAAAGCTTTGTTCGAAAGTACTTCAATGCCAAAGAGATACTGATGCCCTTAGAATCTGATGCCAAGTTACGTGAACTGAAATATTATACGTTCCAGCCTTTAAGACTATTTCATTATAGTGTTGTTCAATGCTGTAAGCTATTTTCTATTTCACTTGGAGTGTAGATAAAACTTTTGTGAATTAATAATAATAATAATTAATAAGTGGTTAATAATAAATTTTATATTATTACTAGTTTGATTGCATGTCTCGCAAGTTTTAATGAGGCCTGTGTACATAGCAGTATATGTTAATTTTGCTGCTTCTAATTAAAGACTGCAAAAATATTTTATATTGTATAGAATTTAGCTTATGGCGTTCTTTATGAATATGTAAAGAATAAAAAAAATATTATACAAAAGAATTTAAATATAAACGTAACGTATAATATACAATGTCGGCACACTGGGCCGATGATACCTCCGGCGAGGGCGAGCTCCGGGCGAGCTCGGGGGAGCGCGCGTCGCCGCCGCCAGCACCGCCGCCGCTGCGCTCATCCGCCGCGCCCCTACGTAAAAGTAGCAAAAGGTTAACTTTGTCATACAGAGTGTTTTTTTTTAACTGAGACAATACTGTCCGAACCATCTAGCCGTCTATACAGTATAATAAGAGATACAGAGAAACTGTCTTAGAAACCATCAAGTCTTTTTCTGTTGTAGGGTTTACCGCACATTAAGCAATACCTAATTATTGCATATTTGTAATTTGCTTACATGCATTTATAATTGCACACGCGCCGGTATTTTATTTAATAAATTACTTCAACTACGGTTAGCACTCAACACGGTTGTAACATTTCCAACATCCTAATATCAGTTCCTAGCAGCCTCAGTTTATCATAACAATCACAACAGAATCACCAATCAGAATCAGAATCAGAATCAGAATCAGAATCAGAATCAGAATCAACAGAATCACAACAGATGAAACAGATATCCGGTAACTATCCGGTACCGGCCTATCCGGCCGGATGCCGGATAGTAATTCAGTATCCGGCCGGATTCCGGATAATAAAATTCAAAAATTTCTCATTATTTTACACAAGGCAAATCATACCACAATAAGTTATGGACACCGTTTATTTTTATAATCGCACTTCAAAACTGTTTATTTTATTAATTAGTTTAGTACTCAAAATTAACATGTGGCAAATTGTAAATACTAAAATAAAAAAAAATGCCCAAGTATCCGGTAGCCGAATATCCCACCCACATTTTTTGATCTCTATTCCGCCGCCATTCATAATAACAATATGTTAAGTAAATCACATCACACAGGGAAAGCTTATGGGAGAAGCAGAAAGACCTATCCAGCATCTGTATATCTCCGAAGAAAACTATGACACTGCTTGGGAAATACTCGTACATATGTACAATAACCCTCAACTTATTTTCACTAAACATATCCAGACACTTCTCAATCAAACAAATACACAGCGAAAGACAGCATCACAAATCAAACGCTTGCTTGACGTCACAGCAGAGTACATTCATGCCATTCACAACTTGGGAGTAAACACAAATAGATGGAATCCGTTAATTGTTACATTTGGTATCAAAAAAAAATTGACCTTGAAACTTTTAGTAAATATAAGGAGGCCCGTGACCAAGAGAGCTACCAACTTTAACAGAGTTAATAAATTTTTTGGAAGGAAAATTCAAGTGGTATCAAAATCAAGAAAATACATTCGGAAGAAATAATTTTTATCCTAATGAACAGAAGCAAATATCATCATATCATAAGAAATTTGGAACAAATAACTTTTAATCTAATGCAGCATACACGCGTCGCTGTCCACTTTGTAATCTAGGCCACGATTTATTTCAATACGACAATTTTAATTGAATGACCCCAGATGCTAAAATAAATACAATTGGGAAACTGAGAGTATGCAAGAACTGTTTATACCATCATTTTAATAATGTGTGCATTTCGCAGAAACGTTGCTAGCATTGCAACGGCGATCATAATACGAAACTTCTGACGCATTTGCGCAATCACGGGCGGAAACCGCATCAAGTCCTAAGTCCGTCGGAAAGTCTACTCCTAATTTTCAGTACGCAACTCGTATCCCAAAATGATAAAGAAACTTTACTAACGACGACCTTGATTTAGATAAAATCTTACGATGGCTCTTATGTTACACTGCGTGCCTTATTAGATCAGGGATCACAGATATCGTTAATTACAGAAAGAGCAGCTCAACTCTTGCAATTACCAGACCAGGTTAGGCTGGATACTATCAGGCAACGTACGTACCTTATACTGCAATGTAGTTGTCAAAGAGTTATCAGAACTATCAAAATATTGGGGAGTTGAAGACATCAGAGGTGGTATATCAGAGCTATCAATCGATAACCAACAGTGTGAAGATTTGTATACGTCAACAACGGTTCGCCTGGACAATGGTAGATACCAAGTAAGAAAACCAGCTAGGTAGTTCACAAACCAAAGGCATTTGCCCAATTTAAGCAGCTGAAACGTAAAATGTCGTGCAAACCTGCCTTTGCGGAGAGCTACAAATCACTTATGAAAGAGTATGAAGAGTTAGGCCACATGCGTCCAGCATTCCTCACTAAAGAGAAAACGTTCTATATTCCACATCACGGCGTTGAAAAACCAGACTCAACCACAACGAAGCTCCGCGTTGTGTTCAACGCCTCATCGAATACAAGCTCTGGTAACTCTTTCAAATTGGAATGTCTCGAAAGTCATAAAGTCATAAAGCATAAAGAGGTAATGCACTTTTAAAACACGGCCTCATAGCGCCGTAGAGTTCGTAATTTGAAATAGTAAGGATAGATACATAGATAGATAACATCTTTATTCGGACACTACAGACACACACAAAATACAATCATAAAAAAACGTCAATTACACAAAAACAAATATAATTTCATAACACAACTATTAAAAAATACAAAAATGTTTGTGTGTCGCGGCATCTTAAAAGGGTCGTTGCTCAGCGTGGTATTCACTCGCATAGCATGTGAATCGTTGATTTTCAGCAACAACCAGGAGTGACCACGAGGACGGTGCCCATAATAATTCTCAATAAAGTGCTCATGAGCGTAGCCTTGACCGTGAATAAAGATTTTTTAATATATTAGCTGTGTAGTGTATATTATGTTTATAACTGACATATAATTAGATAAGGATTCAATAATATATAAGTAAAATGCAAGTAAAATAAAAAAGATAATACGTGTTCTACCTAGTTCGCTTTTGTTGCCGCCACCGACAAACATCGCTTAGGAATACCTAACTGCTGTTCGGCGAGCAGATGAGACTTAAGTTGTTTTTTAAAAGAGAATAGAGATGAGACTTAAGTTGTTTTTTAAATGTGATTGGTGGAACGTGGGAGATAAGATGGTGATCGCTCGGTAACTTGAAAAAGAAATATAGTTGTTTGTAAACCAAGTTACGAAGTATTTTATTTAGTGTTTAATATGATTTAGTTCGCTGATATTTCGCATCATTACGCAAATATGTCATAAACTTGAGATTGTCCGTGATCCACGGTAAGGTTTTGTCAGTCTTTACGCAACGATTTAACTGGCGCGTGAATATCAAAGAGCCTTAATAGCAATGAATTAAAGCCACTTACCATTTCAGCAACTGTTGGAAAGCCGACAACTCCCAGTCTAGTGAATTCAGATCCCTTTCGAACTTATCCATGTCAATGTCTTTCAAAGGTCTGTAAGTAATAAGCCTCGGTGATGGTCTAGCTCTCTTTAAAGCAACCGACATATTGACCATAGGGTGTTCTATTGACCTCGTTATGTTTGTAACTCACGAAGTACCTCACGAACCTGGCAGTTAGTGCATACAACATCAATCAAGGACTCGGAGTCGGCTGTAGAATGGGTAGCTTCTGACTCTACCTGCGTTAGGTCCATGCACCGCCAAAAATTATGTAGCTTATTATTAGTTTTACTACCAGACACTTCAAGCATATTAATATACAGGTGAAATCCCCCATAACAACCAAGTAATTGACGTATGAAAGGATAGAATTTCGGAAAATCCTTTCTTATCGGATTAAGCTTAGAAACCTTCAAAAGAGAATGAATTTCAATAAAACTTTTCGTTTATCTCGCTAAAACTCAAGAATGGCTGGACCGATTTGACTAATTTTGATTTTGAAATATTTGAGGAAGTTCAGGTTTAAACGGTGAGAAACATAAATAATAAGTAACGGAAAATACAAAAACGATTTAATTTTCCAATACAAAATGATTTGTTTGTTTTGTAGTCATGGAAACTGTCAAAGTGGTATGAAGTCCGCCGGGTCAGCTAGTCATTAGTAATTTTTATGATTGACCACGTGATCGAAAACGCACGGGATTTGGCTGAATCTGAAGGGGCTGCTTGTTTACAGTAAAGGTCACTTGAAGTTTTGTGTGGGTGACGTCGCGACATCACGTGACCTGCATGCATCGTTTTGGCGACTATTTTATTCAGTTGAATGTTAATGGCGATTTCATAAAAAATGAAGAAATTCACAACGAGTTAATCAAATTGTAAATATATTATGCTATAATGAATCATTAGACATATTTTTATAAAACCTGTCAAATATCCTATTGTAAAACAACAGTAAGATTGCTAATAAAACAGCTCATAGACATTTTAAAAGGAGCAGGCATGAATATCAGAAAATGGTCTAGCAATAGATCTGACATCTTATCAGACATATCAGAAGATTTAAAAAAATCTATATTTGAGTTCCTTGCATAAGTGCAAGGAATCGAGAAAAATTCTTGGATTACAATGGAATCCTGTAAACGATGTTTATACTTATCAAAATAAACTTATGAATGTAATTAACATTAAGCATACTAAACGTCAAGTTTTAGCCGAAATAACTCAACTTTTCGACCCCTTAGGGTGGTTATTGTTACGGACTTACTTGTTTCGGACGCCACTGACTGTCAGAGCAAAAATATTTTATCAAAAGAAGGTCACTAAAATCTTGTCAGTTAATGTACCGAGGTACACATTATGGAAAAAATACACTACGAAACGCTGAATAATATAGCCGGCCTACTTTGTTTGCCGTTATTTGAAAAAGACGAAAAATAATAATTTCCGTTTGAAAAAATACGTGAACCAAATCCTGAGTTAAAACGGAAGTCCGGGAAGAATAGCCAAGTTTTCGGGATCAGAGTGTCAACAAGAACCAAATCACGAGGAAAAACGGAAATACTACACGGAATAACCAAGTTATTAAATAAAAATACGAATCGCAAACCAAAACAACGAAGCACCCCAAAACGCCGAAAAGAACGGAATGACATTTATGACATTTGTAGCGTTTTGTTACTTGCAGAGAGACAATGATTTGCTGATTTTTAATATTATTATTTTCTATTTTTTATTGTTTTACGCCCATTAAATTATGTATTGATAACAATAAACGACAAGTAGATGCATTAGCAATAATTAACAGCAAATAAAATATTTATTTAACACTACAGGTTTTGGAGAAGTCTGGTACTAAACGCAATTGAATATCCAATGTTACAACCATTAAGTAATTAATAACTGTATTAACTTATTAATTAGTTTTATCTGAATATAAAAGCAAAATGATGTTCTTCGAAAACCTCGAATTTTTCTCTACATTTTGATATCTATGTATATACCTTAAGATGCGCGTCCTCGTGCCCTCTAGAAAACCTCCGAAGGTGATTCGTTTTACACGGCTTGAAGGACCCTTTACGTTCCTCGCCGCCCCCAAACAAGTCAGGTGAATCTGAAAATGCCGACTGAGGCAATCAGCAATCTAAAAATAAAGATAAAAATATAAAACATTGGTGCGTGCCTGTCGAGCGCGGGCGCGCGGGCGCACGCCAGCAGCAGTGACGCCGGCACCAGCACCACGCCGTCCGCGTCGCCCTCGCCCGCCCCCGCCCCCGCAGCCGCCTGCTAATCACAAAATCCAAATCAAACAATCAATTTAAAACTAAGCTGTTATGTGGGTAAGCCGAAATCGATAATCTAAGTGGGGCGAGGGGGTGAGGGGGGGGGGGTTACCTTTCAAATGTGATGTGACACATTTACTCAGCCATATATCCGTAAGTGCCGACCACTGCGCCCGAGGAGACGCAGATAGATAATTTAAGAACTCTCTCCCCGGCCCCTCCCCTCCCCTCAAATGGAATGGATGGTTCACTTCGTAACGCATAATGTCGATTATCATAACTTCAAGTGGCGTACCGCGTGCCTCATAATTTGACATATAATTTTATATAACGCACAGCAAAGTTGTAAAATCATCTAATTAGTGATTTCGCTAGTTAGGTATATAAAGTTAAGAGTAAAATGAATAATATATTTACGACGTAGAGTTGCCGCAGCGGGCTGGAGGCGCGCGGCAGCCGCGGCGAGCCCGGCGCGCGCTGCACCACCACCTGCGCACACATACGCACACGCTACACACCGCCACACACCGCCTCACACCGGTCCGGCGCCGGCGCACTCCGCCCGCGCAGCGCAGGCGGGATTCTCGGCTGTCTGTCTATTCATTCTGAAGACTACATACAAGCGGTACCAGAATTATTGCACTTCAATCTTTAAAAAAAGCCAAACGAATGTATACAAAATAGGCACAAAATAATTGAAAGCACCTTTGGGGGGTCATTAAAAACATCAATGGCTCGAAACTGGTTACTGATCACTCGTCTTCTCTGGTCTCTGCATAACCCTCAGCAGAGTCATAATGACGTCAACAACTTTTTTGCTAATATCGGTAGGAATCTAGCTGCGATTATTACTCCCTGTGACACCAACTCGTGCACTTGCAACACACTAGCCTCTCCATCTCCATCTGGTTCATTTGTGATGACCCCTACTGATGATTACGAGGTAATTGAAGTTATAACCAGCCTAAGAGAGATATGTGCAGTAGGAAAAGACCTTATATCTAGCAAAATCGTCAAAAGATATGCTCAGCTGATGGTTCTCTTTATTACGCATATTTGTAATTTAGCGATATCTAACGGGGTATTCCCTTCTGCATTTAAAACGGGTCAAATTAAACCCATTTATAAATGTGGGGATAAAGACCGTGTCGACAACTATAGGCCGATATCTATCCTTCCAACTCTCTCTAAAATTCTGGAGCAAGAGATCTAATGAACAAGAGTCTTGTAATATTCCTCGAAGTTAACAATCTTCTGTCGCCATCTCAGTATGACTTTCGCAGTGGAAAATCCACTAATGACGCTGTCTGCGACCTTGTTCATTCGATCTTTTACTCTTTGGTTATGGGGATGAAATGTGTGTTGCTATTCCTTGACCTTGCAAAGGCATTCGACACGGTCTCGATTCCACGCCTATTAAAGAAGCTGGAATGGTCCGGAATAAGAGGCCTCTCTCTACAACTCTTCGAGAACTATCTTACCAATAGGACTCAAAAAATAAAAATAGATTTCTGAATATTTATAAAATTTTATAAAAATACTGTAAAAAAATGCCGTGCCGCTAATAAGCACTCAAAAATTAAAAAAGCAGTGACAAAATTCAGCGCTTACGTTAGCCTTCCCGGTAGCATAGCGGTCAGTGCAGCCGCCCGAATTGTGGAAGACCCGGCTTCGATTCCTGGCTGGGTCGGGTGGGCGTTTAATATTTTCACTGTATTTTTATAAAATTTTATAAATATTTAATAAAGCTTCAGTGCAGCAATTAGCACTTGAAAATAAAAAGTAAAAATTGATTTCTGTGTTAACGATGAAGCCAACATTACGTATGGTGTGCCTCAAGGCCGTAAAATCGGCCCCCATCCTGTTTCTGATCTATATTGATCTCCTTATGACCTTTGCCAGCTTATCCTGTTTATGACCTTTGTCAGCTGCAACTTCGTGGGGATAAGGTCTTCACTTTCGCCGACGACACTGCCCTATTATTCCAAGGGGACACTTGGGATAATGTCTTCAATTGTGTACAACAGCAGCAATACTACTTTCAATGCATTCTGTAATTTTTGTATCCAGTTTTTTGTATTCCAGTTTGACATCTGTTTACTAAATTGAGCCTCCAGATGCTGCATAAAAGAATTGATTTCATAATTTTCCAGTTGTTTACGTTTCCTTGTAGAAACCAGTGATGCAGGTATGTTCGTATTTCGTATCCGATAAAAAATTAGGTGGCGAATGCTGCATTGTGTTGTGCACAATCAGGTGGTCGATCTAATTAGTGCGACAGAGTTAGCAAATATGTTTTATCCTTTATCGCATCGGGTGTGAGGAAAGGCTCCCCTCTGCCACGTCACGACCGTGAGGTGCGACGCGAGAACGAGAAGAAAATGCTTCTTGACGAATGTTGTTTCATACAGGCACTCCACTTCGTTATTGAAGATAACACTTAATTATTATGTAGTATTGTCTATAATCGGTTGATACTGACACTGACGATATGATAACGATGATACTTTCAAACCCCATCTAAATTTACTAGCTTCGACTTCGAGACTACGTAAGCTGGTGTATTTGAAGGACACCGGACACGTATCTAGCCGATCGGTCATCAGGATTGTATACTTCGCACTATGCCACTCGCTCCTAGAGTACTGTATCTCAATCTGGGGCGGCGCGGCTTAACTGCACATCCTAGCTGTGGAGAGGACTCAACGTGTTCTCCTTAAAGTATCTGCTGGACTACCTTATCGTTTCCCTACTACTGAGTTATATAGTGACTGGGATATACTCACGGTAAGGCAAACATTAATCTTAAAAGTCATTCTTAAGAAACACTCCCAGTCACCGTTATGACCCAGCGATACTAAAATAATTATATTTTGTACTAAAATAGTTATAAATTGTTTTTTTTTCTGTTTGATGATAGCTCATTGTTTAATTGTTTCGCTCCAAATTATATATAATTAATATTAGTACTAACCTACAACTCTTAAACCGAAATCTGTCTGCCCAAACACGCTTTATCGGATCCCCCCAATCAGTTAACACGTGACCTGGATTGCCTATTTGCGGCACAGGGCACTTCGTCGCTTAGTTAAGTCAGCCGACATGGGCAGCATCACTGCAAATTGAGCGCGCCCCACCAGGGGACCTCACCACGGCGAGCTCTCCGAATGAGTCACGCTAACGTCGCCTTCCATCCCGGGAGGCGACCGTTCCGTCAGCCTATGAAGCCCTTCCAAGACTATAGGCAACCCCCAGGGGTTTTACTGGGTCGGCTTCAGCCATCCCCGGAACGCGGATGTAGGTCCGGCAAGACCCGTTGAATCAGGTTTCCCTTGGGTAAACAAAAAAAAAACGGCTCTGGTAACCAGTAGGTACAGATTTCCATTTGGAAACCTATTTCAGGCCCCAGTTCCTCACAATTTATGCTTTTATTAATGTTTTTTCAAATATAGTTTTAGCTAGTACCCAATTGTGAAGAAACAAATAAATCTTTTTTATTATTATTTTATTTATATGGCTACCACGGGCGTACACATGCCAATGGACAGGCACACAGACAAGTGAACACGCCTTATAACTCCGCTACCAAAGAAGATATTTCATTAGTTGACCTTTTACTCAACTATCCAAACAATATGTTCTTCGTAAAACAAGCTGATGTGACCTCGCTTTACAGCTCGGAAAATAAGAAATGTAGGTATCGTGCGTGTGAAAGACTGAAACAGCATTTGTATTTGTTTGACAGGTGGCTGGATTGTGCTGGTTTTTTATTTCCCTGAGACGCCGATCGATGAGAGAGAGAAAACAATATCGGCATAGTTTCCAGTACAATAAGTGACAATATATTTAATTGAATGTTGGTTGGTAACATCCAACAATGAGCTGATAGAGCGGCTTGCGGCTTGCGAGCAGAGTGTCTGGCATATCTCATTTTACCTATTTAAATGATTATGGGTGCCAGCAGAAAAATAACAGCTAAGAGAGGAGTACCTCTATGCAGAAGAGTAGGTAAGCCTTCAATATTATGTTTGTGATTGCTTATTAAGTATAGAATATTACTGTATAATTCCATTAAATAAGCGGGTTGTATTCATTGGTATAGCTCAGAAGAGCTGTAGTACCTGGATGTAGGAGCCGCTGGTGTCGGGCGTGGGCTGCGCGGCGGAGACGGTTCGTGCCGAGCAGTCTGCGCGCGCGCTGACCTCCGCGGGCAAACTTGAGCTACAGCTATTTGTATTTCTATCTGAAATGTTATTTTATAAAAGACCAAGACTGTGCAAACTTTTTTCTCCGTTATTTTGACAATTTGTCATCTACGTTATCTCAGCCTACCTACTACCTATGTCTACTGTAAGGCATAAGACTAAACCTTCGCACAGAAAGGTTATTTGCAAAAACAACACATCTGAATTGATTAAAATTTACAGAAAACAAAAAAGAACTTAATTTCTACTTATTTTGTGAAATATTTATATATATATATATTTTTTTTATTTCATATTTTGTATATTTTGTGAAATATTCATAGTTATGTTGATTTCATAAAAATACAGATTTTACCGATTTTACAAATTTTTTAACACAGATTTGTTTTTTTTTAGTTATGCTGTATTTGAAATATCAAATTTTAATTATGAAATATATTATTAATTATAAATTATATTATTAATTAGCTATTGTCATCGTTGTCCAAATCATCATCAGCTGAAGTACTTCTACTGCAGAAGAACTAAAAAGATGTAGATTTAGAAAGCGGTATTTCTTCAGCCCTACACGTATCTTAAAAGAATATGAGACCAATCTAAACTTTTGAGGTCTTTCTGATGTATACCTTTTGGGAAGTGATGATGATGTTAGCTCATTAAGTAGGCAACCTGGTCGTTTTTGTTGCCTAAGACATTAAAATTTAATTTTCCATTTTAAACTTTTATTGTATTCACAATATTGACAAAAAGTACAAAATGTTATTTATGCAGTTTTTGTGAAATATTTCTGAAGATATGCTGGATAAAACCAGCATATCTTCAGAAATACCCGAATTTGAAAGCCACATGTCATATATCTTGGAGATACGTATTTTTTGTAAAATATCTAATAGATCATTCGATAGCTTAAGCATTCGACGAACACAGTGCTGCCAACAACTAAAAAGTTGTAAAAACGTTAGTTATGTAGTTTTTGCAAAAAACTCTTCTATTATGAAATCCTTTAAAAAATATTAACTATAAACAATAAGCTGCCTGAGCTCGACTCTTTGAGTCAATATATTATGTAAGTGGTATAAAGGTGACAGTATGAACTCCAATTCCGAGGTCGACTTTCCTTGTCTGTAACCCTGTATACGTTTTACTTACAAAATGTGCTTCTTTTTTATCTGTTGCCTGTAGTATGTCCATAAAAAATGCCTAGTCAATCTATGCAATCAATCAAAAATGATTTCAAACGACTAAAGTAATTGATTTGCACTAACCTAAATGAACATTGGCGATTTCTAATTCTTTTACTTCGACTCCTCTATTTGCAGTCGTCGCGTTCTTGCCATCATACTTTGTCATTACACACACTGTTGTTAATCCAATTTATGATGCCTTAAATACGTAGGTGTAATAGGTAGGCAAATCGTAAGTTAAAACATTAAACAGATCATAATAATACACTCTATTAACGATAATGAAGATTTTCAGAGAATGTCGATGTACCAGGCAGGCAGCATGTAATGTCTCAGGCAGGTCAATGTTGACATCTTCGTGTCAACTTGACATCGCCATTTCCAAAGATAAACATACCATTGATTAATTTTGAAAAAATATTTTAACAATAAGGTTTATTTATTTATATAAGGTACACTTACAGAATACATATTATTATATTAATTCCTTAATTGTTTATATTCATAGATTCTAATATGTATTACAAAAACACAATGTTGAAAAAATTTCCACGAGCAGGATTTGAACCTGCACCCTCCTGACATACCGGGTCAGATGCTCTTCCCATTGAGCTACCGTGGTTCCGACTCAGTGGGTTTTTATGTTGTATGTATTGTTGTGTCTTGGTAGGAACCGGGGCGGGGACTCGAATATGGGAGCGATGGAAAACGAGATGATAGATAGTCGTCTTGTGATCCAAAGCGACCACGATAGAGTCCCGGCCTAATTGGTTCTTTGTGTTGTCCTTAGGGTTGTTGTTTTGTCCGCATGTCCACAAAGGTGGGCATGTCTGTCTGGTTGTCGTGGTGTCCTGGTTTTTGTGTCCGCATGCCCAGCAAAGGTGGGCATGTTGCTCTGGTCGTCGAGTCCGCATGCCCATGCAAACGTGGGCATGTCAAAGAATTGTTGTGTCCGCGTGTCCACATAACGGGTGGGCACGTTAGTCGGATTGTGGGGTCCGCGTGTCTACATAACGGGTAGGCACGCCGGTCTAAAAAGTGTTTTTCTGTTTGTTTGTTATTTGTGGTGCTATGTGCGCGCGCGCAGTATAAGGCTCCCGCGAGGTATTGCCCTCGTGGTATAGGTCCCGCGAGTGCCCCTCTGCACTGCGCTTTTGGAAATGTCCCCCGGTGGTTTTAGTGGGTCGGGCAGACCACCGCCCATCCCCACACACCTCCCGAGACTGTCTCGGTGAGACGGTCTGATGGAGCAGATTTCCACCGGGTAAACAAAATAAAAAAAGAAAAGGTTTTTTTTTTTTTTATCAGCTACTCCCTGTTATTTGTGCAGGACTTTTTATTCTGTTTTTTTTTTATATTTGAATTCTTTTCTATGGGGTTATTAAGCTTGAGCTTAAATGTATGTAATGTAATTCTTTTCTTATTTTAAAATATTTTTATACATTTCCTTTCTCCCCCATACAATCCTACCACTTATGTGGTCTTGCTTTACAATTGCTTAAAACTATTCGTCTTTGTTCCTTATATTTACTTTTTTAACAATATTTTTGGCAAATACCATAAATTCCTTTCTTTCTCTTTTAATGCTCATGATCTCCTGTAGGGTGGGTGTCTTTACTTAGTTTTGTGTCGATTGTCTGCTGCAGAGTGTACCTAAGTTGCGTGTGTATTGGGCAGTCGAATAATATGTGGAAGATGTCCTCGTCCATCGTCGGGTCACAGGCACATGCGGGGCTGTCCCTGCACTTGAATCTGTGCAGGTATGCACAGAATCCCCCATGACCTGTCAGGTACTGCGACGCAAGCCGGTCGATGGCCATCTTCCTCACGGTGTTGTATGCGTCCACCCCATTCGGGAAAAAAACCTTGGTGGTCGCGGCTGTGGCTTCCGTCCTATGCCTGCTGTCCCATTGCTCGATCGTTTCCGCCCGTAAATGACGTTTAACGTACGAGATGGGGCAGCAGTCATAGTCCGCTCCGGTCTTCAGTTTGAGGGCAGCTTCCTTCGCTAATTCATCCGCTCTCTCGTTCCCTCCTACTCCGACGTGGGCCCGTCCCGACCCAGATTAGTTGGTAGTTGTCTCTCAGGAATTCCATCGCCTTCGTGATTGGGTGCGAGGAGTCTGGATCCATCAGCGTCTGGAGAACCGACCTCGAGTCGCTCAGAATAGCCGCTTCTTCGAATTTCTTGCCAATGATAATTTCGGTCGCTTGGAGGATAGCGTATAACTCGGCTTGGAAGACCGTACAATATGGCACCAGTCTGAATTTTCGGGTACACGTCTCAACCTTCCCCTTCCAACAGGTCAGGGCGGCTCCGACTTTCCCCTCCAGCTTGCTGCCATCCGTGTAGATCTTAACCAAGCCTTCTGCCAACTCGCTATCCTCTTCTGCGTTTTCTAAAAGGGTGAATTTTGAATTTAGTATCCTACTGAGGTGGGTGTTCTCCGTGTACTGCTCAACCCTCCTGCCACTTAACACTGCCTGGGGTTTCCCGTGCTTTGCCTCAAAAAGCCGGGATGCTTCTTGGATCCGAAGATCCAGCGGAAGCAGCCCCGACAGTATTAAAGCAGCGTTTAGGGAAACTGTCCTATTGCTCTTAGTGATCTTTTGCGCGAAGCCTCTCAATACTACATCGAGGGCTTTCCGGGAGACTGCCTTCCTCGCTTCTTTGGACCAGACGCTCGCCGCGTACAAGATCACGGGTTCGATAACAGATTTATAGATTGTCCTAATGATTTCCGTGTTCAGTCCCCAGGTAGCCCTCGCCGCTCTGCATACTCCTTTGTAAATACCTATCGCTTTCTTACATGCGTATTGTATATGTTTAATTAATAGCAGCTTATCGTCGAAGATGACACCTAAAATTTTAAAACTATCTACTATTTCAATCTCCGTACCTCCCATCTCCAGACGGGGCGTGTCGAATTTTAGCTTTTTGGTTATGACCATCGCCTTGGTCTTTTGGGGCGCAAAGTTAAGCTTGTTCGACTCGCCCCACTTCTGGACAAGGGAGAGAACGGAGTTAGCCTTTTCGGAGATCTCTCCGGCTGTGCTGCCCTCTATAATCAACACGATGTCGTCTGCGAAGGCCTGGCAGTATACATTGGCGACGGTGAGTTTGTTAAGCAGGGGGTCTAATATTAGATTCCAAAACAAGGGCCCGCGAATTGATCCTTGGACGCAGCCCTTGTTGGTACTTTTGCTGTATTGTTCCCCCGCATACTTCACCGTCACCTTTCTGTCTTCCAAGTAACTGTCCACCAGCCTCCGCAGATTCATCGGTCACTCCTTCTCTTTTAATTGGCATTTTATTTGAGGCCACCACGCATTATCGAAGGCCCCCTCTATGTCCAGCGAAATCACGACCATAATTTTCTTCTCCACCAGATTATGTCTGATTCGCTGGACCATGTCATGTCCATGGAAGAAGTTCAGCCTCTGCGAATGGAGGATCGCAAAGGCCATCTTTGTTTCTCTCATTCGCTTCGGCTGCCCTTCTTCTCACTTCTCTGTGGTCCTCGTTCTCCCCCATATCTGTGTCCTCCGGGTAAAAGCTCTTGGCCATTATGCGCACCGACTCCTTTTGGCTGGTGTTCTTGCCGTCCCTAGCTATCGGTAAATCTTCGTATGCCTTTTTAGTTTTGCCTATCACTCTGTAAATGCCCTCCCACATTGTCTCCCTTTCTTGTTTTTCACAAAACTCCTTCCAACTCCTGATCCTGGCCTTATCCATCTTTTCTTGGTATCTATCTTTGGTTTTGGCATACTGCTCGATGACATGATCCAAACGGTTTGGCGCCGCCCATTTAATTTTCCTCTTCATTCTGTTGTTTTTTTTTTTTTTTTTTTTTTTTTTTTTTTTTTTTTTTTCTCTATCTTCCAGTTCACTTACCTGTTTTATTTTAGTTATCTTGCACCATTTTTGCCATGCCGTCTGAGCAGCACGTCACGTCAACCGAGCTCTTAAACCTTCTCCCTCTTCGCCAGGTATCAAAAGTTGGAGTTTTACCTGTTAGTTCTGCACCCCTACTATCACTCTTCTCGCTACCCCACCACTCACTCCAGGCGTTCGCATCACCTCCGACAACAAGCAAATCGCAGCTCATTTCCGTAATCATCTCCTTTAGGAGCCGCACATAGGCTTCAATATCGGTGTCCGGCTCAAAGTAGTAGGAGATTACTCCGACCGTCCATTCGGCAGTCACCAACCCGGCCGCTACTAGGTTGGTTGTTGTGAGGTTGGGAAATTGACGGTTACCCTGGCGTACGATGCCTTCTGCGGCTTTTCTTTGTTCTCATTTTCTTTGACCAACTCTTCTATCTTTTCATTGATTTTCTTATTGGTATCTTCCTGCAGTCTTTCGCATCTCTCGTTACTACTACTACTACTTTCCGCTAGTAATCTCTCTATATTTTCCAGTCTTCTCCCGGTTTCTTGTTCAAACTCGGTGCTGTCCTTTACCATCTGTGTGTGGACAGCCCTTCCCATTCCAATCTTTGGTTCTTTTCTTCTTTCTGCTTCTTCTAATCTGCCGACTAACTCTGCCACCATCGTAACCAGTTCATTGGTCTCCTTCTGGATGGTGGCCTTGTCCTCTTTCGTCACCGTCCGATGACCGGCACTTGTCTCCAAGGCCTTCATCACTCTACCTTGTGCCTTCTTGGCGTTCTGTTTTATGTCGGTGCACGGCATACCCGGGAGAAGATGCGTCAGCTCCAACTCCAGCCTTGCCGTTGCTGATTTCAGCTTCGGCTTTGGTGGTGGGGATTGGTGAACCATCGACTCCTCCCTATTGTTCACTTTCGACATACGGGTTGGGCTTCTGGTAGTCATGTTTAAATAAAAAAATTAAGGACGGACGAATAAATTAGGACGGACGAAATAAGTTAGGACGGACAGAATAAATTATCATGTTAAAATTAAAATTGTAAAAGTTGAAAAAACAAAACACAAAACACGTTAAAAGTAAAGTTGTAGAAGTTGTAAAGACCTATTTATATTAAATAATTTACCTAAGCTAATAAAATAAAATAAAACACGTTAAAAGTAAATTTGTAAAAGTTGTAAACACGATAAATGGGTAATGTAGTTAAAATAGAATAAATTATACTGTGACTAGACTCAGGTTATACTAAAATAAAAACAATTAAATTTCAATAGTAATAAATTCCAAAATGTCAATAAATAATTAAAACCTTAAATGTAGATCACAGATGTCCTTAAAAATAAGCCTGACCTCAATAGAGGTTCAGGTGTCAAGTAAAATTAAAAATAATAAAGGAATAAAATTATAGGGTAAGATGTGGGTATAAAAAGTTTAGGTTAGGTTAGGTTAGGTTAGGTTGGGGTGCGAGTCAGATGACCTCCACGTTGGTGCACCCTGGGCAACGGCTGGTTCCAACAGTCTCCCGCTCTGGCGTGTAGTAGACGCTTGGACCCAGCCGGCTGACATCTGACTAGGCGGGGTCCCTTCTGGGCCTCGCAGCTCCCATACGTGGTCTACTTTGGGCTGCGTAACTCACTACTCCTTCTGAGCAGTGAGAGGAGTTCTGGCGGCGTCCCTTCTGGGCGTCGTACCAAAAAGACGGCCGCCTCTTAAAGGTTCTCAGGTCGCACGGGGGGGAAAGGGGGCACCCGCCATGGACCGTGGTCCGTGGCGGGCGTCTACCCCCCCCCGAAGCCGTAGTTAAGTGGCACTGATGTGCCACCTAACAAATAGCCGAAATTCCTTATGAATTTCCCATGCTGTGCGTTGTCAGCACGTGCCCGTGCACTGGCGCGCGGCCGTCAAATGCGCATTTTCCCGCGCAAGCGGGAATGAGCGCACGGAGATGGCCGTAGGTTGGTGCACGGGCGCAGGGCGGCGGCCGCGGCTCAATTCCTTTGGAAGTATACCGTGGTTGTCGCCTTATTTAGTGTTCGGATTGCCTTGTCCGCCAGGGGTTTAGTGCGGTATCCCCCTCCGTCTCGCCCTCCCAGCCGGGTCTTCCTGGCAGCTGACTTGGAGCTTCTCTCCTCGTCAGTGGGTGTGGAAAGGCGGACGGGTGAGTCCCACATAACTTGGGCCTCTTCAAGGTCCTCGTACTCGTAATGAGTTCCCCTGGGTAAAAAAAAAAAAAAAAAAAAAAAAGGTTAGGTTAGGTTAGGTTAGGTTAGGTTGGGGTGCGTGTCGGTTGACCTCCTCGTGGTGCACCCTGGGCAACGGGCAGCCTCAACATTCTCCTCCAATGAGGAGTTTGCGTGAGACTGACCGGCTAACAACCCGACAACTCCTAGGTGCGTGCCTACTTTGGGCCGCACTGCTCGCTGCTCCTTCTGAGTGGCTTTGAGAGGAGTACAACAAAGACGGCCGCCCCTTAAGGGTTCTCAGGTCGCAACGGGGGGGAAGGGGAACACCGCCAATGCGGTGTAACGGGGGCCTACGCCAGCCTCCGATCGTCGTAAACCACTGCGGTCTCTGCAACGACCCCCACCTGTGGCGTTGTGGGGTACGCGGGTTCCGTGGTGGAGCGAGGGCTTGCCTTAACCGGCCGGCCGCGTGAAGGACACACTATAAAACCCGAGAGAAAACTCGTAAAAACCTGTCAATACATCCCGACCTTGGCAGTATTTAGGGTTCCCCGTGTATGAGGCCACTGCACGGGGTGACTGATTTTTGTTCTCTGCTCGTGGGATTCAGTTACAGATGAACAAAAATAAACCTTTTGACGTTTCGGAGAAGTCGGCGGAGTCTGTTGCCAGATCCGTCGTGGTTGGTAGGGCTGGTGACAGCCGTAAAAGGTCACATATTGAGGAGGACGACTCAGAAGATCTGTCAGGCAGTGAGTCGGCGGTGTCTATCGCATCGAAGGTGTCCTCGTCGCGCCGAGGCCGTGGAGCCAGGGTCGGGACGGGACATTCCACCGGACTTGCAGACGCGCAAAGGATGCTCCGACAGCAAGAGCTGGAGGACTTTGAGGCGGAGCTAAATGCCGAACGAGAGCTCGGCGAGAGGGAACGTATGGAGCTCCTTAGGAGGTTCCAACAGCGGGACGAGGATTCGGCTGCCGCTCTCGGCACCGATCTACAGGGCCTCCGAGAAGAGATGCGCAAGATGCGGCCACCAAAAACCAGTGCTGTGCCGCGTGCCGCTGGTACTGCACGACGTTCGGCTAGTGCTGCATCACGTGCCGTGCAAAAAGAATTTACCGATCTTGGCTTCACTGATGCAGAGATTGACGCTGCCACCCGGACATTGGTTCCGTGGGAGGCTGAGATTGGCGGACCGTCTGCATTTGACGTGCAGCAACTGGGTCTGCAGTGCGCCCAGGCTATACGAGAGGTTTCCAGAAAATCTGGGAACCTCAAAAGTACCTACCAGCGGACTTTGAACGACGCCACTAACAACTTGCGTCGCGCGTTGGCAAACCTTACCTCGAGGTGTGTCAGCGACGAGAATGAGAGGCTGGTCTACGCCAATGCGAGACTACAGAGCGAGGTGCAGTCTCTTAGAGACGAAGTAGACGCCCTAAAAAAGGAGATGGGCAAAACGAGGAGGTCCCCTTCCCGCAGGGAGTCTGCTTCTCCCCCCTCTCCTAGACCGGACTACGAAGCGGGCGACGATTTACATCGCTCGCTGAACTCTGCCATCGCGGCACTTAACATCCGCCTTGATGGTATTGAGGCCAGACTACCCGCACCTGGGAGGGCTCGTCCCTTCTTGGCAGCTGATCGGAGGAAAAGAGAGGAGTTCCCGGCTCTCCCCACGTCTAGAGGCATCCCGCCGATTCGTTCGTCGGCAGCCCCCATTGCCCCCTCTGTAGTGCCCCCCCAGCCGAACATCAGGCAGGCCTCGGCAGCATCTGCTGAGGTACGGACCACAGAGTCGCGCCGAAAGAGGAAGGGCAAAAAGAAGACGACATGGACGGCGGTTCCCACTGCGGCACTGGCAGCGCCCGCGGTACCGGCACCAGCGCTGGCTGTGCCAAAGACAAAGAAGGTTCAGCTGCAGACACCAAAGTCCACGGCCGTGGTCGTGCAGCTGAAGCCTGAGGCTATAGCTAGCGGCGTGACCTACTCGGAGGCCATTAAGAGGGCAAAGAATGCCATATCTTTGGAGGGGCTAGGCATCCATTCCGGTCTTAGATCGCGAACGGCACAAAATGGAGCCAGGCTGCTAGAGGTGCCGGGAACCAACAGCGCGGAGACTGCTGACCGACTCGCTAAACAGCTGGAGGAGGTCTTGGCCGATGTGGCAGTGATTGTCCGGCCCGAGAAGTGTGCGGATATCTGCATCTCGGGTTTTGATGACACTGTCACACAGACAGACGTGGCCACTGCTGTGGCGCAAAAGGGAGGGTGCTCGGTCGAGCGTGTTAAAGTGGGCGCTATCAGAGATGCCCCCGCTGGATTGTGCTCCGTCTTCGTCAATTGCCCCATCAAGGCGGCCAAGATGTTGGCGAATGCGGGCAGGCTTCTCCTCACATGGAGTCCTGCAAAAGTGGTTGCGCTTGCCCCCCGCCGGCTGCGATGTTATAGGTGCATGGGCGTGGGCCATGCACGACAGAGGTGCCCATCTACCGTTGACCGGAGCGAGCTATGCTTCCGGTGCGGCGAGGCAGGCCATCAAGCGAGGGAGTGCTCCAAACAGCCTAAATGTATGGTTTGCGCCGAGGCTAAAAAGCCACACGGACATGTGTCAGGCAGCAGGGCTTGTAGTCCCCCTGCTACAAGAGCCACAAGTAATGGCTCTCAAAGGACTACAGCGAGGGAGCCTACTCTGGCGCAAACAACGCCGGAGACGGCAATGGAGGTAGCACCCACCCCGGCGCAAAAGCAGCTGATAGTGGTGATAGAGCCGATGCCAGTCATGGCGCAAACGCCACCAGTAGTGGCGATGGAGACGGTGGAGGAGCCGGAGCTCGAGCTGCAACCGCCGCTGGAGACACCGGAAACTCCAACAGCACCCGCGATCCACCTCCAAACACCTTCCCCCGATCCCGGGGCCTCGCACCCCAATGCGTCTCCTGCTGGGAGACGTACCGGGCGGCGGGTCCTGTCTGCGGAGGATGTGGCGGAGATGGCAGAGCGGGACAGGCTTGAGAGTGAGCGAGAGATGGCGGAGTATGAGGAAGACCTCGCTGCCGGCCATGTCCGCCCGTCATGGCGCAAGCCGTACCGGACGAAGGATGGGCGGTACGCCAAACAGGCACTGCCAAAAACAGACGAAGATGCCTGAAAAGGCGCAGCGGTAAGGTCCGCAAGTTGTCGGTGCGTGGCAAGCGCTCCTGAAGGTTGGCGCGGACCAGTATCCATGACAGATTCCGCGTCAACCACATATTCAGACTGTCTGCAGATCCCCGGGGGTTTTAGTGGGTCGGGCAGAACATCGCCCAACCCCACATACCCCGAAAGCGGGTTGAGCCTATAGCATATTGCTCCCCGTGGGATGACTTGATAGCAAGTTTCCCCCGGGCAAAAAAAAAAAAAAAAAAAAAAAAAAAAAAAAAAAAAAAAAAAAAAAAAGGTTAGGTTAGGTTAGGTTAGGTTAGGTTAGGTTAGGTTAGGTTTCAGATGACCTCCACGTTGGTGCACCCTGGGCAACGGCTGGTTCCAACAGTCTCCCGCTCTGGCGTGTAGTAGACGCTTGGACCCAGCCGGCTGACATCTGACTAGACAGAAGGGACCCCCCTTCTGGACCTTGCAGCTCCCATACGTGACCCACTCTGGGTCGCATAACTCACTTGCTCCTTCTGAGCAGTGAGAGGAGTTCTGACGGCGTCCCTTCTGGGCGTCGTACCAAAAAGACGGCCGCCTCTTAAAGGTTCTCAGGTCGCACGGGGGGGAAAGGGGGCACCGGTGAGAGCGGTGCAACCGGGGGGTACGCCAACCCCGAAGCCGTTATCTGCCCTTTTGCGGCAACGACCCCACCTTTGGCGCCGTGGGTACGCTGCGACTGGGCAGACCGGAGGCCAAACGGCCAAGAGAAGGAAAACTCAATAACACCCCGGAGAACACCGGCTAAAAACCTGTCGGTACCTCCCGCCCCCGACAGTACATAGGGCGCCCTCGGCGTGTGGACGGCGCGTGGGTGATCTTTTTGGTCCGGGGAAGGGCAGCCCCTAAAGTGCCACTGTGAGGAGGGGTATGGCAACCCGCAAATTGCCAAGCCTTAACATGACGAGCAGACATAACAACGTACTACCCCAGGAGGGTACCCACCGACAGGTGGGAGAACCCCTCCCCGGGACTAGCAAGTCGGGCGCAAAGTCGTCCGTCTCGTTGGCTCCGGGCAAGCCCCTCGTATCTGGGGGGGGCATTATTCTGCGTGTGGAGGCGAAGGAGAAGGAGGGCTTCCCGGATTCGGACTCTGAGTCCGTAATCATGGGAAGCGTTGGTGGTGGGCGGAAGAGGCCACTTGACCCCGACTTGGACTCCGACGATCAGTCGGGGAACGAGTCTGTGGTGTCGTCGGCCTCGGCCAAGGTGTCGTCGGCGAGGAGAGGGCGTGCAGTCGCCGCCGGAATCTATGGCACCCGAACGGAGAAGCAAGCCGATGGTCGGCGGAGCAAGAACGCCGCGGATGTCGCGAGGGATGGGCGGGAGGGGTTGTCCGAAGGACACCCGTCACCTCGCCCCGCCTCTGTGGACTCCCTCGGGGGACTTGTTGGGCTGACCAGCGATGCTGCGCTTGAAATGGAGATTCCATTTGTGGCGGAACCGTCGGACCCTTTAACGGCCGACGAAATTCACGAGGTGGGCATGAGATGCGCGCTGGCCGTGAAAAAGGTGGCCCAGACGTCCGGGCACCTTAAGGGGACGTGCCAAGGCACATTAAACAACGCCGTGGCGGTGATACGCCGATGCCTGTCCAACCTGGCATCCAGGACCCTGGACGACGAGTCCAAGCGGATTGAGGCGCAAAACTTGCGCCTACAAGAGATTGTGGAGAACTTGAGGGCAGAGGTCGCCTCACTGAGGAGTGAGGTTGGCCGGAACAGTGCGTCACCGCGCTGGGCACAGAGCCCTCAAGTCGCCGCTTCCGAACCCGGACGAGACGACCCTCTGCTGGCAGCAATTGCCAGCATGAGAGAAACGATGGAGGCGTCTGTTATTGCAATGGGTGCACGGCTGGACCGCCTAGAGGCGAGATCGTTGGCATCGGAGAGTGTCCGCCCGCCCTCTGTGGTTGAGAGTGAGAGATTTGGGGACTTCCCCCCTCTCCCTACTCCTGCAAGGGTGGCTGGGCGCAAACGGGTGTCTACCCCTCTACCCCGAGTGTCGCTCATCAGCGAACGGACGTCGGCTCCTAGAGCCCCGCTTTCCCAAGCGGGCACTAGTCGAGCGCAGTCGCTGGACCCACTCCCGTCTGGGACCTTGACGGACGTGCCCCGTGGTGCGAGGAGGAAGAAGGGCCGAAAGGCACTTCCAGTTGAGGCGAGTCTTTCCACTCGCCCAACGACGACTCCGCCTTCGGCTCCAGTGCTGGGTCGCGCAGCTGTGCCACCGGTTCATCCGGTAGCACAAGCGGCGCCGAAGAAGAGGAAACGTAGGAGGGCCGGGTTGAGGCAGCCGAAGACCGCAGCTATTGTGGTTCAGCTGCGCCCCGAAGCGATCGCGATGGGGATGACGTATGCCCAGACCATCGCGAAAGCCAGGCAGGAGATCTCGCTCGCCGACCTCGGCATAGGGGAAGGCGTGAGATCCCGAACCGCCGCCACGGGAGCGCGGCTAATTGAGGTTCCGGGTGCTGGAAGCGGCCAAAAGGCTGACTTGCTCGCTCAACGGCTTGAGCAGGTGTTGTCGGAGGTGGCCACGGTCGTCCGGCCTGAAAAGTGCGCGGATCTCCGCGTATCAGGGCTAGACGTCGCAATCGCCGTCTCCGACGTCGCTGCAGCCGTTGCTGCGAAAGGTGACTGCTCTGTTGAGAGCGTGAGAGTGGGCCGAATCAGAGCTGGCCCTGATAACGCGGGATCCACCATCGTGCGCTGCCCCATACGAGCGGCCAAAGCGCTGGTGGTGACAGGCAAGCTGCTCCTGGGGTGGAGTACTGCCTCAGTGGTTGCCCTTGAGCCCCGCCCAATGCGGTGTTTCCGCTGCATGGGCGTGGGCCATACGAGGCAGAGGTGCCCATCCGCCGCAGACCGCACTGGACTTTGCTTCCGGTGTGGTCAGCAAGGTCACCAGGCGAGGGTCTGCACACGCCAACCACGCTGTGCAGTTTGTGCCGATGCCAGCAGGCCATTCGGCCATTTGATGGGTGGCAGGGGATGTAGTCCCCCTGTCGTCAGGGCTCGTCCGGAGATGCCGGAGCCATGCCCTGATTCCCAGACTACCCTGAGGGAAGCCGCCCCGCCATTGGCGGAAGAGTCGGCAATGGAGACGGCAGAAGAGGTCCCAACGCCTCGCTACACGAGCCCTGCGCCTGACTCCCCCAATGCCTCTGTTTCCAGAAGTACCGGGGATGAAGGTGCTAGGGAGGCAGAAGAGCCCGGAAAAAGTTCCGGAGCTCCGACCTGGCTCAGACCCAGGTCCAAAGATGGGCGATTCATCGCCATAAAACCGGCACAGGAGGGCCCCAAAGGGCCTCGTTGATTGTGGGGCTTTATAGCAATCAGCAGTGGGACGCCCGACTGGGCGTGGCTGGTGGATGGCGCGGACCACTATCATAACAGATTCCGCGTCAGCCACGAACCGGCGTGTCTGTTTTCCTGGGGTTTTTAGTGGGTCGGCCGAACAACATCCTAGGTCAACCCCACATACCCCCGCGGGTGGCCCCGACCCGCGGGATGATTCCGAAGGGAATTTTCCCCAGGTAAAAAAAAAAAAAAAAAAAAAAAAAAAAAAAAGGTTAGGTTAGGTTAGGTTAGGTTAGGTTAGGTTAGGTTGGGGTGGGGTGCAAGTCAGATACCTCCACGTGGTGCATCCTGGGCAACGAGTGGTTCCAACGGCCTCCGTTGGAGAAAGTTGGACCCAGTCGGCTAACATCTGGCAAGGCAGGTGCCCCCTTTGGGGGCCCTGCCTCTCCTATGTGCGTGCTTACTCTGGGCCGCTCAACTCGCTGCACCTTCTGAGCAGCTTTGAGAGGAGTCTCGGCGGCGCTCCTTCTGAGCGTCGTCTTTGTGGGTTCTTTGTTGTAGGACACGACTTCGGGTATCGAACGTCGAGCGTCGAGTGTCGAGCATCGAGTGCCGAGTGTCGAGGGTTGGGAAATGTTTATGAGGGTCGGAGTCCGAGTCGGGTCAGATTCGTGGTCGGAGTCGGAAGCTGAGTCGGGGTCCGGGTCACCAAAGAAGGGCAGGCGGGCTTCGCGATTTGTTGTCTCTTTTCGTCTACCAGCGAAAGCAGCGGCAGCGAGCGGAGAAGGGGGCCGGCGGCGGTCGCCTGGCTCCCAAGGGAGGCGCTCTGCTCTTGAGGGAGCACGAGAGGAGATGTTCCGCCTATAGTTTGGGGGTCTGGGCAAGGGGTCTCGGCTGCGCGAATGCGTGGTCTGGAGGCCTTGCGTCCCGTCCTCTGGGCATGGGCGGAGCGGCGCCATGGGTCGCTCGCGTACCATCTGATGCGGATACTGTCTGGACATGGTTTGTTCGGACGC
This sequence comes from Eudonia truncicolella, assembly GCA_949315975.1. Taxonomy (NCBI): domain Eukaryota; kingdom Metazoa; phylum Arthropoda; class Insecta; order Lepidoptera; family Crambidae; genus Eudonia; species Eudonia truncicolella. The sequence continues at coordinate 139,011 of OX438831.1, read as the reverse complement.
TGTTTGCACCGGATCGGGAGAGGGCTGACCCCGCGGTGCCACCGTTGCGGGGCGGCGGGGGACGCGGCACAGCGCGCCCTAGTGGTGTGCTCTGCGTTCGATGTCCTGCGCTCCGCATTGGTCGCTGTGATTGGCGCGGACCTCTCTCTGCCGACCGTGGTTCTGTCCATGCTCGGTGGCGAGGGGTCCTGGGGAGGTGGTCAGCAGAGGGCGCGGAGCGGGCCGGGGGGCATGGCCCTCTGGCAGATCCGTGCCGCCGCAGACGCCTCCTGTGGGGAACCAGCGCGGTCCGAGCTCTAGGGGGGGCTTTGACCGTGCATTGCACGGGTCCCCACTGAGGGCCGACGCTCCGTATGTCCCGGCGCGTCGGCGACCCGTCTGTAAGGACGGGTCAGGTGTGTCCGCCCATCGTTTTCGAGGGTGGTCACCCGCCCCCCACCAGGGGCGGGAGAGGGGCTCGCCCATCTGGGCGAGCAAACCGACGGGGTTGTGGAAGTGTCCGAAAGGGTTCCCATGACCTCGTCAGGCTCCGGCATGCCGGCGTTCGATGCGTCCTCCTCAGATGAGGACGACGCGATGATCGCTGGTTTGCTGGTTCCAAGGTGACGAGAGGACATCGGAGTGGTTTTACCGAGTCGGCCTATACTCGCTTTCTCTAGGGCTTCGGCCCTGGAACAGAGTCTTAGCAAGAGCCTCGTACAGCCAGCGGGACAGCGGGACCCCTTTTGCCCGCTGATGCGTCTGTTAGCAGATTTCCACTCCGTCAAAAAAAAAAAAAAAAAAAAAAAGGTTAGGTTGGGGTGGGGTGCGAGTCAGATACCTCCACGTGGTGCATCCTGGGCAACGAGTGGTCCCAACATTCTCCGTTCGGAGAAAATTGGGCCCAATCGGCTAACATCTGGCAAGGCGGGAGCCCCTTCTGGGCCCTGCAACTCCTAAGTGCGTGCCTACTTTGGGCCGCACTACTCGCTGCTCCTTCCGAGCAGCTTTGAGAGGAGTATCACAAAGACGGCCGCCCCTTAAGGGTTCTTAGGTCGCAACGGGGGGAAAGGGGAACACCGCGAAAGCGGTGCAACGGGGGCCCACGCCAGCCCCCGATCATCGTAAACCACTGCGGTCTCTGCAACGACCCCCACTCGCGGCGTTGTGGGGTACGCGGGTTCCGTGGTGGAGCGAGGGCTTGCCTTAACCGGCCGGCCGCGTGAAGGACACACTATAAAACCCGAGAGAAAACTCGTAAAAACCTGTCAATATTCCCCGTCCTTGACAGTATGTAGGGTTCCCCGTGTATGAGGCCACTGCACGGGGTGACTTTTATTTGTTCTCTACTCGTGGGATTAATGCCTAAGTTGAACAATAATTTTTCTGACGTTTTGGTGAAGTCGGCGGAGCCTGATTCCAGGTCCGTCGTGGGTAGTGGAAGTGTGTCCGACCCCAAAGGGAAGGACGTGGATGGTTGTGGCGCTTCAGGCGCTAAGTCCGGTCAGGACAAGGTAGTGGAGAAGAGGCCCAGTAGATCGGGCAGAGGTGGTGTGTCCCAAAGGGACGGTGATAGGCCCTCAATGGGCAAGGTGGAAGATGGGCCTAGTCGCAAAGGCAAGGCTTTAAGCGTCTCCCTGACGCGGCTCGACTTGGAGAGCATGCGTTCTGCCGATCGCAGTCGCAGTCGCAGCCGTCGCCGAGGAGGCACTTCGAAGGTGGATGCCACTGTCTTTTTGTCGGCAGGGGAAGAGGACGAAGATCTGTCCGATTCCTCATCGTCGACTCTGACAGGCAAAAAGAGGCCCCGAGCGGACTTGTCTTCTGAGTCTGACAACGACTCAGTTCGCTCGGCGCCCAAGGTGATGTCCGGTCCGTCTGGGCGTAGAGGTCGTGGTCGTCCTCCGACCACGGGCCAGTACGTCGGGTGGGCTAAGGCCAAGAACGACTACGTTGAGGCCGAACGCCGTGAACTCGAGCTTCAGGCCGAGAAAGAATGCGCCGAGATGGCTCGCAAGACTTACGCGACCAGGGCCAGTGGAGTCGAGCTCGTGAGCGGACTCGACAAGGACAAGGAGGCACAAGCACAGGTCGTGGTGCGGCAGGTGGAGGATGATGTGGCCCTGCTGCTCCGCGTGGCCGCAACGTCTAAGCAACTGAAAGGGACCTACCAAAAGGCCCTTAAGGATGTCGCTGCCTCCTACAAATCCAACGTCGACCTGTTGCGTCTCCGCACGGTCAGCGAAGAGACTGAGGCCCTTAAGGCCGAGAACCAACGCCTAAGTGCGGAGGTGTCGAGCCTGAAAGAGCATATGGCAACGTTAAATGCCACGGTGGAACACCTCCACAGCAAGTGTTACCGTCCTGTAGTAACGCCATACTCAGGCATGGAGGAGGACATGGAGGTGGTTCCGGACCCACCGGCGATTATACGCTCGGTCCCTAATCCGGCTAAAGACCCGAAGGTGGTGAAACCCAAGCCTAAGGCGAAGGTCAGGGCAGAACAACCGCCCCCACCCCTTCCCGAAGTCGACCAAACTCTCATGGGTGAGGTCATGCGGCAGGTTGGCTTCATGCTGTCGACGCGGCTCGAGTCGATAGAGGCTAGGCTGCCTCCTGTGCCGCGTCTGCGCCCGCCGCTTGCGGCGGACGCCAAAAATAAGGCCAATGCTGCCAAGGCAACATACGCGTCGGCGACCAACAACTCGCCGGCTACCGTTCCCCGTGTATCGGGACGTGTGGAGAAGCCTCCCGCTGTTAAGGCAGCACCTCAGGGAGGCAACAAGCCAGGCAAGGGGGCTAAGGCTGTCAAGGCCGCATCGGCACCTGCCCCCCCTGAGACGGCTAAGGGGAAGTCAAATCCGTCCAGGAATTTTACGGCCGAGGAGGAGTGGACTCCTGTGGTCGGAGGCCGCAAGGCCAGGCGTAAGGCCAGGAGTAAGGCGCCGACCAAGCAGCAGCCGAACTCCCAGGGCAAGCAGGCCAAATGGCAGGCTCCGGCCCGCAAGAGGAAGCCTAAACTACGGCCACCAAGATCTGCGGCCGTAGTTCTCAACATTCAGCCGGAGGCAGCGGAAAGAGGCATAACGTTTGCCGACATCCTGCTGAAGGCGCAGGAGAGTGTAGTGCCGGCTGATCTGGGCATCGAGTATGTCCATTTCAGGGAGTCGGCGACAGGTGGGCGCATTCTCCACTTGCCAAGTGCTGCGACCGATGAGCAGGCCGACCAACTGGCCAGCAGGCTGAGAGATGCGGTTGGCGACGTTGCTAGAGTCGCCCGTCCAGTCAAGCTCGCGGACCTCAGGGTCACGATGCTTGGGGACATGGTCCGGCCTGAGCACGTAGTGAATGCGGTGGCAAGCTTGGGGGGCTGTCCAGCCGATTCAGTCAAGGTCGGCAGCCTTAGGAAAGGGCCTGGGGGTATGAACACCTTGTTCGTCCAGTGCCCGATACCTGCCGCTAAGGTGGTGATCGCTGCAGGGCGAATCGTGGTTGGGTGGGGCTTTGCCCCGGTAGAGGCGCTAGAAGCACGGCCTATGAAGTGCTTCCGGTGCCTAGAAAAAGGGCACACGCAGGCGCGATGTGTGGCCCAGATCGACCGCAGCGAGCTTTGCTATCGCTGCGGTAAGGCTGGACACATCGCATCGTCTTGCCACGCCAAACCGCACTGCCCTCTTTGTGCGGAGGCGAAGCGCCCTGCGAACCACATTGTGGGGAGTAAATCTTGCTCTCCACCGCGAAGGAAGAAGGCGGCCGGCAATGCCGAGACCCGACCTTCAGAAGGCATGAAGCAAACGCCTTGCGCTGACGCAATGGACACCGCCAATGTCTAGTTCGCCTACACGTCATCTTTTACAGGCGAACCTGAACCACGCTGCCGGTGCACAGGATCTCTTCGTGCAATCCATGGCAGAGTGGTCCATAGACATTGCGGTGGCGGCCGAGCCTTACTACATACCAACCCGTTCCAACTGGGTTGCGGACACAAAAGGCTCGGTCGCAATAATCGGTGGTTCTACGACGTCCCCTCCAATCTCGCTCTATGAGCGCGGTGCGGGCTTCGTCGTTGCGAAGTGGGGCGAAGTGTTTGTGGTTGGCGTCTACTTTTCCCCGAACAAGACACTGGCGGAGTTCGAGTCGTTCATCGACCTTCTAGGGACAATTGTCAACCGAGTCCCAACTTCGTCAGTCGTCGTTCTCGGGGATTTTAACGCCAAATCCACGTCCTGGGGCTCTCCGGTCTCCGACCAGCGTGGCGACGCGGTGGACGAGTGGGCAGTGTCCTCTGGACTATGCCTACTGAACAGGGGCAACATTAACACCTGTGCCAGACTGCAGGGCGGGTCGATCGTGGATCTATCGTTCGCATCCCCTGCAGTCGCCCAGCGAGTGTCCGGTTGGACCGTCCTGGAGGGGGTAGAGACTTTGTCGGACCATCGTTACATCAGGTTCGACCTCTCCCCCTCTCAGGGTTCCAGAGTGCGTCGAGCGCCAAGTGCGTCTCCGTTCCCGCGATGGGCCTTGACGAAGATGGACAAGGGGTTGCTCATCGAAGCCGCGATGGTCCAAGTCTGGTTCCAGCCTGCGTCTCCACCGACCAACGTCGATGAAGGGGCACAGTGGCTTGCGGAGGCCATGACGGAGGTGTGCAATGCCGCCATGCCTAGAGCTGGCCCGCGCCCTCCAAGACGCGAAGTGTACTGGTGGTCACAAGATCTGGCCACCCTTCGCGTAGAGTGTATTGCCGCTCGCCGGGAATACACGAACCAGCGCAGGCGACGTAGGCGCAATGAGGCTGCCGAGCTGGTCCTCCGCAATGCCTACAAGGAGGCCAAGGAAGCCCTGAAGATCGCCATCTGTCAGGCCAAAGACTCGGCTCACGAGGAGATGCTCGAGGAGCTCAACAGGGACCCATGGGGGCGCCCCTATCGTTCGATTAGGGGCAAGCTCCGAAACGTCGGACCCCCGTTGACTGAGACCCTTGAGCCATCCCTTCTGGAGTCTGTGGTTGGCTCTCTTTTCCCGGAGCGCGGTGCCTTCGTGCCGCCCAATATGTGCCGCCGCTTGACGCAGGCTGAACAACCAGCTGCTGCCCAGATTCCGCCAATAACATCTGGGGAACTGGGAGCAGCGTTCCTGCGCCTCCGGGCAAAGAAGACGGCCCCTGGGCCAGATGGTATCCCCGGTCGTGCATGGGTGCTGGCTGAGGAGCAGATGGAGGAGAGGTTCCGTAGCCTTCTAGACCTCTGCCTTACCACCGGGAAGTTCCCCACTAAGTGGAAGACGGGCCGGCTGGTCCTTCTCGTCAAAGATGGGCGCCCATTAGACTCGCCGTCAGCGTACCGGCCCATTGTCCTCTTGGATGAAGCCGGGAAACTGTTCGAGCGAGTCCTGGCGCACCGCATCGTGGACCACCTGAAAACCATTGGTCCGGACCTGGCTTCATGCCAGTATGGATTTCGGGAGGGTAGGTCCACGGTCGATGCCATATTGAGCGTGAAGGAATCGGCTCAGGAAGCAGTCTCAAAGGGTGAGGTTGTATTGGCGGTGTCCTTGGACATTGCCAACGCCTTCAACAGCCTCCCCTTTGAATGCATCGATGAGGCTTTGATGTCCCACGGTGTGCCCCAGTATCTGCGCAGTATAATTCGCGACTATCTGAGGGGTAGGAAAGTCGTCTACCAAGACAGGGAAGGTAGGCTGCGTAGCAGGTTCGTTACGTGTGGTGTTCCGCAGGGGTCGGTGTTGGGCCCGCTTCTATGGAACGTGGGGTATGACTGGGCGCTAAGGGGCTCCCTATTACGGGGTCTCAGCCTGGTCTGCTACGCGGACGATACCCTCGTAACGGCGCGCGCACAGGAGTTTCCCGACGCGGCCAGGTTGGCCTCGGTCGGTGCGACCCACGTTGTCCGGCGCATTGGCATGTTAGGCCTAAGGGTTGCGGTGGAGAAGACAGAGGCGATATGTTTCCACGGTGCTCGCAGAAAGCCGCCTCTGGGGGCACACATCACTATTGACGGTGTTCGCGTCGAGGTCAGCCAGTACATGAAGTACTTGGGGCTGTACCTCGACAGTCGGTGGAACTTCTCCGAACATTTCCGCCGACAATCGCCGAAGCTCCTGAAGACGGCTGCGGCGTTAGGTCGGCTCTTGCCGAACTTGGGTGGCCCCAGTGTGAGCGCTCGACGACTCTACACCAACGTTGTCAGGTCGATGGCGCTCTATGGGGCGCCCGTGTGGAGCGATGCCCTAAACGCCAAGAACAAGGCCTTGCTGCGTCGCCCGCAGCGGGCTATGGCGATTAGGGCAATAAGGGGCTATCGCACGGTCTCGTTCGAGGCGGCATGCGTGCTTGCCGGAACTCCCCCTTGGGAGCTGGAAGCTGAGGTGCTCACGTCCGTATACAGGCGGAGAGCGGATGCACGGAGCCGGGACGGAGCGGCTCCCGAGGAGGTGGCTAGATGGCGGCAAGACGCCAAAAGTGCGGCTATGCTGCAATGGTACCAGCGCTTGGAAAATCCTAGCGCTGGCCACTGGACCATCGGAGCGGTTCGGCCCGTTTTGGAAAGATGGGTCGACCGCAAGGAGGGCGTGCTCACGTTCCAACTGACACAGGTTCTCAGCGGCCATGGCTGCTTTGGCAGCTTCCTGTGCAGAATTGGACGTGAGCAAAGCGCCGCATGTCACCAGTGTGGTGCCGCCGCCGATACGGCGGAACACACGCTGGCAACGTGCCAGGAGTGGGAGCAGCCGCGCCAAGATCTGCGGGCTGTGATTGGCACCGACCTCTCTCTTGAGGCCGTGGCAAACGCCATGGTCTCCTCCACGAGGTCGTGGGACGCGGTGGTCTCTTTTTGCGACACTGTCATCCGTCGCAAAGAAGAGGCCGAACGCGAGAGGGAGGCTGACCCCCTAGCGGACGCTAACAGGCGTCGGCGTACGGGTCGGCGGAGACGGCTACACGGGCAGTTGCACCCGTCCTAGCCGTCGCGGGGGTGAGGGTTTCCATCTTCCTCACACTCCCCGCGACAGTCTCCAGGTGTCGAGGCTACCTTCCGCATCCGGGGGTAGTACTCAGTAGAGGTTCATCCTCAAGGCGTGTCCTAATGGACCACCGCGGCGGGCCGTGAAAGACTCCTCGAGTGCTCGGGGTCCCGCCCTGCGGTCGACGGATGTCCCTGGGTTTTAGTGGGTCGGGCAGACCATCGCCCATCCCCACACACCTCCCGGCGCTTGCAACAGCCCGGTCGAGACGGTCTGAGAGCAGATTTCCCAGGGTAAAAAAAAAAAAAAAAAAAAAAAAAAAAAAAGGTTAGGTTGGGGTGCGAGTCAGATACCTCCACGTGGTGCATCCTGGGCAACGAGTGGTTCCAACATTCTCCGTTCGGAGAAGGTTGGGCCCAATCGGCTAACATCTGGCAAGGCGGGAGCCCCTTCTGGGCCCTGCAACTCCTATGTGCGTGCCTACTTTGGGCCGCACAGCTCGCTGCTCCTTCTGAGCAGCTTTGAGAGGAGTATCACAAAGACGGCCGCCCCTTAAGGGTTATCAGGTCGCAACGGGGGGAAAGGGGAGCACCGCGAAAGCGGTGCAACGGGGGCCCACGCCAGCCCCTGATCATCGTAAACCACCGCGGTCTCTGCAACGACCCCCACTCGCGGCGTTGTGGGGTACGCGGGTTCCGTGGTGGAGCGAGGGCTTGCCTTAACCGGCCGGCCGCGTGAAGGACACACTATAAAACCCGAGAGAAACCTCGTTAAAACCTGTCAATACTCCCCGCCCTTGACAGTATGTAGGGTTCCCCGTGTATGAGGCCACTGCACGGGGTGACATTTATTTGCTCTCCACTCGTGGGATCAATGTCTAAGTGTTCAAATAATTTTTCTGACGTTTCGGTGAAGTCGGCGGAGTCTGTTTACAGATCCGTCGTGGGAAGTAGTGGAGTGTCCGACCCCAAAGGGAAGGACGTGGACGTAGACGTGGATGGTGGCCTTCTGGCTAGGCCCGAGAAGGGCGGAGTTGAGTTAGAGACGGGCGGGCTGAAGCTCACCTTCAGGTCGTCCAGCGCTGCTGGCAGTACATCGCCGACCGCCGCGCGATCGCGCAGCGTGTCTGCAGCAAGGAGCGAATGGGACGTCGACGTCGAGTCCGACTCATCGGCGGTTTCAATGAAATCGGCCGTTGACTCCGTCGCAAGTCAAAGGTCTTCGTTCATGAAGAATAAGGGGAGTCGTGCCAGCTCGCCGGCAGTGTCGGCTCGGAGCAAGGGCCTAGCCCGCACCTCCCCTTATCCCAAAAGAGGGCAGAAAACCGACCAGTGCAGCGATGTGTCAGACGACAGCTCCATCAGTGTCGACACGCTCACTGGTTCGCTGAAGAGGAAGCGTCCCCCCAAAACATCTAAGGGGGGCAAAAAGTCGGAGGCTCTCTCGGACTCGTCTGAGGACGCTCCGAAGAAGCCGGCCCAACGTGGTCGCGGAAGACCCCCCACCACTGGGGAATATGTCGGCCTTGCCCAGGCCAAGCGCGAGCTCAACGCTGCGAAGCGTGAGGAGCAGCAGATCGCGCTGGATCGGGAGGTGGCCGACATGGAGCGCCGCGCTTACTCGACCAGAGCTGCGTTCTACACAAGTAGAACGGAAGATGAGGCCCCTATGCCCACAGATCCGGACCTGAAGACCGCCCTCGACATCGAGGAGGTGGTGAAGGCGGACTGTGCGGTTATAGTGGAGGTGGCTAAAAAGTCCTCGCACCTCCAGGGCCCCTTCCAGAAGGCTTTGAAGAAAGCGGCGCAGTCCATTTTGGATTGTTTCCGCGAGGTGTCCTCCAAAAACATCTCGGAGGACACCCGCATCCTGAAGGCGGAGAATGTGAGGTTACAGCAGCAGCTGGCAGACCTCACGAAGAGTGTCGCAGCTTTGTCTGCAGAGGTGAGGGACCTAAAGGATGGCAGAAAGTGCATGTCCCCTCCCCTCACTCTCCCTGAGGTTCTGCCCTCAGGGGATTCTATGGAGATGGACTGCCCTCCTCCAAGGCCTCTCTCGCCGACTATCGTCGTGCAGGAGACGACTGGCCGCGGCAAAACCAAGGCCGCCTACGAGGAACCAGACGCCCTTCAGGCATTTGAAGCAAGGCTGGCCCGAACATTCGGGGCCATGCTGAATGCTCGCCTGGAGGGTCTGGAGGATCGCCTGCTGCCGGCTAAGAGCATGCGACCGCCGCTTGCGGCGGACCGCAAAGCAGCAGCTGCGCCCACACCCCCCATTACCAAGGGGAAAGCCAAGCCGGCTAAACCAGCAGTGCCGGCTAAAAAGGGCAAGGTGGCGGCCAATAAGCCAGATCCCCCGCCAAAGCCGGCTAAACCAGCAGAGCCGGCTAAAAAGGGCAAGGTGGCGGCCGAAAAGCCAGATCCCCCGCCAAAACAGGCGAAAAAAGCTGGGCCTCCTGCGGTCGTTCCGTCCACCTCCCGGGGTGCTGCCAAAGCGCCTACCCCGGTTGAGGCAGATCCGGAATGGACGACGCAGGAGTCGCGCAAAAAGCGCCAAAGGAGGAGGAGGAAGGCGACAACATCGGCCCCTCCGGAACAGGCTCCGCCCCGCCAATCTTACTCGGCGGCGGCCAAGCAGCAGAAGGCGCCTCGGCGGAGGCCAAACAACACTTCAGGCCCGCCCGCCACTGCTCCTGCTAAGAAGGTCCGTAAAGACGGTCAAAGGACCAAGCTGGTTGCGCCGAAGTCGGCGGCAGTTGTAGTGACCCTTACTCCCGAAGCGGTTGAGAAGGGGGTCACCTACGCCGACGCGCTGGCCAAAGCCCGAGACTCGGTCGACATCGACGGGATGGATATCCCAAACCGTCGGTGCCGAAACACCATGACCGGGTCAAAGATCATTGAGATCTCGGGCGAGGCCTCAGCTGAGAAGGCCGACCAGCTGGCCGGCAAAATGAGAGAGGCCCTTGAGGGCATGGCCACTGTCATCCGGCCCACCAAAACCGCAGAACTGAGGGTGGGCGGTCGGTGAGTCGGTGATGGAGGCGCACTTGGCCGCAAAGATCGCGGCCAAGGGTGGATGTGGCGTGGACGCCGTAAAGGTGCGCCCCATCCGCTACGGCCCTGACGGCTTTGGCTCGACAGTGGTGTCGTGCCCAGTCGCCGCCGCAAAGAAGGTTGTGAACGGCGGCCGCCTGCTGATAGGGTTCAGCGCGGCCAACGTCAGAGCACTGGAAGCCCGTTCCGACCGGTGCTTCCGGTGCATGCAGGTGGGGCACGCTAGAGCGAGCTGCCCTTCAAAAACCGACCGGAGCAACCTCTGCTACCGGTGCGGTAAAGAGGGGCACAGGGGCTTTGATTGTAGCGCGAAGCCCCACTGTGCCGTGTGTGCCGGTGCCAAGCGACCGGCAGGCCACGTTATGGGGGGGCGCAGTTGTAAGCCTCCCCTGGCCAAGGGCAAGATGCCGGCGCGCCCAGCTCGCCAGGCTGCCCCCGCCACACAGAGGGCGCCCCAAACGGGGCCCGAGGAAGTTGATATGGTGGTCGAGCAATGTTAAGACGGCCCCATATCAACTTTCTTCAGGCGAACCTGAACCACTCTACCAGGGCTCAGGATTTGCTACACCAGAGCCTGGCGGAGTGGTCAGTGGACGTGGCGGCGGTGTCAGAGCCGTACTTCATCCCCAACCAGCCCAACTGGGTGGGGGACACGTGCGACTCTGTCGCCGTGATGGTGCGCGCGGCCCCAGGTTACACACCCCCCTCAATTTATGAGCGGGGTGCTGGGTACGCTGCGGTCGTTTGGGGAGAAATGGTAGTAGTGTCGGTCTACTTTTCCCCAAACAGACCGCTCGCCGACTTCGAGGCGTTCCTCGGAGTCGTCGGCGTAGCTATCAGGAGGGCGGCCCCGCGTCAGGTTCTCGTCCTTGGAGACCTGAACGCCAAGTCGGTCGTCTGGGGTTGCCCAGCGACCGACCCGAGGGGCCAGGCTGTGGAGCAGTGGGCAGCCGCTGCTGGGCTGTCGCTCCTCAACAGGGGCGCAGTCCACACGTGCGTGCGACACAACGGAGGCTCGGTGGTGGACGTGTCGTTCGCCACCCCGGCCCTCGCACGCACGATCAGCGGCTGGAGGGTGGTGCAGGACGTGGAGACTCTCTCGGATCATCGCTACATCCGATTCGAGAGCTCCACCATGCACCAAAGGCCCCCACAGCCCACAAGCTGTGAAAGGCCTCCCCGCTGGGCGCTCAGCAGGCTTAAGCCGGAGCTGGCGAATGAGACGGCGATTTTTGAGGATTGGTTCTCGCGTCCGATGTCCGGTCCGGACGTCGATGAATCAGCTCGCCGTCTCCGCGGCGCTTTAACGGAGGTGTGCCAGGCTTCTATGCCTCGGGCGCAGCCTCCGCGGGACCGCCGTGAAGTTCACTGGTGGTCCCAGGACATTGCGGTCATGAGGGATGACTGCAGTGTCCAAAGGCGGGCCTACACAAGGGCCCGCCGGCGCCGCGTAAGGAACACTCAGGAGGAGGACCGCCTGTACGAGCTGTACAGGCAGTCCAAGAAGACCCTGCAGACTGCGATTGCCTCCTCAAAGGAGGTATCCAGAGAAGAGCAGTTGCAGGGTCTGGATCGGGATCCGTGGGGGCGGCCGTATAAGCTGGCGCGCAACCAGCTGAAAGCACGCGGCACGCCCACCACAGAGACGATGGATCCCGACCTCCTGGGGTCGGTCATCGGGGGACTGTTTCCCCCGGCCGAGGAGGGTTTTGAGCCCCCTCGGATGGCCCCGCCAGCTCCGGGTGAGGAGGGAGGGAGTGATCCTCCTCCTCTTATTGATGAGGAGGAGTGGAAGGACGCCGTCGCCCGTCTTAAGGGGCGTAAGACGGCACCGGGACCTGACGGCGTCCCGAAGCGGGTACTGGACCTGGCCCTAAAACATCTAGGGGCCAGGGCCAGGGAACTGTGCGACGCTAGTCTGAGGTTCGCACAGTTTCCCAAAGTATGGAAGGAGGGGTTGTTGTGCCTAATCGCGAAGGAGGGGCGTCCGGCGGACGACCCCTCGGCGTATCGCCCCATTGTGCTGCTGGATGAAATCGGGAAGGTCTTCGAGAAGATTATCGCTTCCCGAATAATCCAGCAGCTGGGAGGGGGAACGGGCCCCGACCTCTCTGTGGCCCAATACGGCTTCCGGACGGGGCGATCGACGATCGACGCCCTGTCCGATCTCCGGACTCTCGTCGAAGAGTCCGTCGAGAGGCGGGAGATGGTGTTGGCGGTGTCGCTGGACATCCGCAACGCCTTCAATAGTCTCCCCTTCGGCGTCATCATGGAGGCTCTTCGTTTTCACCAGATGCCTCCATATCTGCGCCGAATAGTGGGAGACTATTTGAGGGACCGGGACGTAGCGTACGTGGGACGTGGCGGTGAGCTTGGCCGTCACAGGGTGTCCCGCGGCGTTCCACAGGGGTCGGTCCTCGGCCCCCTGTTGTGGAACGTCGGTTACGACTACGTCCTCCGGTGTGGCCTCCCCCCGATGGTGCGGTCGTTCTGCTATGCAGACGACACGCTCGTCACCGTCCGGGGGACGCGGCTGGAGGATGTCCAGCGCCTGGCGTCCGTGTTCGTCAGCCATATTGTGCGGCGGATACGGACGTTGGGCTTGGAGGTAGCCCTCCACAAGACCGAGGCTATGGTGTTCCATGGGCCTCGGAGACGGCCGTCAGCGGGCGCGTCGATCATTGTGGAGGGCGAGAGGGTCGGTCTGAAGCCCCAGATGAAGTATCTGGGGCTGGTGATCGATGGGCGGTGGGGTTTCGAGGAGCACTTCAAGCTCCTCGAGCCCCGGCTGCTGGGAGCAGCAGACGCCCTCGGGCGTCTCTTGCCCAACGTGGGGGGCCCGAGCGTGGCGTGCCGCCGACTCTACGGCGGCATCGTCCGCTCTATGGCACTGTATGGGGCGCCGGTGTGGGCTGACTGTCTAAGCCCACACGCGACCGCCTCTCTCCAGCGGGCCCAGCGCGCAATGGCGCTGCGGGCGATCCGGGGCTACCGAACGGTGTCCCGGAAAGTGGCGTGCGCTCTCGCGGGGACGCCCCCGTGGGAGCTGGTGGCGGAGGTGCTCGCTGTAGCGTACCGGCAGCGAGCGGAGGAGCGGGCCAGTGGCGATCGACTGGCCCCCCAAGAGAGGCGTGCTGCGCTCGATGAAGCGCGTGAGGATGTGTTCCGCCTATGGTCTGAGGACCTGGGCGAAGGGGCCTCAGCTACGCAAACGCGTAGCCTCGAGGCCCTACGCCCCGTCCTCAAGGCGTGGGCGGAGCGGCGCCATGGGTCGCTCACATACCATCTGGTGCAGATACTGTCCGGACATGGTTCGTTCGGACGCTATTTGCACCGGATCGGAAGAGAGCCGACCCCACAGTGCCACCATTGCGGAGCGGCGGAGGACACGGCGCAACACACCCTAACGGTGTGCTCTGCGTTCGGTGTCCAGCGCTCCGCATTGGTCACTGTGATTGGCGCGGACCTCTCCCTGCCGACCGTGGTTCTGTCCATGCTCGGTAGCGAGGGGTCCTGGGAGGCGGTCAACTCCTTCTGCGTCGACGTCATGACGCTGAAGGAGGAGGCGGAACGGGCCAGGGAGGATGACCCCCTGGCAAATCCGTGCCGCCGCAGACGCCTCCTGCGGAGAAGGCGGCAATACCAGCGCCTTCTCCATCCGGTGGGGAACCAGCGCGGTCCGAGCCCTAGGGGGGGCTCCGACCGTGCATTGCACAGGTCCCCACTGAGGGCCGACGCTCCGTATGTCCCGGCGCGTCGGCGACCCGTCTCACCAAATGACGGGTCAAGTGTGTCCGCCCATCGTTTTCGAGGGCGGTCACCCGCCCCCATCAGGGGCGGAGGAGGGGCTCGCCCGTCTACAGGGCGAGCAGTCACCGACGGGGTTGTGGAAGTGTCCGAAAGGGTTCCCATGACCTCGTCAGGCCCCACCATGCCGGCGTTCGATGCGTCCTCCTCAGATGAGGACGACGCGATGATCGCCGGTTTGCTGGTCCCAAGGTGACGAGAGGACATCGGAGTGTTTTTTACCGAGTCGGCCACGGCTCGCTTTTTCTAGGGCTTCGGCCCTGGAACAGAGTCTTGGCCATCCTCGGACAGCCAGCGGGACCCCTCATTGCCCGCTGATGCGTCTGTTTGCAGATCTTTCACTCCGTTAAAAAAAAAAAAAAAAAAAAAAAAAAAAAAAAAAAAAAAAAAAAAAAAAAAAGGTTAGGTTAGGTTGGGGTGCGAGTCAGATACCTCCACGTGGTGCATCCTGGGCAACGAGTGGTTCCAACGGTCTCCGTGGAGAAAGTTGGACCCAGTCGGCTAACATCTGGCAAGGCAGGAGCCCCCTTTTGGGGCCCTGCCTCTCTTGTGTGCGTGCCTACTCTGGGCCGCTCAACTCGCTGCACCTTCTGAGCAGCTTTGAGAGGAGTCTCGGCGGCGCTCCTTCTGAGCGCCGTCTTTGTGGGTTTTTTGTTGTAGGACACGACTTCGGGTATCGAACGTCGAGCGTCGAGTGTCGAGCATCGAGTGCCGAGTGTCGAGGGTCGGGAAGTGTTTGTGAGGGTCGGAGTCCGAGTCGGGTCAGATTCGTGGTCGGAGTCGGAAGCTGAGTCGGGGTCCGGGTCACCAAAGAAGAGCAGGCGGGCTTCGCGATTTGTTGTGTCTTTTCGTCTACCAGCGAAAGCAGCGGCAGAGAGCGGAGAAGGGGGCCGGCGGTGGTCGTCTGGCCCCCAAGGGAGGCGCTCTGCTCTTGAGGGAGCACGAGAGGAGATGTTCCGCCTATAGTTTGGGGGTCTGGGCAAGGGGTCTCGACTGCGCGAATGCGTGGTCTGGAGGCCTTGCGTCCCGTCCTCCGGGCATAGGCGGAGCGGCGCCATGGGTCGCTCGCGTACCATCTGATGCGGATACTGTCTGGACATGGTTTGTTCGGACGCTGTTTGCACCGGATCGGGAGAGGGCTGACCCCGCGATGCCACCGTTGCGGGGCGGCGGGGGACGCGGCACAGCGCGCCCTAGTGGTGTGCTCTGCGTTCGATGTCCTGCGCTCCGCATTGGTTGCTGTGATTGGCGCGGACCTCTTTCTGCCGACCGTGGTTCTGTCCATGCTCGGTGGCGAGGGGTCCTGGGGAGGTGGTCAGCGGAGGGTGCGGAGCGGGCCGGGAGGCATGGCCCTCTGGTAGATCCGTGCCGCCGCAGACGCCTCCTGTGGGGAACCAGCGCGGTCCGAGCTCTAGGGGGGGCTTTGACCGTGCATAGCACGGGTCCCCACTGAGGGCTGACGCTCCGTATGTCCCGGCGCGTCAGCGACCCGTCTGTAAGGACGGGTCAGGTGTGTCCGCCCATCGTTTTCGAGGGTGGTCACCCGCCCCCCACTAGGGGCGGGAGAGGGGCTCGCCCATCTGGGCGAGCAAACCGACGGGGTTGTGGAAGTGTCCGAAAGGGTTCCCATGACCTCGTCAGGCTCCGGCATGCCGGCGTTCGATGCGTCCTCCTCAGATGAGGACGACGCGATGATCGCTGGTTTGCTGGTTCCAAGGTGACGAGAGGACATCGGAGTGGTTTTACCGAGTCGGCCTATACTCGCTTTCTCTAGGGCTTCGGCCCTGGAACAGAGTCTTAGCAAGAGCCTCGTACAGCCAGCGGGACAGCGGGACCCCTTTTGCCCGCTGATGCGTCTGTTAGCAGATTTCCACTCCGTCAAAAAAAAAAAAAAAAAAAAAAAAAAAAAAAAAAAAAAAAAAAAGGTTAGGTTAGGTTAGGTTAGGTTAGGTTAGGTTAGGTTAGGTTAGGTTGGGGGTGCGAGTCAGATGACCTCCACGTTGGTGCACCCTGGGCAACGGCTGGTTCCAACAGTCTCCCGCTCTGGCGTGTAGTAGACGCTTGGACCCAGCCGGCTGACATCTGACTAGGCGGGGTCCCTTCTGGACCTTGCAGCTCCCATACGTGACCCACTCTGGGTCGCATAACTCACTTGCTCCTTCTGAGCAGTGAGAGGAGTTCTGACGGCGTCCCTTCTGGGCGTCGTACCAAAAAGACGGCCGCCTCTTAAAGGTTCTCAGGTCGCACGGGGGGGAAAGGGGGCACCGGTGAGAGCGGTGCAACCGGGGTGTACGCCAACCCCGAAGTCGTTATCTGCCCTTTTGCGGCAACGACCCCACCGTTGGCGCCGTGGGTACGCTGCGATTTGGCAGACCGGAGGCCAAACGGCCAAGAGAAGGAAAACTCAATAACACCCCGGAGAACACCGGCTAAAAACCTGTCGGTACCTCCCGCCCCCGACAGTATATAGGGCGCCCTCGGCGTGTGGACGACGCGTGGGTGACTTTTTTGGTCCGGAGAAGGGCAGCCCCTAAAGTGCCATCGTGAGGGGGGGATCGCAACCCGCAAATTGCAAAATCAATATGAAAAGTCGCAGAACGAATAGAATACCCCAGGAGGGTACCCGCCGGGAGGCGGGAGAATCCCTCCCTGAGACCGTTTCGGTCTCAGGCTGCCCCACCGTTTCTGGGGGGGGCAACGTAATGCGCACGGAGGAGAGAGGAGTGGAGGCTGCGGGGGGCTCGGACTCGGACGGTAGTTCCGTATTCCTGAGACCCGTAGGCAGCAGGAGGAAGAGGTTGCGTAACGCGGACCTGGACTCCGATGACCTTTCGGGGGTTGAGTCCGTGGCGTCCGCAGCCTCGATTGCGAAGATCTCGTCGTCGAGACGTGGCAGAACGGCCACAATCGCGACGGGTTTTGCGACGGCCAAAACTGCCCTCGCCCGCACCCAAATGCGGGAGTATGAGGAGCAGTTGGATCGGGAGGAAGAACAGCTCGCAGAGCTGGACAAGCGGCTGTCTGCCGACCGTCGAGCCAGGGGCGTGGTATTACCAGCCGTGATTGAGCCAGCGGGGCTGTCCAAAGGACGCCCGACTCCTGGCCAATCCACGGTGGATTCCGCGGCATTTGACGAGATGGACTCGGAGATGGCCACTCGAGTCGACATCCCTTTCATCGCCAGCACGTCGGATCCTATGACGGCTGACGAGATCCACGAGGTAGGGCTGAAGTGCGCTTTTGCGGTGAAGGAGGTATCCCGGAAATCCGGGAACCTCAGAGGTACCTGCCAGCGCACACTCAACAATGCCTCAATGACCATCCGGAGGTGCCTCGCCAACCTGGCGTCACGGACCTCTACGGACGAGTCACGCCGCGTTGAGGAGGCGAATCGCCGACTCCGCGATGAGGTGCACGCCCTCAGACGTGAGGTGGCGTCCCTGAGGACCGCGGTTGACCAGGTGGGGACAGGGTTGAGCTGTCCTGGCCGGGAGCGTCCTGCCACAAAGGCCGGAGCGGATCAGGTCCTTTTAAAGGCCCTGACGGAAATGAGGCGTACGATGGAGGCATCTAATGCAGCCATCTACGCCCGTCTGGACGGACTCGAGATGGGTCGAGCGGCGCCTGTGCTGGCTCTCTCACTTCGTGGGAGGCCGGCCACGCCCGCGAGATCCTCGTCCGTCCTCGATGAGGAGTGCCTCTCCCTCCCTCAGGTGGAGGTGAGACAGGTCCCGCCCCCATTGGGTCCTCCTCCCGTGTCCGAATGGACGACGGTGACCCGTGGGACACGGAAGAAGAGGGGCAAAGGGAGAGTCCCTAACGCGGCGACCCCCTCTAGTCGCCCACTGACTGCCACCGCCCAGGCTTTAGCGCAGGCCCGCCCTGCTGTGCCGCCAGTCCGCTCAGCGCCACATGTGGCGGCCAGCGAAGCGCCTGGACGCAAGAAGCGCAAGCGCCAGCGAGGGAAGAAGGTTCGGCTCAGGCCACCTACAACAGCGGCTGTAGTGCTGAAGCTGCGCCCGGAGGCTCTCGAGATTGGTGTCACATATGCTGACGCCATCAAGAGAGCTAGGCAGGCCATCTCCCTACCCGACCTCGGTATCGAGGGGGTGAGGTCGAGGACGGCTGCCACTGGGGCGCGGCTCATTGAAGTCTCAGGCTCGGAGAGCGGTGCGAAGGCCGACCAACTCGCCAAAAGGCTGGAGCTGGTGCTGTCGGACGTGGCCACTATTGTCCGACCCGAAAAATACGCGGAAATCCGCGTATCAGGGTTGGACAACTCTTTGTCCACGGACGACGTCGCTGTTGATTTGGCAGCGAGGGCTGGTTGCTCAGTGGAGGAAGTGAGGGTGGGACGCATCCGTGCGGGCCCAAATCGAGAGGGAAGCACTATAGTGCGCTGCCCCATGCGCGTGGCAAAGGCGCTGGTAGTGGCTGGCAGGTTCGTCCTAGGATGGGGCCTTGCTCAGGTGGTAGCCTTGGAGCCCCGCCCAATGCGGTGTTACCGCTGCATGGGCGTGGGCCACACTAGAGAGAGGTGCCCTAGTGCCGTTGACCGCACCGGACTTTGCTTCCGGTGTGGTCTGCCTGGTCACCAAGCGAGGGGCTGCTCGAAAGAGCCAAGGTGTGCGGTATGCGCTACGGCGAAGAAGCCGCACGCCCACATTATGGGAGGCCGGGGTTGCAGTCCCCCCGCCGTCAGGGCCCGCCCTGTTCCCCTCGAGCAAACGGGGACGACTGCCAGGAGGATGCAGGCTGAAGTGGAGCCCTCAGTGGAGCTGCCACTAGACCGCACGGAGGTGATGGAGACGGTGGAGGAGCCACCATCGTCTCCTAAGGTCCCCACGACCGACCACCCCAATGTCTCTCGAGAGAGAGATACAGGGTCGGAAGGCGTTGGGGTGGTAGAGTCGGAGGCCCCGGGCGAAGGCCCGAGCGTGTCCACCACTCCCGCGTGGGAGAGACCACGCGCACCAGATGGGCGGTTTGCAAAAGCCGCAGTGAAACCCACACCGAAGGCCGGCCCCCCCACGTCTGGGGGGCCTCGCTGACCTGGGGCACATAGGTCAGCTGAGGGACGCTTACAGCGTAGCCGGTGGAAGGCGCGGAACAATATCCCCGTGACAGCTACCGCGCCTACCACATTATCGGTGTGAGGTTTCCCCAGGGGTTTTAGTGGGTCGGCCGCGTTTTTAGGCCAACCCCACATATCCCGTAGGTCGCCCCAGTCTACGGGAACTTGATAGCAAGTTTCCCCTGGGAAAAAAAAAAAAAAAAAAAAAAAAAAAAAAAAAAAAAAAAAAAAAGGTTAGGTTAGGTTGGGGTGCGAGTCAGATGACCTCCACGATGGTGCACCCTGGGCAACGGCTGGTTCCAACAGTCTCCCGCTCTGGCGTGTAGTAGACGCTTGGACCCAGCCGGCTGACATCTGACTAGGCGGGGTCCCTTCTGGACCTCGCAGCTCCCATACGGGGCCCACTTTGGGCTGCGTAACTCACTTCTCCGTCTGAGCAGTGAGAGGAGTTACTGACGGCGTCCCTTCTGGGCGTCGTACCAAAAAGACGGCCGCCTCTTAAAGGTTCTCAGGTCGCACGGGGGGAAAGGGGGCACCGGTGAGAGCGGTGCAACCGGGGTTTACGCCAGCCCCGAAGTCGGTATCTGCTCTTTTGCTGCAACGACCCCACCGTTGGCGCTGTGGGTACGCGGTGACTGGGCAGACCGGAGGCCCAATGGCCAAGAGAAGGAAAACTCACTAACACCCCGGAGAACACCGGCTAAAAACCTGTCGGTACCTCCCGCCCCCGACAGTATATAGGGCGCCCTCGGCGTGTGGACGACGCGTGGGTGACTTTTTTGGTCCGGGGAAGGGCAGCCCCTAAAGTGCCATCGTGAGGGGGGGAATGGCAACCCGGAAATTGCCAAACCCAAAAATGTCTAGCAGACCTAAGAACGTAATACCCCAGGAGGGTACCCACCGACAGGTGGGAGAACCCCTCCCCGGGACTAGCAAGTCGGGCGCTAAGTCGTCCGTCTCGTTGGCCCCGGGCATGCCCCTCGTATCTGGGGGGGGCAAAGCTCTGCGCAGTCGGGTGTTGGAGGCGGTGGAGGTGCCGGATTCTGACGATGAATTCGGGGAGGAAGCGTATATGGACGCAGCTGTCGACGGCCGGAAACGGCGATACGACGCTGCGGACATCGATGTGGAGGCCGACGAACATCAGTCGGAGTCGGAGCCGAGGCTTTCCGGAGCCAAAGTTTCGACAGTTGCTAGGGGCCGGTCTGCCCGTAATCGCTGCGAGGTGACATCCGAGCAGCAAGCGCGGAAGAAGCGGTCCGGAGAGGAGAATCGGCTGGTCCTATCTGTCGAGGAGGCCGAATATGAGGAGCTTTTAGAGCAGTATTACAAACAGTACTGCTCTCCAAAAGCGGTGGCAAGGACAGAGGTGGTTGCCCCAAAGGAAGGAACAGGAACCAATAAGGGCCGTGGTTCAAAATCTGTCCCTAAGGGAAGGTCAGCAGAGCCGTTAAGCCTGCGACTCTTTCCCCTGCCCGGGGAGGAGTCCGAAGTGACACCTTTGGACCTCAACCCTGGCACTGGAAAGTCTGCAGCCAGAGTGGTTGAGGAGGTGCAACACCCTCCTAAAGAGGTATGGTGGGAGTCTGGTCCCGATGACCCCATGACGGCGATGGAGGTGCAGATGCTTGGAGACGCATGTGCTCGCATCATCGCGGAGGTGTCCCACAAGTCGGGAAACCTCCAGGGGAGTATGCAGAGGGCGCTCAATGAGTCGACCAAGACCTTGAGCAGGTGCCTCTCAAACCTGGCATCCAGGTCGGCCTCGGCGGAAACACGCTGCACCGAGGTAGCGAATACCCGTCTTCGAGACGAGGTGGGAAGGTTGAGCGCCGAGGTGCAGGCCCTCAAAAAAGAGCTGGCAGAGGTCAGGGGCTCTCGTACGAGGTCTCCTCCCCCAGCATTGCCGGAGCAGCAGATGCGGGCGATCTGCGCTGAGTTGAAGGGCACCCTTGTCGCCTCTGTCGGTGCCATTGGCACCAGACTCGACGGCCTGGAGGCTAGGTTGGCTGCGCATGAGACGCGCCCTGGTTTCGTGTCCCAAAGCCGCCCAAGCCTGGAGGATTTCCCTCCCATAACGGAGTCACCGCGTCGTTGGCGCAGGACAATTACTCCAGTTGACCTGCCCATCGACCTAGCCGGAGAACCAACCCCTCGCGGACCTTTGTCCCAGACGGGTCCTAGTAGGGCTTCCGTACCGCCAACGGCCCTGCCCGAGCCGTGGGTGGACGTGCCCCTAGGTAAGCGAGGCAGGAGAAGGAAGAAGGGACAGGGAGTGCCTGCAGCAACAAGCGCCCCTCCAGTGGGACCTCTCCCACCAAGGACTTCGGCAGCTCGCCCTGCAACGGTGCGTGACCGCTCTGCACCGCAGGTGGCGCCAGCGACGCCGAGCCGACGGAGGAGAAGAGGAAAAGGAGGAGGGAGGCTGAAACCGCCCACATCTGCTGCCATCGTGTTGCAGTTGAGGCCGGAGGCTATCTCCAACGGGGTGACCTATAGCCAGGTGATTGCCAGGGCCATTCAGGCCATCCCGATCGCCGAACTTGGCATAGAGGCGGGCGTGCGGACGAGGGTGTCTGCCACGGGTGCTCGTTTGTTCGAGGTCCCGGGGGCGGAGAGCGGCGTGAAGGCCGACAAGCTCGCCATAAGGCTTGAGCAGGAGTTGGGGGACGTGGCAACAGTCGTCCGTCCGGAGAAGAGCGCAGAGCTGCGCATCTCTGGATTGGACGAATATGCCACGCCCGAGAAAGTCGCTGCAGCAGTGGTGCTAAAGACGGGTTGCTCCGCTGAGAGCGTGAGGGTGGGGGCGATCAGGTTCGGCCCCAACTATTCCGGATCGGTGATCTTGCGTTGCCCCATTCGCGCGGCAAAGTCGTTGGTCACTGAGGGCAGGCTGTTCCTTGGCTGGAGCTTTGCCTCGGTGGTGGCCCTTGAGCCCCGCCCGCTTCGGTGTTTCCGATGCATGGGTGTGGGCCATGCCAGGCCAAGATGTCCGGCACAAACCGATCGCACTGGACTTTGTTTCCGCTGTGGTCGAGCTGGGCACAAGATGGTGGAGTGCACAGCAAAAGTGCCTCGGTGCGACGTCTGTGCCAGTGCTGGCAAGCCCCATGGGCATGTGATGGGCGGCAGGGGCTGCAGTCCCCCCGCCACCAGGGCCCACGGCCTGGTCACCAGGACTGCCGAGCCTGACCTCCAACAGGAGGGAGAAGAGGAGGTGATGGAGACGGTGGAGGAGCCACTCCCGTCTCCTGAAGTCCCTACAACCGACCACCCCAATGTCTCTCTCGAGAGAGACACAGGGTCGGGAGGCAGTAGGGTGGTAGAGGCGGAGGACCCGGGCGAAGGCCCGAGCGGGTCCACCACTCCTGCGTGGGACAGGCCACGCGCACCAGACGGGCGGTTCAAAGCCGCAGTGAAACCCACACCGAAGACCGGCCCCCCCACGTCCGGGGGGCCTCGCTGACCTGGGGCACAAAGGTCAGTTGAGGGACGCTAACAGCGTAGCCGGTGGAAAGCGCGGCACAATATCTTCGGACAGCTCCCGCGCTAACCACGTTATCGGTGTGAGGTTTCCCCAGGGGTTTTAGTGGGTCGGCCGCGTTTTTAGGTCAACCCCACATATCCCGTAGATCGCCCCAGTCTACGGGAACTTGGTCAGCAAGTTTCCCCTGGGAAAAAAAAAAAAAAAAAAAAAAAAAAAAAAAAAAAAAAAAAAAAAAAAGGTTAGGTTAGGTTAGGTTAGGTTAGGTTAGGTTGGGGTGCGAGTCAGATGACCTCCACGTTGGTGCACCCTGGGCAACGGCTGGTTCCAACAGTCTCCCGCTCTGGCGTGTAGTAGACGCTTGGACCCAGCCGGCTGATATCTGACTAGGCGGGGTCCCTTCTGGACCTTGCAGCTCCCATACGTGGCCCACTCTGGGTCGCATAACTCGTTTGCTCCTTCTGAGCAGCGAGAGGAGTTCTGACGGCGTCCCTTCTGGGCGTCGTACCAAAAAGACGGCCGCCTCTTAAAGGTTCTCAGGTCGCACGGGGGGGAAAGGGGGCACCGGTGAGAGCGGTGCAACCGGGGTGTACGCCAACCCCGAAGTCGTTATCTGCCCTTTTGCGGCAACGACCCCACCGTTGGCGCCGTGGGTACGCTGCGATTGGGCAGACCGGAGGCCAAACGGCCAAGAGAAGGAAAACTCAATAACACCCCGGAGAACACCGGTTAAAAACCTGTCGGTACCTCCCGCCCCCGACAGTATATAGGGCGCCCTCGGCGTGTGGACGACGCGTGGGTGACCTTTTTGGTCCAACGGGGAAGGGCAGCCCCTAAATTGCCATCGTTTGGAGGGGGATGACAACCCGCAAATTGTCAAACAAACCCATGGAAGGCAGTACTGAAAAAGAACTACCCCAGGAGGGTACCCGCCGGGAGGCGGGAGAATCCCTCCCTGAGATCGACTTGCCGGCAAACGCCGGGAAGCTGGTCTCAGGCCGCCCCACCGTTTCTGGGGGGGGCACAGAACTGCGCGAACGGGATGTTCGTGGCGTAACCGCCGCTGACGACATCGGAGACTTGGTGGCTGACTCTAGGTTGGAGGTAGACTCAGCGTTTTTGCAGGATGTGGTGGGCGATTCTCGAAAGAGATCGCGAGTTGTACTTGACTCGGACGACGATCTGTCCGATTGCAACTCGGTGCTTTCGTCGGCTTCAAGGCCGAAGATTGGGACTGCGCGGCGCGGCCGTTCAAAGACCGGAATTCCAATTAGTCTTGGGTCAGCTCGCCAAGAACTAAATTGGCAGAATCTCCACGCCTTTGAAAGGCAGTGCGACGAAGAGATACGGTTCAGCCCGATTGGCGGTACCGATCTCCGTGAAAGGGCAGTACTTAGGGACATGGAGACGGCTGGCATGGAGTTGCCCCCGGCTTCCCCTCCTCTACGTCCGCCCATGAGGCTGCGGAATAAGCCGCCTCTTGTGCGTGATGGACCCTCTGAGGAGGAAATAGAAATGGCAACCAGGGTGAAGGTCCCCTGGGAGTCAACACTTGGCGGTCCCTCTGCGGAAGAGTGTCACCAAGTTGGCATTCTCTGCGCAGAGGCAATTAGAGAGGTTTCGAGAAGGTCGAATAATATTAAGGGGACTCTGAGAGGGACATTGAACAACGCGTCCACGACCATGCGACGTGTCATGTCCAACTTAACATCCCGGACTGTCACGTCAGAGACGCACAAACTGCAGGCTGACAATGATCGCCTGCAGAGAGAGATGTCTGCGTTGAGAGCGGAGGTTGACGCCCTCCGCAAAACAGTTGGCAGAAGGTGCTCCACTGAGGTTCCCTCCAACACCTTTATGGACCATCAAGTGATGGGCGCTTTTGAGGAGCTTAAACGCTCTTTGAGTGTATCTATCGGGGCGATTAATACCCGTCTCGATGGACTGGACAATCATGGTCCTGATAGGACCCAGGCGCGCCAGCGCACGCGTGCAGTGCCGGCCCGTGGCAGAAGAGTGGAGTTCCCTCCTCTTCCCACTACTAACGTGGATGCCACGCCGGCGCGTCACTTACGGGTGACCCTGACGGAGCACTCAATGGAGGAGACTGGCGATGCCCCTCTTACTACTTCGCCCCGACCGTCCACCAGTCGGGCATCGGTACCCTCAGCGCCTATGTATGACGCTTGGGCCGATGTTGCAAAGAGGGGCAAACGCACAAGACGTGGCAAGCGCCAAGAGCCGCCCGTGGGGGCTCGATCAGCTCGCCCACAACCGACGACCAGTCAGGCGCCACCAGCGTCGAGGCCGCCTCTGTCAAAGAGAGTGCGGATACGTACCCCCCGCTCGCACGCAATTGTCATACAGTTGCGTGCTGAAGCGATTGAAAAGGGGGTGACGTACAAGAAGGCTCTCCTCAAGGCCTTCGAGGAAATAAAGCCAGAGGAAATTGGCATCGTGGGGGGCATTCGAATCCGCATGTCTGCCACGGGTGCCAGATTAATGGAGGTGTCCGGCGTCGATAGCCAGAAGAAGGCGGATGACCTTGCGCACCTGTTGCAGGGGTCAATTGGCGAAATAGCAGCTGTCACTCGGCCAGTGAAGAGCGCTGATGTGCGCATCTCTGGCCTGAGTGAGGTTGCTACGCGGGAGGCGGTTGCAGCGGCAATCGTCAAGGTTGCGGGTTGTTCCCTGCAACAGGTGAAGGTGGGCGGCATACGAGTGGGTCCCAGTGGTGTTGGGGCCACCATCGTCAATTGCCCTGCGGTAGTAGCCAGGAAGTTGGTGGCAACCGGGAAGGTCCTGGTTTGCTGGCACATGGCTCAGGTGGCGGCTTTGGAGCCCCGCCCATTGCGCTGTTTCCGGTGCATGGGCGTGGGCCACACCAGGCCTCTGTGTCCCTCAACAGTTGATCGAACCGGTGTATGCTACCGGTGTGGTCAAGAGGGGCACAAAAATATAGACTGTTCGGCGAAAATGCCTAAATGTGCTGTCTGTGCAGCGGCAAAGCGGCCTCATGGCCACGTGATGGGCGGTAGGGCCTGCAGTCCCCCTACCACCAGAGCCCTTGGCTCTGGCATTAGGACTGCCGAGCCGGCACCTGAAAAAGGGCCCACGATGGAAGCGGAGATGGTGGACGTGGTCGAGCCTAATCAGTCCTCTGGGCTGAAATTGACCTTCCCGGCTCCCCCTGCACTCCGCCCCAAGTCCCCAGTAGAACCCCAACCGGCCACCTCTCGTTCGAGAGGCACCGAAGTTGAGGAGACGCTGGAGAAGGAGGACGATCGCCCTGAGGGGCGCGCCCGCTCTCCTACGTGGAGTCGCCCGCGGCAAAAGGACGGCAGATTTGCCCCTAAGCCGCGGAAGTAGACGCAAGGTTGAGGTTGCCCAAAGAGGGCGTGATTCAGATGGGTGTTGCAATACACACTGCGGCCTAGGCGGATCAAATATTAATACAGGCACCGCCTAGTCCACGATGCAGGCTGACTGGATCCCCGGTGGTTTTAGTGGGTCGGGCAGAACATCGCCCATCCCCACATACCCCGACAACGGGTTGAGCTTATAGCCACCGCTCCCCGTGGGATGATCTGGACGCAGATTTCCACCGGGTAAAAAAAAAAAAAAAAGGTTAGGTTAGGTTAGGTTGGGGTGGGGTGCGAGTCAGATACCTCCACGTGGTGCATCCTGGGCAACGAGTGGTTCCAACGGTCTCCATGGAGAAAGTTGGACCCAGTCGGCTAACATCTGGCAAGGCAGGAGCCCCCTTTTGGGGCCCTGCCTCTCCTGTGTGCGTGCCTACTCTGGGCCGCTCAACTCGCTGCACCTTCTGAGCAGCTTTGAGAGGAGTCTCGGCGGCGCTCCTTCTGAGCGCCGTCTTTGTGGGTTTTTTTTTTTTTTTTGTTGTAGGACACGACTTCGGGTATCGAACGTCGAGCGTCGAGTGTCGAGCATCGAGTGCCGAGTGTCGAGGGTCGGGAAGTGTTTGTGAGGGTCGGAGTCCGAGTCGGGTCAGATTCGTGGTCGGAGTCGGAAGCTGAGTCGGGGTCCGGGTCACCAAAGAAGGGCAGGCGGGCTTCGCGATTTGTTGTGTCTTTTCGTCTACCAGCGAAAGCAGCGGCAGAGAGCGGAGAAGGGGGCCGGCGGTGGTCGTCTGGCCCCCAAGGGAGGCGCTCTGCTCTTGAGGGAGCACGAGAGGAGACGTTCCGCCTATAGTTTGGGGGTCTGGGCAAGGGGTCTCGGCTGCGCGAATGCGTGGTCTGGAGGCCTTGCGTCCCGTCCTCCGGGCATGGGCGGAGCGGCGCCATGGGTCGCTCGCGTACCATCTGATGCGGATACTGTCTGGACATGGTTTGTTCGGACGCTGTTTGCACCGGATCGGGAGAGGGCTGACCCCGCGGTGCCACCGTTGCGGGGCGGCGGGGGACGCGGCACAGCGCGCCCTAGTGGTGTGCTCTGCGTTCGATGTCCTGCGCTCCGCATTGGTCGCTGTGATTGGCGCGGACCTCTCTCTGCCGACCGTGGTTCTGTCCATGCTCGGTGGCGAGGGGTCCTGGGGAGGTGGTCAGCGGAGGGTGCGGAGCGGGCCGGGGGGCATGGCCCTCTGGCAGATCCGTGCCGCCGCAGACGCCTCCTGTGGGGAACCAGCGCGGTCCGAGCTCTAGGGGGGGCTTTGACCGTGCATTGCACGGGTCCCCACTGAGGGCCGACGCTCCGTATGTCCCGGCGCGTCGGCGACCCGTCTGTAAGGACGGGTCAGGTGTGTCCGCCCATCGTTTTCGAGGGTGGTCACCCGCCCCCCACCAGGGGCGGGAGAGGGGCTCGCCCATCTGGGCGAGCAAACCGACGGGGTTGTGGAAGTGTCCGAAAGGGTTCCCATGACCTCGTCAGGCTCCGGCATGCCGGCGTTCGATGCGTCCTCCTCAGATGAGGACGACGCGATGATCGCTGGTTTGCTGGTACCAAGGTGACGAGAGGACATCGGAGTGGTTTTACCGAGTCGGCCTATACTCGCTTTCTCTAGGGCTTCGGCCCTGGAACAGAGTCTTAGCAAGAGCCTCGTACAGCCAGCGGGACAGCGGGACCCCTTTTGCCCGCTGATGCGTCTGTTAGCAGATTTCCACTCCGTCAAAAAAAAAAAAAAAAAAAAAAAAAAAAAAAAAAAAAAAAAAAAAAAAAAGGTTAGGTTGGGGTGCGAGTCAGATACCTCCACGTGGTGCATCCTGGGCAACGAGTGGTTCCAACGGTCTCCGTGGAGAAAGTTGGACCCAGTCGGCTAACATCTGGCAAGGCAGGAGCCCCCTTTTGGGGCCCTGCCTCTCCTGTGTGCGTGCCTACTCTGGGCCGCTCAACTCGCTGCACCTTCTGAGCAGCTTTGAGAGGAGTCTCGGCGGCGCTCCTTCTGAGCGCCGTCTTTGTGGGTTTTTTGTTGTAGGACACGACTTCGGGTATCGAACGTCGAGCGTCGAGTGTCGAGCATCGAGTGCCGAGTGTCGAGGGTTGGGAAGTGTTTGTGAGGGTCGGAGTCCGAGTCGGGTCAGATTCGTGGTCGGAGTCGGAAGCTGAGTCGGGGTCCAGGTCACCAAAGAAGGGCAGGCGGGCTTCGCGATTTGTTGTGTCTTTTCGTTTACCAGCGAAAGCAGCGGCAGAGAGCGGAGAAGGGGGCCGGCGGTGGTCGCCTGGCCTTCAAGGGAGGCGCTCTGCTCTTGAGGGAGCACGAGAGGAGACGTTCCGCCTATAGTTTGGGGGTCTGGGCAAGGGGTCTCGGCTGCGCGAATGCGTGGTCTGGAGGCCTTGCGTCACGTCCTCCGGGCATGGGCGGAGCGGCGCCATGGGTCGCTCGCGTACCATCTGATGCGGATACTGTCTGGACATGGTTTGTTCGGACGCTGTTTGCACCGGATCGGGAGAGGGCTGACCCCGCGGTGCCACCATTGCGGGGCGGCGGGGGACGCGGCACAGCGCGCCCTAGTGGTGTGCTCTGCGTTCGATGTCCTGCGCTCCGCATTGGTCGCTGTGACTGGCGCGGACCTCTCTCTGCCGACCGTGGTTCTGTCCATGCTCGGTGGCGAGGGGTCCTGGGGAGGTGGTCAGCGGAGGGCGCGGAGAGGGCCGGGGGGCATGGCCCTCTGGCAGATCCGTGCCGCCGCAGACGCCTCCTGTGGGGATCCAGCGCGGTCCGAGCTCTAGGGGGGGCTTTGACCGTGCATTGCACGGGTCCCCACTGAGGGCCGACGCTCCGTATGTCCCGGCGCGTCGGCGACCCGTCTGTAAGGACGGGTCAGGTGTGTCCGCCCATCGTTTTCGAGGGTGGTCACCCGCCCCCCACCAGGGGCGGGAGAGGGGCTCGCCCATCAGGGCGAGCAAACCGACGGGGTTGTGGAAGTGTCCGAAAGGGTTCCCATGACCTCGTCAGGCTCCGGCATGCCGGCGTTCGATGCGTCCTCCTCAGATGAGGACGACGCGATGATCGCTGGTTTGCTGGTTCCAAGGTGACGAGAGGACATCGGAGTGGTTTTACCGAGTCGGCCTATACTCGCTTTCTCTAGGGCTTCGGCCCTGGAACAGAGTCTTAGCAAGAGCCTCGTACAGCCAGCGGGACAGCGGGACCCCTTTTGCCCGCTGATGCGTCTGTTAGCAGATTTCCACTCCGTCAAAAAAAAAAAAAAAAAAAAAAGGTTAGGTTAGGTTAGGTTAGGTTAGGTTAGGTTAGGTTGGGGTGGGGTGCGTGTCGGTTGACCTCCTCGTGGTGCACCCTGGGCAACGGGCAGCCTCAACATTCTCCTCCAATGAGGAGTTTGCGTGAGACTGACCGGCTAACAACCCGACAACTCCTAGGTGCGTGCCTACTTTGGGCCGCACTGCTCGCTGCTCCTTCTGAGCGGCTTTGAGAGGAGTACAAAGACGGCCGCCCCTTAAGGGTTCTTAGGTCGCAACGGGGGGAAGGGGAACACTGCGAAAGCAGTGTAACGGGGGTCTACGCCAGCCCCCGATCATCGTAAACCACTGCGGTTCCTGCAACGACCCCCACTCGCGGCGTTGTGGGGTACGCGGGTTCCGTGGTGGAGCGAGGGCTTGCCTTAACCGGCCGGCCGCGTGAAGGACACACTATAAAACCCGAGAGAAAACTCGTAAAAACCTGCCAATACTTCCCGACCTTGGCAGTCGATAGGGTTCCCTGTGCATGAGGCCACTGCGCAGGGTGACATTTAGTTGCTCTCATAATCGTGGGAACAACTATGGCAAAATTTTTTTCTGACGTTTGGGAGGAGATGGCGGAGTCTGATTCCAGATCCGCCGTTTCGGACGAAAGAGAGGTGGCTGGCGAGAGCCGTAAGAGGTCGCGTGCGCTAGATGAGGACATCGACAGTGATGACTTCTCTGGCGCGGAGTCGGTAAGGTCGAGTGCCTCAAAACGAGGTGCTTCCAGTCGTGGGCGAGGTGCTTCCCGGTCGAGGAAACCGGCACCGAGGGACCGTTCACCCATGGTCTATCCTGATCCTAAGGATCTCGAAGACAACGGGGACGGTACACGCATAGGTTTGAAGGAGGCCTATGCGGAGTTACGTAGGCAAGAGCTCGCGGACCTGGACGCTGAGCTCGACGCCGAAAACCAAGCCGAAGAAAGGGCTGTTGCGGAGCTGCGCAAAAACAGCCGCACTCGGGATGAGGAATCCGCTGCCGTCCTCGGCACGGATCTGCAAGGCCTCCGCAAGGCGACAAAAGCGCAGCTGGCCAAAGATCGCCAAGTGCGCCAAGAGAAGGCGGAACAGCTCACTGCGAAGCAGTTGCGACGCAAGAAGCTCCTCGAGCAAGAGGAAATCGCCCGCCTCGCGAAAGAGGACGAGGCGAAAATAAGTGCTGCGGTGCGGCAGGTCATTCCGTGGTCTGCTGAGAAAGAGGGTCCATCAGCTGGACAGGTGCTTGAGCAGGGCATCCTGTGCGCGAAGGCAGTCTCAGAGGTGTCCAGGAAGTCCGGACACCTCAATGGCTCGTGCCAGTCTCAGCTGAACCATGCGGCCGACAACTTGCAGAGGGCGTTGTCAAACCTCACCTCGCGGTGCAGTTCGGACGAGACGGAGCGTCTGGAGTATGCCAACTCCAAGCTCACGAAGGAGGTGCAGGAGCTGAAGACTGAGGTCGAGGCCCTGCGTAAGGAAGTGGCGAGGGTGAGGCGTTCCTCTCCTCGTGGTGAGGTCGCTCACCCTCCCCCCCCTCCGGATCTGTCGGTGATGACAACTGCTATCCAAGAGCTTCAGCGCTCGTTTAGCAGTTCCATCGGGGCACTAAGCTCCCGTCTAGACGGGCTCGAGGTCAGGCTCTCTGAGCCGGCTCGGCCCTCAGAGGGAGGTCATCCCGCAGCGTCTGGGAGAAGAGAGGAGTTCCCCCCTCTCCCCGCGCCAGGACCAAGACCGCCGAGATCGCGCGTATCGGCAAAACAGACTGCCCGCGTTGATGCAGCCCCCGTCGCGGGTTCCTCTACCGGCCCACCCCAGCAGACCACCAGCTTGGCCTCGGCTCCCCAAGGGGATTCCGAGAAGTGGGAGACGGTAACCCGCCGTCGCCGTCGGCGGAATAAGAAGTCGGCTGTCACAGCTGCGACTGCACCGACCACTACAGGTCGCGCAACTGCAGCTCAGCAGAGAGCGCCCCCTGCGACTGCTGCAAATGCTGCAGCCGGGAGGCCTAAGAGGAAAAGGACTCACCTGAAGAGGCCCAGGTCCACCGCTGTTGTGATACAGCTGAGGCCCGAAGCCATTGCCGATGGCGTTACCTATGCCCAGGTAATAAATCGGGCTAGGGCAGCGATCTCCCTGGAGGAACTTGGGATCCCGCAGGGCATGCGCACGCGGACTGCCCAGAACGGAGCCAGATTGCTGGAGATCCCTGGGGTCAACAGCGCTGATATGGCTGACCGACTGGCCGTGCGACTCAGAGAAGTCGTGGATGAGGTGGCATCAATCGTCCGGCCCGAGAAGTGCGCAGATGTGCGTATATCGGGCCTGGACGATTATATCACTTCGGAGGACATAGTCGTGGCGGTGTCCCAAAAAGGAGGTTGCGCGCGCGAGCGCGTCAAATTAGGGGCAGTAAGAGACGGCCCTAACGGAACTTACTCGGTTCTTGTGCGGTGTCCGATAGGGGCCGCTAAGAACTTGAGCAAAGATGGCAGGCTACACTTGTGCTGGACAACAGCACAAGTGGAAGTGTTCGCCCCACGTCCCATGCGCTGTTTCAGGTGTATGGGCATGGGCCATGCAAGACTGCGATGCCCGTCAGATGTGGACCGCAGTGAAATTTGCTTTCGCTGTGGTCGCTCGGGGCACAAAGTTTCGACGTGCACCGCAAAGGAGCCACGCTGCGCCGTATGCAGCGATAGAGGACGGCCATATGGGCACGTTATGGGGAGCAGGATCTGCAACCCCCCTGTCAAAAGGGCGCGGGAAGCGATTCCTAGAGCGCGGAGCACTGTGCGGAGGGAGCCCGCCGAGACAGAGCCTGTTGAGGCGATGGATGAGGTGGAGGCGGAGGAGGAGGCGTTGTCAGAGGCGGAGACCCTGACTTCGCAACACAGCAGTGCGTTCGAGGACGCTGCGTCGACGCTGCCAATACGGCCGTCCGCGGTCGCTGCCCGGCGAGGGCCGGCGAGGGAAGGCAGCTTCTAGCTGTCTGTATTCCCTGAGAGGGTAGTCCCAAAACGGACTTTGCAGTGCGAATGCGCTGAGATCGGGGGTGTGACAACCACCGGCTAACGGGGGTGCCGAGGATCAATATCTCACAGACAGGAAACTCGGACCCCTGGCGTCGGACAAGACGGCGATCCCCAGTGTTTTTGGCAGGTAGGCCTGTGCGTTTTAATCGTTTCCCCTCCCTCTTTCTTCTCGGCGTTTTTGCGCCGGGTAAGGGAGACGGACGGGCCAGGAGAGTCCTGTACCTCACGCCTATTGCCCCTTATTGGGGATGCGTGTTGTAATATACATAAAGATTTTCACTGGGATAAAAAAAAAAAAAAAAAAAAAAAAAAAAAAAAAAAAAAAAAAAAAAAAAAGGTTAGGTTGGGGTGCGAGTCAGATACCTCCACGTGGTGCATCCTGGGCAACGAGTGGTTCCAACGGTCTCCGTGGAGAAAGTTGGACCCAGTCGGCTAACATCTGGCAAGGCAGGAGCCCCCTTTTGGGGCCCTGCCTCTCCTGTGTGCGTGCCTACTCTGGGCCGCTCAACTCGCTGCACCTTCTGAGCAGCTTTGAGAGGAGTCTCGGCGGCGCTCCTTCTGAGCGCCGTCTTTGTGGGTTTTTTGTTGTAGGACACGACTTCGGGTATCGAACGTCGAGCGTCGAGTGTCGAGCATCGAGTGCCGAGTGTCGAGGGTTGGGAAGTGTTTGTGAGGGTCGGAGTCCGAGTCGGGTCAGATTCGTGGTCGGAGTCGGAAGCTGAGTCGGGGTCCAGGTCACCAAAGAAGGGCAGGCGGGCTTCGCGATTTGTTGTGTCTTTTCGTTTACCAGCGAAAGCAGCGGCAGAGAGCGGAGAAGGGGGCCGGCGGTGGTCGCCTGGCCTTCAAGGGAGGCGCTCTGCTCTTGAGGGAGCACGAGAGGAGACGTTCCGCCTATAGTTTGGGGGTCTGGGCAAGGGGTCTCGGCTGCGCGAATGCGTGGTCTGGAGGCCTTGCGTCACGTCCTCCGGGCATGGGCGGAGCGGCGCCATGGGTCGCTCGCGTACCATCTGATGCGGATACTGTCTGGACATGGTTTGTTCGGACGCTGTTTGCACCGGATCGGGAGAGGGCTGACCCCGCGGTGCCACCATTGCGGGGCGGCGGGGGACGCGGCACAGCGCGCCCTAGTGGTGTGCTCTGCGTTCGATGTCCTGCGCTCCGCATTGGTCGCTGTGACTGGCGCGGACCTCTCTCTGCCGACCGTGGTTCTGTCCATGCTCGGTGGCGAGGGGTCCTGGGGAGGTGGTCAGCGGAGGGCGCGGAGAGGGCCGGGGGGCATGGCCCTCTGGCAGATCCGTGCCGCCGCAGACGCCTCCTGTGGGGATCCAGCGCGGTCCGAGCTCTAGGGGGGGCTTTGACCGTGCATTGCACGGGTCCCCACTGAGGGCCGACGCTCCGTATGTCCCGGCGCGTCGGCGACCCGTCTGTAAGGACGGGTCAGGTGTGTCCGCCCATCGTTTTCGAGGGTGGTCACCCGCCCCCCACCAGGGGCGGGAGAGGGGCTCGCCCATCAGGGCGAGCAAACCGACGGGGTTGTGGAAGTGTCCGAAAGGGTTCCCATGACCTCGTCAGGCTCCGGCATGCCGGCGTTCGATGCGTCCTCCTCAGATGAGGACGACGCGATGATCGCTGGTTTGCTGGTTCCAAGGTGACGAGAGGACATCGGAGTGGTTTTACCGAGTCGGCCTATACTCGCTTTCTCTAGGGCTTCGGCCCTGGAACAGAGTCTTAGCAAGAGCCTCGTACAGCCAGCGGGACAGCGGGACCCCTTTTGCCCGCTGATGCGTCTGTTAGCAGATTTCCACTCCGTCAAAAAAAAAAAAAAAAAAAAAAAAAAAAAAAAAAAAAAAAAAGGTTAGGTTAGGTTAGGTTAGGTTAGGTTAGGTTGGGGTGCGAGTCAGATGACCTCCACGTTGGTGCACCCTGGGCAACGGCTGGTTCCAACAGTCTCCCGCTCTGGCGTGTAGTAGACGCTTGGACCCAGCCGGCTGACATCTGACTAGGCGGGGTCCCTTCTGGACCTCGCAGCTCCCATATGTGACCCACTCTGGGTCGCATAACTCACTTGCTCCTTCTGAGCAGTGAGAGGAGTTCTGACGGCGTCCCTTCTGGGCGTCGTACCAAAAAGACGGCCGCCTCTTAAAGGTTCTCAGGTCGCACGGGGGGAAAGGGGGCACCGGTGAGAGCGGTGCAACCGGGGTGTACGCCAGCCCCGAAGCCGTTATCTGCCCTTTTGCGGCAACGACCCCACCGTTGGCGCCGTGGGTACGCTGCGATTGGGCAGACCGGAGGCCAAACGGCCGCGGGAAGGAAAACCCATCAAAACCCCGGAGAACACCGGCTAAAAACCTACGGACACCGCCCGTCCTCCGTAGTATATAGGGCACCCTCGGCGTGTGGACGACGCGTGGGTGACCTTTTTGGTCCAACGGGGAAGGGCAGCCCCTGAATTGCCATCGTTTGGAGGGGGATGACAACCCGCAAATTGTCACAAAAAGTATGGAAAGTCGCAATACAAATATTATACCCCAGGAGGGTACCCGTCGAAAGGCGGGAGAACCCCTCCCTGGGACCAGCGGATCGGGTACGCCCGGCACGCTGGTTTCAGGCATGCCCACCGTGTCTGGGGGGGGCAATGTAATGCGCAGAGAGGGGAGACGTGTGGAGGCTGCGGGGTGCTCGGATTCGGACACTGGTTCTGTGATCCTGAGACCCGAAGGCAGCAATCGGCGCAAGAGGCCGCGCGACGTTGAGATCGACTCCGATGACTTCTCGGGAGCCGAGTCGGTGATGTCGACGGCTTCAGTGCCGAAATTTTCAACGGCTCGACGTGGGAGAGCTCCCACTGTCGGAACGTCCATTGGGCTTGGAGCGGCCAAAGCTGCTCTTACACGTGCGCAACTGCACGATTATGAGCAGCTGTTGGACCATGAGGAGCAGTTCTGCGAGGAGCTGGACGAGAGGTTGACCGCTGACCGCCGAAGCAGGGGCGTTGTCATTCCCGAGGGTATTGGGCGAGCGGGGCCGTCCAAAGGACGCCCGAAACCTTGCCAATATCCCTCGAAGGCTGACATGGCAATTGCTAGGAGGGAAGCGGAAGAGGCCTGTCGCATTGAGGTGCCGCCCGTTGCTGGTCCGGACGACCCTATGACGGCCGAAGAGGTGCAGGAGATTGGCCTCAAGTGTGCTTTTGCGGTGCAGGAGGTGTCCCGGACATCCGGGAACCTCAAGGGCACCTACCAGAGCACCTTGAACCACGCCTCGATGACGTTCCGGAGGTGTCTGGCCAACCTCACGTCACGGTCCACAACGGACGAGTCGCGACGTGTCGAGGAGGCAAACTGCCGGCTGAGAGAGGAGGTGCACGCCCTGCGAAGAGAGGTCGCGTCACTGAGGGCTGTGGTTGACCAGGTTGGGTTGGAGTGTGGGCCCCCCCGTCGGGAGCAGTCCCATCGTCCTGCCACCAGGTCCCAAGACCAGGCCGTTCTGACGGCAATCGCGGAGCTGCGGCGCAACATGGAGGCGAATAACGCCACTGTTAGCGCTCGCCTTGACGGACTCGAGACGAGTCGAGATGCGCCTGTGCGTGCCCGTCCACCCCGTGCGGATGACCGCGGACACCGGGGGGGAGACTTCCCGGCGCTTCCCGCGCCCGATAGGGTTGTTGGACGGAGGCTGGCCACGCCATCTCGATCCTCGTCCGTCTTGCCGGAGGTGCGCCTCCCCGCTCCTCGAGGGAGTGCTGTCCCGATTCCATCGGATCCGCCCCAGCCCGTATGGGAGACGGCGGTCCGTGGAAAAAGGAGGAAGAGGGTGAGAGGGGATCCCTCCACACGGGCGACAACCCGCCCGCCGATTGCTCCAGTCCCGGCACCTGCGTCAACTCGCAAAGCTGTGCCGTCTCGCTCAGCGCCACAAGCAGCAACTGATGCAGCTCCAAGGAAGAGGAGACCGCGAAGGCGGAAACTAGTGAGGCTTAGGCAGCCCACCTCAGCGGCGGTGGTGGTAAAGCTGCGCCCGGAGGCCTTGGCGATGGGCGTCACATATGCTGACGCCATCAAAAAGGCCCAGCAGGCCATCTCCCTGCCCGACCTCGGTATCGAGGCGGTCAGGTCGAGGACGGCCGCCACCGGAGCGCGGCTATTCGAGGTCCCCGGATCAGAGAGCGGCGCGAAGGCCGATCTGCTCGCCCAAAGGCTGGAGCAGGTGTTGTCGGAGGTGGCCACGGTTGCCCGGCCTGAAAAGCACGCGGATATCCGCGTGTCAGGGCTGGGCACGTCTTCAACCACCGAAGACGTCGCCGCAGCACTTGCGGCGAGAGCTGGTTGCCCAATTGAGGCTTTGAGGGTGGGACGCATAAGGATGGGTCCCAATTTCGCCGGGAGCACCATCGTGCGCTGCCCCCTTCGTGCGGCAAAAGCGCTCGTTGGTCAAGG
Organism: Eudonia truncicolella; assembly: GCA_949315975.1. Taxonomy (NCBI): domain Eukaryota; kingdom Metazoa; phylum Arthropoda; class Insecta; order Lepidoptera; family Crambidae; genus Eudonia; species Eudonia truncicolella. The sequence continues at coordinate 102,479 of OX438831.1, read as the reverse complement.
CCGATTTCTCCTCGGGTGGAGCATGGCCCTGGCGGTCGCCCTCGAGCCCCGCCCAATGCGGTGTTACCGCTGCATGGGCGTGGGCCATACGCGGCAGAGGTGCCCCAGCGCGGTCGATCGTTCCGGACTTTGTTTCCGGTGCGGACTGCCTGGGCACCGAATGAGGGAGTGCTCTCGCGAGCCCAAGTGCGCGGTGTGCCTCGCGGCACAAAAGCCGCACCATCACCTGATGGGAGGTAGGGGTTGTAGTCCCCCTACCGTCAGGGGCTGCCCTGATCCCCCCGCAACGGGAGCGGAGACTGCCCTGAGGGAAGCCGCTTCAATGGAGCCAATGGTGGAGCCCCCTCCGCCAGCGATGTCGGACATGGAGGCGACGGAAGAGCTATCGTCGCCCCAGGCCGTTGTCCCTATTGCCGACCACCCATGTACCTCTCCTTTGAGAGGAGCTGGGTCGGAAAGCATCAGGGAGGTAGAGGATGAGGTGCGGGACGCAAGTCCGAGACGCACCTCTCCTTCTCGGCCTAAGCCGCTGAGAGCGCCGGACGGGCGGTTCATGAAAAAACCCCCCACTAGACCATGATCGGAAAAACCTGCAAGGGTGTAGGCGGCCTTCTAGCAGGCCGCACAGCGGAAGGGCACCAACGTGCTGCTGGTGGGAGGCGCGGCCCATTATCATTGACAGATTCCGCGCCAACCACAAAATCAGGCTGACTGCAGGTCCCGGGGGTTTTAGTGGGTCGGGCAGACCATCGCCCAACCCCACATACCCCGACAACGGGTTGAGCACACTGCTCCCCGTGGGATGACTTGGGAGCAAGTTTCCCCCGGGTAAAAAAAAAAAAAAAAAAAAAAAAAGGTTAGGTTAGGTTAGGTTGGGGTGTGTGTCGGGTGACCTCCTCGTGGTGCACCCTGGGCAACGGGCAGGCTCAACATCCTCCTCTTCATGAGGAGTTTCCTTGAGACTGGCCGGCTAACAACCCGGCACAGGCGGGAGCCCCTTCTGGGCCCTGCACCTCCAATGTGCGGCCCACTCTGGGTCGCACACTCGCCGCTCCTTCTGAGCGGCTTTGAGGGGAGTTTTGACGGCGTCCCTTCTGGGCGTCGTTACACGGGGGGGAAAGGGTAGTCGGCGCCCCTTCTGGGCGTCTGTCAAGCGCTTCATGCGCAAAGCTGTCAGCGAGGGCTTCATGCCGGCCCTTATCGCTGCTTTGCAGTGTCGCGGGTTCTGTCCCGCCCGCCACAACGACCCCAGCCCTGGCATAAGCTGGGTACGTGGTGGTCTGGGTTCAGTCCCGCAGCCCTTATGGGCGATGACAAGGAAAAGTCGTAAAAACCCCGCGGATACCTCCCGTCCTCCGTGGGTATGTAGGGCGCCCCTAGCGATTGGGCTTCGCACGGGTGTTGGTTGTTGCCTCTTTAGGGATCGGCAGCCCTTAAAGTGCCAGGGGGATTACAACCCTGAAATTGTTTGGGAGACATCCCATAAAATGTCAACAATAATGGAAGTGCAGCTCAAAAAAGTATTACCCCAGGAGGGTACCCGCCGGGAGGCGGGAGAATCCCTCCCTGGGCCCAGTTCTCTGGACCCAGGCTGCCCCACCGTTTCTGGGGGGGGCAAGACTGCTCTTTTGTTATCGGACTCGTCCGACACGCTTCTTGGGGTAGGCAACCAGGCCCCAAGATGCGACGATGCTTCTGGAAGGCTGAGAAAGGAGCCCGAGAAGGGCGGAGATAGTGAGGAAGGTGTGTTCCTTGTGTCGGAGGAGGAAAGGTTGCCGAGTTCGGACGACCAGTACTCGGAGTGTGTTTCTCCAAGAAGCATGATGCCTCCAGTTGACCTTCTGACGGAGTCGGAACCGGAGGTGGAGGCGGAACCGGAACCAGAACCTGAAGGGGAGGTTATGGACACGAGCGTTCCTACTGGAAATAAGAGACCCCACGTAGAGACTGACTCGGATGGTGACTCGGCTGTTCGTTCGGCGAGGAGGCCAAACCCAGCCAAGGTCGGTACGGCTCAACGTGGTGGCTGCAAGATGGGACCCAGGGCTATCCTTGGAACGTCCGTAGGATACGCTCAGGCCAAAAGAAGGGCCAACAATGGCAGTGACAACGAAGAGCTTGCGACGTTGGCACAAGCTGAGAGCTCGCGGAATCGTGGAGAGACGGTTCTTCGCAGGGAGATGTTGCCTAGGGTGGTAAAGGGAGTGCTCGTTGATGATGGATCTTCGTCCGAGTGCCCGGAGTCCGCGACTGAGAGCAACAACCCCCGCAACAAGTACCGGAAGAAAGCCAGGGGGGGTCCTATAGGTCTCAAGGCTAGGAGCAATTCCGCTCCAACCCTGGTGAATGAAGAGAATGCCACCAGGACGCAATTGCTGAAAGTGGCGGAAGAGGCAATTGCCCAAATTCAGGTTGCCACTGAAAAGTCCACCAATCTAAAGGGGACGATGCGTGGCCAAATAAATGACGCAACCGCGGTCCTCGCGCAAATGGTCCAGGTCTTCAAGACCATGACTCAAGAGGAAGAGGTCCGCCGCTTGAATGCACAACTCGCTGTCCAAAATAGGCTAATTGCCCACCTGGAGGGTGAAGTGAGGGCATTCAAAGACGGTTACAACGAGTCCAATAGGGCCAATAACCGACTCAGGACTCCGGCTCCCCCTGTCGTGGTGGAGGGGCCGAATATTGAGCGCATGATGGAGACCATGGCGACGAAATTGCTGTCGGAGATGGTCAGAGGGAACGCCGAGACCGTGGAAACCACGCGCAACATGGTTGAGGCCCTCAGAAGTAGCGTCGATCAGAGGCTGGGCCCTGAGCCTGTGCTTAGGCCTCCCCTGGCGGGCAACAAGAGAGCTGCCGCTGGTGCCGCCTCCTACGCCGCCGCTGCTGCCGCCGCTGCCGTCGCTGCTCCTGCAGCTGCCGCCACTGCCGCCGCTGCTCCTGCTGCTGCCGCCACTGCCGTCGCTGCTCCTGCTGCTGCCGTGGACGATGGTGCTGTCGCTGGCCCCTCCCGGGCCCCCCACGTCGTACCTGGAAATAAAGGGAAAAATGTTAAGAATGTCAAAAAGACTTACCCTACGGCTCCATCAAAGAGGGCTCCTGCCCCGGTCGCTCCTCCAGTCGCTCCTGCCCCGGTCGCTCCTCCAGTCGCTCCTGCTCCGGCTGCTTCTTTCTCGGCGGCCCCTATTCCTGGCCATGAGTCCTCGCTCGACGCTGCTGCGGCTACTCCCGCCAACGGCTGGAGGAAGGCTGAGGGGAGGAAAAAGAGGAGAAGGAACAGGAAAAGGAGGTCGGCTCAGGCTGCTCAGGCGGGCTCGGAGGGCCCCAATGGGACCCCCCCTGCTCCAGTCACCAAAGCGCCAGTTAGGTTTGTGGTGCCTCGCTCCTCCGTTGTCACTATGACACTCAGTGAGGAGGCTAAGGCGAAAGGGGCAACCTACGCCTCAATCATGGGCAAGGCAGTGAATGGCATCAACCTGGGAGAGCTGGGCCTCGAGTCCCTGAAGATTCGGAACACAGCCGCCGGTGGTAGGAAACTGGAGATTTCCGGAGCCACCAGCGGACCTTTGGCAGACAAATTGGCCGCCAAGCTCAAGGAGGTGATTGGTGACGAGGCCCGCATCAACAGGCCTGTCAGACAAGCAGGGATTCAACTCACAGGCATAAATGACTATATGACCTGTGAGTCAATTGCAAAGGCCATTGCTCAGGTGGCGGGTTGCCTGGAGAGTGAGGTGTCCGTGGCGCCAATCTGGGAAAGTCGAGGGTGGAGACCCAGAACAGCCATGATAAAATGCCCGATTTTGGTGGCAAAGAAGCTTGCTGAGAAGGGCAGCGTCAGCTTGGGGTGGGGAACCGTGCAGGTAACTGCGCTGGAGCCCTCCCCAACGCGATGCTACAAGTGCCTAGGAACGGGCCACACGCGACCGACCTGTCCCTCTAAGGTGGATCGCGGTAACCTGTGCTTCAGGTGCGGAATGGAAGGGCATATGGCGGCGGCATGTCCTGCTGCGGAGCCCCACTGCATGGTGTGCGGTGACGGCAAAAGGCCGGCCAAACACTCGATGGGAAGTAGAGCCTGCCGCCCTCCTCCCACCAAAAGTAAGGTCCCTCCCTGGAGGCCTGTGGTAGTGGCTCCTGTTCGCGGCGAGCCTATGGACTGCGCAAAAACGGGACCCGATGTCAGCACGGCCTAGCTATACCATCCTGCAGGCGAACCTCAACCGCTCCGTCGCCGCACAAAACTTACTTGTGCAGCAAATGACGGAGTGGGGGGTTGGTGTGGCTCTAGTGGCGGAGCCGCACTCTGTGCCCATCGGGTCTAATTGGATTGGGGACACTAAGGGGTTAGCACTTGTTGCTACCCTGTCTGACAGCAGGGTAACCCCCATTCTTTTGAAAGAAAGGGGACCAGGCTACGTTGCTGTGACTTGGGGTGACGTTGGCCTGGTGGCCGTGTACTTCTCCCCCAACCGTCCATTGAGCGAGTTCAGGCAGTTCATGGCGCAGCTCCTCGGCGTGGTGCGGCGTCTGTCCCCGCTGCAGGTTGTGCTAGCGGGTGACTTAAACGCGAGATCCACCACGTGGGGGTCCAATAGAACCGACCACAGAGGGACGGAGGTGGAGGAGTTCGCGGTAGAAAGTGGCCTGGTACTGCTGAACCGAGGCAGCGTGAGTACCTGCGTACGGTGGCAGGGGGAGTCGATAGTCGACGTGTCCTTTGCCACCCCTGCCATCGCTGCACGAATCGCAGAGTGGAGGGTCATGGAGGGGGAGGAGACCCTCTCTGATCACCAATACGTGTGGATGAGGGTCTCTCCCGTCTCTCTGACAACCCTTCGACCAGGAGACGGAGTCCGAACGGCTCGGTTCCGCAAGTGGGCCCTCACACGCCTGGATCGCGAGGCGGCGAACGAGGCGGCACTGTTGGAGACATGGCTTCCGGAACCCCCTGCTGCTATGGGTGCGGACCTTCAGGCAGTGAATTTCCAGAGGTCACTTGCCCGCGTCTGCGACGCTAGCATGCCCAGGATCGGAGATCGGCCCCACCAAAGGGCAGTGTACTGGTGGTCGCAAGTAATTGCCGACCTGCGTACCGCCAGTATACTAGCGAGGCTGAACTACCAGCATTGTAGGAGAAGGCGGCACTCTCGAGACGAGGAGGCCCAGTTCTATGCTGTCTACAGGGCGGCTAGGAAGAGCCTGCAGGTAGAGATTCTCCGGGCCAAAACATCGGCCTGGAATGAGTTTCTTGCTGATCTAGACAGGGACCCATGGGGGAGGCCATATCGTACGGTGAGGAATAAGTACCGAAACTCGGCCCCCCCTACTGAGTCGTTTGATCCGGGACTCCTGAATAGGATCGTGGACGAGCTCTTCCCGGCCCGCCAGTTTGATGTGGCTCCTTTTGTTGCTCCAGAGGTGGAAGAAAGCCGCGATGTGGGCTCCATCCCTCAGGTAACAGCGGAGGAAATGGAGTTTGCCGTTGAGCGCCTTCGCCTAAAGAGAAAGGCACCCGGGCCGGATGGCGTTCACGGCAAGGCGCTGGTAATTGCCCTTGACCATCTCGGAGGAAGGCTGACCGGCCTCCTGAATTGCTGCCTTCGTCAGGGAAAGTTCCCCAAGGTTTGGAAGGAGGGCCGGCTCTGCCTTCTCAAAAAGGAGGACCGTCCGCCGGACATGCCATCGGCCTATAGGCCGATTGTCCTGCTGGACGAGGCGGGCAAGCTTTTTGAGCGTGTGCTCGCTGCCCGCATCGTCGAGCATTTGGATACCGGCGGGCCCAACATTGAGCCATCTCAGTATGGGTTCCGTCGGGGCAGGTCTACGGTGGACGCGGTACTTGCCCTTCGAAGTACTACCGAAGCAGCAGTCGCGAGAGGGGAAAGGGTGTTGGCGGTCTCGCTAGATATAGCGAACGCCTTTAACACCCTCCCCTTTGGTTGCATAATCCAGGCCCTCAGGTATCATAAGGTACCCTGGTACCTCAGGAGGGTGCTGGAAGATTACCTGCAGGACAGGATGGTGCTGTACCTGGAGAGGGGCGCGGAGCGCATAAGTGCTCGTCGTATGATGTGCGGTGTTCCACAGGGGTCGGTCCTCGGACCCCTCTTGTGGAACATCGGATATAACTGGGTCCTGAGGGGGACTTACCTCCCCAGGACGGGGGTCATCTGTTATGCAGATGACACCCTAGTCACCGCGCGTGGCGGTGACTACCAGCGTACGATTCGGCTGGCGTCGGTTATGGCCACTTTGACCGTTTCGAGAATTCGCCTGCTGGGTATGGAAGTGGCGCTGTCCAAGACGGAGGCCATGGTCTTTCACGGCCCCCGTAGAAGACCCCCCGGCAACTGGACGATCGACGTCGATGGCGTCCAGGTTGAGATACGGTCCCAGATGAAATATCTGGGACTTATCCTCGACAGCCGATGGACGTTCGTGCCTCACTTCTCCGAGATGGCGCCTCGGGTTGTGAAGGCGGCGATGGCGCTTGCGCGCGTTCTTCCAAACGTTGGGGGTCCGGGCGAGAGCTGCCGGAGACTGTACGCTGGAGTGCTGCGCAGCATGGCGCTCTACGGCGCGCCGGTCTGGTCCGACTCGCTCTCCCGCAGGAACATTACCTTCTTACGAAGACCACAAAGAGTGGCTGCGGTGAGGGCGATAAGGGGATATCGATCGGTGTCGTACACGGCGGCAACGGCCTTAGCGGGCATGATCCCGTGGGAGCTCGAGGCCAAGGTCCTTACCGAAGTCTTCGAGCTCCGCACGGAGAGGCGAGCCGATGGCGAGCGGCCAACCATGGAGGAGGTGATGGCCTGTAGACGAACTGCACGGGACATGGCGGTATGGCAGTGGGAACAGAACTTGGAGTCCCCAGCTGCCGGTGTCCGTACTGCCGAGGCTATTCAGCCGGTCCTGCTGAGATGGATCGATAGGCCATTCGGTGCAATGACGTACCATTTGACACAGGTACTGACCGACCACGGATGCTTCGGTAAGTACCTGTGTCGAATAGGTAAAGAGGAAAGGCCTGACTGCCATCAGTGCGGAGCTGCTGAGGACACGGCGCAGCACACTCTCCAGGTGTGTAGCGCCTTTGCCTCGCAGCGACGCACTATGGAGATGGCATTGGGGGGAAGGGGAAGTCTCGCTCTCCCAGACGTTGTAGCTGCAATGCTGGAGAGCGAGGATCACTGGAATGCGGTGTCTCGCTTCTGCAGCGAAAGCATGGGCCTGAAGGAGGAGGCGGAGAGAGCGCGCGAAAATGCGGCTGACGCCCCTCCTGCCAGGAGACAGAGGCGTAGGAGGAGACGGAGGGACGCTGACCTTCGCCCACCGTAGGCCGGATCCCATGGGTGGTTGGTGTCGAGTTCTGCCTCTGATGCCAGCCGAACCTGTGGAAGAATGACGTATGTTTGTTTGTATGATGTAAATAGTCTGTGTCTGTGTATATGGTCTGTAAATATGAGTGTGTGAGTGAATGTGTTAATGTTATGTGTGTGTAAAGGTTGCACTATCCCCGGGATGGTGTGGCCTCTGGAGGTAACCTCCATAGAGGTTAATCCACAACATGCCCCTTCAGGGCGTGGTGTGGCAGTAGACGTCGCGATCGCGTACCGCCCGTGTGGTCACGCGTGCCGGCCCTAAACGCATTAATGTGCGAATGGGCCGGCGCGGGTGATTACACGGGCGCCAGGGTGAATCCCGCGGTTCAATTCCCTAAGGATAGGCCCCGCGGCCTTCACCTGTTCTCGGAGTTTGGTCCCCCAGAGGTTTAGTGAGTATCCCCCTCTGTCTCGCCCTTCCCGGCCTCGGGCTTCTCCCTTGGCAGCCGACTGGAGACAATGGCGTCTCCGTATAGTTGGTGGGTCGTGGAAAGACGGACGGGTGAGCCTCACATAACTTGGGGCCTCCTCAAGGCCCCTCGTACTCGTAACGAGTTCCTCTGGGTTAAAAAAAAAAAAAAAAAAAAAAAAAAAAAAAAAAAAAAAAAAAAAAGGTTAGGTTAGGTTAGGTTAGGTTAGGTTAGGTTAGGTTAGGTTAGGTTACGGGGCCCCAACTATGCTGGTTCGGCGATCGTGCGTTGCCCCATGCGAGCGGCGAAGTCGCTGGTCTCCGTCGGCAAATTGTTCCTGGGCTGGAGCTTTGCCTCGGTGGTGGCCCTTGAGCCCCGCCCGCTTCGGTGCTTCCGTTGCATGGGTGTGGGCCATGCCAGGCCAAGATGCCCGGCGCAAACCGACCGCAGTGGATTCTGTTTCCGCTGTGGTCGGGCTGGGCACAAGATGGTTGAGTGCACAGCCAAAGTGCCTCGGTGTGACGTCTGTGCCGACGCTGGCAAGCCCCATGGGCATGTGATGGGCGGCAGGGGTTGCAGTCCCCCCGCCACCAGGGCCCTAGGCCTGGTAATCAGGGCTGCCGCGACTGACCCCCGTCAGGTGGGAGAAGAGGAGGTGATGGAGACGGTGGAGGAGCCACTCCCGTCTCCTAAAGTCCCTACGACCAACCACCCCAATGTCTCTCTCGAGAGAGACACAGGGTCGGAAGGCGGTAGGGTGGTAGAGGTGGAGGACCCGGGCGAGGGCCCGAGCGGGTCCACCACTCCTGCGTGGGACAGGCCACGCGCACCAGACGGGCGGTTCAAAGCCGCAGTGAAACCCACACCGAAGACCGGCCCCCCCACGTCCGGGGGGCCTCGCTGACCTGGGGCACAAAGGTCAGTTGAGGGACGCTAACAGCGTAGCCGGTGGAAAGCGCGGCACAATATCTTCGGACAGCTCCCGCGCTAACCACGTTATCGGTGTGAGGTTTCCCCAGGGGTTTTAGTGGGTCGGCCGCGTTTTTAGGTCAACCCCACATATCCCGTAGATCGCCCCAGTCTACGGGAACTTGGTCAGCAAGTTTCCCCTGGGAAAAAAAAAAAAAAAAAAAAAAAAAAAAAAAAAAAAAAAAAAAAAAAGGTTAGGTTAGGTTAGGTTAGGTTAGGTTAGGTTAGGTTAGGTTAGGTTAGGTTAGGTTAGGTTAGGTTGGGGTGGGGTGCGAGTCAGATACCTCCACGTGGTGCATCCTGGGCAACGAGTGGTTCCAACGGCCTCCGTTGGAGAAAGTTGGACCCAGTCGGCTAACATCTGGCAAGGCAGGAGCCCCCTTTGGGGGCCCTGCCTCTCCTATGTGCGTGCCTACTCTGGGCCGCTCAACTCGCTGCACCTTCTGAGCAGCTTTGAGAGGAGTCTCGGCGGCGCTCCGTCTTTGTGGGTTTTTGTTGTAGGACACGACTTCGGGTATCGAACGTCGAGCGTCGAGTGTCGAGCATCGAGTGCCGAGTGTCGAGGGTTGGGAAGTGTATGTGAGGGTCGGAGTCCGAGTCGGGTCAGATTCGTGGTCGGAGTCGGAAGCTGAGTCGGGGTCCGGGTCACCAAAGAAGGGCAGGCGGGCTTCGCGATTTGTTGTGTCTTTTCGTCTACCAGCGAAAGCAGCGACAGAGAGCGGAGAAGGGGGCCGGCGGCGGTCGCCTGGCCCCCAAGGGAGGCGCTCTGCTCTTGAGGGAGCACGAGAGGAGGCGTTCCGCCTATAGTTTGGGGGTCTGGGCAAGGGGTCTCGGCTGCGCGAATGCGTGGTCTGGAGGCCTTGCGTCCCGTCCTCCGGGCATGGGCGGAGCGGCGCCATGGGTCGCTCGCGTACCATCTGATGCGGATACTGTCTGGACATGGTTTGTTCGGACGCTGTTTGCACCGGATCGGGAGAGGGCTGACCCCGCGGTGCCACCGTTGCGGGGCGGCGGGGGACGCGGCACAGCGCGCCCTAGTGGTGTGCTCTGCGTTCGATGTCCTGCGCTCCGCATTGGTCGCTGTGATTGGCGCGGACCTCTCTCTGCCGACTGTGGTTCTGTCCATGCTCGGTGGCGAGGGGTCCTGGGGAGGTGGTCAGCGGAGGGCGCGGAGCGGGCCGGGGGGCATGGCCCTCTGGCAGATCCGTGCCGCCGCAGACGCCTCCTGTGGGGAACCAGCGCGGTCCGAGCTCTAGGGGGGGCTTTGACCGTGCATTGCACGGGTCCCCACTGAGGGCCGACGCTCCGTATGTCCCGGCGCGTCGGCGACCCGTCTGTAAGGACGGGTCAGGTGTGTCCGCCCATCGTTGTCGAGGGTGGTCACCCGCCCCCCACCAGGGGCGGGAGAGGGGCTCGCCCATTTGGGCGAGCAAACCGACGGGGTTGTGGAAGTGTCCGAAAGGGTTCCCATGACCTCGTCAGGCTCCGGCATTCCGGCGTTCGATGCGTCTTCCTCAGATGAGGACGACGCGATGATCGCTGGTTTGCTGGTTCCAAGGTGACGAGAGGACATCGGAGTGGTTTTACCGAGTCGGCCTATACTCGCTTTCTCTAGGGCTTCGGCCCTGGAACAGAGTCTTAGCAAGAGCCTCGTACAGCCAGCGGGACAGCGGGACCCCTTTTGCCCGCTGATGCGTCTGTTAGCAGATTTCCACTCCGTCAAAAAAAAAAAAAAAAAAAAAAAAAAAAAAAAAAAAAAAAAAAAAAGGTTAGGTTGGGGTGCGAGTCAGATACCTCCACGTGGTGCATCCTGGGCAACGAGTGGTTCCAACGGTCTCCGTGGAGAAAGTTGGACCCAGTCGGCTAACATCTGGCAAGGCAGGAGCCCCCTTTTGGGGCCCTGCCTCTCCTGTGTGCGTGCCTACTCTGGGCCGCTCAACTCGCTGCACCTTCTGAGCAGCTTTGAGAGGAGTCTCGGCGGCGCTCCTTCTGAGCGCCGTCTTTGTGGGTTTTTGTTGTAGGACACGACTTCGGGTATCGAACGTCGAGCGTCGAGTGTCGAGCATCGAGTGCCGAGTGTCGAGGGTCGGGAAGTGTTTGTGAGGGTCGGAGTCCGAGTCGGGTCAGATTCGTGGTCGGAGTCGGAAGCTGAGTCGGGGTCCGGGTCACCAAAGAAGGGCAGGCGGGCTTCGCGATTTGTTGTGTCTTTTCGTCTACCAGCGAAAGCAGCGGCAGAGAGCGGAGAAGGGGGCCGGTGGTGGTCGCCTGGCCCCCAAGGGAGGCGCTCTGCTCTTGAGGGAGCACGAGAGGAGACGTTCCGCCTATAGTTTGGGGGTCTGGGCAAGGGGTCTCGGCTGCGCGAATGCGTGGTCTGGAGGCCTTGCGTCCCGTCCTCCGGGCATGGGCGGAGCGGCGCCATGGGTCGCTCGCGTACCATCTGATGCGGATACTGTCTGGACATGGTTTGTTCGGACGCTGTTTGCACCGGATCGGGAGAGGGCTGACCCCGCGGTGCCACCGTTGCGGGGCGGCGGGGGACGCGGCACAGCGCGCCCTAGTGGTGTGCTCTGCGTTCGATGTCCTGCGCTCCGCATTGGTCGCTGTGATTGGCGCGGACCTCTCTCTGTCGACCGTGGTTCTGTCCATGCTCGGTGGCGAGGGGTCCTGGGGAGGTGGTCAGCGGAGGGCGCGGAGCGGGCCGGGGGGCATGGCCCTCTGGCAGATCCGTGCCGCCGCAGACGCCTCCTGTGGGGAACCAGCGCGGTCCGAGCTCTAGGGGGGGCTTTGACCGTGCATTGCACGGGTCCCCACTGAGGGCCGACGCTCCGTATGTCCCGGCGCGTCGGCGACCCGTCTGTAAGGACGGGTCAGGTGTGTCCGCCCATCGTTTTCGAGGGTGGTCACCCGCCCCCCACCAGGGGCGGGAGAGGGGCTCGCCCATCTGGGCGAGCAAACCGACGGGGTTGTGGAAGTGTCCGAAAGGGTTCCCATGACCTCGTCAGGATCCGGCATGCCGGCGTTCGATGCGTCCTCCTCAGATGAGGACGACGCGATGATCGCTGGTTTGCTGGTTCCAAGGTGACGAGAGGACATCGGAGTGGTTTTACCGAGTCGGCCTATACTCGCTTTCTCTAGGGCTTCGGCCCTGGAACAGAGTCTTAGCAAGAGCCTCGTACAGCCAGCGGGACAGCGGGACCCCTTTTGCCCGCTGATGCGTCTGTTAGCAGATTTCCACTCCGTCAAAAAAAAAAAAAAAAAAAAAAAAAGGTTAGGTTAGGTTAGGTTAGGTTGGGGTGGGGTGCGAGTCAGATACCTCCACGTGGTGCATCCTGGGCAACGAGTGGTTCCAACATTCTCCGTTCGGAGAAGGTTGGGCCCAATCGGCTAACATCTGGCAAGGCGGGAGCCCCTTCTGGGCCCTGCAACTCCTATGTGCGTGCCTACTTTGGGCCGCACTGCTCGCTGCTCCTTCCGAGCAGCTTTGAGAGGAGTATCATAAAGACGGCCGCCCCTTAAGGGTTCTTAGGTCGCAACGGGGGGAAAGGGGAACACCGCGAAAGCGGTGCAACGGGGGCCCACGCCAGCCCCCGATCATCGTAAACCACTGCGGTCTCTGCAACGACCCCCACTCGCGGCGTTGTGGGGTACGCGGGTTCCGTGGTGGAGCGAGGGCTTGCCTTAACCGGCCGGCCGCGTGAAGGACACACTATAAAACCCGAGAGAAAACTCGTTAAAACCTGTCAACATTCCCCGCCCTTGACAGTATGTAGGGTTCCCCGTGTATGAGGCCACTGCACGGGGTGACTTGTATTTGTTCTCTACTCGTGGGATAAGTGTAAAGAATGAATACTAACTTTTTTGACGTTTCGGTGAAGTCGGCGGAGTCCTGTACTGGATCCGTCGTGGGTAGTGGTGGTGTGTCCATCTCTAACGAGAAGGACGTGGTTGTATGTGGCGCTTCAGGCGCGAAGTCCGGTCAGGACAAGGTAGTGGAGAAGAGGCCCAGTAGATCGGGCAGAGGTGGCTCGTCCCAAAAGGACGATGATGAGCCCAAAAGGGTGTTGTCGGTCTCGCTTACGCGGCTCGACGCGGCTGCAACTCGAACTCGCAGCCGCAGTCGTCGAGTTAGAGACGATCAGGACAAGGTGGAAAAGGTCGTGGTGGTTCGGTCGGAGGAGGAGGACGCAATGTCTGACTGCTCGACCTCCACAATCACCAGTGGTCGCAAAAGGACTCGAGCGGATCTGTCTTCGGAGTCGGACAATGACTCGGTTCGCTCAGTCCGTTCGGGGATGAAAGTGTCGACCTCTCGCAGAGGCAGGGGTAGACCGCCTACTACAGGGCAGTATGTAGGCCTTGCCGCGGCAAAGGAGCGGCACAATGAAGCTGAGCGTGTGGCTCTTGAGCTCCAGGCGGAGAAGGAGTTCGCACAGGCTGTTCACGAGAGCAGTGTCACTAGGTCCAAAAGAGCCACTCTAATGGGAGGCCTGGTGGACAAAGATGCAGAAGCCTGCGCGGAAGTGGTGGTCCGGCAGGTGGAGGACGACGTGGCGATGCTTGTCCATGTGGCCAGCACATCCGGCCACCTTAAGGGCACTTACATCAAAGCCCTTAAGAGGATTGCCACGTCGTACAAGGAGAACATAAGCCTGTTACGTCACCGTACAGTCACGGAAGAGACGGAGGCATTGCGGGCTGAAAACCTTCGCCTCAGTGCGGAGGTCAAAACCTTGAAGGAGGAAATGGAAACGCTGAAAGTCACAGTTGAGTACCTCCATCAACAGCGTTTTCGTACCGAGTGTGACGAGGAGATGGCTGATGATCCGCCTCCGGTCGCTCCTGCGGCCCCTAAAGCCCTGGACGCCCCCGTGGCGCAGAAAAAGGAACCGCAGGCAAGACCGAAGCCGAAGCCGAAGGCCACGCCTAAAGCTAAGGCAGAACAACCGCCCCTGCCAGAGGTGGACCAGACCCTAATGGCAGAGGTGATGCGGCAAGTGGGCCTGATGGTGAACACCAGGCTCGACTCCCTCGCCGCTAGGCTTCCTCCAGAGCCTCGTATGCGTCCGCCGCTTGCGGCTGACGCTAAGAACAAGGCCAAGTCGACCTTTGCGTCGGTCGCTAAAAGCGTGCCGACGTCAGCGCCCAAGGAAAAGGGCAAGGTGGTGGTGGCGGCCCCGTCTCCGGGAAAACCCAAAAAGGGTAATACCCCACGGGCCACCAAAACTCCTGCGGTACCTGTCCCGTCCACCTCAGCTGAGGGAGAGTGGACCCCGGTCACCAACGGCCGAAAGGCCCGTAGGAAGAAGGCGGCCAAGGCTAAACAGCAGGCGAAACCGCAGGCCAAACCGCAGGCCAAACCGAAGGCCAAACAAAAGCCCAAGCCCAAGCTGAGGGCTCCTCGCTCGCCGGCAGTGGTGATAACACTGCAGCCGGAGGCGCAAGAGCGAGGTCTGACATACGCCAACGTCCTCCTCAAGGCGAAGGAGTCCGTGAATCCTGCCGACTTGGGGATCGAGGGCGTACGGTTCAGAGCGGCGATCACGGGTGCTCGGATCCTCAACCTTCCGAGCACGGCCACGGAGGAGCAAGCCGACCAACTGGCCCTCCAAATAAGGAACGCTCTGGGTAATGATGCCAGAGTCTCCAGGCCGGTGAAATGCGCAGACCTGCGCATATTCGACCTGGATGACACCATCACTCCAGCGCAAGTCGTTGCACAGGTGGCAAAGGTGGGATCATGCTCGCCTGAGCATGTTAGGGTCGGGCAAATGCGCCGTGGCGCTGGGGGTATGTACACGATTTATGTGTCATGCCCAGTTGCTGCGGCCAAAGTCCTGCTGAAGGAGAAACGTATTCACGTTGGTTGGAGCATTGCCCATGTGGAGGCTCTGGAGGCACGGCCGCTTAAATGTTACCGCTGCCTCGAAAGGGGACATACTAAAGCCCGATGCACGGCCATGATAGACCGTAGCGATATCTGCTATCGCTGCGGTAAAGCAGGCCACATAGCTGCATCGTGCTCTTTGGCACCACACTGCCCGATGTGCGCGGAGGCGAAGCGGCCCGCGTCACACATTATCGGCAGTAAACGGTGCCAGTTCCCAAGGCGGAAAAGGACAGTGGCCAAAACACCGGCCGCTAGTACCCAAGGAGGCGCACAGCAGACGCCTCAAGCTGATGCTATGGAGATAGGCAATGTGTAGCACGGCCCCACTAAGCCTTCTCCAAGCGAACCTAAACCACGCTGCTGGCGCACAAGACCTCTTTGTGCAATCAATGGCAGCGTGGTCAATAGGTATAGCGGTAGCGGCAGAGCCGTATTATGTGCCTGACCGCAGCAATTGGGTTGCGGACTCCACAAAAGTTGTGGCAATTGTAGGAGGTTCGTCAGACATGGTTCCTCCGTTCGTCTTTGTCGAACGGGGAGCCGGTTTTGTCGTCGTTAAGTGGGGAGGATTTGCCCTAATTGGGGTATATTTCTCCCCAAATAAGACCGTGGCGGAGTTTGAGGCGTTTATTGGCCAACTGGGCGCTGCGGTTCACCGTGCCTCGCCCCTGCCAGTAATCGTCCTCGGCGACTTCAACGCCAAGTCGACGACCTGGGGCTCCCCGGCCACATGTCAGCGTGGCGAAGTTGTGGAAGAGTGGGCCATTACATCCGGCCTGCTCCTCCTAAACCAGGGCATCACAAATACGTGCGTTCGACAGCAGGGCGGGTCTATCGTGGACCTGTCCTTCGCTTCTCCTGTCGTCGCACGTCGTGTGTCCGGGTGGAAGGTTGTCGAGGGGGTTGAGACATTGTCGGATCATCTGTACATCAGATTCGACCTCGCCCCCTCGAACGGTGTCAATACCGGCCGACCTCGTAACACGGGTCCGTCGCCGTTCCCGCGTTGGGCAATCACCAAGCTGGATCGGGAGCTGGCTATAGAGGCAGCCATGGTTCAATCGTGGTTTGCCCGCCCTCCCACTCAATCGATCCAGGTTGATGAAGGAGCAAATTGGTTCGCCGACTCCATGTCGGAGGTTTGCGACGCGGCAATGCCCCGGGTTCGCCGCTGTCCTCCCAAAAAAGCAGTCTATTGGTGGTCGCAGGAGGTGGCTGCCCTGCGCGAAGAATGTATCGTGACGCGCAGAGCCTACACAAACCATCTTAGGCGGCGTAGGCGGAATGTACTGGATGATGCCGCACTGCACGCCGCATACAAGGAAGCCAAGGAGGCCTTGAAAGTCGGCATATGTCAGGCCAAGGACCAGGCAAGGGAGGAGATGCTCGAGAGTCTCAATCGGGATCCTTGGGGGCGCCCGTACCGCTCAGTTCGGGGTAAACTGCGCAACATAGGCCCCCCTCTGACTGAGTCTCTCGAGCCGGCGCTGCTCGATTCCATCGTCCGTGCCCTCTTCCCAGAAAGGGACGAGTTTGTGCCTCCGCGGATGGCCCCGGCAACATCAAACGGGGAAGACACCCATGTGCCGCCGATAACCACCGGCGAGTTGGGTGCGGCCTTCCTGCGGCTTAAGGCCAAAAACACGGCTCCAGGGCCTGACGGTATCCTAGGCAAGATCTGGGTGCTGACCGAGGAGGTTGTTGAGGAGCGATTCAGGGCTCTTTTGGACGCGTGCCTCGTGGCGGGTGAATTTCCCGCAAGGTGGAAGTCGGGACGCCTCGTACTGCTTAGGAAAGAGGGGAGACCCCTCGATTCTCCATCAGCCTACCGGCCCATCGTTCTTTTGGACGAGGCCGGGAAGCTATTCGAGCGCGTCCTGGCTTTCCGCATCAATAGCCACCTGAGCAACATCGGCCCCGATCTGGCACCCTGCCAGTACGGCTTTCGGGAGGCGCGGTCCACGGTGGATGCCATCTTGAGTGTGAAGGGGCACTCTCAGGAAGCCGTGGTTCAGGGAGACGTTGTGCTGGCGGTGTCGCTCGACATCGCCAACGCTTTTAACAGCTTGCCTTTCGAGGTCATCGGCGAGGCGTTGAGATACCACGGTATACCTGGCTACCTTCAGCGCATCATCCACAGCTACCTGCGCGGTAGGAGGGTAGTGTACGTGGATCAGGGTGGTAGGCTACAAAGCCGATCGGTGTCATGTGGCGTTCCGCAGGGGTCGGTTCTTGGGCCGCTCCTGTGGAATGTGGGCTACGATTGGGCCCTCAGAGGTGCGATGTTGCGTGGTCTCCGCGTAATATGTTACGCGGACGACACGCTAGTGACTGCTCGTGCCAGGGAGTTTCCCGCTGCAGCTAGGTTGGCCTCAGTCGGGGTGTCCCATGTGATTGGCCGGATTCAGCAATTGGGACTGAAGGTCGCCCTGGAGAAAACAGAGGCATTGCTGTTTCACGGCCCTCGTAGGAGACCTCCCCAGGATGCACATCTCCTGGTAAACGGCGTTCGTATAGATGTCAGCCCGTGTATGAAGTACCTCGGGCTGTATCTAGATGGAAGGTGGCTTTTTAAAGAGCACTTCCGACGTCAGTCCCTAAAGCTGGTGAAAACAGCTCACGCGCTGGGGAGTTTGCTGCCAAACCTTGGTGGCCCCAGCTCCAGCGCACGCCGGCTTTATGCTGGCGTCGTACGCTCAATGGCGTTGTATGGAGCACCGGTGTGGGTGGACGCCCTTAGTGCCCATAACAAAACCCTTCTAAGGAGGCCCCAAAGGGCTATGGCACTAAGGGTGATACACGGTTATCGCACCGTGTCCTTTGAGGCGGCCTGTGTGTTGGCGGGCACTCCCCCATGGGAGTTGGAGGCGGAAGTACTAGCCTCTGTCTATGAGCAGAGTGCGGAGGTACGGAGCTTGGGCGGCAGACCTTTGCCCGAGCAGGTGAATCGATGGCGGGAACGTGCTCAAAAGATGGCGCTGCGCCAATGGCGGCTACGCTTGGAGCATCCAATTGCCGGCCACTTGACCATCGGAGCGATTCGGCCCGTCCTGGAGCGATGGGTCGATCGCAAGGAGGGTGGGCTCTCCTTCCGCAGCACGCAGGTCCTCACCGGACACGGCTGTTTCGGTGGCTACCTGCACAAGATCGGTCGGGAGTCCACAATGAAGTGCCACGAGTGCGGCGCTGGGGCCGACTCGGCAACCCACACGCTGGCATTCTGTCCGGCGTTCGACAGTGAACGCCAGGCGCTACTCGCCGTCATAGGACCCGACCTGACGCTAACGGCCGTGGCCAATGCCATGGTCACGAGCAGAAGGTCGTGGGACGCCTTCGCCTCCTTCTGCGAGGATGTCATCTCGCGGAAAGAGGAGGCGGAGAGGGCGAGAGAGGATGACCCGCTGTCAGTCGCGTCGCGACGCAGACGAACGGGTCGTCGGAGGCGGCTACATGGGCTGTTGCACCCATCGTAGCCCAGCGCGGGGGTGGGGATCAACATCTTCCCCACACTCCCCGCGCCATAGCCTCAAGGTGGAAGGCGCCCCTCTCACATCCGGGAGGAGAGGCGCCTTAAGTGGCCGAAAGGCCTAGTTGGAGGGCCCCAACGGGTCGCCGCGCGGACCGCGAATGGCTTTTCGGGTTCTCGTGTTTCCGCTAATGCGGCTGACGGATGTCCCTGGGTTTTAGTGGGTCGGGCAGACCATCGCTCATCCCCACACACCTCCCGGCGCTTGCAACAGCCCGGTCGAGACGGTCTGAGAGCAGATTTCCCAGGGTTAAAAAAAAAAAAAAAAAAAGGTTAGGTTGGGGTGCGAGGGGGTGCGAGTCAGATACCTCCACGTGGTGCATCCTGGGCAACGAGTGGTTCCAACATTCTCCGTTCGGAGAAGGTTGGGCCCAATCGGCTAACATCTGGCAAGGCGGGAGCCCCTTCTGGGCCCTGCAACTCCTATGTGCGTGCCTACTTTGGGCCGCACAGCTCGCTGCTCCTTCTGAGCAGCTTTGAGAGGAGTAACACAAAGACGGCCGCCCCTTAAGGGTTATCAGGTCGCAACGGGGGGAAAGGGGAGCACCGCGAAAGCGGTGCAACGGGGGCCCACGCCAGCCTCCGATCATCGTAAACCACTGCGGTCTCTGCAACGACCCCCACTCGCGGCGTTGTGGGGTACGCGGGTTCCGTGGTGGAGCGAGGGCTTGCCTTAACCGGCCGGCCGCGTGAAGGACACACTATAAAACCCGAGAGAAACCTCGTTAAAACCTGTCAACATCCCCCGCCCTTGACAGTATGTAGGGTTCCCCGTGTATGAGGCCACTGCACGGGGTGACATTTATTTGCTCTCCACTCGTGGGATCAATGTCTAAGTGTTCTAATAATTTTTCTGACGTTTCGGTGAAGTCGGCGGAGTCTGTTTACAGATCCGTCGTGGGAAGTAGTGGAGTGTCCGACCCCAAAGGGAAGGACGTGGACGTAGACGTGGATGGTGGCCTTCTGGCTAGGCCCGAGAAGGGCGGAGTTGAGTTGGAGACGGGCGGGCTGAAGCTCACCTTCAGGTCGTCCAGCGCTGCTGGCAGTACATCGCCGACCGCCGCGCGATCGCGCAGCGTGTCTGCAGCAAGGAACGAATGGGACGTCGACGTCGAGTCCGATTCATCGGCGGTTTCAATGAAATCGGCCGTTGACTCCGTCGCAAGTCAAAAGTCTTCGTTCATGAAGAATAAGGGGAGTCGTGCCAGCTCGCCGGCAGTGTCGGCTCGCAGCAAGGGCCTAGCCCGCACCTCCCCTTATCCCAAAAGAGGGCAGAAAGCCGACCAGTGCAGCGAGATGTCAGACGATAGCTCCATCAGCGTCGACACGCTCACTGGTTCGCTGAAGAGGAAGCGTCCCCCCAAAACATCTAAGGGGGGCAAAAAGTCGGAGGCTCTCTCGGACTCGTCTGAGGACGGTCCGAAGAAGCCGGCCCAACGTGGTCGCGGGAGACCCCCCACTACTGGGGAATATGTCGGCCTTGCCCAGGCCAAGCGCGAGCTCAACGCTGCGAAGCGTGAGGAGCAGCAGATCGCGTTGGATCGGGAGGTGGCCGACATGGAGCGCCGCGCCTACAAGACCAGAGCTGCGTTCTACACAAGTAGAACGGAAGATGAGGCCCCTACGCCCACAGATCCGGACCTGAAGACCGCCCTCGACATCGAGGAGGTGGTGAAGGCGGACTGTGCGGTTATAGTGGAGGTGGCTAAAAAGTCCTCGCACCTCCAGGGCCCCTTCCAGAAGGCTTTGAAGAAAGCGGCGCAGTCCATTTTGGATTGTTTCCGCGAGGTGTCCTCCAAAAACATCTCGGAGGACACCCGCATCCTGAAGGCGGAGAATGTGAGGTTACAGCAGCAGCTGGCTGACCTCACGAAGAGTGTCGCAGCTTTGTCTGCAGAGGTGAGGGACCTTAAGGATGGCAGAAAGTGCATGTCCCCTCCCCTCACTCTTCCTGAGGTTCTGCCCTCAGGGAATGCTATGGAGATGGACTGCCCTCCTCCAAGGCCTCTCTCGCCGACCATCGTCGTGCAGGAGAAGACTAGCCGCGGCCAAATCAACGCCGCCTACGAGGAGCCGGACGCCCTCCAGGCATTTGAAGCTAGGCTGGCCCGAACATTCGGGGCCATGCTTAATGCTCGCCTGGAGGGCCTGGAGGATCGCCTGCTGCCGGCCAAGAGCCTGCGACCGCCGCTTGCGGCAGACCGCAAAGCAGCAGCTGCGCCCACGCCCCCCATTACCAAGGGGAAAGCCAAGCCGGCTATACCAGCAGTGCCGGCTAAAAAGGGCAAGGTGGCGGCCAAAAAGCCGGATCCCCCGCCAAAACAGGCAAAGAAAGCCGGACCTCCTGCGGTCGTTCCATCCACCTCCCGGGGTGCTGCCAAAGCGCCTCCCCCGGTTGAGGCAAACCCGGAATGGACGACCCAGGAGTCGCGCAAAAAGCGCCAAAGAAGGAGGAGGAAGGCGGCAACATCGGCCTCTCCGGAACAGGCTCCGCCCCGCCAATCTTACTCGGCGGCGGCCAAGCAGCAGAAGGCGCCTCGGCGGAGGCCAAATAACATCTCAGCCCCGCCCGCCACTGCTCCTGCTAAGAAGGCCCGTAAGGCTGGTCAAAAGACCAAGCTGGTCGCGCCGAAGTCGGCGGCAGTTGTAGTGACCCTCACTCCCGAAGCGGTTGAGAAGGGGGTCACCTACGCCGACGCGCTGGCCAAAGCCCGAGACTCGGTCGACATCGACGGGATGGATATCCCAAACCGTCGGTGCCGAAACACCATGACCGGGTCGAAGATCATTGAGATCTCGGGCAAGGCCTCTGCCGAAAAGGCCGACCAGCTGGCCGGCAAGATGAGGGAGGCCCTTGAGGGCATGGCCACGGTCATCCGGCCCACCAAAACCGCAGAATTGAGGGTGGGCGGTCTGGATGAGTCGGTGATGGAGGCGCACTTGGCCGCAAAGATCGCGGCCAAGGGTGGATGTGGTGTGGACGCCGTGAAAGTGCGCCCCATCCGTTACGGCCCTGACGGCTTTGGCTCGACGGTGGTGTCGTGCCCGGTCGCCGCTGCGAAGAAGGTCGTGGACGCCGGCCGCCTGCTGATAGGGTTCAGCGCGGCCAACGTCAGAGCACTGGAAGCCCGTTCCGACCGGTGCTTCCGGTGCATGCAGGTGGGGCACGCCAGAGCGAGCTGCCCTTCAAAAACCGACCGGAGCAACCTCTGCCACCGGTGCGGTAAGGAGGGGCACAGGGGCTTCGATTGTAGCGCGAAGCCCCACTGTGCCGTGTGTGCCGCTGCCAAGCGACCGGCAGGCCACGTTATGGGGGGGCGCAGTTGTAAGCCTCCCCTGGCCAAGGGCAAGTTGCCGGCGCGTCCTGCTCGCCAGGCCGCCCCCGCCACACAGAGGGCGCCCCAAACGGGGCCCGAGGAGGTTGATATGGTGGTCGAACAATGTTAAGACGGCCCCATATTAACTTTCTGCAGGTGAACCTGAACCACTCTACCAGGGCTCAGGATTTGCTACACCAGAGCCTGGCGGAGTGGTCAGTGGACGTGGCGGCGGTGTCAGAGCCGTACTTCATCCCCAACCAGCCCAACTGGGTGGGGGACACGTGCGACTCTGTCGCCGTGATGGTGCGCGCGGCCCCAGGTTACACACCCCCCTCAATTTATGAGCGGGGTGCTGGGTACGCTGCGGTCGTTTGGGGAGAAATGGTAGTAGTGTCGGTCTACTTTTCCCCAAACAGACCGCTCGCCGACTTCGAGGCGTTCCTCGGAGTCGTCGGCGTAGCCATCAGGAGGGCGGCCCCGCGTCAGGTTCTCGTCCTTGGAGACCTGAACGCCAAGTCGGTCGTCTGGGGTTGCCCAGCGACCGACCCGAGGGGCCAGGCTGTGGAGCAGTGGGCAGCCGCTGCTGGGCTGTCGCTCCTCAACAGGGGCGCAGTCCACACGTGCGTACGATACAACGGAGGCTCGGTGGTGGACGTGTCGTTCGCCACCCCGGCCCTCGCACGCACGATCAGCGGCTGGAGGGTGGTGCAGGACGTGGAGACTCTCTCGGATCATCGCTACATCCGATTCGAGAGCTCCACCCTGCACCAAAGGCCCCCACAGCCCACAAGCTGTGAAAGGCCTCCCCGCTGGGCGCTCAGCAGGCTTAAGCCGGAGCTGGCGAATGAGACGGCGATTTTTGAGGATTGGTTCTCGCGTCCGATGTCCGGTCCGGACGTCGATGAATCAGCTCGCCGTCTCCGCGGCGCTTTAACGGAGGTGTGCCAGGCTTCTATGCCTCGGGCGCAGCCTCCGCGGGACCGCCGTGAAGTTCACTGGTGGTCCCAGGACATTGCGGTCATGAGGGATGACTGCAGTGTCCAAAGGCGGGCCTACACAAGGGCCCGCCGGCGCCGCGTAAGGGACACTCAGGAGGAGGACCGCCTGTACGAGCTGTACAGGCAGTCGAAGAAGACCCTGCAGACTGCGATTGCCTCCTCAAAGGAGGTATCCAGAGAAGAGCAGTTGCAGGGTCTGGATCGGGATCCGTGGGGGCGGCCGTATAAGCTGGCGCGCAACCAGCTGAAAGCACGCGGCACGCCCACCACAGAGACGATGGATCCCGACCTCCTGGGGTCGGTCATCGGGGGACTGTTTCCCCCGGCCGAGGAGGGTTTTGAGCCCCCTCGGATGGCCCCGCCAGCTCCGGGTGAGGAGGGAGGGAGTGATCCTCCTCCTCTTATTGATGAGGAGGAGTGGAAGGACGCCGTCGCCCGTCTTAAGGGGCGTAAGACGGCACCGGGACCTGACGGCGTCCCGAAGCGGGTACTGGACCTGGCCCTAAAACATCTAGGGGCCAGGGCCAGGGAACTGTGCGACGCTAGTCTGAGGTTCGCACAGTTTCCCAAAGTATGGAAGGAGGGGTTGTTGTGCCTAATCGCGAAGGAGGGGCGTCCGGCGGACGACCCCTCGGCGTATCGCCCCATTGTGCTGCTGGATGAAATCGGGAAGGTCTTCGAGAAGATTATCGCTTCCCGAATAATCCAGCAGCTGGGAGGGGGAACGGGCCCCGACCTCTCTGAGGCCCAATACGGCTTCCGGACGGGGCGATCGACGATCGACGCCCTGTCCGATCTCCGGACTCTCGTCGAAGAGTCCGTCGAGAGGCGGGAGATGGTGTTGGCAGTGTCGCTGGACATCCGCAACGCCTTCAATAGTCTCCCCTTCGGCGTCATCATGGAGGCTCTTCGTTTTCACCAGATGCCTCCATATCTGCGCCGAATAGTGGGAGACTATTTGAGGGACCGGGACGTAGCGTACGTGGGACGTGGCGGCGAGCTTGGCCGTCACAGGGTGTCCCGCGGCGTTCCACAGGGGTCGGTCCTCGGCCCCCTGTTGTGGAACGTCGGTTACGACTACGTCCTCCGGTGTGGCCTCCCCCCGATGGTGCGGTCGTTCTGCTACGCAGACGACACGCTCGTCACCGTCCGGGGGACGCAGCTGGAGGATGTCCAGCGCCTAGCGTCCGTGTTCGTCAGTCACATAGTGCGGCGGATACGGACGTTGGGCTTGGAGGTGGCCCTCCACAAGACCGAGGCCATGATGTTTCATGGGCCTCGGAGACGGCCGTCAGCGGGCGCGTCGATCGTCGTGGAGGGCGAGAGGGTCGGTCTGAAGCCCCAGATAAAGTATCTGGGGCTGGTGATCGATGGGCGGTGGGGTTTCGAGGAGCATTTCCGACTCCTCGAGCCCCGGCTGCTGGGAGCAGCAGACGCCCTCGGGCGTCTCTTGCCCAACGTGGGGGGCCCGAGCGTGGCGTGCCGCCGACTCTACGGCGGCATCGTCCGCTCTATGGCACTGTATGGGGCGCCGGTGTGGGCTGACTGTCTAAGCCCACACGCGACCGCCTCTCTCCAGCGGGCCCAGCGCGCAATGGCGCTGCGGGCGATCCGGGGCTACCGAACGGTGTCCCGGAAAGTGGCGTGCGCTCTCGCGGGGACGCCCCCGTGGGAGCTGATGGCGGAGGTGCTCGCTGCAGCGTACCGGCAGCGAGCGGAGGAGAGGGCCAGTGGCCATCGACTGGCCCCCCAAGAGAGGCGTGCTGCGCTCGATGGAGCGCGCGAGGAGATGTTCCGCCTATGGTCCGAGGACCTGGGCGAAGGGGCCTCAGCTACGCAAACGCGTAGCCTCGAGGCCCTACGCCCCGTCCTCAAGGCGTGGGCGGAGCGGCGCCATGGGTCGCTCACATACCATCTGGTGCAAATACTGTCCGGACATGGTTCGTTCGGACGCTATTTGCACCGGATCGGAAGAGAGCCGACCCCACAGTGCCACCATTGCGGAGCGGCGGAGGACACGGCGCAACACACCCTAACGGTGTGCTCTGCGTTCGGTGTCCAGCGCTCCGCATTGGTCACTGTGATTGGCGCGGACCTCTCCCTGCCGACCGTGGTTCTGTCCATGCTCGGTAGCGAGGGGTCCTGGGAGGCGGTCAACTCCTTCTGCGTCGACGTCATGACGCTGAAGGAGGAGGCGGAACGGGCCAGGGAGGATGACCCTCTGGCAAATCCGTGCCGCCGCAGACGCCTCCTGCGGAGAAGGCGGCAATACCAGCGCCTTCTCCATCCGGTGGGGAACCAGCGCGGTCCGAGCCCTAGGGGGGGCTCCGACCGTGCATTGCACAGGTCCCCACTGAGGGCCGACGCTCCGTATGTCCCGGCGCGTCGGCGACCCGTCTCACCAAATGACGGGTCAAGTGTGTCCGCCCATCGTTTTCGAGGGCGGTCACCCGCCCCCATCAGGGGCGGAGGAGGGGCTCGCCCGTCTACAGGGCGAGCAGTCACCGACGGGGTTGTGGAAGTGTCCGAAAGGGTTCCCATGACCTCGTCAGGCCCCACCATGCCGGCGTTCGATGCGTCCTCCTCAGATGAGGACGACGCGATGATCGCCGGATTGCTGGTCCCAAGGTGACGAGAGGACATCGGAGTGTTTTTTACCGAGTCGGCCACGGCTCGCTTTTTCTAGGGCTTCGGCCCTGGAACAGAGTCTTGGCCATCCTCGGACAGCCAGCGGGACCCCTCATTGCCCGCTGATGCGTCTGTTTGCAGATCTTTCACTCCGTTAAAAAAAAAAAAAAAAAAAAAAAAAAAAGGTTGGGGTGCGAGTCAGATACCTCCACGTGGTGCATCCTGGGCAACGAGTGGTTCCAACATTCTCCGTTCGGAGAAGGTTGGGCCCAATCGGCTAACATCTGGCAAGGCGGGAGCCCCTTCTGGGCCCTGCAACTCCAATGTGCGTGCCTACTTTGGGCCGCACTACTCGCTGCTCCTTCCGAGCAGCTTTGAGAGGAGTATCACAAAGACGGCCGCCCCTTAAGGGTTCTTAGGTCGCAACGGGGGGAAAGGGGAACACCGCGAAAGCGGTGCAACGGGGGCCCACGCCAGCCCCCGATCATCGTAAACCACTGCGGTCTCTGCAACGACCCCCACTCGCGGCGTTGTGGGGTACGCGGGTTCCGTGGTGGAGCGAGGGCTTGCCTTAACCGGCCGGCCGCGTGAAGGATACACTATAAAACCCGAGAGAAAACTCGTAAAAACCTGTCAATATTCCCCGCCCTTGACAGTATGTAGGGTTCCCCGTGTATGAGGCCACTGCACGGGGTGACTTTTATTTGTTCTCTACTCGTGGGATTAATGCCTAAGTTGAACAATAATTTTTCTGACGTTTTGGTGAAGTCGGCGGAGTCCTGTACTGGATCCGTCGTGGGTAGTGGTGTTGTGTCCGACTCCAACGAGAAGGACGTGGAAGATCGCAGCGCTTCATGCGCTAAGTCCGGCAAGGACATGGAAGTGGAGACAAGGCCCAGAAGATCGGGCAGAGGTGGTGTGTCCCAAAGGGACGGTGAAAGGCCCTCAATGGGCAAGGTGGAAGATGGGCCTAGTCGCAAAGGCAAGGCTCTAAGCGTCTCCCTGACGCGGCTCGACTTGGAGAGCATGCGTTCTGCCGATCGCAGTCGCAGTCGCAGCCGTCGCCGAGGAGGCACTTCGAAGGTGGATGCCACTGTCTTTTTGTCGGCAGGGGAAGAGGACGAACAGCTGTCCGATTCCTCATCGTCGACTCTGACAGGCACAAAGAGGCCCCGAGCGGACTTGTCTTCTGAGTCTGACAACGACTCAGTTCGCTCGGCGCCCAAGGTGATGTCCGGTCCGTCTGGGCGCAGAGGTCGTGGTCGTCCTCCGACCACGGGCCAATATGTCGGATGGGCCAAGGCCAAAAATGAGTATGTCGAGGCTCAGCGCCGCGAACTCGAACTTCAGGCCGAGAAGGAATGCGCTGAGATGGCTCGCAAGACGTATGCGACCAGGGCCAGCGGAGTTGAGCTCGTGAGCGGGCTCGACAAGGACAAGGAGGCACAGGCACAGGTCGTGGTGCGGCAGGCGGAGGATGATGTGGCCCTGCTGCTCCACGTGGCCGCTACATCTGGTCACCTGAAAGGGACCTACCAAAAGGCCCTTCGGGATGTCGCTGCCTCCTACAAGCATAACGTTGACCTGTTGCGTCTCCGCACGGTCACTGAGGAGACCGTGGCCCTTAAGGCAGAAAACCGACGCCTTAGTGAGGAGGTGGCAAGCCTCAAGGAGGACATGGCTACATTAAACGCCACGGTGGAGCACCTCCACAGTAAGTGTTACCGCCCCGTGGTAACGCCTTACTCTGGCATGGAGGAGGATATGGAGGTGGTTCCGGACCCACCGGCGATTACTCGCTCGGTCTCTGATCCGGCCAAAAACACGAAGGTGGTGAAACCCAAGCCTAAGGCGAAGGTTAGGGCAGAACAACAGCCTCCACCCCTTCCCGAAGTCGACCAAACCCTTATGGGTGAGGTCATGCGACAGGTTGGCTTTATGCTGTCGACGCGGCTCGAGTCGATCGAGGCAAGGCTGCCTCCTGAGCCGCGTCTGCGCCCGCCGCTAGCGGCGGACGCCAAAAATAAGGCCAATGCTGCCAAAGCGACGTACTCGTCGGTGACTAGCAACTCGCCGGCTACCGTTCCCCGTTCATCGGGACGAGTGGAGAAACCTCCCGCTGTTAAGGCGGCACCTCAGGGAGGCAACAAGCCTGGCAAGGGGGCAAAGGCTGCTAAGGCCGCATCGGCACCTGCCCCCCCTAAGACGGCTAAAGCGAAGCCAAATCCGACCAGGAATTTCACGGCCGAGGAGGAGTGGACTCCAGTGGTCGGAGGCCGCAAGGCCAGGCGTAAGGCCAGGAGTAAGGCACCGACCAAGTCGCAGCCGAACTCCCAGGGAAAGCAGTCCAAACGGCAGGCCCGCAAGAGGAAGCCCAAGCTACGGCCACCAAGATCTGCGGCCGTAGTCTTGAACCTTCAGCCGGAGGCAGCGGAGAGAGGCATAACGTTTGCCGATATCCTGCTGAAGGCGCAGGAAAGCGTAGTGCCGGCTGATTTGGGCATCGAGTATGTTCATTTCAGGGAGTCGGCGACAGGTGGGCGCATTCTCCACCTGCCAAGTACTGCGACCGATGAGCAGGCCGACCAACTGGCCAGCAGGCTGAGAGATGCGGTTGGCGACGTTGCTAGAGTCGCCCGTCCAGTTAAGCTCGCGGACCTCAGGGTCACGATGCTTGGGGACATGGTCCGGCCTGAACACGTAGCGAATGCGGTGGCAAGCTTGGGGGGCTGTCCAGCCGATTCAGTCAAGGTCGGCAGCCTTAGGAAAGGTCCTGGGGGAATGAACACTTTGTTTGTTCAGTGCCCGATACCTGCCGCTAAGGTGGTCATCGGCGCAGGCCGTATCGTGGTTGGGTGGGGCTTTGCCCCGGTAACAGCGCTTGAAGCGCGACCCATGAAGTGCTTCCGGTGCCTTGAAAAAGGGCACACGCAGGCGCGGTGTGTGGCCCAGATTGACCGCAGCGAGCTTTGCTATCGCTGCGGTAAGGCTGGACACATCGCATCGTCCTGCCACGCCAAACCGCACTGCCCTCTTTGTGCGGAGGCGAAGCGCCCTGCGAACCACATCGTGGGGAGTAAATCTTGCTCCCCAC
Organism: Eudonia truncicolella; assembly: GCA_949315975.1. Classification (NCBI taxonomy): domain Eukaryota; kingdom Metazoa; phylum Arthropoda; class Insecta; order Lepidoptera; family Crambidae; genus Eudonia; species Eudonia truncicolella. The sequence goes on along the minus strand of OX438831.1, from coordinate 74,256 downwards.
CGCGAAGGAAGAAGGCGGCCGGCAAAACCAATGCCGAGACCGGACCTTCAGAAGGCATTCAGCAAACGCCTCGCGTAGACGCAATGGACACCGCCAATGTCTAGTTCGCCTACACATCATCTTCTACAGGCGAACTTGAACCACGCTGCCGGTGCACAGGATCTCTTCGTGCAGTCCATGGCAGAGTGGTCCATAGACATTGCGGTGGCGGCCGAGCCTTACTACATACCAACCCGCTCCAACTGGGTTGCGGACACAAAAGACTCGGTCGCAATCATCGGTGGTTCTACGTCGTCCCGTCCAATCTCGCTCTATGAGCGCGGTGCGGGCTACGTCGTTGCGAAGTGGGGCGAAGTGTTTGTGGTTGGCGTCTACTTTTCCCCGAACAAGACACTGGCGGAGTTCGAGTCGTTCATCGACCTTCTAGGGACAATTGTCAACCGAGTCCCAACTTCGTCAGTCGTCGTTCTCGGGGATTTTAACGCCAAGTCCACTTCCTGGGGCTCTGCGGTCTCTGACCTGCGTGGCGATGTGGTGGACGAGTGGGCAGTGTCCTCTGGTTTATGCCTGCTCAACAGGGGCAACGTCAACACCTGTGCCAGACTGCAGGGCGGGTCGATCGTGGATCTATCGTTCGCATCCCCTGCAGTCGCCCAGCGAGTGTCCGGTTGGACCGTCCTGGAGGGGGTAGAGACTCTGTCGGACCATCGTTACATCAGGTTCGACCTCTCCCCCTCTCAGGGTTCCAGAGTGGGTCGGGCGCCAAATGCGTCCTCTCCATTCCCGCGATGGGCTTTGACCAAGATGAACAAGGAGTTGCTCATCGAAGCCGCGATCGTGCAAAAGATGTTTCAGCCTGCATCTCAACCGACCAACGTCGATGAAGGGGCGAAGCGGCTTGGGGAGGCCATGACGGAGGTCTGCAATGCGGCTATGCCTAGAGCTGGCCCGCGCCCTCCAAGACGCGAAGTTTACTGGTGGTCACAAGACCTGGCCACCCTTCGCGTAGAGTGTATTGCCGCTCGTCGGGAGTACACTAACCAGCGTAGGCGACGTAGGCGTGATGAGGCCGCCGAGCAGGTTCTCCGCAATGCCTACAAGGAGGCCAAGGAAGCCCTGAAGATCGCCATCTGTCAGGCCAAGGATTCGGCTCACGAGGAGATGCTCGAGGAGCTCAATAGGGATCCATGGGGGCGCCCCTATCGTTCGGTCAGGGGCAAGCTCCGAAACGTCGGGCCCCCGTTGACCGAGACCCTTGAGCCATCGCTTCTCGAGTCTGTGGTTGGCTCTCTTTTCCCGGAGCGCGGTGCTTTCGTGCCGCCCAATATGAGCCGCCGCCTAACGCAGGCTGAACAACCAGCTGCTGCCCAGATTCCGCCAATAACATCTGGGGAACTGGGAGCAGCGTTCCTGCGTCTCCGGGCAAAGAAGACGGCCCCTGGGCCAGATGGAATCCCCGGCCGTGCATGGGTGCTGGCTGAGGAGCAGATGGAGGAGAGGTTCCGCGGTCTCTTGGATCTTTGCCTCACCACGGGACGGTTTCCAACTAAGTGGAAGACGGGCCGGCTGGTCCTCCTCGTGAAAGATGGGCGCCCCTTAGACTCGCCGTCAGCGTACCGGCCCATTGTCCTCTTGGACGAAGCCGGGAAGCTGTTCGAGCGAGTCCTGGCGCACCGCATCGTGGACCACCTGAAAACCATTGGTCCGGACCTGGCATCATGCCAGTATGGATTTCGGGAGGGTAGGTCCACGGTCGACGCCATATTGAGCGTAAAGGAGTCGGCTCAGGAGGCAGTCGCAAGGGGTGAGGTTGTATTGGCGGTGTCCTTGGACATTGCCAACGCCTTTAACAGCCTCCCCTTTGAATGCATCGGCGAAGCTCTACTCTGCCACGGTGTGCCCCTGTACCTGCGTAGGATCGTCTATGACTATTTGAGAGGGCGAAAAGTCGTGTACCAGGACAGGGAAGGTAGGCTGCGTAGCAGGTTCGTTACGTGTGGTGTTCCGCAGGGGTCGGTGTTGGGCCCGCTTCTATGGAACGTGGGGTATGACTGGGCGCTAAGGGGCTCCCTATTACGGGGTCTCAGCCTGGTCTGCTACGCGGACGATACCCTCGTAACGGCGTGCGCACAGGAGTTTCCCGACGCGGCCAGGTTGGCCTCGGTCGGTGCGACCCACGTTGTCCGGCGCATTGGCATGTTAGGCTTAAGGGTTGCGGTGGAGAAGACAGAGGCGATATGTTTCCACGGTGCTCGCAGAAAGCCGCCTCCGGGGGCACACATCACGATTGACGGTGTTCGCGTCGAGGTCAGCCAGTACATGAAGTACTTGGGGCTGTACCTCGACAGTCGGTGGAACTTCTCCGAACATTTCCGCCGACAATCGCCGAAGCTCCTGAAGACGGCTGCGGCGTTAGGTCGGCTCTTGCCGAACTTGGGTGGCCCCAGTGTGAGCGCTCGACGACTCTACACCAACGTTGTCAGGTCGATGGCGCTCTATGGGGCGCCCGTGTGGAGCGATGCCCTTAACGCCAAGAACAAGGCCTTGCTGCGTCGCCCGCAGCGGGCTATGGCGATTAGGGCAATAAGGGGCTATCGCACGGTCTCGTTCGAGGCGGCATGCGTGCTTGCCGGAACTCCCCCTTGGGAGCTGGAAGCTGAGGTGCTCACGTCCGTATACAGGCGGAGAGCGGATGCACGGAGCCGGGACGGAGCGGCTCCCGAGGAGGTGGCTAGATGGCGGCAAGACGCCAAAAGTGCGGCTATGCTGCAATGGTACCAGCGCTTGGAAAATCCTAGCGCTGGCCACTGGACCATCGGAGCGGTTCGGCCCGTTTTGGAAAGATGGGTCGACCGCAAGGAGGGCGTGCTCACGTTCCAGCTGACACAGGTTCTCAGCGGCCATGGCTGCTTTGGCAGCTTCCTGTGCAGAATTGGACGTGAGCAAAGCGCCGCATGTCACCAGTGTGGTGCCGCCGCCGATACGGCGGAACACACGCTGGCAACGTGCCAGGAGTGGGAGCAGCCGCGCCAAAATCTGCGGGCTGTGATTGGCACCGACCTCTCTCTTGAGGCCGTGGCAAACGCCATGGTCTCCTCCACGAGGTCGTGGGACGCGGTGGTCTCTTTTTGCGACACTGTCATCCGTCGCAAAGAAGAGGCCGAACGCGAGAGGGAGGCTGACCCCCTAGCGGACGCTAACAGGCGTCGGCGTACGGGTCGGCGGAGACGGCTACACGGGCAGTTGCACCCGTCCTAGCCGTCGCGGGGGTGAGGGTTTCCATCTTCCTCACACTCCCCGCGACAGTCTCCAGGTGTCGAGGCTACCTTCCGCATCCGGGGGTAGTACTCAGTAGAGGTTCATCCTCAAGGCGTGTCCTAATGGACCACCGCGGCGGGCCGTGAAAGACTCCTCGAGTGCTCGGGGTCCCGCCCTGCGGTCGACGGATGTCCCTGGGTTTTAGTGGGTCGGGCAGACCATCGCCCATCCCCACACACCTCCCGGCGCTTGCAACAGCCCGGTCGAGACGGTCTGAGAGCAGATTTCCCAGGGTAAAAAAAAAAAAAAAAAAAAAAAAAAAAAAAAAGGTTAGGTTAGGTTAGGTTAGGTTAGGTTGGGGTGCGAGTCAGATACCTCCACGTGGTGCATCCTGGGCAACGAGTGGTTCCAACATTCTCCGTTCGGAGAAGGTTGGGCCCAATCGGCTAACATCTGGCAAGGCGGGAGCCCCTTCTGGGCCCTGCAACTCCTATGTGCGTGCCTACTTTGGGCCGCACAGCTCGCTGCTCCTTCTGAGCAGCTTTGAGAGGAGTATCACAAAGACGGCCGCCCCTTAAGGGTTATCAGGTCGCAACGGGGGGAAAGGGGAGCACCGCGAAAGCGGTGCAACGGGGGCCCACGCCAGCCCCTGATCATCGTAAACCACCGCGGTCTCTGCAACGACCCCCACTCGCGGCGTTGTGGGGTACGCGGGTTCCGTGGTGGAGCGAGGGCTTGCCTTAACCGGCCGGCCGCGTGAAGGACACACTATAAAACCCGAGAGAAACCTCGTTAAAACCTGTCAACATCCCCCGCCCTTGACAGTATGTAGGGTTCCCCGTGTATGAGGCCACTGCACGGGGTGACATTTATTTGCTCTCCACTCGTGGGATCAATGTCTAAGTGTTCAAATAATTTTTCTGACGTTTCGGTGAAGTCGGCGGAGTCTGTTTACAGATCCGTCGTGGGAAGTAGTGGAGTGTCCGACCCCAAAGGGAAGGACGTGGACGTAGACGTGGATGGTGGCCTTTTGGCTAGGCCCGAGAAGGGCGGAGTTGAGTTAGAGACGGGCGGGCTGAAGCTCACCTTCAGGTCGTCCAGCGCTGCTGGCAGTACATCGCCGACCGCTGCGCGATCGCGCAGCGTGTCTGCAGCAAGGAGCGAATGGGACGTCGACGTCGAGTCCGACTCATCGGCGGTTTCAATGAAATCGGCCGTTGACTCCGTCGCAAGTCAAAGGTCTTCGTTCATGAAGAATAAGGGGAGTCGTGCCAGCTCGCCGGCAGTGTCGGCTCGCAGCAAGGGCCTAGCCCGCACCTCCCCTTATCCCAAAAGAGGGCAGAAAGCCGACCAGTGCAGCGATGTGTCAGACGACAGCTCCATCAGCGTCGACACGCTCACTGGTTCGCTGAAGAGGAAGCGTCCCCCCAAAACATCTAAGGGGGGCAAAAAGTCGGAGGCTCTCTCGGACTCGTCTGAGGACGCTCCGAAGAAGCCGGCCCAACGTGGTCGCGGGAGACCCCCCACCACTGGGGAATATGTCGGCCTTGCCCAGGCCAAGCGCGAGCTCAACGCTGCGAAGCGTGAGGAGCAGCAGATCGCGCTGGATCGGGAGGTGGCCGACATGGAGCGCCGCGCCTACAAGACCAGAGCTGCGTTCTACACAAGTAGAACGGAAGATGAGGCCCCTACGCCCACAGATCCGGACCTGAAGACCGCCCTCGACATCGAGGAGGTGGTGAAGGCGGATTGTGCGGTTATAGTGGAGGTGGCTAAAAAGTCCTCGCACCTCCAGGGCCCCTTCCAGAAGGCTTTGAAGAAAGCGGCGCAGTCCATTTTGGATTGTTTCCGCGAGGTGTCCTCCAAAAACATCTCGGAGGACACCCGCATCCTGAAGGCGGAGAATGTGAGGTTACAGCAGCAGCTGGCTGATCTCACAAAGAGTGTCGCAGCTTTGTCTGCAGAGGTGAGGGACCTAAAGGATGGCAGAAAGTGCATGTCCCCTCCCCTCACTCTTCCTGAGGTTCTGCCCTCAGGGAATGCTATGGAGATGGACTGCCCTCCTCCAAGGCCTCTCTCGCCGACCATCGTCGTGCAGGAGAAGACTAGCCGCGGCCAAATCAACGCCGCCTACGAGGAGCCGGACGCCCTCCAGGCATTTGAAGCTAGGCTGGCCCGAACATTCGGGGCCATGCTTAATGCTCGCCTGGAGGGCCTGGAGGATCGCCTGCTGCCGGCCAAGAGCCTGCGACCGCCGCTTGCGGCAGACCGCAAAGCAGCAGCTCCGCCCACGCCCCCCATTACCAAGGGGAAAGCCAAGCCGGCTATACCAGCAGTGCCGGCTAAAAAGGGCAAGGTGGCGGCCAAAAAGCCGGATCCCCCGCCAAAACAGGCAAAGAAAGCCGGACCTCCTGCGGTCGTTCCATCCACCTCCCGGGGTGCTGCCAAAGCGCCTCCCCCGGTTGAGGCAAACCCGGAATGGACGACCCAGGAGTCGCGCAAAAAGCGCCAAAGAAGGAGGAGGAAGGCGACAACATCGGCCTCTCCGGAACAGGCTCCGCCCCGCCAATCTTACTCGGCGGCGGCCAAGCAGCAGAAGGCGCCTCGGCGGAGGCCAAATAACATCTCAGCCCCGCCCGCCACTGCTCCTGCTAAGAAGGCCCGTAAGGCTGGTCAAAAGACCAAGCTGGTTGCGCCGAAGTCGGCGGCAGTGGTAGTGACCCTTACTCCCGAAGCGGTCGAGAAGGGGGTCACCTACGCCGACGCGCTGGCCAAAGCCAGAGACTCGGTCGACATCGACGGGATGGATATCCCACACCGTCGGTGTCGAAACACTATGACCGGGTCAAAAATCATAGAGATTTCTGGCGAGGCCTCTGCGGAGAAGGCCGACCAGCTGGCCGGCAAGATGAGGGAGGCCCTTGAGGGCATGGCTACGGTCATCCGGCCCACCAAGACAGCAGAAGTGAGAGTGGGCGGCTTGGATGAGTCGGTGGTGGAGGCGCACTTGGCCGCAAGGATTGCGGCCAAGGGTGGATGTGGCGTGGACGCCGTGAAAGTGCGCCCCATCCGCTACGGCCCTGACGGCTTTGGCTCGACGGTGGTGTCGTGCCCAGTCGCCGCTGCAAAGAAGGTTGTGAACGGCGGCCGCCTACTGATAGGGTTCAGTGCGGCCAACGTCAGAGCACTGGAAGCCCGTTCCGACCGGTGCTTCCGGTGCATGCAGGTGGGGCACGCCAGAGCGAGTTGCCCTTCCAAAACCGACCGGAGCAACCTCTGCTACCGGTGCGGTAAGGAGGGGCACAGGGGCTACGATTGTAGCGCGAAGCCCCACTGTGCCGTGTGTGCGACTGCCAAACGACCGGCAGGCCACGTAATGGGGGGGCGTAGTTGTAAGCCTCCCCTGGCCAAGGGCAAGTTGCCGGCGCGTCCAGCTCGCCAGGCCGCCCCCGCCACACAGAGGGCGCCCCAAACGGGGCCCGAGGAGGTTGACATGACGGTCGAGTAATGTCGGGACGACCTCATGTCAGCTTCCTTCAGGCGAACCTGAACCACTCTACCAGGGCTCAGGATCTGCTACACCAGAGCCTGGCGGAGTGGTCAGTGGACGTGGCGGCGGTGTCAGAGCCGTATTTCATCCCCAACCAGCCCAACTGGGTGGGGGACACGTGCGACTCTGTCGCCGTGATGGTGCGCGCGGCCCCAGGTTACACACCCCCCTCAATCTATGAGCGGGGTGCTGGGTACGCGGCGGTCGTTTGGGGAGAGATAGTAGTAGTGTCGGTCTACTTTTCCCCAAACAGACCGCTCGCCGACTTCCAGAGTTTTCTGGACGTCGTCGGCGTAGCCATCAGGAGGGCGGCCCCGCGTCAGGTTCTCGTCCTTGGAGACCTGAACGCCAAGTCGGTCGTCTGGGGTTGTCCAGCGACCGACCAGAGGGGCCAGGCTGTGGAGCAGTGGGCAGCCGCTGCTGGGCTGTCGCTCCTCAACAGGGGCGCAGTCCACACGTGCGTGCGGCACAACGGAGGCTCGGTGGTGGACGTGTCGTTCGCCACCCCAGCCCTCGCGCGCACGATCAGCGGCTGGAGGGTAGTGCAGGACGTGGAGACTCTCTCGGATCATCGATACATCCGATTCGAGAGCTCCACCCTGCACCAAAGGCCCCCACAGCCCACAAGCGGTGGACGGCCTCCTCGCTGGGCGCTCAGCAGGCTCAAGCCGGAGCTGGCGAACGAGACGGCGATATTTGAAGACTGGTTCTCGCGTCCGATGTCCGGTCCGGACGTCGACGAATCAGCTCGCCGTCTCCGCGGCGCTTTAACGGAGGTGTGCCAGGCTTCTATGCCTCGGGCGCAGCCTCCGCGGGACCGCCGTGAAGTTCACTGGTGGTCCCAGGACATTGCAGTCATGAGGGATGACTGCAGTGTCCAAAGGCGGGCCTACACTAGGGCCCGCCGGCGCCGCGTGAGGGACCGTCAGGAGGAAGACCGCCTGTACGAGCTGTACAGGCAGTCGAAGAAGACCCTGCAGACTGCGATTGCCTCCTCAAAGGAGGTATCCAGAGAAGAGCAGTTGCAGGGTCTGGATCGGGATCCGTGGGGGCGGCCGTATAAGCTGGCGCGCAACCAGCTGAAAGCGCGCGGCACGCCCATTACGGAGACGATGGATCCCGACCTCCTGGGGTCGGTCATCGGGGGATTGTTTCCCCCGGCCGAGGAGGGTTTTGTTCCCCCTCGGATGGCCCCGCCAGCTCCGGATGAGGAGGGAGAGAGCGATCCCCCTCCTCTTATTGATGAGGAGGAGTGGAAGGACGCCGTCGCCCGTCTTAAGGGGCGGAAGACGGCACCGGGACCTGACGGCGTCCCGAAGCGGGTACTGGACCTGGCCCTAAAACATCTAGGGGCCAGGGCCAGGGAACTGTGCGACGCTAGTTTGAAGTTCGCACAGTTCCCAAAAGTATGGAAGGAGGGGGCGCTATGCCTGCTACGCAAAGAGGGGCGTCCGGCGGATGACCCCTCGGCATATCGCCCCATTGTGCTGCTGGATGAAATCGGGAAGGTCTTCGAGAAGATCATCGCTTCCCGAATAGTCCAGCAGCTGGGAGGGGGAACGGGCCCCGACCTCTCCGAGGCCCAATACGGCTTCCGGACAGGGCGGTCGACAATTGACGCCCTGTCTGATCTCCGGACTCTTGTAGAAGAGTCCGTTGAGAGGCGGGAGATGGTGTTGGCGGTGTCGCTGGACATCCGCAACGCTTTCAATAGTCTCCCCTTCGGCGTCATCATGGAGGCGCTTCTTTTCCATCAAATGCCTCCATATCTGCGCCGAATAGTGGGAGACTATTTGAGGGACCGGGACGTAGCGTACGTGGGACGTGGCGGCGAGCTTGGCCGTCACAGGGTGTCCCGCGGCGTTCCACAGGGGTCGGTCCTCGGCCCCCTGTTGTGGAACGTCGGTTACGACTACGTCCTCCGGTGTGGCCTCCCCCCGATGGTGCGGTCGTTCTGCTATGCAGACGACACGCTCGTCACCGTCCGGGGGACGCGGCTGGAGGATGTCCAGCGCCTGGCGTCCGTGTTCGTCAGCCATATCGTGCGGCGGATACGGACGTTGGGCTTGGAGGTAGCCCTCCACAAGACCGAGGCCATGGTGTTCCATGGGCCTCGGAGACGGCCGTCAGCGGGCGCGTCGATCGTTGTGGAGGGCGAGAGGGTCGGTCTGAAGCCCCAGATGAAGTATCTGGGGCTGGTGATCGATGGGCGGTGGGGTTTCGAGGAGCACTTCAAGCTCCTCGAGCCCCGGCTGCTGGGAGCAGCAGACGCCCTCGGGCGTCTCTTGCCCAACGTGGGGGGCCCGAGCGTGGCGTGCCGCCGACTCTACGGCGGCATCGTCCGCTCTATGGCACTGTATGGGGCGCCGGTGTGGGCTGACTGTTTAAGCCCACACGCGACCGCCTCTCTCCAGCGGGCCCAGCGCGCAATGGCGCTGCGGGCGATCCGGGGCTACCGAACGGTGTCCCGGAAAGTGGCGTGCGCTCTCGCGGGGACGCCCCCGTGGGAGCTGGTGGCGGAGGTGCTCGCTGCAGCGTACCGGCAGCGAGCGGAGGAGAGGGCCAGTGGCGATCGACTGGCCCCCCAAGAGAGGCGTGCTGCGCTCGATGGAGCGCGCGAGGAGATGTTCCGCCTATGGTCTGAGGACCTGGGCGAAGGGGCCTCAGCTACGCAAACGCGTAGCCTCGAGGCCCTACGCCCCGTCCTCAAGGCGTGGGCGGAGCGGCGCCATGGGTCGCTCACATACCATCTGGTGCAAATACTGTCCGGACATGGTTCGTTCGGACGCTATTTGCACCGGATCGGAAGAGAGCCGACCCCACAGTGCCACCATTGCGGAGCGGCGGAGGACACGGCGCAACACACCCTAACGGTGTGCTCTGCGTTCGGTGTCCAGCGCTCCGCATTGGTCACTGTGATTGGCGCGGACCTCTCCCTGCCGACCGTGGTTCTGTCCATGCTCGGTAGCGAGGGGTCCTGGGAGGCGGTCAACTCCTTCTGCGTCGACGTCATGACGCTGAAGGAGGAGGCGGAACGGGCCAGGGAGGATGACCCCCTGGCAAATCCGTGCCGCCGCAGACGCCTCCTGCGGAGAAGGCGGCAATACCAGCGCCTTCTCCATCCGGTGGGGAACCAGCGCGGTCCGAGCCCTAGGGGGGGCTCCGACCGTGCATTGCACAGGTCCCCACTGAGGGCCGACGCTCCGTATGTCCCGGCGCGTCGGCGACCCGTCTCACCAAATGACGGGTCAAGTGTGTCCGCCCATCGTTTTCGAGGGCGGTCACCCGCCCCCATCAGGGGCGGAGGAGGGGCTCGCCCGTATACAGGGCGAGCAGTCACCGACGGGGTTGTGGAAGTGTCCGAAAGGGTTCCCATGACCTCGTCAGGCCCCACCATGCCGGCGTTCGATGCGTCCTCCTCAGATGAGGACGACGCGATGATCGCCGGTTTGCTGGTCCCAAGGTGACGAGAGGACATCGGAGTGTTTTTTACCGAGTCGGCCACGGCTCGCTTTTTCTAGGGCTTCGGCCCTGGAACAGAGTCTTGGCCATCCTCGGACAGCCAGCGGGACCCCTCATTGCCCGCTGATGCGTCTGTTTGCAGATCTTTCACTCCGTTAAAAAAAAAAAAAAAAAAAAAGGTTAGGTTAGGTTGGGGTGCGAGTCAGATACCTCCACGTGGTGCATCCTGGGCAACGAGTGGTTCCAACATTCTCCGTTCGGAGAAGGTTGGGCCCAATCGGCTAACATCTGGCAAGGCGGGAGCCCCTTCTGGGCCCTGCAACTCCTATGTGCGTGCCTACTTTGGGCCGCACAGCTCGCTGCTCCTTCTGAGCAGCTTTGAGAGGAGTAACACAAAGACGGCCGCCCCTTAAGGGTTATCAGGTCGCAACGGGGGGAAAGGGGAGCACCGCGAAAGCGGTGCAACGGGGGCCTACGCCAGCCTCCGATCATCGTAAACCACTGCGGTCTCTGCAACGACCCCCACTCGCGGCGTTGTGGGGTACGCGGGTTCCGTGGTGGAGCGAGGGCTTGCCTTAACCGGCCGGCCGTGTGAAGGTCACACTATAAAACCCGAGAGAAACCTCGTTAAAACCTGTCAATATTCCCCGCCCTTGACAGTATGTAGGGTTCCCCGTGTATGAGGCCACTGCACGGGGTGACTTTTATTTGCTCTCCACTCGTGGGTTTAATGTCTAAGTTGCTCAATAAATTTTTAAAAGACGTTTCGCAGAAGTCGGCGGAGCCTGATTCCAGGTCCGTCGTGGGTAGTAGTGGTGTGTCCGACCCCAAAGGGAAGGACGTGGATGGAAGCCTTCTGGCTGGGCCCGAGAAGGGCGGAGTTGAGATTGAGACGGGCGGGCTGAAGCTCACCTTCAGTTCGTCCAGGGCTGCTGGCAGTTCATCGCCAACCGCCGCGCGTTCGCGCAGCGTGTCTGCAGCAGGAAGGGAGCGGGATGTCGACGTCGAGTCCGACTCATCGGCGGTTTCTATGAAATCGGCCGTTGACTCCGTCGCAAATCCTAAATCTTCCTTTATGAAGAAAAAGGGGAGTCGTGCCAGCTCGCCGGCAGTGTCGGCTCGCAGCAAGGGCCTAGCCCGCACCTCCCCTTATCCCAAGCGAGGTCAGAAAAACGACCAGTGCAGTGATGTGTCAGACGACAGCACCATCAGCGTCGACACTCTCACTGGCTCGTTGAAGAGGAAGCGTCCCCCCAAAACATCTAAGGGGGACAAAAAGTCGGAGGCTCTCTCGGACTCGTCTGAGGACGGTCCCAAGAAGCCAGCTCAACGTGGTCGTGGGAGACCCCCCACCACAGGAGAATACGTTGGTCTCGCCCGGGCCAAGCGTGAGCATACCGCTGCAATCCGCGAGGAGCAGCAGGTCGCGCTCGACCGGGAGGTGGCGGTAATGGAGCGCCGCGCCTACGAGACTAGGGCGGCGTTCTACGCAAGTAGATCGGAAGGTGAGGCCCCTACACCCACAGATCCGGACCTGAAGACCACCCTCGACATCGAGGAGGTGGTGAAGGCGGACTGTGCGGTCATAGTGGAGGTAGCGAAAAAGTCCTCGCACCTCCAGGGCCCCTTCCAGAAGGCGTTGAAGAAAGCGGCGCTTTCCATCATGGATTGTTTCCGCGAGGTGTCCTCTAAAAACATCTCAGAGGACACCCGCATATTGAAGGCGGAGAACGTGAGGCTGCAACAGCAACTAGCAGACCTCACGAAGAGTGTAGCAGCTTTGTCTGCAGAGGTGAGGGATCTTAAGAGCGGGAGGAAGTGCATCTCCCCTCCCCCCACTCTCCCTGAGGTTCCTGAGGTTCTGCCCTCACTGGACTCAATGGAGACAGACTGCCCTCCTCCAAGGCCTCTCTCGCCGACTGTCGTCGTGCAGGAGACGACAGGCCGCGAAAAAACCAAGGCCGTCTACGAGGAACCAGACGCCCTCCAGGCCTTCGAAGCAAGGCTGGCACGAACATTCGGGGCCATGCTTAATGCTCGCCTGGAGGGCCTGGAGGATCGCCTGCTGCCGGCCAAGAGCCTGCGACCGCCGCTTGCGGCGGACCGCAAAGCAGCAGCTGCGCCCACGCCCCCCATTACCAAGGGGAAAGCCAAGCCGGCTATACCAGCAGTGCCGGCTAAAAAGGGCAAGGTGGCGGCCAAAAAGCCTGATCCCCCGCCAAAACAGGCAAAGAAAGCTGGACCTCCTGCGGTCGTTCCATCCACCTCCCGGGGTGCTGCCAAAGCGCCTCCCCCGGTTGAGGCAGATCCGGAATGGACGACCCAGGAGTCGCGCAAAAAGCGCCAAAGGAGGAGGAGGAAGGCGACAACATCGGCCCCTCCGGAACAGGCTCCGCCCCGCCAATCCTACTCGGCGGCGGCCAAGCAACAGAAGGCGCCGCGGCGGAGGCCTAATAACACCTCAGCCCCGCCCGCCACGGCCCCTGCTAGGAAGGCCCGTAAAGTCGGTCAAAAGACCAAGCTGGTAGCGCCGAAGTCGGCGGCAGTTGTAGTGACCCTCACTCCCGAAGCGGTTGAGAAGGGGGTCACCTACGCCGACGCGCTGGCCAAAGCCCGAGACTCGGTCGACATCGACGGGATGGATATCCCAAACCGTCGGTGCCGAAACACCATGGCCGGGTCGAAGATCATTGAGATCTCGGGCAAGGCCTCTGCCGAAAAGGCCGACCAGCTGGCCGGCAAGATGAGGGAGGCCCTTGAGGGCATGGCCACGGTCATCCGGCCCACCAAAACCGCAGAATTGAGGGTGGGCGGTCTGGATGAGTCGGTGATGGAGGCGCACTTGGCCGCAAAGATCGCGGCCAAGGGGGGATGTGGTGTGGACGCCGTGAAAGTGCGCCCCATCCGTTACGGCCTTGACGGCTTTGGCTCGACGGTGGTGTCGTGCCCGGTCGCCGCTGCGAAGAAGGTCGTGGACGCCGGCCGCCTGCTGATAGGGTTCAGCGCGGCCAACGTCAGAGCACTGGAAGCCCGTTCCGACCGGTGCTTCCGGTGCATGCAGGTGGGGCACGCCAGAGCGAGCTGCCCTTCAAAAACCGACCGGAGCAACCTCTGCCACCGGTGCGGTAAGGAGGGGCACAGGGGCTTCGATTGTAGCGCGAAGCCCCACTGTGCCGTGTGTGCCGCTGCCAAGCGACCGGCAGGCCACGTTATGGGGGGGCGCAATTGTAAGCCTCCCCTGGCCAAGGGCAAGTTGCCGGCGCGTCCAGCTCGCCAGGCCGCCCCCGCCACACAGAGGGCGCCCCAAACGGGGCCCGAGGAGGTTGATATGGTGGTCGAACAATGTTAAGACGGCCCCATATCAACTTTCTGCAGGTGAACCTGAACCACTCTACCAGGGCTCAGGATTTGCTACACCAGAGCCTGGCGGAGTGGTCAGTGGATGTGGCGGCGGTGTCAGAGCCGTACTTTGTCCCCAACCAGCCCAACTGGGTGGGGGACACTTGCGACTCTGTCGCCGTGATGGTGCGCGCGGCCCCAGGTTATACACCCCCCTCAATTTATGAGAGGGGTGCTGGGTACGCGGCGGTCGTTTGGGGGGAAATGGTAGTAGTGTCGGTCTACTTTTCCCCAAACAGACCGCTCGCCGACTTCCAGAGTTTTCTGGACGTCGTCGGCGTAGCCATCAGGAGGGCGGCCCCGCGTCAGGTTCTCGTCCTTGGAGACCTGAACGCCAAGTCGGTCGTCTGGGGCTGTCCAGCGACCGACCAGAGGGGCCAGGCTGTGGAGCAGTGGGCAGCCGCTGCTGGGCTGTCGCTCCTCAACAGGGGCGCAGTCCACACGTGCGTGCGGCACAACGGAGGCTCGGTGGTGGACGTGTCGTTCGCCACCCCAGCCCTCGCGCGCACGATCAGCGGCTGGAGGGTAGTGCAGGACGTGGAGACTCTCTCGGATCATCGATACATCCGATTCGAGAGCTCCACCCTGCACCAAAGACCCCCACAGCCCACAAGCGGTGGACGGCCTCCTCGCTGGGCGCTCAGCAGGCTCAAGCCGGAGCTGGCGAACGAGACGGCGATATTTGAAGACTGGTTCTCGCGTCCGATGTCCGGTCCGGACGTCGACGAATCAGCTCGCCGTCTCCGCGGCGCTTTAACGGAGGTGTGCCAGGCTTCTATGCCTCGGGCGCAGCCTCCGCGGGACCGCCGTGAAGTTCACTGGTGGTCCCAGGACATTGCAGTCATGAGGGATGACTGCAGTGTCCAAAGGCGGGCCTACACTAGGGCCCGCCGGCGCCGCGTGAGGGACCGTCAGGAGGAAGACCGCCTGTACGAGCTGTACAGGCAGTCGAAGAAGACCCTGCAGACTGCGATTGCCTCCTCAAAGGAGGTATCCAGAGAAGAGCAGTTGCAGGGTCTGGATCGGGATCCGTGGGGGCGGCCGTATAAGCTGGCGCGCAATCAGCTCAGAGCGCGCGGCGCGCCCCTCACGGAGACGATGGATCCCGACCTCCTGGGGTCGGTCATCGGGGCACTGTTTCCCCCGGCCGAGGAGGGTTTTGTTCCCCCTCGGATGGCCCCGCCAGCTCCGGACGAGGAGGGAGGGAACGATCCTCCTCCTCTTATTGATGAGGAGGAGTGGAAGGACGCCGTCGCCCGTCTTAAGGGGCGTAAGACGGCACCGGGACCTGACGGCGTCCCGAAGCGGGTACTGGACCTGGCCCTAAAACATCTAGGGGCCAGGGCCAGGGAACTGTGCGACGCTAGTCTGAAGTTCGCACAGTTCCCCAAAGTGTGGAAGGAGGGGGCGCTATGCCTGCTACGCAAAGAGGGGCGTCCGGCGGATGACCCCTCGGCATATCGCCCCATTGTGCTGCTGGATGAAATCGGGAAGGTCTTCGAGAAGATCATCACTTCCCGAATAGTCCAGCAGCTGGGAGGGGGAACGGGCCCCGACCTCTCCGAGGCCCAATACGGCTTCCGGACGGGGCGGTCGACAATTGACGCCCTGTCTGATCTCCGGACTCTTGTAGAAGAGTCCGTTGAGAGGCGGGAGATGGTGTTGGCGGTGTCGCTGGACATCCGCAACGCCTTCAATAGTCTCCCCTTCGGCGTCATCATGGAGGCGCTTCTTTTCCATCAAATGCCTCCATATCTGCGCCGAATAGTGGGAGACTATTTGAGGGACCGGGACGTAGCGTACGTGGGACGTGGCGGCGAGCTTGGCCGTCACAGGGTGTCCCGCGGCGTTCCACAGGGGTCGGTCCTCGGCCCCCTGTTGTGGAACGTCGGTTACGACTACGTCCTCCGGTGTGGCCTCCCCCCGATGGTGCGGTCGTTCTGCTACGCAGACGACACGCTCGTCACCGTCCGGGGGACGCGGCTGGAGGATGTCCAGCGCCTGGCGTCCGTGTTCGTCAGCCATATCGTGCGGCGGATACGGACGTTGGGCTTGGAGGTAGCCCTCCACAAGACCGAGGCCATGGTGTTCCATGGGCCTCGGAGACGGCCGTCAGCGGGCGCGTCGATCGTTGTGGAGGGCGAGAGGGTCGGTCTGAAGCCCCAGATGAAGTATCTGGGGCTGGTGATCGATGGGCGGTGGGGTTTCGAGGAGCACTTCAAGCTCCTCGAGCCCCGGCTGCTGGGAGCAGCAGACGCCCTCGGGCGTCTCTTGCCCAACGTGGGGGGCCCGAGCGTGGCGTGCCGCCGACTCTACGGCGGCATCGTCCGCTCTATGGCACTGTATGGGGCGCCGGTGTGGGCTGACTGTCTAAGCCCACACGCGACCGCCTCTCTCCAGCGGGCCCAGCGCGCAATGGCGCTGCGGGCGATCCGGGGCTACCGAACGGTGTCCCGGAAAGTGGCGTGCGCTCTCGCGGGGACGCCCCCGTGGGAGCTGGTGGCGGAGGTGCTCGCTGCAGCGTACCGGCAGCGAGCGGAGGAGAGGGCCAGTGGCGATCGACTGGCCCCCCAAGAGAGGCGTGCTGCGCTCGATGGAGCGCGCGAGGAGATGTTCCGCCTATGGTCCGAGGACCTGGGCGAAGGGGCCTCAGCTACGCAAACGCGTAGCCTCGAGGCCCTACGCCCCGTCCTCGAGGCGTGGGCGGAGCGGCGCCATGGGTCGCTCACGTACCATCTGGTGCAAATACTGTCCGGACATGGTTCGTTCGGACGCTATTTGCACCGGATCGGAAGAGAGCCGACCCCACAGTGCCACCATTGCGGAGCGGCGGAGGACACGGCGCAACACACCCTAACGGTGTGCTCTGCGTTCGGTGTCCAGCGCTCCGCATTGGTCACTGTGATTGGCGCGGACCTCTCCCTGCCGACCGTGGTTCTGTCCATGCTCGGTAGCGAGAGGTCCTGGGAGGCGGTCAACTCCTTCTGCGTCGACGTCATGACGCTGAAGGAGGAGGCGGAACGGGCCAGGGAGGATGACCCCCTGGCAGATCCGTGCCGCCGCAGACGCCTCCTGCGGAGAAGGCGGCAATACCAGCGCCTTCTCCATCCGGTGGGGAACCAGCGCGGTCCGAGCCCTAGGGGGGGCTCCGACCGTGCATTGCACAGGTCCCCACTGAGGGCCGACGCTCCGTATGTCCCGGCGCGTCGGCGACCCGTCTCACCAAATGACGGGTCAAGTGTGTCCGCCCATCGTTTTCGAGGGCGGTCACCCGCCCCCATTAGGGGCGGAGGAGGGGCTCGCCCGTCTACAGGGCGAGCAGTCACCGACGGGGTTGTGGAAGTGTCCGAAAGGGTTCCCATGACCTCGTCAGGCCCCACCATGCCGGCGTTCGATGCGTCCTCCTCAGATGAGGACGACGCGATGATCGCCGGTTTGCTGGTCCCAAGGTGACGAGAGGACATCGGAGTGTTTTTTACCGAGTCGGCCACGGCTCGCTTTTTCTAGGGCTTCGGCCCTGGAACAGAGTCTTGGCCATCCTCGGACAGCCAGCGGGACCCCTCATTGCCCGCTGATGCGTCTGTTTGCAGATCTTTCACTCCGTTAAAAAAAAAAAAAAAAAAAAAGGTTAGGTTAGGTTAGGTTAGGTTAGGTTAGGTTAGGTTAGGTTAGGTTAGGTTAGGTTAGGTTAGGTTGGGGTGCGAGTCAGGTGACCTCCACGTTGGTGCACCCTGGGCAACGGCTGGTTCCAACAGTCTCCCGCTCTGGCGTGTAGTAGACGCTTGGACCCAGCCGGCTGACATCTGACTAGGCGGGGTCCCTTCTGGGCCTTGCAGCTCCCATATGTGGCCCACTCTGGGTCACATAACTCACTTTTCCATCAGAACAGTGAGAGGAGTTACTGACGGCGTCCCTTCTGGGCGTCGTACCACAAAAGACGGCCGCCTCTTAAAGGTTCTCAGGTCGCACGGGGGGGAAGGGGGCACCGGTGAGAGCGGTGCAACCGGGGTGTACGCCAGCCCCGAAGTCGGTATCTGCTCTTTCGCTGCAACGACCCCACCGCTGGCGCCGTGGGTACGCGGTGACTGGGCAGACCGGAGGCCAAACGGCCAAGAGAAGGAAAACTCACTAACACCCCGGAGAACACCGGCTAAAAACCTGTCGGTACCTCCCGCCCCCGACAGTATGTAGGGCGCCCTCGGCGTGTGGACGGCGCGTGGGTGACTTTTTGGTCCGGGGAAGGGCAGCCCCTAAAGTGCCATAGTGAGGGGGGGAATGGCAACCCGGAAATTGCCAAAACCCAATATGTCGAGCAGACCTAAATTCGTATTACCCCAGGAGGGTACCCACCGACAGGTGGGAGAACCCCTCCCCGGGGCTAGCAAGTCGGGCGCAAAGTCGTCCGTCTCGTCGGCCCCGGGCAAGCCCCTCGTATCTGGGGGGGGCAAAGATCTGCGCAGCAGGGTGCTGGAGGTGTTGGAGGTGCCGGATTCTGATGACGAATTCGGGGAGGAAGTGTGCATGGACGCAGCTGTCGACGGCCGGAAACGGCGATACGACGTTGCGGACATCGATTGTGATGCCGACGAACATCAGTCGGAGATGGAACCGAGGCCTTCCGGAGCCAAGGTTTCGTCAGGTGCGAGGGGCCGAGCCACCCGCAATCGCTGCGAGGTGTTGTCCGAGCAGCAGGCGCGGAAGAAGCGGGCCGAAAAAGAGGATCGGTTGGTCCTGTCTGTTGAGGAGGCCGAGTATGAGGAGTTGTTAGAGCAGTACTATCGACAGTACTGCTCTCCCAAAGCGGTGGCAGGGGTGGAGGTAGCTGCCCAAAAGGATGCCGCTAAGGAGGGAACAGGAACCAGCAAGGGCCGTGGTTCCAAAACCGTCCCTAAAGGGAGGTCAGCCGGGCCGTTAAGCCTGCGACTCCTTCCTCTGCCCGATGAAGAGTCTGAGGTTACCCCCTTGGACCTCGTTCCGGGCACTAAGGAGTCTGCAGCCAGAGTGGTTGAGGAGGTGGTACACCCTCCTAAAGAGGTGTTGTGGGAGTCTGGACCCGATGACCCCATGACAGCGCTGGAGGTGCAGATGCTCGGAGACGCGTGTGCTCGCATCATCGCGGAGGTGTCCCACAAGTCGGGAAACCTCCAGGGGCGGATGCAGAGGGCGCTCAATGAGTCCACCAAGACCTTGAGCCGGTGCCTGTCGAACCTGGCATCCAGGTCGGCCTCGGCGGAGACGCGCTGCACCGAGTTGGCAAACACTCGTCTTCGAGACGAAGTGGGGAGATTGGGCGCCGAGGTGCAGGCGCTCAAGAAAGAGCTGGCAGAGGTCAGGGGCTCTCGCACGAGGTCTCCTCCCCCAACATTGCCGGAGCAGCAGATGCGGGCAATCTGCGCAGAGTTGAAGGGTACTCTGGTCGCTTCTGTCGGTGCCATTGGCACCAGACTCGATGGCCTGGAGGCTAGGCTGGCTGCGCATGAGACGCGCCCTGGTTTTGTGTCTGAGAGCCGCCATAGCCTAGACGATTTCCCTCCGATAACGGAGTCGCCACGACGATGGCGCAGGACAGTTACTCCGGTTGACCTGCCCGTCGCTTTAGCCGGAGAACCGACCCCTCGCGGACCTTCGTCCCAGCCGGGTCCAAGTAGGGCTTCCGTACCACCAACGGCCCTGCCCGAGCCGTGGGTGGAAGTGCCCCGGGGTAAACGAGGCAGGAGGAAGAGGGGACAGGGAGTGCCCGCAGGCGCCCCTCCAGTGGATCCTCTCTCACCACGGAATTCGGCAGCTCGCCCTGCAACGGTGCGTGACCGCTCTGCACCGCAGGTGCCGCGAGCGACGCCGAGCCGACGGAGAAGACGAGGAAAAGGAGGAGGGAGGCTGAAACCGCCCACATCTGCTGCCATCGTGCTGCAGTTGAGGCCGGAGGCTATCTCCAATGGGGTGACCTATAGCCAGGTGATCGCCAGGGCCATTCAGGCCATTCCGATCGCCGAACTTGGCATAGAGGCTGGCGTGCGGACGAGGGTGTCTGCCACGGGTGCTCGTTTGTTCGAGGTCCCGGGGGCGGAGAGCGGCGCGAAGGCCGACAAGCTCGCCATAAGGCTTGAGCAGGAGTTGGGAGACGTGGCAACGATCGTCCGTCCAGAGAAGAGCGCAGAGCTGCGCATCTCTGGATTGGACGAATATGCCACGCCCGAGAAAGTCGCCGCGGCTGTGGCGCTGAAGACGGGGTGCTCCGTTGAGAGCGTGAGGGTGGGGGCGATAAGAGACGGCCCCAACTATGCCGGTTCGGTGATTCTGCGTTGCCCCATTCGCGCGGCAAAATCGCTAGTCACCGATGGCAGGCTGTTCCTAGGCTGGAGCTTTGCCTCGGTGGTGGCCCTTGAGCCCCGCCCGCTTCGGTGCTTCCGATGCTTGGGTGTGGGCCATGCCAGGCCAAGATGTCCGGCACAAACCGACCGCAGTGGACTTTGTTTCCGCTGTGGTCGAGCTGGGCACAAGATGGTGGAGTGCACAGCGAAAGTGCCTCGTTGTGAGGTTTGTGCCGACGCCGGCAAGCCCCATGGGCATGTGATGGGCGGCAGGGGCTGCAGTCCCCCCGCCACCAGGGCCAAGGGCCTGGTAACCAGGACTGCCGAGACTGACCCCCGTCAGGTGGGAGAAGAGGAGGAGATGGAGACGGTGGAGGAGCCACTCCCGTCTCCTAAAGTCCCTACGACCGACCACCCCAATGTCTCTCTCGAGAGAGACACAGGGTCGGAAGGCGGTAGGGTGGTAGAGGTGGAGGACCCGGGCGAAGGCCCGAGCGGGGCCCCCCCTCCTGCGTGGGAAAGACCACGCGCACCAGACGGGCGGTTCAAAGCCGCAGTGAAACCCACACCGAAGACCGGCCCCCCCACGTTCGGGGGGCCTCGCTGACCTGGGGCACAAAGGTCAGTTGAGGGACGCTAACAGCGTAGCCGGTGGAAAGCGCGGCACAATATCTTCGGACAGCTCCCGCGCTAACCACGTTATCGGTGTGAGGTTTCCCCAGGGGTTTTAGTGGGTCGGCCGCGTTTTAGGTCAACCCCACATATCCCGTAGATCGCCCCAGTCTACGGGAACTTGGTCAGCAAGTTTCCCCTGGGAAAAAAAAAAAAAAAAAAAAAAAAAAAAAAAAAAAAAAAAAAAAAAAAAAAAGGTTAGGTTAGGTTAGGTTAGGTTAGGTTAGGTTAGGTTGGGGTGCGAGTCAGATACCTCCACGTGGTGCATCCTGGGCAACGAGTGGTTCCAACGGTCTCCGTGGAGAAAGTTGGACCCAGTCGGCTAACATCTGGCAAGGCAGGAGCCCCCTTTTGGGGCCCTGCCTCTCCTGTGTGCGTGCCTACTCTGGGCCGCTCAACTCGCTGCACCTTCTGAGCACCTTTGAGAGGAGTCTCGGCGGCGCTCCTTCTGAGCGCCGTCTTTGTGGGTTTTTGTTGTAGGACACGACTTCGGGTATCGAACGTCGAGCGTCGAGTGCCGAGTGTCGAGGGTTGGGAAGTGTTTGTGAGGGTCGGAGTCCGAGTCGGGTCAGATTCGTTGTCGGAGTCGGAAGCTGAGTCGGGGTCCGGGTCACCAAAGAAGGGCAGGCGGGCTTCGCGATTTGTTGTGTCTTTTCGTCTACCAGCGAAAGCAGCGGCAGAGAGCGGAGAAGGGGGCCGGCGGTGGTCGCCTGGCCCCCAAGGGAGGCGCTCTGCTCTTGAAGGAGCACGAGAGGAGACGTTCCGCCTATAGTTTGGGGGTCTGGGCAAGGGGTCTCGGCTGCGCGAATGCGTGGTCTGGAGGCCTTGCGTCCCGTCCTCCGGGCATGGGCGGAGCGGCGCCATGGGTCGCTCGCGTACCATCTGATGCGGATACTGTCTGGACATGGTTTGTTCGGACGCTGTTTGCACCGGATCGGGAGAGGGCTGACCCCGCGGTGCCACCGTTGCGGGGCGGCGGGGGACGCGGCACAGCGCGCCCTAGTGGTGCGCTCTGCGTTCGATGTCCTGCGCTCCGCATTGGTCGCTGTGATTGGCGCGGACCTCTCTCTGCCGACCGTGGTTCTGTCCATGCTCGGTGGCGAGGGGTCCTGGGGAGGAGGTCAGCGGAGGGCGCGGAGCGGGCCGGGGGGCATGGCCCTCTGGCAGATCCGTGCCGCCGCAGACGCCTCCTGTCGGGAACCAGCGCGGTCCGAGCTCTAGGGGGGGCTTTGACCGTGCATTGCACGGGTCCCCACTGAGGGCCGACGCTCCGTATGTCCCGGCGCGTCGGCGACCCGTCTGTAAGGACGGGTCAGGTGTGTCCGCCCATCGTTTTCGAGGGTGGTCACCCGCCCCCCACCAGGGGCGGGAGAGGGGCTCGCCCAACTGGGCGAGCAAACCGACGGGGTTGTGGAAGTGTCCGAAAGGGTTCCCATGACCTCGTCAGGCTCCGGCATGCCGGCGTTCGATGCGTCCTCCTCAGATGAGGACGACGCGATGATCGCTGGTTTGCTGGTTCCAAGGTGACGAGAGGACATCGGAGTGGTTTTACCGAGTCGGCCTATACTCGCTTTCTCTAGGGCTTCGGCCCTGGAACAGAGTCTTAGCAAGAGCCTCGTACAGCCAGCGGGACAGCGGGACCCCTTTTGCCCGCTGATGCGTCTGTTAGCAGATTTCCACTCCGTCAAAAAAAAAAAAAAAAAAAAAAGGTTAGGTTAGGTTGGGGTGCGAGTCAGATACCTCCACGTGGTGCATCCTGGGCAACGAGTGGTTCCAACATTCTCCGTTCGGAGAAGGTTGGGCCCAATCGGCTAACATCTGGCAAGGCGGGAGCCCCTTCTGGGCCCTGCAACTCCTATGTGCGTGCCTACTTTGGGCCGCACAGCTCGCTGCTCCTTCTGAGCAGCTTTGAGAGGAGTAACACAAAGACGGCCGCCCCTTAAGGGTTATCAGGTCGCACGGGGGGGAAGGGGGCACCGGTGAGAGCGGTGCAACCGGGGTGTACGCCAACCCCGAAGTCGTTATCTGCCCTTTTGCGGCAACGACCCCACCTTTGGCGCCGTGGGTACGCTGCGATCGGGCAGACCGGAGGCCAAACGGCCAAGAGAAGGAAAACTCAATAACACCCCGGAGAACACCGGCTAAAAACCTGTCGGTACCTCCCGCCCCCGACAGTATATAGGGCGCCCTCGGCGTGTGGACGACGCGTGGGTGACTTCTTTTGGTCCGGGGAAGGGCAGCCCCTAAAGTGCCATCGTTTGGAGGGGGATGACAACCCGCAAATTGTCAAAAACCATCATGACAAGTAGGATTAAATACACACTACCCCAGGAGGGTACCCGCCGGGAGGCGGGAGAATCCCTCCCTGAGACCGTTTCGGTCTCAGGCTGCCCCACCGTTTCTGGGGGGGGCAAAATTCTACCTGGCGTGATTGCGCAAGCGGGCGCAAGAGGGAAGGATGGGAGATGCGAACCTGTTGAGAGCAGGCCACTGCCGGTATCCGGGCCGGCAGTTGGAAAGCAGGCTACCGGTGAGAGGGAGTCGTTGGTCGGACTTAAACTAATGTTTAAGACGCCCGACACTCAGAAGAAGAGGGATGGCGTTTCTACGCCGACTGCCGCGCGATCGCGCAGCTCTTCAGTGAGCTCGGCGGTGAAGGGAGAAAGTGTGGTGGTTCTGCCCGCTGCACTTGGTGATGGTGAAAAGGACGTCGAGTCCGACTCGTCGGCGGTCTCAATGAGATCGGCCGTGGACTCCGTCCTAAAATCAAGATCGGACTATTACCGAAAGGGGAGTCGGGCAAGCTCGCCGGCATTGTCGGTTCGCAGCAGCAGCAGCAGGAGCGAATCCCGCACCTCCCCTTATCCCACACGAGGACGGAAGAACCAGGACCAGTGCAGCGAGATGTCGGACGACAGTTGTGTCAGCACCGACACCCTCACTGGCCCCTTAAAGAGGAAGCGTCCCCCTAAACCATCTAAGGGGGACAAAAGCAATGAGTCTAATTCGGACTCGTCGGAGAACGGTCCGACAAAGAAGACGGTTCCGCGCGGTCGCGGGAGACCTCCCACCACTGGGGAGTATGTCGGCCTTGCCCAGGCCAAGCGCGAGCTCAACGCTGCAAAGCGTGAGGAGCAGCAGATCGCGCTGGACCGGGAGGTGGCTGTCATGGAGCACCGCGCCATTGAAACCCGAGCGTCCTACTACGCCAGTCGGACGGAAGATGAGGCCCTACCCACAGATCCGGACCTGAAGACCGCCCTCGACATCGAGGAGGTGGTGAAGGCGGACTGTGCGGTCATAGTGGAGGTTGCGAAGAAGTCATCGCACCTCCAGGGCCCCTTCCAGAAGGCGCTGAAAAAGTCCGCTCAATCAATACTGGACTGTTTCCGCGAAGTGTCCTCCAAATCCATCTCGGAGGACACACGTACCTTAAAGGCGGAGAACGTGAGGCTGCAGCAACAGCTGGCAGACCTCACCAAGAGCGTGGCAGTTCTGTCTGCCGAGGTTAAGGACCTCAAGAGCGGGAGGAAGCCCGGATCTTCTCCCCCTACGCTCCCCGAGGTTCCCTCGTCTATGGAGTCCATGGAGATGGACTGCCCTCCTCCAAGGCCCCTCTCCCCAATTGTTACCGTGCGGGAGACAGCTGGCCGTGCCAGGACGAAGGCCGCGGTTGATGAGCCGGACGCTCTTCAGGCTTTCGAAGCTAAGCTGGCCCGAACTTTCGGGGCCATGCTGAATGCTCGCCTGGAGGGTCTGGAGAGTCGCCTGCTGCCGGCCAAGAGCCTGCGGCCGCCGCTTGCGGCGGACCGCAAAGCAGCAGCTGCGCCCACGCCCCCCATCACTAAGGGGAAGGCCAAGCCGGCTAAACCAGCCATGCCGGCAAAACAGGGCAAGGTGGTGTCCAAAAAACCGGACCCCCCGCCAAAGCTGGCGAAAAAAGCCGGACCTCCTGCGGTCGTTCCGTCCACCTCCCGGGGTGCTGCAAAAGCGCCTCCCCCGGTCGAGGCAGGACCGGAATGGACGACGCAGGAGTCGCGCAAGAAGCGCCAAAGGAGGAGGAGGAAAGCCAAGACATCGGCCCCTCCGGAACAGGCCACGCCCCGCCAATCTTACTCGGCGGCGGCCAAGCAGCAGAAGGCGCCTCGGCGGGGGCCTACTAATACCTCAGGCCCGCCCGCCACTGCTCCTGCTAGGAAGGCCCGTAAGACCGGTCGGAAGACCAAGCTGGTCGCGCCGAAGTCGGCGGCAGTGGTAGTGACCCTTACTCCCGAAGCGGTCGAGAAGGGGGTCACCTACGCCGACGCACTGGCCAAAGCCCGAGACTCGGTCGACATCGACGGGATGGACATTCCAAACCGTCGGTGTCGAAATACCATGACCGGGTCCAAGATCATAGAGATCTCGGGCAAGGCCTCTGCGGAGAAGGCCGACCAGTTGGCCGGCAAAATGAGGGAGGCCCTTGAAGGCATGGCCACCGTCATCCGGCCCACCAAAACGGCAGAATTGAGGGTGGGCGGCCTGGATGAATCGGTGATGGAGGCGCACTTGGCCGCAAAGATCGCGGCCAAAAGTGGATGTGGTGTGGACGCCGTGAAAGTGCGCCCCATCCGCTACGGCCCAGACGGCTTTGGCTCGACGGTGGTGTCGTGCCCGGTCGCCGCTGCCAAGAAGGTCGTGGACGCCGGCCGCCTGCTGATAGGGTTCAGTGCGGCCAGCGTCAGAGCACTGGAAGCCCGTTCCGACCGGTGCTTCCGGTGTATGCAGGTGGGGCACGCAAGAGCGAGCTGCCCTTCAAAGACCGACCGGAGCAACCTTTGCTACCGGTGCGGTAAGGAGGGGCACAGGGGCTACGAATGTAGCGCGAAGCCCCACTGTGCCGTGTGTGCCACTGCCAAACGACCGGCAGGCCACGTAATGGGGGGGCGTAGTTGTAAGCCTCCCCTGGCCAAGGGCAAATTGCCGGCGCGCCCAGCTCGCCAGGCCGCCCCCGCCACACAGAGGGCGCCCCAAACGGGGCCCGAGGAGGTTGATATGACGGTCGAGTAATGTCGGGACGACCTCATATCAACTTCCTTCAGGTGAACCTGAACCACTCTACCAGGGCTCAGGATCTGCTACACCAGAGCCTGGCGGAGTGGTCAGTGGACGTGGCGGCGGTGTCAGAGCCGTACTTCATCCCCAACCAGCCCAATTGGGTGGGGGACACATGCGACTCTGTCGCCGTGATGGTGCGCGCGGCCCCAGGTTACACACCCCCCTCAATCTATGAGCGGGGTGCTGGGTACGCGGCGGTCGTTTGGGGAGAAATAGTAGTAGTGTCGGTCTACTTTTCCCCAAACAGACCGCTCGCCGACTTCCAGAGTTTTCTGGACGTCGTCGGCGTAGCCATCAGGAGGGCGGCCCCGCGTCAGGTTCTCGTCCTTGGAGACCTGAACGCCAAGTCGGTCGTCTGGGGTTGTCCAGCGACCGACCAGAGGGGCCAGGCTGTGGAACAGTGGGCAGCCGCTGCTGGGCTGTCGCTCCTCAACAGGGGCGCAGTCCACACGTGCGTGCGGCACAATGGAGGCTCGGTGGTGGACGTGTCGTTCGCCACCCCAGCCCTCGCGCGCACGATCAGCGGCTGGAGGGTAGTGCAGGACGTGGAGACTCTCTCGGATCATCGATACATCCGATTCGAGAGCTCCACCCTGCACCAAAGGCCCCCACAGCCCACAAGATGTGAACGGCCTCCTCGCTGGGCGCTCAGCAGGCTCAAGCCGGAGCTGGCGAACGAGACGGCGATCTTTGAAGACTGGTTCTCGCGTCCGATGTCCGGTCCGGACGTCGACGAATCAGCTCGCCGTCTCCGCGGCGCTTTAACGGAGGTGTGCCAGGCTTCTATGCCTCGGGCGCAGCCTCCGCGGGACCGCCGTGAAGTTCACTGGTGGTCCCAGGACATTGCAGTCATGAGGGATGACTGCAGTGTCCAAAGGCGGGCCTACACTAGGGCCCGCCGGCGCCGCGTGAGGGACCTCCAGGAGGAAGACCGCCTGTACGAGCTGTACAGGCAGTCGAAGAAGACCCTGCAGACTGCGATTGCCTCCTCAAAGGAGGTATCCAGAGAAGAGCAGTTGCAGGGTCTGGATCGGGATCCGTGGGGGCGGCCGTATAAGCTGGCGCGCAACCAGCTGAAAGCGCGCGGCACGCCCATTACGGAGACGATGGATCCCGACCTCCTGGGGTCGGTCATCGGGGGATTGTTTCCCCCGGCCGAGGAGGGTTTTGTTCCCCCTCGGATGGCCCCGCCAGCTCCGGACGAGGAGGGAGAGAGCGATCCCCCTCCTCTTATTGATGAGGAGGAGTGGAAGGACGCCGTCGCCCGTCTTAAGGGGCGGAAGACGGCACCGGGACCTGACGGCGTCCCGAAGCGGGTACTGGACCTGGCTCTAAAACATCTAGGGGCCAGGGCCAGGGAACTGTGCGACGCTAGTTTGAAGTTCGCACAGTTCCCAAAAGTATGGAAGGAGGGGGCGCTATGCCTGCTACGCAAAGAGGGGCGTCCGGCGGATGACCCCTCGGCATATCGCCCCATTGTGCTGCTGGATGAAATCGGGAAGGTCTTCGAGAAGATCATCGCTTCCCGAATAGTCCAGCAGCTGGGAGGGGGAACGGGCCCCGACCTCTCCGAGGCCCAATACGGCTTCCGGACAGGGCGGTCGACAATTGACGCCCTGTCTGATCTCCGGACTCTTGTAGAAGAGTCCGTTGAGAGGCGGGAGATGGTGTTGGCGGTGTCGCTGGACATCCGCAACGCCTTCAATAGTCTCCCCTTCGGCGTCATCATGGAGGCGCTTCTTTTCCATCAAATGCCTCCATATCTGCGCCGAATAGTGGGAGACTATTTGAGGGACCGGGACGTAGCGTACGTGGGACGTGGCGGCGAGCTTGGCCGTCACAGGGTGTCCCGCGGCGTTCCACAGGGGTCGGTCCTCGGCCCCCTGTTGTGGAACGTCGGTTACGACTACGTCCTCCGGTGTGGCCTCCCCCCGATGGTGCGGTCGTTCTGCTATGCAGACGACACGCTCGTCACCGTCCGGGGGACGCGGCTGGAGGATGTCCAGCGCCTGGCGTCCGTGTTCGTCAGCCATATCGTGCGGCGGATACGGACGTTGGGCTTGGAGGTAGCCCTCCACAAGACCGAGGCCATGGTGTTCCATGGGCCTCGGAGACGGCCGTCAGCGGGCGCGTCGATCGTTGTGGAGGGCGAGAGGGTCGGTCTGAAGCCCCAGATGAAGTATCTGGGGCTGGTGATCGATGGGCGGTGGGGTTTCGAGGAGCACTTCAAGCTCCTCGAGCCCCGGCTGCTAGGAGCAGCAGACGCCCTCGGGCGTCTCTTGCCCAATGTGGGGGGCCCGAGCGTGGCGTGCCGCCGACTCTACGGCGGCATCGTCCGCTCTATGGCGCTGTATGGGGCGCCGGTGTGGGCTGACAGTCTTAGCCCACACGCGACCGCCTCCCTTTAGCGGGCCCAGCGCGCAATGGCGCTGCGGGCGATCCGGGGCTACCGAACGGTGTCCCGGAAAGTGGCGTGTGCTCTCGCGGGGACGCCCCCGTGGGAGCTGGTGGCGGAGGTGCTCGCTGCAGCGTACCGGCAGCGAGCGGAGGAGCGGGCCAGTGGTGATCGACTGGCCCCCCAAGAGAGGCGTGCTGCGCTCGATGGAGTGCGTGAAGAGATGTTCCGCCTATGGTCTGAGGACCTGGGCGAAGGGGCCTCAGCTACGCAAACGCGTAGCCTAGAGGCCCTACGCCCCGTCCTCAAGGCGTGGGCGGAGCGGCGCCATGGGTCGCTCACATACCATCTGGTGCAAATGCTGTCCGGACATGGTTCGTTCGGACGCTATTTGCACCGGATCGGAAGAGAGCCGACCCCACAGTGCCACCATTGCGGAGCGGCGGAAGACACGGCGCAACACACCCTAACGGTGTGCTCTGCGTTCGATGTCCAGCGCTCCGCATTGGTCACTGTGATTGGCGCGGACCTCTCCCTGCCGACCGTGGTTCTGTCCATGCTCGGTAGCGAGGGGTCCTGGGAGGCGGTCAACTCCTTCTGCGTCGACGTCATGACGCTGAAGGAGGAGGCGGAACGGGCCAGGGAGGATGACCCCCTGGCAAATCCGTGCCGCCGCAGACGCCTCCTGCGGAGAAGGCGGCAATACCAGCGCCTTCTCCATCCGGTGGGGAACCAGCGCGGTCCGAGCCCTAGGGGGGGCTCCGACCGTGCATTGCACAGGTCCCCACTGAGGGCCGACGCTCCGTATGTCCCGGCGCGTCGGCGACCCGTCTCACCAAATGACGGGTCAAGCGTGTCCGCCCATCGTTTTCGAGGGCGGTCACCCGCCCCAATCAGGGGCGGAGGAGGGGCTCGCCCGTCTATAGGGCGAGCAGTCACCGACGGGGTTGTGGAAGTGTCCGAAAGGGTTCCCATGACCTCGTCAGGCCCCACCATGCCGGCGTTCGATGCGTCCTCCTCAGATGAGGACGACGCGATGATCGCCGGTTTGCTGGTCCCAAGGTGACGAGAGGACATCGGAGTGTTTTTTACCGAGTCGGCCACGGCTCGCTTTTTCTAGGGCTTCGGCCCTGGAACAGAGTCTTGGCCATCCTCGGACAGCCAGCGGGACCCCTCATTGCCCGCTGATGCGTCTGTTTGCAGATCTTTCACTCCGTTAAAAAAAAAAAAAAAAAAAAAAAAAAAAGGTTAGGTTAGGTTAGGTTAGGTTAGGTTAGGTTAGGTTGGGGTGCGAGTTAGATGACCTCCCCGTGGTGCATCCTGGGCAACGGGTAGTTCCAACAGTCTCCGCCTGGCTCGTTGTAGACGTTGGACCTGTCCGGCTAACATCTAACATAGGTGGGGTCCCTTCTGGGCCTTGCAACTCCCATACGTGGCCCACTATGGGTCGCATAACTCACTCGCTCCTTCTGAGCAGTGAGAGGAGATTGGACGACGCCCCTTCTGGTCGTCGTTTTAAAAGACGGTCGCCCCTTAAGGGTTTTTAGACCGCAACGGGCGTATCTGTGCGCAAAGACTGGTGGGGTATTGCAACCCGCAAATTGCTGGACAACACTTATGACAAGCAGACCTACAAAATTATTACCCCAGGAGGGTACCCGCAAGGCGGGAGAACCCCTCCTCGGGACCGGCAAGCTGGGCGCTAAAGCGTCCGACCTGTCGGCCCCGGGCAAGCCTCTCGTGTCTGGGGGAGGCATAGACCTGCATGGCGGAGTGTTCGGAGAAGACGAGTACTACTCGTCAGACGAGGAAGTAGAAATGCACGATCTGGAGAGTGAGAGCCGAAAGCGGGCTCACCCAGTCGTGGAATATGACTCAGGCGACGATGAGTTTTTGGCCGAGAATGAGTACCCGGCAGCGGCTTTGTTGGGGGCTCCCTCAACAAGCCGGGGTCGTGGCGCTTACCTTGGCACTTCCGTCGGCCTGCGTGCCGCTCAACAAGAGCTGAGTCGGCTAGAGGAAGAGGACAGGAGCCTCGCTGGTGAGCGAGAGAAGTCGCAGAAGGAAGCCTTAGCGGAGAAAAGGAAGAGTGCCCCAAAAAAGGGTCCTGCTAAGAGTCGTTTGCAGTCCAGGGACAACACCATCAGTGTCCCCACTGCGGCAGAGGTTGAGCTAGCCACCCAAATCATCATCCCTTGGGAGGCGGAGCCGGGTGGACCATCAGCACAGGATGTCCACGAAGTAGGGATTCTGTGTGCTAGAGCTGTTAAGGAGGTGTCTAGGAAGTCGGGCAACATCAAGTCGACGCTCCAAAAGACGCTTAATAACGCCGCCAGCACCATGACTCGGGTCATGTCCAACCTGTCGTCTAGGACGCTCAGCGTTGAGACCAAAGACCTCAGAGAGGACAACAAGAGACTGCGGTTAGAACTGCAGTCGCTTAGAGCGGAGGTTGATCTCCTACGAAAGGAAGTCGGCAAGGGGAAGAAATCCCCTTCCCGTAGTGAGGTCCCTTCTAATACCGGACCAGACCAAAATGCCTCTGGCATATTTGGCGTGATTCAGCGCTCCTTGAACGCTTCCATCGGGGAATTGAGTTCTCGCCTCGATGGAATCGAGTCTAGGCTGCCTGGATCCGAGAGGACCCGACCGCTTTTAGCGGCCGATCGCAGGCGATCGGTGGAATATCCACCTCTCCCTGCCCCGATTGTGACCAATCCGTCGGTTAGTCGACCACCGGCGAAGAAAACCTCCCGTCTCTCTGCGACAACAACACCAGTCGCCCGTCGTGCTGCTATGCCGACGGTTTGCCCAGCAGTGGCTGCCCCTGCGCCTCCTTTGGAGGCGCCGCAGGCGGTAACTCGTGGCAAAAAAGGGAGGCGACGAGGTAAGAGGAGGCGTAAACCGCTTGCTGAGGGGGCAACACCATCTCGCCCCCAAGCGGCTTCAGGCCGCCATGTGCAAGGACGGACACGCGGCAAGACAGTGCGCGTAAATACGCCCAGGTCCGCAGCGATTATCATCACGCTGCGACCTGAGGCCATTGAAGGAGGCGTTACTTACGCCCAAACGCTACAGAAGGCGATAAGGAGCGTCCCACTCGCCGACCTTGGCATCACTGCTGGGGTCAGGACGAAGATGACGGCGACGGGAGCCAGACTTGTCGAGGTTTACGGGCAGCAGAACCGTGACAAGGCTGACCTACTTGCTGGTCGTCTCAAAGAGGTCATCTCCGATGTGGCCACTGTCGTCCGGACCGAGAAATGCGTGAGCCTGCGCATCTCGGATCTGGACGAGTCCGTCACGAAGGAATCCCTCTTGGAGGCGATTGCGACGAAGGGAGGATGTTCCCGGGAGTTCATCCGAGTGGGGAACATTCGCATGGGCCCCAACAAAACTGGCGCGACAATTGTGAGCTGCCCAACAAAGGCAGCGAAAGCTATTGTTGCTGCGGGTAGGTTACTCTTCAGTTGGAGTGCCGCCCAAGTGACTGTCCTAGAGCCCCGCCCTATGCGGTGCTTTAGATGCATGGGAGTAGGACATACGCGCCCGAGGTGCCCCTCGGACGTCGATCGCACCGGAAATTGTTTCCGGTGTGGTCAATTAGGTCACCGAGCAGCGACATGCTCGAAGAAGGAGTCGCACTGCGCTGTCTGCGCAGCGGCAGGTGTACCACACAAGCATGTGATGGGCGGCCGGGGTTGTAGCCCCCCGGCCACCAGAGGCATAACATCTGCATCTGGCCCCGAGGCTGTTGAGAGGGAGCTCGGCAACGAGCGGATGGAAACAGTCGAGGAGGTGGCGAGCGTTGAGACGCCAGCGCCCCCCCCGACGCCACAGAGCGCGGTTAGTAAAACCGCCTCAGTGACGCAGGACGCAGTGTCCAAGCCCAAGCTCGCACCGGAACGCATTCCGATTGTGGTGCTTGAGCGTGAGCGTTGTTTGCGCGAACGCGCATCATCTCTTCGGAGACGCATGCCGCGTAGCGAAGCAGAAGAGGAGAGAGAGCGTGAGGCGCTCCGTGAAGAAGAGGAGACAGGGCGTCGACCTTCCTTTACAAGGTCGGCGGATGGCAAATTTGCCAGCAAGAAGGGAGCCCCTTAAGGGCGGCTACACCTAAGTCGAGTGCCGTTTCGCACGTCTGAGGGCCAAGCGAGTAGTAGCCAAATGGCAGGTATCGCAAGGCCTTAGAACAGATCCGACTGTGTACGCTGTGTTTTTGCTCGGGTATGTCTGGTGGACCCTCTCTCTCACCCGGCGCATTAGCGTAGGGAAAGGGAGACGGAAAACTAGAAGAGTCCCAGACGATTTGAAGTTCACTTTGGGCTGATAATGTACGATAAAGGTTTTCACAGCGAGAAAAAAAAAAAAAAAAAAAAGGTTAGGTTAGGTTAGGTTAAAAACGGGACCAGATGTCAGCACGGCCTAGCTACACCATCTTGCAGGCGAACCTCAACCGCTCTGTCGCCGCACAAAACTTACTTGTGCAGCAAATGACGGAGTGGGGGGTTGGTGTGGCTCTGGTGGCAGAGCCGCACTCAGTGCCCATTGGGTCCAATTGGATCGGGGACACAAAAGGGTTGGTGCTTATTGCCACCCTGCCGGATGGTGGGGCTACCCCTGTCATATTAAAGGAGAGGGGTCCAGGCTACGTTGCTGTGGCTTGGGGTGACATTGCCCTGGTGGCCGTCTATTTCTCTCCCAACCGTCCGCTGAGTGAATTTAGGCAGTTTATGACGCGGCTCCTCGGCGTGGTGCGGCGTCTGTCCCCGCTACAGGTGATACTAGCGGGGGACTTAAACGCGAAATCCACCACGTGGGGTTCCAATAGAACCGACCACAGAGGGACGGAGGTGGAGGAGTTTGCGGTGGAGAGTGGCCTAGTCCTGCTAAACCGAGGCAGTGTGAGTACGTGTGTGCGGTGGCAGGGGGAGTCAATAGTTGACGTGTCCTTTGCCACCCCTGCCATTGCTGCCCGAATCACAGAGTGGAGGGTCATGGAGGGGGAGGAGACCCTCTCTGACCACCATTATGTGTGGATGAGGGTCTCCCCCGTCTCCCTGACCACCCTCCGGCCAGGAGACGGAGTCCAAACGGCTCGATTTCGAAAGTGGGCCCTCACACGCCTGAATCGCGAGGCGGCGAATGAGGCAGCACTGCTGGAGACTTGGCTCCCGGACCCCCCAACGTCCATGAATGTAGACCTTCAGGCGGTGAAGTTCCAAAGCTCACTTGCCCGCGTCTGTGACGCAAGCATGCCCAGGGCTGGAGATCGACCCCACCAAAGGGCGGTGTACTGGTGGTCGCAGGTAATTGCCGACCTGCGTACCGCCAGTATACTGGCACGACGAGAGTACCAGCACTGTAGGAGAAGGAGGCACACGCGTGACGAGGAGGCCCAGCTCTACGCCGCCTACAGGACAGCTAGGAAGAGTCTGCAGGTGGAAATTCTCCGGGCCAAAACATCGGCCTGGAACGAGTTCCTGGTGGACCTAGATAGAGACCCATGGGGGAGGCCATATCGAATGGTGAGGAGCAAATACCGGAACTCGGCCCCCCCCACTGAGTCATTTGACCCGGTACTCTTGAGTAGGATTGTGGACGGACTCTTCCCAGCCCGCCATTTTGATGTGGCTCCGTTTGTCGCTCCGGAGGTGAATGAGAACCGCGATATGGGCTCCATCCCTCAGATCACCGAGGAGGAAATGGAGTTCGCCGTCGAACGCCTCCGCCTGAAAAGAAAGGCACCCGGGCCGGATGGCGTTCACGGCAAGGCGCTGGTTATTGCCCTAGACCATCTCGGAGGAAGGCTGACCGGCCTCCTGAACTGTTGCCTTGTTCAGGGAAAGTTCCCCAAGGTGTGGAAGGAGGGCCGGCTCTGCCTTTTAAAGAAGGAAGACCGTCCACCGGACATGCCATCGGCTTATAGACCGATTGTCCTGCTGGACGAGACGGGCAAGCTTTTTGAGCGTGTGCTCGCTGCCCGTATCGTCGAGCATCTGGATACCGGCGGGCCCAACATTGAGCCTTCTCAGTATGGGTTTCGCCGGGGCAGGTCTACGGTGGACGCGGTACTTGCCCTCCGAAATACTACCGATGCGGCAGTCGCGAGAGGGGAGAGGGTGTTGGCAGTCTCGCTAGATATAGCGAACGCCTTTAACACCCTCCCCTTCAGCTGTATAAACCAGGCCCTCAAGTACCACAGGGTACCTTGGTACCTCAGGAGGGTTCTGGAAGACTATCTGCGGGACAGGATGGTGTTGTACCTAGAGAGGGGTTCGAGGCGCATTAGTGCTCGCCGTATGATGTGCGGTGTTCCACAGGGGTCGGTCCTTGGACCCCTCCTGTGGAACATCGGATATAACTGGGTCCTGAGGGGGACATACCTCCCCAGGACGGGGGTCATCTGCTATGCGGATGACACCCTAGTCACTGCGCGTGGCGGTGACTACCAGCGTACGGTGAGGCTGGCGTCGATTATGGCCACTCTGACCATATCGAGAATTCGCATGCTGGGAATGGAGGTGGCAATATCTAAAACGGAGGCCATGGTCTTTCACGGCCCCCGTAAAAAGCCCCCCGGCGGCTGGACGATCGACGTCGACGGCATCCAGGTCGAGATACGGTCCCAGATGAAATATCTGGGACTTACTCTTGATAGCCGATGGACGTTCGTGCCTCACTTCTCCGAGATGGCGCCTCGGGTTGTGAAGGCGGCGATGGCGCTTGCGCGTGTTCTGCCGAACATCGGGGGTCCGGGCGAGAGCTGCCGGAGATTGTATGCTGGAGTGCTGCGCAGCATGGCGCTCTACGGCGCACCGGTTTGGTCTGACTCGCTCTCCCGCAGGAACATTGCCTTCCTACGAAGACCACAAAGAGTGGCTGCGGTGAGGGCGATAAGGGGATACCGAACGGTGTCGTACACGGCGGCAACGGCCCTAGCGGGTATGATCCCGTGGGAGCTCGAGGCCAAGGTTCTCACCGAGGTCTTCGAGTTCCGCACGGAGAGAGGAGCCGATGGCGAGCGGCCGACCATGGAGGAGGTAATGGACTGCAGGCGAATCGCAAGGGACATGGCGGTGTGGCAGTGGGAACTGAACTTGGAGTCCCCAGCTGCCGGTGCCCGTACTGCCGAAGCTATCCAGCCGGTCCTACCGAGATGGATTGATAGGCCATTCGGTACGATGACGTACCATTTGACACAGGTACTGACCGATCACGGGTGCTTCGGTAAGTACCTGTGTCGAATAGGTAAGGAGGAAAGGCCTGACTGCCATCAGTGCGGAGCTGCTGAGGACACGGCGCAGCACACTCTCCAGGTGTGCAGTGCCTTTGCCTCGCAGCGACGCGCTCTGGAGTTGGCATTGGGGGGAAGGGGAAGTCTCGCTCTCCCAGACGTCGTAGATGCGATGCTGGAGAGCGTAGACAACTGGAATGCGGTGTCGCGCTTCTGCAGTGAGTGCATAGGCATAAAGGAGGAGGCGGAAAGAGCGCGCGAAAACGCGGCCGACGCTACCCCTGCCAGGAGACGGAGGAGGAGGAGGAGGCGGAGGGACGCTGATCTCCACCCACCGTAGTCCGGATCCCATGGAGCGGGTGTCCGATGTCGGGTTCTGCCCCTGATGCCGGTCGAACCTGCGGGAGAAAGATGTACATATATATATATGTTTGTGTGGTATAAATGGTCTATGTTTGTATGAATATGGTACTTGTAAATATGAGTGTGTAAATGTGTAAATATATATCTGTGTTTGTAAATATGTTCTTGTGTGTAAAGGTTGCGCTGTCCAAACGGATGGGGTGACCTCTTGAGGTAACCTCCCTTGAGGTTGAACCACAACATGCCCTCGGGTGTGGTGTGGTTTCGGACGTCGCGAACGCGTACCGCTCGTGTGGCCACGCGTGCCGGCCCTAAACGCACAAACGTGCGAGTGGGCCGGCGCGGGTGATCACACGGGCGCCAGGGTGAATCCCGCGGTTCAATTCCCTAGGAAAGGCCCCGCGGCCTTCACCTGTTTTTCGGAGTTTGGTCCCCCAGAGGTTTAGTGGGTATCCCCCTCCGTCTCACCCTTCCCGGTCTTGGGCTTCTCCCTTGACAGCCGACTGGAGATAATGGCGTCTCCGGATAGTCGGTGGGTCGTGGAAAGACGGACGGGCGAGTCCCACATAACCGCCAGGCCTCTTCAAGGTCGGGTACTCGTAAAGAGTTCCTCTGGGTAAAAAAAAAAAAAAAAAAAAAAAAAAAAAAAAAAAAAAAAAAAAAAAAAGGTTAGGTTAGGTTAGGTTAGGTTAGGTTAGGTTAGGTTAGGTTAGGTTAGGTTAGGTTAGGTTAGGTTTTTTTTTTTTTTTTTTTTTTTTTTTTTTTTTTTTTTTTTTTTTTTTTTTTTTTTTAATTCCTATTCTGCTAGTTTATTTCTCCCACGGGATGGGAGGTATTGTTTGCTTTATTCTCTTTCATTCCAGTTCTCGCATTTATGCCTCTCGTACTTTCATTCTTATTCCACTTTGTCATTCCTCATCTTTTATTCTATTTTATACGGCTGGGTTTGCCGTCTATTTCTTCTTAACACTACCATCATCCTAGCTATACTTTATTTCTTATTAATATGTCTTATTTTCTAAAAAGGGATACAGGGTCAAAAAATATACTGTTGAGCCCCAGATTGGCTTTTTCTTTTTTACATTTTTCCTATTTCTATTTTCTTATTTCTATTTTCTTAGCTTTTATTTATTCTTATTACTACATTCTCTATTTCTATTTTCTTATCTTATATCAAAACTATACATTTAGTTTGCAAACTTATATTCTAATTCTTAACATTTTCATCTTTGATTTGTGTGCTTGAGAGATTTACTGCGCATTCGTCATGAATGCGCATAAATCCCTCCATCTTTTTATGCATTAATATTTTTTGTTGCTTACTAATTCTTATTTCTATTACAAACTATTTCCATAAGTTTTGTACCATATTTTAAGAATATGTCCCTGGATTCCTTCGCGGCCAGGAGGTCCGCGAAGTTTTTAGGGACAATGCGGGTGCCCAATTCCGCCTCGATATTGTACCTCTCACGAGTGTGTATAGGGCACTCGGAGAGGATGTGTGTAACTGTTTCGTGTATGTCTGGGTCACAGGCGCACGACGGGCTGTCCTTACACTTAAACCTGTGTAAGTACGCAGAGAGCCCACCGTGACCCGTGAGCATTTGTGTGGTGTGTTTTGTGTGGGTGAATTTGCGTGTAATTTTGTATGCAGCGGTGGTGTCAGTAAAGAAGAGTTTGGTGACCTCGGCTGTAGTACCCGACTGGTACCTCTCGTTCCACTCGCCCAGCGTCCCATCCCTGATGAGGCGCTTTGCGAACGATACAGGGCACCTGTCATAGTCAGGCTTTCTCTTCGACTTTATAGCGGCCTCCTTGGCTAGCACGTCGGCCCTTTCGTTCCCTTCCAACCCCGCATGTGCTTTAATCCAGTGCAAGGTGACAGCTTTGCTCTGTCCAAATGCCGTGTTAATGTTATCTCGAACACCTACTGCGAGGGGGTGGAGGGAATTACCGCC
The DNA here is from genome assembly GCA_949315975.1 of Eudonia truncicolella. Classification (NCBI taxonomy): domain Eukaryota; kingdom Metazoa; phylum Arthropoda; class Insecta; order Lepidoptera; family Crambidae; genus Eudonia; species Eudonia truncicolella. Next base: position 36,554 of record OX438831.1, on the reverse strand, counting down.
GGTGACGGCTTGCAGGGCTGCCATGGAGTCGCTATAAACTCCAAAAGAAAATTCCTTCCTTCTAAGTACTACTTCCGAGGCTTTGTGGAGTGCTAACAGTTCGGCCTGAAAAACTGTGCTGTACGACGGCAGTGCAAGTTTGAACGTTCCAATTTCGGCAGCGCCCCTCCAAAGAGATAACGCCGCTCCAACCTTCCCGTCTATCTTGCTGCCGTCGGTGTATATCTGTATGTCGTAAGTGTTCGTGTGTATTTGCGTTTGATCTGTGATGTGTGTGATGTCAATGTGCATATACTCGGCCGGATGTGGTAGGTGTAATGCAGGATGTGGAGTCTCTATGTCTCTGCCCCGAAGGTCGGGCCGGGGCACCCCCCTCCTCACTTCATAAAGGGCTGCGGCCTCTTTAATCCGGAGGTCGAGGGGAAGCGTCCCAGACAGAACCAGGGCAGAGGTGAGTGATACTGTTTTATATGCTTTGCACATTTTTTGTGCAAATCCCCGTTGTAGCGTATCCAGCTGTTTGCGCGTCATGATCTTATCCGCGGCAGGGGCCCAAGCGCTAGCTGCATATGTTACAACGGGTTCCACCGCTGCGGTGTATATCGTCTTTGCAACTTCTGGCGTTAATCCCCAGTTTACGTACGCCGCTTTTGAAAGATGTTTATAGAAAGCGGCGGCTTTGCGACAGACGTTGTTAATGTGTGCATTGAACGTTAGTTTGTGGTCGATCGTTAGGCCTAGGAGTTTTATCTCTTTCCTATCTTCAATCCGTATCCCGTTCATGTTGAGGCGGGGGGTGTCATATTTAAGCTTCTTGGTAATTGTGAGGCTATGGGTCTTGTGTGCTGCAAAGTTAAGCTTATTATGTTTACCCCACGCCGCAACATGTTCGAGCACTGGATTGGCTTGCTCCTGTATTGCCTGAGCTGTGTCGCCGACAAATAAAAGGACGATGTCGTCCGCAAACGCCTGAACATGGACCCTCCGTTCCTCCAAGGTGTGCAGGAGGGGATCGAGCAACAAATTCCATAATATGGGGCCCGCTATGGATCCCTGTACACAGCCCTTCGCGGGACTCCTGTTCACCTCTTTGCCGGCGTACCTTATGTTGACCACTCTTTCGCTCATATAACTGTCCAGCACTCTTCTGAGGTTGATTGGGCACTCCTCTTCAGCCAATCTGGTCCTAATTGCTGGCCACCAAGCGTTGTCAAAAGCTCCCTCAATGTCCAGGGATATGAGTGTAATTATCTTCTTTTCACGAAGATTATCCCTAATGGTGTTGATGAGGACATAGAGGGAGTCCTCCGTGCTGCGCTGGGGCACAAATCCGTATTGGTATGGGCTCAGCTTAGGCAAGATGTAATACTTAAGCCGGCCCACTAGCATCTTCTCGAAGATCTTACCCAGCACCGGTAGGAGGCCGATTGGTCTATACGACTTAGGAGCCGTGTAGTCCTCCTTTCCGGGCTTCCTAAGTATGACCACTGTGGCCTTCTTCCAGCATCTTGGGAATGAACCCAACTCGAGGCATTTGTTAGCCAGGCCCAGAAACAAGTCCGGGTCTTCCCCTATCGCCTTTCTGCAGATGTCCGCAGTCAATCCATCATCCCCGGGGGCCTTCTTTGGATTAAAAGAGTGGACAGCATTTCGCAACTCTGTTTCCGTAAAGGGTGGGTCTAGTACATCAGTACTCGACCCCTCATTCACTGTGCTCGCTCTGGTGCGTATCTGCTTATGCAGGTCGCTGTCCGCTTCGATCAGATCCTCAGGGTAGAAAACCTCCGCAAGATGTTGTGCGGAGCCTTCTGCGTCTAGCTGGGTATCACCCTTCTTGAGCGGTAAGTCTTCCTCTCTGGTGGTGGTTCTTCTGAGGACTCGATAAATGCCATCCCAGACGGATTCCTTTTCTTGCTTGTTGCAGAACTCCTTCCACGACCTGGTCTGTGCGACGGCGGCGGCAGTCTCATACTCTTCTTTCTGTTTCAGGTAGTCGGCGACTACGGCAGCTCTTCGACGCGGTGCGGCGCATCTGATGCGGTGCTTCTTCGTGGTCGTCATCCTCTTCAGTTCGGCCAGCTCTTCGGACCACCACGGCAAGGTAAGTATGGTTTTGTTTTTCTTTGTAGGGATCGAGAGTTTGCATGCTTGTACTACAGCTTCATTGTATACTTCTGCTTCTTTTTCTATTTTGCTTTTAGTTGTAATTAAATTAATTTTGCTTGTATTTAAATTTATATTTTCTTTAATGTTCTTAAATTCTAAATTAAATTTTTGCCAATCTGCTTTTTTAGTATTAAAGATTCTAGTAGTTCTCTCGATCCTTACTCCCCTTGACTTTTTCAGGTTAATATCGAAGGTTATGCCGTTGTGGTCCGAGCTGGTGAGGTCTTCGACGACACGCCATTTCACGATTCGTGTCAGCAGGTTCTCTGCACACACCGTTACATCTATGCTGCTAGTATATCGCCGACCTCCCCGTACGACGTCGTATGTGGGGGTGTTGCCGCCGTTCAGGATATAGTATCCCAGCTCGTGGATGGTGCCCGCCATGTCATCACCCCTGTGATCGCTCATGCGACCTCCCCACCACGTGCTCTTTGCGTTACAGTCCCCTCCCATTAAGACGTTGTTAGGGCCTAGTTTGGTGTCGATCTCGTGAAGAGATGTCAGGTAGGGTTCTATGGGCGTGTCGGGCTCAAAATAAAAGCTGACGAGCGTCAGACTCCAGGCGCTGGTCTTTACCTCTATCACTACTATGTTAGTAGTGGTGAATTCCGGGTGCTGGACGACGTCAATGTCGGGGTCAAATACGGCGATGACCGCCTTGACGTTTCCCGGACCCGCGCACTGGAAGAGACGCGCGCTACCTCGAGCCTTCATTTTGTGCCCCGCTCCGATGTATGGCTCCTGAAGAAGAGCGATGGCCGCCTTACGCTTCCCGGCCTCGATGTAGAGCTCTTCCGTTGCCAGCTTCTTTCTTTGCAAGTTGGTTTGGAGCACGTGGTAGGGAGCCGCTCTTGTTGGGACGCCCTTAGCACTGGTACGCGACTGTGGACCTTGCTATACTGTCCCACTTCCGGCGAATTGGACAGTCGACGCTGAATGCATTGTGGTCCCTCTGGGCCAATTGGGCTCTGCAGCAGTTTCTGCAAGAGGGCAGGGCGCCGGCATCCGTCCATGTGGGGCAGTCCATCAGAATATGCCCCGCAATCCCACAGTGGCTGCACGCCGGCTCCTTCTCCCTGCAGAAACCCCTGCTGTGTCCATAACCCAGGCATTGGGAACATTGCACCAGCGGCGACTGGTCCTCTACCCGGACGCGCTGTAGGTCAATATGCATGTACCCTTTGTCCATCAGCCTGTTCCAGATCCTGGTGCTTACCCTCATTACGACATGATGGGTGTGAGGGTTCCGCGCTCTTTTCTTGAATCGGATCGACACCTGGGAGTTCTCCTCGTCAAGGTCCTTAAACACATCTTTGTTTTGCTTTTTGAAGGCCTCCAGAATTTCGGCGTCCGTTCGGGCTTTCAAGAGGTTCTTGACTACCACGAGCGGATCCCTGTTCTTGGCATCTTCCATCCTGAGGTCCTTCCCAGCGGTGTCGATCCGCTTCTTAACCTTATCTCTCTCCTCCCTCGTTTCACAGCTCACAATAACCCTGCCCCCCCTCGCTTTCCTAATCCTCGAGACGGTGACCCATCCCTCCTTGGCGTCCACCGCCTCTCTGATCTTTTCTATTACAGCGTCACCGGTGTCCAGTTCGTTTTTGGACGCTACGATTACTGAGTGCAAAGTTGGGCGCACTTCCGGTCTGCGGGGAGCTGCCGCCATGATGGGCGCGGGTGGCTGTTGGCTGGCGTGGACCTTACTGGACCTGACCTCCTCCAGGATCGCGTCCAGTTTCTTGTGGATGCCGGCGTTGTCTGCTGGGTCAGGGACGGGCTTTGCGGTGGTGTTCCTCTCCGAGGAGAGTGATTCTTCTACCACGGGACTTTTGGGCACGTTGAGGCGGACAAGCGCCGTCCTGACATGCGTTATGCTTTCGCCTATATTTTTCTTTAGGTCTGTCCTCATGTTGCGGGTCTCGTTCAGGCACTCGCACGCGAACCTCAAGACCTCTATAAGCCCTTCATAAGCCGGGAGCTGGTCAGTTGAGGCTATGACGTCCGCGGCTGTCCTTCCGGAGGTCACTGGTGGTGGTGCTCTTACCCTTGGTGGAGGAGCTGCCTTGGCCCTGGTGGTCTGGGATTGCTGGCTTGGCTTGATGGCTGCTGCATACGATCTAATGGTCGCCTGTGCTGGTGGTTTGGTCACTGGCATCCTCCCCTCGAACTTGCCACTGAGCCTTTTCACCACAGATGATGTTGACGGGCTTGGGGTGGATGTGGAGGAGATGGTGAGGGTGGTGTTTGCGGTCCTCCTATTGGGGGTGGATGTTCGTGCCGCAGTGGGGGATGTTGAAGGGGAGCGGAGGGTCATGTTGCTCATTTTGCTAGTATCTGATGGCGGTGTCCTATACATCGCTAGCAGAGCGTCTATTTATGCGTTAAAATAAAATATAAAATAAAATGTATAATAAAAAAGGTTTGTATAAGTTGTATAATGTGTTTCAGATAAAGGTGTATATTTTGCTGGTGTGTGAGGTCAGTAGGCTAACTTGAATTAACTGTTATTAAAAATAATAACAGTTATCACCGTTATACAATATGGTCAAGTAAGAAAAACACAATTGAAAATAACAAATTTTAACAAAATACAACCTGTAGTCAGTAAATAAATCGGGAAAAATAAAAAATAAAAGTATAAGTTCTCGCTCTAAATATAGAGTGAGTGTCGGTAAACACACTGCAGCAAGATATTATTAAATCTAGACCTGACCTCAAAAGAGGCTCAGGTGTCAACTAAAGCTAGGTAAATTAAATACAATTAAATAAAACTAAAAGAGCACCGCAGCACCCAAGTCTAACCGAATAACGGGCGGAGTCCAATAAGTCAACTAAAAGAGGAAAAATATCCAAACTATATATCTATACTAATAAATTCTGAATTTCTTCCAGTGGTCAACACCTCTTGTCCCAGCTGTGGGATGAGCTCCCGGTTCTCGCGACGAAGGTGCACTCCGCATCTATCCAGGCCCAGACGAACAGGATCAGCGTCAGGAGACAGCGAAGCGGCAAAGACGGTGAGTTTTTTCCCAGATTATAACTACTGTAACTATCGTTGTATTAACTTTAAAAAAATTTTTGAAAAAAGGGGGCTGATTGGTTTTTTAACGAGAATGAATTTATATATTTTAATTTTGAAATTTTGAAAATTTTTAATTTTTGAATTTTTGGGGGGGTATATTTAATAAACTATTTGTTGCCGGAGAGTCCGGTCAACGGGATAAGTAGTTTTTAGGTGAGGCCTAGGTACTTAAAAAATAAAATTTTTAAAATGTCTAAAAATGAAGAAGTGCTTTTTCAAGTTACGTAATTATTTTACGTTGGGCGGATAGTTCGTTTCGTCTTTGCGCGCTTATATCTCACAGACCTTTCCACTTTTTAAAATGGCAAGTTGAGGTTAGGTGGAGAAAGAGATGGGCTTTCTCCCAGTACCACTCCCGATGTCTAAAAGTCGCTATTCATTTAGGCCTAGAACAGCTGTATTCCGAGCGGCAGGCATAAACGGCGCGATATCTGCGCGCAGCGGGCGATCGACTCGAAGGGGGAGGAGTTTAAGGCGGGGTCTATTGTGAATTTTGAAGGGTGGTTTTTGGGTAGTTTTTTGATCAGGTCCAGTAGGGTGTCAAAAACTGATCAGAAAGTTCCAAGGAACCATACACTTAAGGTGTATGGTTCAGGAGTTATAGTTAATTTTGTAATGTGAAAAATGCCCTAGCCGGGTTTGTATGAATTATGAACCCGGGACTTCTTTAATAGGTATTTATATTTCTGTTGATTATTGTAGGGTGATTAATTTTAATTATTTTGTTTCAAGAAACCAGTGTGGTGTGAGGACTCTAACGTCGCGAAATTTAGCATAAGGTCACTCCACTCATCGGCGGGCGGGCGTTCGGCGACTCCAAGGGCGGCCTACCAAGTGCGTTCCTGGGCGGCCGACAGGCCCCTCCTCCGAGTGGCAAGCGTAGGACAGACTCCCCAGTTCAGGGTAAGTATTGATACAATAATTTATTTTTAATTTTAATATAGTATTATACTATGTCGTTATTTTTAAGTAAATCTAGTGTATTAAAGTAATTGTAGCATAAGTATTTGAAGTTTTAAGTTTAAGAGTTTAATTTAGATTAATTTAACTGAGTTTATATTTAGAAATTTTTTGAATTTTTAGATTTATCAAAAGAAATTTTTGTAGTATGTTATTTATTAATCATACGTTTTAATTTAAAAGTGTTAAAAGAATTTAGAAGTATTTATTTGAATTTAATTTTACTTAGTCTATTGTTTCGTTACCCCAATTCGGGGAGAATTAGACCACACCTCCTCGGTTTGGCTGTGCCCCTATGTTGCCTACCGTTGAGCAATCTCCCGCCTTTAGGGTAAAATCGAATTTTAAGTTCTGCGTTAATATAATATGATTTTGTTTATATTTAGTGATTTAATGAATGAATTTTTGTTAATTTTGAATATATTAATTAGTTATAGGTTTATTTATATAAAAATATTATTATGTGAATGTTGTTATTTTATCTAAGTGTATTTATTGTAGTTTTATAATGAATTATTAAAAGGTTTTTGATTGTAGGGGCTATGAGCGTTATTTAAAGTTATGAATTTGTCTTATTTTGCAATAATTTATCAAAAAATTTTTAAAAGTTTTGCTTTTATTCTAAAAGTTTTGCTTTGTGCACCAAAAATTTACCCCAATGTTCTTGATAATTTGTAGATTTACCCCAAAAGGGGGCGGGGTTTATCTCTTACAGTTATGAGGAGAATTTTTAGAGATGTTTAAGCGGTGTTGCCACTACAAGAAATTCCTATGAATTTTTCTTGATACTTTTAAGTCACGTGATCTCGGGAGAAATTTTTACACAGCGTCCCGCTTTGTAAAGCGGGTTACTGCCAGCTATCCCTGCACTCTTTTGAAAAAGTGTGCTAGGGGTAGGCAGAGGATGAAATGGGCCTTCTTTGAGTGCAGTTGGCTGGGCCTAAAGCTTGCACCTTCTTTAGGCCTAAGTGGCCTAAAGATTTAACAATACCGAATTACTCAATTTGGCAACAAAATTGTATTTGTTTTTGCCTTCTTCACTAAATTTACTTAAATGATTTTATATTAATAGAAAGCCCAGTTTATGCTTTACCTATGTATCAGGAGTTCCAGTCCTATATATGAGTGAAAAATATAGATATTTCGTCTTTTCTATCGGGGGGGCTAAGTACAGGGACTAAGGCCTCTGTTTTCCCCGCAGGTCCTAAAGGTGAGATATCTTTGTGTTGACTTGAAATTAATGATTGATTTTAACAGATAAGATGCCCAGATAGCTAGTCTATCCGGGTTTGGTGATTTTTGAACTTAAGATGAACTGGAATTCTTGGTACAGTACTAATTATGAATGTAAACAAAACACTTAAAACTATGGACCTTAATTATGAAGCTCCCACTGGGTCGATCTTCAATGTGAAGGTCTGTTCTGGGCCGCTGGCTGCTCCTCTACCCGGCTGCTGTCCGTCTGGACGTCCAGAAGTAACTTTTTGGCAAGTGCCAAAATTCCGCCCAAGTTGTTTTGGCTCAGAAGTCCGAAGTCTTGGAACAGGGACCTCCGAAAACCGCAGGGCAGCCAAGTTGTGGGCTGCTGCAGGATGTTTTGGCAGCAGGACCTTAATTTGGTGTGGCGAACAATAGATTTTTCTTTCGCCAAATTTTTAACCCCATTGACAGTCTGGTTTCTAGGTTATTGATAGCACTTTTCTCACTGTTTTTGGCACTTTCACTATAACAATACGTTGAGTGTAGTATATGTATGAAAAGGGCTCGACGAGCCGCGTCGATTGGTGCCCTTCTCAACACTTAACTCGCGAAAAATTTTTGGAAAAATTTTTATTCTCGTTGACACGTTGTCAACAACACTTATCACAACTTTTCGGCACTTTCACTGTCGCGAATTATGGAGTGTAATATATCTATAGAAAGGGCTCAGCGAGCTGCGTCGATTTATTCCTTTCTCGGTCTATAACTCGCGGGAAAATATTTTTTAAAAAATTTTTGATAAAGGAGTTGTAAAATTTGCGTGTGCTTGGACCAATGCCCAGCAGTGGGATGGTTAGGTTAGGTTAGGTTAGGTTAGGTTAGGTTAGGTTAGGTTGGGGTGCGAGTCAGATACCTCCACGTGGTGCATCCTGGGCAACGAGTGGTTCCAACGGCCTCCGTTGGAGAAAGTTGGACCCAGTCGGCTAACATCTGGCAAGGCAGGAGCCCCCTTTGGGGGCCCTGCCTCTCCTATGTGCGTGCCTACTCTGGGCCGCTCAACTCGCTGCACCTTCTGAGCAGCTTTGAGAGGAGTCTCGGCGGCGCTCCTTCTGAGCGCCGTCTTTGTGGGTTTTTGTTGTAGGACACGACTTCGGGTATCGAACGTCGAGCGTCGAGTGTCGAGCATCGAGTGCCGAGTGTCGAGGGTTGGGAAGTGTATGTGAGGGTCGGAGTCCGAGTCGGGTCAGATTCGTGGTCGGAGTCGGAAGCTGAGTCGGGGTCCGGGTCACCAAAGAAGGGCAGGCGGGCTTCGCGATTTGTTGTGTCTTTTCGTCTACCAGCGAAAGCAGCGACAGAGAGCGGAGAAGGGGGCCGGCGGCGGTCGCCTGGCCCCCAAGGGAGGCGCTCTGCTCTTGAGGGAGCACGAGAGGAGGCGTTCCGCCTATAGTTTGGGGGTCTGGGCAAGGGGTCTCGGCTGCGCGAATGCGTGGTCTGGAGGCCTTGCGTCCCGTCCTCCGGGCATGGGCGGAGCGGCGCCATGGGTCGCTCGCGTACCATCTGATGCGGATACTGTCTGGACATGGTTTGTTCGGACGCTGTTTGCACCGGATCGGGAGAGGGCTGACCCCGCGGTGCCACCGTTGCGGGGCGGCGGGGGACGCGGCACTGCGCGCCCTAGTGGTGTGCTCTGCGTTCGATGTCCTGCGCTCCGCATTGGTCGCTGTGATTGGCGCGGACCTCTCTCTGCCGACCGTGGTTCTGTCCATGCTCGGTGGCGAGGGGTCCTGGGGAGGTGGTCAGCGGAGGGCGCGGAGCGGGCCGGGGGGCATGGCCCTCTGGCAGATCCGTGCCGCCGCAGACGCCTCCTGTGGGGAACCAGCGCGGTCCGAGCTCTAGGGGGGGCTTTGACCGTGCATTGCACGGGTCCCCACTGAGGGCCGACGCTCCGTATGTCCCGGCGCGTCGGCGACCCGTCTGTAAGGACGGGTCAGGTGTGTCCGCCCATCGTTTTCGAGGGTGGTCACCCGCCCCCCACCAGGGGCGGGAGAGGGGCTCGCCCATTTGGGCGAGCAAACCGACGGGGTTGTGGAAGTGTCCGAAAGGGTTCCCATGACCTCGTCAGGCTCCGGCATTCCGGCGTTCGATGCGTCTTCCTCAGATGAGGACGACGCGATGATCGCTGGTTTGCTGGTTCCAAGGTGACGAGAGGACATCGGAGTGGTTTTACCGAGTCGGCCTATACTCGCTTTCTCTAGGGCTTCGGCCCTGGAACAGAGTCTTAGCAAGAGCCTCGTACAGCCAGCGGGACAGCGGGACCCCTTTTGCCCGCTGATGCGTCTGTTAGCAGATTTCCACTCCGTCAAAAAAAAAAAAAAAAAAAAGGTTAGGTTAGGTTGGGGTGCGAGTCAGATACCTCCACGTGGTGCATCCTGGGCAACGAGTGGTTCCAACGGTCTCCGTGGAGAAAGTTGGACCCAGTCGGCTAACATCTGGCAAGGCAGGAGCCCCCTTTTGGGGCCCTGCCTCTCCTGTGTGCGTGCCTACTCTGGGCCGCTCAACTCGCTGCACCTTCTGAGCAGCTTTGAGAGGAGTCTCGGCGGCGCTCCTTCTGAGCGCCGTCTTTGTGGGTTTTTTGTTGTAGGACACGACTTCGGGTATCGAACGTCGAGCGTCGAGTGTCGAGCATCGAGTGCCGAGTGTCGAGGGTTGGGAAGTGTTTGTGAGGGTCGGAGTCCGAGTCGGGTCAGATTCGTGGTCGGAGTCGGAAGCTGAGTCGGGGTCCAGGTCACCAAAGAAGGGCAGGCGGGCTTCGCGATTTGTTGTGTCTTTTCGTTTACCAGCGAAAGCAGCGGCAGAGAGCGGAGAAGGGGGCCGGCGGTGGTCGCCTGGCCTTCAAGGGAGGCGCTCTGCTCTTGAGGGAGCACGAGAGGAGACGTTCCGCCTATAGTTTGGGGGTCTGGGCAAGGGGTCTCGGCTGCGCGAATGCGTGGTCTGGAGGCCTTGCGTCACGTCCTCCGGGCATGGGCGGAGCGGCGCCATGGGTCGCTCGCGTACCATCTGATGCGGATACTGTCTGGACATGGTTTGTTCGGACGCTGTTTGCACCGGATCGGGAGAGGGCTGACCCCGCGGTGCCACCATTGCGGGGCGGCGGGGGACGCGGCACAGCGCGCCCTAGTGGTGTGCTCTGCGTTCGATGTCCTGCGCTCCGCATTGGTCGCTGTGACTGGCGCGGACCTCTCTCTGCCGACCGTGGTTCTGTCCATGCTCGGTGGCGAGGGGTCCTGGGGAGGTGGTCAGCGGAGGGCGCGGAGAGGGCCGGGGGGCATGGCCCTCTGGCAGATCCGTGCCGCCGCAGACGCCTCCTGTGGGGATCCAGCGCGGTCCGAGCTCTAGGGGGGGCTTTGACCGTGCATTGCACGGGTCCCCACTGAGGGCCGACGCTCCGTATGTCCCGGCGCGTCGGCGACCCGTCTGTAAGGACGGGTCAGGTGTGTCCGCCCATCGTTTTCGAGGGTGGTCACCCGCCCCCCACCAGGGGCGGGAGAGGGGCTCGCCCATCAGGGCGAGCAAACCGACGGGGTTGTGGAAGTGTCCGAAAGGGTTCCCATGACCTCGTCAGGCTCCGGCATGCCGGCGTTCGATGCGTCCTCCTCAGATGAGGACGACGCGATGATCGCTGGTTTGCTGGTTCCAAGGTGACGAGAGGACATCGGAGTGGTTTTACCGAGTCGGCCTATACTCGCTTTCTCTAGGGCTTCGGCCCTGGAACAGAGTCTTAGCAAGAGCCTCGTACAGCCAGCGGGACAGCGGGACCCCTTTTGCCCGCTGATGCGTCTGTTAGCAGATTTCCACTCCGTCAAAAAAAAAAAAAAAAAAAAAAAAAAAAAAAAAGGTTAGGTTAGGTTAGGTTAGGTTAGGTTAGGTTAGGTTAGGTTAGGTTAGGTTAGGTTAGGTTAGGTTAGGTTGCGAAAGGAGGAAGAGGTGTCACATAGTGTAATTGTCCTGTTGCACTGTGTGGGTACCCAGCCGAGTCTGTGGAAAATATGTAAATAATGTACATAGTCAATGAGGAATATGTCCGTGACAATGAGTCATGTGTGACGGAAATCTAGGTGTAATTTTAGTAATAGATATAGGTGACTCTAGGAAGTAAGTTTGTAAACTGTGTGATAAATCAAAGTTTATAAATATCATGTGTAAAAATAGGAAATAAGAATTAGAATCATATACATATACTAAAGTGTATATATTGGGATTAATATAAATATAAATATAAATATAAATATAAATAGGAATAAATAATTGTGTAATATGAGTTTACATAGTTATAAGTATTGTGGGTGCTTCAAGCACAATATGTGTTGTTTATCGTACTAAAGTACGATGTCCTTGCGTGCGCGTTTCACCCCTATGCTGACGCGTGGTGCTGACGCGTTTACATCCAGAGTTTCCTGGGTGTACGCGTGGTGGTGCTGCAGGTTGGCACATGGGTGACAGGGTGGCCTTCGCGTGGTCAGTTCCCAAGTGGCCAGGTCCCGTGACAAGCCACTCAGCCTTATGCTGTCGGAGTTTGGTCCCCCAGGGGTTAGTGGGTATCCCCCTCTGTCTCGCCCTCCCAGCCGGACTTGTTCTGGCAGCTGACTTGGAGCTCTCTCCTTGTCAGTGGGTGTGGAAAGGCGGACGGGCGAGTCCCACATAACCGTCAGGCCTCCTCAAGGTCGGGTAGTCTTAACGGCTTCCCCTGGGTAAAAAAAAAAAAAAAAAAAAAAAAAAAAAAAAAAGGTTAGGTTAGGTTAGGTTAGGTTAGGTTAGGTTAGGTTAGGTTAGGTTAGGTTAGGTTAGGTTAGGTTAGGTTAGGTTAGGTTAGGTTGAGTGCCGGTGGGGTGCGAGTCAGATACCTCCACGTGGTGCATCCTGGGCAACGAGTGGTTCCAACGGTCTCCGTGGAGAAAGTTGGACCCAGTCGGCTAACATCTGGCAAGGCAGGAGCCCCCTTTTGGGGCCCTGCCTCTCCTGTGTGCGTGCCTACTCTGGGCCGCTCAACTCGCTGCACCTTCTGAGCACCTTTGAGAGGAGTCTCGGCGGCGCTCCTTCTGAGCGCCGTCTTTGTGGGTTTTTTGTTGTAGGACACGACCTCGGGTATCGACCACGAACGTCGAGCGTCGAGTGTCGAGCATCGAGTGCCGAGTGTCGAGGGTTGGGAAGTGTTTGTGAGGGTCGGAGTCCGAGTCGGGTCAGATTCGTGGTCGGAGTCGGAAGCTGAGTCGGGGTCCAGGTCACCAAAGAAGGGCAGGCGGGCTTCGCGATTTGTTGTGTCTTTTCGTCTACCAGCGAAAGCAGCGGCAGAGAGCGGAGAAGGGGGCCGGTGGTGGTCGCCTGGCCCCCAAGGGAGGCGCTCTGCTCTTGAGGGAGCACGAGAGGAGACGTTCCGCCTATAGTTTGGGGGTCTGGGCAAGGGGTCTCGGCTGCGCGAATGCGTGGTCTGGAGGCCTTGCGTCCCGTCCTCCGGGCATGGGCGGAGCGGCGCCATGGGTCGCTCGCGTACCATCTGATGCGGATACTGTCTGGACATGGTTTGTTCGGACGCTGTTTGCACCGGATCGGGAGAGGGCTGACCCCGCGGTGCCACCGTTGCGGGGCGGCGGGGGACGCGGCACAGCGCGCCCTAGTGGTGTGCTCTGCGTTCGATGTCCTGCGCTCCGCATTGGTCGCTGTGATTGGCGCGGACCTCTCTCTGCCGACCGTGGTTCTGTCCATGCTCGGTGGCTAGGGGTCCTGGGGAGGTGGTCAGCGGAGGGCGCGGAGCGGGCCGGGGGGCATGGCCCTCTGGCAGATCCGTGCCGCCGCAGACGCCTCCTGTGGGGAACCAGCGCGGTCCGAGCTCTAGGGGGGGCTTTGACCGTGCATTGCACAGGTCCCCACTGAGGGCCGACGCTCCGTATGTCCCGGCGCGTCGGCGACCCGTCTGTAAGGACGGGTCAGGTGTGTCCGCCCATCGTTTTCGAGGGTGGTCACCCGCCCCCCACCAGGGGCGGGAGAGGGGCTCGCCCATCTGGGCGAGCAAACCGACGGGGTTGTGGAAGTGTCCGAAAGGGTTCCCATGACCTCGTCAGGATCCGGCATGCCGGCGTTCGATGCGTCCTCCTCAGATGAGGACGACGCGATGATCGCTGGTTTGCTGGTTCCAAGGTGACGAGAGGACATCGGAGTGGTTTTACCGAGTCGGCCTATACTCGCTTTCTCTAGGGCTTCGGCCCTGGAACAGAGTCTTAGCAAGAGCCTCGTACAGCCAGCGGGACAGCGGGACCCCTTTTGCCCGCTGATGCGTCTGTTAGCAGATTTCCACTCCGTCAAAAAAAAAAAAAAAAAAAAAAAAAAAAAAAAAAAAAAAAAAAAAAAAAAAAAAAAAAGGTTGAGTGCCGGTCCGGCCTTAGTCGAGAGCACCCGCGTACACGAATTTTCCAAAAATCCAATTCGCGAAAAACGTGCTTAAAAAATAGTAGTTCTGTAAAATAAAATAGTTAAAAAGTTTGATAAATAGTAGAATTCCATTACGCATCTTTTGTTGTTTTCACTTTTGTTGTAGGTCTTATAGTCGATTTGTTATTCAATTGTTTGTGTCGAAACTGGTCATTTCAAGAAGGTCGTCCCGAATGCACTACCCCTTTTTTGGCGATTTTTTGATTTGGCTGTCGTTTTTAAACCCTTGGTCCCTCATCTGGGTTCCCGGGGGGTTTTTGGTAGGTGGGCCCATACCCTAGAGGTGCCCCATACAAAGTTTTTGTTTTTGTCAAGTCCCCGATTTTTCCCCGAATTTTTCCTTCAAATCTCGATTTGATGGTGGGAAAAAACGGTTCGGACTTGACACTTTTAAAATTTTGAATTTCGCGCGGATTTCAAAAAATATTATATTTTCGTAGGCTTCCCAAGGAGTTCTTCTTGATTTTGGCGGTTTCAAATCACTTCTTCTCGATTTGGAACATAGCCGAATTTCGAGTTGAAATCCGGGTAAATTTTGTGTTTTTTCGTAGACCTAAGTTGAGGTAATTTATTTTTTAAGTTCCAGATATCCTATCCAGCTGTGGGTAGTACCGGCGGATAGGGCATATCTTCTAGTTGTAGGAATAATTATAATATAGATATAGGTGTATATTAATTTTTCTAGTAATAGAGTTTTCTATTTTAGTTAATATTTTCGTGTTTTTACCCTAAATTTTGATTTAATTTTTTAGTTTTTCTATTGTAGTTTTTCTTAGTTTTAATTTTATTCAAATTTTCTTTTGGATAATATAACTAGGTTATATAGGCTTTATTTAAGTTAAATAAGTTTTTCCTATCGGGCGCTTACTTTCCGAGTTATTTTGTGTCAAAGTGGTATAGTCCCTTTGAACCAAAAAATTCGGAAATTGGAAAAATTCCCCATACAAAAGTGCCCGCTTAGGTAAACTTTTTGGACACATTTTAGTAGGTGAAATTCTACCTTGCAGTAGTTATTAGTGTATATCTCCGGAAGTACTGGGAGTACGGCCATACTTCTTGGTGCTCCGGATAGGTACTGAACAGGGCTATAAACGTAGTACTACGCGAGTACTACGCGAGTACTAATCTAGTACTAATTAGTACTATTAGTACAAAATGAAGAAAAGTCGCAGAAAGCGCGGTTCCGATCGTAATGGGTCGGAATCGGAGGAGGAAAAGTCGCGGTCTAGCAGGGGAACGATTGGTCCCAGCTCTGATAGCGATCATCTGGAGGGTTTCGCATCTTGTTCGGAACAAGATGCGATTATTAAGAGGATGGGCAAGACCAAGCCGGTCATAGTTGTGGAACGTGTTCCCATGGGCTCCATGAGTTCTCTGGGAAGCACTAAAGGTTCCTCAAAAAGGGATTATGACCAGGTGGACGATTCGGATGCCGACGGTAGTGTTGGATCTGAACGGACCGTTCTGGGCAGGAAATGTAGCACCACTAGACGTGGTGGGAAGAGTGGCCCTACACATAGGGGAGTGGGAGTAGGAGTGCCTGGGACCTCAATAGGTCTTTCTGGCGCAAAAAAGGCCTATGCAACGGGCCGCAAAAGGGACTTGCTGGAGCCCGATGATGCGGCTTCGATCGATCTCGGCATGGATCAGGAGGAATCCGACGCCGAGTCTGAGTCGGATGTGGACGTGGAAGATGTTGATCAGGTGGAGCCTGCGCCCCTGAATCAATTCCGTAAGGGAGACGGGCCTGTCACCAGGGCATCAAAGCCCAGGACGGCACAAGAGAAACGCGATGCCAAAGCCAGGCTGGCTGCATCCGAACTCTCCAGAGAAGCAATGCTGGAACAGGCGGAAGCCAGCATTGCTACAATAAATGAGATGACTAACAAGTCGAGCAACCTCAAGGGGGGAGTCTGGGGGAAAATCAACTCCAGCACCGCTCAACTCAAGTCCACGGTGGAGGCGTTAAGAAATATGCCCCGTGATGAGGAGATGCGCCGAATGGCGGAGGATAACAAAAGAATGAAGGCGCAACTGGCTCAAATGGAGTCAAGGTTGGCCTCGCTCTCCCAGTCTTATGAGGAGAAAAATAGAGAGCGCAACATAGCTGAAAGGGAGTCTGGTGTAAAGGCCAAACCCCCTCCCCCTCCCCCTGCACCCGCCCCTGCTTCTCGCGTTGCCGCGGCCCTTTCAGGAGGAGACGTGACGAGTGCCGTCATGGGCATGATGGAGGAGATCAAGGATGAAGTGACAAACAGATTGATCCACATCCTTGGGAATATGTTGGACTCCAAACTTGATGGGATCAGGGCTCGTCTCCCTCCAGAGCCGAGCTATAGGCCTATGTTGGCACATGAGGTGAGGGCGGCTAAGGCTGCTGCTGCTGCTGATGCTGCTTCCGTTGCCGCTACCGCCACTGCCCCTCCTTCTGTGGAGGGCGATCTGGGCTCGTTCGTAGAGGACTCCTACTTACCGCCGACGTTGTATAGGGAGTCTCCTGACCCCTTGGGTTATAAGGACTTCCCTTCCTTACCTCGTTCCCGGGAGGTCCATACTTACCGAGGTCCTGGTGCTGCTACTGGTCCTGCTGGTCCTGGTGCTACTGCTGGTCCTCGTCCTGGCCGTGACCCGTCGCCGTCGCTCGCTGCCGCTGCGTCAGTCCCGTCGAATGGCTGGTCCCAACCAAAGAGGAAGAAGAAGAAACCTGCGGAGAAAAACAATGGTCAAACATTAGTCGCTCAGTCGGCACAACAGGGATCCACCAGTGCGGAAAAATCGTCGCCTGGTCAGACCCCTCTTGTCTCGACTGAGAAAAAGTCGTATAAACTGTCGGTCCCAAGATCTTCGGTGATAACCCTGCAACTCAAGCCCGAGGCTGTTGCCAAAGGCTTTACCTATGCGATGGTGATCCAAAAGGCCATCAACGCTGTACCGTTGGCAAGCGTCGGGCTTGAATCAGTCAGGGTTAAAAACACGGCCTCGGGTGGCCGAAAGTTCGAGATCTCTGGCACTACCAGCGGTCCAAAGGCGGATGCTCTGGCAGCGAAACTGTCAGAGGCATTAAAAGACGAGGTCAATGTCGCCAGGCCAGTTAAGTTGGCTGAATTGAGGGTGGTTGGGCTCAATGAGGCCATTACCAAAGAGGCCATTGTAGCTGCAATGGCCAACAAAGTCGGGTTCCCTGAGAGTTCCTTCTCGGCGGGCTTCATCAGAACTGGTGCGTGGGGTTCTGGATCGGTGGTAGTTAAGTGCCCCGTCCCTGCAGCCAAAGCTCTCGCGGAAGGCGGCCGTCTCATAGTGGGATATTCCTCGCTCCAAGTGGTTGCATTGGAACCGACCCCCACTAGATGCTTCTTGTGCATGAGCATCGGTCACACCCGATACACATGCCCAAAAAAGGTGGACAGAAGTGTCCTCTGTTACAGGTGTGGGATGGAAGGCCACAAAATAGAGGCTTGCATCGCAGAGAGTACCAAATGCCACATCTGCGATGCACATAAATTGAAGAGCGACCACGTCATGGGATCCAGGGCCTGTCGCCCCCCCCCTGTAAAGAGTGCATTCCCCTCATGGCGGAACCAACCCCGAGTCCAGGTTCAAGGTAACGAACCTATGGAGGTCTTACCAACGGGACAATAATGCCAGCACAACGCCAGCAAACAATTGTCCAGGCGAACCTCAACCGTTCCGTCGCTGCACAGAATCTTCTGATTCAGCAAATGACGGAATGGGAGGTAAGTGTGGCGGTGGTGGCCGAACCATATTCCGTTCCATCGGGTCCCAATTGGATTTGCGATACGGAGAAGTTGGTGCTGGTCACCACTCCCCTTAACAACTGTCTGACCCCCATCTCTCTCAGAGAAAAGGGACCTGGGTACGTTGCCGTCTTATGGGGTGATGTGGCGCTGGTGGGAGTGTATTTCTCCCCCAACCGCCCCCTTAGGGAGTTCGAGGACTTCCTAGCGAATCTTCACGGCGTGGTGAGACGGCTGTCCCCGCTACAAGTCATATTAGCGGGTGACCTGAATGCCAAATCCACCATGTGGGGTAGCCCGAGAACAACCCCTAGGGGGGAGGCGGTCGAAGAGTTTGCAATAGGGGCGGGCCTGGTCCTCCTCAACGTTGGTAACGTTAATACCTGCGTGAGATGGCAGGGAGAGTCAATTGTGGACCTCTCCTTTGCCACTCCAGCCATCGCCTCTCGAGTTTCGGAATGGAGAGTAATGGAGGGGGAGGAGTCTCTCTCGGACCACCTATATGTGTGGATCCGTATCTCCCCCATTCCCATGGCTAGCCTCCGCCCGGAAGCAGGTGTGCGTACACAGCGGTTCAAAAGATGGGCCCTAACGTGCCTTGATAAGGAGGCTGCGGACGAGGCTGCGTTGATGGAGACCTGGTCCCCGGACCCTTCGCCCTCAATGGACGTGGACGTGCAGGCCTGTAAGTTCAGGAGCTCTCTAACGCGTGTGTGTGACGCGAGCATGCCCAGGGCTAGAGACCGCCCACAACAACGGGCTGTATACTGGTGGTCGCAGGAGATCGCTGCTCTCCGCACCACCAGTATACTGACCAGGCGGGATCTGCAGCATTGCCGTCGCAGACGTCACACGCTGGAGGAAGTGGCCCAATACTATGAGGTGTTTAAGGCGGCGAGGAAAGAGCTCCAAATGGAAATCCTCGCTGCCAAGTCCATCGCCTGGAAGGAATTCTTGGCGGATTTGGACCGTGACCCCTGGGGGAGGCCGTATCGTGCCATCAGGAGGAAATACCGCTCCTCAGCGCCCCCCACGGAGTCCTTCCGCCCGGACCTTTTGGTCCAGGTGATTGATGGGTTGTTCCCGAATCGAGAGTTTTCGGCTGCCCCTTTTATGCCTCCCGAAATGGTCGAGCAGAGGAGCGTTGACTCCATCCCCCAAATTACTGTCGAGGAGATGGAGGTAGCCACAGCTCGCCTTCGCATGAAGAAGAAAGCGCCGGGCCCCGATGGTGTACACAGTAAGGTGTTAGACATCGCCCTAAACCACCTCGGGCCCAGGCTGATGGGCCTGTTGAACTCCTGCCTGCGCCAGGGAAAATTCCCAAAGGCGTGGAAGGAGGGCAGACTATGTCTGCTTAAAAAAGACGGACGACCTGCGGACCAGCCATCGGCCTATAGGCCGATCGTCCTACTCGATGAGGCTGGCAAGTTGTTCGAGCGTGTGCTTGCCAACAGAATCATCGAGCATCTGGACGCCGACGGTCCCAACATTGAGCCCACTCAGTACGGGTTCCGTCGGGGCAGGTCAACAGTAGACGCGGTGCTTGCCCTAAAGCGTACTACCGAAGAGGCCTTTGCTAGAGGGGAGAGGGTGATGGCTGTCTCGCTAGACATTGCGAACGCCTTCAACACCCTCCCCTTCAGTTGTATCAACCAGGCCCTGTTGTACCACAGGGTACCTTGGTACCTAAGACGGGTCCTCGCCGACTACCTCCTGAACAGGAGTATCTTGTACAGGCAGGACGGCGAGTTGCACATATGTGCTCGTGGGATGGCTTGCGGTGTTCCGCAGGGGTCGGTCCTCGGACCGCTCCTGTGGAACTTGGGCTATAACTGGGTCCTGAGGGGGGATATCCTCCCCAGGACGGGTGTCGTATGCTACGCAGATGACACCCTGGTCACCGCACGTAGCGGTGACTACCGGGATGTGGTGCGGCTTGCATCAGTTGCCGCCACGTTGACCGTATCGAGAATACGACTGTTGGGAATGGAAGTAGCCTTGGGCAAAACCGAGGCTATGATTTTCTACCCTCCTCGTGGTAAGCCCACTAGAGGAGCATATGTTTGTGTGGATGGGGTAAACGTCAGAGTTCAGTACCAGATGAAGTACCTGGGGCTGACTCTGGATAGCAGGTGGACGTTTACCCCACATTTCATGGAATTAGTACCGAGGGTGATAAAGGCCGCAATGTCGCTCGCGCGTCTGTTGCCTAATATTGGAGGACCTAAGGACAGCTGTCGCAGGCTATATGCTGGCGTTCTTCGCAGCATGGTCCTATATGGGGCTCCCGTCTGGTCGGACGCTCTCTCCCGGAGGAATGTAGCCCTCATGCGAAGACCGCAGAGAGTGGCTGCGGTGAGAGCGATCCGTGGATACCGGACGGTGTCCTTTACGGCGTCCACCGCTATAGCGGGTATGGTCCCGTGGGAGCTCGAGGCTAAGGTGCTTACCGAAGTCTTCGAGTTCCGCACGGAGAGACGTGCTGATGGAGAGCGCCCTGCGTTTGAGGAAGTCCAGGGTGCAAGGCGAGATGCCTATGACATGGCCGTATACCAATGGGAAGAACAACTTGAGTCCCCCATTGCAGGAGCTCGGACCGTGGAGGCCATTCGGCCTGTCCTCACGGAATGGCTCGATAGATCATACGGCAGTATATCGTACCACTTGGCGCAGATACTTACCGGGCATGGGTGCTTCGGTAAGTATCTGCACCGAATTGGCAGGGAAGAAACGCCCGTATGCCATGAGTGCGGGGCTAGTGAGGACTCAGCGCAGCACACCCTTGTGGAGTGCAATGCCTTCGCCTCGCAGCGCCGAACTCTGGAAATGGAGCTGGGTGGAAGAGGAAACCTCGCTCTACCAGACATCGTGGCCGCGATGCTGGAGAGTGAGAGAAACTGGAGGGCAGTAGCAAGATTCTCGCACGAGTGCATGGGTCTCAAAGAGACGGCTGAGCGCGCTCGAGAGGAAGCTGCTGATGCCGCTCCCACAAGGAGAGGAAGGAGGAGAAGACGTAGGAGGGACGCGGATTTACATCCGCCGTAATCCCACTCCCTACCCACCTGACTGTACCTACCTGGTCTGTCCTGGGTGAAGTCTATGCTGGGCTCCGTCCTGGTGCAGAAATCTGTAAATAAAAAATAGATTAGTTGTTGTAAATAAATATGGTTGTATATGTATATGTAAATATTGTTGGTGTCGGACTCTCTGCAAACGGTTACTCTAACCGTGCGCAGTTAACCTCAGTTACGATGTGGTAGTCCTTAATGTGGACTTGTATATATTAGTCGTTAGTCTTAGATTATAGGTTAGATTGTATTTCATTTAAATTATTGTTGTGTTCACCAATCATGGTTGTTGTATATATTAGTAATAGGAATTTATAAAAAACAAAAAAGAGAAGAAACCAAAAAAAGTAAAAAATATAAAATAACTAAAAATTAGTCTTAGTTGTAAATTGTTGTACATATTTTTGTAATTTGTGTGGGATTTATCCCCCCCGAGATGTTTCGCTACACCCCTCACACAAAGCTCTCTTATGAGTAGTGTGAGGGTGTGTACGTCCGTGTTGTCGCGTTCGCGTAGCACCCGTATGCCCGCGCGTAGCGGCTCGGACACACCAATGTGTGCACGAGTGGCTATAGGCGGGGATACGGGTGCGGGTGGATCCCGTGGTTCAATTTCCCAGTGAACAGGTCCCGCGGCCTCCACTGTATTCGGAGTGTGGTCCCCCAGAGGTTAGTGAGTATCCCCCTCTGTCTCGCCCTTCCCAGCCTTGGGCTTTTCCCTTGGCAGCCGACTGGAGACAATGGCGTCTCCATGATAGTTGGTGGGTTGTGGAAAGGCGGACGGGTGAGTCTCACATAACCAGGAGCCTCTTCAAGGCCCTGGTACTCGTAATGAGTTCCTCTGGGTTAAAAAAAAAAAAAAAAAAAAAAAAAAAAAAAAAAAAAAAAAAAGGTTAGGTTAGGTTAGGTTAGGTTAGGTTAGGTTAGGTTAGGTTAGGTTAGGTTAGGTTAGGTTAGGTTGGGGTGCGAGTCAGATACCTCCACGTGGTGCATCCTGGGCAACGAGTGGTTCCAACGGTCTCCGTGGAGAAAGTTGGACCCAGTCGGCTAACATCTGGCAAGGCAGGAGCCCCCTTTTGGGGCCCTGCCTCTCCTGTGTGCGTGCCTACTCTGGGCCGCTCAACTCGCTGCACCTTCTGAGCACCTTTGAGAGGAGTCTCGGCGGCGCTCCTTCTGAGCGCCGTCTTTGTGGGTTTTTTGTTGTAGGACACGACCTCGGGTATCGAACGTCGAGCGTCGAGTGTCGAGCATCGAGTGCCGAGTGTCGAGGGTTGGGAAGTGTTTGTGAGGGTCGGAGTCCGAGTCGGGTCAGATTCGTGGTCGGAGTCGGAAGCTGAGTCGGGGTCCGGGTCACCAAAGAAGGGCAGGCGGGCTTCGCGATTTGTTGTGTCTTTTCGTCTACCAGCGAAAGCAGCGGCAGAGAGCGGAGAAGGGGGCCGGTGGTGGTCGCCTGGCCCCCAAGGGAGGCGCTCTGCTCTTGAGGGAGCACGAGAGGAGACGTTCCGCCTATAGTTTGGGGGTCTGGGCAAGGGGTCTCGGCTGCGCGAATGCGTGGTCTGGAGGCCTTGCGTCCCGTCCTCCGGGCATGGGCGGAGCGGCGCCATGGGTCGCTCGCGTACCATCTGATGCGGATACTGTCTGGACATGGTTTGTTCGGACGCTGTTTGCACCGGATCGGGAGAGGGCTGACCCCGCGGTGCCACCGTTGCGGGGCGGCGGGGGACGCGGCACAGCGCGCCCTAGTGGTGTGCTCTGCGTTCGATGTCCTGCGCTCCGCATTGGTCGCTGTGATTGGCGCGGACCTCTCTCTGCCGACCGTGGTTCTGTCCATGCTCGGTGGCGAGGGGTCCTGGGGAGGTGGTCAGCGGAGGGCGCGGAGCGGGCCGGGGGGCATGGCCCTCTGGCAGATCCGTGCCGCCGCAGACGCCTCCTGTGGGGAACCAGCGCGGTCCGAGCTCTAGGGGGGGCTTTGACCGTGCATTGCACGGGTCCCCACTGAGGGCCGACGCTCCGTATGTCCCGGCGCGTCGGCGACCCGTCTGTAAGGACGGGTCAGGTGTGTCCGCCCATCGTTTTCGAGGGTGGTCACCCGCCCCCCACCAGGGGCGGGAGAGGGGCTCGCCCATCTGGGCGAGCAAACCGACGGGGTTGTGGAAGTGTCCGAAAGGGTTCCCATGACCTCGTCAGGATCCGGCATGCCGGCGTTCGATGCGTCCTCCTCAGATGAGGACGACGCGATGATCGCTGGTTTGCTGGTTCCAAGGTGACGAGAGGACATCGGAGTGGTTTTACCGAGTCGGCCTATACTCGCTTTCTCTAGGGCTTCGGCCCTGGAACAGAGTCTTAGCAAGAGCCTCGTACAGCCAGCGGGACAGCGGGACCCCTTTTGCCCGCTGATGCGTCTGTTAGCAGATTTCCACTCCGTCAAAAAAAAAAAAAAAAAAAAAAAAAAAGGTTAGGTTAGGTTAGGTTAGGTTAGGTTAGGTTAGGTTCCCTCCACAAGACCGAGGCCATGGTGTTCCATGGGCCTCGGAGACGGCCGTCAGCGGGCGCGTCGATCGTTGTGGAGGGCGAGAGGGTCGGTCTGAAGCCCCAGATGAAGTATCTGGGGCTGGTGATCGATGGGCGGTGGGGTTTCGAGGAGCACTTCAAGCTCCTCGAGCCCCGGCTGCTGGGAGCAGCAGACGCCCTCGGGCGTCTCTTGCCCAATGTGGGGGGCCCGAGCGTGGCGTGCCGCCGACTCTACGGCGGCATCGTCCGCTCTATGGCGCTGTATGGGGCGCCGGTGTGGGCTGACAGTCTTAGCCCACACGCGACCGCCTCCCTTCAGCGGGCCCAGCGCGCAATGGCGCTGCGGGCGATCCGGGGCTACCGAACGGTGTCCCGGAAAGTGGCGTGCGCTCTCGCGGGGACACCCCCGTGGGAGCTGGTGGCGGAGGTGCTCGCTGCTGCGTACCGGCAGCGAGCGGAGGAGCGGGCCAGTGGTGATCGACTGGCCCCCCAAGAGAGGCGTGCTGCGCTCGATGGAGTGCGCGAAGAGATGTTCCGCCTATGGTCTGAGGACCTGGGCGAAGGGGCCTCAGCTACGCAAACGCGTAGCCTCGAGGCCCTACGCCCCGTCCTCAAGGCGTGGGCGGAGCGGCGCCATGGGTCGCTCACATACCATCTGGTGCAAATACTGTCTGGACATGGTTCGTTCGGACGCTATTTGCACCGGATCGGAAGAGAGCCGACCCCACAGTGCCACCATTGCGGAGCGGCGGAGGACACGGCGCAACACACCCTAACGGTGTGCTCTGCGTTCGGTGTCCAGCGCTCCGCATTGGTCACTGTGATTGGCGCGGACCTCTCCCTGCCGACCGTGGTTCTGTCCATGCTCGGTAGCGAGGGGTCCTGGGAGGCGGTCAACTCCTTCTGCGTCGACGTCATGACGCTGAAGGAGGAGGCGGAACGGGCCAGGGAGGACGACCCCCTGGCAAATCCGTGCCGCCGCAGACGCCTCCTGCGGAGAAGGCGGCAATACCAGCGCCTTCTCCATCCGGTGGGGAACCAGCGCGGTCCGAGCCCTAGGGGGGGCTCCGACCGTGCATTGCATAGGTCCCCACTGAGGGCCGACGCTCCGTATGTCCCGGCGCGTCGGCGACCCGTCTCACCAAATGACGGGTCAAGCGTGTCCGCCCATCGTTTTCGAGGGCGGTCACCCGCCCCAATCAGGGGCGGAGGAGGGGCTCGCCCGTCTATAGGGCGAGCAGTCACCGACGGGGTTGTGGAAGTGTCCGAAAGGGTTCCCATGACCTCGTCAGGCCCCACCATGCCGGCGTTCGATGCGTCCTCCTCAGATGAGGACGACGCGATGATCGCCGGTCTGCTGGTCCCAAGGTGACGAGAGGACATCGGAGTGTTTTTTACCGAGTCGGCCACGGCTCGCTTTTTCTAGGGCTTCGGCCCTGGAACAGAGTCTTGGCCATCCTCGGACAGCCAGCGGGACCCCTCATTGCCCGCTGATGCGTCTGTTTGCAGATCTTTCACTCCGTTAAAAAAAAAAAAAAAAAAAAAAAAAAAAAAAAAAAAAAAAGGTTAGGTTAGGTTAGGTTAGGTTAGGTTAGGTTAGGTTAGGTTAGGTTAGGTTAGGTTAGGTTAGGTTAGGTTAGGTTAGGTTAGGTTAGGTTAGGTTAGGTTGGGGTGCGAGTCAGATACCTCCACGTGGTGCATCCTGGGCAACGAGTGGTTCCAACATTCTCCGTTCGGAGAAGGTTGGGCCCAATCGGCTAACATCTGGCAAGGCGGGAGCCCCTTCTGGGCCCTGCAACTCCTATGTGCGTGTCTACTTTGGGCCGCACAGCTCGCTGCTCCTTCTGAGCAGCTTTGAGAGGAGTAACACAAAGACGGCCGCCCCTTAAGGGTTATCAGGTCGCATGGGGGGGAAGGGGGCACCGGTGAGAGCGGTGCAACCGGGGTGTACGCCAACCCCGAAGTCGTTATCTGCCCTTTTGCGGCAACGACCCCACCTTTGGCGCCGTGGGTACGCTGCGATCGGGCAGACCGGAGGCCAAACGGCCAAGAGAAGGAAAACTCAATAACACCCCGGAGAACACCGGCTAAAAACCTGTCGGTACCTCCCGCCCCCGACAGTATATAGGGCGCCCTCGGCGTGTGGACGACGCGTGGGTGACCTCTTTTGGTCCGGGGAAGGGCAGCCCCTAAAGTGCCATCGTTTGGAGGGGGATGACAACCCGCAAATTGTCAAAACCCATCATGACAAGTAGGATTAAAGACACACTACCCCAGGAGGGTACCCGCCGGGAGGCGGGAGAATCCCTCCCTGAGACCGCCTCGGTCTCAGGCTGCCCCACCGTTTCTGGGGGGGGCAAAATTCTACCTGGCGTGATTGCGCAAGTGGGCGCAAGAGGGAGGAAAGGGAGATGTGAACCTGTTGAGAGCAGGCCACTGCCGGTATCCGGGCTGGCAGTTGGAAAACAGGCTACCGGTGAGATGGAGGCGTCAGTCGGATTCAAACTGACGTTTAAGACGCCCGATGCTCGGAGGCATGACGTTTCCACGCCGATAGCCGCGCGATCGCGCAGCTCTTCGGCCGTGAGGGTTAAAAGTGTGGCGGTTTTGCCCGCTGCACCCAATGAAGGGGAAAAGGACGTTGAGTCCGACTCATCGGTGGTCTCAATGAGATCAGCCGTGGACTCCGTCCTAAAATCCAAATCAAAATCGGACGTATACCGAAAGGGGAGTCGTGCCAGCTCACCGGCATTGTCGGTTTGCAGCAGCAGGGGTGAATCCCGCACCTCCCCTTATCCCATGCGAGGACGAAGGAACAAGAACCAGGACCAGTGCAGCGAGATGTCGGACGACAGTTGTGTCAGTACTGACACCCTCACTGGCCCATTAAAGAGGAAGCGTCCCCCCAAAACATCTAAGGGGGACAAGAGCAATTCGTCCAACTCGGACTCGTCGGAGAACGGTCCGACGAAAAAGACGGTTCCGCGCGGTCGCGGGCGACCCCCCACCACTGGGGAGTATGTCGGCCTTGCCCAGGCCAAGCGCGAGCTCAACGCTGCAAGGCGTGAAGAGCAGCAGATCGCGTTGGACCAGGAGGTGGCTGACATGGAGCGCCGCGCCATCGACACCCGAGCGTCCTACTACGCCAGTCGGACGGAAGATGAGGCCCTACCCACAGATCCGGACCTGAAAACCGCCCTCGACATCGAGGAGGTGGTGAAGGCGGACTGTGCGGTCATAGTGGAGGTTGCGAAGAAGTCTTCGCACCTCCAGGGCCCCTTCCAGAAGGCGCTTAAAAAAGCGTCCCAATCGATCTTGGACTGCTTCCGCGAAGTGTCCTCCAAATCCATCTCGGAGGACACTCGTATTCTAAAAGCGGAGAACGTGAGGCTGCAGCAACAGCTGGCAGACCTCACCAAGAGCGTGGCAGTTCTGTCTGCCGAGGTTAGGGACCTCAAGAGCGGGAGGAAGCCCGGATCTTCTCCCCCTACGCTCCCCGAGGTTCCCTCATCCATGGATTCCATGGAAACGGACTGCCCTCCTCCAAGGCCCCTCTCCCCGATTGTCACCGTGCGGGAGACGGTTGGCCGCGGCAGGACAAAGACTGCGGTTGATGAGTCGGACGCTCTTCAGGCTTTCGAAGCTAAGCTGGCCCGAACTTTCGGGGCCATGCTGAATGCTCGCCTGGAGGGTCTGGAGAGCCGACTGCTGCCGGCCAAGAGCCTGCGACCGCCGCTTGCGGCGGATCGCAAAGCCGCAGCAGCTCCGACGCCCCCTGCTCCTAAAGGGCAGACCAAGCCGGCCAAGGGCAAGGCGGCGGGCAAAAAGCCCGATCCCCCGCCGAAGCGGACCAAGAAGGCTGGACCTCCAGCGGTCGTCCCGTCCACCTCCCGGGGTGCAGCTGTAAAAGCGCCTCCCCCGGTCGAGGTCCCGATTGGAGCAGAATCGGAGTGGTCGACGCAGGAGACACGGAAAAAGCGCCGCAAGAGGAAGAGGAAGGGCAAAACATCCGCCCTTCCGGAGCAGGCCCCACCCCGTCAGTCATATTCGGCGGCGGCCAAGCAGCCGAGAGCGCCTCGGCGGGAGCCTAATAAGGCCCCGTCCACTGCTCCTGCCAGGAAGGCTCGCGCAACTGGCCGAAAGGCCAAACTTGCTGTGCCAAAGTCGGCAGCTGTATTGGTGACCCTCACTCCCGAGGCGGTGGAGAAGGGAGTGTCATATGCCGATGCGCTGATTCGGGCCCGGGACCTGGTCGACATCGACGGTATGGATATCCCCAACCGTCGCTGCCGAAACACCGTCGCTGGGTCCAAAATAATCGAGATCTCCGGCGCTGAATCCGGCGAGAAGGCGGATCGCTTGGCCGAGAAAATGAGGGAGGCTCTCGCGGATATAGCTACGGTCGTCCGGCCCACGAAGTCCGCGGAAATCAGGGTGGGCGGGCTAGACGAGTCCGTGACGGAGACGCACCTCGCCGCAACCATTGCGTCTAAAGGCGGATGTGGCGTCGCAGACGTCAAGGTGCGTCCCATTCGGGATGGCCCCGGCGGCTTGGGTACGACGGTCGTGTCGTGCCCGGTGGCCGCTGCCAAAAAGGTCGTTGACGCCGGCCGCCTATTGATAGGCTTCAGCGCGGCCAGCGTCCAGGCATTGGAAGCCCGTTCTGCCCGGTGCTTCCGATGCATGCAGGTGGGGCACGCGAGGGCTTGCTGCTCCTCGAGCACCGACCGGAGCGACCTGTGCTTCCGGTGCGGCAAGGCGGGACACAAGGGCTACGAATGTAGCGCAAAGCCCCACTGTGTCGTGTGTTCCGCCGCGCGTCGGCCGGCAAATCATGTCATGGGGGGGCGTAGCTGTAAGCCCCCTCTGGCCAGGGGAAAATTGCCGGCGCGCCCTGCCCGCCAGGCTGCCCCTTCCACGCAGACGGCGCCCCAAACGAGGCAAAAGGAGGTTGATATGACGGTCGAGTAATGTCAGGACGACCTCATATCAACTTCCTTCAGGTTAACCTGAACAACACCGCCAGGGCTCAGGACCTGCTACATCAGAGCCTGGCGGAATGGTCAGTGGATGTGGCGGCGGTGTCAGAGCCGTATTTCATCCCCAACCAGCCCAACTGGGTCGGGGACACAAGCGGCTCTGCCGCCATGATGGTGCGCGCGGCCCCAGGTCACACACCCCCCTCAATCTATGAGCGGGGTGCTGGGTACGCGGCGGTCGTTTGGGAGGATATGGTCATATTCTCGACCTATTTCTCCCCAAACAGACCGCTCGCCGAATTCCAGAATTTTCTGGACATCGTCGGCGTAGCCATCCGAAGGGCGGCCCCGCGTCAGGTTCTCCTCCTCGGAGACCTGAACGCAAAGTCGGTCGTCTGGGGCAACCCAGCGACCGACACACGGGGCCAGGCGGTTGAGTTGTGGGCAGCTGCCGCTGGGCTGTCGCTCCTGAACAGGGGCGCAGTCCACACATGCGTGCGGCATAACGGCGGCTCGGTGGTGGACGTGTCGTTCGCCACTCCAGCCCTCGCTCGCATAATTAACGGCTGGAGGGTAGTGCAGAATGTGGAGAGTCTCTCGGACCACCGCTACATCCGGTTCGAGATCTCCACCCCGCATCAGCGGGCTGCACCGCCCACCAGCCGAGGCCGGCCAC
Source organism: Eudonia truncicolella (assembly GCA_949315975.1). NCBI lineage: Eukaryota > Metazoa > Arthropoda > Insecta > Lepidoptera > Crambidae > Eudonia > Eudonia truncicolella. The sequence goes on along the minus strand of OX438831.1, from coordinate 7,668 downwards.
CTCGTTGGGCGCTTAGTCGGCTCAAACCGGAGCTGGCAGAGGAGACGGCGATTTTCGAGAGTTGGCTCTCAAGTCCGATGTCCGGTCCGGACATTAATGAGTCAGCTCGCCGTCTCCGTGGCGCTTTGACGGAGGTGTGCGAGGCCTCTATGCCTCGGGCGCAGCCTCCGCGGGACCGCCGCGAAGTCCACTGGTGGTCCCAGGACATCGCGGCCAAGAGGGAGGAGTGTAGCGTCCATAGACGGGCTTACACCAGAGCCCGCCGGCGCCGCGTGAGGGACCGACCGGAGGAGGATCGACTGTACGAGGTGTACCGACAGTCGAAGAAGACCCTGCACACTGTGATCGCCTCCTCGAAAGAGGCATCCAGAGAGGAACAGTTGCAGGGTCTGGATCGGGATCCGTGGGGGCGGCCGTATAAGCTGGCGCGCAACCAGCTGAGAGCGCGCGGCGCGCCCCTCACGGAAACAATGGATCCCGACCTTCTGGGGTCGGTTGTCGAGGGATTGTTTCCCCCGGCCGAGGAGGGTTTTGTTCCCCCTCGTATGGCCCCGCCGTCTCCTGACGAGGAGGGCGAGAGCGCTCCCCCTCTTATTGAGGACGACGAGTGGGATGACGCCATTGCCCGTCTTAAGGGACGCAAGACGGCCCCGGGACCAGACGGTGTCCCGAAGAGGGTGCTCGACCTGGCCCTCAAGCACTTAGAAGGCAGGGCGAGGGAACTGTGCGACGCCAGTCTCCGTTTTGCACAGTTTCCCAAAGCGTGGAAGGAGGGGGCGCTATGCCTGCTGCGCAAGGAGGGGCGCCCGTCCGACGACCCTTCGGCGTATCGCCCAATAGTGCTGCTGGACGAAATCGGGAAGGTGTTTGAGAAAATCATCGCCTCCCGAATAGTCCAGCAGCTGGGAGGGGGAACGGGCCCCGACCTCTCTGAGGCCCAATACGGCTTCCGGACGGGGCGGTCGACGATTGACGCCCTGTCCGATCTCCGGGCTTTGGTGGAGGAGTCCGTCGAGAGACGGGAGGTAGTTTTGGCGGTGTCCTTGGACATCGCCAATGCTTTTAATAGTCTCCCCTTCGGCGTCATCATGGAGGCGCTTCACTACCATCAAATGCCTCCATATCTGCGCCGAATAGTGGGAGACTATTTGAGGGACCGGGACGTAGCGTACGTGGGACGTGGCGGCGAGCTTGGCCGTCACAGGGTGTCCCGCGGCGTTCCACAGGGGTCGGTCCTCGGCCCCCTGTTGTGGAACGTCGGTTACGACTACGTCCTCCGGTGTGGCCTCCCCCCGATGGTGCGGTCGTTCTGCTATGCAGACGACACGCTCGTCACCGTCCGGGGGACGCGGCTGGAGGATGTCCAGCGCCTGGCGTCCGTGTTCGTCAGCCATATCGTGCGGCGGATACGGACGTTGGGCTTGGAGGTAGCCCTCCGCAAGACCGAGGCCATGGTGTTCCATGGGCCTCGGAGACGGCCGTCAGCGGGCGCGTCGATCGTTGTGGAGGGCGAGAGGGTCGGTCTGAAGCCCCAGATGAAGTATCTGGGGCTGGTGATCGATGGGCGGTGGGGTTTCGAGGAGCACTTCAAGCTCCTCGAGCCCCGGCTGCTGGGAGCAGCAGACGCCCTCGGGCGTCTTTTGCCCAATGTGGGGGGCCCGAGCGTGGCGTGCCGCCGACTCTACGGCGGCATCGTCCGCTCTATGGCGCTGTATGGGGCGCCGGTGTGGGCTGATAGTCTTAGCCCACACGCGACCGCCTCCCTTCAGCGGGCCCAGCGCGCAATGGCGCTGCGGGCGATCCGGGGCTACCGAACGGTGTCCCGGAAAGTGGCGTGCGCTCTCGCGGGGACGCCCCCGTGGGAACTGGTGGCGGAGGTGCTCGCTGCGGCGTACCGGCAGCGAGCGGAGGAGCGGGCCAGTGGTGATCGACTGGCCCCCCAAGAGAGGCGTGCTGCGCTCGACGGAGCGCGTGATGAGATGTTCCGCCTATGGTCTGAGGACCTGGGCGAAGGGGCCTCAGCTACGCAAACGCGTAGCCTCGAGGCCCTACGCCCCGTCCTCAAGGCGTGGGCGGAGCGGCGCCATGGGTCGCTCACATACCATCTGGTGCAAATACTGTCCGGACATGGTTCGTTCGGACGCTATTTGCACCGGATCGGAAGAGAGCCGACCCCACAGTGCCACCATTGCGGAGCGGCGGAGGACACGGCGCAACACACCCTAACGGTGTGCTCTGCGTTCGGTGTCCAGCGCTCCGCATTGGTCACTGTGATTGGCGCGGACCTCTCCCTGCCGACCGTGGTTCTGTCCATGCTCGGTAGCGAGGGGTCCTGGGAGGCGGTCAACTCCTTCTGCGTCGACGTCATGACGCTGAAGGAGGAGGCGGAACGGGCCAGGGAGGATGACCCCCTGGCAAATCCGTGCCGCCGCAGACGCCTCCTGCGGAGAAGGCGGCAATACCAGCGCCTTCTCCATCCGGTGGGGAACCAGCGCGGTCCGAGCCCTAGGGGGGGCTCCGACCGTGCATTGCACAGGTCCCCACTGAGGGCCGACGCTCCGTATGTCCCGGCGCGTCGGCGACCCGTCTCACCAAATGACGGGTCAAGTGTGTCCGCCCATCGTTTTCGAGGGCGGTCACCCGCCCCCATCAGGGGCGGAGGAGGGGC